>OX383979.1:21455790-22740790 GCA_947532105.1 Athrips mouffetella
ACGAACAGAAAACCACCAATGACGTTATCGACGATGTGCCAATCAAAGAAGTGCCGCCATTCCGAGACCGCCAATGGAGTCTTCCAGAATACCACACTCCGGAAAACTCACGAAAAGATGAAACTTATTCAACAGCTGGAACTATTCCTATGCCAGAGCCGAGAGAGAAAGAGCCTTTGCTTGCGGAGCTGGAAGTGGTCGGTCGTCTCCCTCTTACTCAACTAGAAACTAATGCGGGAGTGAGACGAAGTAGGAGCTGGTACTTGTGCTGTCCGAATGTACCTGATGAAGAGATATCTAGAGAAAGCTCGTGGAGGTATTCCAGTTTGAGGCCGGTCACAGCGCCGCCTGCGCCCGGGCAGAATGGACTACATACTTTGGTAAAAACTAGTTTTTTATGTAGATTGTAGAATCAGGTATTACCTGTACAGCGTGTAATGAAAAGGTGTGATGTGAATCTGCCCATAAAACTGAACAACTTTTCCCAAGGAACATAGGGAACAAAGGTCATGGAACAAAATCAATAAAAATTGAATTCTGCATCAGCAGATAGCGCATTTTGTATGGGAGTATAAATTTGTTTTTTCATATTTCGACCTATGTTCCTTGGAAAAAGTTGTTCAGTTTCATGGGCAGATTCACATCCCTAATTATTATCACACTTTTCCGTTACTCGCTGTATAAAGAAAGAAGATTTTTTATTTGCAGTTAATACTGCCCTTAATCCATACGAGCACTTATCTCACCAGGACATCAAAAATTAAGTTTGGAAACATATTTTAAACATTCTCTTTGTCTGCAGGTAGCAACAGCCAGCAGTGGGCGAGATGACGCAACAGCTTTGCGCGCAGAACGAGACGCGCTCGCACGCGCATTAGCCGCTGAAAGAGCGCGCGCAGCCGCCGCAGCGAGAGCCCATGATGCAAGGCTGGCTGAGCTGCATGGAGTAATTGCTGAGCTGGTCAGGAGACGGGCGGCTGATAAGCATACAGCTGCCATACCCGAGGAGGAAGTTTCAGGTTAGTTGGATGACTGAAAGGTAGAGTTGTGTAGAGTCATAGCTGGGCTGGACAGGAGAAGGGCGGTCGATGAGAACGTAGCTGCCATACCCGAGGAGGAAGGTTCAGGTTAGTTGGTTGACTGGAAGGCTGGTAGAGTTGTTTAGAGTCATAGCTGAGATGGACAGGAGAAGAGCGGTTGATTAAAACGTAGCTGCCATACCCGAGGAGGAAGTTTCAGGTTAGTTGGATGACTGCAAGGCTGGTAGAGTTGTGTAGAGTCATAGCTGAGCTGGTCAGGCGAAGAGCGGTTGATAAGAATTTTAGTTAGTTAAGGGGCTACCCGCTGTTCATTAGCGGCCCATCAGTTAAAACATGTATTTGATTAAAGCCTAGTTGAGAAAAATACCAAGAATACTAATGATATATTTATTCAAGGCCCAGTTGAGAAGAACACCAAAATTACATAATATATTTATTTAAGACAAAGTTGAGAGGAACACCAAAATTGCTGATGATGTATTTGTTAAAGACCTATTTGAGAGGAACACCAAATTACTGATGATATATTTATTTAAGGCCTAGTTAAGAGGAACACCATAATTACTGATGATATATTTGTTTAAGTCCTAGTTGAGAGAAATACCAAAATTACTGATGATATATGTGTTAAAAGCCTAATTAAAAGGAACACCAAAATTACTGATGATATGTTTGTTTAAGGCCTTATTGAGAGCAACATTAAAATTACTGATGATGTATATGTTAAAGGTCTCGTTGAGAGGAACACCAACATTACTGATGATATATGTATTGAAGGCCTATTTAAGAAGAACACCAAAATTACGGATTATAAAATTCTTAACTATTTTTCCTGTGTTTGCAGATGAATGCGAGTCTACGACGCAGCCTGCTGGAGAGCTTGACAATGACGCAGATAAATCCAGGACTGAACAGGTACCTATACTTCTTCATCAACATCATAACATCCCATGAAACTTCCACTACAGGACAGAGAGCTCCCTCCAGAATTCTAAGCTTGTCAGCGTTACGGCTGGCACCAAGGACCGCGGTTGTAGGTGACCGCAATAAGTAAGGTGGTATGATACTCAAGAGGATGCTGCTGCCCCTTAGTCGCCTCTTACGATGTATAGTGTCCGGTATGGTACCGGCAAAGAATAGTACTAACCCAAACATACCCATTTAAACGTTATTTTCAGAACGACACGTCCTCAGCGCTTAGCCCTGATCTGCAGACCCCTCAGGATCCGAAGACGGAGCCCCGAGAGCTACCTGATGATACCACAGACACCAGCACTCAGGAACACCTTAGGTAAAGACTTAGACTTTGTCTTATTGCGTAGAAACTACGGTTTATTTTGGTTTGGCATGTATGGTGACTTACGACCTATTGAAATTACCTTTCGAATGACGTATAAACCATAGACAAAAGTTGGCGGGAATCGGAGCGGAGGTATGACCCGACCAAGTTCACGATAATTACTGTTCATTGATCTTATTTAATTATAATACTGTTGCCGAATATGGTCAATGGTGTGCACACCTATAATTGGCATACATATTCTACCCTTACCTATTTGAATGTATCCACATTGTAATTTTAATATGTTATGCTGTTGGTTTGCCTTAATAAATAAAATAAATAAATAAATAAATAAGTTCAGAATCCCGGGTCACGTGGTATTACCCTACCGATTTGAGTAGGCTAATGGCGGACAGGGTTCAAGGCCATATTGTATGACCATGAAAATTCTCAACTATTTAATTGCATAGATTATTGCGATTTTTTTGTAGGTAAACGTTTCCAAATACTTATAAACATCCGGTGTGGGAGCCATAGTGGAAATGTTTAAAAACGTTTGGAAACGCTTCCAAACGTTTAGGAACGTTTCAGATGCAATACAAAACATTCGAAAACGGCTCTAACGATTTCGATGAAATTTACCATACGGGGGTTTTTTCGAGTGAAAAATCGATCTAGCTAGGTCTGATGTCTGGGAAAATTAGTTTTCCCCGTATTTTTAAGCATTTGCGTTTTAGATAAAAACCTACAGCGCCATCTGTTGGCAGGTAGCATAGCTTGCTCACCCGATGATATTTTAATGTTGAGGCGGCTATTATAGAGCGAAGCTCCAAAGACGTGGCCCGGGTCCCATAGTAATCTGAAAGGTCTCCTTTACAAAATCTACCATACAATTCTCAGCGCCTCGGTGTGCACGTTACAGGGAGCAGCCTGAAGTGCACGTGACAACGCCTACTCGCGGTTCAGCATGTGAAAACAGTCTGCATCTTTCTGAACGTGACTCTGAGCTATGCCTCAGCACAGCTAGGTAAGAAAATTTTTATTTTTTTTAGTTGTCAATGGGCTTACTCTTGACCTCGATCTACTCTTGGGGACAGAGGTCGACGATGGAACGAGCTTGTCCAGAAGAAGGCTATTCACTCGCAACTTGAATCGATTCGGGTTATATGAACTCGGGAACACAGACGCAGGCAGTGAATTCCACTATTTGGCCGTGCGCATTATAAAAGATGTTTCAAAGCGCTTTGTGCGAATGTGTGGAATATCAACCAATCGTGGGTGATATCCTGCGGCACTACACTACATTGTCAGGTATTTTGGTTGTAGTGTACATTAAGTCAGGGGGTACACATCTCAACTACCCTCTCCTTGGGAGTTGTTGTATTGTATACGGGTACGCGACCCCGGCTCCCCGAGCTATTACTAACTCATCCCGATCCTTCCGATAAAGTAATATCCTTCTTACCCGATTCCTTTCCTACACCAATTATTCCTGTCCCAAGAAACCTATCCCTCCCGTTCCTTTTATTCCTGCCCATTCCGCCAATCTAAGGTTGACCGTGCCGATGGATGCGTGGCTAGAGGCGAGTCTAGTCGATAGCGGTCACAACGCCCTGGGCCCGGGCGAACCCAGAAATAGGCTAGCCTTGTCCTGGCATGTGGGGCTCTGCCAGGATGGACCACCTGAATATCCCTTACTGCTCGTGGGAACGCAATGGATTCATGTAAAATTAAAAATTCAAATGGCGGCGATGTGATTCGCAACGCATCACGTCCCGTTCCTCGCGGGGGCGAAAAGCGGACTACGGAGAGCCGCTTTGCTACGATGAATGTCAGAGGTGGAATGAATGGCAAAATTGATGAAGTATGTCAGATGATGGATGAAAGGCGTATAGACGTACTGTGTGTGAATGAGACTAAACGGAAAGGTTGTGACACCGCAGAACATGGCCCTTACACAGCGTACTGGTCTGGTGTTCCCAGTACCAGCAGGGGCTGTCAGGGAGTCGGTGTCATACTTTCCGAAAGAATGGTAGAGTGCGTGAAAGAAGTCGAGTGTGTGAGCCCAAGACTCATCTGGGTCAGGCTAAAAGTCGGATTGACTCGAATCTTCGTTCTGGGTGCATATGCACCTACGGATGTGGGTTCGCGAAGGTCTCCAAAAGCCCAAAAAGAGATAGATGAGTTTTGGGAAAATATGAGAGATACGTTAGGGAAATGTGAACAGAATGAACGAGTTATCATGCTAGGTGATTTTAATGGATGGGTAGGAAGAAAGCGTGACGGTTATGAAAGAGTTGTTGGTAAGTTTGGTGATGAACGTGTGAATGAAAATGGTGTAAGTCTGCTTGAGATATGTTTGGAATGGAATCTTTTTGTGGCAAACACTATGTTTGACCACAAAAGGATCCATATGTATACAAGAGAGGAGGGTGATGCGAGAAGTATGATCGATTTTGTAGTTGTGGATGAAAGATTGAGGAAAAGGGTTCTGGACGCTCGCGCATATCGCGGAGTCGGCATTGACACAGACCACCACCTGGTTGTAACCCGAATTGGTGGTCTATTTAATCGGTGGCGGCATAAAGCATAAGAGCAGACGAGCGTTTTGGAACGAATTAAAGTGGAGAGATTGCAAGAGGAGGATGTCAGAAGTGAATACGTGAAAGGCTTGAGTGAAAGATTTGAGAACCTAGATAAAGTGAATGATATTGAATGCTTGTGGAATGAATTTAAAGATGGATTAGTAGGAGTAGCTGTCAATGTTTGTGGGGTGTCGAAAAGGAGAAATGGTGGAAAGAAGAAGAATGTGTGGATGGATAAAAGTGTACAGGCAGCTGTTTGTGAAAAGAAAAAAGCATGGTTAGATTGGTTAGCTGTTAAAGCTAATCAAAGAATGCAGAAGGCCACAAGTGATGATGTTAGTGTAGCACGAAAGGAATATAAAAGAGTGAAAGGTATTGTAAAGGACGTTGTTGAGAGAAAGAAAGAAGAGTGTAAAGATGAGTTTAACAGAAGGCTTTCTGAGGATTTCCAGTCAAACCAAAAGTTTTTCTGGAAATCCATACGGACAGCCCGAGGAAAGTTTGGAACATCGGAGCTGAGTAAAATCAGAAGCCAGGATGGAAGTATTATAAAAGGTGAAGAATGTGTGCTGAAGAGATGGAAGGAATATTTTGAAAGTTTGTTTGAGAGAGAAGCAGAGGCTAGCGTACCGAGGTCTTCTGTGGAAATGCATGAGAATGAATATGAGAGTAATGCAAGTGAGATAATTATGGATGAGATCATGAAAGCAATGAAAAGTATGAAATCAGGTAAAGCAGGTGGGTATGATAGAGTGTCGGTCGAAATGTTGAAGGCTGGGCGAGGCATTGTGGCTAGTCAGCTGTACCGCCTTTTCAACCTGTGTTGGACGAACGGCCAAGTACCAGGTGACTGGTGCAAGGCTGTGATTGTGCCGCTGTACAAGGGAAAAGGGTCACAACAGGGCTGCAAAAATTACCGCGGGATAAGTCTTCTCAGTGTCGTCGGCAAACTGTATGCAAAGGTTTTGATTGAAAGAGTGATGAAAGATACTGACGAAAAAATATGGGACGTACAAGCGGGATTTAGAAAGGGAATGGGATGTACATATCAGGTCTTTTCCTTGCGGTGCATAGCTGAAAAGTTTTTGGCCAAAAACCAAAAAGTCTACTGCGCGTTCGTGGATTTGGAAAAGGCCTATGACCGAGTGGTGAGGAATGAATTGTGGTCGGCATTGTCTATGTATGGGGTGAACGGTCATCTGATTCAAGCACTGAAATCTCTCTATGAGGATTCCAGTGCTTGCGTCAGAATAAACGGGGCGTACACTGAATGGTTTAGCATCGAAAAAGGTGTTAGGCAGGGATGTGTAGCGTCACCTTGGCTGTTTAACCTATTCATGGATAATTGTTTGACTGATCTGAAAGAGAGTATGTGTGGACTGAGAATGAATGAGTTACTCATCAAATGTCTTCTCTACGCTGATGACCAAGTTATACTTGCGTCATCTGCTGACGAGTTACAGGAGATGGTAACAATGATGAATGTGGCTTTTGATAGGAAAGGAATGAAAGTAAATGTAAGCAAGACGAAAGTAATGGTACTTGAAAGAGAAGAGTGCATGACAGAGTGTACTATATTAATAGGTGGTGAACAAGTCGAACAAGTGAAGGAGTTTGTGTATCTGGGTTCTAAGTTTACGAGAGATGGAAAGTGTGAAAGTGATATCGAAAGAAGAGTGAATGCTGTAAACATGGTGAATGGTGCTCTGCATGCTTTTATGAAGAGTCAGAAGGTGTCTCACAAGGCTCGTCTGGCTGTTCATAGAGGCGTTTTGGTACCAACACTGATGTACGGCAGTGAAAGTTGGGTATGGCAGAAGAAGCATGAAAGTAGAATTAATGCAGTAGAAATGAGAGCGTTGAGGAGTATGATTGGTGTGAAATTGAGTGACAGGATTAGAAATAGTGTGATAAGAGAACGTTGTGGCGTAAAAGAAGACGTAGTGACTAAAATTGAGAAAGGGATGCTAAGATGGTTTGGTCATGTAGAGAGGATGAATGAAGGAAGATTGACGAAAGAGATCCACAAGGCGAGAGTGAATGGAAACGTTGGAAGGGGAAGGCCTCGGCGAACGTACCAGGACCAAATTCAAGACGTTCTGAATAAAGGCCAGGTTAAAAGTACCCTAAACCGACGAGCATGTATGAAAGGATTGATGAAGGTTCAGGAAGCAAGGGAAGTATGTCAAGATCGTAGCAGGTGGAGAACTGTGGTCTCTGCCTACCCCGACGGGAAGAAGGCGTGATGTTATGTATGTATGTATGTATGTATGTACATTGATTTTATGAAACATACACTTTATTTACCCCGTGTGGTGACGGCAAAAAATAGTGCCAACCCATCTCTACCTGTGGGTGTCGTAAGAGGGGACTAAAAGCTATTTAACCGGAGGATGGGCAGTAGCATCTCTCTGTGTATCGTACTACCATGGAGTTAAAATAATAAGACTGACAATCCTCATACTAGAAAACGTAACCCGGAAAGGCATAAATCTCATAGAAACTACCTAGATGGCGCTTTCAAATAATCTGGAAATTAATTATGGTCTATCGAGTATTCTGTCAAAAAATCATTCAAAATTTCAACATAGTATCAATGTAAAGAAACGCTAACATTGAAATTCGGTTTATTTTTGTAGCAGAATACTCGATAAATCATAATAACTTCCCGGAATATTTATTAGCGCCATCTAGTTTTATACTTTTCCGGGTTACACAACAGCGGTCGCCAGCCGCGACGCTTAAAAGCGTGGTGACTATAGTACTTCCCCTCCACACTGTTTCAGCAAAAGCTGGAGTTCTGGAGGGAGCTTCCCGTCCTGTAGTGGACGTTTCATGGGATGTTATGATGATATTTATTTTATTCTGTTTTTAATTACAGATGTTGCCAGTACGCGCGTCACGCACACAGTCATAGCAATAATGGTAGCAGCTGCGAGCGTGAGCACGGTTCTGCTGACGGTACCCGGCTCGCCTGTACCAGTCCTGGTAAGGTCGATGACTGACCTCACAAGCCATATTGAGTTAAAGGAATAGCGGTAGCAGCTGCGAGCGAGAGCACGGTTCTGCTGACGGTACTCGGCTCGCTTGTACCAGTCCTGGTAAGGTCGATGACTGACCTCACAAGCCATATTGAGTTATAGCAATAACGGTAGCAGCTGCGAGCGTGAGCACGGTTCTGCTGACGGTACCCGGCTCGCCTGTACCAGTCCTGGTAAGGTCGATGACTGACCTCACAAGCCATATTGAGTTATAGCAATAACGGTAGCAGCTGCGAGCGTGAGCATGGTTCTGCTGACGGTACCCGGCTCGCCTGTACCAGTCCTGGTAAGGTCGATGACTGACCTCACAAGCCATATTGAGTTATAGGAATAGCGGTAGCAGCTGCGAGAAAGAGCACGGTTCTGCTGACGGTACCCGGCTCGCCTGTACCAGTCCTGGTAAGGTCGATGACTGACCTCACAAGCCATATTGAGTTATAGGAATAGCGGTAGCAGCTGCGAGCGAGAGCACGGTTCTGCTGACGGTACCCGGCTCGCCTGTACCAGTCCTAGTAAGGTCGATGACTGACCTCACAAACCATATTTCGTCTAAACTTTCGTCTTCCCAATTTTAAGAATGTCCGTGTGGTACCGGCAAAAAATAGTACCAACACCAACCCATCTCTACTCGTGGGTGTCGTAAGAGGCGACTAAGGGTTATAAACTGGAGGACGGGCAGCAGCATCCTCCTATGATACATCTTACTTACTGCGGTCACCTACAACCGCGGTCCATGGTGCCAGCCGTAACGCTAACTAGCGAGGTGACTATGGTACTTCCCCTCTACATTTTTCCAGCAAAAGCTAGAATTCTGGAGGGAGCTCCCTGTCCTGTAGTGGACGTTTCATGGGATGTTGTGATGATGATGAATGAGTTTATATAATGTGTAACAGAAAGGATATATCAACCCTGAAGGTGTGATTCTGCTCATGAAACTAAACAACTTTCCCCAAAAAACATAGGTCGAAATACGAAAAAAAAGAGGTTCAATGTATTATTATTTATCTTATAATTGGGAAGAAAAATTTTTTTTTAGGGTAGAGCAATGAATTTTTACATATTAAGGCTAGAAATGTATTATTTATTCCAGGGCGGTGCGAATCGAGACAAGCGAAGATAGCATCGCGAGTGAAGCTAAGAAAGACGGAAGACTCTGATTCCAACCTCCATCTTAGTACCACTGACGAGGTAGATATTTATTTTATTTCAACTATCACCCTCGAAGTGAGTTTTGACTTTCTACTGGTTCATGCTCTCCTGGTACTTTGGTTTCTTTATTTAGGTAGTAAGTCCACCACGAGTGCGATAGTATATCAATGACAAAGAGGTATGGTGCTCTGATATTCCAGCGAAACACATTGTAAAAAGCCGACTCTTAAAGTAGGCCGTGCTGTAGTGGTTTCTTGCCGTTTCTTTAACGCTGCCATAGCACGATCCGAAACGGCGCCGTAAACTCGTTCTATTTGCATTGTATTCTGCATGACATTCAATAAGTATTCAATAAAGAATCTACATTGAATAAATTATCTGAAAAAACCAAAGATTTTGGAAACTACGCCAGGGGGCGTTTAGAAGCGCAGCGTTTTTCTTACGTCAATGGAAAAAACTAGTCAACGAATATGCATTTAAAATTGATATTATGAAAATTATACGAAATTTTACCCTTACCGTAGTATTTTACACCGCTATGTTCTAACAATTTTTTTGTTTAAATGCCACCAAGACATATTTAAAGTAACTCTTTACTTTCTAATGGTTCATGCTCTCCTGGTACCTTCCTTTCTTTATTTTGGTACTAAGCATCTCTTGATATGCACCATGCATACATACATAACATCACGCCTATTTCCCGTCTGGGTAGGCAGAGACCACAGTCCTCCACCTGCTGCAATCTTGACATACTCCCCTCGCTTCCTGTACTTTCATCAATCCTTTCATACATGCTCGTCGGTTTAGGGTACTTTTAATCTGGCCTTTATTCAGAAGGTCCCGAATTTGGTCCTGGTACGTTCGCCTAGGCCTTCCCCTTCCAACGTTTCCATTCACTCTCGCCTGGTAAATCTCTTTCGTCAATCTTCGTTCATTCATCCTCTCTACATGACCAAACCATCTCAGCATCCCTTTCTCGATTTTGGTCACTACTTCTTCTTTTACGCCACACCGTTCTCTTATTACACTAATATTTCTAATCCTGTCACCCAATTTAACACATCTACGTGCTTACATACGAGAGCTATACGGTGTACAAAATAACTCTGGCTGTAACCGTTAATGCGCAGGAGTCAAAAAATGAGTCGCGAGGGTGAGTGCGGCAGATGGGGGAGGCGAGCGAATCGTTCATTGGCTCTCCGCCTGTCACCCATGCTCAGAAAATAACCGTCAGAGCCAAACTTATCCTGCATACGCTATAACAATACGTCACTCCCTGATTTACGTTGATTAATTAAGTTAAGTTAAGTCTGCTACTGGTATTTGCAGCAGTCTTCAAAATTTATCACACACTAAGACACGTCGCATTTTTTGTCGCGCGTGTTACATAACATTTGCGTCTTATTGAAATCGCGTTGACAACACGATACCACGTTTCACAAACACTACAGCGCCATCTATTAACAATATTATAAACTAAAGGAAAATGGTTCCAGATGGCGTTACATTTGCAGACGATATTTCATTAAAATTTTTACAAAATTAAAATTTTAAAATGATTGAGATCTTAATACAAAACTAGCTTTCCGCCTGCGGTTTCACCCGCATTAAATGCGTTTTCCCCCGCATTAAATGCGTTTTCCCGTGGGAATGAAGTGTTTTCCCGCAGTAAAAAGTAGCCTATGTGCTATTCCAGGACCTAACCTATATGTGTGCCAAGTTTTATTAAAATCCATTCAGTAGTTTTTACGTGAAAGAGTAACAAACATCCATCTATCCATCCGTCCATCCATACTTACAAAATTTCGCACACTTAAACAAAAAACACTTAAAAAAACACTTAAAAAAAATTTCACACATTTACAAAATCTGATCTGGACAATTTAAGTATATGGACAGTCAAACTTTTTAAAATAAAATTTCTAAAAGTTGTTAAAGGTTTTGCGTTTTAATTGTGTAGATTCGGGTGGACATCTACCACCTCGTACATTTTCCAGCTATGACGTCATAATATTTTTGTATGAGTTTTGTATTAGAATCCTGTTGTGCGACCTAAAGTATCTGGGCGACCGAGCTATGTCCTGTATATGACATGTAGCGCCATCTAGTATGGAGTAGAAAAACTATAACAGTAATTCTTGACCAGTGTGTCATAAAAATTAAAATAAATCTTAAAAATTCTTAAAACGAAAATAAAATAAACGGGTCAAGGGCGAGTCGGACTCGCGCGCCGAGGGTTCCGACAAACCTATAGTATTTTTGGAAGCAGTAAAGTTCATTTTTAGGACCGCAAAGCTAAATTTGTTTGTAAAGGATTTTTGCAGATTTCTAAAAAACTGTGCAACTTAGAAAGATCGTTTTATTTTTGCTGTAATATTTACATAAACTTCTATCGACTGTAATTAATTTAGATTTTTCTATTAACAAGTTTCGGAGATAAGGGGGGGAATGTTTTTTTTTACATTTTTCATCATAACTTGAAAACTAAGAGTCGGTTCCCACTTGTCGGATATCGGATTCCGATTTGAGCGTTGATCCGACACGAAAATCGGCTGACAAAACACACGACATTTCTTGTCGGATCCGACACAAAATCGTTGTCGGACGAGTGTGAATAGCTTCATACTCGTATAAAATGCTCTGCCACGTTAGTATTATAATAATTTAAGGCTCTGCCACTGGAACCTCCGATTATTAAACGGATCCGACACACGATAAGTGGGAACCGACTCTAAGGCCGGTATTTTACTGGGACACCACGGTGGCGCGACTGGTTGCGCCACTGGTGTCCGTAACTAGACACCAGCGACTGGTTGCGCCACTGGTGTCCGTAACTAGACACCAAAGTCGCCACACCCTGCGGCCACAGTATTAAGGGCTGTATTTCACTGGGAGTGGTAGCGCGACCAGCATCCGAACTGGTGGCGCCGCCAAATTGGTTGCGCAACCAAACGGTCACCAGGTGAGTAACTCTCTATAGAGCTGTATACATTTTGTTGGTAGCGGCGACTGGTTGCGCCGCCATGGTGTCCCAGTGAAATGCCGGCCTAAGAGTCGTAAAAAAATACAAAAATAAAATAAATGATACGAGTATGATGAGGAGGAAATAAACAGCGGATGATTGCATTTGTTACAGACGTGGTGCGAGGCGGCCGAGCGGCTCGCGGCCGGCGTGTGCGCACAAGCGGACCTGAGAGAGGCGCTCGTAGCCGCTAACAATGACGGTCGGTGTAACACACAGCTGTTTTCCGTTTCATTCATTCATTATTTTTGGCTCAGTGAACCAGTGGTTCTTGGCCTCCGACATTAAAGTACGCCGCGCTTCCCTGTACAGAGCCAATTCCGTCCAGTCGGGCACTCCCAGCTCTTTAAAATCCTTGGCGACTTCATCCTTCCAACGTTATCTCGGCCTGCCAACAGGCCGGCGGCTCACAGTGGGCTGAAATTAGCTTTTCATAGACATTTAATATTTTTTTTTGAGTGACGCTTTTTTTGCTTGGAAACGATTAAGGATACCTACTTTATAAACAGTTTATAAACAGTGCACTCAAATTTTTTTTTGAAAAAATTTGTATGGAGTCGGCGTAATAAATGATGATATCTCCATTATCGCACAATTGCGCTTAATATCCTCTTAGGTTATTAATATATGAATTATTTTGGATTTTTGGACATACTCCAAACTAAGGCCAAACTTGCGCCTTTTTTTAAATCATTTTTTTTTATTTTTTTTTGTTTTTAACTAATATTAACTTTAAAATGGATTTAAATAGATTGGACATTTACGCGAATTAATTGTCTGAAATATTAGAATGTGAAATTTGCTTAAAAACTCATTAGCTGTATAATAAACAAAAAAAATACTGGTTATTTTTTTAAAGTTTTGTTAAAAAAAGGCGCAAGTTTGGCCTTAGCATGTAGTACGCCAAAAAATCCAAAATAATTCATATATTAATAACCTAAGAGGATATTAGGCGCAATTGTGCGATAATGGAGATATCATCATTTATTACGCCGACTCCATACAATTTTTTTCGATAAAAATTCTGAGTGCGCTGTTTACAATTATAAACCTGAAAGTTTATTATATAAGGCATAAAGTAGGTATCCTCAATCGTTTCCAAGCATAAAAAGCGTCACTCAAAAAAAATATTGAATGTTTATGAAACGCTAATTTCAGCCCACAGTGCGGCCCGATGGTTTGCTTTGATACGCCCACTTTGCAGCTCGATCCCCTGCCATTCTCTCAACATTTTCCGTTTCAAGAATGTCAAATCTTACCAACAGGTTTTGCAGCTATATGGACGAATAATAATAAGACCCATACTAGAAAACGTAACCCGTAAATGCATAAAACTCATGGAAACTAGATGGCGCTTTCAAATAATCTGGAAATTATGGTCTACCGAGTATTCTGCCACAAAATAATTGAAAATTTCAACCTAGTTTCAATGTAAAGAAACACTAACATTGAAATTCTTTTTATTTTTCAGCAGAATACTCGATAAATCATAATAACTTCCCGGACTATTTATTAGCGCCATCTAGTTTCAAACTTTTCCGGGTTACGATTTATAAAAGGGGATGGTCAGTCCTTCTTATTGTTCGTCCATGGTAATATATTGTATGTGTATTTGCAGGTAGCGCACTGTCCGCATCAGTTTGCGCGTGGCGAGCCAAGTGTGCTCGCTTGGAGGCGGACTGTCGCGTGCTGCAGTGCGCCTTAGCTCGCGCCACCGATACCGCTCACAGGTACACATAAACATTTATTACCGCCTTGTAAACATAAACCGCATTAGCGCCTTGTAAACATAAACATTCATTTCATTACCCCCTTGTAAACATAAACATTCATTTCATTACCCCCTTGCAAACATAAACATTCATTACCGCCTTGTAAACATAAACATTCATCACCGCCTTGTAAACATATACATTAATTACCGCCTTGTAAACATAAACATTAATTATCACTTTGTAAATATAAACATTCATCGTAAACATAAACATTAATTGCCGCCTTGTAAACATAAACATTTATCACCGCCTTGTAAACATAAACATTCATCACCGCCTTGTGAACATAAACATTCATCACCGCCTTGTAAACACAAACATTCATCACTGCCTTGTAAACATAAACATTATTTACCGCCTTGTAAACATAAACATTCATAACCGCCTTGTAAACATAAACATTCTTCACCTTGTAAGATAAACATTTGTTACCGTCTTATAAACATAAACATTAATCACCGCCTTGTAAACGTAAACATTAATTACCGACTTGTAAACATAAACATTCATTACCGTCTTGTAAACATAAACAATATCACTGCCTTCATTAATTACCGCCTTGTAAATATAAACATTCATTACCGCCTTGTAAACATAAACATTAATTACCGCCTTGTATACATAAACATTAATTACCGCCTTGTATACATAAACATCTCATGAACATTACCGCCTTGCTGCCTTAGGGTCCGCGCACACCGAGAACAGCACAGTTTCTGATACCATTGCAAAATGAGCTTTATTTTCATAGGAAATAAATTCGAAATTGCTTAACAGGCATAGAAACTGCTTACGCGAGCAGCTGCGCGGACGCAAGGTCGCGGTGTTGCCTGCTTGACCGTTTTGGGCTAAATCTAGCATTTTTTTTTAATTTACTTTGAAATTAATTCGAAAAGGGCTAATTTATAAATTGTTGATTGTTTGTAATTGTTGTTTGTTTGTTAAGACCTAATCTAATCAGACTTTTTTAATAAATTATTCGTAATTGAAACTTCAAATAAAAATTTTCTGGATGGTAAATTATTCCTAAAGGTTTAAAATTCTCCAAAAAATATAAGTCTCCTGTCGTGTCTCCAATTCAGATATTTTTATGTTTTAATTATTGATAATTTATTTTTTCCTTTTCCGCCAAAAGTTTTCTTTAAAGTGCATAATTACAATATCCCAGTCCATCACATTCACGCACGCACGTCCCAGTGTTGAATTATCGCTACAAATCAGTAACATGGCATGGCAACCCTGAGAAACTGCTCTCACTGTGGGTTTACATTCAGCCCCTGCCGCTGCTCCTCGCGCTGCCGGAAATAATTCCCTGAATAATGCCGCAGCAGGATTGAGAGAAGTGCGTGTTTACATACTGCCCTACCACTCACTTCGCTTCTGACCACCGGCAATGGCAGACGTCGAAATAATTGAATTAAATAATTTTCTCCTCCGGGCGCTCGGCGAGAACTGGGCGACAGCGCTGAATGTGAACACGCACTGCCACTCGCGCTGCCCGTCCTTTGACTTCCGCACGAAAAACCGCCTTTTTGGGGAGCGCCGGGCAGCGCGAGTGGCATGAGAAGTATCGCGTTTACATACTCGTCCTCCCCACTTCCCTGCTCACTTCGGCTGAATGTAAACGTAGTGTACCATCCGCCAAGTTGCTCTCGCATGCGCGAGTATTTAACCTTGCCGACGCAGCCAATCATTGTCAATCCCTAAAGCCAGGGTTTCTCAAAGTGGTGTACTTACGTGAATTTATGGGGGTTAGCGACTCTCACGCAAACCTGTGAATTTCCTTTTATCCTTCGCTACGACATACTTATGTAAGAGTGGGTTTTCATACCTGGTCATGATAAAAACCAAAAACAGAAATCAACTTGAAGAATACCTCTCGAAATTGACTTAATTAAAAAAAAAGTAACGTAAGTAACCAACACATTTTGTATGGGAAGTCGAAATTTTTATGTGCGTTGTTAGCAAAGTCGTAGAACAAAAGTTGTTGCTTTTGACCTCACTAATAAGTTAGGAATACTCATATCACGTCCAAAAAAATAACCTTGTATATTATTGATTGTGTGTCAATATTTGTGTGTCAGGTTGTCGTGCGCCTGCGCAGTTCAGGAGTCTTCGAGCGTGGCGCTTTGTTGCGCCTTGAGAGCCGCCGACCGCGCCATCGAGACCTACGATGTGTTACTCGCGCTCGCTGAGACTCGACCCGGGGATTCCACTGAGGTGAGACCACACCTACGAAGTGTTTTATGTGTGTCTTTATTCCTGTTTTATTGACTAGACCAATGAGTTGAGACCATCTAAGTGTTTTATGTGTGTCTTTATTCCTGTTTTATCGACTACACCAATAAGTTGAGACCATCTAAGTCTTTTATGTGTGTCTTTATTCCTGTTTTATCGACTACACCAATAAGTTGAGACCATCTAATAGTTTTATGTGTGTCTTTATTCCTGTTTTATCGACTACACCAATAAGTTGAGACCATCTAATAGTTTTATGTGTGTCTTTATTCCTGTTTTATTGACTAGACCAATGAGTTGAGACCATCTAAGTCTTTTATGTGTGTCTTTATTCCTGTTTTATCGACTACACCAATAAGTTGAGATCATCTCAGTGTTTTATGTGTGTCTTTATTCTAATTTAATCGACTAGACCAATGAGTTGAGACCATCTAAGTGTTTTATGTTTGTCTCTATACTCGTACATGTTTTGTTGACAGGTCCAATGGGTGAGACATGTTTTCCTGTCTACGAGCTTAGTTCTAGGTTTCTTTCAAACGGGTTTCTTTGCGATTTGATACCCTTGTTGTTCATGTACCAGCATCGGAGTTACTTGTCGCGAATCACATACAATTTTCAGATATTAATAATGTCGTGTTTGTTTGTTAAAGCGTGTGGCAGCGGAGCAGGTGGCCCATCAGCTCCTATCCCGTCTGGACGCTGAACATGCTCCCACTGTTGGGGAACCTCTCCTCTCTCCTGGACCTTGGCTGCAGCATCAGACATCCAATGACGCACAGTAAGTGATTGTTGGTAACAGCAGAGTAAGTGGCTCATCAGCTCCTCTCCGACTGTTGGGGATCCTCTACTGTCTCCTGGACCCTGGCTGCAGCATCAGACATCCAATGACGCACAGTAAGTGATTGTTGGTAACAGCAGAGTAAGTGGCTCATCAGCTCCTCTCCGACTGTTGGGGATCCTCTACTGTCTCCTGGACCCTGGCTGCAGCATCAGACATCCAATGACGCACAGTAAGTGATTGTTAGTAACAGCAGAGCGAGTGGCTCATCAGCTCCTCTCCGACTGTTGGGGATCCTCTACTGTCTCCTGGACCCTGGCTGCAGCATTAGACATCCAATGACGCACAGTAAGTGATTTTTTGTAACAGCAGAGTAAGTGGCGCATCAGATCCTCTCCGACTGTTGGGGATCCTCTACTGTCTTCTGGACCCTGGCTGCAGCATCAGAAAGCCAATGACGCACAGTAAGTAGTTGTTGTTATAACAGCAGAGCGAGTAGCTCATCAGCTCCTCTCCGACTGTTGGGGATCCTCTACTGTCTCCTGGACCCTGGCTGCAGACATCCAATGACACACAGTAAGTGAATGATTATTTATAACGGCAGAGTAAGTGGCTCATCAGCTCCTCTCCGACTGTTGGGGATCCTCTACTGTTTCCTTGACCCTGGCTGCAGCATCAGACATCCAATGACGCACAGTAAGTGATTAGTAATAACATCAGATCGAGTGGCTCATCAGCTCCTCTCCGACTGTTGGGAATCCTCTACTGTCTCCTGGACCCTGGCTGCAGCATCAGACATCCAATGACGCACAGTAAGTGTTTTTTTTTCTTATGTGGAAAGTGAGCAAACAAACAGGTGGGGCACCTGATGGAAAGTGGTCACCACCGCCAATAGCACCCGCCGTCTTATTAGTGGCACAACTTGACACTAATAAGACAGCAAAGCACGTTACCCACCCCGAGAACTAAGATGGTGTGTCTCGTGTGCCAGTAATTTCGCTAGCTCCCTCACCCTTCAAACCGAAACACAGCAGTGCAAACACTGCTATTTTACGGCAGAAATAGACAAGGGGGTGGTACTTCCCCAGACGGACTTTGCAGAAAAGCCCTACCACCTTCAAATTGATTGATTGTTTGTTATTAACAGCATTATAATGAAAAAAAATATATAATAGGTCTTTACCTATGAAATTGCCGAAATTTTCTTACAGATTAATGAGATCATAATTCCTATAATTCTAATGCTATTTTTTTCATTCGATTTATATTTGAAAGTTGACTTCAAGGTTATCAATTTACGCATAAAATAAGGTTTTTATTTTTAGTTTGATATATAAAATTAAAGGTTTGAAAATTGTTCGTCTTAAATGTCGTCCGATTTCCTCATTAGATTCGTTATATTTTTTTACAGATAATATTTTTCGAAAATTAAATTTAAGCTTCTGTTAGCTTAATGTCTTCCCAATAATGCTTAAAAAAAATTAAAATAATTGGATTTATAATTCCTAAGAAAAATGCAAAAATGTTAGTGCTGAAAATTGAGTTTACCTAAAATTCGCCATACAAAACGGCAATTTCATAGGTAAAGACCTAATATATTTTTTAAATGTAACAAGTGAGCAAACAAACAGGTGGGCCACCTGATGGTAAGTGGTCACCACCTTCCATAGCACCCACTGTCTTATTAATGGCATGTTTTGACACCAATAAGACAGCCAAGCGCGTTGCTCACTTTGAGAACTAAGATGATATGTCTCATGTGCCAGTAATTTCGCCAGCTCCCTAGCCCTTCAACCGAAACCAGGCCTGTGACACTCCGCACTCTAGGTATGCAACGCGGCGCTAGAAGTCGACTGGGTGAGGCAGTCGATTTTATTTTTCTTTATGTCATCTTAAGCTTATGGCGGCAAAATAGGTAAGTAAGTATTTGCATTTTTGATTGAACAATATTACATACCTACTTGCATCTCGCTCAGTATCTCATAAAGTGACAAAATCATCGCCTTAGCCCACCTGTCCGCGATTTAAAAACATGTCCTAAGCGGGGCTCTGCAATTCCAAATTTATTAAAATATTTTAAGAGTGATAAACAGTACTTACATTTGATAATGCTACTGTAACTTTATAAACCTGCTAGTATTTTCCTTACGCACCTCACAACAAAACTTCACAGCATCTATTTGTGCACTGTCATCATCAACCATCACATCACAATGGAGGAGCTTAAGATGTCCATCGAGGCAATCACTGCACAGTTCCAGGAGAGGATGGCAAAATTTGAAGACGCTCAGATGTGTGCACCTGCAACCACCCCTGCTACCACCAATTTGCCCCCGGACTTCGTAGAGTTCAAGTCATTTGTACTTCTTGCCTTGTCAATGCTGCAACGACAAGTAGCTCTTCTTGCTGAGAGCTGTGATCGCACTGAAATGAGGTCTCGTCGCAAGATTCTTCTGTTACATGGTGTCTCTGAAGCCAAGGATGAGAACTTATCTCACACCGTTCTGCAGCTTACAAAGAAGCAGCTTGCTATGCGCGATGCAACCGCGGAAACATTTGCTCGTGTCCAACGCCTTGGGCGACCTACCACCAACGGCAAGCCCCGACCCATCCTGGTCAAGTTCCGGAATACAGAGGTACGCGACAAAGCTTGGTCTGCAAAAACTGGCCTTAAAGCAACAGGTGTAACACTCTCGGAGTTCTTGACAAAGAAGCGGCGTGCTGCTTTTCTTGCGGCACGCGACTTCTATGGAGTTACGAAGTGTTGGACAAGTGGAGGTGTTATCGTCGTTCTGGACCAGCAAGGCAAGCGGCACCGAGTAACATCACTCGCTGAGCTGAGCCTTGTCCCTGGCTATGTTCCGAAACATGAGGAGGCAGCACCACCGCCCGGTTCACCGGTGGCACCCGTAGCCATGGTTTCTGTGGCTCAACCATCTGAAAGCGCCGCTGAACATAGGCCTCTGCGGCCCAAGAAGCCGGCAAAGAAGTGATGAAATGTGCTCATCGCTGCGGTTAAGTGCAGCTTTCTAAGCGGTGTAACTTTTATTCCAGTCAATGCACTCAATAATAATAATAGTGTTACACCGCATCACTGGTTGGGTTCGGTACGGTAGTTCTTTAATTTCTTTATTCCTTTTGTTTTGGTAAAAATAATAACATCTGATCACCGTAAGTAAATCTGTCAGCTGCGTTTTAGCACGCACGGATTGAGCGCGCTTTGTTCTGCTGAGTAGTGCGGCTGTGTATTGCTCTGTCTCTTTTTTTCTTTGTGATTAGTACTTTGTTCATTCCTCTCAAACGTCTTATTTATTTGTTCCGTTTTACGCAAGCATAAGTCGCTCAACTAGGTAATATTGTTTTTTTAAATTGTTTGTTTGTTATTGATTGTATTATTCTTCCATGGCATACTGGCAGGTGACATGCGAGTTATATAAGCTTATATTTATTAACATATATTAATATATTTTTATTGTAGTATCTATTATATATTTATTTAATAATTAGGTATCTATTGTATAAATGAGCAATTGTGATGGGGCGGACAATGATAGCCACTCAGATCACTTCTATTCCTTTTCTTCTTCCAACTTATCTGAATCTGATGACGCAAGCTTCCATAGTCTTCCACCTACACTTAATGATACGTTAACAACTGTATTCAGCGATGTTCCAAAGAATTTCAACGTAGTGCATATCAATGCTCAAAGCATCCCTGCACACTATGTGGATATGCTTGCGTCATTTGAAAATAAAAATATCCAAGCTATTCTTGTATCCGAAACCTTTCTCAATCCTTATCTTCCGTCTACTTCCTATTCTTTACCGGGCTTTAAGCTTATCCGCAACGATCGAGTAAGCTCCTCACATGGTGGTGTCGCTATATATCTCCGCAGCCATATCCCTTATTCGATCATTAGTCAGTCTCCCCAGCCCCCACCTCCCAACACCGCTGAGCATCTCTTTCTTGAGGTCAACCTATCCCATTGTAAAGTCCTTCTTGGTGTCTATTACAGCCCATCTCTTAAAATTAACTACTTTCCCTCTTTTGAAAACCTACTTGAAGAGTTTGTCCCTTCATACAGTCATTCTATAATAATGGGCGACTTTAACACCTGCCTCCTGAAAAACGATTCCCGAACGCAAAAGTTACAGTCAGTTGTCTCTTCTAGTAATTTAAATATTCTCCCACTTAACGCCACTCACTTCTTTCCAAATTGCTCTCCTTCTCTCCTTGATCTCATGATTGTCTCCTCAACTGATCATGTTGCAAAACATGGTCAGACTGAGGCAGATGCTTTCTCATATCACCACCTGGTATATCTCTCATATAAAATTCGCCCCCCTAAACTCAAACCCCGCACCCTTTTTCAGCGTAATTTTAAAGATATGGATCTTGCGCGTCTTCGTGAAGATGCAGAGAATATCGACTGGTCGGTAATTGATCGTGCTGGTACCGTTGACGAGCAAGTTCAGCTGTTTGTAAAATTCCTAACAGAACTCTATGATGTCCACGCACCTGTGCGCCCTGTCAGAATTAAACACCTACCGGCCCCTTGGTTAACTGATGACATGAAGCTACTCATTGAAAGGAAGATTCGTGCAAAAACAAAGTTCAAGGTCGACTCTTGTGACAAAAACAAACGCAAATATAATGCTGTGAGAAATCATTGCAACATGGTGATACGGGACGCTCAAAGACGCAATATTCACAAAGCTGTAGAAAACGGAGACCCCGCCAAAGTCTGGCGGTTTCTCTACTCTTTAGGAATTGGCAAGTCACGTAATGATAACATCGCAAAGGATACGAATCTCGACTCACTTAATAACCACTTCTCTTCTTCTTCTAATGTTGATGCTGGAATTAAAAACAGTACACTTAATTCATTATTTTCAAAGCCAACTCCCACTTATTCGTCTTTCAATTTTCGTCAATTCTCCGATTGTGATGTTAAGAAGAGTATTCTCTCTATCACCTCGAATGCTGTTGGCAGTGACAACATTAGCCGTAATATGATCATACCCCTTATTGACATCCTTGTTCCAGTCCTGGAGACGCATTTTTGAAGCGTTCGAACTTCAATTCGCATTCGAATTGGCAAGATTCGTATACGAATCCGTAAAATTCCAATTTTTGAATATTCATACCTGTGAATTCTACAACGAGTGGTCCGACCCACTCGTTTTGCAATTCTATCACTCGAAAGTATGTATAATCTGTGATGAGAATGACATTGACGTTACCTTCACAAATGACATCAAACTGACATATCAACTTTTTAATTTGCGTTCCATTCCCTCGCAATTCATTACCGGTTTTTAAAATCAATGAGTAATTGATTTCCGGTTTTTATTTTTTCTGCGTGAAAAGAAAATTGTTGAAAGATTTGACTTTAATGGCAACACTGTTTTCGAATGATTCAAAAATGCGTAAAATCGATTGCATTAGAAATTAAATTCGTACACGATTTGTTTTCGTATGCGAACTAAAGATTCAGTTCGAACGCTTCAAAAATGCGTCTCCTGACCAAAATCCTAAACAATTCCATTGCCTCTGGCGTATTCCCAACAGCGTGGAAAGAAGCTCAAATTACGCCTATTCCCAAAAAATGTAACCCTGCATCATTTTCCGACTATCGTCCTATATCCATTCTCCCATTTCTTTCTAAGGTGCTGGAGCGGTTGGTTCATAACCAACTGAGCCAGTTCCTAAATCGCAATAACCTACTCAATCCTCTCCAATCCGGCTTCCGTCCTGGTCATAGTACGACTACTGCCCTTGTCAAGATCTCTGATGATATTCGCTTGGGGATGGAGCGACAGCAGCTGACAGTACTGACCCTGCTTGACTTTAGCAATGCCTTTAACACCGTTGACTTTGACATCCTACTGGGGCAGCTGCACTCTCTTAACATATCTCCAACGGCAATTGACTGGTTTCGTAGTTACCTTTTTGGTCGCCAGCAACGCATCCGGGTTGAAGATTCCTTCTCCTCGTGGTGTGAAACATCTGCTGGTGTACCTCAGGGTGGCGTCTTGTCCCCACTCCTGTTTGCTATCTTCATCAACTCGATTACTCTCCCTATTCAATCTTCGTATCACTTGTATGCAGATGATCTCCAGCTCTACTCTCAGGCGGGAATCAATGAGCTCAACAACGCTATATCTGTCATCAATTCTGATCTAGCTCATATTTCCGCATGGAGTCACTCTCATGGATTACGTGTGAATCCTAATAAGACACAACTCACTGTAATTGGCAGTCGATGGTTTGTCTCAAGAGTCGACTTTGGACTTCTCCCTCCTGTGGTGTTTGAAGGAGTCTGTATTCCATACAGCCAAACCGTCAAAAACCTTGGAATAACATTTGACAATACACTATCATGGAGGCCGCAAGTGTCGGAGGTTAGTCGAAAAATTTTTGCTGCATACGGCTCGCTAAAAAGATTGCGAAATTTCTTACCGACCAGTACGAAAATTGCTCTGGCACAATCTTTACTGCTACCTATCTTAGATTACGCTGACACCTCCTACCCAGACCTTACGGAAGAGTTGCTCAACAAACTAGAACGTCTCCAGAACCTCTGTATAAGGTTTATCTTTGGGCTGCGGAAGTATGACCATGTGTCATCTTTTCGGCTGCAGTTAAAATGGCTGCCCATTCGTCTTCGGAGAGATTGCCATATCCTTTCCCTTCTGTATTCTATCTTATTTATTCCTACTACCCCTTCCTACCTCAAAGAAAGATTTCACTTCAGTCCCACTCACCTCGATCGTACACTCCGTTCCTCTCTTGACCTTTCTCTCTCTATGCCTTCCCATTCCACAAACTTCTATGACGACTCTTTCACGGTCAGAGCCATTAGGCTCTGGAACGCACTTCCCACCACGCTGAGGCAAGCTCCCTCGCTCGACTCATTCAAAAGGAGTATTAAAGCTCATTTCCTTTCTCTCTCTGGCTAACCTTTTTCTCTCGTCCTGTGATCTGATGTTGGTTGTTGTTCGTTGTATCCTGCTGCTTGTTTATATGTATTTTATGTATGTATAGTTTATGTAGTATATACGTATGTAATATGTATGTAGTATATTATTGTGTAGGTATATGTATGTTTATTAATAATATTAGTTACATATACAATATTCACTTAGTTCATCTTTGTGCACCGCCACCGCATTATTGTATCTTTGTTTTTCCTTGCACCCAAAGGTTGCCTGGAAGAAATTGCTTTTTAGCAATAAGGCCGCCTTATTGTGCTCCAATTTTATGTCCACATTTGTTTTTTTTGTACTGTTTGTTATCTGTGTGCAATAAAAGAGTATTGTATTGTATTGTATTGTATTGTATTGTATTGTATCGACTTTATGCTTAGTAAGACTTTATGCTTTATATAGGGTGACTTTTAATTAGTTCTTGATAGAAAAAGGTATGAATGTACTCATGATACTGAACAACTTTCCCCAAGGAGCATAGGTCGAAACACGAAAATCAAGTTTTGACCTCCCATAGAAACTGCATCAGCTGATAGCGCATTTTGTATGGGAGGCCAAATTTGGTTTTTCGTATTTCGACCTATGTTCCTTGGGAAAAGTTGTTTAGTATCATGAGTACATGCATATATTTTGCTATAAAGAACTAATTAAAAGTCACCCTATAGACCGTAAGGTTGAAATTTGTCAGCACCTCGCCTGAGAGTGTCTGATCTGTAAACGTTAGTTTACTATTATGTAATCTAAAACACAGCAGTGCAAACAATTTACTGTGTTACTTGTGTGTTTAGAGGTTCCTTACAATTTGTATTTGTATAGCAAATGTTCCCCCTGTAGACACGCGAGCACGTGGTGCGAGGCGTGCGAGGCGAGGCTGCGCGGACACGCGGCGCGCCTCAAGACCGAGACCGTCACGTTGCGACACCTCACGCCGCCGCCCGCACTGTTCTCCTATCATGGTAAGTACAGTTGACAGCACGTCAGTAGATTTATTTATTTAATTATTTAAAAAAAATATATATATATATATATATTTATATTATTATAAAGGGTGTAAGGGACGGTGTACCGAAAACTGAAAGGACGTGTGCTCAGTCAACGAAACTGAACAACTTTCCCAAAGAAGCATATGTTGGGAAATGAAAAAAACGTGTTTATGGAATAAGCGAAACCCTTATACACGCCAACAGATTTTTATTAAAACAAATCCATTCCCGTAAAAAAAAATATTAGAACTTTTTTTTTTCTAGATATTATTTAAAAGTTTCATCATAGTTCTAGTCCGCGCACGCCACGCCCACTTCCCTCCCCCCCTCACCGCTCATGAACCGCGCCTCGCGCCGTCCGCGCTCGTATCCACAGAAATATTTAGAATGGAAGCGGCAAAAATTTAAATATTAAAAAAAAATTACCCCTATCAAAAACCCGTGAAATTGATTCTACTCTCGATTCTGAACAAACTATTTTCTCAGTTTCGCTTATTCCGTTAACACGTTGTATATTCTTTATTGCACAATTACTACACAGAAATATGCAAAAAGAGATTTCTTCCAGCCAACCCATGGTTGTGAGAGAGAATGTTAATTAGCGGGACACAAAAGTGCATTGAAAATTGTATGATTAAAAGTTAACAATACCTAGAACTCAATAATAAATAAAATGATACTATTATTTATATTAAATACAAGGCAATTTTTTTTGGACCTGATATGCGTATGCCCACCTAACAGTGGTCAAAAGCAACAACTTTTGTTTTACGACTTTGCTAACAACGCACAAAAAATTTTCGACTCTCCATACTAAAGTGGTCACGTGACCGACCCATTGCGTTCCATTCGAAATAGTAGATTGTATCACAAGGCTGGAAAATAATATTTTTAAGGCGAGGGCGCTATTTCGAATCCAGAGCGAAGTGAAGGATTCTTGAGTAGAATCCCGAGCACGGCGAGGGATACTAGAGTAGAATCCTGAACGTAGCGAGGGATTCAATAGGTCGCCCAAGGTAAAAATATTTTTGCAGCCTATATAGCATTAGAATTATAGGAATTATGATCTCATTAATCTGTAAGAAAATTTCGGCAATTTCATAGGTAAAGACCTATTATTTAACTTGTCAATGGTTTGTAGATGTAGAAGCCGACGAACTGCCTCAGCGAGTGTGTGGAGTTAGCACGGCGGAGATGGAAGCGGCTGTAGCGCTGCAGGAGGTGTTAGCGTCTAGAGAGGCGAAGGAGGCGCTACACACTCGCGGCGAACATAAGGTATGTAGATGCTGACGAACTGCCTCGGCGAGTGTGTGGAGTTAGCACGGCGGAGATGGAAGCGGCTGTAGCGCTGCAGGAGGTGTTAGCGTCTAGAGAGGCGAAGGAGGCGCTACACACTCGCGGCGAACATAAGGTATGTAGATGCTGACGAACTGCCTCGGCGAGTGTGTGGAGTTAGCACGGCGGAGATGGAAGCGGCTGTAGCGCTGCAGGAGGTGTTAGCGTCTAGAGAGGCGAAGGAGGCGCTACACACTCGCGGCGAACATAAGGTATGTAGACATAGTCGTCCGCAACTCGAAAGAGACGCACCTACGTTGGTTTTGTCCAGCAATATTTATTCAAAAAAGTGATAAAATTTTAAGTAGCCAAAAAGAAAGTGGTTGCACCAGATAATACGTTTCAAATAGAACATAGTAGTGAAAACAGTGCTAAAATTTGAAAACTATTAAAGGAGTAATCGAAAAGAAACTTCAAATTTAAATCGTTATAATTATCGATAAACCGTGACCTACCTCAACGTACGAACGGGAGAAGCGAGCCAAGTGCGAGTCGTTTAGTGACTGGGGCCTTTGACCGGAGGACCGGTCGTCCTTGAGCGATACATCGTACATCACGGTGCACTGAGGCAAAACTACACATCGTAAAGCAGAAAAATGAGGAATTGTGTCGGATGCGGTACTCATATCGGGATAGGTGAGTTATTGGAATGTTGTAAATGCAAAGCCAGCTTCCACTATATGTGCGTAAGAATAGAACGATCTGAATATTTATCTCATAAACATGAATTTGATCGGACATGGGTATGCCCTGAGTGTGGCCTCCTCACCCGACGCATCCCTAGAAATGATTCAACGCCAGTGCGAACGCAGATGTCACTACTGCTTGATGACACAACTATGTCGATTGATGAACCAATTCTTTCAAAAAATATTGATACCTCCATAATTACAAGCAACAATAATAGTTCGTCATGTACTGAAGCAATAATGAGTAATGCCGCGGTACTCGCTGAATTGCGCGCGTTTCGCGCGCAAGTCAATGTCCACTTTGAGAACCAGGAGTCGTGTTTTGATGCTGTTAGGACCGATATAAAAAATCTCCAAAAGAATTTCAGCAACCTCCATCAGTATCTTGCAACGTTAAAAGAGGATGTCGATAAGTTGACCGCGAGCATAAATGACTTGACAGAAGAAAATGACACACTTAGAACGACGTGTGAGCATTACGACAAGCGATTACAAGAACTTGAATCTATGAAATGTCGCATAGAGCAGGAAATGTTAGAGGATAGAAATCGTATCAACGCAATCGAGTGCACAATTAGACATGCGACATATGCGAAGGTTACTAAATCTAACAATCCTACATCACCAAACGCGACGCATAAACAACTAGGTGGGCAAACACCGCGCGCAGCCAACCACGAACAACCCATACTCAACCCTCAGTCTACTGAAACGCAGAAGAAAACCAACCCGCTACCATCAGAGGTTCGTCGGCAGCAAGCTCGTCGTTCTGTTATACGTGCGACCGGTGCTCCGGACGAGGAGCTGAAGACCATGGAGCCCGTAAAATACATTCACGTGTGGAATCTTCACCCAGACACTACATCAGATGCCGTGCTCGCCTATATGCATAAAAAAGGACAAGGGAGCAACTATTCCATATCCGTTCCTAAGCCTCAACACGAATCACACAAGTGCTTTGTCATCGGGGTCCCAGCAACATGCGTCGAATATTTCTTATCACCATCAAACTGGCCCAAGAACACGTCACTGCAAGAATGGTTCATGTATAGGAAGCGGAACAACCCCACGAACACTAGCAGAACATTTTTTCGAAAAAAAAGCCAGGACAACGCATCGTAAAGTGGAACTATTTTACCAGAACGTTAGAGGCCTCAAAGGAAAAAAAGATGACATCAAAAATATACTCTCTACATTTTCCCCTAACATACTGGCTCTAACAGAAACAAAACTCAACGATTCAGTACACGATTCAAAGTTATTCCCACCAGGATGGAGTGTGATCCGCACAGATCGATCTGACAGAGGTGGGGGTGGTGTGTTGATCGCGGCGCGTTCGCCCTATGTTCTACGACGCCTAGAATGTGGAGCTGCGCCCCAGGATGAAATTTCATGCGCGCTGGTTTCTAGAGGTTCAACTAGATTCGTCTGCTGCGTGGTGTATTTACCGCCATCTATACCAAACTCGCGGTACAAATCTATATTTGAATGCACAAATAAAATTATACAGGACCATATCAGCTTACCCGTTGTTGTTGTGGGTGATTTTAACTTATATTCGACTACAGTCACTACTCGCAATGACTTTGAAATATTCTTATCTCTAAGTGATTTACGTCAAGTTTGTAATGTGACAAATGATCTAGGCCGCACCTTAGATTTAGTCTTAATAAACGAAGCGGTATCAGAAATTATAGTGAAGGAAGCCGAAAACGGTTTGGTGTCAAGCGAAAAGCATCATCGTCCATTGGATGTATCATTTAATGTACCCAAAATACAGTCTGTCATACCAGAACGTCCTAACTGTTCTAACATACCAATAAGACATTTCAGAAAAGCAGATCTTTGTCAGCTGTACATAAGACTGGCACAGATCGACTGGACATTCCTGTATTCTCTTGGTGGCGTGGACGAGGCGGTTAGCCATTTTTATCACCACATAAACAAAGTTATTGATGAGATTGTTCCACTAAAGAGGCCGCCTAAACCCAGGCAGTACCCAGAATGGTTTTCCCCCGAAACCATCACACATAACAAACTTAAAAACAAATATCATAAAATGTACAAACAAACTGGCAACCAGTTATACTATGGTCTATTCTATTATTATAGAAAGATAGTACTTAAAAATTCTTTTTCTGATCTAGTTCAATACTGTCGAAGAATTGAGTCGATTATTAAAATCAACCCATGTGCCTTTTGGTCATTCGTAAAGCGTAACCGTATATCTTACATGCCTGCCACTTTCGGTTCCATGTCGTCGCAAGAAATTGCAGACTCATTTGCTAAAGTTTTTCATAGTGTCTTTCTCTCAAGTCTGCCACGCCTAAGCTCAGAGGATGCACGTAACCTGGTTTCTAATAGGACGCAATCAACTTTTGTCCGCCATGTCAGCATTGACTTCGTTAATGAGAGTGACGTATGTAAAGCGTTGCGGCGCCTAGAACCTAAATTCACTCAGGGTCCTGATGGAGTGCCGCAATTAATCGTCAAGGTTTGTACAACCATTCTGTCACATATTTAATCTATGTATTAAGACTAAATCATACCCTCTACAATGGAAAACCTCCAAGGTGATACCTATTCACAAAAGTGGCTCGAAAAGTGACATCCATAACTATAGACCTATTGCTGTTCTGTCAGTTTTCGCAAAGGTATTCGAGTCTGTACTCCACACTGAAATAACTAAGCAGTTACGAGGATATTTTTGCGACGAGCAACATGAATTCCTCCCACAGCGTTCGACTGCCTCCAATCTTTTGAATATCACAACATTAATTGGCTCTAATCTGGATCAGAAAACTCAGGTCGATGTTGCCTATTTTGATTTCCGAAAGGCCTTTGACCGAGTTAATAATGATCAACTGCTGGTAAAAATGGCACTTGCAGGATTCTCATTGCCATTGCTGGACTTTTTTTGCTCATACTTTGCGGACAGAACCCAATATGTCGACTACGAGAACTTCAGATCTGCCCCATACAAAGTTAGCTCAGGTATAGGCCAAGGAAGCAGCCTAGGACCGCTTCTATTCCTCTTGCTCATCAACGATCTGCCAACATCAGTTGAGTCCGCAGTGTGCCTTTTATTCGCAGATGATGTCAAGTTGGCTCTGCCTGTCAAGTGCAGTGACGATTTTGCCCGTCTTCAGGTAGATATAGACAACGTCCTCGCATGGAGCATAAATAACAGCCTAGAATTGAATGTCAACAAATGTTCGGTGATGTCTTATTCCCGTATCAACCCCACAATACACTCATACCATCTGGGTGCCCTTCCATTAAATCGTGTACAGTCGATGCGCGATCTAGGTGTAAGATTCGATCCACAACTTAAATTTAATGACCATATTATCGATGTCTGCTGCGCTGCTAGTAAATGTCTAGGTTTCATTAAACGTCAGTCCAAATTCTTCTGCCATCGTGAGCCAATATCAATTCTATATAACGCTTTTGTCCGCAGTAAGCTAGAGAGTAATTCGATTGTATGGAACCCTCATAACAATCTGTACACTGATATGCTAGAAAGGGTACAGAAGTCGTTTTTGCGATTCCTATACAAAAAACTCTACGGATTTTATCCGTATATGTACCCGACACTTTTTGTCCAGGGTATGGTCTCCTATAGAGCACTGGAAGTTAGGCGAAAACTAGCGCTTATCAAATACTTTTACTACCTACTCAATGGTAAGACCAGCAACCCCTTACTCCTGGCGCAAATACCATTTTATGTCCCTCCACCTCAAAGATACTCCCTACGGCCGCGCCGTCACCCCTTATTTGTAACAAATATTCCTCGGACGAGAATGCTTGAGCACACCCCATTCTACGAAAGCCTAGCACTCATAGACAGCCTTGCTCTCGTGAGTAAGGTTGATCTATTCAGTGCACCTGAGACGAAGTTTCTTACAGCCGCCGGCTGCTACCTGGAGATGATCACTGTCCGAAGCTCGCTGGTTGAAATACCGCATCCAGTGATACCGGACAGTAACCGTCTCTAACGCTTATGACGCCTCTTCTTAGTATATAATATAGAAATTGACTATGGCTTACATGTTTAGTTTTTAAGACTGTTAATGTAAACTGTATGAATAAATAAATGAATAAATAAATGAATAAATGAATGAATGAAAGATGCTGACGAGCTAACGGCGAGTGTGTGGAGTGAGATGGAAGGTGCAGGTGTTAGCGTCTAGAGAGGCGAGGGGGGCGCTATACACTCGCGGCGAACATAAGGTATGTAGATTATTTGATTGTGCACATCACTATTAATTTGTTCGATTGTCACTTCACTATTAATTTTTTTGACCGGCAACACCAGCCACCGCTCTGCCACTAGGTTATACTGTCAAGGGTTCGCGATCAGAATTTTTAAATTTGAGACAAATTTTGTATATATTTTTGCATTTTATTTGATACAAATACAAATATCTTTATTCGCAAGAAAACAGTATTGAGGATCTTAAGTTAGAAGAGTACAGTGTTTTCAGCTTACACGTAAGCATGCAAATATAACTAATGTGAATTTAAATTATATACAGTATGTCAATATTAAATATGTCAAAATTAAACTATTCATTAACTTTAAAATCTAGAAATTCTTTCACACTGTAAAAGCAATGTTTTAATAGCCATTTTGTCAAACAATTTTTCAGTGCATCTTTAGTCATAATTTTCTCTAATTGTCAGGTAGCTTATTAAATAACACAATGCTCATATTAAATATGTTCCTCTTGTAAATGTCTTTTGTAGCAAGAGGTTGATACAGTAAATTCATAATCTTTGATCTTGTTTGTCGTAACGTAACTTCTCCACGAGTTTTCCAATAATTTGGGTTTGAGGCAACAAAAATACCCACGTCTCTAATATACATACAAGGAAGGGGTAGTATATTAAGTTGTTTAAAAAGAGGTCTACAGCTGTCATGGAATTTAGCGTTGCATATTGCGCGGATGCACTTTTTCTGGAGTTTTAAGGCCCTATCAATATCTACAGAATTACCGCCCTTTTGACCCGTGTAAAAGGTGATATTCAAGGACATTTTTTTTTTGTGCGAAAATCATTGCAACACGTGCCACATGTAAGAAGACAGAAGAAAGAAGAAATCCCACCAAAAATATTCTCATGTCAAATGTTGCCAAGACGAGTTCATACAGCTAGCATTTTCAAAAAGTTATCAGATTTAATGTAGAGCCAAGCTTCTTACTGTACACGCCTTAACTCTACAAGCCCTAACTTCACAAACTCTACACCTTAGTCTAAATATTATGTGGCTAGGCCGTTTCGTTAGTACAAGAACTATCAGAAAAACAATGAACAGTGAATACATTTTTCACCTTACGCCCACGTGATATAGCGAGTACTTGGCGGGGGCACTGCCGTGGCCCCAGAATTGAAAACTAATTTTTCCTTGTCCCTTCCTACCTACCAAAAGGGGCTGATATAGTAGTACCGCCTAAATGAGTCCTCGCCCTTGGGGTCCGTGCGGGCAGGTGCGGGGGGGAGGATGCGCGTAGAGAATGAGAATGCCCCTCCCCCCGCCCGTCCCTCCCCTGTGGTCTTACACCCGCGCCCCCCCCTGTACCCCGCGGGCGAGGACTCATTTAGGCGGTTTATCTATAGCGTTGTTGACGAAATTTTCAAGCACTTTTGACAGCAGCCGACCTGGAGACGCATTTTTGAAGCGTTCGAAGTGAATCTTTAGTTCGCATACGAAAACGAATCGTGTACGAATTTAATTTCTAATGCTCTCGATTTTACGCATTCTTGAATCATTCGAAAGCAATGTTGCCATTAAATTACAATCTTTAAACAATTTCCGTTTCACGCAGATAAAATCAAAACCGGAAAGCAATTACTCATTGATTTTAAAAACCGGTAATGAATTGCGAGGGAATGGAACGCAAATTAAAATGTTGATATGTCAGTATAATGTCATGTGTGAAGGAAACGTCAATGTCATTCTCATCACAGATTATACATACTTTCGAGTGGTAGAATTGCAAAACGAGTGGGTCGGACCACTCGTTGCAGAATTCACAGGTATGAATATTCAAAAATTGCGATTTTACGGATTCGTATACGAATCTTGCCAATCCGAATGCGAATTGAAGTTCGAACGCTTCAAAAATGCGTCTCCTGACGTCATGCTCGTGACAATAATATACCTTTACATCTCTCATATTCGGTAAGTAGGTCCTTATTACCCCCAAAAGGGGCTTGTAGGTGACCAATTAGCGCTCTAGGGTAATAATGTAGCTAGAAAAGCCCTAGTGCGGTAAGTAATTGTAACGCCCCCGCCCGGCAGCACCTCCACCTCCACGCGCGGCTCCGCCTTGATGGCCGCCTCCAGCAGCGGGGCGGCGGGCGTTTTAATTACTTACCGCCCTAGGGCTTTTCTAGCTACATTATTACCCTATAGCGCTAATTGGTCACCTACAATTTGTGTGGTAATAAGGACCTACTTACCTCACAATCGAGATGTAAAGCAGAGTAGTTAGCTCGGGTGTAAGCATCAATTGCACCCTCGAACTATAGGCGCCCTCGCTGCGCTCGTGCGCCTAAATATCTCGGACTGCAATTGATGCCTTACAGCCCTTGGCTACTAATCTATTATTACGTAAATAATAGTACTTATACATTAAGGCTGAAACCGCCCTAGTGATATTGGATGGCCGAGACGAAGCCAAGGCCTTCCAAGTCAACAAGGACGATAATTGCCATTCAGCCGCAACTTGTATAGTGCTTTTCTCCTATTTGTGAGGAAACAGAAAACAAAGTTAAAGGAATAAATCCAGTCTTTATTAATTCATATTAAAAACAACACTGCAGTTTGTGCAATTTGTTAATGACAGTTGACATTTCTTAAAGAAATTGGGTAGTTGAAAGACCCATTTCATGTTGTAGTGGGTACGCGTAAGACCTAAAGCAAAAATTCAAACAGTTATACATGTACATTCAACACAACAACAATACAACAATGTACATTGTTGTAGTGTTTTACATTACTGTCGTGCAGTTGAATCGAGGACCGGAACGAGGTGATTGAACGCCTTCTTTTTTGAAATAAGAGCACTGTTTACGAGCAAATAGGAGAAAAAAATCTTAATTTAGTATTTGTTACAGACGGAGTCGGGTCGTCGCAGCAAACGGCGCGAGAGACACTGGCTGGATGCCGCCGCATCCGAAACTGACCTATAGACATATCTTCACTGCTTCGGAAGGCACGTTAATTTACTTTGATAACGGCAGTTCTATTTCCTCCCTGGATAATGCCTGTTGAGCGATGGTATTTTGTTTTTAAATCAAGTTCTACTGTACGCATGCCCCTGTCAATAAATTTTTTACGAAAAATAATTACCAAAAGAATATGGCTACCCCAAAAAACTGAAAAATGCCCCGTTTTCAGTCATATTTAAACGAGACTATCAGAAAAAAATTAAAAGTTTTCAATATAAAGATAAAATAGGAGCGTAGATCTACTCTTTCTTTTAATTTTGATGCCAAAAATAATTAAATCAGCTCAGTTTTGGAGAAGAAAACAGGGGAAAGCGGAACATCGTTTTGTACGTTGTTTGTCCCTATCGCACACTAAGAATTGGTGGGGCGCAGCGAGACAGCAATAGTTTGTACAAATACCTTTTTTTCGGACTAGAATACCATTTTAATCTAGGATTGGGTGTGGATTTCGGAGGTCCCTCTGTGTAAAAGCCAGTGCCCTCTTTAAAACCTTTAGGTTAGGTAGCAAATTTCGTAAAATGGTTAGGCAATTTGTTTTATGTCACAAGTGGCTAAACGAGCAGGTGGGCCACCTGATGGTAAGTGGTCACCACCGCCCATGACACCCACTGTCTTATTAGTGAAATAATTTGACACTAATAAGAGAGCAAAGCGCGTTACCCACCCTGAGAACTAAGATGGGTATGCCTCATGTGCCAGTAATTTCCCTGGCTCCCTTGCCCTTCAAACCGAAACACATCAATGCAAACACTGCTGCTTCACGGCAGAAAAAAGCAAGTGAGTGGTACTTCCCCAGAGGGACTTTTCACAAAAGCCCTACCACCTTATAATAATGGCAATGATAATATAGTCTAGGCAACGAAGCGGATCGTTGTATGAAGACCCCCGCATTAAATCCTCAGTCGATGAAACTTTGCTTTGGTATTACACTACATGAGACAAATCTTCAAGGAAAAAATGCAAAAAAAAATCGGTACTTTAAATTTTTACATACAAAATTACAAAAAAATGAATGAAAAAATGTTTTTGTATATTTTTTTTTTGATAATTTGATTCATGACATCTTGTCAAATAAAATCTGCCTGAGAAATTTATGTTGGGGTCAACTGCTTCGTTGCCTACACTAATAATGAATATTAAGAATTCGGTACAGAATCTCAATGAAAAGCTAATAATATTCAGAAATGTCAAATAAATCAAATAGCATCACCGCCATTTTCAATAATTTTATTTTTAGTTGACTGTTATAATTGTTGTAGGAATAAAATGAAATGTAATTCTGTAATTATAAATCTTTTAAACGAAAATAATTGAATGACTTTTAAGTATGACAGTTCATAAATTGTTTTTGTAATAATAATTGTTAGAGTAATTAATTAAGAAAACAACCAAATAAATTATATTACCTAAGTTGTATTGTAAGTAATTAATTCAATTATCAATTATTATTATTATATTATGTCCCGTGTGGTGCCGGCAAAGAATAGTACCAACCCATACATACCCGTGGGTGTCGTAAGAGGCGACTAAGGGTTAACTGGAGGATGGGCACCAGCATCCTCCTTTATTTGTTACATCTTACTTACTGCGGTCACCTACAACCGCGGTCCATGGTGCCAGCCGTAACGCTGACAAGCGAGGTGACTATGGTACTTCCCCTCCACATTTTTCCAGCAAAAGCTAGAATTCTGGAGGGAGCTACCTGTCCTGTAGTGGACGTTTCATGGGATGTTATGATGAATTCAATTTTAATTTTAAATCAGAATCAGAATCAGAAATATTTATTATTACTGAGACGTCACAACACAACACAAAAATCATACATAGGGTTGAGAAGAACAATAACAAAAAAAAGGTATACAAAAAAAAGAAAAGAACATGACACTACGCCTAGTGCTGTGACAACCACAGTGAATAAAAGGGCCTCACTCAGCAAATGTCGCGGCACATGTCACGACGCTGGTTTTCGGTGAACCCTGCAGAGTGAGGCACGGACGAATGTGTGCGAAATAAATTATTATTATTACGATGTAAATAGTGTACAAAAATATTGAAAATCTAAAGAAGTAGATATTACAGAAGAATTAAATAAACCAATGTTGCTTACACCCATGGACACATGCATGTAAGTAAGTGCAATATTTATGATAAACTACATTGAAATTAATTGTCTGAGAAATTGAAATAGTAAATGAATTAATTTTTCTTAATTAAGACTGCGTCCGACGTTCGATTAATTTGTGCTTGCTAATTTGGCTTTTATTAACATGAAGTTGTCGTTTTGTATATGTTTAAAAAAAATTTTGCCTGCCCGTTTGTCATATAGTAGGGAATTTTCCATAATGCTTTGTAAACTTAAAAAAAACTTAACTTGACATAAAAAAAAAACTGAAAGAGGCAAATCAGACGGCAGATGATAGTCCGTCAGTGTGGCCGGTACTGCAATTATTTTCGTATTCTTATAGTCATTGACATGAGAAAAACGCTCCGTTTCTATGCGCGTATTTTCCAAATTCTTTGGTTTGGAAGGAAAACAGCTGGAATAGTTGTTCAGTTCAAAGAGTTAGTCAAAAAGGTTGTTCAGATTGATTGTTATTTAGTTTAAAACGTAAAGTAATTTTGAAACATGATAAGTTTCAATTTTATTCAAATAAAATCTATAATTTTCGCAATACCGGCCACACTGACGGACAATGTGCAAGACAAAGATTTCGGACCTCCTTGCTTCGCTTACCCTTATTTTTCTGTGGTGCAAGACTCCCCGTGTCTGCCCGCCCCTTCATCTGCTGAAGCCATAATTGCTTTAAAAAAATGAATTGAAAAACCTCTTTATTTACTTCTTCCGGGTGCTAAATGCAACAACTTTCGATTTCGTCTCTTCATAGAAAATGTTACACACATATGTATAACATCACGCCTCTTTCCCTGTGAGGTAGGCAGAGACCACAGTCCTCCACCTGCTACGATCTAGACATACTTCTCTCGCTTCCTGTACTTTCATACATGCTCGTCGGATTAGGGTACTTTAAACCTGACTTGTATTTAGAACATCCTAAATTTGAATATGATGATGAAAAGAAAATGATGATCGGTCCAATTTGTATGAAAAACAGAATTTCCTTTTGCGAATTTTGAAAAGTCTGAGAACATTGTCCAGAAGGCGTGGATCGTGATGAAGCTCAGAGGTGGTAAATAATAGAAGAAACTACTCTCAACAAATATCAATTTATTGATAGTAAAAAGGAAACAAACACTTTGGATAAAAACTGTGAGATTATTACAGATTGATTTTATATTTCTAATTAACAGGACTGTGTTCGGGACGGCGGCCATAAGAGAGAGAGAACAGAGAGAGCGAGATAGTCTTACCTTACTTTTTATCAAAAAAGTAATGCAAAGACAATCAATACATACAGCCTAGTATATAGTGTACTCTAAATTATTTTAACACTTCCCCTTACACTATATACTGGTGCTAAAAAGTACCGGACTCTACAAGTACAAGAGCAATAACACAGTTAGAGAAATAAGAAAAACATTTTCTTACAGAACCCTAACCAAAACTACTTTGTACTCAAATAGGCATTAAATTTAAACCATTCATGAAACCATAGTGTTTTGGGGAAGACAAAGCCTTAGTTAATATATCGGCTATCATACAGTCTGTCTGCAAGTAAGTGACACTAAGCAAGCCTTTACTTACTAAATCTTTTACAAAGTGATGCCGAACATCAATATGCTTTGTCCTCCTGTGACACTCCTTAGATTCTAGAAGTCTAATAGCACTCAAATTATCATTTCTTAATTTACATTGAAGCCGCCATCCTGTCAACTCTTTCCAAAAACTACACACAAACAGGATGTCCTTACAGCAGTCACTGATAGCCAAATATTCAGCTTCAGTGCTGGATAAAGCGACGCAGCGCTGTTTTCTACATTCCCAATTGATAGTATTGCTGCCTAGTCTCAATACAAAACCACTAAAAGATTTCCTGTCAACAGGGTCATTCGCCCAGTCTGCATCTGCAAATGCTTCTAAACAAAAATTACTATTTTCAGTTTTCTTGAAAACTAATCCATAATTCATAGTTTTCTTTAAATAGCGAAGAACCCTTTTGGCAGCAATCCAATGACATTTATTAAAATTATTATTAAATTGACTCAATAAACTACAACTATAAGCTATGTCAGGTCTTGTACAAACACACAAATACATTAATGAACCAATTAATTCTCTATAATTACATTCAGTCAAAGTCGAGTCCTTACTGCTACTATCACAGTCAAATTTTTCATTTACTACCATGGGTGTAGACACTTCCCTAGCATCTAACATACCAAACCTTGTCAACAATTTCTTAATATATTCAGTCTGGTTCAAAATTAAAACTCCCTTTTGCCTATTTCGCTGAACATTTATACCTAAACAGTTTTTAATTTCTCCTAGGTCTTTAACACAAAAATTCTCAGATAGTAATTTAATTAAATATTCTTTTTCTTTTGAATTATTTGTAAAAATATAAAAATCATCAACGTATACCGCTATGATAGTCAAATTGTTATTATTATTTCCTTTCTTAACATAGACACAGGGTTCATGTTTTGATTGAGAGTAACCATGGTTAGTTAACAAATCATTAACAGTCATATTCCAAACTCTACTCGCTTGTTTTAAGCCGTAAATACTCTTTCTTAGTAAGCAAACTTTATTTTTATCTACAACAAAACCAGGGGGCTGTTCCATGTATATCTCCTCTTGTAAAGTACCATTTAAGAATGCTGTTGTAATATCTACATGGTTAATATCCATATCCAATTCATTAGCAAGATGGAAAAGGATACGCATTGTGGAATGCCGTACAACGGGGGAAAAAGTTTTGTCATAATCCACTCCAGGCTCCTGACTAAACCCACGGGCAACCACACGTGCCTTGAATTTATCAAAACATCCTGAAGTGTCTTGTTTGACTTTATAAACCCACTTACACTTAATAACATTTCTATCAACTGGCCTGTCCACCAATGTCCAAACTTCATTTTGGATAAGAGATTGAAACTCTGCATTCATAGCACTTTCCCACGCTAATTTATCAGGACTAGCCAATGCATCTTCATAGGATTGAGGTTCATGAAAAAGATAAGCCTGAGAGAAAAGTGATAAGTCAAAATCATCAAATTTTTTAGGCACAGTACCTCTCGTAGATCTCACGGGACGCTGCGAGCATGGTGGCGCTGCTGTCGTCGTCGTGATGCCAACCTCCCTGTCATCAGAGTCACTGCACGACTCAAAGTGTAACGGACTCTCAAACAATGAACCCGAGTTACCACTGGTGTCACACGATGTCCCACCGTGTGGACTGTTACACAATGCAGGTGATGGCTTCTCAGTCACATCTGCCTGCTCGTATACAACTGGCTGACCAGTCATAGCCGGTTCTTCAGGAGGAGACTCTCTCTCACTGGGGGCCCGGAATCCAGAAGAGGGCTCCGTCACTGGAATCACAGAAAAATAATCCATATTATCATTTAATTTATTATTAATTTTACTAGAAACATTGTTCACATTATTTATATTATTATTATAATTCATTTTAATACTACAGTTCGTATCATTAATATCACAGATCTTTACTTTGTTTGCACTACAGTCTGGTTCAATAAAATGCACATTTCTTGAATTTAAAACCCTTTTAGGATTGTTAGGATCTATTAATCTATAACCCTTTGAATTCTCACAATATCCTACAAAAACTAATTCTTTAGATTTTGCATCCAGCTTGCGGCGGTGACAATCTGGTACGAGAGCAAAAGCTCGGCACCCAAATACTCTCAAGTGACTAAGGTCCACTTTGTGGCCCGTCCACAACTCCTCAGGAGTGACATCAGGCACTGCAGCAGTAGGGGACCTGTTTTTCAAATATATCGCCGTCATCACGGCCTCGCCCCAATAGCGCTTGCCCAGTCCAGCATCAATTAGCATACACCTAGCTTTTTCCACAAGAGTCCTATTTAACCGCTCCGCAACACCGTTTTGCTGTGGGCTGTAGGGCATAGTTATTTGATGGATAATACCTTGCCTAGACAAATAATCGGTGAACTGATCACTGCAGTATTCACCACCTCCATCAGACCTTAAACATTTCACTGGCAATCCTAACTGCTTCTCAACTAGATCCTTAAACTTAATGAACATATTCATAACTTCACTTTTATTTTTAATAAGATAGCCAAAAGTCTTTCTTGTAAAGTCATCTGTAAATGTTACTAAGTACCTAGACCCACCCCAACTAGGCTCTGGCATGGGACCACACACATCAGAGTGTACCAATTCAAGCGGTTTTTGAGCACGCTTTACTTCACCCTTGGGAAAAGACCTCACTGTTTGCTTCCCCTGAATGCAAGCCTCGCAGTCTGTTAACTCTTTAGTTTTACTAAAATTTAAACCTTCAGACATATCTAATAACTTGCACATACCTGCACTGCTTAGGTGTCCCAATCTCTTGTGCCATATAGCTGTGGAACTAACAGCATGAGCTCCTTGCTGTTCCTCCACACATGTCTGCCGGTTGCTGGTGGTTTTCTGTTGCACAGAACTTGTAACACAATCTAACCTATAAACTCCTTTACTCCTAGATGCTTTGGCTATTACCTTATTTTTATTATTATAAATAAAACAGAAATCTCTCTCGAAGGTAAATTTATAACCCTTGCTAACTAGCTGACTAACTGACAGTAAATTGGTGAACAAGTCAGGCACCCACATAACATTTTCAATTGTTTTAATATCATTATTAATTAAATTAATTTTAATTGTACCTAGACCTTTACATTGTAAGTTTTCACCACTAGCAACACAAATAGTACTAGAAAAATTACTGTCCAGGGAAATAAACTTATTTTTATCATTACACATGTGGGAAGTACAACCTGAGTCGACAATCCAGTCATCCGAGGAACATGCAGCGAACGCTGACACAAACATTGCTTCATCTGATTTTTCCTGTGGCTTGCCAGTCTTCTTGTCACGCTTCAATTTAAAACACTTTGCTTTGATGTGTCCTGGTTTACGACAATAGTGACAGATTATCTTCTTGTTTCGACTGACAAAAGCTGCTTCATGTGATGGAACAGAGTAGCCGTTCGACTTAGTATTTCTACGGAACTCTTCCTGTAGAAGTCTGGCACGAACCATCTCACTGGATAGGGTATCTGATATGTGTGCAGCTTCCAAACTGGATACTAAGACGTCGTAGTCCTTAGGTAGTCCACTCAACAGAATCTCAGCCACTTCCTCGTCCTCAATTTCTTTATCTATGTCACTAAGCTGTTGAACAAGTGTCATGATGCCATCGATATATGCACTCATATTTTGAAAGTCATTGTAATCAACTCGGTGCAACTGTCGTAGAAGTAAAACTCGCCTGTACAGTCCTTTGTCCTCATACGCTTCTTGAAGCTTAGTCCAAGCATCATATGCCGATTTTGCTGACCTCACATGCTGAAAACAACTGGGCTTGACTGCTAGACAGATTCTTGCTAAAGCCTTTTGATCCTTTGTACTGTCGACGGGGGTCGTCCCTTCGTTTTCAACAGTCTCCCACAGGCCTTCCAATGTCAAGGCCATGCGAACTTGGAACTTCCACACGTGGTAATTTCGCACGCCGTCCAATTTTTCAACGTTAAACAAAGCAGTAGGCCCAAACTGCTTGTCTGCACCGTTTTCACCAGCCATCTTCACTCACAGTTCAACAATATAAAAAGCCAACCTCTATATGCCTGGGACACATAACCTGTCCAGAAGGCGTGGATCGTGATGAAGCTCAGAGGTGGTAAATAATAGAAGAAACTACTCTCAACAAATATCAATTTATTGATAGTAAAAAGGAAACAAACACTTTGGATAAAAACTGTGAGATTATTACAGATTAATTTTATATTTTTAATTAACAGGACTGTGTTCGGGACGGCGGCCATAAGAGAGAGAGAACAGAGAGAGCGAGATAGTCTTACCTTACTTTTTATCAAAAAAGTAATGCAAAGACAATCAATACATACAGCCTAGTATATAGTGTACTCTAAATTATTTTAACAAACATAGCCCCCCAAAAGATTTTACTCGAAATTTAAGTTACTCTATCAAAAAGTGGAAAATTGCCTATTGTATATTAAGTTTTAATAGTTTTGTATGGATGGATATTATATTAGTGCCTAAAATTAACATATTCACTTCGCCTTTGCGCTAAAATAACGAACGAATAATTGTTAATGTAATGCTTGAAAAAATGCTTGTACATGACCGATTATTTTGGTTTATTCCAAATCTTACCAACATATTTTGCAGATCGTCTAAAGCTGTCAGAAAAAATAAGTTTGTAAAACAATGTTATTCTTTCCGTACAACATACATTGTTTCTGATATTCCAGCGAAACACAAGAAACACATTGTAAAATGCTGCAGTAGTTTCTTGCCGTTTCTTTCACGCTGCCATAGCACGATCCGAAACGGCGTAGACTCGCTCTATTTGCATTGTATTCTGCATGATATTCAATAAGTATTCTGTAAAGAATCTACATTGAATAAAATTATTTGAATCTGAATCTAAAGTGTTGGTAATCGTTTGGAATACACTAAAAAATATGGATTATAATATATTTTAAAGAAAATATTTACTGTAAGTGCCATAAGAAATTAGTTAGTTAAAAAAAGTAAAAAATACTGGGTATAAAGGACAGCTTTGCAAATACTGAGGGCATGATCATTCAATGAAACTGAACAACTTTCTCCAAGAAACTTATCTCTGGATATGAAAAAAGAAACGGCCGCTCCATACAACAAATTTTATGGGACAGTTTGTATGGAGGCCAGTTTTTTTTTACGTTTCGTGTCATATAATTTATACAGGGTGTAAGGAACGGTGTACCGAAAACTGAACGGGCGTGCTCAGTCAACGAAACTGAACAACTTTCCCAAAGAAACAAATTTTGGGAAATGAAAAAGAAAAATTTACCTTTATACAAATTTTTTCACTCTGATCGAATAGTTTGTATGGAGAGGTCAAAAGTTTTATTTATTCCCCAAAAAATATTCTTTTGGAAAGTTGTTCAGTTTCGTTGACTGAGCACGCGCGTTCAGTTTTCGTTACACCGTCCCTTACACCCTGTATGTTTTTGGGTAAAAGTTGTTCAGTTTATCGACTGATCATGCTGTTTTAGTTTTCGCCAAACTGTCCGTTAAACCCTATATCTCGATTTTAAAGCACGTGCTGAAAATAATGTATGTATTGCGGATAATAAATGTCTTAAGCTGCGTTCCGAATCAACGATAATATCGATTTTATCGCTCACAGCGCGCTCAAAAGCGTCCCGAATAACTTTTGGCAAGAAGACGCTCTTCTTTATACACTCACCGGCAGAAATAACCGGCCGGCCTGTTTTCTTTCATATATTTTCATACAAATATGGGGGCAAACGAAGCGTCAATATCTTACCTAAATTGAATAAAAATACAAATCTGATTGATGAGGTCTTTAGATAAGAACCTTATTAACAATATTTTCAAAGATGAGGTATATCTAAAATGTTGAAGAAAACCCGTGCGACACTTCATACATTTTAATTCGCTAAATGTAAGAGATATCTGACGAAATAACGTATTTTTTTTTCTGAACGATGCACGGAATTTCCTGGATACCGTGCACAGGTCTAATCTTCAAGAATCGGTAGTCAGATACCTTATTTAATGATCTTACTGTTTAGTCAAGGATATTTATTTCGTTTAGGAAATATATTGACGCTTCATTTGATCCCTTACTTGTATGAAAATGTACGACGGAAAATTGACCGGCCGGTTATTTCTGCCGGTGAGTGTATACTTATAGGGTGACTTTTAATTAGTTCTTGATAGAAAAAGGAATGCATGTACTCATGATACTGAACAACTTTCCCCAAGGAACATAGGTCGAAATACGTAAATCAAGTTTTGACCTCCCATAGAAACTGCATCAGCTGATAGCGCATTTTGTATGGGAGGTCAAATTTGGTTTTTCGTATTTCGACCTTTGTTCCTTGGGAAAAGTTGTTCAGTATCATGAGTACATGCATATTTTTTGCTGTCAAGAACTAATTAATAGCCACCCTATATTTTTGCTTTTGGCGTTTTTTTGAAAGCGCTGTGAGCGATAACAGCGATATTATCGTTGATTCGGAACGCAGCTTTAGTGGCGCCCCCATCTCTAAAAAAATAATTTACGCTAAATGCGCATAACTTATCAAAAATCGACTAGTAAAGTGTAGTTTATAAAGAAGTTTGTTAAATAAAGTTAATTGTAGTTCCGAAAAACGGACACTTTACGTACCTTATATCTTTCCGGTTTTTCGACATATAACAGATCAGGGACTCAATTCTTGAAAATCACCGGGTGGTAAAATATCACTTTTGAGACTTTAATAATTCACATTTGTCCTGATAAACAGTTGAAAGGTAAATCAGAATACATGAAAATTTACAATCAAGAACTGCTTTATATTTAACGAATATCAATCTCTACTTTTGAAAAGAAAAATCTGTGATTTTGAATTTTTTGAGTGATATTTTATCACCCGGTGATATTTAAGAATTGGTCCCCTGGTACGGTACAAAGTAACTCTTAATGCTGACCATTATTGCGCAGAACTCAAAAAATTTGTTAACCTATTAAAACGGTTCACCTTATCATCATCATATCAGCCGAAAGATGTCCACTGCTGGACATAGGCCTATGAAGGGGTTATCCGTCCCCTTATATAAGGTGAATTTTAATTAGTTCTTGATAGCAAAAGATATGCATGTACTCATGATACTGAACAACTTTTACCAAGGAACATAGGTCGAAATACGAAAAACCAAATTTGACCTCCCATACAAAATGCGCTATCAGCTGATGCAGTTTCTATGGGAGGTCAAAACTTGATTTTCGTATTTCGACCTATGTTCCTTGGGGAAAGTTGTTCAGTATCATGAGTATATGCATATCTTTTGCTATCAAGAACTAAATTAAAGTCATCCTATAGAGATGAAGCGTATTCCTATCTGTATGTGGATGTATTTTAAACAAAGAGGTATCAATTACTTAAATCTTTAATTAAATTAGTTTTTTCCCTAATTCTAGGGCTTATCATTTCGATAAAAGCGTAATTAATCCTCCATTAAAAAGACAGCATGACCTTAACAATGCCACATTGATATTTAAAGGTAGCTTTCAGCAACTGACCGTATGGCTAACTACTCAATGCATAATAAATAGTGTAAATGTGTACAAATATGTATGTATGTATAGAACAGAGCGGTGCTAGAGACTATGAAATAAAATAATCATTAAAAAAATATTCGTTTTATTTTGGAACCATAGGACAGATATTTTAATAATTGTGCTGAATTCTGAATTAATATAATTCGCCTTAAGGTGCTATCTGCCGTGCACTAGCGCCCCCATTAGTTAAAAAAATATTGCTCGCTAAATAATCCGGAAAGACAGATTGAAGTAAAGGTACCCTAGTTTATTTAGAACCTATTCAAAAAATACAAAAAAAAAACAAAAAAAAATCAATCCAATTCTTAAAAATATATTCACTAAAGTTACAGATACAAAAAATGCTAATAACGGCAACTTTTAGTAGTTTTTGTATCTGTAACTACAGTAACTTTATTTTACAGGGTTGATAAGTTCTAAATAAACAAACTTTCTTTCCGGATTTTCGATAAGTTTTGTATTTAGCGAGTAATATTTTTTTACTTATGGAGGCGCTAGTGGCCCGCAGGTAACCCCTTAATAATATTTCGAATTGATAATATTATTATAATTCGTCGTTTTACATAACGGCGGAATTTTAGAAAACGGCTCGAAGTTCTTATCTGGCACGCCATATCGTAAAACATGCCGTATTACAAACGGCCTTAAATAGGTGCATTTGGTGGTCCCGGCAAAGAAGGTACCCATACATACCCGTAGGTGTCGTAAGAGCTGACTAAGGGTTATAAACTAGAGGATGGGCAGCAGCATCCTCCTTTGTATCTTACTTACTGCGGTCACCTACAACCGCGGTCCATGGTGCCAGCCGTAACGCTAACAAGCGAGGTGACTAAGGTACTTCCTCTCCACATTGTTTCAGCATAAGCTAGAATTCTGGAGGGAGCTCCCTGTCCTGTAGTGGACGTTTTATGGGATGAAACCTAACCGATCCCTACTCGGGATCCTCGGGATCGGTTAGGTTGGGTTAGGTTATCTTGCGGCTGAAATTGCAGATTGCAGAAGCGAATGGCTGTGTATTAACGTGCCACCAAATTTAAGTAAATTTTTACAAAATAATATCCACCAAATTTTGTCTACCAAAATGGATGAATGTATACCAAATTTGCTTCTGGCACTTCGCCGGCCGCTGCCACGGCATGCTCGCTCCGCTCGTGCGTTGTGGTCGCAAGGTAACCCAACACAACCTAACCGAACCGGTTACCCAAATTTGGTGTACGTTCAGCCAATTTGGTGTACATTCATCCATTTTGTCTGAAGTGTATTGGGGTATAAAAACTTATTTTGGGAATCATTTAATTTGTTGCCGAAGCGAATTACGCGCAGTTTTTTAAAATGCCGCCGCCGTTATGTAAAACGACGAATTATACGATATGGCTGCGAAAGATACAAGATGAGATGTGAAAACTGTACAGCAATACAAGAGGATACGATGAAACTGAACAACTATCTTAAAAAAAAAGACTCTCCAGCAACCATAAATGTTGATATGGGCGTGCCGTCTAGAGGACACTATACAAAGTGTAACGGAAGGTGTGATAATACTGAAGGGTGTGAATCTGCACATGAAACTGAACAACTTTTCCCAACCTTTCCTTTACACGTTGTAGACGGCACCCCTCCTTGGCCCTTAGTAAAGGACCCCTGTGAACGCCATACAACAAGTTAAGGTCCGCGCACACCAAAAGGCAGAGCAGTCGAGAGCAGGTTTTGATAACATTGCAAAATGGACTTTACATCCATAGGAACAAAATGCTAAATTGCCTGAGAGGCATGAAAACTGCTCGCGGCTTTCATGCCTCTCAGGAAATTTTGCATTTTGTTCCTAAGGATGTAAAGTCCATTTTCCAGTCCGACGCATGGTCGCAATATTGCCTGCTTGAAGGATTTAGGGCTAAATATAGTATTTTTTACAATTTGTGATTAACTCGAAAAGGAGTATTTTGTAAATTGTTAAGATCGAATTACACTTTTTTCGTAAATTCACATTCGTAATTGAAATTCTTCTGAATGGTAAATTGTTAGAAAGGGTTAGAGAATTTCACCAAAAATATATCTCCCGTCGGGTCTCCTCCATCTATATTAAAAATCCAGATATTCTTATGTTTTAATTTATTTATAATTCTCTTTCTTCCTCTTCCGCCAAAAGTGCATAATTACAATATCCCAGTCCATCACATTCACGCATGCACGTACCCAGTTTTGAATTATCGCTACAAATTAGTAACGGCATGGCAACCCTGCGAAACTGCCGCCGGGCCACTTTGCCGGTCGGTCTGCGCGGACCCTTAGCCAACATATAGGTGGGCAAAGACTGCCCACCCTGTATCATAGCACGCACGTAACGCACGGCAGCAAGCAAGTGAAAACAAAACCAGCATAATCTGACCCAGCGCTACGCTCAAGGCCAGTGTTTCCACTGACGTACGCCCGTGTGTACTTAAATTAACAGCCTGTACAATAGCAGTGTCGTTAAAACAAAATATACATCACAATAGTAGATTGATGCTTGCACTCGAGCTAACTACTCTGCTTTACATCTCGATTGTGAGGTAAGTAGGTCCTTATTACCATCAAATTTTAGGTGACCAATTAGCGCTCTAGGGTAATAATGTATCTAAAAAAGCCCTAGGGCGGTAAGTAATTAAAACGCCCGCCGCCCCGCTGCTGGAGGCGGCCATCAAGGCGGAGCCGCGCGTGGAGGTGGAGGTGCTGCCGGGCGGGGGCGTTACAATTACTTACCGCCCTAGGGCTTTTCTAGCTACATTATTACCCTAGAGCGCTAATTGGTAAGCTACAAGCCCCTTTTGGGGATAATAAGGACCTACTTATCGAATATGAGATGTAAAAATATTAAATTCGGCCGACAAATTGGGTCTTTAACTATGAAAATGCCGTTTTGTATGGCGAATTTTAGGTAAACTCAATTTTCAGTACAAACATTTTTGCATTTTTTTAGGAATTAAAAATCCGAATTTTTAATATTTTTTAAGCATGATTGGGAAGACATTAAGCTTACAGATGCTTAAATTTAATTTTCGAAAAATATTATTTGTAAAAAAATACGAGTATAACAAATCTAATGATGAAATCGGACGATATTTAAGACAAACAATTTTTGATCCTTTAATTTTATGTATCAAATTAAAAACAAAATCTTTATTTTATGCGTAAATTGATAACCTTGAAGTCAACTTTCAAATACAACACAAATGAAAAAAATTGCATTAGAATTATAGGAATTATGATCTCATTAATCTGTAAGAAAATTTCGGCAATTTCATAGGTAAAGAACTATTACTTAAATTCACTCAAAAACCCACAATATCGCATTTCCAAAATAACATCAAACCATAAATAAAAAAAAACCAATCAAACTTACAACCTCAATATATCTTCATTTCGATTTTATCAGTACTTTACATTACATACATACTATTTACAGTTCATGCACATTATTTCACAAGTCAAAGTAAACTAAAATCACATTATATCATGGACAAATAATAAGTAAGAGTACCCATCTCTACCTGTGGGTGTCGTAAGAGGCGACTAAGGGTTTATGAACCGGGGGATTGGCAGTAGCATCATTCTGTGTATCGTACCATCTTACATACTGCGGTCACCAACAACAGCGGTCGCCAGCCGCAACGCTAACAAGCGTGGTGAGTATAGTACTTCCCCTCCACATTGTTTCAGCAAAAGCTGGAATTCTGGAGGGAGCTCCCTGTCCTGTAGTGGACGTTTCATAGGATGTTATGATGATGATTTTTTTTAACTGATGGGGGCGCTAGTAAACGGTGGGAAGCCTCTTAAGGTGATCTGTGACGGCCAGCTTAGCCTCGAACGCAACTAGATGGAGCCACTGCTGCAAATATAAGGTTTTATTTTTTTTATGCAATAAGTACCAACTATATATGTGCAAAAAGTTGATTTGCGTAAATTTCATCGTGCAACTTCATTCAACGCCTAACAACAATTTCGATAAGAAAAATATCTCCATATGTCCACTAAAGTCAATTACTCTCGTCAGTCCGTGTTTACATGAGTACGATCACTCACACATGCACACAAAGCACAACCGTACAGTTTTGACCGCACGCCCACAGTCGTAATATTGAACCAAAAATTGCTAACAAAAATAGTACTTTCAGTACATTTACTGTATTTTTGTATTAATTAGCGAAAAATTTAACTAATAATAGCAGTATTCGTTCGTTTTTCAACAGAATTTTATGTCCCGCGTAAGAATGCAAGTCATTTGAATTTCTGTATGGAAAAAGGATCACCTTAAGCGACACAATTACTTTTCAGATTATTTGCCAGCCCGATCTAGTCTCTTTTACTTTAAAAGAGTGGAATTCTTTGCCTGCGTCTGTGTTCCCGAGTTCATATAACCCGAATCTATTCAAGTCGCGAGTGAAAAGGCTTCTTTTGGGCATTTCCGTCCTCAAGACTAGATTGAGGTCAAGAGTTAGCCCATTGACATCATACTAATATTAGGTCTTTACCTATGAAATTGCCGTTTTGTATGGCGAATTTTAGGTAAACTCAATTTTCAGTACTAACATTTTTGCATTTTTCTAAGAAATTATAAATCCAATTTTATTTATTTTTTTAAGCATTGTTGGGAAGACATTAAGCTAACAGAACCTTAAATTAAATTTTCGTAAAATATTATCTGTAAAAAAATATAACAAATCTAATGATGAAATCGGACGACATTTAAGACTAACAATTTTCGAACTTTTAATTTTATATATCAAACTAAAAATATAAACTTTATTTTATGCGTAAATTGATAACCTTGAAGTCAACTTTCAAATATAAGACAAATGAAAAAAATAGCATTAGAATTATAGGAATTATGATCTCATTAATCTGTAAGAAAATTTCGGCAATTTCATAGGTACAGACCTATTATTATAAACGCGAAAGTTTGTAAATGGATGGATGTATGTTTGTTACTCTTTCACGTAAAAACTACTGAATGGATTTTAATGAAACTTTACAATAATATAGCTTATACATCAGAATAACACATAGGCTACAATTTATAAACCTGCGCAGACGAAGTCGCGGGCACCAGCTAGTTAAAATAAAACTTTAATGCTTTTCCAGGTTTCGTTGTCTAGTAGGGGGATTGTCAAAGCTCGTTCAATCGTCAACCTCGTCACCGTCCTCAAGACTAGATCGAGGTCAAGAGTAAGCCCATTTACAATGAAAAGAAACTTTAATGCATTTGCAAGTTTCGCTATCTAGTAATTAGGGGGATATTTGTTACTTCTCCTTGTTATTCATCCATGACGATATTCATCTGGCACTTTAATTACTATACTTAAGCAAAATCACAGTCGTTACAAACACCCCCTAAAGAACAGATAAACTAAGACCCTGTCCAGAAAGGGCGAATCCGCCGCGAATTGTTACGCGCGTCGGCGAGGTACTGGGCGTCAATACATCGCGTCCACAAGCATCGCGCGAATTTTCTCGGCTCGCGCGAGTCGAGATACTAGGAGGGCCTTGTTTGCGTCCAGATGAACGCGCGAAACACGCGCGAGTAAATCGCGGCGAATTCGCCCTTTCTGGACAGGGTCTAAGATAACATGACCCGCCCCTCTGGCTTTTGCAAGTGTAGACAGTGGTGTCAATTCTGGCAGACACAAACAAAAACTAAACTAAATTTGACAGTTCTAGAAGTGGTGCTGTCTTTATCTCAGACATAGGGAACAAAAAAGACAGCAGATTTAGTCCTGTCAAATTTAGTTTAAGTTCGTGTCTGCCAGAATCGACACCAGTATTGCTAAAAGCATGGAGTGGCGGTCCATGATCATAATAACATCCCATGAAACGTCCACTACAGGACAGGGAGTTCCTCAAGAATTACAGCTTTTGCTGGAAAAATGTGGAGGGGAAGTACCATAGTCACCTCGCTTGTTAGCGTTACGGCTGGTATCATAGACCGCGGTTGTTAGTGACCGCAGAGTGTAAGATGGTAAGATACATAGAAAGACGCTGCTGCATATTCTCCAGTTCATAATCCCTTAGTCGCCTTTTACGACACAAACAGAGATAATTTGATACTATTCCAAGCCGGCACCACACAATTCATTCTTTGCCGCCCCATGATATCGTAGTTTACGGTAGTTTATCTCATCCGTGATCGCTTTCCAGGGCATCGTAATAGGCGACTAAGAGAACTCTATCAGCATGATGGGCAGCATCGTCCTGCTGTGTTTCGTACCATCTTACATACTGCGGTCACAAACAACCGCGCTCCATGTTGCCAGCCACAACGCTATGATAAACGTGGTGACTATAGTACATCCTCTCTAACTTATACTACGCTTATTTGCTGGTATTCTAGTGGGAGCTGCCTGTCCTTCAGTGGACGTTTCATGGGATGTTATGATGATGCTTACAGATTCCTGGCTGATCCTTACTGCTTTAGAGGTATTTTTGTAACACCTAACATTTCTTATACTCCTTTACTACGTGAGATCCCAGGCCTATCATCATGAGTTCGTCGCCACAGCTTTATAAATCCTCAGCCTTGACTCTGACAACGCTGCAACTAAAGTATCCCCGTTCAGTTGAACTGAGGCAACGTCCAATGCTGGTTCTGAAGCGGGAAGGCTTATAGTTCTTGCACCATCCAAGCCGTGTAGGTACAATGTGGAGTCACTTTCGGAATGCGCTGCGATCCAGGAAGCCCCAGGAGCTCTGATATACGCCGCACGAGACATTAACGAAGTCCTTACAGAGCCTGGGATAGTCTGTTCACATTCAACTATCACATCACCAGATGGAACGCTGGCTTTTAGTTTACACAGTGCTAATTTTGATCGTTCTCCGTTAGAACCAGCTCTGCAAGAGACTAGAGCTCTATGTGACTCGTTGTCGTAACATAAGGACATGAATGGTCCTTCAATTGGCATTGCTCGTGGCTCCCATTGCCGATTATTCGCCATCCATAGCCAACACGAATTCAACTGACATGAAAGTAATCCATATTCCGTTGAGCATAAGGATACGACTGGGGATAAATCGCCTGGGGATTGTAACCTTTGTAGAAACGTGCTCGGGTTTCTAACATCGTATTGATGGATAACTCCTCCAACTCCGCCGACATAGAATTCGTTACTACGTAAGTAATCCCAAGAACAAGACCATAAGGGAACTCCAGCTTGTACTGTTGTACTCAAAATACCTCTTTCGACAATTCTCGCGGAGCTGTCCAGTCCAACACTTAAAAGCAAGTCTCTAGGTTGCGAATACGTGATATCTCTAATTGGTTTCGGATGTAAATGGACGAATTGACCTAGTTTGTAATCTACACAACTGACTTTCCGAATACCAAAGCCGGGAAATAAATAATTCACGCTCTTTTGAGAGACGTAAAGTTCGTATGTTCTGCAGTTGTAAGTTAGGACACGGCAGCCGCCATCTTTGAAGATTTCTAAGTTTTTTTCTAATGAGAACCTCCATGATTTTCTTATCGGTTGTTCTTTAGGTACCTGAGATTTCATCAGAGTGCTCCTTAACACATCCAATTGCATTTTGCAAGCTCTGTGTGCTATCCTAGATTTATGCAGTTCTAATTCCACTCGACATTTCTCTGCTTGCAAATTGTCTATCTGTTTTTGTAATGTTGTTATTTGTGAAGTATCAGCGGCGACTAATCTTCTAGCGTATATAGGCCTGATTTCTTTGATTGAAGTTTTTGTTTTGCAGGTAGGACAGGATCTATCTTTGCTCGTTTGAGCTTTGAGCCAGCGTTCGACGCAATTCATACCGAATAGATGTCCACATTGAAGCGCGACAAGTCTGTGTTCACCTGAATTTCCCCAAGAATCTAAACATATAGGACATGTTTCACCATCCATATCATCATTGGATTTTTGGCTTATTTTCCTAAGTTTCGCTGGAGGTTCGTCGGAGTCTTCGTCTTGTTTTCGTAGCCTTGCTTCCGGTAAAGATGTTAAGCTTTGTGTTTCTTCATTGTATAAATTAGATTCAGACCTGCGTTGTAAGTTTTCTTGTCCATTAACACTATTACTGTCTTCAGTAAGAACATCGACTTGTGGACTTGCAATGGATCGGTAATCACTAGAAGTCGCAGTAGACGTGGAAGCATTGCTGTTCTCATCGTTTATAATCTGTGGGGAGTTTTCAATTACCGGTCTAGGTTCTCCTTGTGTGTACGTTTCGGAGTCTTGGTGTTGTTGCGGTGGGTCTGGGTTTGGCCATTCAAACTGAAACAAAAATCGGAAGCATTTTTAAAAGGTTCGCAAGTGACGCAGGTTCGAATTCTGCCCGTGATTGTTTTTTTTTTTTTTTATTGAAAGTGGGCTTACTCTTGACCTCGATCTAGTCATGAAGACAGAGATGAGATCAACGATGGAACGAGCTTACCCAGAAGAAGCCTATTCACTCGCGACTTGAATAGATTCGGGTTATATGAACTCGGGAACACAGACGCAGGCAGAGAATTCCACTCTTTAGCCGTGCGCATTATAAAAGATGTTTCAAAGCGCTTTGTACGAATGTGCGGAATATCAACCAAGTATGGGTGATATCCTGCGGTGCGTCTCGACTCCCGAAATATTGCGATTTCTACTTTGTATATTTATCCGAACACAGGAAGTGTTGAAATACAAAATCATTTAAATTCTGAAAAACTCAACATTAAGTGTGCCAATACCCAAGTCCATAAAGACTATCTCTTACAGAACGGGCAGCATGCTTCGTATATATCCATAAGAATTGTAAAGGTATACACCGGGTGTTAATTTAATTGCGTGCCATAGCTCAGGGGCGGGTTAACGGAAAACGAAAAATAATTTTGGACTTTTATCGACCTTCGTTTATTTGGGAAAGTCGTTCATTTACTGATACTGAACCCGCCCCTGAGCTATAGCACGCAATTTAATTAACACCCTGTATAGATAAACTCTTTATTGTACACGTAAATTGAAAAACTCCGATGTCTGTCTGTGTCAGCGGGCTGTATCTCATGACCTGTAATAGCTAGACAGTCGAAATTTTCACAGAATATGTATTTCTGTTGCTGCTATAACAACTAATACTAAAAATTAAAAAAAGTAATAAATTAAGGGCGGCTCCCATACTAAAAATCTGTTTTTTGGGCGATTTTCGCTAGATTTTTCTTTTAGCTCAATTTTAAAAACGGGAACACTTACAAACGTGAAAATTGGTATGTTAAGTGCATAAATAACAAAAAATAATCAAAACTGGTCAAGTACGTGTCGGACTCACGCATTTTTAATACACTTCTGCGTGACTGCGCGTCCGTAACTTAGACGGTATTTTTACCTTAGTGGTACGGTGCGAGAGTCCGACTCGCACTTGGCCGGTTTTTTTTACCTATGACATTATTTTTATTATTAGATATAGGACAGGCAGCAATTTTGCTGACGAGTCCTTTAGTATTGTTTTTTTTATTTTTAAACATTTATTTGATATGTAACAACGAGCAATTATCAAATAACATTTTTATCAGATTCAGATAATTTTATTCAATGTAGATTCTTTACAGAATACTTATTGAATGTCATGCAGAATACAATGCAATTAGAGCGAGTCTACATAATTGCATGTTATACCTTCCAGTGTAAAGGAGTATTCACAATGGAGTTAAAATGCATTTTTTTTTTTCGTTTTTTGGGTAAAACGCAAAGGAAACAACCGCTGCTTTCGAAGGTTAGCCTTTAGTTAGTTATTGTGCATTTGACTTTATAGTTTTAAGCGTTCTGATTGGTTATGGGGCTTGGCTACCAGCGGCGGAAAGCAATGATTCACTGCATTCTTACGATGGACGAACTATAATTACCAGTGGGCTGCCTGCCAGGATATCGGGGCTACCCGGTGACTCTGGGATCCGGATGCTCTGACTGGAGCCATGTGTCCTCGAGGGACCTGCTTCCTCCGACCAGCCTCCCTCATCCATTTTCGAACCCTGCGAGGAAGCACGCAGGAAATTTAAAACAAAATGTTTAAATAACTGGTCTTTTGCGGCAGTTGCTAGTGATCGTGCCTTCTGCATAGTGGCAAGGATATAAAACGAGCAATAATCTCTTAAATGTGCAGTGAACAACACACCAGATAGCCACATCAGCAAAGTTGCTGCTGGGCTATCAAAAATAATAATAATAATATTTTTTATATACAGGGTGTTACTTTGATTGCGTGCCATAGCTCAGGGGCGGGATCAGTATGAGTAACTGAAAAAAATTTTCCCAAGGAACATAGGTCGAAATACAAAAATCAATTTTTGACCTCCCATAGAAACTGCATTCAGCTGATAGCGTATTTTGTATGGGAGGTCAAATTTGGTTTTTCGTATTTCGACCTTGGGAAAAGTTGTTCAGTTACTGATACTGATCCCGCCCCTGAGTTATGACATGCAATCAAATTAACACCCTGTATAATATTTGTAATCAGTTTCTCGAAAATGGCTATGAGTTCAATGAAATTTACCATACTGGAGTCTTTGATCGATCTAGCTAGGTCTCATGCCTGGGAAAAGAACTGGTTTTTCCCATGTTTTTAAGCAGTTTTTAAAATATCGCGTTTTAAACAAAAATCTACAGCGCCATCTGTTAGCGGGTAACATAGCTTGCTTACTCGATGATATTTCATTGTTAAGGCGGCAATTATAGAGCGAAGTTTGGTCACCCAGATACTAATAAATATTGGGGGACAATGATTGATTGAAGAGTCTTCTTTTATTGTTAATGTGTTCTGTGATCTTTCTGTCTATCTATCAATGCCTGTACAGTCAACCGCACGTCAGTAGAAACTTTTTCAACTCTATTACCACGCCATAAGGTCCAAAAGTGTTTCTACTGACCTGCTGTTGAGTGTACTAGAGACTGATAGGTACCAGAGACTGATATACAAACGTAAATAGATAACAAACACCTAGACACAGAACAAACACAAATTTAGTAGTAGTAGGGTCTGGGGAAGTACCACCCCCTTGCCTATTTCTGCTGTGAAGCAGCAGTGTTTGCACAACTGTGTTGCGGTTCAAAGGGTAAGGGAGCCAGTGAAATTACTGGCACATGAGACGTAACATCTTAGTTCTCAAAGTGAGCAACGCTCTTTGCTATCTTATTAGGGTCAAAATATGACACTTATAAGATAGTGGGTGCTATTGGCGCTGGTGACCACTTACCATCAGGTGGCCCACCTGCTCGTTTGCTTGTTTATGGCACAGCACAAATGTTTGCCCTGCTGACTTAGTATGCTCTAGTTGTCAGTTTATCTGATTAAAGACTTTAAGCATGGTCACGTTTTTTTGATAGCCGAGTAGTGCGACACATTTTTAAAGACAAGGATAGCTACATGTATTAGTGTATAAAGCTGTCTCTGTCTAAAATATGAAAAATGTAATTTGTAAGTTTGCTAAACATTTTCCTCCACTAACATTTCTTTGCGCTTGGAAGTGATAGATTAGATGACATAACACCCCAATTAAAGTGACATTTCTCCGAGATATATTTTCTCTCGGGGAGCCTGCTAAGCAGGCAGGGCTGGGCAGAGATCAACCCAATGGCCTCAGCGTAGAAGACAGGCTCACTACCAACCACACCAAAGGGCCAGTCAATAAGGGCATATGTGTGACTAGCACAAATGTTTGTTTCGTGTCTGGGTATTATTTATCAATTTATGAATGTTTAAGTCTCTGATACCCCAAAGTACAAGTTTGGCCAGTTTTATAATCAGACGACCTTATGTGAAGTGTTCCTCTATTTTAGTTACCTTAAGAATTCATTTTGTGATAATTTAGGAGGTAAAATAACATATTATATGCAAAGATTACAAAAAAAATATCGATTTGTAAGTCGAGTGGAAACACCAGATACTTACCTTGGATAAATATGTAGATTTTCTATTGATTCAATCAGATTTTAGACATTCAGCTTTACAAACACCATAAAAAGGTTGTAAAATAAATTTTAGCATCACTTTTACTTTAATAAAATCTTTAAATTTCAGTAATTTCAATACCAAAGGAGAATAAACAAAACCGATGGATTTTGCTCAGTGTTGCCGGAAGCTTGTTCTAGTTTGTTCCGTTATCCTCCCAGAAAAGATCCGATAAGTTCCGATTAAAAATAATTATTATTAATATTTTTAGTGACAAAAGGTAATTTTCAATCATCTTTCAAAAAAATTGCGAGCCAACTTATTAACATCGTTAACTACATGTCAACAAAGTTCTGTTTTTACGGTTCTGTAGCCGTAGTACTGTTGAAACTTGGTAAGTAGATGTATTTTGTGAACCGCATTAAGATTTTCACAAAAAATCGAAATAAAAAAAAATTATTTTAGGGTTGGTTCCCCATAATTAGAACTGAAACTCAAAAATTTTTTTTCATCAAACCCATACGTGTAGGGTATCTATGGATAGGTCTTCAAAAATGTTAGCAGTACGGATTAAAACCTGCTCATGAGCTTTGTGTGCGGTTTTAGCGCGCTAATAGTCGGTTCAAAACTTGCTCGTATTCACTCGTTTAAGCGACGTGACGTCATCAGTGACGTCACTTTAGCGCACTATCATTGCATACGAAAATGAGGTAGTGCAGCGTGTGCGAAACGTCAAATTCATAAGACATTTGTCATCAATCTCGTTTTCGAGAGATTTTATTCAACTTTTTTTGGGGTTTTAGATTAAATTATCTTATCGAATAATCATTATCTCTCAATAATTTCTTAAAACGCAAAACAAAATCAAACTTTTAATTTTTCTCAGTGACATTGACATAAGCGCGCTCTAGTCTGGTTTAAAACTGTATTCGATGATATTCGACGAATGCACGCATATAGAAATAAACCGACTATATTCAGTGAATGTGATGTGTGCGTTGATTTCAAGAAACAATCTGTAGTGTAGGTGAGGTTTCTAATATAATTTTTTTCTAAACTAAATAGTTTGCGCGAGAGACGCTTGCAAAGTGGTAAAATGTGTGTCCCCCCCCTGTAACTTCTAAAATAAGACAATGATAAAAATAAAAAAAATATGTGATGTACATTACCATGCAAACTTCCAACGAAAATTGGTTTGATTGGGATCTAGTAAATAGTTTTTTTTAATACGTCATAAATCGTAAACCGCAATTTACCTTTCATTCATCAACTCAAATATAAATTTTAGTTACTTAAATCACATAATAAAGTTTTTTAGCAATAAAAATACCATAATTTTTACTTAGATACGTACAGGTTTGTACGGAACCCTCAGGGAGCGAGTCCGACTCGCACTTGGCCGGTTTTTATAAATTCAGTGACGTGTAGAGGCGTTTTAGCTAAAGAAATCACTTTTACACATTCTATATAATTTTAATTTTCTGCATAATTCGACACACCCGTGATTGATTTCGGGAAAAAAACTACTAATTTGTATGTAGCGGTGTGATTCGGTATGAGTGAGTGCGTCATGTCATTTCAGACGTATGTATGGCGTCGAATTAATCACTAGTCACTGTTGGCAATTTCTTTTATTTGGACTTTGTAAAATGTCAAGATTGTAGCAGGTGGAGGACTGTGGTCTCTGCTTACCCCGACGGGAAAGAGGCGTGATGTTATGTATGTATGTAAAATATGTGAAATATTTTTACTAGAAAAAATTTGAAGGCATTTGACAGAAGCAATAAAACTGACTTAATTGGAGGCACTACGATGGTAAGTCTTCGTCTCAGAGCTCTGAAGCGCATGCGTCTTGCTCTGCATCTAGAGACGAATTCTTTATTTCATTCAATACAAATCAGTGTCACCATTTGCTAAAACTAACACGTTTTTCGCACCTACACTACTAGCGAGCGTCATTTGAGTGCGATAAACATAGTACCATTATTGCGAGAGAGTAAGATGCAAAAACCAGTGACAGCGTCTCTATGGCAACGAATGTATTTATGATGTGCATTCAAAATAAGCGCCTACATAAATTGGATAGTATACCTCTTCAATAAGGAACCAAATTTTTTTACTATATTCGCTTCTATGGTGGGTTCGCGCGCAGGCGGAGTGGCTCTATCGTTGTTCTAATGCAATTTCTACCATATAATTCAAATCTCATACCAATACAAATACAACATAATAATACTTATATACAAATAGTAAATGACACAAAATTTTTAGGGTTAACGGTTGACAAACATCTAAACTGGAAAGCGCATGTGAGTGAGGTTTGCCAAAAGTTAAACAAATTTGTATTTGCTTTGAAACGGTTATCGCAAACAGTCTCAAAAGAAGCAGCTCTGACGGCATATCATGGTTATGTATCCTCAACATTTAATTATGGTCTTGTTTTGTGGGGAAACTGCGTGGAGGTAGACAGACTATTTAGACTTCAAAAAAAGTGTATCAGAGCAATTTGCCAGGCCGATTATCTTGAATCGTGTAAACCACTTTTTATAAGTCTAAATATCCTGCCTCTCCCCTGCGCATACATAAAAAGTGCATGTTGTTTTGTAAAAGATCATCCTCACCACTTTAGTAAATATCATGATATACATACTAGGCCAAAAAGAACTCAATATTTAAACTTACTACATAAGCCAGCATGTAATAAATATATTTATACGAAAAATGTTTTCAATATGTGTATAGAGATATATAATAAACCACCAGATGAAATAAAACAATTAGATGGAAACATGTTTAAGACACGAGTGACTAAATGGTTAATGGAACATTGTTTTTATAGCCTAAAGGAGTATAGAGAGTATAAAGCCACGAATAATTAGTGATAGGCACGACTATTGCTCATTTATATAAATATTTGCATGCCTGTTTCGCAGACTAGATACTAAGACTATTTTTCTATAAGATCTGGAATTTGTATTTTGTAAGTATCTCTGCAAATAAACGTTTCTTTCTTCTTTCTTTCTTTCTTCTGTGTTCTTTGCCATACAGTGGACATTTCAAACGATGGTTGAAAGAAAGCACTCTCTTGTACTGAGGTTCCACTTAAGTTCTGCCAAGGACCCGAAAGATCCAAAATTGGAATAAAAGATCTGCATCGGCAACACTTTTGCTTGCAGAAAAGCATTCGGATACACGTTCCCTATTGAATAAAATTCGCAAATATTACGTGTATCCGAACGGTAAAGTTCAGTGACCGTTCATATCATTGGTGAATTTGAAAACTGTGTCAAAGATTCAGCCAATGAGATTGCATGACTTAAGAATCGACCAATAGGAAATTGCTTTTGACATTGACATAAAGGAGCTGGCTCAGAAACCTTTTCCAGTTGTCAGAGTTAATGAAAATAATAAAATATTTATTTTAATCCTCAAAATTATTCTTGAAAGCAAACGAGATATTCTATTTTCGTTTCAATAAACACTGATTTCTTGGTACTTGGCACGAGTTCTATTTATGTGTATGAATGAAGAACATTTAGGGTGTTTTCGAAACCGATTCGAAACATTGCATTCGAAACGATTCAGTAGTTTCAAACGGGCTTCAATTTTCAGAATGTTGGTATGACTAGTATTTATTTATTTTTTTGTTCAGTTGGCAGCAGTGTCAGTAGTGAAGCTGTGCGTTCCAATATGCACTAACAGACTGCTTTAGAGCACTGTGAGCGCGCTTAAGTCGGTCCAAATTGACCTAAAGCGTGCTCTAAAGCACTCGCTCTTTCACCGCCTTACGTCATTGATGACGTCATCGTTTCTGCTATCAGTGCTTTAGTCAAATAGGTGGAGCAGTGAAAGCGCTAATGTCAAAATCGATTTGACACATATAAAATCCCACACGTTTGCAGCCAGCTGATGTTTCTCAAGTTTTGATTTTAATGAGTTTGTCTCTAATGGAAATGAGAGTGGATTTGGCGCACATTTTTCAGGGATTAGCTTAGGCTTTGTTAAAGAAAATAAAAACAAAACTGACATTTTGACAGATGAACACGTGAGCGCGCTTAAATCCATTCCAAATTGACTAGAGCCATTAAAGCAGTGATAGCTTTGTGAGCGTGCTAAATCAATTTGGACCGTCCGTGAGTACTGTATACGCTTTTAGCAGCGTTTGTACAATTTGGAACACAGCGAAGATCGGGAAGAGGTAACGGGTTGTTCTCTTTCCAACTTTTTTAGATTTTTCTCCACGACGAGCTTGAATCTGTGACTTATTGTGTAAAAATATGTATAAGTTATAGCTCTTAGTGTATTTTGTGTATTGTGATATGGTGTTAGTGGTGTGAGTTCAGTGAAATCGGGATTTACATGTCGACATAATTTGTTGATAATGGCCGTCCTGTGGAAGAGGACTGAAATGTTTCACTGAATATCAGCTATATTACTGGAATAATTTTGCTGTGATGCATCTAGTTGCTGGTGAGTATTGATCTACATGTTGCCCATAATTTAGATCATCCTGAAATTCAGGCTACCATGAAAAAATCTGCCTACTTTTATGTCATTACAAAAGTTATGTATAATAACAGAAAAGTAAGGTGTAATGTTTTTACGCGGGTATGTGCCGATGTTTCTAGGCCGCGTTGCTCAACCTGGCTGTCGGCCGCAGGCATGTTGACATTTTATCAAGCAATAGGTTGAAAATGTCGCAAACGAGAATCTAGGTCAGACTGTTTGGGGTCGACTGCGCGCGCCGTGACGTCACGCCTCCCTTCGCCCCTGCCTTCCTGAAACCGCACCCCCGCCCCTGAAACCTTCACTTTCTAACCCTCCGCACGACTCCCTGCGACTATGTGCTCCTAGTACATTGTTATAGATGTGTTATACAGCCTAGCCCAGTTTCCTTATTTACACTGGCCACTGCATAAAGGGTGCTCCAGTTTTGGAGATTTCAGGCAACCTAACCATGACATGGTTTGGTTGTGGTCTTCAAGAGAAAGGTATGTTGAGAAATAGTCTTGAGCAATTATGTGAGAATCTGTAGTGTCTACACTACTTGACCCTTCATTAAAGCTGGTTTTGTCATAGAAATATAAGGGTAATAGAAGGAAGATCAATGAAAATATGTGTCACAAGGTATTCTGACATTCATTCAGTCATTGTAAATACAGCATATGTGTTGTTCTGTAAAATTTGTCACCTTTGATGATTTGATATTTCGACTTGGGACACAATGGCAGATGTCATCCCAAAGCAAAATAAATAAGTATTCCTTCTATTCCGAGCGGAGTCCGAATCTTTGGGTTTAGCCCATTGATGGAAAGAGAAAAGTCTCTTTCGCGTGCAGCTACCAGCTACTTGTCCAGGTTTTGCCTGCAGCTCCAACAATTTCATCTTCCCAGTGTCAAAACTGTCTTCCCCCTTTTCTTTTTCCATTTCGTGAGTACACACGACCGCACATCAGTAGAAACACTTTTGGACCTAATGGAGTGGTAATAGAGTTGAAAAAGTTTCTACCGACAAGCGGTTGACCGTACCAGGTTGTTATGATTTTGCTCCACTTGTCTGGTCCTCTCACAGTTTGGCCTGCCCGCTTCCATTTCTGATGACATTTATTATTTATTATAGCCTTGTTTTCCAAGCTTTTTCTTTATTTATTTACATATTTTCCATAATTCTATATTTATGAATCTTTATTGCTTGGTTCGTCTTTTGACAAAGGCCTCCTCCAGAGCCCGCCACTCCTCTCTGTTCTTAGCAACTCTCCGCCACAATGGCCCTGCTACTTCCTTTATTTCATCTTCCCATCGTTTGTTTTGTCTGCCTATTTTCCTCTTCCCATTTCTGATGACATTGGTCAACCTCATATTCCTTTTTAAATCTTCATTCTTTATTCTGTCTAATCTTCTTTTTCCTTACAAACTTCTTTCATGGCCCTTTGTGCTACTTCAAGTTTCTATGTTCTTTTGTAAGTACCTATGTTTGACAACTGTAGGTGAAAATTGGTGTGTAGTTTGCTTTTTATTCTTATGCTTTTGTTGTAGTCTTTCATTACCTCCTTAACGATAGAGCGCAGTTGCATTGCAAGCAATAGCAGAATGTAAAATTAAAAGCAAGTAACAATGAATGACTAATAAAAATAATCAATAACAAGATTGAATAGTATAGTTAATAATAAAATGCCATTATGAAATGTCCTGATATCAATACTAAAACATCTGTACAAGCTTTAATTCTATAGCAGCTATAGAAGAAAACTTTGTACTTACTTAGCTGAACAGGTAGTTAATCAAAAGAGACTATAGATTAAATTAAAAAAAAAAAATAATAAACCAAGTTTTAGGCTTTTAGCTAGGGCTTTTGTGTAAAGGCCATCTGGGGAAGAACCGTACCACCCCCTTGCTTTTTTTTGCCGTGAAGCAACAGTTTTTGCACTGCTATTTCGGTTTGAAGGACAATGGGAGCCAGGGAAATCACTGGCACATGAGACACAACATCTTAGTTCTCAAGGTGGGCAACGCGCTTTGCTGTCTTGTTAGATAAGTCAGTGGACGCTATGGTCGGTAGTGACCACTACCATCAGGTGGCCCACATGCTCACTTGTTACATAAAAAAAAAAACAACATGTTTTGCAATTTAATTTTAATATTAAAAACAGAGCCCCAAAATTACTGGCAACTTTGGAAAAATGCGTCAGGTTAAAAGTAGGTTCATTACCAGCCATACCTATGCAATCAAAGACTCTCAAGCTCAACGAGCAATCAAAGTATACAGGGTGTAAGAAAATATGAACTCCTGTAGAAACTGTATCAGCTGATGTTTATGTTTTGAGGGTAAAGCATCAGGGCTTCTAAGTTCTAAGTTAATTGTGTGGTTTTCGCACTTAGTCCAATATGGACCGGGCTTCTAATTCCCAACTGCCACTGCGACCTGCATAGATCTATTGTAGCCAAGGTTTAGTCACTAAAGCTATACTATAGTGCATTATGCATCAGTTGATAGTGATTTTTGTATGAGAGGTCAAAATAATGATTTAGTCGTTTTTCGACCTATATTCGTTAGCAAAAGTTGTTTAGTTCTATAATCCGAATGACATACTAAAAGCAACGCAGTTGATTAGGACACACCCTATAGGTTGGTAAAAACTGAAAGGGCATGATCAGTCAACAAAACTGAACAACTTTCAGTGAAAAAACTGCCTTTTCAAAACCTGTCTTTGGAGGACGGACCGGATGATGCTGTCCATCCTCTGGTTCATAATCCCTTAGTCGCCTCTTACGACACCCATGATAAGAGATGGTTTGGTACTATTCTTTTCCGGCACCACACGGGCGACTTCCTTCTGTACCCCTAAAGGGTTTTGTGTATTTAGAATTAGACATCCTACTAATATTATAAACGCGAAAGTTTGTAAGTATGGATGGATGTTTGTTAATCTTTCACGTAAAAATTACTGAATGGATTTTAATGAAACTTGGCAGTCTTGGCACACATATAGGTTAGGTCCTGGAATAGCATATAGGCTACTTTTTACTGCGGGAAAACACTTAATTCCTACGGGAAAACGCATTGAATGCGGGTGAAACCGCAGGCGGAAAGCTAGTTTTGCATTAAGATCTCAATTTTTTTTTAATTTTTATTTCCAAAAATTTTAATGAAATATCGTCTGCAAATGTAACGCCACGCGCTTTTGGCTGCGCAGCAATTACAGCCCAAAAAATAAATCTCGCGTCGGGTGGGTAGTTGTAAATATTTATTTTTGCAACTACCGTCGTCCAATTCACGCATCGGCTGTGTTTCCTCTTCACAAATCGCGCCTCACCGCGGAAGACTTGTTTGGCGGAACCTCATTACCTCACCTTCAAATATCTGCACCGACCTCAAGAGTCCTAATCCAAGACCATCATCCACCAACCATCGCCTACCAACTGCTCAAGACTGATGCTGTATACTGCAACGGTGCGGGAGCAACAGTAGCCGTGAGTATAGCGGTCGCGGTGTTTGCCATGGTTTTTTCCGGATTAGAGTCAACCGTAACTAGGTACAGTGGGTGCCAAGATACTCACTCTTTTTCCAACTAGATTCTCAGTTGGTGGGAAGGTAGTCGGAATAAATTTGTTTTTCGAAGTACCCACTTTTATCGTCACATTTTGTGGGACTTGGAACGGCTCGGTTTTTGCTCACCTCTGCTTATCGCACATTTTAATGTGAAGGTAGACTGAGAATTGCGCAGATCCGAATACCGTCCTAGTTCTACACTTTTATCCATGCCTTGTGAAGGTAAGTGTTAGTATTTACCAACACTTACCAACACATTTGCATCATTCTTTATCAAATTTGCAGGGGGTATCTTATCTTATCTTATTACGTGGGGCTGAGATCCTTGTTGGACCTCAGAGCACTTCGACCCTATGGGATCTTTTGTGCTTCCCCTGCCTTATTGCTCCTGTGATCTTCCGCTGTCTCCGAATATGCTCGTTATGAGCTTCGATGTAGATTTCAGCGGAAGGAGCCTGTAGTCTTCTGGTGTCGGATAAGCCTGACCCAGAATGCTCATTCGCTTGTTAGCCAAAGCGTCGCATGTGCACATAAGGTGCTCCATGCGTTCGCTTTCTTCACCACATGCTCTGCAGGTAGTTATATCCGACAGACCCATTTTGTGTAGGGGGTAGCCCGAAGAATTAAATTCTCCGACTACCCTCGGGCAAAAATCTATTCTCTGTACAGCGTCACTGAACTTTGCCCGTCACAACTTTCCCCCCTGCTTATGCCTTGAGGGCGTTGAGACCACCCTGATCGACTCACTACCAATATGTTGGTAGTGCGAACGACTGGAGGGTCCAACTTAACTCGGCGTAGACAGGGCGGTCAAGGATGACTGACAAAGCTAACTGAGGCTCCCAAACCAGATACTCCTCCACGAGTGAGGATGAACCCACGCCGCGCGTTCCCCCCTCAGCTCCGAAAAAAGCGCCACGGAGTTCGCGCACATCACTAATTGACAGGGAGATAGTGAAGCGGGATATGTTCACGAACCAAGTGCATTTCACTGGGGAAGTAATGAAAACAAAACCCCCGGTTCGTGACCCGCGTCCCTATCGACCATCTACGACTCCCCGTCCCCCTCTTCCTGCAGGACCATTGCCCTCAATGCCCGCGCTAGAGGACGCGACTCAGCCCTCGGAGATGCCACCCCCGCAGGCACCACCTCACGGGATGCCACCTCCGGAGGCTCCACCTCCTACTCCTCAACCTCCTAGATCGATGGCGAGAACGAGAAGGAGAACCCCTCGCAACTTTAAAATAACGATGCGTGAGGACTCATCGTGTGACCCATCCCCCTCTCCTGTGCAAACATCCTCTACACAGCCCAGTGCCAGAATTGACCTGCAAAGGGAAATTGACAATCTGGCATGCTGGGCTGGGGCTGCTCAGGACGAGTGGAATAGGGTCCTCCCCAAGGACCATGTCGTCCGACCAGATTCACCATTTCACCTAAGCCTTGAGGCCCTCCTGGCGTCTCAGACTGCCGATGCCCCGGAACAACATTCGCAGCCCAATGTAAGGGCTTTTGGGACCGGCCTACGCTTTCTACCCAGCACGGAGTTGGAGTTTAGGACGGTTCAGAAGTACCTCATGGAGACCAAGGAGAGCGAACCGGATATGCAGTTCTTCTGCTTCACGTTGAAGGAAGAACTGCCTATCAAGGTCGCCATCGGTGGCCTCCCAAGAGACGCACAACCGGAGGAGGTGCAGACAGCCATCATTGACCTCGGTTACCCAGCAAATTACTGCCGGCAACTCCCCCCCGCAAGGAATTCCCCGGCTGTCTCTATTTCGCTGAGCTGGAACCGATCCCCAGTGACGATTTGGAAAGGTTCTTAAGGATTACTGAGCTGTTATGCCTCCCCAGCATTTCAATAGAAATGTGGAAAGGGCGAGATGGACCGGCTCAGTGCCACAGGTGTCAAGGATTTGGGCACTCCTCCAGGAACTGCTACAGGCGGCAGCGTTGTGTTCGTTGTGCACAAGATCACTCATCTGCCGACTGTAAATTGGCTCCTGGAACCCAACCCACCTGTGCCAACTGTGGGTAGGGACACACGGCGAACGACAGGCGTTGCCCAAAGTTCCGCCGTGGAGCTCGCAGAAGAGGGGATACCATCAACCCCTCCTTGCCCAATAAGGATCAGCCCGAGGGGGGTACCACCTCCGGAGGGCGCCCTCCACCGACAAGGTCTTCCACTCGTCCCACGGGTCCAGCTCAGACCATAGACCATCAGCCGACCCTGCCTCCCTCGACAGTAGCCGAAGCTAACCCTGCATGTGGCTGCATTTGCTTCGCACCCTCAATCTCAACAGGGAGCAACTCCTGCTGCTCCCAGAAGAGAGCACCAATATGAACCTGCAATGTACAGTCAAGCCCAGCCAGGAGCAGGTGTAGGACCTCTCCCTTATTATCATGGTGAAAGACACATACCTTCCATCCCTGTTTATTCCCACACTCAACTCAATCCTGTTCCACCACAATCGTCAAGTGTCCTGGAGCTCATCCGCTTGTTTGGACACATACTGTTGGAGATACACGAGACGATGGTGAACGGCGGAGACGTTCGACTAATCATCGTCCGTGCCCTCAACTGTTTCATGCATAATCTTCCGTTATGGTTCTGAGGATTATGTACTGGAACCCTGGAGGGGTCCGAGAGTATGTTTCCGAACTGCGTATGATCGCCCAGGAACAGCGATTGGACGTTATCCTTTTGGGAGAGGCGAAGTTGTCACCAGATGTGGAGTTCAGGGTGCCCAACTACTTCGTGTACCGTCGCGACGAAATGGGTCGCGGAGTTCCCTTCAGGGGTACAATACATATGCATATACAAGAGAAAAACAGAGAGGAGGAGGAGTAATAATTTACGTGAAGGAAGAATTAAATTATGAAACCCAAGACGTAGAACTATCAGCCGCAGAGTTCGTCATAGGAAAAATTTGTTACCAAGCTAGTTCTATGTATTTAATATCACTCTACAGACCTCCTCACAAAAATCAGATAGAATTCAGCAAACAACTAGGACAACTAATCGAGCGCATACCGAAGATGGAGGAAGTTCTGGTGATTGGAGACTGCAATATTGATATCAAAGATGGGAAAAATAACGCGGCGGTGGCTTGCTACAAAAACACCTTGTGTGATCGCGGCCTCGAGTGTGTCATACCCGAGACTGCGATAACGCGGGAAGCGATAGTGGACGGGCGAGTGCAAGAGTCGCTTATTGACCATGTGTGGGTGCGCGCCACTCGTCATACGCGCTGCTTAAGCTCACACACGTTTAAATGTAACCTGTCGGACCACCGCGTCGTTGGCGCGAAAATTGAATTCGAGTCTCATAAACAATCACAAAGAGCTATTACTCAGCAGGTAATAGATAACGAGTTGGTTAAAAAAAGATTAGACTGCGTTAAATGGACCGATTTATTACAGTTAGACTGTCCTGTATTATTGTATTATAAGTTGTGCTTTATTTTTGGTACTATATATTCTGAATGTATGATCAATAGAACACAGGGAAATAAAAGGGAGAGACAACCGTGGGTAAGTAACAGACTAGTAAGTATGATTAACCGGAGAACAGAATTGTTTAGAGTTTGGAAATTAGATCCTACCAGTATGAATAAAAGGCTTGAATACTCCAAGTATCGGAATAAAGTAAATAAAGAAATTAATTTGGCAAAAAATAGATACAGACAAAAACAAATAAGTGAGTGTAAAGGTGATCTTAGGAAAATATGGAATTTTATGAATGAATGGTTAGGTAGAAAGAAGGCCTCTATAGACTGTACAGTACATAAATATTTAGGCAAAACAGATAACATGTATAATATTTGTACTAAATTCGCTAAAACGTTTACTCAAGAGATAGAGAAAATAAAACACAATTGCAACTGTAAATTGTTGGATAGCAGTACTTATATAAGGGAAATAAATGTATCTTTTAAATTATCCAAAATAACACCTAGTAAAGTAAAGAAAATTATAGATAAGTTGGAAAGTAATAAAGCGCCAGGCAGTGATAAGATAAGAGTTCAAGATTTAAAGTATATAAAAGAACCAATCAGTGAGGTCCTTGCCAATTTTATAAATTTGTGTGTTACAAGAGGTATCTACCCTAATGGGCTTAAAAAAGCAATAATAAGACCGATTTACAAACAAGGTGATCACCTCGATTATGCTAACTATAGGCCAGTAGCAATATTATCAGTTATAAATAAAATTGTGGAAAAAGTGATTGTGGGTCAAATAAGTAACTTTTTAGATAAATATGGAGTAATAAAAAATGTGCAGCATGGTTTTCGAAAGGGAAAAAGCACGAATACCGCACTGACTCAGTTTACTGATTTTATTAATACTGAGCTAAATGAAGGAAAGCAGGTGTTGGCCCTCTTTATTGATTTTAAAAAGGCGTTCGATACCTTAGAGCATAATCAGTTACTTAAGGCAATGGAAGAATGCGGTATCCGTGGTCCTACAAACATGTTCTTTCGATGCTATCTGAGTAATAGGTCTCTGTACACCTCAGTGGCAGGCGTCACGGGTGAGAGCGCCGACGTGACTTTAGGCGTGCCGACTGGCTCCGTGTTTGGACCTGTCGGATACATCATGCACGTCAACAGCATGGCCAACGTGGTGCAGCATTGTAAGGTGGTTATGTACGCAGACGACACATGCCTGCTAATAGCGGACAAAAATGTGCACGAAATAAAAGAACTTTTGCAGGTGGATTTTGAAAATATAACAAGATGGGCACACGACAACGGTATCATTCTAAATAGTAGCAAAATTAACTAAATGTATGCGTATATATTCACCTTACAATAAAGCAGCAAAACAAATAGATAGTAAGAGTTTAAATATTGTAGGTCATACGTACGATTGTTTACATAATAATAAAGATAATTGTGAATGCCAGAGTTTGGAATATGTTGAAGAAATAAAATATTTAGGATTAACTATAGATAGGGTGTTTAATTGGAAATCGCATGTGAATGGTGTTTGTAGCAGGTTAAGATCAGTGCTGGGAAAGTTTTACCACCTTCAGAAAGTGTTAAACAAAAAAACTTTATACATGGTGTATTATGCACTAGCTGACTCTATACTCAGTTATGGGCTTAGTTGCTATGGCTTAACATTTAAATCGTACATAGATGAGATAAAGAAGATTCAAACTAGATTTATAAAGAAACTGGTAAGCAAAAAAACCAAAGCAGAAAACAAAGAAGACTACAGTAGACTTTTTAAAATATGTAAGGTTTTACCAATAGATAAAAAAATTAACTATTTATTAGCACTGGAGACATATTATAGTGAAGAGTTTAAGGAAAAAAATAATCAAAAATATTGTACTAGGTCTCAGAAAATAGGAAAATTGATACAAAAAGGTGTTAGGAACTATTACGGTCAAAGAACCAGAAAATACATTATACCAAAAGTCTGTAATAAATATGCGATGCTGCTTGAGCCTAAAAAAATTGAAAGTGTACCTACCCTTAAGAAAAAATTAAAACTATGCATGTTAGGTTAGTAATTTAGTTATTTTAAATGTATGAGTATGTAGTATATAAGCTTAGCTAAGAAATCATGAAGGAGCGTTATCGCCAACAAACTACTCTGTAGTTTGGCGAAGAAGAAAAATTGTAAAATAGATTAAGCTTTTGTTAATAAAAAAAAAAAAAAAAAAAAGTACTGTTCCGAAGGGACCTAGTACACGAAGAACTTGGGCTCTCTGAATTCCGAACAACTAGAAGCATCGGTGTGAGGCTTCATGACTTCAACGTCCCCCTTCGCCTATTCGCGGCATACAGACCTCCCCAGGACAACGTTGCCCTATATCCCTCAGATATACACTCCATCCTCAACGGAGAACCCACTCTCATTGCCGGCGACCTAAATGCCAAGCATCTTGCTTGGCATTCGGTCACCACAAACCGTGCCGGAAGAGTGCTATACCAAGACTCGGAAAGACGTGGGTACTCCGTTGTGGATCAGATCCGGATTCTCCCACCCATTATCCCGCCAATCCCTCCCACAGAGCCAACGTCCTCGACATCATAATCCACGACCAACTACCTTGTCCAGTCCACATTGAGGTCCTATATGACCTTAATTCACAACACTTGCCAATCCTAGTAGTACTGGGACAGAATACCATGTCCTCACCCCAGTCTACTGTAAGGCTTAATGTGGACTGGAAGTTGTTCCAAGACACCTTGAGTGTCATCAGCTCTGGCCCCATTTCCACCCCTGATGTTGTCGAGGAGGCTGCTCTAAACATTAGGTAGAGGTTCACAGAGGCCAAAGAGACTGCCACCACAGTGGTCCTTGCCCCTCCATCTCAAAGATACTACGACCTCCCTCCCAAGCTAAAAGGCTGATATGATGATCCCCTATTTCCCTCCCTTGCTATCTAATTACTGGTTGAGATGTACAGAATAGGACCTCATATCATAGAAAGCCTCATAGCAACTCCACAATAAAAGAGGAAGAATTGTTTGCTGAAATAAATTCACGCCTAAAACAACTACTGAACAAACAACGCAGCTAAACTCACAGCTGAACAAACCTGTTCAATTGTATAGTGACACTTTAAATTCGCATTTTAATTTCTAGTCGCCTTCAAGGTCTCTGAAAACATTTGTACAAACAAGTAACAACATTTAATTAACATACTCGTAGTACCTACTGGAACGTAGTAGACGTCGCACAAAATAACTTTGGCCATGTCAGTTGATGCGCAGAAGTTAAGTCATAAGAAAATAAGTCATTTTTAACTTCTGTGCATCAATGACATGGCCAAATGAAGTTATTTTGTGCGACGTTTACCTAATGGTTTAAAATTAAATTTTTAAAAACCAAACTTGCTATTGCTAAGCTGTGCGGTGCCGGCCTAAAAAGAATAGTATCGACCCATCTCTTCCCGTGGGTGTCGTAAGAGGCGACTAAGGGCAATTAAATCCAGAGGATAGCAGCGTCCTTGTGTGTATTATTTCATCTTACTGCGGGCGCCAACCCGTCTGCCAAGCGTGGCGACTATGGTAAAACCCCCTAAAAATCAACATGAATCACAATAATAAGCTCCGGCCCCTAGTCCCCGGCGGCCCCGCTATTCCTGGCTCTGGTAGCAGCCATGGTAACGGTGGGGCAGGGGGTGCTAAGAATCCCCGGCAGATGCCTAGCTACCAAAAACGACGACCTCTGAGTTCAAAGATGGAAATAATAAAATAGAGCATTTTATCAAATTATAGCACATTTAAGTCAACTGCTTTCCTCGCATTTACTCCATTGCATTCATTATCCTATATTATTAAACAATCTATTAATAAAATTAGGTCAAAAATTGTATACTTCCATTATAAAAATAATGATTTTAGGATTAAATAAAAATCCATTTGAAATTTTTAGAGTAAGAATTTTTTAAAACAAAACAATATCAAAACCAAAACCTGTACTTGCAATAAATAAAATTATGGTTCTGCTGACTGTACCAATGCTGCCATCATGCAAATATTTTGACAGCTCGAAGTGCACAGTTAAAAAAATTGGGTTATACTAAAAGAACCAAAAAGATCTCTGACCATACCCTGAAGCTAATGGAAGAAAGACGCGAAATGGTTCTGCAGTCTACGGAAGATGCTTCTCAATATCGGCGGCTCAATAAACAGATCTCTAAGTCCTGACTCGCGACCTTCGGCAATTTAATACTAATCATATTAAAGAAGCGATTGAGCGGAACAAAGGCTCCAAAGTGTTCGCAAGAGATCTGTCTATTGGGCAGAGCCAGTTGACGAGGCTGAAGACCGAGGATGGCAGAACCGTATCGTCCAAGCCTGAGCTACTGAGGGAAGTTGAGAAGTTCTATGGACAGTTATACACGTCAACCGGCCCACCCGTTAGCAGTCTGGCCAACGATCCAAGAGCTAGACTTACCCGACACTATACCGAAGATATCCCGGACGTCAGCTTGTACGAGATTAGAATGGCTCTCAGACAGCTTAGAAACAACAAGGCACCCGGCACGATGGAATTACGGCTGAGCTTCTGAAAGCAGGCGGAAGGCCAGTGCTAAAAGCTCTTCAGAAGCTGTTTAATTCTGTCATACTCGAAGGGAAAACGCCACAGGCATGGCACAGAAGTGTGGTGGTGCTCTTCCTCAAAAAGGGTGATAAGACCCTACTGAAGAATTACAGACCCATCTCACTTCTGAGCCATGTCTATAAGCTGTTCTCGAGAGTCATTACGAACCGTCTTGCGCGCAGGCTCGACGACTTCCAGCCTCCCGACCAAGCCGGTTTCCGTAAAGGCCTTTGTACCATAGACCACATACATAAGCTACGGAAAGTTATACAGAAGACCGAAGAGTATAACCAGCCACTTTGCCTAGCGTTTGTGGACTATGAGAAGGCCTTCGATTCGATCGAGACGTGGGCTGTGCTGCGATCTCTCCAGAGGTGCCTAGTCGACTATCGGTACATTGAAGTGTTGAAGGATCTGTACAAAAACGCCACTATGTCAGTTCGTCTTCAGGACCAGGACTCCAAACCTATCCAATTGCAGCGAGGAGTGAGACAGGGAGACGTCATATCTCCTAAACTGTTCACCGCTGCATTAGAAGACGTCTTCTAACTCCTGGACTGGAAAGGACTTGGCATCAACATCAATGGCGAGTACATGACCCACCTTCGATTTGCCGACGATATTGTCGTAATGGCCGAGACCCTGGAAGACCTCGGCACGATGCTCAATAACCTCAGTAGAGTTTCACAACAAGTGGGTCTTAAAATGAACATGGATAAAACGAAAATTATGACTAACAACCTTGTTGTACCCACTCCACTCAAAGTTGGAGACTCTACGCTCGAAGTTGTCGATGAATACGTATACCTGGGACAAACAGTCCAGCTGGGTAAATCCAACTTAGAGAAAGAGGTTACTCGTCGAATCCGACTCGGATGGGCAGCGTTCGGGAAGCTTCGCAACATCTTCCCAGTCCTAAGGTTGCCTGGAAGAGATTGCTCTAAGCAATAAGGCCGCCTTTGCGCGCAATTAGATATAAGGTTTCTTACGCAATTACTCTTAATTTGTGTGCAATAAAGAGTTTCTATCTATCTATCTTCACGTCCAAAATACCGCAGTGTCTCAAGACGAAAGTCTTTGACCAGTGTGTGTTGCCAGTGATGACATATGGCACCGAGACGTGGCCGCTCACGATGGGCCTTATCAGGAAGCTCAAAGTCACCCAAAGGGCTATGGAAAGGGCTATGCTCAGAGTCTCTCTGCGCGATCGAATCAGAAATGAGGAGATCCGCAGAAGAACTAAAGTAACTGACATAGCCCTGAGGATCGCTAAACTAAAGTGGCAGTGGGCAGGGCACATCGCAAGAAGAACCGATGGCCGATGGGGCGTAAGGGTTCTAGAGTGGCGACCACGTACCGGAAGACGAAGCGTTGGCAGGCCCCCCACAAGGTGGACCGACGATCTGGTCAAGGTCGCGGGAAGCCGCTGGATGCGAGCAGCGCAGGACCGGTCGTCATGGAGTTATTTAGGGAAGGCCTATGTCCAGCAGTGGACGTCTTTCGGCTGATATGATGATGATGAAACTTGCTGTTCGCCGACGATATCGTTCTTTTCGCTTCCACGTCAGCAGAGCTCCAACACATGCTCCAAGACCTGAGCGTGGCAAGCCTTGAGCTTGAAACAATTTATGAAGGGGGACCTCCCCCTCTCACTCAAACGAAAACTCGTCGACATGTGTATTCTGCCCGTCCTTACCTATTGTGCACAAACTTGGTCCCTTTCGGAGAGTCAAAAGTCGTAACTCAAGGTTTGTCAGAGAGCAATGGAACGCAGCATTCTGGGTATCAAACGGATCGACCGAGTACGGAATACTACGCTGCGTTCCAAGACAGGAATAGCTGACGTGGGTCGGAAGACAGCCAGGCTCAAGTGGGACTGGGCTCGCATGCATTCGCGACGGTGGGCAAAAGTTGTCACACAATGGAAACCCCACTAATGCCAACGCCGTCGGGTTAGACCACATAAAAAGATGGCGTGACGACTTAGACTCGTACAGACGCCGTTGGTGGGAATTCGCTCAGGACCGCGATGGTTGGAGGGACGAGGGGGAGGCCTTTGCCCAGCAGTGGGACAGTACAGGATAGAAAAAAAAGATAAATTAAAATTTATCTTTTCCCGGGTGATACTTCAGGAGCACTAGTAAAACAAGTGCCCCGGGCACCGTGTCTTGTGGATTGGGTAATCTACACCACCGAGCAACTATAAAAGTGTAAGATAGTTTGAAAGGCTTGAGCCATGAGCTTATTCCACCATCCCCCTTCTACCATCGGGAGCCAGACGCACCGCAGGATATAACCCACACTTGGTTGATATTCCACACATTCGCACACAGCGCTTCGTAACATCTTTTCTTATGCGCACGGCTAAAGAGTGTAATTCTCTGCCTGCGTCTGTGTTCTCGATTTTATATAACCCGAATCTATTCAAGTCGCGAGTGAATAGGCTTCTTCTGTACAAGCTCGTTCCATTGTCGACCTCATCTCTTGTCCTCAAGACTAGAGTCAAGAGTAGGCTCGCATATTCAGTACAAAAGACCCTCGAAGGACCACCCGAATCTCGCGGGTTGGTACGCGCGGGGGTGCGGGGTAGATTGCAAGGGGATTGTTCGTTCTGTATGATAGTACTAATATTTTATTCTTTGATAAAACTGATATTTGCTACTATCATCGCATTAGACAGGCGAGTATTTTGAACAATCAATCTTGTAAAAGAACACTTAATAGTTGTAGGTAAAATAAAACAAACCAGTTTACGACAATTTTAAAACTGACACATATGTCGTAGCGAAGTGCTACGCGGTTGGATGTGAGGCGTAGACCTGAATGTGTGAAACAAAAGTTCTCAGATTAGTGTAGATATATTTAATTTGCTTTGTAAAGTATTACACACAGAGCTAGGCTCTCAGCGTTGGCGCGACGGATGTTCTGTCGCGCTGACAACGCCGACTTCGAACACCTGCGGAATATAGCTACACATCCCAATCCGTCGCGGGGGACAGATCCCCGCGTAACAACTTACACAGTACTGACAGACGGACCGACGACGCTGAAGCACCCGTGGCAGCGCCCAGGCCGCTGGTGCGCGTCATCCCCGCGCCGCGCCCGGACCCCCGCCGCTTCCTGCGCTCAGTTGATCCGTCTTAGCTGGTTTGATCGGACTCTGTGAGATACATAAAAAGAAAAGAAGCTGTCGAGCAATATAAAAAAAAATATTCTCCAGCCTCTCACAGAGTTCTATCAAATCAGAACAGACCTAACGAGACCTAAGTCTCTCATTACCATTGGGCCAAATGCCCAATAAGAATATGCTCGGGATACCGGGGGACCGTTAGATAGGTCGCGGAAGACCCGGCTGGCTGGCTGACTCTCAGTTTTATACAAACTTGAAAGTAGCATTGAATTGTAGATAAAACGTTGAATAATGTTGTTGTTTTGATTGTTTGACTCATTGCTTTAGAAATAGCAGTGCAGTGTCGTTCAACTTTCAATTATGCATTATACTACTAGTACCAATCAGTTTAAATGATTTACTGTAATTCAAAGAAAATTCAAATTTTGTGATCACTAAAATTGCTTTGTTTACAAAATGTTATTATTAGTACCTATGTGAAGACTAGGAACGCCGAAAGAAGTTTTTTTTAGTGGCGGAATTATGTTTCGTTTGCACTATGATAAAAACTGTACGTGAAATTGGAGGAATTGTAAGACACTTGACCAAAAATTTAAGACATACATACATACATAATATCACGCCTTGTTCCCGTCGGGATAGGTAAAGACCACAGTTCTCCACCTGCTACGATCATGACATACTTCCCTTGCTTCCTGAACTTTCATCAATCCTTTCATACATGCTCGTCGGTTTAGGGTACTTTTAACCTGGCCTTTATTCAGAACGTCTTGAATTTGGTCTTGGTACGTTCGCCGAGGTCTTCCCCTTCCAACGTTTCCATTCACTCTCGCCTTGTAGATCTCTTTCGTCAATCTTCTTTCATTCATCCTCTCTACATGACCAAATCATCTCAGCATCATTTTCTCAATTTTAGTCACTACGTCTTCTTTTACGCCACAACGTTCTCTTATCACACTATCTCTAATCCTGTCATTCAATTTCACACCAATCATACTCCTCAACGCTCTCATTTCTACTGCATTTAGGGTTTGCACTATTCGTTTAATTTTACTATTCGAATAAAATGAATTCTTCGGGAGCTAAATATTCGAATATTTTTTAACATTTATTAAAAATAATACAAAATAAAAAAGAGTAGCTATAGACCGGGATTTGGTTTGATTCCTTGAATATATTAATGCTAGAATCATTCCAGCATTAATCTATTCAAATAAAATCAAGTATTTTAATTTGTTTTATTGTTGAATGGTCAATAAAACAACATTTACTGTTTTACAAAGTAAACTTAGATTAGTCTTCGCACATACTTTAATGTTTCTTTTTGTTCATCATCATCATCATCATATCAGCCGAAAGACGTCCACTGCTAGACATAGGCCTCCCCTAAAGATCTCCATGACGACAGATCCTGCGCTGCTCGCATCCAGCGGCTTCCCGCAACCTTGACCAGATCGTCGGTCCACCTTGTGGAGGGCCTGCCAACGCTTCGTTTTCCGGTACGTGGTCGCCACTCTAGAACCCTCACGCCCCATCGGCCATCGGTTCTTCTTGCGATGTGCCCTGCCCACTGCTACTTCAGTTTAGCGATTCTCAGGGCTATGTCAGTTACTTTAGTTCTTCTGCGGATCTCCTCATTTCTGATTCGATCGCGCAGAGAGACTCCGAGCATAGCCCTTTCCATAGCTCTTTGGGTGACTTTGAGCTTTCTGATAAGGCCCATCGTGAGCGGCCACGTCTCGGTGCCATATGTCATCACTGGCAACACTGAGATATTGTTCGATAGTTAAATGAAACCCTCAAGTGTACTCTGCATAGAACCCCTTTATTACTAATCTAATTGATCTTATATACTAACTTATACGTGCGTCTACATGACGTCACACTACGTTTCCTACGTGATTCTATTGAGGAAGGGAACTACGTGATGATATGTGATTACCATATCACACCTCCCCTGAAAAGGATAGGCTTCCCTCCCCTGAAAAGAGAATCCTAGGGACAAACTTTTTATAAAACATTAAATCTACTGTTACATTAATCTAAATTTCGATAACTTTACAATCATAAACAAGAAATATACTAAATATAACTTAAACATCATGATACAATACAAAAAAATATAACTTAAATTACGTACCAAACGCATTTATGCGCTCTCAACCATTCAAAATTGAACTGCAATACTTTATAATACTTATTAAATTTGACTTCTGTAACTACTGTAAGTATACAATTTCCTTTAATATGGATTTTTTTTTTTTTTTAAAAGAAAAATTAAGCAAATCACAACATAATATTGTTTTCATTAAGTATTTCCACTTTTGTACATTCATCTTTATTTAACCTGGTAGAAAATAAAAAAAACCGTATCTTTAACATTAATGACAATCTTAAAAATATTATGGTCAAGTGAATCAAGTCAATTCCAAACAAACTAAATCTTATTATTACTAAATAAATCCAGTAAGCTAATTACTATACAAAATAATATCATGAATTTATTGGAACTAAAAAAAACCAATCTGTATACTGAAAAATAATATTTCTATAAATTCATGACGCTATATTTTAACAATTGTTGGCTATATGCGTTATGTATAGTCAAAGTATTATTTCAATAATTTGTTATAGTTAACCGATGATGTAACGAACGGTCATACTAGAAAATTTAATTAAAAACATTATTCTTGATACTCATATTCATACCATTGTGTAATATAACATTATAATATTTTATCCAATTATAAAAAAAATTTTTACGTATCAGACTTTTAGGGAAAAAACTCTATTCAAAACATAATATTCACTTAGAAAATTCGTGATCAGAACATAGCATTTATGTTTACCCTTTACCACACTACATGTAATGCATGAGTTATCATATTCTTATTTTTCCTCATTACCGGTTAAGGTCATTCATTACCTTTTAATAACGCATTTCGCGCTTAGTCAGACTCATAGACATTTTATAATGGTCTGTAACTAACTACCTAGGCCTGCTGCGTCTCGGCGCGCCTTCAGAACTTCAGATACTAGTCATTCCCATATAACTAATTTCCCGGGTTGGCCAGCCCGTAATTACCATAATCGGTAGCACAATATTTTGGCACTTTCTACCGACCTGTCGCGACATAATACTGAGTTCCACTGAACTTCATTATAACATAAATAGTATAAGGTCATATTTTAAGACATCTAACTGGATGTCTCCAACATCTTCAAAATGAAGGATCTGAAACCTTATCGTGCCTTTTCCCCCTATCGCTACTTTGCAGATAATGGGTTTGTCACATATTGCATTAAATAATGCTTACTTATCCTAATCATTCCTTCCTAACTATTATGCTCAAGCTAATCATTCAGCTAATAACACATCAACTCTTGGGTGATCAATCCAATCGTATTACGATACATTATTAACATAAGATTTTCCAACGTTTATAATTTCCCTAGAAAAATAGACTTTCCTTTCTATCCCTATCCTATTTCAACTTGCACTTACAAGGACCATCTGGCTGCAATATCAGTAAGTTGACGTACCTAGTTGAATTAACATAACATCAATCCAAAATGATTTTTAATACGCACCCACTCTATCGCCTATCTTCTCCTAACTATACTCGTCCGTGAGATTTTGAGACTTTACCAAGAAACACTACCAAAATCGTTTCATCGATACTCTGTTCAAATATACTTCCATTCTAAAATACTTTTTGTAAATGGGAAATAGCGTAGACCCATACTGAACAACATATTTAATTCCACTATTCGTAACTTGAAAACAGACAGAATGCATGAGATGACACATCTCTGCTACCCTATTTTTAAATATTCTCTCGGAATGGGAATACTCCACAAAAAAAATCAAACATATCATCACGTCTGCCCGTCCGTATGAATGTATTATCAATTTGATCTAAATTTGAAAAACAAATACACTCGCATCACGTGCAGTGCATAATACAAAACAACAAATTGTACGTCAGCATCTAAAACTACTGAAATATAGACACATTCCACGATGTGCTAGAATCTGCACAGTTTGCAAAACAATAATTCAAAGTCAATCTAGTTATGATGTAATAATTAGTTGTAACATTTGATTACAACTCCACTGCGATATCTAGAACTCTGTTATTTTATTAGTATTTCCTTATTATTTTACCCCCAGCGTCACAAATAGCTTAATATTAGTAAATCATTATCCTAATATAACATAATCGTAAACACCCTGAATAAAAAAAACCCTTAATTATTAATTAATAAAAATACCTCAACAACCAGCATATTATAGCGTAAAATATTTCGTGAACAATGTACAATATCGTTGATTCTAAGCATGATTACGCTTCAGGCATGCTTGCGCGTGACGTAATCACGTTGAAATGCAAAACGAAAAGAAATCGAAACGAAACCAAAACTAAAACGATTCCAAAACGCAACGCACGAAACGCGCGCGCTATTTAACACTTCGTTTGTTTACTTCCATTAACTGGTTTTATGCATTCTAATTTTTACTAATCATTTAAGAATTTGTGTGGTGAATTTTTCTTTAATGAAGATATTGTTTAAAATTTTATGACAGTCATTGTTAAAAAAAAAAAATTGATATTTCCGTTCGTATCTTCAGCATCTTTTATTCGTTTTAATATATAGACGCTATTAATTTGATAACCTTTCTAATGTTATTTGAACTACAATACATGAATGCTGAAAACCAGGTATTGCTGAGCTAAGATCTTGTTAATACCTACTTAATTTTAATATACCTGTGTGAACAAAAATAACCTGAAATTGATTAATAGAACTTAGCATTCTTAAAAGATAACTATAACTAAAAAAATTAACCACTCAAAACAAAAGATAGATTATTATGACTAAAAAAAACAACCAACTAGGTATTTAGGTTATGTAAAATAAACAAATTAATAATACCCAAAATTGAGGACTGCTATCTTCCAAACGCTTCCTCCGGGGTTGAACTTGTTGCTGTCCAGAAGGCTCTTCGTGCTCTTCACTCATGCAGATAGGACCTGCACCTTGCACTTGCCATCCTGTCGCTCCCCGCCCACAGCTCTTGATAACCATTGCGCTGCCGCCCTGCACTTCGCACTCACCGTCTATGTTTGAGGTGGCGAACATCCCTCTTGCCATCTCGTCGTTGCGTGAAATTGCCATCTTACCCGTCGTACGTTAACACGCAGCATCCGGTAACGTAATCCAGAAAGCAGCATGGATTGGATGCCTTACAACGGACCTCGATCTGGAGCCATCTTCTTACAAGGCCCGTAAATCGGTGGCCACGATGCGGCGCTTTTCCCGATGACCGACTTCGAAGACTTCACTAAGACGCTGCTCTATCCACTACGGTCGCCATGAGATATTGTTCGATGGCGAATATTAGTGGATGGCTGTCACGGTCGCCATGAGATATTGTTCGATAGTTAAATGAAACCCTCAAGTGTACTCTGCATAGAACCCCTTTATTACTAATCTAATTGATCTTATATATACTAACTTATACGTGCGTCTACATGACGTCACACTACGTTTCCTACGTGATTCTATTGAGGAAGGGAACTACGTGATGATATGTGATTACCATATCACAACACACACTGGTCGAAGACTTTCGTCTTGAGACACTGCGGTATTTTGGACGTGAAGATATTGCGGAGCTTCCCGAACGCTGCCCATCCGAGTCGGATTCGACGAGTAACCTCTTTCTCTAAGTTGGATTTACCCAGCTGGACTGTTTTTTTCCAGGTATACGTACTCATCAACAACTTCGAGCGTAGATTCTCCAACTTTGAGTGGAGTGGGTACAACAAGGGCGTTAGACATAATTTTCGTCTTTTTGTTACAAATTGGAATATAAGTATTTGCGAAAAATCATATTGTGTGGCGACGACGAATCCCACGATGGATCTTTCCGCAGCGAAAAGTTCGGGGGCGGGAACTCCATGTCGGAACTTTTCCCAAAATCTTGTCACTTGATCAAGCAATGGTTTATGAAAAAAAATATGGACACTTGACGGAAAAAGGGGATGAATTTCTGAAAATTATTTCTAAACTATCATAACATGAAAAATACACCCACCAAATTTCACATTTATAGCATTAGCAGGTTCGGAGTTCCATACAAATTCTCATTTTATTCCTTTAATGGATAAACTTCCAAAAAAGCTACATATTTACATGTACTTTTTTACTTTCTACGAAAAGCTTTTTCTAATTTATATAATTAAATACCTTCATAGGTTTTAAATATATTCGTAGGGCTCTCGGCGGGGTGAATGTCCCCTGTGTGCTCGCCCGCCCGTTGGTGTGGTTGGTAGTGAGCCTACCTCACACGCCGTGGGCCGCGGGTTCGATCCCCGCCCAGGGCAAACATTTGTGTGATGAACACAAGTGTTTGTTCTGTGTCTGGGTGTTATTTATCTATTTATGTATATCAGTCTCTGGTACCCATAGTACAGGCTTTGCCTAGTTTGGGATCAGATGACCTTGTGTGAAATGTCCCCCCAATATTTATATTTATTTTTATTTAATTAATATTTATTGTTATTGTATTTGTTCCAGGGCGGTTAGTCGGGGCGTTGGCACGGTGATGCCGGGCGCCCCATGAGCCGGCTGGTGCAGTGGTGCGTGTGTGTGTCTCGCGCCGACATGGGCACAGCGCTCTCGCACCCCCAGGTATGTCTGTGTGTAGTCGGGGCGTTGGCGCGTGATGCCGGGCGCCCCATGAGCCGGCTGGTGCAGTTGTGAGTGTGTGTGTCTCGCGCCGACATGGGCACAGCGCTCTCGCACCCCCAGGTATATTTGTGTCCGTGCAGTCGGGGCGTTGGCGCGTGATGCCTGGCGCCCCATGAGCTGGCTGGTGCAGTGCTGCGTGTGTGTGTCTCGCGCCGACATGGGCACAGCGCTCTCGCACCCCCAGGTATGTTTGTTTGTAATCGGGGCGTTGGCGCGTGATGCCGGGCGCCCCATGAGCCGGCTGGTGCAGTGGTGCGTGTGTGTGTCTCGCGCCGACATGGGCACAGCGCTCTCGCACCCCCAGGTATGTTTGTGTGTAGTCGTGGCGTTAGCGCGTGATGCCGGGCTCCCCATCAGGCGGCTGGTGCAGTGGTGCGTGTGTGTGTCTCCCGCCGACATGGGCACAGCGCTCTCGCACCCCCAGGTATGTCTGTGTGTAGTCGGGGCGTTGGCGCGTGATGCCGGGCGCCCCATGAGCCGGCTGGTGCAGTGGTGCGTGTGTGTGTCTCGCGCCGACATGGGCACAGCGCTCTCGTACCCCCAAGTATGTTTGTGTCCGTGCAGTCGGGGCGTTGGCGCGTGATGCCGGGCGCCCCATGAGCTGGCTGGTGCAGTGCTGCGTGTGTGTGTCTCGCGCCGACATGGGCACAGCGCTCTCGCACCCCCAGGTATGTTTGTTTGTAATCGGGGCGTTGGCGCGTGATGCCGGGCGCCCCATGAGCCGGCTGGTGCAGTGGTGCGTGTGTGCGTGTCTCGCGCCGACATGGGCACAGCGCTCTCGCACCCCCAGGTATGTTTGTGTGTAGTCGGGGTGTTGGCGCGTGATGCCGGGCGCCCCATGAGCCGGCTGGTGCAGTGGTGCGTGTGTGCGGGTCTCGCGCCGACATGGGCACAGCGCTCTCGCACCCCCAGGTATGTTTGTGTGTAGTCGGGGCGTTGGCGCGTGATGCCGGGCGCCCCATGAGCCGGCTGGTGCAGTGGTGCGTGTGTGTGTCTCCCGCCGACATGGGCACAGCGCTCTCGCACCCCCAGGTATGTCTGTGTGTAGTCGGGGCGTTGGCGCGTGATGCCGGGCGCCCCATGAGCCGGCTGGTGCAGTGGTGCGTGTGTGTGTCTCGCGCCGACATGGGCACAGCGCTCTCGCACCCCAGGTATGTCTGTGTGTAGTCGGGGCGTTGGCGCGTGATTTCGGGTGCCCCATGAGCCGGCTGGTGCAGTGGTGCGTGTGTGTGTCTCGCGCCGACATGGGCACAGCGCTCTCGCACCCCCAGGTATGTTTGTGTGTAGTCGGGGCGTTGGCGCGTGATGCCGGGCGCCCCATGAGCCGGCTGGTGCAGTGGTGCGTGTGTGTGTCTCGCGCCGACATGGGCACAGCGCTCTCGCACCCCAAGGTATACGCCGCATAAACTCACTCTAGCGCTGACCGTTAGTGCGCAAAATTCAAAACAATACTGGTGGGGATGAACGGGGCAAATGGGGGAAAAAATAATAATGTTTGTTTTGTTTGTTTATGGAGGGCGGTGCAAATCGGTCATTGGCTTTTCCCCTGTCAACCATGTGCAGTAAATAACCATCAGCGTTAGAGTTATTTTGTGGGCGGAACACGTGACAACTAACGACTGCGGCTGAGAGTTGTCGCCGATATTTTTGTTTAGTTATCTCCGAAACTACTAAACCAGTGTCCTTGTGGTTTTCACAGGTACATTAAGCTTAGCTTGGAACAACCTACTCGTATTATATGCTTTGTTTCATTGAAAGAAAAAGGTAATCGTCAAGAGTAAAGATTATTTTAAATTCTTCGCTCTTTTTTTTTCACTAGAAGGATCGAATCGAAAGCTTGCTTGCAGTACAGCTAAGAATAATTTAAAGTTAACACAGTATATAAGTATACCTACGATAAACTATAGACTCTTCAAAATTATAGAATTTTTACTAATTTGAGAGATGTTAGACACCGCAGTTCGTAAGGACCCTAAATTGCGGCGACATTTTTCTAAAAGTCCGCTCATTACACAACTACTTACATTCCCTCTCATACAAAAATTTTTTTTCGTATTTCAACCTGTTTCTTAGGGAAAGTTGTTCAGTTTCGTTAACTGAACGTCCTCTTAAAGTTAATGCATAATACGAAAAAAATAATGTTAATGTATGGGAGGGCAATATTTTTTTTGTATTTTAACCTATTTTTCTTAGCAAAAGTTGTACAGTTTCGTAAGCTGAACGTGCATATCCTCAGGAACACGGTGTATATACGCCCAAGGCGTCGATGTTATAAACTGACCCAGGCGCCATCCCCCCCCCCAACCCTGAAATAAAAAATTCTAGATACAACAATGCGGATTGTCACGACTGATTGTGATTGAAATTATCACGGGAGGCCTTCAAGAAACCGTAGCTTAAGACATTGTTATATTATGACTATATTTGAATGTTGGTTTGTTTCAGGAGGGCGAGGCGTGCGAGGGCGCCGGGCTGGCTGTCGCGCCGCCCACCATGGCCGACGTCATACGGTAAGACACAAAAAAAATGGGTTGTTCGTGGTTGTTCCATATCAAAAACAGTTGAAAAAATAACTGGCCAAGTGCGAGTCGGACTCGCGCCCTAAGGGTTCCGTACCTATCTACCATATGATATACCAAAAGCTTTTGCTCTTTGATTTTAAAAACTCTGCGACCATCCAACTTGACCCCCTCTTTTATAGAAAAGTTCTTGAAACGGGAGCTCACCTTAATTGGTAACTATTAGGTCTTTACCTATGAAATTGCCGTTTTGTATGGCGAATTTTAGGTAAACTCAATTTTCAGTACTAACATTTTTGCATTTTTCTTAGGAATTATAAATCCAAACTTTTTTATTTTTTTAAGCATTATTGGGAAGACATTAAGCTAACAGAAGCTTAAATTTAAAATTTTTATACAGAAAAATATTATCTGTATAAAAAAATAACAAATCTAATGATGAAATCGGACGACAATTAAGACGAACAATTTTCGAACCTTAAATTTTACATATCAAACTAAAAATAAAAACTTTATTTTATGCGTAAATTAATAACCTTGAAGTCAACTTTCAAATATAAGACAAATAATCTGTAAGAAAATTTCGGCAATTTCATAGGTAAAGACCTATTATTAGTTGTGGGAAAAATTGAAATATTTAATGATGTTAGACTTTTCCCTTTATTTGTTACAGTGAGACCTAGCTTCTTGCCAAATTTCATAATTTTTAACGGGAAGTACCCTGTAGGTTTTGCTTTTTTGCATAAGTGTATGGAGATGAGGACATAAAAAGCCATATCTTTTGATTGCGTCATTGTAAAAAATTGAAATTTTCAGATCTTGTGTGGTTTATGGACCTTAATATTCGTTATCAATTTCAACGTGATACTTCTTCTCGTTCGTGAGAAAAACCCTTAGGGCTCGAGTCCGACTCGCACTTGGCTGGTTTTTTTTTACACATAAGGGCCCTTTACTTAACATCCGGATTTCCCTCTACGTCTGGATCTGGTCCGCATCTTACGTACCGTCCGCACTTTATTTTTTCTGGCGGGACTTCACAGGTCTACCACGGGATATTCAATACTTCAAGCTACACTCCCACTGATAAAAAATTATCACTTATAGTGTTTCTAGGCACAGATTGATTGACATTTAGTTTGTAACCTACAATTCGCAAAGGAAACTTATATGTAAGGTAGCTTGAAACTTGGCTCATAAAGAGCAATAGAATCATTAAAGATAAATAAAAAACTACCATTTTTTTTCGGCCATAAATGACGAAGTATTAAAAAAAATCGTTTTCGTCAGAAATCGATAGGTCGTATGGCAGAATGTGATGAGTAGTCATTGCCTATCATAAAAAAAAACTAACAGCGGTATAAACCAAGGAGATTTAAGTAGCAGCTCTATCTGCTAAGGAGGGAGCCATAAGCGTATCACTTTCTTACGAGGGACCTCCATACTAAAATGTATGGATTTTTTTCAAATCCTAAAACCGTAAAATTTTTATCATTCTCTCTCAGAAATATGTGACATGGGACTAATAAATGCTACTACCACAGAAACGGTGTTAAAAATCACGCATAAAATGGCTATTACGGATTATTTACGCTTCCGTTCTTAGTATTAATGATCAATTCACAAGTAAAAAACGATACATTTTCACTTTCGCAAACAAAGTTTAACCTAAAACATTAGATTTTTAAAGATATCTTGATTTTTGTAAAACTTAACTTAGTTTTTTGACCGACTAGCATGGGCGACAGTGAGACGCTTTACACTTCACTAGCTCATACAGAATATGTATATGGCGGACTCTATAGTTTTTTACTCTGAGGTATAAACCGACCACAGACTACTTAGAACAGTTGTCAGTGTTTTTTTTTTAAGACTGGCCATGACGTATTTACATGACTGGTCATGAAATTAGCGATATGAGAGTAGATAAAGTATGTATGTATTTGTATTTCAGCGAGCGCAAAAAGAAAGCTTGCGATATAATGAATAACAAATAATTCTTACAACTACTAATTAATTCTTAATCACTACACAGTATAAAACAAAGTCGCTTCCCGCTGTCTGTCTGTCTGTATGTATGATTAGAACTTTAAAACTACGCAATGGATTTTGATGCGGTTTTTTTTAATAGATAGAGTGATTCAAGAGGAAGGTTTATATGTAAAATACATGCATAATATAGTAGAGAAACACTAATCATTTTAGAGGTTTCTAATGTGATGTCGTAAATAAACACATTTTTTTGCGCTTACATAGCAAACTCTGGCTGAACCGTAAGAGATAGATCAAAATAATGTACTACAGTATTGTACACCTTAAAAAGATCTACAAAAAAGTCTGCGATGGTATTTATCTATCTCTTAGGGATAACCCACAATAACAATTTTTTAGCCTTTATTTTTTTACGAAGTGATTTTAAGCAGTACAGCATTAATCCTTATCCAATTAAGTACCTTAAATACATTGTGCATTTAATATAGATCAATATGGCCCTTTACAGCATGTAATTTAAATGAATATTTTCGAAGATATTACAGATTTAAAATACCGCTATGTGGTTGCGGCGGTACCGGCCGACCGGGGAGCCGGCGGCGCGTGCCTATAAATAGTATATTTAGTATCAGCATTTCACCCGTGCGAACCGGGGCGTGTCGCTACTTCTTACTATAAATTATTGTTTGTAGCTAACCCTAACTCAGGCTTCGGTATTTTTTGGGTTACTACTGCAGCACTTGATTGCTGAGCGTTTAATTGTGTCTCGTTATCGTAACTGGTGTACAAACTGTCAAATGTATTTTATTTATAAGTCAATAAATAAATAAATAAATAACATGCGAAAGTATGTAAACTAAAGAAACTTAACAAAACATAAAAAATCAATGAAATTAGAAAAGGGATCTATAAATGTTTTGAAATTTTGTATAACCGATGTCTTAAAGGTAGAGTTAAATTTTGTGTTTTACGGATTTTATGGCTGGACATATAAGCCGAATGCATCCGCGACGGTGGGCGAGAATCATCACCCAAAGGATACCGCAGAATGGCCAACGCCGCAGGGGTAGACCACGAAAAAGGTGGCGTGACGATTTAGACTCGTACCGTCGCGATTGGCCAGAATTCGCTATGGACCGCGACAGTTGGAGGCAGGGTTGGCTATTATCAAGATAATTATTTTCTCTGATAATTATCCGATAATTATCTGATAATTATCCAACTATCAAATCAAATAACGTATATATTTTCATTTATCGCAAGATTCCAGGCATTTCTTTTTTACATTTCTTGCATCTAGCCCATAAACCACTATTTTTATTAGTTTTAATGCAGTCAAACTTTGACCATATTGGATTAAGTTTTCTAGGCATAATGTTTTTCTTTATTTAATTTCGCAGCGCACAAACTATCACGAAAACAAATAACAGTGAGGGGAATTCCCGTGTAGATGAATGACATTTGGCGTTCGTTTGGATATACGCTTGATATTGTGACCAAAAACATGCGTTTGGATACACATATATATTATTTCGTTTTGTTTTGTACAATAACAGTTACTCGTATTATCAACGATAATTATCAACACGTAATTATCTAGATAATTATCACGATAATTATCCAGGCCAACCCTGGTTGGAGGACCGAAGGGGAGGCTTTTGCCCTGGAGTTGGACAGTATAGGCTAGCGAAAAAAAAAATGGATTGAAGAAGATAGGGTCGATTGAGGGGATCTATTATAAAGTTATACTGACGTATATGTTTGTATTGCAGCGAGCGCAAAAAGAAAGCCGGCGGCGCGGGGTTAGGCACTTTACGTCGACGGTTGGCTGCGGCGGCGCGGAGGCCTCGGGACGCGAGACCTGACAGAGGTACCATCATTTATTTATTTATTTAATGTTCGGAAGACCAACAGCTTCAAAACAAATTAAGAAGTTTCGGTAGACCTTTCGTATGTTAAGATAATGTAATCTTTTTATATCATAGTAGATTTAAGAACCATTTACCCCCTTTCAAGATTTTATATTTTGTTGATATTTAGTTTTTTTTTTAATCTTTACACATTAACGTGTTATAGGCGAAAACTTGTAAATGGCGTAGTTTCAAGCTACTGTTTTTGAATCAACATAAGTATATTTTTTGCTGTAAGTTTTCCTAAAAAAGTAAAATAAAAATAATAAATAAAATATTAATAATAAGGTTTAAAGAGGTATCTAAACTAATACATGAAAAGGATAGTTTGAAAGCCAGGCTATTTTGCAATGGTACGTACGGGAAGTTTGTAAATTATAGTAATTTTGGTTAATTGAAGAAGTTGTCGCTGATTTCTTTTTTTAATGGAGCTAAGGAGATAAGGTCTACATTAGGGTTTGAATGACTGAAATCATTTGCATAGTGTTGAACTCGCCAAAAGAAGGAGTGTTGCTTGTAGTTTGCTGTTGCTCGCGGCAAATAGAAGAGATGTTTACGCCTGAACGAGTGACTAGGAATTTTGATATTTATTGGGATAGTAGTTGTGGACAGCCTATGCTACCCCTCAAGATGTTTAATAAGTACGAGAAATCAGCAATATCGCGTCGTACGTGCAGTGGCAGATAATGATGGAGTTTACATTGATGACTGTAATCGTTTACATTGATGATTAAAATCACAATAGAAAAACAAACCACACATTTTTGCACACTACTGAGTGCACAGTTCGTACTAAGTCACAACCAACAACACAAATATTTTGTGTTAAATAACACAAATATTTTGTGTTATTGTTTTTTGTAAGTGTTATTGTGGTTATTGTCATGCTACCACGTAACTATTGTAAAAATAATTGTATTTTGAAATGTCGATTCCAAAAATTGCAGTGCCCTTCCAGGGTCCATATTGTGTTCTGTATAATTGTTATTTTCCATCTATGTACCATATGGAAGCAATAAATAATTGAATTGAATTGAAAAAAACCATAACTTGTCACATAAAATAAATGTCTAGGTAAATAACAAGAATGATCTGCCTAAGATTCAAAAAAACATATTACTCAAAAGTCGTCTCGCCGACTCGCAACTAATATCAAAAAGGTGGTAGGGCTTTTGTGCAATGTCCGTCTGGGGAAGTACCGCAGCAGTGCGCACTGGTGTGTTTCGGTTTGAAGGGGTAGACAGCCAGTGAAATTACTGGCACATGAGATATAACATCTTAGTTATCAGGGTGGGAAACGCACTTTGATGTCTTATTAGCGTCAAAGTATGTCACTAACAAGACAGTGGGCGCTATGGCCGGTGGTGAACACTTACCATCAGGTGTCTCACAAGCTCGCTTGTTCACTTCTTACATAAAAAAATATATTTGTTGAAAATAACTTATTAATCTTATCTATAGGTTGCGAGCACGCGCGCTTCATCCGCGGCGTGGTCTCAGTATGGCGGGTGGCGGAAGTTTTCGTGCTGTGTGAACAGCTGGAGGCAGGGGCTGCTCTGAGAGATCTGGTTACGCAGGCGGAACTGGCTCGCGAACCCGCCAATGCGCTTCATATGGACCTCGCCCGCGCCGCGCGCTCACGGTAAGCATCTGCACGCTCACGGTAAGCATCCGCGCTATCATGGTAAGCATCCGCGCTCTCATGGTAAGCATCCGCGCTCTCACGGTAAGCATCTGCACGCTTACGGTAAGCATCCGTGCTCTCACGGTAAGCATCCGCGCTCTCACGGTAAGCATTCGCGCTCTCATGATAAGTATACGCGCTCTAACGGCAAGCATCCGCGCTCTCACAGTAAGCATTGCGGCGGCTAATGTCTGTATGTATATTTGTGAGGCAGGGGCCACTCTGAGACCCCTGGTGACACAGGCGGAGCTAGCTAGCGAACTCGCCAAGATCTTGCCCACACCACACACAGTTTTTTTACGCTCTCACGGTAAGCAGGTGGCCCACCTGCTCGTTTGCCTATTAGTGACATGAAAACAAAAACGTATGTCATTGTCACGTTTTATTAAGTCAGCACATTTGCCACTTGAGGTACATACGATATATTGACCGACACGAGGAGAGCAGGGAGTTATGAGTGGAGTCCTTTTGTACCGATCTACTTTATTAGATACTCTCTCACCAACAACTCTCCTACAGCTAAACTTAACTACCATTTAAATACTAACTTATGAGTGCGTTAATACGACGTAACTCTACGTTCCCTACGGAATACTATTGAGGAATGGAGTCTACGTGACAGTATGTGATTACCATGTAACACCTCCCCTGAGAAGTTAGGTTTCAGCGGCGAGAATGAATGCATGAATGAATAAATTCTTTATTGCACACACAAACATAACATAAAAACGCACAAAGGAAAACACTTAAGATTACAGTAGGTAAAGGCGGTGTTATCGCTGAGAGCGATCTCTACCAGACAACCTTAGTATAGAGGAAAATATATAAATAATTACAGAAGGTAGTGTAAAAAAAAAAGACCTCGCCTCTCGCTCGCCGTACAGTTCACTCAATCATAATATAAATGTAATTTGGGAATGTAATTAGGCCTCACAACTATTTGGACTTTTATCCGCATCTAATTACGTGAAAGATTTAAAGTGTTGTTACGTACATTGCAGGTGGTGGTGCGACGTGGAGCTGATAGGAGCGGGCTGGTCTGTACCCGCCCACCGCGCGATACTAGCTGCTCGCTGCACCTACTTCCGAGAGCTGCTACTCAGATATCCCAGGTGAGAGTGAGACGCACACTGTAGCAGGTGGAGCTGATAGGAGTGGGCTGGTCTGTACCGGCCCACCGCGCGATACTAGCTGCTCGCTGCACCTACTTCCGAGAGCTGCTACTCAGATATCCCAGGTGAGAGTGAGACGCACACTGTAGCAGGTGGAGCTGATAGGAGCGGGCTGGTCTGTACCCGCCCACCGCGCGATACTAGCTGCTCGCTGCACCTACTTCCGAGAGCTGCTACTCAGATATCCCAGGTGAGAGTGAGACGCACACTGTAGCAGGTGGAGCTGATAGGAGCGGGCTGGTCTGTACCCGCCCACCGCGCGATACTAGCTGCTCGCTGCACCTACTTCCGAGAGCTGCTACTCAGATATCCCAGGTGAGAGTGAGACGCACACTGTAGCAGGTGGAGCTGATAGGAGCGGGCTGGTCTGTACCCGCCCACCGCGCGATACTAGCTGCTCGCTGCACCTACTTCCGAGAGCTGCTACTCAGATATCCCAGGTGAGAGTGAGACGCACACTGTAGCAGGTGGAGCTGATAGGAGCGGGCTGGTCTGTACCCGCCCACCGCGCGATACTAGCTGCTCGCTGCACCTACTTCCGAGAGCTGCTACTCAGATATCCCAGGTGAGAGTGAGACGCACACTGTAGCAGGTGGAGCTGATAGGAGCGGGCTGGTCTGTACCCGCCCACCGCGCGATACTAGCTGCTCGCTGCACCTACTTCCGAGAGCTGCTACTCAGATATCCCAGGTGAGAGTGAGACGCACACTGTAGCAGGTGGAGCTGATAGGAGCGGGCTGGTCTGTACCCGCCCACCGCGCGATACTAGCTGCTCGCTGCACCTACTTCCGAGAGCTGCTACTCAGATATCCCAGGTGAGAGTGAGACGCACACTGTAGCAGGTGGAGCTGATAGGAGCGGGCTGGTCTGTACCCGCCCACCGCGCGATACTAGCTGCTCGCTGCACCTACTTCCGAGAGCTGCTACTCAGATATCCCAGGTGAGAGTGAGACGCACACTGTAGCAGGTGGAGCTGATAGGAGCGGGCTGGTCTGTACCCGCCCACCGCGCGATACTAGCTGCTCGCTGCACCTACTTCCGAGAGCTGCTACTCAGATATCCCAGGTGAGAGTGAGACGCACACTGTAGCAGGTGGAGCTGATAGGAGCGGGCTGGTCTGTACCCGCCCACCGCGCGATACTAGCTGCTCGCTGCACCTACTTCCGAGAGCTGCTACTCAGATATCCCAGGTGAGAGTGAGACGCACACTGTAGCAGGTGGAGCTGATAGGAGCGGGCTGGTCTGTACCCGCCCACCGCGCGATACTAGCTGCTCGCTGCACCTACTTCCGAGAGCTGCTACTCAGATATCCCAGGTGAGAGTGAGACGCACACTGTAGCAGGTGGAGCTGATAGGAGCGGGCTGGTCTGTACCCGCCCACCGCGCGATACTAGCTGCTCGCTGCACCTACTTCCGAGAGCTGCTACTCAGATATCCCAGGTGAGAGTGAGACGCACACTGTAGCAGGTGGAGCTGATAGGAGCGGGCTGGTCTGTACCCGCCCACCGCGCGATACTAGCTGCTCGCTGCACCTACTTCCGAGAGCTGCTACTCAGATATCCCAGGTGAGAGTGAGACGCACACTGTAGCAGGTGGAGCTGATAGGAGCGGGCTGGTCTGTACCCGCCCACCGCGCGATACTAGCTGCTCGCTGCACCTACTTCCGAGAGCTGCTATTCAGATATCCCAGGTGAGAGTGAGACGCACACTGTAGCAGGTGGAGCTGATAGGAGCGGGCTGGTCTGTAACCGCCCACCGCTCGATACTAGCTGCTCGCTGCACCTACTTCCGAGAGCTGCTACTCAGATATCCCAGGTGAGAGTGAGACGCACACTGTAGCAGGTGGAGCTGATAGGAGCGGGCTGGTCTGTACCCGCCCACCGCTCGATACTAGCTGCTCGCTGCACCTACTTCCGAGAGCTGCTACTCAGATATCCCAGGTGAGAGTGAAACGCACACTGTAGCAGGTGGAGCTGATAGGAGCGGGCTGGTCTGTACCCGCCCACCGCGCGATACTAGCTGCTCGCTGCACCTACTTCCGAGAGCTGCTACTCAGATATCCCAGGTGAGAGTGAGACGCACACTGTAGCAGGTGGAGCTGATAGGAGCGGGCTGGTCTGTACCCGCCCACCGCGCGATACTAGCTGCTCGCTGCACCTACTTCCGAGAGCTGCTACTCAGATATCCCAGGTGAGAGTGAGACGCACACTGTAGCAGGTGGAGCTGATAGGAGCGGGCTGGTCTGTACCCGCCCACCGCGCGATACTAGCTGCTCGCTGCACCTACTTCCGAGAGCTGCTACTCAGATATCCCAGGTGAGAGTGAGACGCACACTGTAGCAGGTGGAGCTGATAGGAGCGGGCTGGTCTGTACCCGCCCACCGCGCGATACTAGCTGCTCGCTGCACCTACTTCCGAGAGCTGCTACTCAGATATCCCAGGTGAGAGTGAGACGCACACTGTAGCAGGTGGAGCTGATAGGAGCGGGCTGGTCTGTACCCGCCCACCGCGCGATACTAGCTGCTCGCTGCACCTACTTCCGAGAGCTGCTACTCAGATATCCCAGGTGAGAGTGAGACGCACACTGTAGCAGGTGGAGCTGATAGGAGCGGGCTGGTCTGTACCCGCCCACCGCGCGATACTAGCTGCTCGCTGCACCTACTTCCGAGAGCTGCTACTCAGATATCCCAGGTGAGAGTGAGACGCACACTGTAGCAGGTGGAGCTGATAGGAGCGGGCTGGTCTGTACCCGCCCACCGCGCGATACTAGCTGCTCGCTGCACCTACTTCCGAGAGCTGCTACTCAGATATCCCAGGTGAGAGTGAGACGCACACTGTAGCAGGTGGAGCTGATAGGAGCGGGCTGGTCTGTAACCGCCCACCGCTCGATACTAGCTGCTCGCTGCACCTACTTCCGAGAGCTGCTACTCAGATATCCCAGGTGAGAGTGAGACGCACACTGTAGCAGGTGGAGCTGATAGGAGCGGGCTGGTCTGTACCCGCCCACCGCTCGATACTAGCTGCTCGCTGCACCTACTTCCGAGAGCTGCTACTCAGATATCCCAGGTGAGAGTGAAACGCACACTGTAGCAGGTGGAGCTGATAGGAGCGGGCTGGTCTGTACCCGCCCACCGCGCGATACTAGCTGCTCGCTGCACCTACTTCCGAGAGCTGCTACTCAGATATCCCAGGTGAGAGTGAGACGCACACTGTAGCAGGTGGAGCTGATAGGAGCGGGCTGGTCTGTACCCGCCCACCGCGCGATACTAGCTGCTCGCTGCACCTACTTCCGAGAGCTGCTACTCAGATATCCCAGGTGAGAGTGAGACGCACACTGTAGCAGGTGGAGCTGATAGGAGCGGGCTGGTCTGTACCCGCCCACCGCTCGATACTAGCTGCTCGCTGCACCTACTTCCGAGAGCTGCTACTCAGATATCCCAGGTGAGAGTGAAACGCACACTGTAGCAGGTGGAGCTGATAGGAGCGGGCTGGTCTGTACCCGCCCACCGCGCGATACTAGCTGCCCGCTGGACCTACTTCCGAGAGCTGCTACTTAGATACAATAAAGTAAAAATACTATCAGAACGAACACTCTCCTTGCCTCTTGCGCACCACTTGGCGACTTCATACCATCAGTATCTTGGCTTGCCATCATACATACTTCAGAGGGATTTGGTTCTTGTATAGTGGTAAAATTTAAACTCTTATCTTGAATATAAAACAATAAGATCCATGGTTCTTTGTCGTATGAATAACAAGTATTTATGTCACGTAACACTAACACATTATTTTATAGGCGCTGGTAGAATGGCAAGTTGCGCAGGCATTCATTGAAACCCTCAAAACTTACGCTTACCGAATATTCTGGTCTTCTGTCTTTGACGTTTTCTGTGCGTCCTCGAAATGGCTTGCTGGGCTGCCTCACCAGATGAAAACTTCTTCGTCCAAAACGTTCGACATAGCACTCATGATTTAACAACACGCACATTGTCCATACAGTTTTATCATGATTTTGGTTTTGAGAAATCCAAAATTGCAGTCGTGCGGCGCGTGAGTTCTGACCGACCCTCGAGCTTGCCAATTCTTTCCACCAGTTGGCGCTAGTACCACAAACTTTGTCGACTGCCCGATTACAGATAGCGGCGGCAGATTAAAAAACCGGCCAAGTGCGAGTCGGACTCGCGCCCTAAGGGTTCCGTACCTATCTACCATATGATATACTAAAAGCTTTTGCTCTTTGATTTTAAAAACTCCGCGACCATCCAACTTGACCCCTCTTTTATAGAAAGTTCTTGAAATGGGAGCTCACCTTAATTGGTTACTATTAGTTGTGAGAAAAATTGAAATATTTAATGATTTTAGACTTTTCCCTTTATTTGTACTGTGAGACCTAGCTTCTTGCCAAATTTCATAATTTTAGGTCAATGGGAAGTACTCTGTAGGTTTTGCTTTTTTGCATAATAGTATGGAGATGAGGACATAAAAAGCCATATCTTTTGATTGCGTCGTTGTAAAAAAAATTAATTTTTAGATCTTGTGTGGTTCATGGACCTTAATATGCGTTATCAATTTCAACCTGATACCTCTTCTCGTTCGTGAGAAAAAGGGTCTTGACAGACAGACAGACAGACAACAAAGTGATCCTATAGGGGTTCCGTTTTTTATTTTGAGTTACGGAACCCTAAAAATGAGTGAAACAATAAATGCCTGAACAATTGCGAATGCTTTTTATTGTTGCAGCGGTACGTGGCGTGTCCCTCTAGATGGCGTTGGGGCGTCGCTCTCGCGCGAAGAGATGGAGGCCTGCATACGAGCGCTCTACGGAGGGAACAACAGTCAGTATCTCACAATCAATCGGTTCAGTTCCCTTTTAGGCTGTCCCAGAAATACAATCACAGAAGGATGATGGTGATTCTAGTCCGGCCGTTAAATCCTCAAATGACTGAAATAATAAGTATAAAAAAGATAGTATACTTCCAAAAACCATCCTTACAGTCTAATGTGTGAAAAGACAGTTATGTGAGGGGCAGTACATAAAATAATTAATATATTACTACAATATTGAATTACTTCTGACTATCCTGACTTGTAATCAAGCTTAATTGGCAGAAGACAGTATTTAGAGCCTATACACACTGCGACTTTTTGAATCGATACAGTCGCGATGCAGCATCGATAAAGTATCTTGTGTCGATACAAACGCGTGGCTGTATCGTTGCAGCCGCGGGGGAGAAGCAAAGTTAAGAAGGGGAGGAAAAGAGAGGAGGGATTGAGGATTATGTTGAGATTGAGGATGAATGTTAGATGGCGTTGGGGAGTCGCTCTCGCGCGAAGAGATGGAGGCCTGCATAGATTGAGGATGAATGTTAGATGGCGTTGGGGAGTCGCTCTCGCGCGAAGAGATAGAGGCCTGCATAGATTGAGGATGAATGTTAGATGGCGTTGGGGAGTCGCTCTCGCGCGAAGAGATGGAGGCCTGCATAGATTGAGGATGAATGTTAGATGGCGTTGGGGAGTCGCTCTCGCGCGAAGAGATGGAGGCCTGCATAGATTGAGGATGAATGTTAGATGGCGTTGGGAAGTCGCACTCGCGCGAAGAGATGGAGGCCTGCATAGATTGAGGATGAATGTTAGATGGCGTTGGGAAGTCGCACTCGCGCGAAGAGATGGAGGCCTGCATAGATTGAGGATGAATGTTAGATGGCGTTGGGAAGTCGCACTCGCGCGAAGAGATGGAGGCCTGCATAGATTGAGGATGAATGTTAGATGGCGTTGGGAAGTCGCACTCGCGCGAAGAGATGGAGGCCTGCATAGATTGAGGATGAATGTTAGATGGCGTTGGGAAGTCGCACTCGCGCGAAGAGATGGAGGCCTGCATACAAGCGCTCTACGGAGGGAACAACAGTCTGTATCTCACAATAATACTATACTAGTAAACAAGCAATATTTGTATACTTACTATATGTCACAGGAAATGTGTTAAATCCGGCATTCTATAGAATCAAATCCGGCATTCTATATAATACCTAGGCATTCTATATAATACCTAGTCATTCTATGTAATGCCTAAAACGTTCAGGCAAAGTATGAAATAAAATTTACACATTGCCTAGGCATTCTATACAATGCCCAATGTTCAGCCGGCAATATATATAATACGCGGTAAGTGGCGTTAGGTTGGGTTATGTTAGTTAAAAACACATGTTATTTGTCTTATTTCATACTTTACCTTATCTACATGGCATTTTAAACAATGCCTTGGCATTTTTGGGCACTCAAGTTTTTTCTTTAACTCATAAGAAATTGTATAAATATTTATGTGCACAACTGTTTGTTGCCAAAAAAAAAAAAAAAAATTCTATACATTGACTAGGCAATGTGCACCATTATAAACGATAGAAACAATATTTTGAACATTGCCTAGATGAGCTCGGCATTATGTAGAATGCCTAGGCATTGTATAGAATGCCTGAAATATACACTTTGCCGGTAACATTATATTTGTAATCAGTTTCTCGAAAACGGCTCTAACGATTTCGATGTAATTTACCGTACGGGGGTTTTCGGGGGCGAAAAATCGCATGTCTGGTAAAATTCGATGGGATTAGACTATGGTTCTAATATGCTTATTCAAAATTCAAATTGACTTATGTTTATTGTATCAACCCTGTACATTCATAGTAGATTAGTAGCCAAGGGCTATAAGGCATCAATTGCAGCCCGAGATATTTAGGCGCACGAGCGCAGCGAGGGCGCCAGTTCGAGGGTGCAATTGATGCTTACACCCGAGCTAACTACTCTGCTTTACATCTCGATTGTGAGGTAAGTAGGTCCTTATTACCACCAAATTGTAGGTGACCAATTAGCGCTCCAGGGTAATAATGTAGCTAGAAAAACCTAGGGCGGTAAGTAATAAAAAACAAACACTTCACTTTCAATTTTTAATTACTTACCGCCCTAGGGCTTTTCTAGCTACATTATTACCCTAGAGCGCTAATTGGTCACCTACAAGCCCCATTTGGTGGTAATAAGGAAATTGAGTGACAGGATTAGAAATAATGTGATAAGAGAACGTTGTGGCGTAAAAGAAGACGTAGTGACTAAAATTGAGAAAGGGATGCTGAGATGGTTTGTTCATGTAGAGAGGATGAATGAAGGAAGATTGACGAAAGAGATCTACAAGGCGAGAGTGAATGGAAACGTTGGAAGGGGAAGGCCTCGGCGAACGTACCAGGACCAAATTCAGGACGTTCTGAATAAAGGCCAGGTTAAAAGTACCCTAAACCGACGAGCATGTATGAAAGGATTGATGAAAGTTCAGGAAGCAAGGGAAGTATTGCAAGATCGTAGCAGGTGGAGAACTGTGGTCTCTGCCTACCCCGACGGGAACAAGGCGTGATGTTATGTATGTATGTAAGGACTTACTTACCGAATATGAGAGATGTAATAGTAGATTAGTAGCCAAGGGCTGTAAGGCATCAATTGCAGCCCGAGATATTTAGGCGCACGAGCGCAGCGAGGGCGCCTATAGTTCGAGGGTGCAATTGATGCTTACACCCGAGCTAACTACTCTGCTTTACATCTCGATTGTGAGGTAAGTAGGTCATTATTACTACCAAATTATAGGTGACCAATTAGCGCTATAGGGTAATAATGTAGCTAGAAAAGCCCTAGGGCGGTAAGTAATAAAAACGTCCGCCGCCCCGCTGCTGGAGGCGGCCATCAAGGCGGAGCCGCACGTGGAGGTGGAGGTGCTTACAATTACTTACCGCCCTAGGGCTTTTCTAGCTACATTATTACCCTAGAGCGCTAATTGGTCACCTACAAGCCCCATTTGGAGGTAATAAGGACCTACATATTTAAAAGAGCGCGTGGGTTTTTATTGTCGCTTCTTTTTTTCCCACCATAGCGCCATTTTGTTTGTGAAGCGATGTAAGATTTGGCCCCGTGTGGTGCTGACAAAGAACAGTGCCAACCCATGTCTACCTGTGGGTGTCGTAAGAGGCGACTAAGGGTTAATGAACCAGAGGATAAGCAGCAGCATCCTTCTGTGTATCATCTTACATTATGCGGTCACCAACAAACGCGGTCCATGGTGCCAGCCGTAACGCTAACAAGCGAGGTGACTATGGTACTTCCCCTCCACATTGTTTGTTTTTGTTAAACGAGCAAGACCTTGTGACACATATCCTATACTATTAAACGAGCAATATTTGTATATATTTATATTTGTAATCGGTTTCTCGAAAACGGCTCTAACGATTTCGATGAAATTTAGTATACAGGGGTTTTTGGGGGCAAAAAATCGATCTAGCTAGGTCTCATGTCTGGGAAAATTCGTTTTCACTGTCTTTTAAATATTTCTTAGCGCGTTTCAGTGCGTTCAAGAAAGTTACAGCGCCATCTGTTGTTGAGTAGCATAGCTTGCTCACTTGATGTTATTTTAATCATACTGAGCTTAGCTCGGTCGCCCAGGTACTGATATTTAATTTGATTTAACATTATCATTGGTGTGTGTTTGCAGAGTGGGAGCGTGGATCTGACGGCAATCTAGATATCATCAATGTAGACAACACAGCGAGTGAGTCCTACTATCCTACTAATATTATAAACGCGAAAGTTTTTAAGTATGGATGGATGTTTGTTACTCTTCCACGCAAAAACTACTGAATGGATTTTAATGAAACTTGACACACATAGAGGTTAGGTCCTGGAATAGCACATAGGCTACTTTTAACCGCGGGAAAACACTTCATTCCCACGGGAAAACGCATTTAATGCGCGTGAAACCGCAGGCGGAAAGCTAGTAGAATATACTACTATGATCTTATAAGTTATTATACAACGTATCACGGAAAGGTGTGATAATACTGAAGGGTGTGAATCTGCCCATGAAACTGAACAACTTTTCCCAAGGAACATAGGTCAAAATACGAAAAGAATTTTTTTACCTCCCATATGAATAGAAAATAAATAAAAACATAGTGAAATTGAAACTGCATCAGCTGATAGCACGTTTTGGGAAGTCGAATTTTGTTTTTCGTATTTCGACCTATGTCACTTGAAAGAATTTGTTCAGTTTCATGGGCTGATTCACACCGTTCAGTATTATCACACCGTTCCGTTATATTTTGTATAAATAATTCAATTCAATATATTTATGTATGTATGTATATATTCTTTATTGCATCACAAATAAAAGGAGACAAATTACAAACGATAATAGTACCTATGCAAAGGCTTTATTTATTGCTAGTCACAGTACATAACAGGTCTTAAAAAAAAATATTGTCTCATGTGACGCCCTGCAAGGGCGCAGCAATTTCAAGAGAGGATGCATTTACACAAATTTATTACAAATATAAATAAGTAATTAATTAATTAATATAAATAAATTACAAATTAAATAACATTATTATAACGTTCATTAATTAAATTATATTATTTGTATTTCCTTAACTATATCACAGACAGAGGCATAGACAGTAAGAGATTAAAAGAACATGTTTATTTTTAGTTTTTAACTGACTTACAAAAAAAGAAAAGGAGGTTATCAATTCGACCCATTTTTTGTATGCAATATTTTATACTTGTTTGTCTTCAAAAAAATCTTTTAGATTGTAATAACTTTTATTAATAAGGTACGACTTTAAATGTTTGATGAATATTGATGTCTTTTGAATATTTTTTAAGTGGTTAGGTATTGTATTATAAACTTTACTCCCTTTGATACAAGACACACTGTTTTTTGGAGCTGCACGTTACTAAAAGAGCTGTCAAAACTAAAGAACCGTGAAAGTTCGTGCCTGTGATCGATTGTGCCCTCCTGGCATACCTGCACACGTTCAGAGGAACCCAACAAAGGAAGATCTCGCTAAATTTCTTACCACATACGACCGCCTATGGGCGTCGGTGATCACTTACCATCAGGTGACCCGTCTGCTCGTCTGCCTCCCTATTTTATAAAAACACACGACTGACATTTATCTATTAGATTAATCCAGCTCCCCCTGTTCTAAACAGTTTCTGTGGAAAAGTTGTTAAGCTTGATGATCTGAATTCCCAATTTAATTTGCGGTTCGCTTGTTTCAGCGTGCCGGTCGAATCGTTCGTGCGACTGTGGAAGCATGCGGCGCTCGGGGGGCATGCGGCGACTGGCTGCGACTCTCGGCTTCTCCTCGGACTCGCTACATCGAGACATGCGCTACCTGCTGGACTCGGGTCAGTGACCTCTATAAGCTCGTGATTTCCTGAGAGAACTGTTCAAGGAAATCAACATTATGACAGTGTCATGCCAGTATATCTATGAAAATATTATGTATGCTAGAAAGAACGTTCATCAATTACCTAAAATTTGTGACAGGCATAATTTTAATACTAGAAATAAGCATAAAATTGATCAACCATATACTAGATTAACTAAAGTCAATACATCTTTCGTCGGTCTGTGTATACGATACTACAACAAAATACCTGACAATATAGTGCAATTACCTGAGAGAAAGGTTAAAGAATGTGTAAAGCAAACGTTATGTAAAAAGCTTACTATAGATTGGATGTCTATATGAATGACAAAGAGGTATGGTGCTCTGATATTCCAGCGAAACACAAGAAACACATTGTAAAAAGCCGACTCTTAAAGTAGGCCGGGCTGCAGTGGTTTCTTGCCGTTTCTCGCCGGATAACGGAAACGGGTCGCCTTAAAATTCGCAGCTACATGCAAAATCTAAAAATGGAACGGTAATTTTTTTTAAGGCGTGATATTATGTATGTATGTAATTTTTTTAAATCGAGGTACAGCAACGAAGCAAGTAACGTATCGAAGATTTTATTTAAATTTCGAACTTTCTAGCAAATAGGAGCTATAAGAAATAATAAAAGAAGAAACAAGAAACAGATTAAATAGAATAATGTCTAACGGGATATGTAAACAACTGTGGCGAGTGAAAAATTTGCATTCGTCATTGATTCTGGAATTTACAATGAGCCGGTTTTAAAAAAAGAAAAACTAGTTTTAATTTTCTTGATAGATATATCTATAGCGTTGTTGTAGGAAAATTTAACTGTCAACTTATTTTTCCTACCCGTGTAAGTGTTGCCTAAGGTGGTTTATTTACTTCACGCTTCATCTATGACAGATTTATTTTAAGTTCTTTAGCAACTGTATTCAGAGCCATCTATCGACACCTTTAAATACTCAGTTGACGCTTAGTTGCGAAACCGGCTCATTAAATTAAATTTGACTAAATGATTTCAAGCGACGAAAATCCTAAAATTCAAGAAGTGGTCGTACTGTACGATAGTACAATTACTTAATTCAGTGACACTGCACATGGTGTTAAAGCTAGTGTCTGGCCGCAGGTGAATACGCGGACTCCCGCCTCGTGTTCCGGCTGGAGGGCGCGGCGGCGGGCGAGGGCGAGGGCTACGGCTTCCGGAGCGCGCTCGAGCTGCCCTGCCACCGCGCCCTGCTGGCTGCCCGCTCGCGCTTCTTCAGGTGAGGGGACGGGTTCCGAGGGGCTCAAATCCCACCACACCACCTCCACCGTATCACCAAACTTGCAAGTTTAAATGTCGAAATCATTTGGGTAAGGATTATCATCTAGATAAAAATCATTTTCTGATATGCTCGAATCACAGAACCTCATTTAGGTAAGAATATCATCTAGATAGACAATCAAAGTTCTGAAATGCTCAAACCCCAGCATTTCCACCATATATAGCTAGATAAAACTAGGTTTCGGAGATGCTCTAATCCCAGCAACTCCACCATATCACCAAACTGTTATTGCTGCAAGTTCAAAAGTCGAAATAATTTAGGTAATCATCTAGACAATTTTTTTTCTGAGATGTTCAAATTCCTCCACCATACCACCTTGCTGGTTACGCAGCTAGCTCCAGATGAGCTCATCATCTAAGGGAGAGTTACGGGTTCCGGAGCGCTCTCGAGCTGGCCTGCCACCGCGCCGTGCTGGCTGCCAGGTCCGGGTTCTTTAGGTGAGAGGACGGTTTCTGAAGGGCTCAAATCCCACCAGTTTTGCAATAGGGTCCAGTAAGGTCCGGGTGCTTCAGGTGAGCTCAACATCCGGACATAAGAATGATTCATATCACCTTGCTTTCTACGCAGCCGGATTTAGGCTATTCAGGTTAGCACCATCACCTAGCTAAATAAAACAAGGTATTGGAAATGCTCTAATCCCAGCCACTGGACCATGTCACCTTGCTATCTACGCAGCTAGGTTAAGGTTATTCAGGTGAGCACCATCACCTAGATAGATAAAAAAAGGTTTCGGAGTGGCTCAAATCTCAGCGTCTCCACCATATCACCTTGCTATCTACGCAGCTAGGTTTAGGTTATGCAGGTGAGCATCATATCCTAGCTAGATAAAACTAAGTTTCGGAGATGCTCAAATCCCAGCACCTCCACCATATCACCAATCTGTCGTTGCTGCAAGTTCAAATGTCGTAATCATTTAGGTAAGGATTATCATCTAGACAATTTTTTTTCTGAAATGCCCAAATTCCTGCACCTCCACCATATCTACCTTGTTGTCCACGCAGTAAGGTCCAGGTGCTTCAGGTGAGCCCAACATCCAGACATAAGAATGATTCTGATATGCTCAAATCACAGAACCACTACCATATCACCTCGCTATCTACGCAGCTAGGTTTAGGTTATTCAGGTGAGCAGGCGAGTTTATTACTTCTACCATCGGGAGTCCAGACGAACCGCAGGATATCACCCATACTTAGTTAATATCCCGCACATTCGCAGAAAGCGCTTTGAAACATCTTTTATAATGCGCACGGCTAAAGAGTGGAATTCTCTGCCTGCGTCTGTGTTCCCGAGTTCATATAACCCGAATCGAACCCGAACCCGAATAGGCTTCTTATGGGCAAGCTCGTTCCACCGTCACCCTCATCTCTCTCTGTCCTCGAGACTAGATCGAGGTCTAGAGTAAGCCCATTGACAATGAAAAAAATCATTATCTAGCTAGATAAAACTAGGTTTCGGAGATGCTCGAATCCCAGCACCTCCACCATATCACCTTGCTGTCTACGCAAGATTCTTTTATTCACTGAAAACAGTTATTAAAAAGCATTTTTAATCACTAGATTTAGATTTATTTATTTCACTCTATCAATTTCATGATTACATTAATTATTACATTAAAATATCATATGTCAGAGGATAGCATCGTCAGTAGGATAAATGTCACACTTGTATACAAAATAAATGTCAAACTTAAAATTATAATAATACAATGTCAAAATTATAAAAACGATAACTAAATATGCAATGTCAAAATTAAATAAAACTTTGCTACATAATGTAGTCAGATCAATTTTACAGCATTAAATTCATTTAAAGTATAAAATTCTTATTCCAATAAAAGATTCTTACTACTATTTTGGTGTTTGAATTTAGAATAACATTAAGAAAATTACTCTAATTTTTAGTAATTGTTCCAATAATTTAAATTTGCATTTTAATTAATTTAACTTTCTTTTTCTCTTGATTAAAATATGGCCGGATACACAGCAGTTGTGACAAGACTTTACGACTCCGCATCCGCCGAAGTCACAGCAGCTGTGACCACTTACTATGGGATATAGGAACTCGCGGCGTCTAGGATTTTTTTTGCTTTATGGTTTGTGGCTCTATGGTAACTTTTTAGAGTTGTATATTTTCGGATTCGGAATGAAATGACCTATCCATAGACAATAGAAGATTGCATAGTTTGGTTGAAAAATTAAAAGAAATGACAGTTTGAAGTTTACTCATTGAACGTTTTTGCGAGCATTTCGCGAGTCGTTGTTTTTACGTAGTTTTTTAGTTTTTGTGAGTTGGATTGAATCAAAACGAGTTTTGTAAGTTTTTTTTAACATATTTATAGCTTATTGATAAAAAAAAACATAAAATTTTTTCATAATAATAAATCAAGATAGAGGCGAAAAAAAAACGGGGGTCCTCAAGGCCATTTTTTTCGTCATGACCTTGAAGCTAAGCTCTTATATAAACAAACCATACTCGAGAACGACTGTGTGTATAATTTATTAGAATGCTTACATCATAAGCTTACAAAAAACAAACACTTCTAAGAACCCATAATGTAAATATTGTGACTGGCGAGCGATAAATCTCAAGTGGGTCGTTAAGTGCTCGCCGCGCGCCCGCATCCGGTGTCAAATTACAAAAAGCCTGGATTCTTACGGATACGGCGCGTCACCCCCCTTTCGGCCCCTCAAAGGTCTTTCTTTTTCTCGTAGTCATGGAATAAAGTATAGTATGCAACTCTTGAATAATAGTAGATTGTATCACAAGGCTGTAAAATAATATTTTTAAGGCGAGGGCGCTATTTTGAATCCAGAGCGAAGTGAAGGATTCTTGAGTAGAATCCTGAACGTAGCGAGGGATTCAATAGGTCGCCCAAGGTAAAAATATTTTGGCAGCCGCGTAATACACTCTACTTTTCATCTCCCACTATGAGAAAAGAATAAGAGGCTCATTGAGACACACACTCGTCATTAATTTTAAATATAAAATACCATTACAATATTATTACTTGGTGAAACAATACTAAAAACCATATTAAGTATTATTTGTAACAACTGAAAATGTTGACATTTTTGTATCAATTAGGAACAGAACCTCTTTGGTTGGTAGTCTTGTTTACATTTCAAGCATACTTCTTTTTTTATATTCATAATAATTTTAATAGTACAACCGGCCAGTATCATTTTTCATACAATATTTTGGTTCGACCTCTATGGTTGACCTAAAATATCCTAAATTCAAATTCTAAATTCTAATTTTAAATCCCATTTTTACCCGCTACGAAAGTCTCTTAGAGAAAACAGCTATTTTGTTCGCCTTTATTGACGAACCGTTCAGCGATTATCGAATAGATGGGATGAAAAAGGGATTTAAATCGAGGAATATGAATCACTCAGAATTCCAACAATTGAATCACGACCACAGGGAGTCGTTAGAATCTCTCACTTGCTAGTGATTTATCTCTGGCTCTCTCGCTTTAAATCCGTCTTTTATTCACTATTTGCATAATATACAATTTCTTTTCGATTCTTTGAAGTTTTGACAAGGATAAGGGGAATATCCTGACCAATTTCCTAAGAAATAACCTACAGTTTGTTTATATGTGTGTGTTTCAGAAGCGTGATGTCTCGACGCACAATGAGTGGGGCCAATAGCAACAACACGAGTCTAGTGTGTGTAGACGAGCAGGTTTTACCACGTCGGTTCGCGCGGGCGCTACTGCACGCGGCGTATACAGACCAGGTGAGGGGAAAGCAAGGACCACGGTAGCCCAGTTGGTAAAGCCTCTGCGGCACTGACGCAGAAGACGCAAGTTCGAATCCTACCTGTGGTTGTGAAATTTTGCGATTTTCTACTTTGTAGATATATCTATCCGAACACAGAAAGTGTTAAGAGAAAATAATAGCTTTGCAATTATAACGAAATTGGTATATAGGAAAACACATGCTATCGCTAGTGCGCTCATACCCCCGGTAGAGAGAGCGATAGAGAGCGTTGCAGCTCGCGACTGACAACAGATACTTTTTTTGATGAAATTTCCATTTCGGGTGAAAACGGTTTCCACTAACTAAATCTTAACAAACTACTTTGGTTTTGATGTCGATCGTTTCAGCATAATATATTATAGGTTTATAGGTTTCGCTTTAAAACAAAACCTTTGTTTTTATAAAACAAACGGCTTACTTCGACAAAAAAATTGTTATTTACGGTGCCTATAACGTTGAATCTATTGCAGATTTTGAAAAAAGGAAAAACCTATAAACTTAGCCTTTTATTGTGTCAATAACTTACAAAAAAATTATGAGGAGATCGGAAACTATTTAGGAGAGGAAAAACATTTTCTGTTTCTATATGGACGAGTACATACTATTCTTGCCTCTTAAAAAAAAATAGACGGGTTGCACTCCGGGAGTGCCGGCAGAAGTGAAAACTTGCATTTTTGAATATTATGCTTTTTGTAAGGGTCAATCTCGCCATTGCTCGCGTACTTCTTTGATGTCACTGAATAAAAACCCGTATTGTAATAACAATACGGTTGACAGTTGACGCTTTTTCTATCAGGCTACGGATCTGACGCGACATCTGACGCGAGTTTAAAATTTTTTACCCATCTAAAAAAGTGCCAAGCGCCGCTAAAGAAGTTTTCACTTCAATAATATTTAAATTGATTTGTGTTCCAGGTGGACCTAAGTTTAGTGGGGCGAGCGTCTACGTCACCTTCGTCGACCGGTGGAAACAGCAATAGCGGTACTACGGTGAGTTGCAACTGCTTCTTTTATAATATAACGAAATTGATTAATTATTTATTATTTATTCATCATTTCTACAATATAGGTATATAGGTAACTAAAGAGAATTGTATTTTCCAGGGGCGAGAGCCTGGGGATCTGTCATACAGGATCAACCTAGTACAGACACCAGGCTCTCACACTTACCATAGAAATTGTCCAAAATAGCTTTTACCTACTTATAGTTTTGTTACTGTATTTTATGTGTGAGAGCAAATAAAATCTTATTGTATTGTAATAGAACCTGTAAGAGACGGTGTACCCAAAACTGAAAGGGCGTGCTCAATCAACGATACTGAACAACATTTCCAAAAAAACACCTATCGAAAATGATTAAAAAATATCCTCTTTATACAAACTGTTCGATCAGAGTGAGCAATTTGTTTTGGGGGGGACATTTTATATAAGATCGTCTGGTCCCAAACTAGGCAAAGCCTGTACTATGGATATCATAAACTGAAGAGACTGATGTAATACAAAACATTCCACGCCACAAAGAGCGCGTGGGTTTTTATTGTCGCTTCTTTTTTTCCCACTATGGCGCCACATTGTTTGTCTAGCGATGTAGTTTAGCTGACGTCATTAAGAGATTTTAATATCCAACAATGAATAAACGATTTTGACTTTGACTTTGACATTTTCGCTCCAATATCGTACGCATCGCTCCGCCCCAAGCTACATTACTCCAACTGTACGTACATAGACATTACGTAAAATTGTTGGTCGTATCAAGAATACAGTCGACCATGGATGATTAGAATGCCGAGTGAGAGCAGGAAGGAGCTATACGTGTCTCTAGCTCTGCAAATCTTACATTGCGAGCAGTACGGAGCGATACGTGTCTGTATCGCTGCAATATCTTACGAATTGATCCGTCATTCTCTCACATTGCTATCATTCCAACCAAGATACATTATTCCGACTATATATAGACGTATATATACATAAAATTGACGGCCGTATCAAGGATACAGAACCATGGATGCTTAGAATGTGTTGTGTGCGAGCAGTACGAAGCGATACGTGTCTGTATCGCTGCAATATCGTACGCATCGCTACGTCCCTCTTTAACATTGCTATCATTCCAACCAAGATACATTATTCCGACACTTAGTGTCCTAATCTTCCACTATGTGTCTTCATCTTCTCTAGTGTCTTAAAAGGCGACTAAGTGTCTTAATCTGCCATTGTGTCATAAAAGGCGACTAAGTGACCTTCCCTTGTGTGATAAAAGGCTACTAAGTGTCTTAATCTACCCTTGTGTCATAAAAGGCGACTTAGTGTCCTAATCTTTGTTTGAAATTGAATTTGTTTTGAATTTGTTTAAAATTTGTTTTCGTTTTTCATTATTATTTAATGTATTTATTTATTGTTTGGTTCTGCAATGTATGGGTCTTTGTTATAGACCGTAAGGGCACTGCATGTTATCCTACGTCATCTAGTACACGAAATTTGCAACTTTGTAGCGATAGTAGTGGCCTTGTAGGTCCACAAAACGTTGGTCTGCCAATCCGAAACCTGGCAGGTTTTGTACAGATGGAGAGAAAAATTGTTAAATGACAGATTACACGAATGAAATCTATTCGTAGAAATAGAAGGTACCTATATAAATAAAAAACAACATGTCTGCTTTGCATCCTCTTGGCAGTTAGGCCAGTCCGACCAAATTTGTGGTCCGATCACATCCGACCACATTTGTGGTCCGACTAGCGAAACTGTCTAGAGGATGCAAGGCAGACCTGTTGTTTTTTAATTGTATAGGTACCTTCTATTTCACGAATAGATTTCATTCGTGTAATCTGTCATTTAACCACTTTTCTCTCCATCTGTACAAAACCTGCCAGGTTTCGGATTGGCAGACCAACGTTTTGTGGACCTACTAGGTCACTACTATCGCTACAAAGTTGCAAATTTCGTGTACTAGATGACGTAGGATAACATGCAGTGCCCTTACGTTCTATTACTCGAAAAATATTTTTTTGGTTGATGTTTGATTTGTTATCAAAGATTTCGGACCTTTCCTTTATTTTTCTGTGTTTGTTAGAACCCTGACGCTCCAATGATGTAAGTTTCGATTTTCAAAAAATAGGCCGAGTTTACTGTGGTATAGCGCTGCGCTGGCGCCCATTAAGAGGCTACCTCCCGTCCACTAGCGCCCCAATCAGTTAAAAAAAATATTGCTCACTAATTACAAAACTTATCGAAAATCCGGAAAGACAGATTGAAGTTAAAGGTATCATAGTTTATTCAGAACCTATCAATTCTGAAAAATATAATACACTGTAGTTACAGATACAAAAAGTGCGAAAAACGGCCAGTTTTATTTTTTATTTTATTTATTTGTATGGATAGCCAACATAATACATATTAGTTTAAAGATTTAAAAATATAGGTCTATAGGTTACAAGCGAATATGCATCACACTTAAAGGCTACCACATCATGCTAGAAGCCAGTTTTAGCAGTTTTTGTATCTGTAACTACAGTGAACTTTATTTTAGAGACAAAATAGTTTCTAAATAAACAAATGTAACTTTACATTGTTTTGTTTTGTAATGTAACTGTAATTTTTCCAGATTTTTGATAAGTTTCGTATTTAGCGAGTTGTTGCTTTGTTTTCAAAGGTCTTTATTTGATCATAATACTATAACTAACAATATAATAGGTTAAAACACAACTATAAATAAAATAAAAATAATAAATATATCTACAAATAAAATAAGGTACTTACAGGCTAGGAATTGCCTCTTAAAGTTGACAGCATCAATGTCGGTATTTTATGACATAATACATATTTAAGTACTACACTTTAACCACAATTGATTTGCACGTAAAAACAATAATCTAGTTTCACTTTTTGTTCATGCAAAGATACAAGCCTTTAAAAATCGGACAGACAGACAAACAGACGGACCGTTCAACCGCGGGGCAACATGGCTTTTCATAAAGTCGAGGGTCTCAGGTAGACAAATCACAAAAATTTCGCGGTGCGCTATTTTTGCAAACGAAATATCCTTCAGAGCCCGCTCTATAAGAAGAACACACAGGAATAAATTACAAAACAAGAATTGAACTTGTTAAAAGAATAAGTCCGATATTTAGCGAGTAATATTTTTCTAGTGGACCGGAATAGCACGCCAGGTGAGTTTGTGTAAGTGCGCGGGTTCGGGCGGTTTCAGGGTCTTAGTAAAATTTTGAAAAACCTGTTTCTCTATCATAGTTACACAACTCCTTGAAATATTCACTTTATACAGGGTATTAATTTAATTGCGTGCCATAGCTTAAGGGGTGCTTCAAATACGATAAAGGAACACAAAAAAAAAATCCTACTGCAAAAAAAAAACTAAAACTGCATTTAAATTTAACTAACGCGGAGCAACGTCGCTAGCGCGCGAGTATCAGTGAATAAGGTAGGCTCATCATCATCATATCAGCCGAAAGACGTCCACTGCTGGACATAGGCCTCCCCTAAAGATCTCCATGACGACTATACATAACTGCAACTTTTTTGCGCGCTTTTGATAGCGCGCCCATTCACGCGGTCATTGCCTTCCGCGTTAGTTCAGTTTCAATGGAGTTAAATTTTTTTTTAGTAGGATTTTTTAATTTATTTTTTTGAGTTTCTTTATCGTTACTGAACCACCCCTTAAGCTACGGCTCGCAATCAAATTAATACCCTGTATAGACGTATCCACGTAAAATTTATGGTCGTATCAACACGGTCAACCATGGATGATAAGATTCTCATCGTTAATCGAACCTAGAACCTCCGGATCGTGAGCCGAGCCAAAACCTAACCACTATAGTACTCGTAAGGGTGATGAAGGCCAAATTTCTATATGATTTGCTCATGTCTGCCTCTTTGACTGATGATAAGGAGCATCCTCTAAAAGATAAAAAAAATATTGGCGGACATCCACTTCCCTGCGTTTTTGAGGAATTAAGTTTTAACTATTTTGAAATTTGATAATGAAACGTACACCTGGCAGACTATGACTATCTGATTAAATACAATGTATAAAACCCTAGAAAAATGGTCTGCCACCATAATAGCCCTGCGTCGTAAAGTTACAGCGCTTCAAAATGCTAAAATTCACTACTTCGTCCCGTGATAATGCAGAGCCCTGCATGTCTGCCTCTTCGATTTTCTACTTCTTCAGAAGTATTTTAAACAGGAGCCACAAAGGCAGAAAAAAAGTATTATTTAGTATCTTATTTTAATTTTTTTTGGTTTAAGTCAAAAACGCAGCGACGCACAGAAAAACTTGTAAGGACCAAATCGATTCATATTGAGCTGATCTATCATCCCTATTAATATGAATCATGAGCAAATCATATACCCAAATTGCAGTCAGCACCCTAACTACTAGTTCATCTTCTTATTCTTAGCGTGTCGATCAATTACAAAATTTAAAATTTTGTAGCCCAGAACGTTGCCACATTTACTGCGTCATTTGTGGCTTTAAAAAGGTCATCACGCGTACATGTGTCGGGACATGCGGGACAGGAGGTTAGGTGTTCCATTGTTTGTGGGGAGGTACCACTCTCTCAAATTTGTTATTGGAGCTGTCGGTGAAACCCCACCTACACATGTTATCTTTGCACCGACCGACCTGTGTCCGTAGTCTGTTTAAAGCAATGATCTTACATTTACCATGATAGCGTACTCTTAACAATTTGTACAGAGGCAAAACGAGCAGAGCAAGACATCATAGGCGATGTACTTCGTCCCTTTCTAATTATTGCCATACTAATGAAGTTTGCACAATTTCCGTGCAAAATGTTAACTTTTATATTCACAAATTTATATTTATACGTATTTTTAAATACTTATTTGAATAATTTTCAACGTGCAAAGTATAAACTTCTCTCTCAGTTTTCATTAAATATTGATAAATGCAGAAAATCATTTTCTTTTGATTTATCTGGATTAAAAACTCTTTGGTAAAATGATTTTTAACAAAGATTTTGCATGACATTTTATTGATTTTGTCATGGCAACTTAAACAAAATGTCATGCAAAATCTATTAGAAAGGGACAGCTTCCTCTCATCTTACGTCTTACTCTGCTCGCATAATTTTTGGAAGAGCGCAATCTGGTTAAAAGCGCCACGCGCGAAGTAGTAAATCTATGGTTTAAAGACTTCCAGATCGGTCTGGGTAGGTCATGTCCAGGGGGGAGGTCATGTCTAGTCCATGGAGGCTGATAAAAGTGTACTTATGTGTTTCAGGCGTGGCCGGGCGTGGCGCTGCGAGCGGGCGCGGGGGCGGGGGTGTTGGGAGCGGGGGGCGGGGCCGCGGGAGGGGGCGGGGGCGGGGCGCTGGACGACGCCTTCCAGCTGTACGAGATCGCCAGGTAATCTGTTGCTACACTACACCCCCCACACTACATACATCGAACGCCAATTTAAAATTTGTTATTGTAAGGTCTTGTAGAGAGGAGTGTGAGTGTCCATACTGTATTTAATTTATTTATTCCAAAAAACAATATACATTGTGTAGGAAATTCATAATTGTCACAGTATGATAGTCATCATAACATCCCATGAAACGTCCACAGGGAGCTCCCTCCAGAATTCTAGCTTTTGCTGGAAAAGTTTGTTGACAGCGTTACGGCTGGCACCATGGACCGCGGTTGTAGGTGATCGCAGTAAGTAAGATGTTAGATACAAAGGAGGATGCTGCTGCCCATCCTCCAGTTTATAACCCTTAGTCGCCTTTTACAACACCCACGAGTATGTAAGGGTTGGTATTATTCTTTGCCGGCACCACACGGGGCCAGTATGATAGTACCATTATTCTGTGCCACTGGAAACAAACGAACTATTCCTGTAGTGACTGGCCCGTTGGTGTGCTTGGTAGTGAGCCTGCCTTTCACGCCGTGGGCCGCGGGTTCCATTTCCCAAAAATATTTGTAATCAGGATTCGTATTATAATAATTTCCTTTTGTAAGAATCATCATAACATACAAACATGGACGAATAATGTGAAGGACTGACCATCCCCTAATACAGTGTGTGTGTGTGTGATGGTGTATGTGTGTGAGTGAGTGTGTGTGTGTGTGAGTGAGTGTGTGTGAGAGTGTGTTTGTCAGTGTGTGTGTGAGAGTGTGTTTGTGAGTGAGTGTTTGTGAGTGTGTGTAAGAGTGTGTTTGTGAGTGAGTGTGTTTGTGAGAGTGTGTGTGAGTGTGTTTGTGAGAGTGTGTGTGAGTGAGTGTGTGTGAGTGAGTGTGTGTGTTTGTGAGAGTGCGTGAGAGTGTGTGTGTTTGTAAGTTTGTATGAGTGTGTTTGTGTACGTACAACAGTATGGCGGGCTCATTGTAAATGTATGCCGCTGTAAAAGTTGAAATGAAATACATTTTTTTTTTATTTATTTTTTTCCAACACCTGCAACGGAAAGGTGCAACTGAAGGATAAGTATCCGTCCATGAAACTGAATAATTTCCCCTAAGGTACATAGGTCGAAATACGAGAAAAAAAATCAACTTACCATAGAAACTGCATCAGTTCATACCGCATTATGTATGAGAGGTCAAAAATTTTTTTTTCAGTCTTTTGACGTATTTTCCTTGGGAAAAGTTGTTCAGTTTTATGGACAAATTCACACCCTTTAGTATTATCACACTTTCTGTTACATCATGACTTGGAATAGTTATTTATGCAACTGTTGCGTAATGAGAGTAATTTTAACACGAGATCTGGTTTTTGATACGAGGCGCAGCCGAGTATCAAAATAGTATAGATCGAGTGTTAAAATGACTAATTACGTATAGTTGCATACAAAACTTTATCTACGACCGACGAAATAATTTTTTTTTTAAAGAGTAGTGATCAATTTATTGAACTAAGAGGACAGTTAGTACAGTTAATTAAAGTTATTCCCGAACTTATTCCAGATCCAGAGCTTGTGGATGGCGTTGCTTTAACATTAATTTCATGTATATGGTTACTGACAGCCTCTTGTAGAATCATGTTCTCCTGGTACATACTTTCCATTTTGTTCAAATCACTTCTTTTGTTGCCAATGTCACTTTATATAGAAGCGAGCCAACTGTCAGCTTCTTGTCGATTTATGTTCTCCTAGTCACGCCTGGTACTCTCCGTTTTCTTTTAAATATAGGTAGGCAGTCGTCACCCCAGTAAAAAGTATTTTTACAAAATTACTTTAAAATAGGCTGTATGTAGTACTGTGGTAGTATTGCCTTAGCCTATGCAGATTGAAAATTATGTATTATAACAGTTGCGGAATGAAAATCCATACTCCATTTCCGTACTGCTCGTAGTATGGAACAGTGTGGAAATGAAAATGATAGCGGACAATGACCTCAATTTCGTTCGAATCTGTCATTGGTTTCGAATTCGGAATATTCCGGTACGGGAGTAGATAAACGTATAAAACTAACTAGATAGCGCCAATATCAGGGAAGTTATTACGATTTATCGAGTATTCTGCTAAAAAGACATACCAAGGCTCTGAAACAAGTGGCTTTCTATTATCGCAAACGCTATTTATTTTATTTATTTGGCAATCATCAACCCATATTTAGGGACATTTCTGCCAGTGTCGTGTTCTAGAACATTCTTCTTAAGAAGTTAAAAATATGGCGAACCGCCAGTGTCGAGTGGGGTAATTGTTCATTGCGTAAAGCGATAGTGGACTTTACGAAGGAATTGTCCATGACTTTTTAAGAGACAACAAACTGGGTTCAAACACGAGATCGCTTGAAATTTTCATCAGCTGCGCACTCCGTAGTTAATTCACTGCATAAAACACTATCTTTATCAACCAAAAAAAACAAGAATTTCAACCGACCAGGCAAGAGCCCACGCCGAGTTTCCGCCAAAAAGTCTGCAAAAACTGAATAGAATAGAATAAAACTATGGGTTTGACATAAGCTTGTCACATGACATTTCGTTAGCTAATGTCAATCCCATACATTTTCATTCTATTCTACTGGCGTTTGCGATAATAGAAAGCCACTTGGCTCTAGGCCCAAATTTCAATGTTAGCGTTTCTTAATTTTGAAAATATGTTGAAAACAGAATACTCGGTAGATCATAATTACTTTCCAAATTATTTGAAAGCGCCATCAAGTTTCAATGAGTTTTAAATTTTTCCGGGTTACGCACTCTAGTATGGGGATTGTCACTCCTATTATTATTCGTCCTTGATACGAGGCAGAAAATCACAAAATTTCACAAGCACAGGCAGGATTCGAATCGAACCTACGCCTTCTCCGTCGATTCAATCATACACTCACCGGCAGAAATAACCGGCCGGCCTGTTTTCTTTCATATATTTTCATACAAACGTAGCGTCAATATCTTACCTAAATTGAATGAAAATACAAATCTGATTAATGAGGTCTTTAGATAAGAACCTTATTAACAATATTGTCAAAGATTAGGTATATCTAAAATGTTGAAGAAAACCCGTGCGACTCTTAAAACATTTTAATTCGCTAAATGTATGGAATATCTGACAAAATTTCGTATATTTTTTTCTGAATGATGCACGGAATTTCCTGGATACCGTGCACAGGTCTAATCTTCAAGAATCGGTAGTCAGATACCTTATTTAATGATCTGACTGTTTATTCACGGATATTTATTTCGTTTAGGAAATATATTGACGCTTCATTTGATCCCTTACTTGTATGAAAATGTACTACAGAAAATAGACTGGCAGGTTATTTTTGCCGGTGAGTGTACTTACGTAATGTTACCAAATTTCGACTTGAATTCTATCTGCAATGATGGACTAGTTGAGCTAGTACAGCAAATGTTAACTAGGTGGCAGCATAAACGCAACGTTGAAATGCGTATAGAGGTCGCAAGTTTCAGAACATCAGGCAGGACCACGGTACCCTAATTGGTAAAGCGTTTGCGGTACTGACGGAGAAGACGCAGGTTCGAATCCTGCCTGTGGTTGTGAAATTTTGCTATTTTCTACTTTGTAGATTCTTACAAAATATTTGAAAATTATACTGTTTTTTTGTTTGTGTTAAAGGTTCCTGGAGATGCCGATAGTGGTGCAAGGCTGCGAGGACTGTATAGTGGAGGCGCTGTCTCCGGACACTCTGCCCCACATCCTGCGCTGGGCCTCCGCGCCTCACGCCAGCCAGTGGGTCCACAGGTAAACTATCAGTGGGTCCACAGGTAAACTATCAGTGGGTCCATAGGTAAACTATCAGTGGGTGCACGGTAAACTATCAGTGGGTCTACAGGTAAACCATCAGTGGGTCCACAGGTAAACTATCAGTGGGTCCACAGGTAAACTATCAGTGGGTGCACAGGTAAACTATCAGTGGGTCTACAGGTAAACCATCAGTGGGTCCACAGGTAAACTATCAGTGGGTCCACAGGTAAACTATCAGTGGGTGCACAGGTAAACTATCAGTGGGTCTACAGGTGAACCATCAGTGGGTCCACAGGTAAACTATCAGTGGGTCCACAGGTAAACTATCAGTGGGTCCACAGGTAAACTATCAGTGGTTCCATAGGTAAACTTTCAATATGTCCACAGGAAAACTATCAGTGGGTCCACAGGTACTCTTTCAGTGGGTCCACAGGTAAACTATCAGTGGATCCACGGGTAAACTATCAGTAGTTCCACAGGTAAACTTTCAGTGGGTCCACAGGTAAACTATCAGTGGTTCCACAGGTAAACTTTCAATGGGTCCACAGGAAAACTATCAGTGGGTCCACAGGTACTCTATCAGTGGTTCCACAGGTAAACTATCAGTGGGTCCACGGGTAAACTATCAGTAGTTCCACAGGTAAACTTTCAGTGGGTCCACAGGTAAACTATCAGTGGGCCCACAGGTAAACTATCAGTGGTCCACAGGTAAACTATCAGTGGGTCCAAAGTTAAACAGTACGTTTATGATCGGCCTTCAGGTGTTTTAAAGCAGCTAGGAACTTAACAGTTATTACCGGTAAAAGAGAAAAACATTAAGAAAAGGTTTGTTTTTGACACAGAGCTCTGAAGCGCAAGCGTCTTGCTCTGCATCTAAAGACGAATTCTTTATTTCATTCAATACAAATCAGTGTCACCATTTACTAAAACTAACACGCTTTCCGCACCCACACTACTAGCGTCATTTGAGTGCGATAAACATAGTACGATTATTGCGAGAGAGTAAGATGCAAAAAACCAGTGACAGCGTCTCTATGGCAACCAATGTGTTTATGATGTGCATTCAAAATAAGCGCCTACAAAAATTGGATAGTATACCTCTTCAATAAGGAACCAATTTTTTTTACTATTTTCGCTTCTATGGGGGGGTGCGCGCGCAGGCGGAGTGGCCCTATCGTTGTTCTGTGGTTTTTGAACACAGTATTTTAGGATTCACGATATGAGAGTACATGAAGTTGTGTTCACAACTCCACATAATTGGGTTTAATCTGTTTCACGAGTCAATGCCAACGCTTACCAACACTTCCAACACATTTTGCAGCTATGTCTGTGTCTTAGTAAGCGTTGGCGTTGACTCATGGAACGGATTATATAAAACACTCGTGTCATCTATTCACACTATACACTCGAGTTTCATACCCCTCATTATGTACCGTTGCGTAATAGTAGTTTATGCAACTGTCATATAAAACAGGTTATTAAAACACGAGTTTGGGTTTATCACATGAGGCGTAGCCGAATGTGATAATAGCATCAAACGAGTGTTTTAATACCATATTATATGCAGTTGTGTATACTACTTTATCTTCACTCATGCAATAGGTTTCTTTACTTATAAAAATGTTAAAAATTAAACAAAAGTAAGTAAACAACAATGGTAACTTATATTATGTATATTACAGTTCTGATATGAGTTTGAAGAAGCCGCCTTAATATATCCGCTAGGTCTTCTTTGAAATATACAAGCAGAACATTTTCTTAACAAGACATGGTTTTCTTTTCGATTTTCATTCTTTCCCAATTCATTGTAGGTTATGTCATAAAATGTCCTAGACTAATATGGGAGAAGATCATAAGTTATTGAGTATCTTCTGGTGTAACTGCAGTATCCTGACTGCACCACTTTATCTTCTTTTTAAATAAACTTTCACATTACTTTCACGGGCTCAAAAAACTTGAAAAAGGTAAATATTTGAAAATGACGGCAAATCTAATACGAGTATCTATTTCCTTCTAATTTCAGGCTGCGCGCGCATATTTTCCACTACAGATAAAATAATTGTAACTATAGTAACTGCTACTGTAACTGCTCCAAAATAATAGGTTGTTTAAAAGGCACACTTTGTAAATATGCTACTAATATTGGACAGCTACTAAGAAAAACTGTTACATTTATAACCGTCTCTCTAAAAGACCTTATATTCAGTCTTCTTTAAAAAGGTTTAGGTTCAAGAAGAATTTTATCCAAGTGTTATGTTATGATTAAAAAGTTAAATTACGTAACACCTTTGCAAAATTTTCATACAAAAATCGTTACGTAATGGTAACTTTTTAATTTTTTATGCATACTCTGCGTAATATTCAGCCTTATGTACCAACTTTTTGAATCATAATTCAAAGATTACGACATGAGTGTAGATAAAATACTATAAAATAATACTAACGTCTACCGTACTTTATGAACAGTTTGCCCTCTGATATTAGGCATGAACCGAATAAAAACAAATTTTCGAAATTGTTGAAACAACATTTATTCAACTGTTTAGCCTAGCTTAACTTAATAGTTGTTTTTATAAATAATCTAATTAATTTTAGTTAATTAGATTTTGTCGAGACTTTTCCCGCAGTCAAACTGTATTAACAGTTTTGCGGGTACTTGTTTAGTTTTTAAGAAAAACTGTAACATTTTTTAATGAACATATTCTATCTATCTATTAATATCTTGTCATATTAATTTATATTTATTATTTCAGACAAGCGATGCGTTACCTACGCGACGAATTTCCTACGATAATGTCATCTACTGCGTCCGCGCGTCTGCCCCGCTCTGCCCTCGCCGAAGCCTTATCTTCCCCTTTCCTACAAGCCAGCGAGACGCAGGCACTTAGAGCCCTATTGAGGTGGGGTGTGCATCATCAGCCGCAACAGAGAGGTATGTAGAAAAAGGAAAAGTGTTTGCCTAAAAATGGGCAAAAATTTATTACATATTATTTGGGCAAAACCAAAACTGGCGGCCATTTTTTTGGCAAAAAAATTTATTGTGCAAACGTTAGCGTTGAATGAAATCTTCGTGCAAATGCCTTTTTATTCGTTAATTAGTTGTGATTTGGCTATAAGACTCAATTTGAGTTCAATATCATCTACTACGTCTGCGCGTTTGCCCGGTTCTGCTTTAGTCGAAGCCCTATCTTCCCCTTTCCTACAAGGCAGCGAGACGCAGCACTAAAAGCCTTGCTGAGGTGGGGTGTGCATCATCAGCCACAACAGAGAGGTATGAAGACAAAGGAGAAGTGTTTGCCCAAAAATGGCGGCCATTTTTTTGGGCAATATTTTTTATTGTGCAAACGTTAGTGTTGAGTGGAATAGTCGTGCAAATGCTTGTTTATTCGTTATATAATTAATATTTGGCAAAAGCTTTCGACTTGACACTTGCATTACGAGTTCTATATCATCTACTACGTCTGCGCGTTTGGCCCGTTCTACTTTCGTCGAAGCCATATCTTTCCCTTTTCTATAAGCCAGCGAGACGCAGGCACTAAGAGCCCTATATGAATACTAAGAAATCGCCTGGAAGCGATCTCATGCGCATGTGTGACATAAAGTTTATTTGTGACAAAATTAGCCCGGTGGTTTCTAAATTGGTCAATTTGTCTGTTAATCAGAAAAAAATCCCTGATAAGCTAAAACAGGCAATAATACGGCCTGTACACAAAAAAGGCAGTCGCAAATCGTACTCAAATTATAGGCCTATAGCTATCTTATCTAGTCTGGACAAAATTATAGAAAAGTGCATAATTGATCAGCTTGGGAACTATCTACAAACTAATGATATATTAAGCAAGTCTCAATATGGGTTTCAAAAAGGGAAAGGCACTAATACTTTATTGTCTAAGTTCACAGATGAGATAAATAATTACTTGGGTGATAAGAAGTTTGTTGTATCAATATTTTTTGACTACAAAAAAGCGTTCGATACCTTAGAAACAACCACATTATTGCACGCAATTGGAGAGTGTGAGGTGGGGAAGCCGCTGAAACAATGGTTCAGAGACTACCTCACATCACGCTCATATCGAGTTAAGGTTGGCGAGACGTTCAGTGAAGAGAGAAAGGTCCAGTGCGGTGTTCCACAGGGTTCGGGGTGCGGACCAATTTGCTACTTGATGCATGTCAATAGCCTCTGTAATGTACTGCAACACTGCTCGTCGTACATGTTTGCTGACGACCTGTGTGTGCTGCGGGCTGGTACCGACCTCTCTGAAACGTTGCGTCTCGTGCAGCAAGATGTGGATGCTGTAGTAAAGTGGTCGCATGACAATGGGATTGTGCTAAATTCGGACAAAACTAAATTGTTAATTATACATTCTCCTTATTTACCTGTCAATGATGTGCCTACTCCTATATTTGCCCACACCTATGATTGTTTCCATAATATATTTGTATATTGTAGGTGCAAACCTATAGAGAGAGTTAAATGTGTTACCTACCTGGGGGTTAAAATTGATGAGCATTTTTCCTGGGCTGAACATATAAACTTTATTTGTAAAAAACTTACAGTAATTTTAGGTAAATTTTACCATCTTAGTCTTAAGGTTCCTCTCAGTACTCTAAGATTACTGTATAATACTTTGGTGGATTCCATACTGGATTACGCTCTTGATTGCTATGGGCTAACATTTAAATCATATATCAAAAGGCTAGAAAACATACAAATTAGATTTTTTAAATTTTTGGTAGATAAGAAAACTAAAAACAAATGTAAGAATGATTACAGTAAACTATTTAAAGTGTGCAAAATACTTCCAATTAGCCTGAAGCATAAGTACTTACTTTTAACAAATAGCCATGGCAATCAGGAGCGTAACTCATTATTAGTTAATGTTACCAACAGTCATTGCACAAGATCAATGACCTCGGGTAAATTTATTGTCCCTAGAGTGACAAACTATTATGGAGATAGGACCCTTAAGAAGCGTCTTCCGTATCTAATTAACAGTTTACCCGATGACATTAAAAAAGAAACTAAAAAAACTAAATTTAAAAAAGAATTGAAAGAATTCTTCATAGATTGTTTGCCTGATACTCGTAGTAATTAAGCACTTTTTAGAAAATTAATATTATATGTTTAACGAGAATCAACTGATCCTACAGTCAAACTGTCTGTGCAGTTTTGTGGGACTTTGTATAGTTTTTAGGTCTGCATTTATATGTAACAATCAATAAATAATAAATAATAATATTGAGGTGGGGTGTGCATCATCAGCCGCAACAGAGAGGTAGATAGAAAAAGGAAAAGTGTTTGCCTAAAAATGGGCAAAAATTTATTACATATTATTTGGGCAAAACCAAAACTGGCGGCCATTTATTGGGCAAAAAAATTTATTGTGCAAATGTTAGTGTTGAATGAAATCGTCGTGCAAATGCTTTTTATTCTTTATTTATTTGAGATTTGGCTATAAGACTCAATTTGACACTTGTGTTACGAGTTCAATATCATCCACTGCATCCGCGCGCCTGCTCCGTTCTGCTCTCCCCCAAGCCATATCTTCTATGATGACCTACTTTCCTTGGGAAAAGTTGTTCAGTTTCATTGTCAGATATACACATTCTTTAGTATTATCACAACTTTCCGTCACATGCTCTATTCTCAGTGTGATTGATACCATTCCTCTCACCTGTTTAGCATTTATATGCAAATCCCTACTGCTTGTAACAAACCCACTAAATTCGTATTTGCTCCCGGTCCAGTGTAGGAGAGGCTGGTGTCGGTCATACGGGTCTCCTTGTATAGACACCAGTCACATAGATGAACTTTTATTAGTGTGTCTTATGTATATTGTACTTCAATCTATTTGAGAGAATATTAAGTTTATGATAATTATCATGGACGAACAATAAAAAGGACGGACCATCCCCTTTTAGAAATCGTAACCCAGAAAAGTATAAAACAAGATGGCGCTAATAAATAGTCCGGGAAGTTATTATGATTTATCGAGTATTCTGCTAAAAATATAAACCGAATTTCAATGTTAGCGTTTCTTTTCATTGAAACTATGTTGAAATTTTGTATGATTTTTTGGCAGAATACTCGGTAGACCATAATTATTTTCCAGATTATTTGAAAGCGTTATCTAGTTTCCATGAGTTTTATGCCTTTCCGGGTTACGTTTTCTAGTATGGGGTTTATTCTTATTAGTCTTATTATTACTCGTCCATGTTATTGTGATTGCGTGCTATTTCAGAGCCTAACGTAGTGTGGCACACGGCTCATAGCGTGACGCGGCGCGTGGGCGGCGGGCGTCGCCGGGACGTGTCTGATGCTGCGCTCCGGGAGACGCTCGGAGACCTGCTGACTCTAGTGAGGGTGGAGCATCTGCCCGCTGATAACGAGCTGCTGACACAGGTGAGGGGAGGCTGACTCACTCACTCACTAGCTCGCTCATTCATTCGCTCGCTCAATGACTTATTCACTCACGTAATCTTTATTCACCCAATTGTCTCTCTCACTCATTCACTCAATTATTCATTCGATCACTCTGGTCTAGTACTTTCGGTGCATTAGCTGTATCTTTGTATTTATCAGCGAAAAATTTAACTAAAAATAGCAATATAAACTCAGGGTGTCCACATTCTTGAAAATCAGGGAAAGTCAGTGAAAAGTCAGGGAAGCTTAAGGTGGTCAGGGAAAGTCAGTGAAATCGTGGAGCCACCTGGAAAGTCAGGGAAAAATTAAGAATTTACAGTTTGCTTTCCAAAATGTCCCAGTGATTGTAAAATAAGGGATAAATCATTCTCTAGTGACTAGAGTCTAGTCTGACTCTTAATCCAGACTATTGAAGCATTTTTTTCCAGGTTCCGAGTGACCTACAATAAGGCATAATTTCTGGTCACAATAATTAGATTACTCCTTTTAATTTTTATAAATTTCAATAGTTTTGGTTCAGTGAAATCTTTTATTTACTCCTGTAATTCATGCTCTAGTCTGACTCTTAAGGGGCTGATAAGAGCTGAATTACCTCCCTTTCTAACAAAGGGCATAATGCGCGTGCTAGAACGGAGCGGATTCGCGCTGTTTTACGTGTTTCGCTCATTTCTGCATTATTCTCAAAATCTGTACCCATAATATTAATGATTAAATAGCTATATTATTACGCATAATATATTGAATAATGTGTAAAAGTTTTGGCATCATAGATTAATGGGTGCTTAAGAAAAACGGTTTAAAAGCAAAAATCAGACTTAAAGAGGGGTAGAGGTTGCTTTTTTATGGCGTACAAAATATATTTAATCGCATTTCTGAGTCGGCCATGGGATGCTTAATTATCACATTTTTTTTCAAAGGCCATATACGTCACTTTTCGTTAAAAACCTGCTCTAGTGAAGCGTATTTAGCTCTTATCAGCCCCTTAATCCAGACTGTTGAAGCATTATTTTTCAGGCATTTTTTTTTCTCCAAAGAGTGACCTACATTATGACATTGTTTTTGGTCTTAAAATTTTTTCGAAAATATATTCATTTATACTTGCGGCACTTCTGGACCGGTACCTTTTCGTGCCGTTCGCGGTCGAGACATCAGGTTGCTGGAGTGCAGAGGCCCTTGAATTTGTCAGGGAGATCGGGCGTCGACTTAGGGCACAAGGCGGTGACTGCCGCTCCGGGTCGTTCCTAGTGCAAAGAGTGTCCATCGCCATCCAACGCGGAAACGCCGCAAGTGTCATGGGCACCTTTGCACCGGGATCGATCCGAGGCGGCTTATTCGATCAATAGGTTTGACTTATGATTTAATTTATGTATTGTTTGACTGTTTTTAGGGTTCCGATACCAAAATGGTAAAAAAAAGGAACCCTTATGGTGCCGCTCTGTCTGTCTGTCTGTCACACCTCTATATCTCAGCAACCACTTATGCTATCGACCTGAAATTTGGAATCGTTTTAGAATATAGTTGCCCAACTTAATTGCACATGAATTTTTTTTTAAAAAGTATGATTATTAATGTAAAGGGGGCCAAAATAGGGGGGGCCAAATTTCAAATTGTCGCTACTAGGTCGAGTGGGGTATCATATAAAAGGGCTTTACTTGTACACTTGAAAATATATTTTTGTATTTTTTTAAGTTTCTTAGTTTTCAAGTTATGATGAAAAATGTCAAAAAAAAAATACCATTCCCCCCCCCCACCCTTATCACCGAAGTTTGAGTAAAGAAATATGCAAAAAACCTTTACAAACAAATTTAGTTTTGCGGTCCTGAAAATGGACTTTATTGCTTCCAAAAATACTATAGGTATATCGGAACCCTAGGCGCGCGAGTCCGACTCGCACTCGACCGGTTTTTTATCTGTGTTTTTGACTGTTCTAACTATCCTCTTAGTTCAATAAATAAATATTTTCGGTTTATACTTTATTTTTCTTTAAAATGAATAAAATTGGTCAGGGAAATTTTTGAAAATGGTCAGGGATAGTCAGGGAAAAGTCAGGGAAATTTTTTGGGCATTAGCGGTGGACACCCTGAAACTCGTTTTTCAACAGCATTTTATGTCCCGCATAAGAATGCGAGTCATTTGAATTTAGTATGGAAAACGGATCGCCTTACATTAAGATAGGATTCACGATATGAGAGAAGATAAAGTTGTGTATGGAACTCCACATAATTAGGTATACAATACTCGTGTCATCTATTATGGAACTTGGAACCGGCACTCGAGTTTTATATCCCTCATTACGTACCGTTGCATAAACTACCGTTGCATAATTCCAGTTGATCCGGCGCGGTATCTTAGACGCCCCAGCAGTGCCGGAGCAATGTGGCTCCGCTGACGCCTGGCTTGGACGTGGCTCCTACAGACCGGCGCGGAGTTTCATACCGTATCTGGACGAGCTGCGGGCGTTACTGCAAGAACAGGTGAGCTCGGGTCATCGACCGACCTCTAGGCGTGACATTGCCGGAGCAATGTAAAATTTGAAAAGAGTTTTATTCGTTCCATAAATTCTTTACGTACGGTCAACCGCTCGTCGGTAAAAACTTTTTCAACTCTATTGCCACGCCATAAGGTCCAAAAGTGTTTCTAATGATGTGCGGTCATGTGTACCAAGTATATTAATTATCCCGTTTGATGCCGGCAAAGAATAATACCAACCCATCTCTGCCTGTGGGTGTCGTAAGAGGCGACTAAGGGCATAAGAATCGGAGGATGGGCAGCAGCATCTTTCTATGTATCTTACCATCTTACATACTGCGGTCACCAACAACAGCGGTCGCCAGCCGCAACGCTTACAAGTGTGGTGTAGTAAATCCCCTCCACATTTTTCCAGTAAAAGCTAGAATTCTGAAGGGAGTACCCGGTCCTGTAGTGGACATTTCATGGGATGTTATGATGATTATTTATTTTATACTGGGTGGATTTTTGATATGGTACTGTTAACTGTTAGTGCTACACGCAAATGGTCTTAGGAGACTGTACGGTCTATACAACCGCACATTTACTTATTCATTGTTTTCCCTCACTTCAGTGCATTTCCGACCGCCTCGGTGTGTACTCATGTATCAGCAATTACGCAATTAAATAAATAAAATAAAATGAAAAGCCTTTTATTTTTGCTCCCTAATATAAAAGAAAGAGAATAACAACCTATTGAGTATTGACCAGTGTAATTTAAAATAAAAGAATAGTTAAGATTAATTAAAAATTCAAATGGTAATCAAATGGTTAAAATTAATTTAAAAAATTCAAGTAATCAAAAATTTTTGCAGTATTTTTTTTTAACCTTGTCAAGAAAAATATGTTAGTAATAAATCAATAGTACATTTTTTTTATGTCAGCATTTTTATACACATGTCAAATTTATTTAAAGTTAAAACATTTATCCAAATTTTTGGTTGTCATTCATTAGTCATTAACTATTAAGAGTCTGCATTGTTGGGAACCCCCGTCCGGGTAAAGGCCTCCTCCAGTTGTTTCCAGTTTTCCCTATCTCTTGCTTGTCGTGTCCAGTAAGCGCCGGCAGTGGCGCGAATGTCATCAGTCCAGCGTTTAAGCGGGCGGCCCGGCCTGCGATGCCCTTGCCCAGGTCCACGCCACTCTGTAACTCTCTTCGTCCATCTTCCATCCTCGTATCTGGCCAAATGTCCCGCCCATTTCCACTTTAGCTTTCTTACGTGAACAATATATATTACGCAATTAGTAAAATAAAAGATAAATTACGCAATTAGTAAAATAAAAGCATTTCTATCCGGACTCTCTTCGTATTTTATCACTAACTACTACCTCCTAGCATCTAAAGACTGTACGTGATCATAGCTCGTACAAAGACTATCCCTAGTTTTTCGTAAAGTAATGATCCCCATTTCATGGGATGTTATGATGACGATGAATGTAATTGTATGAACTTTATATTCCAGGCGGCGCCCGAAGCTGAAGTGGCTCGAGTTAGAAGAGCCAGGCTCACACATCGGATACCCGACACGCTATACATGGTGAGTGAACTTTTTTTCGTATAGCTGCATTCCTCAGTGGTGCCTAAATTTTGCATTCAAAGTTGTTCAGTTTCTAGTATGATAAAATGAAACGTAAATTCCCAGGTGGCGGCGGGGCGCAGTGTGAGACCGCGGGCGAGCTCGCCGTGCGGCTCCGTGTCAGACCTCCCCCCCTCCCCCGCGGCCGCCAGCGAGAGCGCGCTGTGCGTGTCGCCGCGCCTGCTGGCCGCGCTGCACTCGCGCCTCCGGGAGCTGCTGGCCGCCGCGCCCGCGGTCACGGCCTTGAAGCTGCGGCGACCCGAGCCGGACAGCGAGCAGGCGGTCTATAGGCAGGTCGGTGCATACCAGCGAGAGCGCGCTGTGCGTGTCGCCGCGCCTGCTGGCCGCGCTGCACTCGCGCCTCCGGGAGCTGCTGGCCGCCCCGCCCGCGGTCACGGCCTTGAAGCTGCGGCGACCCGAGCCGGACAGCGAGCAGGCGGTCTATAGGCAGGTCGGTGCATACCAGCGTGCAGGCGGTCTATAGACAGGTCGGTGCATACCAGCGAGCAGGCGGTCTATAGACAGGTCGGTGCATACCAGCGAGAGCGCGCTGTGCGTGTCGCCGCGCCTGCTGGCCGCGCTGCACTCGCGCCTCCGGGAGCTGCTGGCCGCCGCGCCCGCGGTCACGGCCTTGAAGCTGCGGCGACCCGAGCCGGACAGCGAGCAGGCGGTCTATAGGCAGGTCGGTGCATACCAGCGAGAGCGCGCTGTGCGTGTCGCCGCGCCTGCTGGCCGCGCTGCACTCGCGCCTCCGGGAGCTGCTGGCCGCCCCGCCCGCGGTCACGGCCTTGAAGCTGCGGCGACCCGAGCCGGACAGCGAGCAGGCGGTCTATAGGCAGGTCGGTGCATACCAGCGAGAGCGCGCTGTGCGTGTCGCCGCGCCTGCTGGCCGCGCTGCACTCGCGCCTCCGGGAGCTGCTGGCCGCCGCGCCCGCGGTCACGGCCTTGAAGCTGCGGCGACCCGAGCCGGACAGCGAGCAGGCGGTCTATAGGCAGGTCGGTGCATACCAGCGAGAGCGCGCTGTGCGTGTCGCCGCGCCTGCTGGCCGCGCTGCACTCGCGCCTCCGGGAGCTGCTGGCCGCCCCGCCCGCGGTCACGGCCTTGAAGCTGCGGCGACCCGAGCCGGACAGCGAGCAGGCGGTCTATAGGCAGGTCGGTGCATACCAGCGAGAGCGCGCTGTGCGTGTCGCCGCGCCTGCTGGCCGCGCTGCACTCGCGCCTCCGGGAGCTGCTGGCCGCCCCGCCCGCGGTCACGGCCTTGAAGCTGCGGCGACCCGAGCCGGACAGCGAGCAGGCGGTCTATAGGCAGGTCGGTGCATACCAGCGAGAGCGCGCTGTGCGTGTCGCCGCGCCTGCTGGCCGCGCTGCACTCGCGCCTCCGGGAGCTGCTGGCCGCCCCGCCCGCGGTCACGGCCTTGAAGCTGCGGCGACCCGAGCCGGACAGCGAGCAGGCGGTCTATAGGCAGGTCGGTGCATACCAGCGAGAGCGCGCTGTGCGTGTCGCCGCGCCTGCTGGCCGCGCTGCACTCGCGCCTCCGGGAGCTGCTGGCCGCCCCGCCCGCGGTCACGGCCTTGAAGCTGCGGCGACCCGAGCCGGACAGCGAGCAGGCGGTCTATAGGCAGGTCGGTGCATACCAGCGAGAGCGCGCTGTGCGTGTCGCCGCGCCTGCTGGCCGCGCTGCACTCGCGCCTCCGGGAGCTGCTGGCCGCCGCGCCCGCGGTCACGGCCTTGAAGCTGCGGCGACCCGAGCCGGACAGCGAGCAGGCGGTCTATAGGCAGGTCGGTGCATACCAGCGAGAGCGCGCTGTGCGTGTCGCCGCGCCTGCTGGCCGCGCTGCACTCGCGCCTCCGGGAGCTGCTGGCCGCCGCGCCCGCGGTCACGGCCTTGAAGCTGCGGCGACCCGAGCCGGACAGCGAGCAGGCGGTCTATAGGCAGGTCGGTGCATACCAGCGAGAGCGCGCTGTGCGTGTCGCCGCGCCTGCTGGCCGCGCTGCACTCGCGCCTCCGGGAGCTGCTGGCCGCCGCGCCCGCGGTCACGGCCTTGAAGCTGCGGCGACCCGAGCCGGACAGCGAGCAGGCGGTCTATAGGCAGGTCGGTGCATACCAGCGAGAGCGCGCTGTGCGTGTCGCCGCGCCTGCTGGCCGCGCTGCACTCGCGCCTCCGGGAGCTGCTGGCCGCCGCGCCCGCGGTCACGGCCTTGAAGCTGCGGCGACCCGAGCCGGACAGCGAGCAGGCGGTCTATAGGCAGGTCGGTGCATACCAGCGAGAGCGCGCTGTGCGTGTCGCCGCGCCTGCTGGCCGCGCTGCACTCGCGCCTCCGGGAGCTGCTGGCCGCCGCGCCCGCGGTCACGGCCTTGAAGCTGCGGCGACCCGAGCCGGACAGCGAGCAGGCGGTCTATAGGCAGGTCGGTGCATACCAGCGAGCAGGCGGTCTATAGGCAGGTCGGTGCATACCAGCGAGCAGGCGGTCTATAGGCAGGTCGGTGCATACCAGCGAGCAGGCGGTCTATAGACAGGTCGGTGCATACCAGCGAGCAGGCGGTCTATAGACAGGTCGGTGCATACCAGCGAGCAGGCGGTCTATAGACAGGTCGGTGCATACCAGCGAGCAGGCGGTCTATAGGCAGGTCGGTGCATACCAGCGAGCAGGCGGTCTATAGACAGGTCGGTGCATACCAGCGAGAGCGCGCTGTGCGTGTCGCCGCGCCTGCTGGCCGCGCTGCACTCGCGCCTCCGGGAGCTGCTGGCCGCCGCGCCCGCGGTCACGGCCTTGAAGCTGCGGCGACCCGAGCCGGACAGCGAGCAGGCGGTCTATAGACAGGTCGGTGCATACCAGCGAGCAGGCGGTCTATAGACAGGTCGGTGCATACCAGCGAGCAGGCGGTCTATAGACAGGTCGGTGCATACCAGCGAGCAGGCGGTCTATAGACAGGTCGGTGCATACCAGCGAGCAGGCGGTCTATAGGCAGGTCGGTGCATACCAGCGAGCAGGCGGTCTATAGACAGGTCGGTGCATACCAGCGAGAGCGCGCTGTGCGTGTCGCCGCGCCTGCTGGCCGCGCTGCACTCGCGCCTCCGGGAGCTGCTGGCCGCCGCGCCCGCGGTCACGGCCTTGAAGCTGCGGCGACCCGAGCCGGACAGCGAGCAGGCGGTCTATAGGCAGGTCGGTGCATACCAGCGAGAGCGCGCTGTGCGTGTCGCCGCGCCTGCTGGCCGCGCTGCACTCGCGCCTCCGGGAGCTGCTGGCCGCCGCGCCCGCGGTCACGGCCTTGAAGCTGCGGCGACCCGAGCCGGACAGCGAGCAGGCGGTCTATAGACAGGTCGGTGCATACCAGCGAGCAGGCGGTCTATAGGCAGGTCGGTGCATACCAGCGAGAGCGCGCTGTGCGTGTCGCCGCGCCTGCTGGCCGCGCTGCACTCGCGCCTCCGGGAGCTGCTGGCCGCCGCGCCCGCGGTCACGGCCTTGAAGCTGCGGCGACCCGAGCCGGACAGCGAGCAGGCGGTCTATAGGCAGGTCGGTGCATACCAGCGAGAGCGCGCTGTGCGTGTCGCCGCGCCTGCTGGCCGCGCTGCACTCGCGCCTCCGGGAGCTGCTGGCCGCCGCGCCCGCGGTCACGGCCTTGAAGCTGCGGCGACCCGAGCCGGACAGCGAGCAGGCGGTCTATAGGCAGGTCGGTGCATACCAGCGAGCAGGCGGTCTATAGGCAGGTCGGTGCATACCAGCGAGAGCGCGCTGTGCGTGTCGCCGCGCCTGCTGGCCGCGCTGCACTCGCGCCTCCGGGAGCTGCTGGCCGCCGCGCCCGCGGTCACGGCCTTGAAGCTGCGGCGACCCGAGCCGGACAGCGAGCAGGCGGTCTATAGGCAGGTCGGTGCATACCAGCGAGCAGGCGGTCTATAGGCAGGTCGGTGCATACCAGCGAGAGCGCGCTGTGCGTGTCGCCGCGCCTGCTGGCCGCGCTGCACTCGCGCCTCCGGGAGCTGCTGGCCGCCGCGCCCGCGGTCACGGCCTTGAAGCTGCGGCGACCCGAGCCGGACAGCGAGCAGGCGGTCTATAGGCAGGTCGGTACATACCAGTGAGCAGGCGGTCTATAGGCAGGTCGGTGCATACCAGCGAGAGCGCGCTGTGCGTGTCGCCGCGCCTGCTGGCCGCGCTGCACTCGCGCCTCCGGGAGCTGCTGGCCGCCCCGCCCGCGGTCACGGCCTTGAAGCTGCGGCGACCCGAGCCGGACAGCGAGCAGGCGGTCTATAGGCAGGTCGGTGCATACCAGCGTGCAGGCGGTCTATAGACAGGTCGGTGCATACCAGCGAGCAGGCGGTCTATAGACAGGTCGGTGCATACCAGCGAGAGCGCGCTGTGCGTGTCGCCGCGCCTGCTGGCCGCGCTGCACTCGCGCCTCCGGGAGCTGCTGGCCGCCGCGCCCGCGGTCACGGCCTTGAAGCTGCGGCGACCCGAGCCGGACAGCGAGCAGGCGGTCTATAGGCAGGTCGGTGCATACCAGCGTGCAGGCGGTCTATAGACAGGTCGGTGCATACCAGCGAGCAGGCGGTCTATAGACAGGTCGGTGCATACCAGCGAGAGCGCGCTGTGCGTGTCGCCGCGCCTGCTGGCCGCGCTGCACTCGCGCCTCCGGGAGCTGCTGGCCGCCGCGCCCGCGGTCACGGCCTTGAAGCTGCGGCGACCCGAGCCGGACAGCGAGCAGGCGGTCTATAGGCAGGTCGGTGCATACCAGCGTGCAGGCGGTCTATAGACAGGTCGGTGCATACCAGCGAGCAGGCGGTCTATAGACAGGTCGGTGCATACCAGCGAGAGCGCGCTGTGCGTGTCGCCGCGCCTGCTGGCCGCGCTGCACTCGCGCCTCCGGGAGCTGCTGGCCGCCGCGCCCGCGGTCACGGCCTTGAAGCTGCGGCGACCCGAGCCGGACAGCGAGCAGGCGGTCTATAGGCAGGTCGGTGCATACCAGCGTGCAGGCGGTCTATAGACAGGTCGGTGCATACCAGCGAGCAGGCGGTCTATAGACAGGTCGGTGCATACCAGCGAGAGCGCGCTGTGCGTGTCGCCGCGCCTGCTGGCCGCGCTGCACTCGCGCCTCCGGGAGCTGCTGGCCGCCGCGCCCGCGGTCACGGCCTTGAAGCTGCGGCGACCCGAGCCGGACAGCGAGCAGGCGGTCTATAGGCAGGTCGGTGCATACCAGCGAGAGCGCGCTGTGCGTGTCGCCGCGCCTGCTGGCCGCGCTGCACTCGCGCCTCCGGGAGCTGCTGGCCGCCGCGCCCGCGGTCACGGCCTTGAAGCTGCGGCGACCCGAGCCGGACAGCGAGCAGGCGGTCTATAGGCAGGTCGGTGCATACCAGCGAGCAGGCGGTCTATAGACAGGTCGGTGCATACCAGCGAGCAGGCGGTCTATAGACAGGTCGGTGCATACCAGCGAGCAGGCGGTCTATAGACAGGTCGGTACATACCAGCGAGCAGGCGGTCTATAGGCAGGTCGGTGCATACCAGCGAGCAGGCGGTCTATAGACAGGTCGGTGCATACCAGCGAGCAGGCGGTCTATAGACAGGTCGGTGCATACCAGCGAGCAGGCGGTCTATAGACAGGTCGGTGCTTACCAGCGAGCAGGCGGTCTATAGACAGGTCGGTGCATACCAGCGAGCAGGCGGTCTATAGACAGTTCGGTGCATACCAGCGTGCAGGCGGTCTATAGATAGATCGTTGCGCATCAGCTGATAACGCATTAAGTTTGCACAAGTTCGTGCCGATTAGACAGTCCGACATGGACATGTCACTACGGCCATATAAAATTCGTGTTAAATTTCGTTTTGCTAGAAAAAGATGAAAACAAATTTTCGATGGCTTAAAGTATTTTTTAATTTCATAGTTATTCGAAAAATTGTTTTACTACTGTTTATTATATGAATGAGGATAAACTGTTTAAATGAACAAAAAAAAATCTTGTATATTCTAATCTAGGTTTCTTCTGTGCGAGCTCGTCCCATCGTCGACCTCAAGACTACATCGAGGTTCAGAGTAAGCCCAATGACAATAAAAAACAAATATTCCCTATTCACAAAACAATTTACGGCGCCTTAATTTTGCAAAGATTCAGATTTCAGATGCAGATCATTTATTCAATGTAGATTCTTTATTGAATACTTATTGAATGTCATGCAGAATACAATGCAAATAGAGCGAGTCTACGCCGTTTCGGATCGTGCTATGGCAGCGTAAAAGAAACGGCAAGAAACCACCGCAGCACGGCCTACTTTAAGATTCGGCTTTTTACAATGTGTTTCTTGTGTTTCGCTGGAATATCAGAGCACCATACCTCTTTGTCATTTATATAGTCATCTAATCTATAGTAAGCTTTTTTACATAACGTTTGCTTTACACATTCTTTAAACTTTCTCTCAGGGCACCATATTGTTAGGTATTTTGTTGTAGTATCGACCGATATGTCGATATTTCGCAAACGAAAAATCCTTCATTTATTGTCCATTTCCAGATTGCTTTACGCGCGGTCCGCGAGATGTCGCTACCGGACGCGTGCGCCGATCTACTGCTGAGCGATATGGATAGCGGCGCGAGCGAGCGGGACAGAGATACTGCCGGCGAGTGGGACAGGGACGGCGACAGGCTGCGGCCGGCGGGCGGCGAGCGGGACGCGGGGGACTGCTGCCGGTGAGTGAGCGGGACAGAGATACTGCCGGCGAGTGAGCGGGACAGGGATACTGCCGGCGAGTGGGACAGGGACGGCGACAGGCTGCGGCCGGCGGGCGGCGAGCGGGACGCGGGGGACTGCTGCCGGTGAGTGAGCGGGACAGAGATACTGCCGGCGAGTGAGCGGGACAGGGATACTGCCGGCGAGTGGGACAGGGACGGCGACAGGCTGCGGCCGGCGGGCGGCGAGCGGGACGCGGGGGACTGCTGCCGGTGAGTGAGCGGGACAGAGATACTGCCGGCGAGTGAGCGGGACAGGGATACTGCCGGCGAGTGGGACAGGGACGGCGACAGGCTGCGGCCGGCGGGCGGCGAGCGGGACGCGGGGGACTGCTGCCGGTGAGTGAGCGGGACAGAGATACTGCCGGCGAGTGAGCGGGACAGGGATACTGCCGGCGAGTGGGACAGGGACGGCGACAGGCTGCGGCCGGCGGGCGGCGAGCGGGACGCGGGGGACTGCTGCCGGTGAGTGAGCGGGACAGAGATACTGCCGGCGAGTGAGCGGGACAGGGATACTGCCGGCGAGTGGGACAGGGACGGCGACAGGCTGCGGCCGGCGGGCGGCGAGCGGGACGCGGGGGACTGCTGCCGGTGAGTGAGCGGGACAGAGATACTGCCGGCGAGTGAGCGGGACAGGGATACTGCCGGCGAGTGGGACAGGGACGGCGACAGGCTGCGGCCGGCGGGCGGCGAGCGGGACGCGGGGGACTGCTGCCGGTGAGTGAGCGGGACAGAGATACTGCCGGCGAGTGAGCGGGACAGGGATACTGCCGGCGAGTGGGACAGGGACGGCGACAGGCTGCGGCCGGCGGGCGGCGAGCGGGACGCGGGGGACTGCTGCCGGTGAGTGAGCGGGACAGAGATACTGCCGGCGAGTGGGACAGGGACGGCGACAGGCTGCGGCCGGCGGGCGGGGAGCGGGACGCGGCGGACTGCTGCCGGTGAGTGAGCGGGACAGGGATAATGCCGGCGAGTGAGCGGGACAGAGACACTGCCGGCGAGTGGGACAGGGATACTGCCGGCGAGTGAGCGGGACAGGGATAATGCCGGCGAGTGAGCGGGACAGAGACACTGCCGGCGAGTGGGACAGGGATACTGCCGGCGAGTGAGCGGGACAGGGATAATGCCGGCGAGTGAGCGGGACAGAGACACTGCCGGCGAGTGGGACAGGGATACTGCCGGCGAGTGAGCGGGACAGGGATAATGCCGGCGAGTGAGCGGGACAGAGACACTGCCGGCGAGTGGGACAGGGATACTGCCGGCGAGTGAGCGGGACAGGGATAATGCCGGCGAGTGAGCGGGACAGAGACACTGCCGGCGAGTGGGACAGGGACGGCGACAGGCTGCGGCCGGCGGGCGGCGAGCGGGACGCGGCGGACTGCTGCCGGTGAGTGAGCGGGACAGAGATACTGCCGGTGAGTGAGCGGGACAGAGACACTGCCGGCGAGTGAGTGGGACAGTGATACTGCCGGTGAGTGAGCGGGACAGAGATACTGCCGGCGAGTGAGTGGGACAGAGATACTGCCGGCGAGTGAGCGGGACAGAGATACTGCCGGCAAGTGAGCGGGACAGAGACACTGCCGGTGAGTGAGCGGGACAGAGACACTGCCGGTGAGTGAGCGGGACAGAGATACTGCCGGCGAGTGAGCGGGACAGAGATACTGCCGGCGAGTGAGCGGGACAGAGACACTGCCGGCGAGTGAGCGGGACAGAGATACTGCCGGTGAGTGAGCGGGACAGAGATACTGCCGGCGAGTGAGCGGGACAGAGATACTGCCGGCGAGTGAGCGGGACAGAGATATAGTCTATCAAGAAGGTTTGAATAGCAGCACTTTCTGCTACGGAGGGAGCCATAGGCGTTACCATTTCTTGCGGGGGAACCATATTTATTTTTATCAAATCCCATTTATCAAATTTTTATTTTTGTCTTTGGAAAATATTTAATTTAGGACTAATAAATCTTATTACTACGGCTTTATCAAGTAAAAGTACAAACAATTGTCATGTCTGGGAAAATTCGTTTTCTTCGTTTTTTTTAGCATTTATTAAATATATTATTTTTATTATTATTATTTATTTAATTCAAGATGACAGAGATCCATAAAATGATAAACTTATTCTATGTAAGTAAATTATGTCACAAAAATAAGGCAATTTATTATTATTATTTAAAATCAGGAGGTATTTTGGAGGATTATTTTTATGTTTGTGTTATCGGTGAAGATTTGTTATTAGTATAGGTATACGCATTTGTTTATTTATATAACTTCATTTATCTGTTAATCTTCCAAATAAAAAAAATTAAAAATCTCTTGACCAACCATTTAAAAAAATTCTGCATTATAGGCAAGTCGTATTTTCCAACAACGGTTTTCAGGATGGAATTGGAGCTCGCCCTTACCCTACAGAGTAATGAGGCTGCCCTTTTACGCATCATTTTACAAATCATCTGTATGCGCCCCAGCAAACATGCCCGACGCGCTACTAAAGCAGGGCAGCCCTTATAACATCCTGAAGCACGCGACATAGCGCGTTTCAGAATCCCATAGCGCCATCTGTCTTGGACTTTGAAAGCTCGGTCGCCCAGGTACTTATTATTATAGCGCCTTATAAAGTTATGTATATTTGACAGGTCTGCATCGCCGCGATGTTTGTCAGCGAGTGGTGTTGGTGTAAGCGGCAGTGTTGCTAGCCTACGGATCGATACACACTCTCGCGACCTCCATACACCCATCGGTGAGTCAAAATAGTCCTGTACCCCGTGGATATTCAAATTACGAAAAAGGTTACCGTTTGTCTTTGTGAAATTGTAATACATATCGCCAATTCACATACTCAAAGCGAAGTTTTAATGATCGTAACCCGCCGTAACCATATACAAGGTTATTTTTTGGACCTGATTTCCTTTTGCCCACTTATTAGTGAGGTCAAAAGCAACAACTTTTGTTCTACGACTTTGCTAACAACGCACAAAAAATTTTCAACTTCCCTGGGTCGGTCACGTGACCACTTTAGTATGGAGAGTCGAAAATTTTTTGTGCGTTGTTAGCAAAGTCGTAGAACGAAAGTTGTTGCTTTTGACCTCACTAATAAGTGGGCAAAAGGAAATCAAGTCCAAAAAAATAACCTTGTGGTAGAAGAGCCGAGAAGGATTTTTCACGTGATAATCAGGGCGACTAAGAGATGTCTCAGTAGATGAGGCTTTATGAGAGGATCACCAAAAACTATATAAGAAGTTCCAGACCGGAGCCCCGAGGTTTTTATATCACTACTCATCAGTCCCCATCTTTTGGCATGACAATTGTTTTTGCTGAAGATCACTTTTTTCTGTTCCTTTTCATTTCCAGACAATGGCCTCCTGAACACCGGGCTCCGGTCTGGAACTTCTTATATAGTTTTTCGTGATCCTCTCATAAAGCCCCATCTACTGAGACATCTCTTAGTCGCCCTGATTATCACATGAAAAATCCTTGTCGGCAACCATACTTGTCGGTTACCATTGTATGTTTATGTTGTTGACTTGTGTTTTAGATACCCCTCGTGCCTCAAGTTGTCGCCGGGAACTGCCCGTTAGACCGGACAACACCCAACTCAGGTATACTAACACTATTATTTAGGTCCTTACTTATGAAAATAGCGTTTTGTACGGAGAATTTTAGGTAAACTCAATTGTAAAATTTTTGTTAGGAATTAAAAATCCAAATAAAAAATATTTTTTTAAGCATGATTAAGAAGGATCATTCCGTTCACGTTTTATATGTGTCTGGGAGCGTATTTTTTTTTATTTATTGAAAAGACGAACACAACAGATAACAATGACATTATGGTTAGACAAACTATTTAACACTTAGGCCGGTATTTCACTGGGACACCACGGTGGCGCGACTGGTGTCCGTCCAGTAAAGACACCATTAAAGACACACCCAGCGGCCACAGTATTAAGGGCTATATTTCACTGGGAGTGGTAGCACGACCAGCATCCGAGCTGGTTGCGCCGCCAAATTGGTTGCGCAACCAAACGGACGCCAGGTGAGTAACTATAGAGCTGTATACATTTTGTTGGTAGCGGCGACTGGTTGCGCTGCCCTGGTGTCCCACTAAAATACCGGCCTTAGATCCAGATTGTTGTCCAAAAATGTGTACGTACAGCACGAGTTAACAAAAGCTCAGCTGAGCACAGCTATTAGTAACAATTAAAAAAAAAAACAAATACAAATTACAAATCATGTTTTATTTAGTAGGTAGGTAATCTACAGTAACAGAAAAACTGAGATTCAATAAAAACAACGATATATTAATTTTCTAGGACCCTAGACTAAATTAAACATAACAAACATGCAGTGTTGGTATGATAGATATAATCAACTTGTATAAAAATTACTTTAGATTAGGTCAGATAAAGAAAAAATTAAATAACTAACAGACAAAAACAAAGTTAACTAGTTTGGGATATTGTTGTCGAGGACATTCTTAACAGATTTTTTTGAATAAATCGGGTCTACGATTAAAAATATCTAATTCTTTGTTATCTTACGTCAAGTCATTGTAAAAGCGACACATTCTAGTTAAATGATTGTAAAAAGATGTATTATTTTTATATACATTGAGCAAGAAGGTTTTGGGGTGCCGAGCATTAGGTTTAATGTTTAAGTCAATCTGAGATAGGAGGAATGGAGAAAACAGGTATGAATGTAGTATTTTGTGAAGGCAAATTAGATCAAATTGCATGCGACGTGTGCTGAGTAATGGCAATCTGAATTTTGCTAGTCTGTTATCATAAGATGGCATCACACGTCTACTATATCCGAGCCTGAAAAATACAGTCCGTAGGGCCTTGCGTTGAATACCCTCGATTCGGTCACGGTGCAGTTCATAGTATGGAGTCCAGATCACACATCCGTATTCAACTACGTTTCTGACAAGAACGTTAAAGAGGTATATAAATGATGAGGGCTTCTTAAAGCCTTTGGTAGTACGTATAATGAACCCGAGAAGTTGATAACCCCTACTAATGATGTTGTCATAATGGTTTCTGAAAGTCAACTTATCATCGAACAGTATACCGAGATCTTTGGCAATCTGCTTGCGCTGTAACACCTGCTCTTCCGTTTTGTACGTGAAGTTTACTTTACATCGTTTCGCAGTAAAGGAGACGACGAAGCATTTATTGATATTTAGGGACATTTTGTTAGCTAAATACCATGCTGAGATCATTTGAATGTCATTTTGTAGCATACTACAATCACTGGAGTTAGAAATAGCAGTAAAGACTTTGAGGTCATCAGCGTACAATAAACGGACACTTAATCTTGTCTATTAGATCATTTATAAATTAAATAAACAGCAAGGGTCCTAGGTGTGACCCTTGTGGTACACCTGATGTGATCATTACAGGCAATGACACAAATCCCTTCATGCACACGAGTCGACTGCGATGACTTAGGTATGAACGGACCCATCGCAAGAGATTACCATGAATTCCATAAGCAGTAAGTTTATGGCAAAGTATGTTGTGATTGACCTTGTAGAAGGCTTTCTGAAAATCTGTATATACAGAATCGACTTGTCCTCCATTAGCGAAAATGGAACAGAGGTAATGTTTGTATTCTAGAATATTAATAATTGTGTTGTGTTTACCCTTGACAAAACCGTGCTGCTTATCTAAAATGATTGATTTTACGTGATTATAAATATGATCGTACATCGTACACTAAGCTTTCAAATACCTTTGCAATACTGGATAAAATGCTTATTGGTCTGTAATAAACGAACAGCATTGTGAAGGATCTCCAGATTTTAGAATTGGGACCACATGCTACTCTCCAGTCATCTTGTATTATTAATTAGTATGACGTGTGTTTGTGTAGGTCATCGTCAGCGGACTGCCCGCTCCGCCTGGCGCGTCTGTCGGCCGCCGTGCCCGATGTGGCGATGGCACCAAACGGGAACACCCACCTGCTGACCGCCCGCGACTACTGCCCGCACCGCGCGCCCCCCGCCATGCCCGGGGGGGCGGGGCCCGCCTTGCAGCTCGACCTGGGGGACGGCGCCACGCACACCCCCCGCCCCGGTACACACATACACACACACACTGCCCCGGTACACACACACCCCCCGCCCCGGTACACGCACACACACACCCTGCCCCGGTACACACACACCCCCCCGCCCCGGTACACACACACACACACACCTTGCCCCGGTACACACACACACACACCCTGCCCCGGTACACACACACACACCCTGCCCCGGTACACACACACACACACACATACCCTGCCCCGGTACACACACACATTCACTACTGCCCGCACCGCGCGCCCCCCGCCATGCCCGGGGGGGCGGGGCCCGCCTTGCAGCTCGACCTGGGGGACGGCGCCACGCACACCCCCCGCCCCGGTACACACATACACACACACACTGCCCCGGTACACACACACACACCTTGCCCCGGTACACACACACACACACACCCTGCCCCGGTACACACACACACACCCTGCCCCGGTACACACACACACACACACACATACCCTGCCCCGGTACACACACACATTCACTACTGCCCGCACCGCGCGCCCCCCGCCATGCCCGGGGGGGCGGGGCCCGCCCTGCAGCTCGACCTGGGGGACGGCGCCACGCACACACCCCGCCCCCGTACACACACACACACACACACACCGCCCCGGTACACACACACACACACACCGACCCGGTACACAAACACACAAACCCGCCCCGGTACACACACACACACCGACCCGGTACACAAACACACAAACCCGCCCCGGTACACACACACACACCGACCCGGTACACAAACACACAAACCCGCCCCGGTACACACACACACCCCACCCCGGTACACACACACCCCGCCCCGGTACACACACACACACACCGACCCGGTACACAAACACACAAGCCCGCCCCGGTACACACACACACCCCACCCCGGTACACACACACCCCGCCCCGGTACACACACACTGCCCCGGTACACACACACACCCCGCCCCGGTACACACACACACTGCCCCGGTACACACACACACACACACACACCGCCCCGGTATATATACACACACACATCACTCAATCCATATTTCATCTCTTTACCTCTCTAAAAATTCACCCTTCCACCCGTATACTTATTCGCCCCTCCATACATCTACTTATTCACCAATTCATTTATCCACCCAACCACTCGCACCCTGTCATCCATCTACTTCTCCACCCGTGCGTTTATCTACTTACCTATGTACCTATCTATTCACACAACAACTTCCACTTATTCCGCCACTTATCCACCCTTCCGCTCATCTATTTATCCACATATCCATCAATTACTTTTCCACTCATCCACCTAAGTACCCATTCACTCTTCCGCCTATCCATTCACCCTTCAATCTATCCATTCCTCTAACTTTCTACCCTTTCAACCTTCTAGCTATCCACCTCCTACCCACCCACCCTTACACCCTTTCTTTACTTACCCACTCCTGTGCCCCTTCTTTATCATTCACCCACCATCCCTTTACCCATTCATTCCTCTATGTATCTACCTCTACCTATCCGTTTCTCAATTCCTGTACCCATCCATCCTCTACCCCTCTACCCATCCATCCTCCACCCCTCTACCCATCCATTCTCTACCCCTCCACCCATCCATCCTCCACCCCTCTACCCATCCATCCTCTACCCCTCTACCCATCCATCCTCTACCCCTCTACCCATCCATCCTCTACCCTCCTAACCTACCACTGTACCGCCTGCCCTTCTGCCCCCCGCCCCCCACTCACAGTGTGCTCTCCCCCGCAGGCTCGCGCGCGCTGCGAGCAGCCCACAGCGCAGCCCCCCGCCGCCCGCACCCGTCCGCGCCCCCGCAGCCCCCGCACCCGTCCGCCCGAGAGCTCCACGCGCCGCACCGGTCTGCGCTCACGGGTAACTATACTACGCTCATTTAAAATTGTCGTTACTACGTCTAGTTGAAAGAAAAAAAAGAAAAACAATTTATTCAATGCACGACAATGAGTGTTGTAAACTAAATAGGATGTACAGACAATATCGTGCGATGAAATGGCACTAGACTCAGCATTTGTCGCAGGTACCAAAGAAGTATTAGTGACACTGATTTTCAGCCAGCACCATAGTGGAGGTTACGCTAAACAACAATTATGAAAACCGTGAAACTTACGCGCTAGACAATACAACTGTTAGTTGGTATCATATGAATGGGCTTGTATGTACATTCCAAAATATATTTTTGGTTATAATACTTCACTTGCTTTAAAGACTTACTGCATTTTAACGCGGACGAACTATAGTCTAGTTTGGAGCCAATTCTTGAATAAAATCGGGTGATCAAATATCGATCACTGAAAAAATTCAAAATCACTGATGTTTCTTTTTAAGTTTTGTTAAATACTACCTTTTTCTATCAAGAACTAATTAAAAATCACTCTATAAACTCCGGTTTTAGTATCACGGCAGCAAAATATATTGGTAGCCGTTGGAATAAACAAACAAACTTTATTCAGGGTACGCTTGTAACGGGGGCAGTGGGAGTGGGAGCAGTAGCGGTACCGCCGGCGGCACACTGAGCGCCTCCCCCCTGGCGCCGCTCACCCCGCTCGCGGCCCTCATGGCGCCGCACTACCGGGCGCTGCACTACGCCACAGGTAAACTACTCGTGAACCTGCGCTCTTTACCATTACTTCCCATAAGCCGCCCATAGCAGGAGGAGGCTAGAGAAAAACGGCTTTATGTGGAATAGAATGAAAATGTATTTTATTTAACCATCAGTTTTAAATTCATGTATATAACCTAAATTGTTTTTCTTTTATGTTATAAGTGAGCAAACGAGCAGGTGGGCCACCTGATGGTAAGTGGTCTCCACAGTCCATAGCACCCACTGTCTTCATCATAACGTCCCATGAAACGTCCACTACAGGACAGGGAGCTCCCTCCAGAGTTCTAGCTTTTGCTGGAAATATGTGGAGGGGAAGTACCATAGTCACCTCGCTTGTTAGCGTTACGGCTGGCACTATGGACCGCGGTTGTAGGTGGCCGCAGTTAGTAAGATGTAAGATACAGAGGAGGATGCTGCTGCCCATCCTCCAGTTAACCCTTAGTCGCCTCTTACGACACCCACGGGTATGTATGGGTTGGTACTATTCTTTGCCGGCACCACACGGGACCACACTGTCTTATTAGTCGTTTACGCTAATAAGACAGCATTGCCCACCCTGAGAACTAAGATGTTATGTCTCATGTGCCAGTAAATTAATGTTTTTTGTGTCCGGAGTGTGGTTGTAATGTCTGTATATGTGTATTGCAGTCCGCGGTCGAACCACACCGAGCCCTTCCAGTCTATCCGCACGACTGCGGAGAGAAGACGGTGAGTACATCATCATCATAACATCCCATGAAACGTCCACTACAGGACAGGGAGCTCCCTCCAGAATTCTAGCTTTTGCTGGAAAAATGTAGAGGGGAAGTACCATAGTCACCTCGCTTGTTAGCGTTACGGCTGGCACCATGGACCGCGGTTGTAGGTGACTGAGGAAGCTGCTGCCCATCCTCCAGTTTATAACCCTTAGTCGCCTCTTAAGAAACCCACGTATGTATGGGATTTTACTATTCTTTGCCGGCACCACATGGGACAAAAAAATATATTGATTACTATTTCAAAAATTGATTCGAAAAGCTTAAAATCTTGGATTTTCTGAACTAATGTTACGGATATTTTTGTTTATTTGAAACATCCAGAAAATTCTCTTCAAGCAGGATAATTTCGCTAAAATTTTGACCTCCAATAGAAACGAAATCAACTGATGGCACGTTTTTAATGGGTAGGAAAAAAATTGTTTTTCATATTTCGACCTATGTTCCTTGGGGAAAGTTGTTCAGATTCATGGGCAGAATCACACCCTTCAGGGTTGGTATACCCTTTTTGTTACACCTTGTAGAGGTTAAGGTTTATTCTTTTATACCATTCCCCCTCTAAAAAGATTCTTTTTTTCACTGATAACAGTGAATAAAAAGCAATTCTAATCACTATTTTTGTGTTTGAATTGAAAACATACCAATATATTCGACCTTCCTTTTTAGGGTTCCGATACCAAAATGATAAAAAAAGGAACCCTTATGGTGCCGCTCTGTCTGTCTATCTGTCACATTTCTACCACCACTTAACCACTTATGCTATCGACCTGAAATTTGGAATAGTTTTACAATATAGCTGCCCAACTTAATAGCACATGATAAAATTTTGAAAAATGTATGATAATTAATGTAAAGGGGGCCAAATTTCAAATTGTCGCTACTAGGTCGAGTGGGGTATCATATAAAAGGGCTTTACTTGTACATTTTATAATATATTTTTGTATTTTTTTAAATTTCTTAGTTTTCAAGTTATGATGCAAAATGTCAAAAAAAATACCATTCCCCGAATTTCTCCAAAGTTTGAGTAAGGAAAAATCTGAATTAATTACAGTTGACAGAGGTTTATGTAAACTTTACAGCAAAAATAAAACGATCTTTCTAAGTTGCACAGTTTTTCAGAAATCTGCAAAAACCCTTTACAAACAAATTTAGTTTTGCGGTCCTGAAAATGGACTTTATGGCTTCTAAAAATACTATAGGTATATCGGAACCCTCGGCGCGCGAGTCCGACTCGCACTTGACCGGTTTTTTTTCTTAATTTTTTATTAAATATATATTTTCGCTTAAATCTTTCTTTTTTTCGTAGTCATCGTTATAGTTTAGTATGCAACTCTTGAATAAAGGGGATTTAACTAACTACGCTCGTGATTAAATCGTCATGAATCACTCCATGAGGTCGTGATTCAGTCATTAAAATCCTTCACTTGCTCATGATTCATCTCTGGCCCTCGCTATAAATCCGTCTTTTATTCACTAATTGCATAATATACTATTATTTATCTGATATATGTGTTTGCCTGTAGGTCTGCTACTAAGCGAGCCGGGAGCGAGCGAGCCGGCGGGCGGCAGCGAGTCCCGCAGCCCGAGTGCCTCCCCCCGCCGCCACGACCACTCACACCCACACTCACACCCACACTCACACCCACACCCACACCTGCTCTACCGGCACGACTACCCGTGAGTGTGATGCGTTACTTATATAAACCTATTCATCCTCATCTTATACTCCAGTAAATATACGCGAGATTAGAGTCGATTCAGGCGTGGCCAGGCCTGTGACACTCCGCATAGTAGATATGCAACGCGGCGCGAGAATGCGTCCAAGGCAGTCGATTTTACTTTTATTTATGTCATCTTAAGCTTATGGCGGCAAAATAGGTAAGTAAGCATTCACATGTTTGATCGAACAATATTACATACCTACTTGCATCTCGCTCAGTATCTCATAAAGCGACAAAATCATCGCCTTAGCCCACCTGTCCGCGATTACCCGCGATTTAAAAACGTGTCCTAAGCGGTGCACTGCAAGTATCGACTTTATGCTTAGACCGTAAGGTTGAAATTTGTCGGCACCCCGCCTGGGAGTGACGGATCTGTAAACGTTAGTTTACTATTATTTAATCTGTGGCGTGGCCGCTGAAGTTAAATAAATAATAAATACATTTAAAAAAATATTTTTTTATTAGACCACCAACAGTTTTGAATATCAATAAACCAATTTCTGAACTAAAATAATGCATGATTGGAAACAAGCATATCATCCCATGCAACAGGTTGAAATGGATCGAACCCTCAAATTGATGGGTTGTGTGTATGAAAATACCAATATATGCTATTTTTGATTGAAAGTTCGACGCTTTTACGAGTATGAGGAGGCAGAAAGTGTCCCACTAGGCTCGTTTAGCTGTTCATGGGAGCGTTTTCGTACCAAATAAATCATAGTAAAAAAAGGTAAAACGTTAGATTGGGATTGGAACAGAGTTGTCAGATTGACGAAAAAGGGACAACAAATCGTCCCTTCGATATCTGTTCACATACTATTTTACCCTTCATTGCCCAATTTTTGAAAACACGAGCTTAAAATCAAATTTTAAAATCTTATTTTGTTGATCGAACGCGTCGGTGTCAACTTCGAAGCAACATTTTTGAAATCTTTGTTTTATTCACGTGTCGTGCGTTTTTCAAAAATTCACAATGGTCCTATATAATACTGTAGCCCGTGGAAATTCAAATTGCGAAAAAGGTTACCGTTTGTCTTTGTGAAATTGTTATAGATTTCGACATTTCACATATTAAAGCGAAGTCTTAAAGATCGTAACCCGCCGTAACCATATATAGTGACCAAACTAATAATCTCCATAAATGTTAGTTATATTCATTTCTGTAATTTCTGTATAGGTTACCGCATTGTTTCGTTATTGTCATGTTTTACAGCTTTGTTGAATTACCATACGTAATAGTAAGACTATGGAAATTTGCCTAAAACAAATTAAAGACCAAATGAGTCTTAAAATCTGAACCGGCCACAGAAACGGTCTTAAAATAGGTATATGGTTTGTTCAAACGGTTTTTTAACCCATCAAGCCGCATGTCAAAATTCGCAGGAATCGAAAAGAAAACGAAGTTATTCACGCGATGAGGCATAATTTCGCTTAAATTGCAATACACTTTTTTTTTAAATTTTCGCAAATTCTATGGGAAATTGACATAGAGGTCATGTCAAAATTTTCCTGTATCTCCCGAAGGATATTTACCATTGACGCGGAGAGAGGCAGCGGAGCGGAGAAACAATAGTAGTTTAAGATACAAGTTCCGTAAGTAGGGTTATTACAAACGAGTTAACGTTTTTCATCGGCACGAGTTTGTCATAACCCTTACGGACGTGTATCTTACGACGTTTTTCTATACATTTGTGAGAAAACAGGTATAAGTAATACACTTGGTAAAGGAACAAACCATGGGTACTGTCAGCCTCTTGTCGATTTATGTTCTCCTGGTACTCTCCATTTTATTTTAAATATAGGTAGGCAGTCGTCACCCAAGTAAAAAGTCACCAATGTAGTATTTTTACAAAATAATTTTATGATCAGAGTGTAAAAACTCCTTGGTATTATACTTTTTTTACTTACCGCACTAGTTCGGTAAGTTACTACTTACGAGCAATGTTTACGTCCTTGTAAGTACGTTTTTCGAGCAAATGTATTGAAAAAAAAATATTAATCAATCGGATCGCATAAAATCTGTCCACTGGAGCGGAGCGGAGATATGTATGCAATCCTAGTGGTTAATATTTCTTCGTTTCTCCGCTTCGCTGCTTCGCTCCGCGTCAATGGACAGGCAGCCTAGTCTTCACAGGTTTAAATTAGGAAATATCTCTATCATTGTTTTGTTTGTTGCAGAGTGGAGGGGGTGTTCGGAGGGGGGACGGGGGGCGGGCCCAGCCCCAACAAGTACGCGTGAGACTGACTAGTGAGTACACTGGCTGTCACGAACATAATAATAAGTACCTGGGCGACCGAGCTTGGCTCTATAATAGCCGTCTCAACATTCAAATATCATCGGATGAGCAAGCTATGCTACCCGCCAACAGGTGGCGCTGTTGGTTTCTGTCTAAAACGCGGTATTAAAAAAAATGCTTTTAAACACGGGGAAAACGATTTTTACTTTCGAGCGGAGCGAGAAAGGTAAAAAAAAAAGTTTTTCTAATTTTCTCAAAAATGTGTTCTATATCACTTACACATCATAAAAAACAAGTCTCCCAAAAATGTCCGTCCGTCGGTCGGTCGGTAGGTCCGTCGTCGGTCGGTCTGTCCGTCACGCTATGGCCTAGCGGCTAAACGAATGGTCCGATTGACACCATATTTTGAATTTAGAAGTTTTATGAAAATCCATCGAAGGGTTTTAAGTGGTTTCTTGCTGGCTCTCATTTTGAGGGTAGCTGTCATACAACGAAAATGAAAAATTGCAATGTTCTCAAAAACGGCTCATAGAATCTTAATGAAACTTTGCATGACCATGTAAGATATCTTGCGCCAGTATCAATTGATCTGTGTAATTTCATATAAGGGGTGTTCCTGTACCACCAAATCGTAAATATGTGATTTACCCAAAATTAGTTCAATTGAGTTTATTAAAATTTTCTATAATATTAATCCAGGATTGGTTGTCTACCTGACTGGATACCCTTTATGATTTTTTTGAATAAAATTTAGTACACAGTGTGTACCAAAAACTGAAAGGGCTTGCACAGTAGACTAAACTGAACAATTATCCATAAGGAACATGTGTTGGGAAATTAAAAAAATCGCCATGCAAGTATCCTACGGTAGTATCCATTGATCTGTGAAAATTCATATAAAGGGTGTTCCAGTACTACCAAAAGTTAACCATGTGATTAACTCGAAATCGTTTGAGGTTTGTTTGTTTTAATGTTTTTTTTTTTTATTTATTTATTTAACTTATTTACATTACACAAATTTGCCTTATCTAAACATCGCCAAACTGCAAAGCAGTTTGTAGGCGTTTGACAATTTGAATTCTGAATTGATCTGTAGGTATATTTCATTCGAACATTTTTTTGGAAAAACGTAAATAAAAGTTTGTATTTCCATACTATGTGTATGGCATTACAAATTTAAGTTTGCGGTTGATAGGTTTTCCTTGAGTATTGCGAGAAAGTAAGTGCAGTGCTGCTTCTTCTTCTTCTTTTCGTATCAATGGCAAATGATTTTATAGTAAGTTAGCCCAAAATGTGGCTACAGCAAGCAGCAGTTGCCTTCAAAAAGGTCCTCCCTGGTGCAAGAAACTGAGGAGGTAGGGCACGAAAGCAAGTGTGTCATGGATTGCAAAATGCCGCATTCACACTCGTCATTATCAGAGAAGCCCCACCTCTTCTTCAGTTCTCCGCACCTGCCTGCGCCCGATCGCAGTCTATTAAGTGACTTCCATATGGGCCAGGGAAGATCATGTCCTGGTGGAAGATTTTCGGCAATGGGGATATATGGGCTATCAGGGGGGTACCTTTTTGACCACAGTTCTATCCTAGCCTTTGATGGATCTGATTCGAGGGGTACGGTGTTTCTTATAAAACTGTGGCGGCTTTTGAGGCGTACGGGAGGTGGAGTATGTCCGTGTAGTGGGTGTCTGCTATCTAGTTCCTGTTTATGTTTTTCAATGGAGCAGGCCACCCGACGCCGAACGTCTGGAGGGGCTATCCCAGCAAGATAGTACAGATAGCTCAATGGTGTTGGCTTCAGGGTGCCCGTAACTATGCGACAGGTTTCGTTGAGGGCAGTATCCACATCCTTCGAATGTGCTGATCGCGCCCACACTGGGCATGCGTGCTCGCCAGCCGAGTAACAGAGCGCCAGGCAGCTTGTGCGAAGGACATGAGGTACTGCACCCCAACGAGTAGTTGTCAAGCGTCGAATGATGTTGTTCCGAGCGCTAACTTTGCTTTTTAACTTTTTACAGTTTGCTTTAAAGGTTAAAGACCTATCCAAAGCAACACCAAGGTATTTTGGATTGTCATTATGTGCAATTTCCACCCCACGCCAAGTAATGCGCAGTTTTTTATTACTGTCTCGGTTTCGGAGATGGAATGCACAGGACTCGGTCTTGCCTGGGTTAGGTCGCAATGAATTGGTCTCGTAGTAAGTGTGTAGCTGATCAAGAGCAGTAGATAAATGGTGTTCTAGTTCGGAAAAAGTTTTTGCTTGACAGGTGAGGGCAAGATCATCTGCATACAGGTACCGTGAGGTGTTTAGGCAAATAGGTTGGTCGTCTGTGTAAATGTTAAATAATATGGGTGCCAGAACACTTCCCTGAGGCAAGCCGTTCTTCTGGTTACGCCATCTGCTTTTTCCGTGGTTCAGTAGGACCTGAAAGCGACGATTCCGCAGCATCTCAGCCAACAAGGTGGCAAATTGGTGGTCATTAGTGCGTGCAGCTATTTTTGTTAAAAGTCTTTTTATGTTGACTGTATCGTATGCTGCGGTAAGGTCGACAAAGATAACTCCAGTTACCAAGCCTTTTTCGTAGCCATCTTCTATGTGTTGCGTCAGATTGAGGACCTGACTGCAGCATGATTTTCCGGGTCGAAAGCCGGCTTGGTCTGGGTTGAGCTGTGGGTCAATAACTGATGTTAGCCGATTTAAAAGCAGTCGTTCAAGCAATTTATAGGTGTGGCATAATAAAGAAATAGGGCGGTAGCTTTTGGGGTCATCTGTGGGTTTTCCTGGCTTAAGCAGAGCTACTACTTTTGATTTCCTCCATTTTTTCGGGATTTTCGCAGTTTCAATGCAGGTGTTAAACATCTGCAGAAGCCAGGAAACTGCCACTGGACCCAGATGCTTTATTTGTTCGACTGTAATGTCGTCTACGCCAGCAGCTTTTCCATTTTTCAGTACACCTATTGCTTTTTTGATGTCGGTGACATTGAAAGGCTGGCTAATTGGACGTTCATTACAATTTGAGATTTTAGATGATTTGGCATTTTTGATTGCACTTTGTTTTGTGGGTGGTTTTCCGTTAAGGAGAAGTTGTTGGGCGACTTGGTTTGCTGTTACAGGCCCAGGTTGAGCAGCAGCTGGAGGGTCGCTTGTGAGCTTTCGAAGAGAATTCCAAGCTTTTTTGGAGTTGTGGGTCATGTCGATGTTTTCCACCAGCGTTATCCATTTGTTACGACGGCACTCGCCAAGAGTTTCCATGAGCTCCTCGCCAGCTAATATGGTTGCTTCTGAGAAAGGGTCTATATTGTAAGAGGCTTCGTATTCAGTCAACTTATACGCCGTATTTTTTGTCAGGCCCGGAACATAACTTGTACGACAACCACGTGGAATACACTGGCGAGACACCCACTGGATAACTTCTACGAAGTCATCATAGTTATCAGGAGAAGGAGGGATGTCATGCAGTTTTTCATCAATTTTGGCTGTGTATTGATCCCAGTTTGCCTTGGAGAAATTAAAACGGCGTCTGAAGGGAACGGAAGTTGGCTTCACTATTGCTTGAACTATGCACATGATTGGTCTATGTTGGGTTTTAGGTATGGGTGGGCACACGTTTTTTATTGTATTTTGGCTAATATTGGAGCTGGTAAAAATTAAGTCTGGGTTATAGCCTCGGTTCCAACGTCGACTATTGAATGATGCGGGGAGTTTGGAGTTGTGTATCAGCGTTAAATCATGAAGATCGGCCCAACTTTCAACTGCGACGCCGCTATCATTTGAGTTGGAGTATCCCCAGTTAATACTGTGGCTATTAAAATCCCCTACGACTACTTTTGCACTGTGTTTATTGAACTCCGGCGTGCTTTGAAAGTCAAAAATGTTACCAGGTGGGCTATATATAGAAGTGACGGAGCACGATCCGAGATCTAGACTTATAATTTCTGTGTCATTTGCTGTCAGTTGTGTTGAAGCAGATTTTACTACTAGGTTTGGCTGTACAAACACTGCACTTCCGTGCTTTGAGTGCGCTAATTCCGAAATTAGTGTCATGCCTGGTATTTCGGGACGCAGGCTGCTTTGGTCCCTGTGTGTCTCCTGCACGCATAAAACGTGACATTTATTCTGCTGACACAGCTTTGTGAGGAGATCCGCCTTCTCATTAGAGAAGCCCTCGATGTTTATAGAAACTACTGTCACAGCAGGTTCTGACAAGAGTGATGATTGGGGTTTTGCCATTGTGGTGAGAGGATTGGCCAGCCTAGACACTGCGTTACCGTGTCTAGCTGTTTCCAGGGTGCGCCGCGGGGAGGCTCCTTTCTTGCACCGTACCATTTATTTCGAAGAGAAACCTAGCTAGATCGATCTAGACAATGCCTACAGCGCCATCTGTTGGCGGGTAGCAAAGCTTGCCCATCCAATGATACTTTTTTATGTAACTTTATTTCAATACCTCACACTAAATATTCGTATTGTTTTTTGCCAAAGAATTCTGACTCCTTGCTCCGCTCGGATAAGAAGGAATACAAATTTATTTTACTATGGGATGAAATCTGTCATTGTGCGCCAAGTTGAAATGTCAAATCGTCAAACGTGATTTGACATCCTCATACAAAATTTGCAATGATTGAATGAATTTCAGAATACCTTGTGACACATATCCTATACTATTAAACGAGCAATATTTGTATTTATATTTGTAATCGGTTTCTCGAAAACGGCTCTAATAATTTCGATGAAATTACCATACGGGGGTTTTCGTAGGTGAAAAATCGATCTAGCTAGCTCTCATATCTGAGAAAATTAGTTTTTCCCGTGTTTTTTTTTTGTAAAATACCGCGTTTTAGACAAAACCTACACAGCGCCATAACTTGCTCACCCGATGATATTTTAATGTTGAGGTGGCTATTGTAGAGTCACAGAACAACGATAGCGCCACTCCGCCTGCGCGCGCACCCCCCCATAGAGGCGAATATAGTAAAAAAATCTGGTTCCTTATTGACGAGGTATACTATCCAAATTATGTAAGCGCTTATTTTGAATGCACATCATAAACACATTCGTTGCCATACAGACGCTGTCACTAGTTTTTTGCATCTTACTCTCTCGCAATAATGGTACTATGTTTATCGCACTCAAATGACGCTAGTAGTGTGGGTGCGGAAAGCGTGTTAGTTTTAGTAAATGGTGACACTGATTTGTATTGAATAACACGAAGAATTCGTCTCTAGATGTAGAGCAAGACGCATGGACATCAGAGCTCTGTGGCAAAGCTCGATCGCCCAGGTACTTTTCATTGTTAATCTTCCTTCTATCACCCTTATATTCTATGGTTTTTTGCAGATGGAACCAGGCGTCTCCCGGACGGAATCCACGGAAGACATTGGAATAGCTATGACAGAGACGTGGCTTAGTACTCTCGACTGATCTCAGACTGTGCGCAGTTATAACGACATTTAGACATCCTATCCTTATATTTTAGTATACAGTGTAAAGGAAGGTGTACCAAAAACTGAAAGGGCGTGCTCAGTCAACGAAACTGAACAACTTTCCCAAAGAAACATTCTTTAAAAAAATATTGGCTTCTCCATACAAACTGTTCGATCAAAGTGAGCAATTTGAATGGAGAGGCAAATATTGTTTTTTCATTTCCCAGAAATGTTTCTTTGGGAATGTTGTTCAGTTTCGTTGACCACGCCCTAGCAGTCTTCGGTACACCGTCCCTTACAACCTGTATATGATTTTTGAAAAAATGGTGTAAATCCTTTTTATTCTTAACTTTTGTGCAATAATTTTTGGAATTTCGCAAAGAAAAAAATTTGACTTTTCATTAAAATTGCATCGATCAGCTGATCATTTTGTATGGAGAGTCGAAATGGGTGTGTATTTGTATAATCCATTTTTTTCGTTTACTTACCAACACATTTTGCAGCCATAACACTAAAACCAGAGTATATTTGACAGTAAGAATAACATTGTTTTACAAACTTGTTTTTTTCTGACAGTTTTAACCGATTGCCCTTGACATTAGCTGCAAAATGTGTTGGTAAGCTTGCAATAAACGAAAGAAATAGATCATTATATGTATTTACTTCGTTTTCTTTATAGACTCAGTTTCCTGATATTTTTTCATCTGTATTTTAAGGAAGGATGTCAAAACAACAAAGCTGAAAATTTTTGATTAATTGAAAAATATTTTTGAAAAAAAAAATATCATTTCAGTTCAATCGTTGCATTTATTTATCTATCATCATGTCATTTAAAATTACGCAATACAAATAAGTAAATAAACGAAAAAAATATTTTTCAGTTAACCAAAAATTTAATGATCTTCATATAAATATTGTATAATGTTATTTACTGTAAATATATAGTCAAAATGAAATAAATTGTATTGTAAAATAATTAGGTTAAAATGGCGGCGTCTTGTAATAGATCGAAAATATCAGATTTTTTTATTTTCTTGCATTATAGCAATGTTTTTTTTTGTCTTCAAGACTAGATCGAGGTCAAGAGTAAGCCCATTGACAGTAAAAATATAAATATTTGTAAGTTCATTCATTTATTAATCCTACTAATATTATAAACGCGAAAGTTTGTAAGTATGTAAAAACTACTGAATGGATTTTAATGAAACTTTACAATAATATAGCCCATACATCAGAATAACACATAGTCTACAATTTATAAACCTGCGCAGACGTAGTCGCGGGCAACAGCTAGTTTATTAATATTTTTCTCTCGGGCAGCGTGGCGGAAATCAGAATGTTGACCTCGGATTGTTCGGCCTCGGATTGTTCGACCTCGGATTGTTCGACCTCGGATTGTTCGACCTCGGATTGTTCGACTTCGGATTGTTCGACTTCGGATTGTTCGACCTCGGATTGTTCGACCTCGGATTGTCCGACCTCGGATTGTTCGACCTCGGATCGTTCGACCTCGGATTGTTCGACTTCGGATTGTTCGACTTCGGATTGTTCGACTTCGGATTGTTCGACTTCGGATTGTTCGACCTCGGATTGTTCGACTTCGGATTGTTCGACTTCGGATTGTTCGACTTCGGATTGTTCGACTTCGGATTGTTCGACTTCGGATTGTTCGACCTCGGATTTTCCGACCTCGGATTGTTCGACCTCGGATTGTTCGACCTTGGATTGTTCGATCTCGGATTGTTCGATCTCGGATTGTTCGATCTCGGATTTTTCGACCTCGGATTGTTCGACCTCGGATTGTTCGACCTCGTATTGTCCGACCGCGGAATATGAAGCCAAGTAATGACCTCCTCAGTGAACCATGAACTTTCGACCTGGGGGCCAATTCTTGAGTCACCGGGTGATTTTCGAGATTTTTAAAATAAAAAAAAGCCACGATAAACTCATAAAACTCAAATTGCTATGATGGTAATTTTAAAACTGAACATTATTTTATAATTAACAAATATTGATACTTACTTTTGAGGAGTTTAGCAGGGCTTACTTAAATTAAAAAAAAACTTGAAAATCACCTGGTGACTTTCAAGAATTGGCCCCCTGAGCTCCTTGTGAAAAGTTATTTAGTGTCAGAAATATATATGCTAAAATTATACAGGGACGGTGTACCGAAAACTGAAAGGGCGTGCTCTGTCAACAAAACTGAACAACTTTTCCAAAAAATCATTTTTGGGATATGAAAAAAAAATTTGACCTCCCTATACAAATCGCTCACACTGATCGAACAGTTTGTATGGAGAGGTAATTTTTTTTTTCATTGCCCATAAATGTTTCTTTGGGAAAGTTGTTCAGTTTCAGTTGTTGAGTGTTCAGTTTTCGGTAAATCCTCCCATACACCCTGTAAGCACTATTTCATTAAGACTATTACAGACGCCTGCTTTGTAAAATAAAATGAAATAATAAATAAAATAATTTTAAAGGCGGTATTATAATCGCCTGATACGGAGCGTTAAAACAGATTCAATACATTTGTTTCATACATACATACATATATAACATCACGCCTTGTCCCCGTCGGGGTAGGCAGAGACCACAGTCCTCCACCTGCTACGATCTTGACATACTTCCCTTGCTTCCTGAACTTTCATCAATCCTTTCATACATGCTCGTCGGTTTAGGGTACTTTTAACCTGGCATTTGTTTCAACAATGTTTAATGAAAGTGTATAGGTACTCATTCTGATGGATGTTAATCAGCCCTATAAATTTTGAACAACTTAAATTATACACCGTGTTCCTGGGGATATGCATTAATTTTAGGAGCACGTTCAGTTAACGAAACTGAACAACTTCCTTAGAAACGTAGGTTGAAATACGAAAAAAAATGTTGTCCTCCCATACAAAAAAAAATATTTTTCGTATTATGCATTAACTTTAAAAGCTTGTTCAGTTAACGAAACTGAACAACTTTCCCTTAGAAACATAGGTTGAAATACGACATTTTTTTTGTATGGGAGGACAAAAATTATTTTTTTGATTTTTCAGCCTGTTTCTTACGGAAAGTTGTTCAGTTTCGTTAACTGAACGTGTTGAAATTAATGCATATCCTCAGGAACACGGTGTAAAGGACGGTATACCAGAAACTAAAGAGCGTGCTCAGTCAACAAACATTTTTGAGTAATTAAAAAAATTAATGACCTCCATACAAACTGTTCGATCAGAGTGAGCAATTTGTAAAGCAAACGTTATGTAAAAAAGCTTACTATAGATTAGATAACTATATGAATGACAAAGAGGTATGGTGCTCTGATATTCCAGCGAAACACAAGAAACACAATGTAAAAAGTCGACTCTTGTCGTAGGCGGTGCTGCAGTGGTTTCTTGCAGTTTCTTTTACGCTGCCATAGCACGATCCGAAACGGCGTAGACTCGCTCTGTTTGAATTGTATACTGCATGAAATTCAATCAGTATTCTATAAAGAATCTACATTGAATAAATAATCTGAATCGTATGGAGTAGTCATTTTTTTTTTTTCCAAAAATTTTTCTTTAGGAAAGTTGTTCAGTTTCTTTGACTGAGCACGATGGTTCAGTTTTCGGTACACCTTCTCTTACCTTAGTTTACTAGTTTTATATGATCTGTGTTATAGGTTCAAATACAAAAAGAATAGAAACATCGCCAGCTGATAGGACATTTTGTATGGGTGGTATTTTTTTTTTTCCATTACTTCGACCCATGATGTTCCTTGATAAAAGTTGTTCAGTTTTAAGATTCACAGTCATAGTGCGGTCAGTAAGCTGTTTCACGTAGACACGATTTACAATTTCACCAATTTTTTTCCAGGTACATAGCTCTCAATTTTTGATAGACGCCAATTCTTAAATGTCAAAAAAATTTCCATAGAAAATTAAATAAATGGCTCCTATCAAAAATTGAGAGCTGTGTACCTAACTAGTACCTGGAAAAAATTTGGTGCAATTTGGTGATATATGACTACAAGGGACCGGACTATCACATTCTTCAAGATTGGTATACCCTTTCTTTCCCTTGTAGACTGTGAGGGCACCGCAAGTTATCCTACGTCATCGAGTACACGACCGACCGCATTTGTGGGCCGACTAGCGAATCCTGACCTGTGTTTTTTACATATTCAGGTAACTTCTATTACTACGAACAGGTTTTATTTGTGGATTCTATAACGTAACTACTTTACCATACCTGCCAGGTTGCGCAGTGGCAGACAAACATTTTGTAGATCTAAAGGCCGTACGCTTCGTCAGGCGTGATCACTACGCGTAGCTACGCGCCGTGATCGTGCGACGTGGACCCGCTGCGTAGCAAAATACGCGTCGCGTGGCGAATACGCCCCACGCAGCGCCGCCAGTAGTATTTTTGAACTCCCAAAATCACGCGTTTAATATATCAATAGACAGCGTGATGTGTGTACCGGACTGTACGAATTCAATACGCCGCGTGCGCCTCGCTTGACCTAGCGGCTAGGACTAATTTCGTGATAACAAACAATAATTTCGTAATAATTTCATAAAACGATAAATAATAATTTCGTAATTTATTTTATGTGACAGGCTATGGTTGTATTGTAACTTAGTATGTAGGTACTGTGCACTCAGTAGTGTGCAAAAATGTTTTTTGTTCTATCGTGATTTTAATTATGAAGACCTGTCATTGGTAATAAATAATTACAATTACCTACATGTTTGTAAAGTCAATATGTAAAATTAAATAATACAATATACTAAAATGTCAAATTTAAAAATTCGATAACGGAATATTGTTCTTTATCCAACAAAAGGTTTTTAAGCCGGTGACAAAACGTATCGTCATTTGGTTCTTATTTTAGGTCATCGGGTAGGCGCTCGTAATATGTAGGACCATTAAGCTTCTTAATTTGTTTGTAGCTGTTGGTCTTCCGAACATTGAATAAATAAATAAACACGCTCGAGCTCGTTCGCGCCGCGTGGCCGTACGCTACGAGCGGTGCTCATGTATTTTGCTGAATTTGATACGCGCGCGCAGCTCCGCGCCGTGATCCCGCCTCACGCAGCGAACACCCTAATAGGCCACGTCGCGCTACAAAGTTCTACTCTCGCTACAAAGATGCAAATTTCGTGTACTCGATGACGTAAGATAACTAGCGGTGCCCTCAGAGTATCATCAAAAGGAAATTTTCTTTTGATGTAATATCTAAAAATGTATCTATTTTAACGTTCGATATCGTAACACCTGATATAGATTAAGGTAGCGATTTGTCGATACAAGCGACCAATAAAATATTTCGTGTCATTATGTAATATTATGTAAATTAATACAGGGTTAAAATTAATCCATTCGATATTCTTTAACTGTGGTTCTGTCATACTATAGTACCTGGGCGACCGTACTCTATAATAGCCACCTCGGGTGAGCAAGCTATGCTACCCGCCAACAGATGGCGCTGTAGGTTTCTGTCGAAGACACATCAGAAATAAGTCTAGATAACACGAACTCCGCCGTTTGTATGAAAACGAAGCGTGTCACAGTTGTCGGTGATATGACAAGCACATAACAAACAAACTAAGCGTTTTGAGCTTAGTTTGGGCCACGGGTTTGGGCACGCAAAGTAAGTACACTTGAGTCATCTAGACATATTTCTGATCTGTGGTCGAAGATCTTTTTTTATTTGTTAAAAAATCAATTATTTTTTTCCGGGAAAAAATGCCTGTTTAATGAAGAGAATCACTGGCCTTTAGGAGAGAAACCAGTGGAAAAAATCCTATACTATTAAACGAGGAATATTTGTATGTATATTTGTAATCGGTTTCTCGAAAACGGCTCTAACGATTTCGATGAAATTTATCATACGGGGGTTTTCGGGGCCGAAAAATTGATTTAGCCAGGTCTCATATCTGGGAAAATTCGTTTTCCCCGTGTTTTTATGCATATTTTAAAATACCGCGTTTTAGACAGAAACCTTCAGCGCCACCTGTTGTCGGGTAGCATAGCTCACCCGATGATATTTTAACATTGAGGCGGCTATTATAGAGCGAAGCTCGGTCGCCCAGGTACTGATGATGATGCATAAAACGTATACCTGGGAGACGGATCGATGCAAAAAACCAATAGATGGCGCTATATGGGGTTTTCTGAATCGCATTTTTTTAAACACGAAGAAAAAATTTCCAGACATGAGACTAGTTCGACTGATAATCAGAAAACCAATTTAAAGAGTGTGAGGGATGGTGTACTGACGGCGTGTTCAGTCAACCAAACTGAACAACTTTCCCAAAGAAACATTTTTGAGAGATGAGAATAAAAAATTGGTCTCTCGATACAAACTTTTCGATCAAAGTGAGACACAGTGAACAATTTTTTCATTACTGAATTTTTTTTCTTTGGAATAGTTGTTCAGTTTTGTTGACTGAGCACGCCCTTTCAGTTTTCGGTACAGTCAGCGTTAAATTCATATAAGCGTCTATCCTAGTCAAAATAATCTGTAGTGAAAAAGTTCAATTTCATATACGCAATGAGATTTGTCATATAGTTGTAAGCACCCAAAGTGTTCAAAATATCTTGGCAACATAGTTTTCAATATTATGTTCGCAGCCGTCACCGTCAAATTGATATGAGCGACTAGAGTAGTTAAAATGATCTGAAGTAATCTAGATCTTGTTTACTTCAAATAATTTTGACTACTATAGACATTCACATCAATTTGACGCTGACAACCGCAAGCATAATATTGGAAACATTGTTACCAAGATATTTTGAACACTTTGGGTGCTTACAACTATATGAAAATTCTAATGGCGTATATGAAATTGAACTTGTTTACTTCAGATCATTGTGAATCCTATAGACGCTCATATGAATTTGACGCTGACTGTACACCGTAGCAGCCTGTATTCAAAGTATTGGATAGAACCACAGATATGTAGCTGGTCGGATGTTTTTTATTTAAACCTGCAAAAAGGGTGTTAGTGACAGGTTCCCGAACAATGAAATGGCATGATCAGTCAACGTAACTGAACAACTTTCAGAAAATTAAAGAAAATCGACCTGCCCATGAAATTGAACAACTTTTCCCAAGAAACATAGGCCGAAATACGAAAAACCAAATTTGACCTCCCATACAAAATGCGCTATCAGCTGATACAGCTTTTATGGGAGGTCAATAATTGATTTTGTTCTATGACTTATGTTCCTTGGGAAAAGTTGTTCAGTTTCATTGGTAGACTATGATGATGTAGAGAACGATTTTTTTTGTTCATTTCCTAAAAGTTTTATTCACTGAAAGTTGTTCAGTTACGTTGACTGATCATCGCCTTTCAGTTTTCGAAAACCCGTCCTTAACACCCTGTATATAAGAACAGTCAAAAAAACTATTTTGTAATTTTAAATTCTTACCAAATAAAATAACATGTTAAAGAACTACTAAATGTGATGTTGCAGCTGGCAACATTGGAAATAATTTGTATTGGCTAAAGTAAATACAGGTGACTTTGAAGAGGTTCGACAATTTTGAGGGTACTGTTATCGATATAGGGTGACTTTTAATTAGTTCTTGATAGAAAAAGGTATGAATGTACTCATGATACTGAACAACTTTCCCCAAGGAGCATAGGTCGAAATACTAAAATCAAGTTTTGGAAGTTTTGACCTCCCATAGAAACTGCATCAGCTGATAGCGCATTTTGTATGGGAAGTCAAATTTGGTTTTGCGTATTTCGACCTATGTTCCTTGGGAAAAGTTGTTCAGTATTATGAGTACATGCATATCTTTTGCTATCAAGAACTAATTAAAAGTCACCCTATAGAGTAGAATATTGTTTGAATGAATTTTCAAATTGCCAGTGATTACGTTCTGGCCAACGAAAGCTGTCCAGTCCATACAAAACCGCGGGAAATTTAAAAATAACAAGTTTTAAGCCCTGAAAATACTGAGAAATAACAATTTGATAGTTTTAGTTGGTTTTCAAGACTAAAGTCAAACCAACCTGAAAACCAACTAAAAGTATCAGTTTGTTACTTGTTATCATTCATATCATTACAACTTGTTATCTTTAAATTTCTCGCGGTTTTGTATGGACAGCTTTCGTTTGCCAGACTCTAGCTTCAAACAATATTCTACTCTATAGTCAAGAGACGAAGTTTTAAATTTGCATGTTTCGAATAGTATCGTTTCGATATATCGAAAATTGAGAGTGAAGGCACCAAAATGAATCGCAAAAAGTTGGTAATTGTTGGAAATTACAAAATAAATGATGTCGAAACAACACAAGAACCAGGCTTCCAATGGAGGGTCTGAGTAAATATAAGGTCCTAATGAAATAGTGAACATAATTTTAGCTCGTTTTTAAGACCATGAAACTGAACAACTTTCCCAAAGGAACATAGGTCGAAATACGAAAAATCTTTGACCTGATGCAGTTTCTATACATTCTTTATTGCACAAAAATTTACAAATAGTTGATATTCAAAGGTGTTTACAAAGGTGAGCTTATCTCTATAAGAGATCTCTTCCAGCCAACCTATCTGGTGTGAAAGCATTGCATTTATAAATTGAAAAATAAAAGAAAACATAAGAAACCAAATTAAAAGATATGGGATTCTATGGGATATCAAAAATGGATTTTCGTATTTCGGCCTATGTTCCTTGGGGAAAGTTGTTCAGTTTTATGGTCTGAGTAACATACTAAAAATTTGTTCACTATTTTATTAGGGCCTTATATTTGCTTTTCGAAACTTTTTGTGTCGAAACGCACTACTTGGCAAACCATTGAAACTTGGATACTATTGACTAACGAAAAAATACATACCTATAAATAATAAAATACATATAAATAATAAAATACTGCCACTGTAAATATTATTACTAGAACTGAATATTTAATATTATTAATTGTTAATATAGTTTATTTTATTTTTTAATCATTACTTTTGTTAATTGAGTAAAATATTACAGCAACAATAATTTTTTTTTTAACAGTAACAGAACGACCGAAAATGCCATATAACTCCTTGAATCGCACTTGCGAGAAAGGTAAACTAAAGGTTAGTTAGTTATAGCCGGTACAAGTAACTCCAGTGTTGACCGTTAATGCCTTGAACTCAAAAATGTGTCTATCCTATGTCTATCCTATGCAATTGTGTGCGTTATTTAAATCATTGTGTGCCACGTATTTATAGGAACGCACACACACTGCATTCGCATAACCACGCGGCAAACATGTAAACATTAAGACAGGAATAGAATGTGTCTTTGCCGCTAGGCGCGCAGCGGCGCTAGTGCAGCGCAACGCGATGTGCATGTTGCAGGTACCCACGGAGTAAGGAAGGTACCGGTGAGATGATACCACCGATACTCGACAGGTGGAGCTAGTTTAAGTTTTTAAATTTTTTGTTCTTTGTAGTAGATAGTAAATAAACAAAATGTGATTGATAAGGTATCAGAAGCAAATAAAATCTGATTATTTTATCAGAGCAGTTAGGGTAGACAGTGTCTTTCTGTCTTTATGGAGTGCACGCCACTGCTTTGTACCAACCAGCTGTGCTTATTAAGCGTCTTCGTCTGGACACTAAGGGCTCCCACACATAACTGCGATGCGAATTACTGCAAAACCTTGCACAGTTTTTGCGATGCGTCCTCCGGGCTCGCAGATTTATGCAATGCGATTCGATACGACGCCGCATCGCAACAACCTGCGATGCGAATTACTGCAAAACCTTGCAGTCTTCTCGATGCGTCCTGCGAGCTCGCAGATTTATGCAATGCGATGCGATACGGCGCCGCATCGCAACAACCTGCGATGCGAATTACTGCAAAACCTTGCAGTCTTCTCGATGCGTCCTGCGAGCTCGCAGATTTATGCAATGCGATTCGATACGACGCCGCATCGCAACAACCTGCGATGCGAATTACTGCAAAACCTTGCAGTCTTCGCGATGCGTCCTGCGAGCTCGCAGATTTATGCAATGCGATTCAATACGGCGCCGCATCGCAACAACCTGCGATGCGAATTACTGCAAAAGCTTGCAAAGTCTGCGATGCGTCCTGCGAGCTCGCAGATTTATGCAATGCAATGCGAAATCGCAGTTTTGTGTGGGAGCCCTAAGTACTACACTCAAGACAGCTATGCACTATCGTTGCATGACGAGCAGGCATCCCTCTTTGCTCGGCTCGTTGTACGTGATGGATAGTGTGTAGCTGACTTTAGCAATCATGCCTGTAATTATCACAAGAGGAGCTGAATACGTCATGTACGAGTATAGCGATACCAACGGCTTATCGTGTACGTGGCATCAGGATGGATGCCGTCGGGATGTGTCAGTCGGGTGAATTGAAGATGGTGGTAGTAGAAGTAGAAACTCGTCACAATAAATACTTATCAAAAGTATTTATTCAGTTCAGTCCCAAGGAACAATAAAGGTTCTTAAAAGGTCATAAACAAGTTCTAAAACCTTTTTTAAGAATATGCTGGTGAGTGCCACTTAACACAAACAACGTTACATTTTGGACTACAGAACCTCCTGAAGCCAAAAAAGGCCCAGCCTTGGTAACATCTTGAGAACTAATAAGCTCTGACTAATTTAGAACCAAAAAGCAAATGCCAGATCTTAAAAGCAAAAAATAATACCTTTAAGCAATTTGTAGATACTATAAAATAACCTTTTCAGATCCTTAAAGCTTTAAGTTTAGCCAAGGTAGGACCTGAATCTAAGTTTAACGTGGTTATATTTAAGTTTCAAAAAGGGCATTAAAGTAGCATGTAAGCATTATGTAAGCAAATTTTTTGTATTCTAAAAAACTACAATTAGGCTAATATAGCCCCAAAAAGTGTTAAATCTAAACAATTAGTTTTACTTTGAGCATAATTAAGCTTTCACATAAAATATTTATAATAATGAGGTAACTTACAAAATAATATAAACAATGGCGACGCCGGTGTGAAGTTAGCAGAAAAAGTTAGACGAATTTGATAACCCGACCAAATTGAGGAGGTCAATTTTCAAAATGCGAAAACTGCCTTAATTGGGCTCAAATCAAGTAGAAAATGAGTAAGTATGGTAGAACAAACCAAAATCTACCACTATAACCTAAAAAAAAAGACATGAAATGCATTTAAACGACATTCTGTCAATATGAACACGAGAAAGTTCGAAGACCGATAGCTTGCGTTCTGGGTCACATCTGGAGGTCAAACTCATATCAAATGAAAGCCTACTTTATAAAATTTCTAATAAAAAGCAACACAATAGGTTTACAATTCAAATTTTTAAGAAATAAAATGTTATTTTGGGGACCACTTATCGTCAGAAACATCTGCATTTACACTGAACCATATCTTCTGTTCCTTAAGACCTTGCACGATAAAAGTTACATCAAATGAAAGGTATTTTAATAGGCTTTCTAACAATATACATCTCATTTGGTTTGATACAGTTGGAGTGGTAGAAACTTTTTTTTTAATGAACAACTATTTTCAAAAACGTCTGAACTTTCCATGACCCATATCTTCTGTTCCTTAAGACCTTGCACGATAAAAGTTATACGAGATGAAAGGTATTTTGATAGGCTTTCTAACAATATACATCTCATTTGTTTTGATACAGTCGGAGTGGTAGAATTATTTTTTTAATAAACAACTTTCTTCAAAAACGTCTGAACTTTCAATGACCCATATCTTCTGTTCCTTAAGACCTTGCACGATAAAAGTTATACGAGATGAAAGGTATTTTGATAGGCTTTCTAACAATATACATCTCATTTGTTTTGATACAGTCGGAGTGGTAGAATTATTTTTTTAATAAACAACTTTCTTCAAAAACGTCTGAACTTTCCATGACCCATATCTTCTGTTCCTTAAGACCTTGCACGATAAAAGTTATACAAGATGAAAGGTATTTTGATAGGCTTTTTAACAATATACATTTCATTTGTTTTGATACAGTCGGAGAGGTAGAATTTTTTTTTTTAATGAACAACTATCTTCAAAAACGTCTGAACTTTCCATGACCCATATCTTCTGTTGCTTAAGACCTTGCACGATAAAAAATATACGAGATGAAAGGTATTTTGATAGGCTTTCTAAAAATATACACCTCATTTGTTTTGATACAGTCGGAGTGGTAGAATTATTTTTTTAATAAACAACTATCTTCAAAAACGTCTGAACTTTCCATGACCCATATCTTCTGTTGCTTAAGACCTTGCACGATAAAAAATATACGAGATGAAAGGTATTTTGATAGGCTTTCTAACAATATACACCTCATTTGTTTTGATACAGTCGGAGTGGTAGAAATTTTTTTTTTTAATAAACAACTATCTTCAAAAACGTCTGAACTTTCCATGACCCATATCTTCTGTTCCTTAAGACCTTGCACGATAAAACTTATACGAGATGGAAGGTATTTTGACAGGCTTTCTAACAATATACACATTATTTGTTTTGATACAGTCAGAGTGGTAGAAATTTTTTTTTAAATAAACTACTATCTTCAAAAACGTCTGAACTTTCCATGACCCATATCTTCTGTTCCTTAAGACCTTGCACGATAAAACTTATTCGAGATGAAAGGTATTTTGATAGGCTTTCTAAAAATATACACCTTATTGGTTTTGATACAGTCGGACTGGTAGATTTTTTTTTTTTAATGAACAACTATCTTCAAAAACGTCTGAACTTTCCATGACCCATATCTTCTGTTGCTTAAGACCTTGCACGATAAAAGTTATACGAGGTGAAAGGTATTTTGATAGGCTTTCTAACAATATACATCTCATTTGTTTTGATACAGTCGGAGTGGTAGAATTATTTTTTTAATAAACAACTTTCTTCAAAAACGTCTGAACTTTCAATGACCCATATCTTCTGTTCCTTAAGACCTTGCACGATAAAAGTTATACGAGATGAAAGGTATTTTGATAGGCTTTCTAACAATATACACCTCATTTGTTTTGATACAGTCAGAGTGGTAGAATTTTTTTTTTAATGAACAACTATCTTCAAAAACGTCTGAACTTTCCATGACCCATATCTTCTGTTCCTTAAGACCTTGCACGATAAAAGTTATACGAGGTGAAAGGTATTTTGATAGGCTTTCTAACAATATACATCTCATTTGTTTTGATACAGTCGGAGTGGTAGAATTATTTTTTTAATAAACAACTTTCTTCAAAAACGTCTGAACTTTCAATGACCCATATCTTCTGTTCCTTAAGACCTTGCACGATAAAAGTTATACGAGATGAAAGGTATTTTGATAGGCTTTCTAACAATATACATTTCATTTGTTTTGATACAGTCGGAGAGGTAGAATTTTTTTTTTAATGAACAACTATCTTCAAAAACGTCTGAACTTTCCATGACCCATATCTTCTGTTGCTTAAGACCTTGCACGATAAAAATTATACGAGATGAAAGGTATTTTGATAGGCTTTTTATCAATATACACCTCATTTGTTTTGATACAGTCGGAGTGGTAGAATTATTTTTTTAATAAACAACTTTCTTCAAAAACGTCTGAACTTTCAATGACCCATATCTTCTGTTCCTTAAGACCTTGCACGATAAAAGTTATACGAGATGAAAGGTATTTTGATAGGCTTTCTAACAATATACATCTCATTTGTTTTGATACAGTCGGAGTGGTAGAATTATTTTTTTAATAAACAACTTTCTTCAAAAACGTCTGAACTTTCAATGACCCATATCTTCTGTTCCTTAAGACCTTGCACGATAAAAGTTATACGAGATGAAAGGTATTTTGATAGGCTTTCTAACAATATACATCTCATTTGTTTTGATACAGTCGGAGTGGTAGAATTATTTTTTTAATAAACAACTTTCTTCAAAAACGTCTGAACTTTCCATGACCCATATCTTCTGTTCCTTAAGACCTTGCACGATAAAAGTTATACAAGATGAAAGGTATTTTGATAGGCTTTTTAACAATATACATTTCATTTGTTTTGATACAGTCGGAGAGGTAGAATTTTTTTTTTGAATGAACAACTATCTCCAAAAACGTCTGAACTTTCCATGACCCATATCTTCTGTTCCTTAAGACCTTGCACGATAAAAATTATACGAGATGAAAGGTATTTTGATAGGCTTTCTAACAATATACACCTCATTTGTTTTGATACAGTCGGAGTGGTAGAATTATTTTTTTAATAAACAACTTTCTTCAAAAACGTCTGAACTTTCAATGACCCATATCTTCTGTTCCTTAAGACCTTGCACGATAAAAGTTATACGAGATGAAAGGTATTTTGATAGGCTTTCTAACAATATACACCTCATTTGTTTTGATACAGTCAGAGTGGTAGAATTTTTTTTTTAATGAACAACTATCTTCAAAAACGTCTGAACTTTCCATGACCCATATCTTCTGTTGCTTAAGACCTTGCACGATAAAAATTATACGAGATGAAAGGTATTTTGATAGGCTTTCTAACAATATACACCTCATTTGTTTTGATACAGTCGGAGTGGTAGAATTATTTTTTTAATAAACAACTATCTTCAAAAACGTCTGAACTTTCCATGACCCATATCTTCTGTTCCTTAAGACCTTGCACGATAAAGGTTATACGCGATGAAAGGTATTTTAATAGGCTTTCTAACAATATACATTTCATTTGTTTTGATACAGTCGGAGAGGTATAATTTTTTTTTTAATGAACAACTATCTTCAAAAACGTCTGAACTTTCCATGACCCATATCTTCTGTTGCTTAAGACCTTGCACGATAAAAGTTATACGAGATGAAAGGTATTTTGATAGGCTTTCTAACAATATACACCTCATTTGTTTTGATACAGTCAGAGTGGTAGAATTTTTTTTTTTAATGAACAACTATCTTCAAAAACGTCTGATCTTTCCATGACCCATATCTTCTGTTCCTTAAGACCTTGCACGATAAAAGTTATACGAGATGAAAGGTATTTTGATAGGCTTTCTAACAATATACATCTCATTTGTTTTGATACAGTCGGAGTGGTAGAATTATTTTTTTAATAAACAACTTTCTTCAAAAACGTCTGAACTTTCAATGACCCATATCTTCTGTTCCTTAAGACCTTGCACGATAAAAGTTATACGAGATGAAAGGTATTTTGATAGGCTTTCTAACAATATACATTTCATTTGTTTTGATACAGTCGGAGAGGAAGAATTTTTTTTTTAATGAACAACTTTCTTCAAAAACGTCTGAACTTTCAATGACCCATATCTTCTGTTCCATAAGACCTTGCACGATAAAAGTTATACGAGATGAAAGGTATTTTGATAGGCTTTCTAACAATATACATTTCATTTGTTTTGATACAGTCGGAGAGGTAGAATTTTTTTTTTAATGAACAACTATCTTCAAAAACGTCTGAACTTTCCATGACCCATATCTTCTGTTGCTTAAGACCTTGCACGATAAAAATTATACGAGATGAAAGGTATTTTGATAGGCTTTTTATCAATATACACCTCATTTGTTTTGATACAGTCGGAGTGGTAGAATTATTTTTTTAATAAACAACTTTCTTCAAAAACGTCTGAACTTTCAATGACCCATATCTTCTGTTCCTTAAGACCTTGCACGATAAAAGTTATACGAGATGAAAGGTATTTTGATAGGCTTTCTAACAATATACATTTCATTTGTTTTGATACAGTCGGAGAGGAAGAATTTTTTTTTTAATGAACAACTTTCTTCAAAAACGTCTGAACTTTCAATGACCCATATCTTCTGTTCCATAAGACCTTGCACGATAAAAGTTATACGAGATAAAAGGTATTTTGATAGGCTTTCTAACAATATACACCTCATTTGTTTTGATACAGTCAGAGTGGTAGAATTTTTTTCTTTAATGAACAACTATCTTCAAAAACGTCTGAACTTTCCATGACCCATATCTTCTGTTCCTTAAGACCTTGCACGATAAAAGTTATACGAGATGAAAGGTATTTTGATAGGCTTTCTAACAATATACATCTCATTTGTTTTGATACAGTCGGAGAGGAAGAATTTTTTTTTTAATGAACAACTTTCTTCAAAAACGTCTGAACTTTCAATGACCCATATCTTCTGTTCCATAAGACCTTGCACGATAAAAGTTATACGAGATAAAAGGTATTTTGATAGGCTTTCTAACAATATACACCTCATTTGTTTTGATACAGTCAGAGTGGTAGAATTTTTTTCTTTAATGAACAACTATCTTCAAAAACGTCTGAACTTTCCATGACCCATATCTTCTGTTCCTTAAGACCTTGCACGATAAAAGTTATACGAGATGAAAGGTATTTTGATAGGCTTTCTAACAATATACATCTCATTTGTTTTGATACAGTCGGAGTGGTAGAATTATTTTTTTAATAAACAACTTTCTTCAAAAACGTCTGAACTTTCAATGACCCATATCTTCTGTTCCTTAAGACCTTGCACGATAAAAGTTATACGAGATGAAAGGTATTTTGATAGGCTTTTTAACAATATACATTTCATTTGTTTTGATACAGTCGGAGAGGTAGAATTTTTTTTTTAATGAACAACTATCTTCAAAAACGTCTGAACTTTCCATGACCCATATCTTCTGTTGCTTAAGACCTTGCACGATAAAAATTATACGAGATGAAAGGTATTTTGATAGGCTTTCTAACAATATACACCTCATTTGTTTTGATACAGTCGAAGTGGTAGAATTATTTTTTTAATAAACAACTTTCTTCAAAAACGTCTGAACTTTCAATGACCCATATCTTCTGTTCCTTAAGACCTTGCACGATAAAAGTTATACGAGATGAAAGGTATTTTGATAGGCTTTCTAACAATATACACCTCATTTGTTTTGATACAGTCAGAGTGGTAGAAATTTTTTTTTTTAATGAACAACTATCTTCAAAAACGTCTGAACTTTCCATGACCCATATCTTCTGTTGCTTAAGACCTTGCACGATAAAAGTTATACGAGATGAAAGGTATTTTGATAGGCTTTCTAACAATATACACCTCATTTGTTTTGATACAGTCGGAGTGGTAGAATTATTTTTTTAATAAACAACTATCTTCAAAAACGTCTGAACTTTCCATGACCCATATCTTCTGTTCCTTAAGACCTTGCACGATAAAGGTTATACGCGATGAAAGGTATTTTAATAGGCTTTCTAACAATATACATTTCATTTGTTTTGATACGATCGGAGAGGTATAATTTCTTTTTTAATGAACAACTATCTTCAAAAACGTCTGAACTTTCCATGACCCATATCTTCTGTTCCTTAAGACCTTGCACGATAAAGGTTATACGCGATGAAAGGTATTTTAATAGGCTTTCTAACAATATACATTTCATTTGTTTTGATACAGTCGGAGAGGTATAATTTCTTTTTTAATGAACAACTATCTTCAAAAACGTCTGAACTTTCCATGACCCATATCTTCTGTTGCTTAAGACCTTGCACGATAAAAGTTACACGAGATGAAAGGTATTTTGATAGGCTTTCTAACAATATACACCTCATTTGTTTTGATACAGTGAGAGTGGTAGAATTTTTTTTTTAATGAACAACTATCTTCAAAAACGTCTGAACTTTCCATGACCCATATCTTCTGTTCCTTAAGACCTTGCACGATAAAAGTTATACGAGATGAAAGGTATTTTGATAGGCTTTCTAACAATATACATCTCATTTGTTTTGATACAGTCGGAGTGGTAGAATTATTTTTTTAATAAACAACTATCTTCAAAAACGTCTGAACTTTCAATGACCCATATCTTCTGTTCCTTAAGACCTTGCACAATAAAAGTTATACGAGATGAAAGGTATTTTGATAGGCTTTCTAACAATATACATTTCATTTGTTTTGATACAGTCGGAGAGGTAGAATTTTTTTTTTAATGAACAACTATCTTCAAAAACGTCTGAACTTTCCATGACCCATATCTTCTGTTGCTTAAGACCTTACACGATAAAAATTATACGAGATGAAAGGTATTTTGATAGGCTTTCTAACAATATACAGATCATTTGGTTTCATTTGGTAAGGCTTGTTGAAAAACGTGATTTTGTTGGACCCATTATCAATATCCTAGTGTGAATTTTGCACGACCCAAATCCTAGTTTTTAGACTACGTTTTGCCTTGATTGTGATATAAAACAAAAGTTAATTTAATAGGCTTTCTTACAACATACAGATCATTTGGTTTCATTCGGTAGGGCTAGTTGAAAAACGTGATTTTCCTTGGACCTATTATCAATATCCTAGTGTTAATTTTGCACGACTCAAATCCTAGTTTATAGAAAACTTTTGGTCATCGCTGTGGTGTTAAAAGAAAGGTAATTTAATATGCTTTCTAACAATATACAATTTGTTCGGTTTAATCCGGTAGGGCTAGTTGAAAAACGTGATTATGTTGGACCCCTTATCAATATTCTAGTGTGAATTTTGCACGACTCAAATCTTACTTTCTAGAATACCTTTGGTCATCGCTGTGGTGTTAAAAGAAAGGTAATTTAATAGGCTTTCGAACGATATACAATTTGTTCGGTTTAATCCGGTAAGGCTAGTTGAAAAACGTGGTTTTGTTGGACCACTAATCAAAATCCTATTGTGAACTTTGCACGACCCAAATCCTTGTGTTTAGACTACCGTCAGCTTTGATTGTGGTATCAAACGAAAGGTAATTTAATAAGCTTTCTAACCATATACAATTCGTTCGGTTCGATTTGGTAAGGCTAGTTGAAAACCGTGATTTTATCGGACACCTTATCAAAATCTTAGTGTAAACTTTGCACGACCCAAATCCTAGTTTTTAGACTATCATCAGCTTTGATTGTGGTATCAAACGAAAGGTAATTTAATAAGATTTCTAACGATATACAATTCGTTCGGTTCGATTTGGTAAGGCTAGTTGAAAACCGTGATTTTATCGGACACCTTATCAAAATCTTAGTGTAAACTTTGCACGACCCAAATCCTAGTTTTTAGACTATCATCAGCTTTGATTGTGGTATCAAACAAGAGGTAATTTAATATGCTTTCTAACAATATACAATTTGTTCGATTTAATCCGGTAGGGCTAGTTGAAAAACGTGATTATGTTGGACCCCTTATCAATATCCTAGTGTGAATTTTGCACGACTCAAATCCTACTTTCTAGAATACCTTTGGTCATCGCTGTGGTGTTAAAAGAAAGGTAATTTAATATGCTTTCTAACAATATACAATTTGTTCGGTTTAATCCGGTAGGGCTAGTTGAAAAACGTGATTATGTTGGACCCCTTATCAATATTCTAGTGTGAATTTTGCACGACTCAAATCCTAGTTTCTAGAATACCTTTGGCCATCGGTGTGGTGTTAAAAGAAAGGTAATTTAATAGGCTTTCAAACGATATACAATTTGTGCGGTTTAATCTGGTAAGGCTTGTTGAAAAATGGGATTTTGTTGGACTTTTATTAAAAATCCTAGTGTAAACTTTGCACGAACCAAATCCTAGTTTTCAGACTACCATCAGCTTTGATTATGGTGTCATACGAAAAGTTATTTAATAAGCTTTCTAACGATATACAATTTGTTCGGTTCAATTTGGTAAGGCTAGTTGAAAACCGTGATTTTGTAGGACCCCTCATCAAAATCCTAGTGTAAACTTTGCACGTCCAAATCCTAGTTTTTAGACTACGTTTAGTCTTGATTGTGGTATCAAACAAAAGATAATTTAATAAGCTTTCTAACAATATACAGAACGTTTAGTTTCATTTGGTGTGGCTAGTTGAAAAACGTGATTATGTTGGACCACTAATCAAAATCCTACTGTTAACTTTGCACGAACCAAACACTAGTGTCCAGAATAGATTTTGTTTTGGTTGTGGTGTTAAATAAAAGGTAATTAAATAAGCTTTCTAACGATATACAATTCATTTGGTTTCATGCTGTCAGACGGGTAGAAAAAAAAAATTTAATGAGCACCTATCGTCAAGTACATCTGAATTTTCACTGCACCATATCTTCGGTTTCTTTCGACCTTGCACATCAAAAGTTATATCCATTGAAGGGTATTTTTATAGGCTTTCTAAAAATATAAAACTCATTGGGTTTGATATAGTAAGACTGATAGATAAATATTTTTTTTTATTTTCAGTAAATTTTAACTGTAACGCTACAATACTATTCGCCAATAGATGGCGCACTCAGATTCTGAAACGCGCTATCGACTTGTTAAGTGGATTTTATAAGTAGACTAGGTTGCGACAGGACTAAGTTTTCTCCTCTCACCGTCAGATGGAGCTTTGCAATTAAAATTTATTTTTCTGTTCACCAATTTATGGATGCCTCTGTTTACTTTACTTTTTAATGTTAGTTATGCTGCCAGGGTTAATCTGCTGATTGATTTGTAAGTAGAGTAGTCTCACTTTAATTAACCTGATCTGCTAATTATTGTGATAATGATAGTTCAAATAAAAATGATTACAACAATCAAAACATAAGTATTTTTTTATTTATTATGACCAAATTTCTGTTGGAATAATTTGTGGACTGGTGCGGCTCGATGGCAGCAGGTGTGTTGGGCCATTGACAGCGGTGCACTTGCAGATGTTGACTGGACCAGACAAGGGCTTGATTGTAGAGCCGCAGCAACTGACGCTCGTTTTCAGCTGTCAAACAAAAGAACAGCTTTAAAATTTCATCAACACAGCTAACATCACCCATAGTCTAGTGCTTAAGGCAAAGGCCTATCAAACCAATATTCCCGGGTTCAAATCCAATATCCCCAAGGACATTTTGTAACATTATAGGCCTTTTTCAAGTACTTGGTGAACCGAAAGCTGAAAAGGCTTTCTCAGTAGACTACAATGAACAACTTTCTTTAAGAATCCTGTGTGCAATCGGCAAAGATTTGTACAGACCCATATCTCTACCCATGGGTGTTATAATAGGCGACTAAGGGATTATAAACTGGAGAATGGGCAGCAGTGTCTTTCTGTGTATCATAACATCTTGCATACTGCAGTCACCAACTACTGCGTTGCATTGTGCAACACTAACTTAGAATGGGGGAGAAAGTTAGTAAAGCAGTATTAAAAAGAAACTTGAGAAGGATAATGTTGGGTATAAGTAGGTTATGTAGGTATATTTTGTCATAGCTTTTTTTTTTATCATTTATTCATTACATTTTTTTACATAAATTTTATAGCTAAGACGCGCTACAGAAACCTATCAAGGTTTATACGTTGTGCGAACGAGTCGCTTCACTCACACAGACTTAAAAAGTATGAATATAAAATATCACTTAACTAAAATTAGGAACAGTCAACGACAGGTCCGGCTGATAGTATAGTTGTTGAAAATTGAAATAAGTTCTCCTTGAATTGTTTTCTGTTTTCGCTACTTGGTGGCGCTGCTTGTACCTCGTATCCAATATGGCGATACTTCAATAAAACGTATTTGCTTGTTAACATCTAGTCGTTTTTCTTTGGCCACCACCACTGCGTAGGCACTCTGCAGCTCATAATTTCAATAGGTTATGGGCCCAGAGAGCTTGGTAGACCAAAGAAAATACGCAGTAATTCGGATTTTGCTCGCGAAGTGACGATCAGGCATTGAGCACAGATCGACTTCAGTGAAAAAATCACGATGGCGGACTCCGCGAATTTTGCGATAAAAAAGTTCGACGGATCAAATTACAAGCAATGGAAGTTTCAAGTAACCCTCGCGTTGCGAGTGAAGGGTTTGGAAGGTCATCTCACAGAGGAAGAAAGTAAAGAAGCAAAATGGCTGTTGGCAGATGCGTCAGCCATGTTCATTATAACCGCAGCCATGGATCTGTCACAAATTTCCCTTATTCAGAACTGCAAGACTGCGAAGGCGATTTTCGAAAAGTTGGACGCCGTTTACGAGAAAAAAACGGAGTCGACCAAGATGTTATTGCATGAAAAATTTCATAGCTATAAAATGTCACCGAGTGACAACATCGCCTCGCACATCGCCAAGGTTGAAAATATGGCACAGCAGCTAAAAGATTCAGGCGAAACCATATCAGATCTCGCGATCATAACGAAAATTTTGGGGTCGTTGCCCGACAGATACCGGATGGTACGTCAAGCGTGGTTGTCAATGGATGAAAGTAAACAGGAGAAGAGGAGGCTACTTTTACGAAGGATGAAGAGTCTGCTCTCGTGACGAAAACACAGAAGAAAAATTTTAAATGTTTTAACTGTAACAAACGTGGTCATTTTGCGAAAGATTGCCGCGCTAAGAAAAAGTCGCATCAGAACCCGTCAACTTCGTCTCAACACCAGTCGTCAGCTTTTTTAACGGAAGAAGCCCTTTCTTGTGCGGAGGATCCTGCTTGTTGGATTTTGGACAGCGGGGCATCAGCGCACATGACATACAGACGCGACTTTTTATGTGATTTTCATACCAGTAATCACACATGTGTGAGACTAGGTGACAAGTCTGAGCTATTAGTCGAAGGTGCAGGTACAGTACATATTCGTAAATGTATTGATGGAAAGTGGTATGACTCCACGATAAATGATGTGCTTTATGTACCACAGTTAAAGAGAAACTTATTTTCTGAAGGAGTAGTAACCTCAAAAGGTTTTACTGTGATTAAACGTGCTTCCTATGCTGAAATTTGCGAGAATAATAAAGTCGTAGCATGTGCTCATCGTGGAAATGACAACTTGTATAGACTAATTTTCAAAGTCAATGCAGAAGCAAACATTGCAAGAGTATCTTTGAAGCAGTGGCATGAGCGTTTAGGCCACATAAACATTAAGGCAATATGTGACTTAGTGAAGCAAGGTGAGATAAGTGCAAATGTTGATGAAGCCAAAGACTTCTTTTGTGAAGCTTGTGTCTTGGGAAAGCAGCACAGAGCTCAATTCAAGAAGGTGAGTTCTACACCTGTGCAAAATGGTGAAAAAGTGTATTCCGATCTGTGCGGACCATTACCAGTTGAGTCGGTAAGCGGAGCCAGATACTTTATAACTTTCACTGATGGTTTTTCTAACTATAGAGTGGTAAACTTTATTAAGCACAAGAGTGATGCCCTTGAAGCCTTCAAGAATTATGTGAATCTTGTAGAGACCAAGTTCAACATTAAGGTGAAAGTTTTACATAGTGATAATGGGCTAGAGTACTGTAATGAGGCTTTCCGTAATTTTGCTGCTAGTAAGGGTATACAACTTGAGACCACAGCTCCATACACGCCTGAGCAGAACGGCAAAAGTGAGCGTACCAATAGAACGCTGATGGAGTCAGCAAGGTCCATGCTATATGCTAAAAAGTTACCATTGTTTTTATGGGCTGAGGCCATCAATATGGCTGTTTATGTTTACAATAGAACGGCATGTAATGGTGTGTCACCATTTCAGAAGTGGACAGGCACGAAGCCTATTTTAACACACATGAGGACTTTTGGTAGTACTGCGTACATGCATATTCCCAAAGAAAAACGTAACAAACTTGACCAGAAAAGTAAGAAGTTGTTATTAGTGGGATACGATGGGTACTCAAATAATTATAGATTATTTGATATGACAAACAGGAAAATTACAGTGTCACATGATGTCATTTTCAATGAAGTTGAGTCTATAGAGCAAGAGTCTGAAAGAAAAGATGAATATTTGGTATTACCAATAATGGACAATGAGATGTCATGTTCACAAAGTTTTGAAAATGAGAAATTTGAACAATTCTGTACAAAAAACATGACTAAAGAGTCATATGTGAGTAAAGAGTCACCATCATTGACTTCTACAGAATATGAAACTGGAAAAGAGTCTGGCCTTTCAGAAGATGAAGAAAGACAAAATATTACACAGGAAGAAGAACATTGTAATGCTCAGAGTGCTGAGGAAGAAGTTCCTAATGTTTATTCTTTAAGAACCAGAAAGGTCACCCATCATGCTAATTTAACAGAAATAGTTGAGCCTACTACCTATGAGGAAGCAATGGCTAGTGAAAATAAAGAGCAATGGGTACACGCAGTGAATGATGAACTGAAGTCTCATGATGAATGTGGAACGTGGCAATTAGTTGAACTTCCTAAAGATAAGAAGACAGTTGGGAGTAAATGGGTCTTTAGAGTAAAAGACAATCCTGATGGGACTGTTAGGTTCAAAGCTCGCCTTTGTGCTAAGGGTTATTCTCAAAAGGAAGGCATTGACTATAAAGAAACATTTTCTCCCACTGTGCGTTATGATACTATAAGAGTTTTATTGTCCCTGGCTGCCAGTGATAAGCTAAACTTAATGCAGTTTGATGTAAAGACAGCTTTTTTTGTATGGGACGTTGAAGGAAGAAATATATATGAATCCGCCTCCTGGTCTAGAAACCAATGGACGAGTTTGTAAGCTTATAAGATCTTTGTATGGTCTGAAGCAGTCACCATTGTGTTGGTATACACGCTTAGATTCATTTTTGAAGTCCAATGGTTTCAAGAATTCTGAGGGAGATAGGTGCTTATACATAAGTAATAATAAGAAAGAAGAACCTATTTACTTATTATTATATGTTGACGATGGATTGCTTCTATCGAAAGATATTGGTTTGTTAAACAGATTTCTAACTTCTTTGCAAAAAGAATTTCAGATAACTGTTATGAAACCTAAACACTTTGTGGGTTTAGAAATTGAAATTCTTGAGAATGGTTCTATTTTCTTAAACCAGGAGAAGTACATTTCTAGAATTGTCTCCAAGTTTTGTATGGAAAATTCTAAGAAATGTAGTATTCCTGCTGACCCTAATGTAAAATTAACTTTGTCAAATGAAAAGGATTGTGATGTGCCTTATAGAGAGGCAGTGGGGTCGCTTATGTTTGCCGCTATTGGCACGAGGCCAGATATTTATTTTTCTGTATGCCTAGTTAGTCGTTTCTTACATGCATTCGATAACACACACTGGGCAGCAGTGAAACAAATATTTAAGTATCTAAATGCTACGAAGCATCTTGGAATTTTGTATCAACAAGGCAACAACACCATTTCAGGATTTTCTGATGCTGATTATGGAAATTGTATAGACACAAGAAAGTCTATTTCTGGGTATGTTTTCATGATGAATGGTGGTGCTGTTACCTGGTGTTCTCAAAAACAGAAATGTGTTACATTATCTACTATGGAGGCTGAATATGTTGCAGCTTGTTTGGCTACTAAAGAACTGATGTGGCTGAGACAGCTTCTTATTAGTATTGGTTTAAAAGTTAATAAGATAACTTTAAATTTAGATAATCAGAGTTGCATAAAACTTGTTCAGAACTATGAATTTCACAAGCGTTCAAAACATATTGATATACAGTATCATTATATAAGAGAGAAGTTCATGGAGGGTTTTATAGATATAAAGTATGTGAATACTAAAGAACAAGCTGCAGATATTCTGACCAAAGCGTTACCTAGGGTTCAATTTGAAAACTTAAGGAAAACAATAGGAATACTTGGTTTATAGGTTTTTATTGTTATAATGTATGGGGTACATTGTTAGTGGGAGACTTAGGAGATACTTATTTAGTGGGAGTGTTGAAAATTGAAATAAGTTCTCCTTGAATTGTTTTCTGTTTTCGCTACTTGGTGGCGCTGCTTGTACCTCGTATCCAATATGGCGATACTTCAATAAAACGTATTTGCTTGTTAACATCTAGTCGTTTTTCTTTGGCCACCACCACTGCGTAGGCACTCTGCAGCTCATAATTTCAATAATAGTTTTATATTATGCATGATAGTTTATAATATGTTAATGTAAAATAATAGGTGCACTATTCGCAATGTGTGAGCGCGGTACTCGCCAACAAACTGTGTCAGTATGGCGAGATAATAATTTTTTTTATATGAAAATTGTACCTGATTTAAATAAATAAAAAAAAATACCTGGACAGCCTGCTAACTATGCCATAGTAGTGGATAGTTACGTTGGTGTTCCTATTGAATTCCAGAATCTAAGCTCAAAAAAGGATAATATTTCTGGGGCTGGCGAAGAGGGGTGATCAGATCATGTGTATGGAGCTATTTCACCTACTATCCCAGCTAGGAACGGACGGCATAACAAGCTTTGCTTTAAGCCCCATCTAAAATGAGGGCCTCTTTATGTGGCGAGTTGCTTTTTTGGCTTCATCTGGGTATCCTCATCTTCCATCCCCCAATCTACTGATTGAGGTGTACTAAATGAGGACTCTGAGAGGACCTCCGAAGCTTTTTTGTGACGCTGAGGCTCTCTGCTCCACATGCCACCCCGCCTGGGGCACTGGTTTACTGGTACTCCTGCAGCGTAACCCCGTGGAACCTATTTGTTGCTTTGTAAAATCTTACCATGTCGGCAACTGATACTTCCCTGATGTCCTCTTCTGATAGTCTGTTATATATCTTACTAACCACAATGTGCCTCTCACCAAACAGTGTGGCCGAGGAAGAATTTGGCTTTGATAGATATTTACAGGTCGCAGTGACCGTCAGGAACTGAAGACTGGGAAGAAATACATTAGATAAGTTCGTGTATTCATTGAAGTCTCTTGCCGACTGCAGCGGGCGACCTGAGTCCGTTAAAAGTCTTTCAGGTCATCCATGAGAGCTCATGATGGATGGACTATGTAAAACGCACGAAATGTTTTTTTTTTTTTTTTTTTAAATATATGGCTTTCACATCTCTTATTGCGAGATGTATTTTGCCAATGACCGTATAGATTCGACTTGGTATACACGCAGGAAGAATGTCCGGTTATACTGAAGAAATTTTGATGTTCTGTGAACGGACAAGGCGAGGATAGGTACCTAAAACAAGGACAACACAGACACCAATGTTAGTTATTACTAGGGCTAGGAAAATAGAAAGGGTAGAGAGATAGACAAGAGTGGAAGGAAAAGGAAGAGTTAATCGATATAAATATATACTCAAAAGAATTAAAGTTTTATGTCGTGGCATTCAATATATTTTAAAAGTATTTTGACTAAGGGGGTATGTACATGTGTAAGCAGAGATTGAACGTTGGTAGGTCGCGGGATACAAGGAGGGAGCATATCATACAAAGAAAAGGGGTACTTCGTACAACTGAAAAAAATATGATCTGGGGTACCATCGTCCAGACCGCACTCACAAAGGGAATGGTCCCGCACCCTGATTTTGCAGAGAAATACAGGAGTACAAGCGCGGCCGAGACGGAGGCGACATATTGTTGAAGTGGCTTGCTTACTGCCAGATCTAAATCGGAAAAACCATGGCTTGCGTGGGATAAGAGGTTGGATGTTTCCATAATGGCGACCTTTAAGTAGTCTAGAAGTATTCCATTGCTGCTGCCATGATTCCTCCAAGTCAGCTCGGGCAATAGACAAAAGGTCATGGGCAAAGATATTTTGACTGCTTTCAATGCCTGACTGAACCGCTTCCTTAGCCCAGGAGTCGGCCCATTCATTTCCCTCAATACCAGAGTGTCCTGGAATCCACGCGATACAAATTTCTAAGCCTTTCTTGGATGATTTATGTAGCAAATCTTTAATTTTGAAAATGTGAGGGGATTTTAATTTTGATTTAAAAGGGTTACCGATAATTGATTGCAGGCCGCTTTTTGAGTCCGTGAAAATTATTGTTTTAGGGAAGTTATGGGAAACAGCGTAAGAAATAGCTTCAAGTATAGCTATCGTTTCACCGGTAAATACGGAAGCTTGAGAGGGACACCTAAAGCTCAAAACTACATTGAATTTAGGGATCCAAACTGCAGCACCGACATTACCATCTGTGTTCAATTTCGAAGCGTCCGTATATATTGGAATCCATCCTTGCCATTTGCTCATCAGGCGATTGAAATTTTGGTTAGCCCCAGGATCGTCTTTAGCAATACCAAAATCTAAAATTACTTTAGGTGAATAAATTAAAGCCTCATAATCGGTTTCAAAAAGAGGATGGTTGGGGGATTGGAATATAGGAAGAGGGAGACTTTTTATTTTTGTAAAGCTTTTTATAATTCTTGGTGGATCTTTGTGAGACCAATATTGGTTTTCGGCTACTTCTTGGGACAGGGACTCTAAACGTGGGGTGAGGGGGTGATTAGAGAGTGATAATGCTTTATAGAGAAAACGATCGGATAGGTATTGCCTACGAAGAAACAGAGGGGGGTCAACGCACTCGATCTGTAACGCATTTTTGGGGGAAGATTTCATGGCCCCGATAATAATTCGTAGGCATTTGGACTGAATAATGTCTAGTTTTTTAAGAGCCAATTTGCTGCACGGTTCTAAAATAAAAGATCCATAATCAATTTGGCTACGAATTAAAGCGTTATATAGCAGTTTTTGTGAGTAAGGGTGAGAACCCCACCAGACTCCAGATAAAGCACGTAAGACATTTATACCCTTTTCACATTTTTCAGCTATATAATTTAAGTGGGGAACACCAGTCAGTTTAGAGTCTAGAAATACTCCCAGGAATTTCACCGAATCGTTTTGAGGAATTAATTGGTCTTCATAGGTAACGTTGGCCCGTGGGATGCTTCTCCTTCTTGAAAAGACGACAATTCTGCTTTTTAATGGTGCTAGAGAAAGACCATGGTCGTCTAACCATGTTTTAAGATATCTAAGGGCTTCATTGAGATCTTTTAATGACGTATCGATGCATTGGCTAGACACGTATAGTGCAAGATCATCAGCGTATTGCAGAACTTTACAAAAAGGAGACACGGAGTGTTCTAGGTCGTACGTGTATATATTATATAAAAGAGGGCTGAGTACCGATCCTTGTGGGATTCCCTGCCAAAGCGTTCTAGAAGAAAGAAAAGAGTCACCATTACGGATTTTTATGGCTCTGCCCATAAACAGCTCATATACGAAATGTACGATCCTCGCTGGAATACTCAGCTCTAGCATTTTTGCTCTGAGTACTGGAAGAACTACGCTATCGTATGCCGAAGTTATGTCTAAGAAGCAACCAATGACATGTTCCTTCTTAGACAGGGCGAGACGAATGTCTGTAGTGAGTATGGATAAGCTGTCCATTGTGCTTTTACCTTTTCGAAATCCGAATTGGGAATTGGCCAGAATGTTCCGGTTCTCGAGAAGCCATTCTAGTCTGTTTTTGATGAGATGCTCTAAGATTTTACTGGTAGTAGAGGAAAGCGCTATAGGCCTATATGAACGAGCCTCGTTAGGGTTTTTATTTAACTTAGGGATGGGAATAATTATTTGTTGTTTCCAAGGTTTGGGAATTTCGCCAGAGATAAATATGCTATTGAGAATGTTGAGAAAGTATTCCTGGCTCGGGGAACTAAGCTTTGTAATAAATAGATATGGGATGCCATCCTCACCAGGGGATGAGTTTCTCAACCCCTCAAGAGCAATCGTAAGTTCGGAAAAACTAAATGGGCCATCAAAGGGATCACGAGAAGGGGAAGGAGGGGAGGGATCTATAAAAGATTCCTCGGGACATGATGGAGGGGCGAGCCTATCGGCAAACTCTTCCATCCAGGGGGAAGAATCATATGATGTCAGGGGATCGGGTCTAAGTGAACCTCGGAATCTCTTGACATTTCTCCAGACAATAGACGGTGGGATTCTAGGAGATAGGCTCTCACAAAACCTTCTCCATCCCTTCTTCTTCTTTTTGGATAGGATGCGTTTCGCGCGGGCGGTTAGTTTTTGAAAACAAAAGAAATTTTCAATATCCGTAGACTCATTCAATAAAAGCTCTGCCTCGTTTCTTTCATTGACAACTGCCGTACATTCTTCATCCCACCAAGGGGGTGATAAAAGCTTAGATCTACGGGGTTTTTTCTTCGGAATAGAGGCATCAGCAGCTTTATTAAGTAGGTCAAGAAAGAGGGAGTAATTTAGTAGGGGATTATCAAAAACCGTCGGTAAATCTTTTAGCTCTGATTCAACGATGGAAGAAAACTTTGACCAATCAGCTTTTTGAATTTTGTATTTTAGGAGAGGATCAGGGTAAGGAACAGGAAGCACAGATAGTGGTTTTGAGATTATAATGGGGAAATGATCGCTCCCATAAGATTGATTTAATACACGCCATGAAAGTAAAGAAGACAGATTAGGAGAGCAGGCTGATAAATCAACCACCGATTGTGGGTTTTGGCCAGGATAGACGCGATGGGTTGGGGACCCATCGTTTAAAACACACACATTAATGTCATCGAATAAGTCTAAGAGAAACGAAGAAAAAGAATCCGAGTGATAAGAGCCCCATGCGGTATTATGGCTGTTGAAATCCCCTAATATGATACAAGGAGGGGGAATAGAAAACAGGATAGTGGAAAGATCAGGAATAAGATTAAGGTTAGGATGAGGAATGTAGATAGAGACGAAATTTATGTTCATAACCTTTGCAGCAATGACATTTATTTCTTCAGAATGAGGGGGGAGGGAGATCGGAGAAAAAGGAAAGGACCTATTAATCAACAAAGCGCATCCTCCGTGACCGTCAGATCGATCATCCCGAAGACATGAAAAGCCCGGGACCCTAAAAAGGGAACCAGGTCTAAACCATGTCTCCGAGATAGCCGCGACAGACACAGAGTACCCGTTTATTAAATTAATCAGGTCGAATTTTTTAGGGGAAAGGCTTCTACAATTCCATTGGAGTACTTGGGTTAATGGCGGAGGCGCCATTGCTATACAAATTATCCACAAACTGTACAAAACTAGGTGCTACGTTGGACGGTAGGGCGTCGCTCCATTTAGAGATGACGTTGGCGACTAATTTTATAAGTAAGTCGAGCATGTCATCATTTGGGGCAACATCTGCCCTAGTAGACTGGCCGGACAAGGCACAGCCGTTAGGCAGCGAGGGAGATGGTTCAGCAATAATCTGCTGGTGAGCACGACGGTCAAAACCTTGTAGGAGGGGAGTTCTTGGGCGCGGGGAGCGCATGGTAGTCTTCCTGTAGGAAGTTGAATGGGATGGAGTGGATTGGGTGGAAAACACGTTAGGGGAACTAGGGTGGTGTGGGGGACTTTCTGGGATAGGAGAGAACATGACTTTTGCCACGTCTGCATAAGGCCTTCGGACAGCGGGAAAACGGGCGGCAGCTTCAGCATAGGAAATGCTTTGTTCCGACATGACCAGTTTTATGGTTTTTTGTCTGGCGAATTCTGGACACACACTATCAGTCGCGAAGTGTTTGCCTGAGCAGTGAAGACAGGTAGCATTTTGGGGGGCAACATTGCAATCGGCTCCGGGGTGTTTTTTGGTACATCTGTAGCATCTGGCATCTGAGCGACATTGCGCCATAACGTGTCCAAAACGCAAGCATTTCCTACACTGTATAGTCGGTAGGATATATGTCTCCACAGGAAGGGAAGTGTAATATGCAAAAACTTTTTTGGGCAGCTTTTGTCCTTCAAAGGTTAAAACTACCGACTGGGTAGGTACCCAAGCCGGGGGCTCACCTTCTCGTTGAACTTTTCGATTTAGTCGACGAGCTTTAAGGATCTTGCCACTACCCTCCTTCAGGTCTGTGGCATTAACAAATTCCTCCATAGACCACTCAGCGGGAACTCCTCGGACCAGCCCCATTCTTGACACGTTGTAGGATGGGATTGATGTATTTAAGTTGTTTTGAGGGATGCATGGGTTTTTCAGGAATTCATTTGCATCCATCGCCGTTTTGAATTCTACTGACAGCCTATTTCGTCCTAAGCGCTTTATGCCCTCTTTGGTAATGTTGGATACGTTATTTTGAACTAAAATTTGTCCTAATTTGATAGAGCGTAGGGCTATACCAGAGTTTGCCGATTCGGTATTACGTGAGACGTGGACTATGAATGGACCGTCGTCTTCTGGGCCATATGTACGTCGATCTTCGTTCAGATCCGAGTGTTTATAGATAGAGCTTATGGAGGCGGTTGCATTTTCAGGATCTTGTACGTTCTTTTTAACTATGTTTTCTGAATTCCGCGACGTAGGAGAGGATGTGCGTTTTCTACCAGTTGATAAGTCAAGGCCTGTGGTGAGCGAATCGACGGGTGGCACTTGTACTCCCGCTATTTTCAATGCTGGTACTGGGACTTTATTGGTATCTACCTGCATGACCCAGGATTTATCGAGATCTACTTCATCTCCCCCGGGATCAGGGGGCTTAGATTTTTCATTGCCCTCCATGACCCACCGGCCAAAAAGGCACGGATATCCTATTTATACGTATACAAATATAAAACAATAAACCCTTCACCAAGGAAAAAGGAAAGGAAAGCGGAACAACTCACTTGAACAATATAACCTAAAAATCCGGACTCGGTGCAACTTTTGTCAAAAACAAAATCTGATAATCACGAAATGTTTAATTTTCTAAAAATAATAAATAACCTAACTCTAAAAATTACAAAACGTCAACGTCAGCTGTAAGCCAAAGACAATTTTGATTTTTTTTTTGTAGTGATGTACCCATTTCATTCGTTCTTTTTGTCATTACAATCTATTACACCACCGCTTACATGTGTTTATGTACCTAAATTGGCAGCACTGAATCAATAAAAAAAAATCAGCTATAGTACGGCCATCCCAATCAAGGAGGTTTAAAAACAGTCTGGACCAAGGAGGTTTAAGTAGCAGCTCTTTCTGCTAAGGAGGGAGCCATAAGCGTAGCACTTTCTTGCGAGGGATGTATGGATTTTTTTCAAATCCTAATACGTAAAATTTTTATCTTTCTCTCTTAGAAATATGTGGCATGGGCATGGGACTAATAAATGCTACTACCACAGTTTTTCTGGTGAAAACACTTACCATTCAGGAAAAAAACGGTGTTAAAAATCACGCATAAAATGGCTATTACGAATTATTTACGCTTCCGTTCTTAGTATTAATGATCAATTCACCTGCAAAAAAGTTTATACTAAAACATTAGATTTTTAAAGATATCTTGATTTTTGTAAAACTTAACTAAGTTTTTTGACCGCCTAGAATGGGTGACAGTGAGACGCTGTACACTTCACTAGCTCATACAGAATATGTATATGTATATAACAAAATGAAATGGGTACATCACTACAAAAAAAATCAAAATTGTCTTTGGCTTACAGCTGACGTTGACGTTTTGTAATTTTTAGAGTTAGGTTATTTTTAGAAAATTAAACATTTCGTGCGTTTTACATAGTCCATCCATCATGAGCTCTCATGGATGACCTGAAAGACTTTTAACGGACTCAGGTCGCCCGCTGCAGTCGGCAAGAGACTTCAATGAATACACGAACTTATCTAATGTATTTCTTCCCAGTCTTCAGTTCCTGACGGTCACTGCGACCTGTAAATATCTATCAAAGCCAAATTCTTCCTCGGCCACACTGTTTGGTGAGAGGCACATTGTGGTTAGTAAGAGATATAACAGACTATCAGAAGAGGACATCAGGGAAGTATCAGTTGCCGACATGGTAAGATTTTACAAAGCAACAAATAGGTTCCACGGGGTTACGCTGCAGGAGTACCAGTAAACCAGTGCCCCAGGCGGGGTGGCATGTGGAGCAGAGAGCCTCAGCGTCACAAAAAAGCTTCGGAGGTCCTCTCAGAGTCCTCATTTAGTACACCTCAATCAGTAGATTGGGGGATGGAAGATGAGGATACCCAGATGAAGCCAAAAAAGCAACTCGCCACATAAAGAGGCCCTCATTTTAGATGGGGCTTAAAGCAAAGCTTGTTATGCCGTCCGTTCCTAGCTGGGATAGTAGGTGAAATAGCTCCATACACGTGATCTGATCACCCCTCTTCGCCAGCCCCAGAAATATTATCCTTTTTTGAGCTTAGATTCTGGAATTCAATAGGAACACCAACGTAACTATCCACTACTATGGCATAGTTAGCAGGCTGTCCAGGTATTTTTTTTTATTTATTTAAATCAGGTACAATTTTCATATAAAAAAAATTATTATCTCGCCAAACTGACACAGTTTGTTGGCGAGTACCGCGCTCACACATTGCGAATAGTGCACCTATTATTTTACATTAACATATTATAAACTATCATGCATAATATACAACTATACTATCAGCCGGACCTGTCGTTGACTGTTCCTAATTTTAGTTAAGTGATATTTTATATTCATACTCTTTAAGTCTGTGTGAGTGAAGCGACTCGTTCGCGCAACGTATAAACCTTGATAGGTTTCTGTAGCGCATCTTAGCTATAAAATTTATGTAAAAAAATGTAATGAATAAATGATAAAAAAAAAGCTATGACAAAATATACCTACATAACCTACTTATACCCAACATTATCCTTCTCAAGTTTCTTTTTAATACTGCTTTACTAACTTTCTCCCCCATTCTAAGTTAGTGTTGCACAATGCAACGCAGTAGTTGGTGACTGCAGTATGCAAGATGTTATGATACACAGAAAGACACTGCTGCCCATTCTCCAGTTTATAATCCCTTAGTCGCCTATTATAACACCCATGGGTAGAGATATGGGTCTGTACAAATCTTTGCCGATTGCACACAGGGTTCTTAAAGAAAGTTGTTCATTGTAGTCTACTGAGAAAGCCTTTTCAGCTTTCGGTTCACCAAGTACTTGAAAAAGGCCTATAATGTTACAAAATGTCCTTGGGGATATTGGATTTGAACCCGGGAATATTGGTTTGATAGGCCTTTGCCTTAAGCACTAGACTATGGGTGATGTTAGCTGTGTTGATGAAATTTTAAAGCTGTTCTTTTGTTTGACAGCTGAAAACGAGCGTCAGTTGCTGCGGCTCTACAATCAAGCCCTTGTCTGGTCCAGTCAACATCTGCAAGTGCACCGCTGTCAACTGCCCAACACACCTGCTGCCATCGAGCCGCACCAGTCCACAAATTATTCCAACAGAAATTTGGTCATAATAAATAAAAAAAATACTTATGTTTTGATTGTTGTAATCATTTTTATTTGAACTATCATTATCACAATAATTAGCAGATCAGGTTAATTAAAGTGAGACTACTCTACTTACACATCAATCAGCAGATTAACCCTGGCAGCATAACTAACATTAAAAAGTAAAGTAAACAGAGGCATCCATAAATTGGTGAACAGAAAAATAAATTTTAATTGCTAAGCTCCATCTGACGGTGAGAGGAGAAAACTTAGTCCTGTCGCAACCTAGTCTACTTATAAAATCCACTTAACAAGTCGATAGCGCGTTTCAGAATCTGAGTGCGCCATCTATTGGCGAATAGTATTGTAGTGTTACAGTTAAAATTTACTGAAAATAAAAAAAAATATTTATCTATCAGTCTTACTATATCAAACCCAATGAGTTTTATATTTTTAGAAAGCCTATAAAAATACCCTTCAATGGATATAACTTTTCAAATTCGAAAGAAACCGAAGATATGGTGCAGTGAAAATTCAGATGTACTTGACGATAGGTGCTTATTAAATTTTTTTTTTCTACCCGTCTGACAGCATGAAACCAAATGAATTGTATATCGTTAGAAAGCTTATTTAATTACCTTTTATTTAACACCACAACCAAAACAAAATCTATTCTGGACACTAGTGTTTGGTTCGTGCAAAGTTAACAGTAGGATTTTGATTAGTGGTCCAACATAATCACGTTTTTCAACTAGCCACACCAAATGAAACTAAACGTTCTGTATATTGTTAGAAAGCTTATTAAATTATCTTTTGTTTGATACCACAATCAAGACTAAACGTAGTCTAAAAACTAGGATTTGGACGTGCAAAGTTTACACTAGGATTTTGATGAGGGGTCCTACAAAATCACGGTTTTCAACTAGCCTTACCAAATTGAACCGAACAAATTGTATATCGTTAGAAAGCTTATTAAATAACTTTTTGTATGACACCATAATCAAAGCTGATGGTAGTCTGAAAACTAGGATTTGGGTCGTGCAAAGTTTACACTAGGATTTTTAATAAAAGTCCAACAAAATCCCATTTTTCAACAAGCCTTACCAGATTAAACCGCACAAATTGTATATCGTTTGAAAGCCTATTAAATTACCTTTCTTTTAACACCACAGCGATGACCAAAGGTATTCTAGAAACTAGGATTTGAGTCGTGCAAAATTCACACTAGGATATTGATAAGGGGTCCAACATAATCACGTTTTTCAACTAGCCCTACCGGATTAAACCGAACAAATTGTATATTGTTAGAAAGCATATTAAATTACCTTTCTTTTAACACTACAGCGATGACCAAAGGTATTCTAGAAAGTAGGATTTGAGTCGTGCAAAATTCACACTAGGATATTGATAAGGGGTCCAACATAATCACGTTTTTCAACTAGCCCTACCGGATTAAATCGAACAAATTGTATATTGTTAGAAAGCATATTAAATTACCTCTTGTTTGATACCACAATCAAAGCTGATGATAGTCTAAAAACTAGGATTTGGGTCGTGCAAAGTTTACACTAAGATTTTGATAAGGTGTCCGATAAAATCACGGTTTTCAACTAGCCTTACCAAATCGAACCGAACGAATTGTATATCGTTAGAAATCTTATTAAATTACCTTTCGTTTGATACCACAATCAAAGCTGATGATAGTCTAAAAACTAGGATTTGGGTCGTGCAAAGTTTACACTAAGATTTTGATAAGGTGTCCGATAAAATCACGGTTTTCAACTAGCCTTACCAAATCGAACCGAACGAATTGTATATGGTTAGAAAGCTTATTAAATTACCTTTCGTTTGATACCACAATCAAAGCTGACGGTAGTCTAAACACAAGGATTTGGGTCGTGCAAAGTTCACAATAGGATTTTGATTAGTGGTCCAACAAAACCACGTTTTTCAACTAGCCTTACCGGATTAAACCGAACAAATTGTATATCGTTCGAAAGCCTATTAAATTACCTTTCTTTAAACACCACAGCGATGACCAAAGGTATTCTAGAAAGTAAGATTTGAGTCGTGCAAAATTCACACTAGAATATTGATAAGGGGTCCAACATAATCACGTTTTTCAACTAGCCCTACCGGATTAAACCGAACAAATTGTATATTGTTAGAAAGCATATTAAATTACCTTTCTTTTAACACCACAGCGATGACCAAAAGTTTTCTATAAACTAGGATTTGAGTCGTGCAAAATTAACACTAGGATATTGATAATAGGTCCAAGGAAAATCACGTTTTTCAACTAGCCCTACCGAATGAAACCAAATGATCTGTATGTTGTAAGAAAGCCTATTAAATTAACTTTTGTTTTATATCACAATCAAGGCAAAACGTAGTCTAAAAACTAGGATTTGGGTCGTGCAAAATTCACACTAGGATATTGATAATGGGTCCAACAAAATCACGTTTTTCAACAAGCCTTACCAAATGAAACCAAACAATCTGTATATTGTTAGAAAGCCTATCAAAATACCTTTCATCTCGTATAACTTTTATCGTGCAAGGTCTTAAGGAACAGAAGATATGGGTCATGGAAAGTTCAGACGTTTTTGAATATAGTTGTTCATTAAAAAAAAAATTTGTACCACTCTGACTGTATCAAAACAAATGAAGTGTATATTGTTAGAAAGCCTATCAAAATACCTTTCATTTCGTATAACTTTTATCGTGCAAAGTCTTAAGCAACAGAAGATATGGGTCATGGAAAGTTCAGACGTTTTTGAAGATAGTTGTTCATTAAAAAAAAAAATTCTACCACTCTGACTGTATCAAAACAAATGAGGTGTATATTGTTAGAAAGCCTATCAAAATACCTTTCATCTCGTATAACTTTTATCGTGCAAGGTCTTAAGGAACAGAAGATATGGTTCATGGAAAGTTCAGACGTTTTTGAAGATAGTTGTTTAATAAAAAAAAAAATTCTAGCACTCTGACTGTATCAAAACAAATGAGGTGTATATTGTTAGAAAGCCTATCAAAATACCTTTCATCTCGTATAACTTTTATCGTGCAAGGTCTTAAGCAACAGAAGATATGGGTCATGGAAAGTTCAGACGTTTTTGAATATAGTTGTTCATTAAAAAAAAAATTTGTACCACTCTGACTGTATCAAAACAAATGAAGTGTATATTGTTAGAAAGCCTATCAAAATACCTTTCATTTCGTATAACTTTTATCGTGCAAAGTCTTAAGCAACAGAAGATATGGGTCATGGAAAGTTCAGACGTTTTTGAAGATAGTTGTTCATTAAAAAAAAAAATTCTACCACTCTGACTGTATCAAAACAAATGAGGTGTATATTGTTAGAAAGCCTATCAAAATACCTTTCATCTCGTATAACTTTTATCGTGCAAGGTCTTAAGGAACAGAAGATATGGTTCATGGAAAGTTCAGACGTTTTTGAAGATAGTTGTTTAATAAAAAAAAAAATTCTAGCACTCTGACTGTATCAAAACAAATGAGGTGTATATTGTTAGAAAGCCTATCAAAATACCTTTCATCTCGTATAACTTTTATCGTGCAAGGTCTTAAGGAACAGAAGATATGGGTCATGGAAGTTCAGACGTTTTTGAAGAAAGTTGTTTATTAAAAAAATAATTCTACCACTCCGACTGTATCAAAACAAATGAGGTGTATATTGTTAGAAAGCCTATCAAAATACCTTTCATCTCGTATAACTTTTATCGTGCAAGGTCTTAAGCAACAGAAGATATGGGTCATTGAAAGTTCAGACGTTTTTGAAGAAAGTTGTTTATTAAAAAAATAATTCTTCCACTCCGATTGTATCAAAACAAATGAGGTGTATATTGTTAGAAAGCCTATCAAAATACCTTTCATCTCGTATAACTTTTATCGTGCAAGGTATTAAGGAACAGAAGATATGGTTCATGGAAAGTTCAGACGTTTTTGAAGAAAGTTGTTTATTAAAAAAATAATTCTACCACTCCGACTGTATCAAAACAAATGAAGTGTATATTGTTAGAAAGCCTATCAAAATACCTTTCATCTCGTATAACTTTTATCGTGCAAGGTCTTAAGGAACAGAAGATATGGTTCATGGAAAGTTCAGACGTTTTTGAAGAAAGTTGTTTATTAAAAAAATAATTCTACCACTCCGACTGTATCAAAACAAATGAAGTGTATATTGTTAGAAAGCCTATCAAAATACCTTTCATCTCGTATAACTTTTATCGTGCAAGGTCTTAAGGAACAGAAGATATGGGTCATGGAAAGTTCAGACGTTTTTGAAGAAAGTTGTTGATTAAAAAAATAATTCTACCACTCCGACTGTATCAAAACAAATGAGGTGTATATTGTTAGAAAGCCTATCAAAATACCTTTCATCTCGTATAACTTTTATCGTGCAAGGTCTTAAGGAACAGAAGATATGGGTCATGGAAGCTCAGACGTTTTTGAAGAAAGTTGTTTATTAAAAAAATAATTCTACCACTCCGACTGTATCAAAACAAATGAGGTGTATATTGTTAGAAAGCCTATCAAAATACCTTTCATCTCGTATAACTTTTATCGTGCAAGGTCTTAAGGAACAGAAGATATGGGTCATGGAAGCTCAGACGTTTTTGAAGAAAGTTGTTTATTAAAAAAATAATTCTACCACTCCGACTGTATCAAAACAAATGAGGTGTATATTGTTCGAAAGCCTATCAAAATACCTTTCATCTCGTATAACTTTTATCGTGCAAGGTCTTAAGGAACAGAAGATATGGGTCATGGAAGTTCAGACGTTTTTGAAGATAGTTGTTTATTAAAAAAAAAGTTTCTACCACTCCAACTGTATCAAACCAATTGAGATGTATATTGTTAGAAAGCCTATCAAAATACCTTTCATTTGATGTAACTTTTATCGTGCAAGGTCTTAAGGAACAGAAGATATGGTTCAGTGTAAATGCAGATGTTTCTGACGATAAGTGGTCCCCAAAATAAGATTTTATTTCTTAAAAAATTGAATTGTAAACCTATTGTGTTGCTTACTATTAGAAATTTTATAAAGTAGGCTTTCATTTGATATGAGTTTGACCTCCAGATGTGACCCAGAACGCAAGCTATCGGTCTTCGAACTTTCTCGTGTTCATATTGACAGAATGTCGTTTAAATGCATTTCATGTCTTTTTTTTAGGTTATAGCGGTAGATTTTGGTTTGTTTTACCATACTTACTCATTTTCTACTTGATTTGAGCCCAATTAAGGCAGTTTTCGCATTTTTGAAAATTGACCTCCTCAATTTGGTCGGGTTATCAAATTCGTCTAACTTTTTCTGCTAACTTCATACCGGCCGTCGTGGGGCACGATAAGAATACCCGGTTCTATCGCGTAGGTATCCATGTATTCGTATATCAGAGACTATTCCTAATAAAAAAACAATATTTATTTTACAGACGTAACGTGTTCTATCAGTGATTCTTTTCAGGTTAACCTCCAAGTTGATGATGCACTTGTCAAATTTAGTGATGTAAACACAAATCCTAAATTTCAAGAATCAGGCACTGATTATGAAAGTGGTAGTAGCTTGAACGACGAATGTAATCTCGACCATCAGAGTTCAGTTGAAAGTGAAAGTGAAGTTGAAGATGATGTATCTGAAGATAAGAATTTTGACTTTAGTCAAAACGTTAAAGAGTGGGCCCTGAAACACAATATCAAGCATAGTGCTATAAACGATCTTTTGGGAATCCTGAATAATCACACGAATGTAAAATTGCCTAAAGACGCTAGGACTTTCTTAGCTACTCCTAGTAAAACTAATGTTAAGGATATTGCAGGAGGTCAATATTGGCATAATGGTTTAAAAGAATGTCTACAAGAATTATATCAAGACACAGATAGTAGTCAGGATATTACTATAAATATTAACATTGATGGTTTACCAATTTTTAAATCTTCTAAATATGAATTTTGGCCTATACTCTTTAACGTCAATGAACATAATACTAAGCCTATGATAATTGGCATGTACTATGGAAAAGGCAAGCCTAGCAACCTAAACGAGTTTTTATTAGAATTCGTCGAAGAGTGTTTGATTATAATGAATGAAGGTATTGATTGGCGAACACAAATTAAATGTATCTCTAAAATGTTTTATATGTGATTCTCCAGCGAGGTCTTTTGTGAAAGGTATTTATTAAATAATATTAAAATGTAGGTACTAACACTTTTTATATGTCGCCTGTTTGTTTTAGGTGAATTTCGACATTCACTGGATACTGGCTGATTTAGTAATTTTCAGACCAGAGTCTGTTTCTCATCGATATGAGTGACGGTATAATATCAAAAAGAGCAAGAACTTGGTAACCACAGATCAGAAATAAGTCTAGATAACGCAAACTCCGCCGTTTGTATGAAAACGAAGCGTGTCACAGTTCTCGGTGATATGACAAGCCCATGACAAGCAAACTAAGCGTTTTGAGCTTAGTTTGAGCTACGGGTTTAGGCACGCAAAGTAGGTACACTTGAGTCATCTTGACTTATTTCTGATCTGTGTTGGTAACTGTACCTATTATGAAACTATCTGGGAAGGTTTACTTCCGAAGTAATAGACTCTGCATGTGGTAATGATGGTGATGACTTGGTGGCTATCCTTGTGGTCAATATTTGAATTTCATCATCATCATATCAGCCGAAAGACGTCCACTGCTGGACATAGGCCTCCCCTAAAGATTTCAATGACAACCGGTCCTACGCTGCTCGCATCCAGTGGCTTCCCGCGACCTTGACCAGATCGTCCGTCCACCTTGTGGGGGGCCTGCCAACGCTTCGTCTTCCGGTACGTGGTCGCCACTCTAGAACCCTTACGCCCCATCGGCCATCGATTCTTCTTGCGATGTGCCCTGCCCACTGCCACTTTAGTTTAGCGACTCTCAGGGCTATGTCAGTTACTTTTGTTCTTCTGCGGTTTTCCATGGCTCTTTGGGTGACCTTGAGCTTCCTGATAAGGCCTATCGTGTGCGGTCACGTCTTGGTTTCATATGTCATCACTGGCAACACACACTGGTCAAAGACTTTCGTCTTGAGACACTGCGGTATTTTGGACGTGAAGATGTTGCGGAGCTTCCCGAACGCTGCCCATCCGAGTCGGATTCGACGAGTAACCTCTTTCTCTAAGTTGGATTTACCCAGCTGGACTGTTTTCCCCAGATAAACGTCATCATCATTCATCGACAACTTCGAGCGAAGATTCTCTTACTTTGAGTGGAGTGGATACAACAAGGGCGTTAGACATAATTTTCGTCTTATCCATGTTCATTTTAAGACCCACTTGTTGTAAAACTCTACTGAGGTTATTGAGCATCGTGCCGAGATCTTCCAGGGTCTCAGCCATTACGAAAATATCGTCGGCAAATCGAAGGTGTGTCATGTACTCGCCATTACAGATAAGTTACGATTACGGTTCTATAAGATTTTGGTTACGATTAGGTAAAGTTATGAAGGAAACAAATTTGAAAAAAACTAAGCCATTAGGCTATGTTTTTTTGCCTCACTTTACATACTATGTCTCACCTTCTAGCCTAGAAGTTCTAGGTGTTCTAAGATATGGTTTGTGTGCTTCTTCTTTTTATTTAGGTATGTACTTACTTAATGTGTAATTACAGGTTGGCGTGACGGTACCTACAAAAACAAATTGCTTAAATGGCCTGCCAAAGTTACCGATGAGATATCGAAAAATATGTTGAAAGTAAAACTACCCAAGGAGCTTAATAGAGTTGTCAGAGGACTGGATTGTTTGTCACACTGGAAAGGATTGGAATACAGACATTTCCTTTTATACATTGGAATTGTCATTTTGAAGGATGTGCTAAAACCAGATGTTATAAATAAGGACCAAACCGTATACCTCTGCTGCACACTCTTTCTAAATAAATAATTTTTACTTAGTATTATTTGGTTTTATTTATTCAAAATCAAAACGTTTTATCACATCGATAAAAACTTCGAAAACAAACTAAAACTTAAAACTTTTACATTATCATCAAAATCGCAGCCAATCAAACAATATGCAAATTTAAAAAAATTAAATAACAAAAATCAGTTCTTCAAGATAATATTGCCACCGAAAACATTTAGCAAACAAATTAGCTAGATAGATTATGTGACTTCACGTGACGGCTACCGTCACTCAGTTAAATGAGATTTCATCGATCTCCCAACCACTTAGGACTGCCGAGATACAAATCTTCCCCCGTTCTATGGTCTGCACTACTTTAAAAGGCATGATCTGAAAAACACACAAATTTGTATGAGTATAAAATTACCAGTCAATTAGGTACAATCACTTCTAAGAACGCAAACTATCCGTTGCACTTCGGTGCGCTTCGCATATGAATAAGGCTTAAATTCAAATGAAATAGTACTGAAACGTTTCTTATTATAAGCAACTGGAAAAGTATACAACTGTATACTTAAGTAAGTATGCATGATGTATTGACTCGGGGCAAGACTCGGGGACATTATTTAGGCATTTATGCTTGATTTTTTATGAGACTCTATACTATATAGATCGAATTTCAAGCTCAAAATAATATATTGTAAGTAGGTAGTTAGGTAGCGTATTTGGGTGGCATCCAAAATAATTATTCGAATTCAACGTTAGCGTACAAACATATTTATGGCTAGTAATGAAAGGGTTTGTCGAATGAAAGAATTTTTCAGTCACGTGTTATTGAGTTTGCGCGAACTATACAGACTTACTCTGGATTTACCACTATATTTCCAACAAAAATGTAGTCACAATGGACGCGTCTATAAATAAAACCTACTTAATATCTTATGAAATGAATATGAACTTACCTTTTTAAATTGTCACAGCCTGTAGATATATTTGTAGAAACTTCGTATTCAAAGCAATCACAACCTCTTCCATCAAGCACTCTTTGCCGACTAAACAAGATCACACAAGTCTCGAGCAATGCTGCGCGGCCGTCGATTTTGCTAATCAATCCATGTTCCATTCCTACAAGCCGTTTATTAGAATTCACCAGAACTTCGACATCCAAATGGTAATTCAAACAGCCAGTTAGCCCGAAGAAATGCCTAATTAGTTCTGCTTTAGCTTTTTGTGAAACCTATTGGCATTTTTAAATTCTTTGTGTACTTAGCAGTTTCTGTTAATTCTTATTTATGCATTTTTTGCAGCTTGTAAGAATTATAACTCAGGCCACCATTTTGTATTACGAAATCAGGTAAAATTTATTATTCAAATAAATTATTTTAATGAAAATACATAAAAAAAAATATTGTAGTTAAAGGTACTTCAATAATAACTCATTTCAAGCTTATTTTTAAGCTTTTGAAGCCAATATTACAATAAAAAATATTAATAGTATTTTTTTAAATAAATAAATTATTATAATTTCATAAATATTGAGGGCGCCTTTGTTTTTTAACTTAATCACATCCAACTTTGACGACAAACTGGTATGCGCATAGTAATCAAGCCCGTAACTACTTACCTATTTAGCTGTATAATTTCTGGAACCAATTTTAGTATAGTTTCTTAAACGTCGTCATTTTCAGTTCTTATACGTAGCAATTTTTTTTTAACTTTTCTTTTAAAATGTCCACTTCTAACTATTCGTTGCCAGGGCATCATCCTGTATATTCGTAGGTTTCACAAGAGTCCCAAACCAAGGAGGAACCAAGATCCAAGAGTCACAAACCGATCTTAAATTGGAACGTGTTACTGCTAAGAAGTCACGACGATGAATAAAGAGAATGTTTAGTATGTGATTAGCTGTACAATAGTCAAAAAGGAAATACTTTATTCCAAAAAGCTCATAATTAGTTCTTAAGGTTTTATAATAAACAAATTGGTCTAGGATAGGTTGCGTATAGTGCTAACTGGTTTTTCAATTATTAAAAGACCAAGTGGTTGTGAAAAGGTAACGTGTAAGACAAATAAATCTTATTTTACTATTTTTATTGCTAAAATATGGCTAAAATAGAACATATTCTAAACCTAATGGTTTCAAAGCCTTTGGGTTTGATATTGAAGCAAGTAGAACCTTGTTATGACTTTTTGTTTAAGACCATAATGATTTTTCACAAACTTACTGGTTCTAATACCTACTTGTAATTGATTTTGCCTAAATATAAACTATAAGCAAGACAGTAACCAATTTACGTCCTTTATAAGATTAAAAGGCCTTCGTCAGAACTTACACCTTCAAAAAATGTTACTTGGGGTAGGACGTCTTCACAGAATGGGTTTTAAATTAAGTCTACCTTAAGGCCGATATTTCACTTGGACACCACGGTGGCGCGACTGGTTGCGCCACCATGGTGTCCGTAACTAGACACCAGTAAAGACACCAGAGTCGCCACACCCTGCAGCCACAGTATTAAGGGCTATATTTCACTGGAAGTGGTTGCGCCGCCAAATTGGTTGCGCAACCAAACGGCCACCAGGTGAGTAACTCTATAGAGCTGTATACATTTTGTTGGTAGCGGCGACTGGTTGCGCTGCCATGGTGTCCCAGTGAAATACCGGCCTAAATGTTACAAGTCAAATAATGCTTAGTCAAATAAACCCAGTTACTTATTTACGAGTATTTATTGTCAATACATAAAAAAAATACATACAATACATAAAATACATAATAATGGACAATACATATAAAAAGACGTCACAACAGGTACTACTTATTTCAATAAATAAATTTCTTCCAGCAGGCCTAGGCGAGCGTGAATAGTATTGGAGAAGGCATATAGATAGATCGTGCGGCTTGGATTATGCGACTTGGATGGAGAGACTCAAAAATTATACATAAAAGTAACAATAATAAATTACACATAGGTATCTAATTAAAATATATAAACCTTCTACACAAATAAAAAAATAAATAATAATAAATATATGGTATATATTTGTATAAATAAAATACATAGTTATTATGTTATGATATTACACATAAATAATACCTAACTAATAAATAAATATATGGATAACTAAGACAGGGAAAAATAGTGCTCTTTGACTCGTTTTTAGGGTTCCGTACCTCAAAAGAAAAAAACGGAACCCTTATAGGATCACTTTGTTGTCCGTCTGTCTGTCTGTCTGTCAAGACCCTTTATCTCACGAACGGGTAAAGGTATCAGGTTGAAATTAATACCATATATTAGGATCCATGAACCACACAAGATCTGAAAATTTCAATTTTTTACAACGACGCAATCAAAAGATATGGCATTTTATGTCCTCATCTCCATACATTTATTCAAAAATGCAAAACTTACAGGGTACTTCCCGTTGACCTAAAATTATGAAATTTGGCAAGAAGCTAGGTCTCACAGTACAAATAATGGGAAAAGTCTGAAATCATTAAATATTACAACTTTTCTCACAACTAATGATAACCAATTGTGGTGAGCTCCCGTTTCAAGAACATTCATATAAGAGAGGGGTCAAGTTGGCTGGTCGCTGAGGCGATTTTTGTTTTAGTTCTATTTAAAAACGGGAACACTTACAAACTTGAAAATTGGTATGTTTATAGTGCATAAGCTATAAAATACCAACAAATAATAAAATTTGGTCAAGCGCGTGTCAAATCTAGCACATTAACTTACTGAAATTTCAACTAATACAATTATGTTTATGTAGTGGTACGGAACCCTCAGTGCGCGAGTCCGACTCGCACTTGGCCGGTTTTTTAAAGATAGCGATAGAGGGACTATCGCGAACAGTGTGTGGGAGGGAGTTCCACAGCCTAGCCGCATGGACAGTGAAGGAGTAGGAATAGAAATCGGAGTGGTGGGAGGCGATACACAAGTTAGTCCTGACACTGGGGCGGCAAGGCTCAACTTGTGAACGAGAGAAACAAAATCGCTCACGTAAATAAGACGGGCAAGAGGGATTGTACAAAATGGTATAGAGGAGAGAAAGGATATGTGTATTTCTGCGAAAACGAATTGGGAGCCAATTGAGCTGTGAACGAAAGTGAGACACGTGGTCGTACTTGCGCAATCCGAAAATAAATCGAATGCACAAGTTTCGGAGGCGCTCAAGCTTATTTAATCCCTCCTCAGTGACATCCATATAGCATGAGTCGGCGTAATCAAGGATTGGTAAAAGGAGAGATTGGGCAAGGGAAATTTTAGTCTTCAGAGGTAAAAAACTTTGAAGGCGTTTGAGAGAATGCTATGAAAACTGCAATTTCCGACTGACCTCGTTCACGTGAGCGTCCCAAGAAAGGTTGCAATCCATGACCAGACCAAGGTTTCTTGCAGTTCTTGAAAAGGTGATGGAGGTGCTGTTGTAAAGAACTGGAGGGATTGCGACTGGATCTAACTGTCTACTCATATATGGACTGCCGATAATCATAGCCTGCGATTTACTTGGGTTAACTAGCAGACCAAAAGATTCAGTCTGCGTTTAAGGTCTTCATAAAGACTCTCAATGGCACCGTAGATATCCTTAACGTTGCAGCTGCGGTAGATTTGCAAATCGTCTGCATAGAGATGGAAGTTAGATGAGATGACTGATGTAACAGTATTAATGAAGATGGAAAAGAGAAGAAGATTACTTCCTTTTACGCATACTATGCGCATACATTACACGTGCTTTCCGAGGCACGGAAGCGCTCAGGTTGTTGTGCCGGGTTCTGATGACGGGCTGAAGTTTCGTTATTTGAAAAAAAAAAAGCGCGGGTACCACTTCCCTTAACGTCTTCATTTTTATTGATGTATTTGTTAATTTTACAGATCAACGTCTGACTCTGCATGCTTTGTTTTATGTTGTTAGTAATTATTCTAATGGAAAATCTTGTATAAATAAATTTATCCTTAGGTACTTTGTAAATGTCGTCTGGTCCACCGCGATACAAGTGCCTGCTCAAGTGCACTTGGGTACGGTAGTGAAGGCCAGTATTATATTACTCTATGGTGAAGGCCGGTTACAAAGTTTTTGAGTGATTCTAATTGCATTTTTTATAATGCGCACGGCTTAGGCCGATATTTCACTAGGACACCACGGTGGCACGACCTGTGGGCACGACTGTTTGCGCCACTGGTGTCCGTAACTAGACACCAGTAAAAACACCAGAGTCGCTACACCCTGCGGCCACAGTATTAAGGGCTATATTTCACTGGGAGTGGTAGCGCGACCAGCATCCGAGCTGGTCGCGCCGCCAAATTAGTTGCGCAACCAAACGGACACCAGGTGAGTAACTCTCTATAGAGCTGTATACATTTTGTTGGTAGCGGCGACTGGTTGCGCTGCCATAGTGTCCCAGTGAAATACCGGCCTTAGGAGTGGAATTCTCTGCCTGCGTCTGTGTTCCCGAGCTCTTATAACCCGAATCAATTTAAGTCGCGAGTGAATAGGCTTCTTCTGGGCAAGCTCGTTCTATCGTCGACCTCATCTCTGTCCTCAAGGCTAGATCGAGGTCAAAAGAGTAAGGCTAAGTATACACAGTAAAAAAAAGGGCGGGTTGCACTCCGGGAGTGAGACGTTGTGAATTTTTGAATAATTTGGAATGGATAGGGAATAATTTAAAATTTTTACTCATCTAAATAAAGTGCCATGCGCCGCTAAAGAAGTTTTCACTTCAAAACTTAAACATCTGACTCGAGATGTCACGCGACATCTGACACGAATTTAACATTTTTTACCCATCTAAAAAAGTGCCAAGCGCCGATAAATAAGTTTTCACTTAAAAAAAATTAAAAGGATTTTATGCAAAAAGTAATATAATGATGCTATGACTCTTGTAACACAATAAGTTTTTTTTTATCTACCAAAGATAAAGAAAGATATAATTTTTCTATGCCTATACCCTACCGGACCCAACTGGGCCGGTATTCTTCTAAATTTCTTAACTTGAGATAATTTCAAGAGTATGGTACCTATTTGATATTGGCGACAAAAAATTTGGAACTCTGTGTACGTACATTGCATACTTTGTACAAGCTTTGTACAAGAACTAGAAAATTGTTCCATACATAACAAGCAGTAAAAAAATTAAAAAGCTTCAATATTTCACTGCTACAGATTTGTCAGAATAAGGAAGGATAAATAAATAAATCTCAAGGATAATAATTATACTTAAAACAAGAGCGAAAGAGATACAAGATAAACGACGCTATGAAAATGAAAGAGATGGATACATTTATCTTCATATACGCGTCCAATGGCGTCTATTACTTACTTACCGAACGAACAAATTCCTATTTATTTAGAAACTATAAAAACAGGTTAAGCGGCTTGACGGAAGCCCTGGCGTGGGAATATATTATAAACACAACCTTTTTACAGTAAGCAGACAAAAAACCTACCGATAAAAAAAATTGTTCAAGAACTAGAACCCGGCTACTGGCAAATCTTTCTCTAAAAAGTATGCAACAAGAAAATATTGTCATCTGAAATTGTTATGTACAAACTATGGTATTTAATAAATATTCATAGTGATGTTCAGATAAATAGCCGTGGTCATATTACGCCGCGAGCGACTCGCGCATAGTATCTACTGGCGTGGATAAGGTCGGACTACAAATCAAATGGACTACAAAACTTTCGTGGGTGAAATAGAAAAAACGAAATCACCTCGCAGAAATAGAAAAAACGAAAAAGAAGAATGAGTGGAGATGGCCACCTAGCAAAGACAACGTAGCTGACGACGAAACACGAGGGACCACAATAAACTTCAACTTTAAGCATTGGTCTTTTCATGGACCGTGGAGTGCTGGTAACCCACAACACAGGGTATCCTAGTGTGGGTGTCAGTTTGCATTGTAACTATGATGTAATCTTTTTCACAAAAAAACTATATATTTTTTCTTATTTTATTTTTTTGAGGCTGCCTGAAGAGGAGTGGCCCAGAGAAAAGAAGATAGAAGTCCCAGTCACAGAAGAAGAGAGACAGAAGGTCAACGCCACAAGCAGAACCGAAAGTACAAGACATGAGTACCTGCCGAACATCAAGAGGCGTTGTCCATTTCGAGAACCTCTTGATGTTCGGCAGGTACTCATGTCTTGTACTGTCGGTTCTGCTTGTGGCATTGACCTTCTGTCTCTCTTCTTCTGTGACTGGGACTTCTATCTTCTTTTCTCTGGGCCACTCCTGATTCCCTTTTTTTTTTTGTTGCAAACATGGTAGTAGGATGTTACAATAGATATTACAGAACAGTCATGTTTTGCCTAGGCTCTTAAATTCGTTAGGAATTTCATTAAATATTCTTATACTCATACATAAACAACTAGTATTATATTTTTCAGTAAGTGGTGTTTCTACATGAATCAATCTCTCTGGATCCCTACAACCTCTCATGCTAATTTCTCCAGCTTTTGTATAAACATCCGGATTTTGTCTCACGAAAACACAAAGTTCAGTCCCTACATGAAGTCCTGACAGTTCGGGCTAAATTCCATATGGAAACCCTTGCCAGAATCGGGGCCTAGTTCGTGTGTGTTGTTCCAGACGACAGTGACTATTGATGGAGGCATCGAAAGGAACCAAAACCCAGGTGATTATCGCCCAATTGCTCTTTTGCCTTCAATATCTAAATTGTTCGAAAAGGCTATGCAGTCGCGACTGTTTAAGTTCTTGGAAAAAATCACATATTAAGTAACTCCCATTTCGGATTTAGACAAAAGCGCTCTACTGTTCTTGCGGTGTACACCTTTACGCAAGAAACTCTCAATATAATCAACGATAAGCTGTAATGCTAATAGATTTAAGTAAAGCGTATGATAAAGTCGCTCACGGCATACTAAAAAATATATTAAATCCGGAATAAGAGGAATTGTATATAAATGGTTCCAATCTTACCTAGAAAGAAAGAAAGATTTTTTTTTATTTTAGTACTATACTTTTTGTTTTATACTAAAAAAGGTAGCCGCCTCTCAGCTTATGCTACAGCACCTTGCGCTGCTGTAGCGCTGGTCTTCCGTGACCCTTGAAAGGTAGGTGTAGCAACATACATTTTACCTTACAATACGAGTAGTTACAATCATAGACATAAGCATAGAAGACCATCAATGAGGGCGAGCGAGAAACAAATATCTACCCGGTGGTAAGTGGTCACCACCGCCCATAATACCCACTGTCTTGTTAGTGAATTAATTTGACACTAATAAGACAGCAAAGCGCGTTACCCACCCTGAGAACTAAGATGGTATATCTCATGTGCCGGTAATTTCCCTGGCTCCCTTACTCTTCAAACCGAAACACAGCAGTGCAAACACTGCTGCTTTACGGCAGAAAAAGGCAAGGGGTGGTACTTCTCCAATCGGACTTTGCACAAAAGCTTTAACACCTACACGTTTCTACATTATTTTCAACAAAGACATGGAAAGTCTAGTGAGTCCGATTCGCACTTGGCCAGTATATTTTTTTATTTAAGACTATAATTAAAGGTAAATTGAAGATAAAAGCTAGCTTCTTTGTGAGTTAAGAATTTTATTATTATTAACATAGTATATAAAAACCACATAATATGCAAAAAATAATATCGGCTTACAGATATCACGGTTGAAAAGATATAGTATTTTAAAAGACAGACGGGCTACTCGTTCTCTAGCGCCCCCATCAGTAAAAAATAATATTACTTGCTAAATACAAAACTTATCGAAAATCCGGAAATACAGATTGAAGTAAAGGTACCCTAGTTTATTTAGAAACTATTTTCTCTGGTTAAATAAAGTTACCCGTAGTTAAAGATACAAAAACAGCTTAAGACGATATGTAAATTTTATGGGTGTTTTGAAGACAAATATCTTTTTATTTACTCAGTATCTTGCCGTGATTTTCAGGTATGTGTTTCTTGACCATTTATATTGCTAAGACTAAAACATGATTCGTGAAAATCGACTCGACAAAATAAAAATCCAAAGTTGCCTCTTCAATTTTCATTCCTTCCTCTTTTTGTGGAATCTGAGGTGTTTTAAGTAGTGAAATTAAGTATACAGAAAGGTATTTGTAGTTGCTAGGGTTTACCCAACCTAAACTTTTATTTTATTACTTAGTTTTTACAAAAAGTCCATATTTTATATCAGGCGCTTACGTCATTTAGTTTTGGTAACACGCACAGTATATCTTTCGGAATCTAATGCGTTGCAGAAATAATAAATTTATCCATTTCTTTCCAGCGAAAAGACTGCGTCCACTGTCAAATAATTATCTGTTCACATATACTCTTAAAATGGCCGTTTTTCGCAATTTATGTATTTGTAACTACAATTTCAATAATAAAAAACATCTGTTCAAAGCAAACATTTCAAAATTAGCGCGGAAACGATTGATTAAAGCCTTTATATGGAGTATTGCGCTCTACGGCTGTGAAACGTGGACCCTAACGCAAAGAGATAGAGAAAGGTTAGAAGCATTCGAGATGTGGTGTTGGAGGAGGATGGAGAAAATCAGCTGGACAGAAAAGAAAACTAATGAAGAGGTCTACAAAGTAGAAAATCGCAAAATTTGCGATTTGTGAAATTTTGCGATTTTCTACTTTGTAGATTTATCCGAACACAGGAAGTGTTAAAATAAAAATCATTTTTTAATGAAGAGGTGTTAAACATGGTTAATGAAAGAAGAAGCATATTAAATACTATTGAAAACAGACGAGGGAACATGTTGGGACATCTGATACGACACGACAAATTTTTAAAAACTATCATAGAAGGAAAGGTTGAGGGAAGGAGAGGTAGAGGAAGGTCAAGACGTTGCTACATGGACCAGATTAAGGAAAAAATAAATGTCGTGTCGTATCAGAAAGTCAAACAAGTTGCAGAAGATAGGAAGGCGTGGAAGTTACTCCACCGACAAGAGCGTAGCTCTTAAATAAGAAGAGGAAGAACTACAGTCAACTATATTTTTCAGAATTGAAACAATCTAAATAAACTAAGGGTACCGTTACTTCAATATTTTAAGACAGATTTTCGATAAGTTTTGTATTTAGTGAGTAATATTTTTTTAACCGATGGGGGCGCTAGTTGGCTGCAGGAAACTTCAGAAAAGCCCTTAAAGAAGACTAAGTATTAAGTCTTGGTAAGTAATAAACGAAATTTCGATTAAAATAGTGTAAAAATAATTTGGGTGTAAGGGAAAACTGAAAGGGCGTGCTCAGTCAACGAAACTGAACAACTTTCCCAAAGAAAGATTTCTGGGAAATGAAAAAAAAAATTAACCTTTCCATACAAACTGTTCGAGCAGAGTGAGGAATTTGTATGCAGAGGTCAAAAATTTTTACATTTTGCAAAAATGTTTCTTTGGGAAAGTTGTTCAGTTTCGTCCCTTACACCCTTTATGTCACCAGAAAATAATCAATTTCCAAATAAGTTGATCAACTTTCGAAAAACAAGTCTTAGGAAATTCGTAGGTCCATAGTCTGTTTTAACAACTTTGTAAACACTTTTATGTAAATCTTATTTACTGTATCCCTTCTGTGCAAATCATTAGAAACAATAAATTATTATTTATTATTTATTTATGTTATTAGTGTAGGCAACGAAGCAGTTGACCGGAACATAAGTTCCTAAGGCAGATTTTATTTTACAGGATGATAAAGAATCATGAATTAAATGTAAATACAAAATATCAAAAAAAAAATGTTCATGCATTTTGTATGGAAAAATTAAAAGCACCGATTTTTTTTTTTTTTTTTTTATAGAAGTTTTGTCTCATGTAGTGTAACACCCCAGCAAAGTTTCATCGACTGAGGATTTAATGCGGGGGTCTTCATACAACGATCCGCTTCGTTGCCTCGACTATATGTGGTAGGATCTCTTTCGACCAAAATATTTTTCGAAAGTAATTGATCAACTTACGATTTTGTATAATTTTCCGATGACATAAGCACCATTATAGCAAGTTAGTTAGACCATGAATCTGAACACACTTATCCTAAGGCCGGTATTTCACTGGGAGTGGTAGCGCGACTGGTTGCGCCACTGGTGTCCGTAACTCGGATGCTGGTCGCGCTACCACTCCCAGTGAAATAAAGCCCTTAATACTGTGGCCGCAGAGTGTGTCTTTACTGATGTCTAGTTACGGACACCAGTAGCGCAACCAGTCGCGCCACCGTGGTGTCCCAGTGAAATACCGGCCTAAGAAACATAGGTCGAAATAGGAAAAATTTATTTAGACCTCCTATACAAAATGCGCTATCAGCAGTTTCTATGGGAGGTTGAAAATTTATTTTCGTATTTTGAACTATGTTCCTTGTTCTAGGAAAGTCGTTCAAAATTATGTTCACTATTTAATTAGAACCTTATACACCTTGTTCTTGAGGACATGCAATAATTTTAAGAGCACGTACATATAAAGAAACTGTGAATGAACGGTAAAAAAATTATTTAAATAATTATTAATCAAATATTTATTACAATTTATTAAATTTAATATTTACGATAGATTTTGTAATTTTTTTCTTTTTGTATTTCTAAAGTTGTATACGACGCACAAAATAACTGTGGCCCTGTCATTGATGCGCAGAAGAAAAAAAATGGCCCATTTTTGCACATTTTTGACTTCTGCGCATCAATGACAGGGCCACAGTTATTTTGTGCGACGTATACAGTTTCGTTAACCGAATTTGTTTTAAAGTTAAACACGAAAAACAAAAATTTGTATGGGAGGGCATTTTTTTTTTCGTATTTCAAGTTTCAACCCATGTTTCTTAGAGAAATTTGTAGTTTCGTTAACTGACGTGCTCTTGAATTTAATGCATATCTTCAGGAACACGATGTATACAGGGTGTAACAAAAAGGGTACTAACCCCAAAGGATGAGATTCTTCCCATGAAAGTAAACAACCCTCTTTAAGGAACATAGGTCGAAATACGAAAAAAAAATTTTGTACTCATAGATTTATTTAGCCAAGATAGGGTTTTGAGAACAAGCGGTTCAAAATTTCCCCATACAAGAAAAAATAGCGCCATCTGTGAAAAATCGCGTGAACTACGTTGTGTAGTACTTCGGTCGGTGCTAAATACGCGGAACGGAAATAATATGGCGGGAAAAACAAAACAAACTTATAACTGTTTACATGTGATTTAGGCCTGGTTTTTCAGTTTCATTCCTTGTCTTAATAAGAGTATATTGTTTTTTCATTTTTGTTTAAAGTCCGCGCGTTTTCGCATCCGGCAATGATGACAATATGACTGACAACGACTGACATTTGTTGGTCCTAAACGTCAGATTTCGGACCAACGAATTGGGGACAATGTAACGTGCCGATGGGTTAGTACTTATATATAAGTAAATGACTCCCATACAGAATGCTCTATCAGCTGATTCAGTTTCTATGGGACGTCAAATTTTTTTCGTATTTCAACCTATGTTCCTTAGAGAAAGTTGTTCAGTTTCATGGGCAGATTCACACCCTTCAGTATTATCACACCTTTCCATGACACGTTGTATGGTAAATAATTAGTAAAGATAAAGTTGTGGAGGCCTCAGGGCCTCAGTCGCTGAGGCCCAAGTCGCTGTCCGAGTCCTCTTTGCCTCGAATGGTCTTCTTATTCTTCACGACCACGGATGGGTGCCCGCGGGGTGCGGGGGGAGTGGTCAGGTCTCCGCTGTACTCGATCACCTGCGACCTGCAACCAACACACATTTATAACACCCCTCCCAGTGCCTGGGCGACCGAGCTTCGCTCTATAATAACCGCCTCAACAATAAAATATAATCGGGTGAGCAAGCTATCATCATAACATCCCATGAAACGTCCACTACAGGACAGGGAGCTCTCTCTAGAATTCTAGCTTTTGCTGGAAAAATGTAGAGGGGAGTACCATAGCCACCACGCTTGTTAGCGTTACGGCTGGCACCATGGTCTGCAGTTATTGGTGACCGCAGAATGTACGATGACACGGTACACGGAAGGACGCTGCTGCCCATCCTCCGGTTTATAAACCCTTAGTCGCCTCTTACGACATGTATATATGTATGTAGGGATGGATGTATGACTATGTATGTATGTATGGATGGATGTATGAATGAATGTATGTATGTATGGATGGATGTATGAATGAATGTATGTATGGATGGGTGGATGTATATATGGATGGGTGGATGTATGTAATTATGTATGAATGTATGTATGAATGGATGTATGAATGAATGTATGTATGTATGGATGGATGTATGAATGAATGTATGTATGGATGGGTGGATGTATATATGGATGGGTGGATGTATGTAATTATGTATGAATGTATGTATGAATGGATGTATGTATGAATGGATGTATGTATTAATGTATGTATGTATGGGTGGATGTATGTATGTATGAATGTACATACTGGGCAATGCGCCACTCCATCACTTCCGTAGTGAAGTCGTCTCGGTTCCCGAGATCGGTGAACCCCACTATAAAGTCCTGCATTTTGTTATGTATGTATGTACGTATGTATGGGTGGATTTACGTATGTACGTATGTATGTATGAATGGATGTATGTATGAATGGATGTATGTATGAATGTATGTATGTATGGGTGGATGTATGTATGTATGAATGGACATACTGGGCAATGCGCCACTCCATCACTTCCGTAGTGAAGTCGTCTCGGTTCCCGAGATCGGTGAACCCCACTATAAAGTCCTGCATTTTGTTATGTATGTATGTACGTATGTATGGGTGGATTTACGTATGTACGTATGTATGAATGGATGTATGTATGTATGAATGTATGTATGTATGGGTGGATGTATGTATGTATGAATGTACATACTGGGCAATGCGCCACTCCATCACTTCCGTAGTGAAGTCGTCTCGGTTCCCGAGGTCGGTGAACCCCACTATAAAGTCCTGCATTTTGTTATGTATGTATGTACGTATGTGTGGGTGGCTTTACGTATGTATGTATGAATGGATGTATGTATGTGTGGGTGGATGTATGTATGTATGAATGTACATACTGGGCAATGCGCCACTCCATCACTTCCGTAGTGAAGTCGTCTCGGTTCCCGAGATCGGTGAACCCCACTATAAAGTCCTGCATTTTGTTATGTATGTATGTACGTATGTATGGGTGGATTTACGTATGTATGTATGAATGGATGTATGTATGAATGGATGTATGTATGAATGTATGTATGTATGGGTGGATGTATGTATGTATGAATGGACATACTGGGCAATGCGCCACTCCATCACTTCCGTAGTGAAGTCGTCTCGGTTCCCGAGATCGGTGAACCCCACTATAAAGTCCTGCATTTTGTTATGTATGTATGTACGTATGTATGGGTGGATTTACGTATGTACGTATGTATGAATGGATGTATGTATGTATGAATGTATGTATGTATGGGTGGATGTATGTATGTATGAATGTACATACTGGGCAATGCGCCACTCCATCACTTCCGTAGTGAAGTCGTCTCGGTTCCCGAGGTCGGTGAACCCCACTATAAAGTCCTGCATTTTGTTATGTATGTATGTACGTATGTGTGGGTGGCTTTACGTATGTATGTATGAATGGATGTATGTATGTGTGGGTGGATGTATGTATGTATGAATGTACATACTGGGCAATGCGCCACTCCATCACTTCCGTAGTGAAGTCGTCTCGGTTCCCGAGATCGGTGAACCCCACTATAAAGTCCTGCATTTTGTTGTCCTTCACGCAAGCTATTGTCGGGATCACTTTGATCTTCAGGCGGCCTGCAAATTAAAGGAAGGTTTAAGGCGATCCGTTTTCCATATAGTCCAGTCAATCTACGATATGAGGATGCATTAAATGCACATTTAGAGAAATTAATTTTAAATAGTAATATAGGCTATTTGAAGCTATAAATAATTAAATCCGGCAATTTTTTAAAACACATTTTTTGTTAAAGTACCAGTATAAGCTGACCTGTGCTACATAGTAAATATTATACAAGTTGAGTTCACCTTACACTGGTATTAAAAATATCAACGTTATGTCGGCGATTACTGTGGTTTTAAAGCTTTTAAAGGTGTTACTGGTGATTTAACAAATTACCACCTAATGTGCATTTATTCCATTTTCTCCATACAAACTTTCGTAGATTGGCTGGACTAATACTTACTAGATTCTAATGACTTGCATTCTTATGCGGGACATAAAATGCTGTTGAAAAAAGAGTGTATACTGCTATTTTTAGTTGAAATTTTCGCTGATTAATACAAAGATACAGCTAATGCACCGCCCATAACACCCACTGTCTTATTAGTGACGTACTTTGACGCTAATAAGACAGCAAAGCGCGTTGCCTACACTGAGAACTAAGATGTTAAAGTGCGATTGTTGAATACTTACTGGTGAGGAAGGGAGCTCTCTCGGCGTCAATCTTTACAAAACGGGTCTCTACGTGTTTTTTGGCCAGCACCTGCAAACAAAAACATTAGTTTATTTATTACTATGAAAGAATTACAAAGCCTTATGTATGAGGACCTAAGGAAAACTTTTAAAACAAAAAACCCTTCTGACGGTGGTAGGGCTTTTGTGCAAAGTCCGTCTGGGGAAGTACCACCCTCTTGCTTTTTACTTTCGAGCGGAGCGAGAAAGGTATTGTATTCGTGAAAAAAAGTTTTTCTAATTTTCTCAAAAATGTGTTCTATATCACTTATACATCATAAGTTCAATCCTAGTACTGCTCGACTTTTCTAGGGCTTTCGACTGAATAAATTCTTCATTATTAATTTCTAAGTTGGCTTACTATGGTTTTGAGTCTACAGCTCTCAGGTGGTTTAGCAGTTACCTATACGGGCGTTATCAAAGAGTTGTGATACGAAAACCTGACGGGAACCATTTAATTTCTGATCCCCAACTTGTAAAACGTGGTGTTCCGCAAGGATCTATCTTGGGTCCGTTACTTTTCATTATTTATAGTTCCGACATTACTGACTGTATTCAAAATAGTAAATATCATATTTATGCCGATGACCTTCAAGTTTATATCCCGGTCGGACGTGGAGATATCGATGGGGCAATAAGTTCTCTTAATCAAGATTTGGATCGAATTTTTTCCTGGAGTCAAAAAAATTGTCTTGTTTTGAATGCTAGTAAGTCCAAATTTATGATTGTTGAAACGAAACATCAAACAAAATTTCTAGAAGCAGCCAAACCAAACGTGGCTATAAACGGTACATCTCTTGAGATGGTGTCTGAAGCGCGCAATCTCGGTTTGAATTTTGATTCACAGTTGAGGTTTGAGAATCACGTGATGGAAGTGGCACGTAACTGTTTCTACAGACTGAAAGTTTTATACCAGATAAGACCGTTTACTAGCACGGATATGAGAATAATGCTGTGTGAAACTCTCGTTCTATCAAAACTTAACTACTGCCTTACCGTCTACGGACCTTGTATCTATAAAAAAACCGAAAAAATTGTTCAGCGCGTTCAAAACGCCTGTGCACGTTTTTGTTTTCCCATTCCTCCTCGCACCCATATTACGCCCTTTCTTAATAAATCCAATTTACTGAAAATGCATCAACGTTAAAGTCTATTTTATGCTTGCCAACTGCACGATATTATTAAATTTCGAGAGCCTCCTTATCTCTACAATAAACTTTCCTGGCGACCTTCTGCGAGGACTTGCTCAATTGTCATGAATTTGCCGCGACATAGAACTGCTGTTTTTCGTGGAGGATTTATTTTCCGGGCTAATAAATGTTGGAACGACATCCCACCTCCCATACGGAACCTGTCATCTAAATTTTCTTTTAAGAAAAAACATCGAGAATATCTCCTTAACATTCAAAAAATAACCGGTGATTAAGCTTTTCAATTATATATTATGTAAAATACTTATGCATATTTATGATCATATATTTATTTTTCTTTATGTATATCTATCTGTATATATATATATATATATATATATAGAGATAGATATACATACTTTGTTAGCAATATACAACTTTAGTTTTTCCATACTGTTGAGCGTAGCTTTGGTACTGACAGAATATCAGTGTTGCTAAGAGTTAGTACTTGTACTACTCTTTGCAACAAAATGCTGAGTCAGTCCCTTTTCCCTGGGCAGTGTACCTTACTTTATTTTGTTATTTAAAATTGTTATTTTTCACTGTTGTTTGGGAATAAATGTTATTCTATTCTATAAAAAACAAGTCTGCCAAAAATGTCCGTCCGTCGGTCGGTCGGTCGGTCCGTCAGTCGGTCTGTCCGTCACGCTTTGGCATAGCGGCTAAACGACTGGTCCGATTGACACCATATTTTGAATTTAGGAGTTTTATGCAAATCCATCGAAGAGTTTTAAGTGGTTTCTTGCTGGCTCTCATTTTGAGGGTAGCTGTCATACAACAAAATGAAAAATTGAAATTTTCTCAAAAACGGCTCATAGAATCTTGATGAAACTTTGCATGACCAAGCATCTCCATTTAAGATATCTTGCGCCAGTATCAATTGATCTGTGTAATTTCATATAAGGGGTGTTCCTGTACCACCAAATCGTAAATATGTGATTTACCCAAAATTCGTTCCATTGAGTTAATTAAAATTTTCTATAATATTAATCCTGGATTGGTTGTCTACCTGACTGGATATTCTGTATGATTTTTTTGAATAAAATTTAGTACACAGGGTGTACCAAAAACTGAAAGGGCTTGCTCAGTAGACGAAACTGAACAATTATCCATAAGTAGCATGTGTTGGGAAATTAAAAATCTCCATGCAAGTATCCTACGGTAGTATCCATTCATCTGTGAAAATTCATATAAAGGGTGTTCCAGTACTACCAAAAGTTAAACATGTGATTTACTCGAAATCGTTTGAGGTTTGTTTGTTTTGATGTTTGACAATTTGAATTCTGAATTGATCTGTATATTTCATTAGAACATTTTTTGGGAAAAATGTAAATAAAAGTTTGTATTTCCATACTATGTGTATGGCATTACAAATTTAAGTTTGCGGTTGATAGTTTTTCCTCGAGTATTGCGAGAAAGTAAGTGCAGTGCTGCTGTACCATTTATTTTTTACCGTGAAGCAACAGTGTTTGCTCTGCTGTGTTTCGGTTTGAAGGGCAAGGGAGCTAGGGAAATTACTGGAGACGCATTTTTGAAGCGTTCGAAGTGAATCTTTAGATCGCATACGAATTTAATTTCTAATGCTCTCGATTTTACGCATTTTTGAATAATTCGAAAGCAATGTTGCCATTAAATTACAATCTTTAAACAATTTCCGTTTCACGCAGATAAAATCAAAACCGGAAAGCAATTACTCATTGATTTTAAAAACCGGTAATGAATTGCGAGGGAATGGAACGCAAATTAAAAAGTTGATATGTCAGTATAATGTCATGTGTGAAGGAAACGTCAATGTCATTCTCGTCACAGATTATACATACTTTCGAGTGGTAGAACATAGAGGAAATAAATCACTGGTAGAATTGCAAAACGAGTGGGTCGGACCACTCGTTGCAGAATTCACAGGTATAAATATTAAAAAATTGCGATTTTACGGATTCGTATACGAAATAGCCTTTAGCCTTCGATAAGCCTATTTGTTATTTCTCTGCGAGAAATGTTTATAGACGTAGTGTTGTCTTTTTTTACATTACCACTAGCATAATATCTCATGTACATTACTGTTCTGTTTTTTCTCCAAATAAATAAAATAAAATAAAATCTTGCCAATCCGAATGCGAATTGAAGTTCGAACGCTTCAAAAATGCGTCTCCTGGCATATGAGACATACCATCTTAGTTCTCAGGGTGGGTAACGCGCTTTGCTGTCTTATTAGTGTTTAATTAATTTCACTAATAAGACAGTGGGTGTCCGGGGCGGTGGTGACCACTTACCATCAGGTGGCCCACCTGCTCGTTTAGCCACTCGTGAAATAAAAAAATTAAAAAAAAATCCTCCCGGCGGAATTTAGCCTCTAGGTTATTTTTTGCATTTATTGAAATATCAGGATTTCGGCTTGACAACATTGATTTTTGAATTCTGCGGTGTTCATAACGACAGAAAAACTTTGTTGTCAAATCTGGTTCAGTACCTGTAGAGCCCCGGTGTATCCCGAAGGATACAGAAGAGGATCGAATTCCCGCGCTCGATATTCTGCCTTATTGCGTCGAAGCTATGGTTTATTTTGGTTTGGTGTGTATAGGGAGTAATGACCTATTTAAATTACCTTTCGAATGACGTACGAGTATAAACCATAGATTAAAGTTGGCGGCAATCGGACGGATGACGCGCCAAAATTCAAAATTTTAGAAAATCTTGGTCACGTGGCAACATACGACCGATTTGAGTCGGTCAATGGCGGCCGGGGTTCAAGGCCATATTATACGACCGTAAAAATTCGCAACCCCCTTTTTAATTGCATAGATTATTGCGAATTTTTTGTATGATAGGATCAGTGAGGTGTTCTGACTCCAAGGAGGAGCCAAATTTTGAATTTCATCCTAGTCTGTAGCATCAAAGGTGCATGTGGATCACTCAAACAAGTATCTCATTACCAGGCCTGTGACACTCCGCATAGTGGGTATGCAAACGCGGCGCGGGAATGCGTCTGCGCAAGGCAGTCTATTTTACTTTTACTTTTTTTTATGTCATCTTAAGCTTATGGCGGCAAAATAGGTAAGAAAGCATTTGCATGTTTGATTGAACAATATTACATACCTACTTGCATCTTGCTCAGAATCTCATAAAGTGACAAAATCATCGCCTCAGGGTTGGGCCACACTGATCGACGGCGATCGACGGTTTGTCTATACAAAATGAGCGCAAAGTATGGAAATCCTGGAAGTATGGAAAGAATTTGTATAGGCAAACCGTCGATCAGTGTGGCCCAACCCTTACCCCACCTGACCGCGATCACCTGCGATTTAAAAACGTGTCCTAAGCGGTACACTGCAAGTATCGACTTTATCCTTAGACCATAAGGTTGAAATTTGTCGGCACCCCGCCTGAGAGTGAAGGTTCGTAAATGTTAGTTTACTAATATTTAATCTGTGTCATTACCTTCAAAGTCCCGTGTGGTGCCGGCAAAGAATAGTACCAACCCATACATACCCGTGGGTGTCGTAAGAGGCGACTAAGGGTTAACTGGAGGATGGGCAGCAGCATCCTCCTTTGTATCTCACATCTTACTTACTGTGGTTACCTACAACCGCGGTCCATGGTGCCAGCCGTAACGCTAACAAGCGAGGTGTCTATGGTACTTCCCCTCCACATTTTTCCAGCAAAAGCTAGAATTCTGGAGGGAACTCCCTGTCCTGTAGTGGACGTTTCATGGGAAGTTATGATGATTACCTTCAAATGCATGTCCACAATCTTGCACCGCGGCGAATCGTTCTTGTAGAAGTGACACACTACATGTTCGCTTTTCCCGCATATAGTGAAAAAATCCTTTTCTGTATCAACTTCTGTGTATTCGCCATGGCCCTAGAACACGAATTTTTATATCCATTATTGCTGGGGGACAATTCACAAAAAGTAATCTGATCCTAAACGTCTACAGCTTCAAGCAATGTTACATACATACATAACATCACGCCTTGTTCCCGTCGGGGTAGGCAGACCACAGTTCTCCACCTGCTACGATCTTGACATACTTCCCTTGCTTCCTGAACCTTCATCAATCCTTTCATACATGCTCGTCGGTTTAGGGTACTTTTAACCTGGCCTATTCAGAACGTCCTGAATTTGGTCCTGGTACGTTCGCCGAGGCCTTCCCCTTCCAACGTTTCCATTCACTCTCGCCTTGTGGATCTCTTTCGTCAATCTTCCTTCATTCATCCTCTCTACATGACCAAATGTTACTGTATGATATATGTCATAATAAGTATGACTGTATTCCGCTCAACAATAAACTGAGCTACCGAATTCCGGTGGGGCATTGCCGAAGAATACATCGGCTTTTTGCCCCTGCTCCATTTCGTACTAATGCCGGTAAGCGTTCCCCGATGAACCGTATTGTAGATAATTACAATATCCATTTTAACGCTATAGGTATTATGAATATGCGAGTCAGTACTTTTATAAAATCACTTCTGCAAGTAGTGCATGGTAGAGACTAAGGCAACGTTATGTTGTTAACAACATATTTTTATTGTTTTTATAAGTAACCTTTCATTATTATTGTTGTCAGAAACAAACATTACCTGTTAGGCATAGTTTAAAAAAATAAGTTTTTCTTATTGGTAACATGGGGTCAATATTGTGGGTTTCACGATTATATATTTTTTATGTCTAATTCATAAGTAATAACTTATTGTGAAACTGTTTGTTGACCTTAATAAATGAAAAAAAAAATCTAGGTACCAGAAAGTGATATACATACATAAAAATAGATAAATAAATATCATCAAAAAGGTAATATCACACCGTGCGAATTTGAAATTTGATAATGTAAGGTCTCGGAGGCTGCGTGCTCAGTACTGCGGACCCTCAGGAGGAGCCCTGTATGATAGTAATTTCTCCCGTACTGTATGACAGTTATTTCTCCCGTACTGTATGATAGTAATTTCTCCCGTACTGTATGATAGTAATTTCTCCCGTACTGTATGATAGTAATTTCTCCCGTACTGTATGATAGTAATTTCTCCCGTACTGTATGATAGTAATTTCTCCCGTACTGTATGACAGTAATTTCTCCCGTACTGTATGATAGTAATTTCTCCCGTACTGTATGATAGTAATTTCTCCCGTACTGTATGATAGTAATTTCTCCCGTACTGTATGATAGTTATTTCTCCCGTACTGTATTATAGTAATTTCTCCCGTACTGTATGATAGTAATTTCTCCCGTACTGTATGATAGTAATTTCTCCCGTACTGTATGATAGTAATTTCTCCCGTACTGTATGATAGTAATTTCTCCCGTACTGTATGATAGTAATTTCTCCCGTACCGTATGATAGTTATTTCTCCCGTACTGTATGATAGTAATTTCTCCCGTACTGTATGACAGTAATTTCTCCCGTACTGTATGATAGTAATTTCTCCCGTACTGTATGATAGTAATTTCTCCCGTACTGTATGATAGTAATTTCTCCCGTACTGTATGATAGTTATTTCTCCCGTACTGTATTATAGTAATTTCTCCCGTACTGTATGATAGTAATTTCTCCCGTACTGTATGATAGTAATTTCTCCCGTACTGTATGATAGTAATTTCTCCCGTACTGTATGATAGTAATTTCTCCCGTACTGTATGATAGTAATTTCTCCCGTACCGTATGATAGTTATTTCTCCCGTACCGTATGATAGTTATTTCTCCCGTACTGTATGATAGTAATTTCTCCCGTACTGTATGATAGTTATTTCTCCCGTACTGTATGACAGTAATTTCTCCCATACTGTATGATAGTAATTTCTCCCATACTGTATGATAGTAATTTCTCCCGTACTGTATGATAGTTATTTCTCCCGTACTGTATGATAGTAATTTCTCCCGTACTGTATGATAGTTATTTCTCCCGTACTGTATGATAGTAATTTCTCCCATACTGTATGATAGTAATTTCTCCCGTACTGTATGATAGTAATTTCTCCCGTACTGTATGATAGTAATTTCTCCCGTACTGTATGACAGTAATTTCTCCCGTACTGTATGATAGTTATTTCTCCCGTACTGTATTATAGTAATTTCTCCCGTACTGTATGATAGTAATTTCTCCCGTACTGTATGATAGTAATTTCTCCCGTACTGTATGATAGTAACTTCTCCCGTACTGTATGATAGTAACTTCTCCCGTACTGTATGGTAGTAATTTCTCCCGTACTGTATGATAGTAATTTCTCCCGTACTGTATGACAGTAATTTCTCCCGTACTGTATGATAGTAATTTCTCCCGTACTGTATGGTAGTAATTTATCCCATACTTGATAGTAATTTCTCCCGTACTGTATGGTAGTAATTTATCCCATACTTGATAGTAATTTCTCCGGTACTGTATGGTAGTAATTTCTCCCGTACTATATGATAGTAATTTCTCCCGTACTGTATGATAGTAATTATAAAATATTCTATGGTAATGTAGTGTAAGCAAAAGCCTATTACACTGGTGTTCTAGACATGGAAAAAGAGCTTAGAGGCCGTCAAAAGAAAAGATGGGAGGGTGACATTGTGGAAACAGCGGGACGAACTTGGACAAGAGTGGCACAAGACAGAAAGGAATGGAGAAGATTGGAGGAGGCCTTTACCAAGAGGCAGAGAGAAATTAATTTAAATAATTAAGTTTAAGTTTAGTTTAGTTAAAAAAAAAGAAAAATAAATTCTGATGTAAAGCTACAAATAAATAAATTAAAAAACCGGTCAAGTGCGAGTCGGATTCGCGCGCCGAGGGTTCCGATATACTATTTGTATTTTTGGAAGCAATAAAGTCCATTTTTAGGACCGCAAAACTAAATTTGTTTGTAAAGGTTATTTGCAGATTTCTAAAAACTGTGCAACTTAGAAAGATCGTTTTATTTTTGCTGTAATGTTTACATAAACTTATGTTAACTGTAATTAATTCCGATTTTTCCTTTCACAAACTTCGGAGACAAGGGGGGGGAATGGTATTTTTTTGAAATTTTTCATCATAACTTGAAAACTAAGAGACGTAAAAAAATACAAAAATATATTTCAGAATGTACAAGTAAAGCCAATTTGAAATTTGCCCCCCCCCCCCCTATTTTGGCCCCCTTTACATTAATAATCATAATTTTTTCAAAGTTCTTTTATGTGCAATTAAGTTGGGCAACTATATTCTAAAACTATTCCAAATTTCAGGTCGATAGCATGAGTGGTTGCTGAGATATAGAGGTGTGACAGACAGACACACAGATAAAGTCACACCATAAGGGTTCCTTTTTTTTACCATTTTGGTATCGGAACCCTAAAAATGTAGTGTATGCTCACATTGGCAATCCACTCTTGTTTCTTCTGTGCCCGTTGCTTCATTTCAGCGAGTCGAGCCTGCCGGATCTGCTCCAAGTCACCGCTGTCCAGCTGATCCAGCCTGTCACCAACACAAATGTCATCATCAACCATCTCATGTATTATTTGTGACGGGGACGCCGCGGCTCGCGCAGACAGGTGATCAGATCACACATATGGAGCTATTTCACCCAAACATCCCATGTTTTCTTTTTTTTTTTTTCAATATGGCTTTCACATCTTTTATCAAGACGTATTTGGCCAAATTCATAGTAAATATAGACTCGACACACACGTTAGAGGAATGGTATAGAAATTATGATGTTCAAAGCAGACAAAGTGAGTGGAAAAAAGAAGATGAAGAAAAGAAAAGGCAAAAAATACTAAGAATGTTGCAAATTACAATTTTATGTCATGATAATCGATATAACGATGCACTACTAAGACATTCAAATTCCCGCGCTTTGTGCAAGACAAGCGCGCTTTATCCTGATTGGTCCGCGCGTGCGACCGGCCGTTACGCTATGTACCTCGGATCCATCAACAAGTTACTGTGTCGAATTTTATTAAAAACAGTGTTAAACTACAAATGAACAACCATATTCTTCAAGAAACCAAGTTTTATTTATCAAGAAAACCATTAGAAGAGTTCGGCAAGTAACATCCCATGTAACGTCCACTGCAGGATATAAAGTATAAAGTAAAAAGTGAGTATAAAGTGAATTCCGAGACATGCCACCCAGACAGTGCGCCCGCGCCTACGAATAAATAATAAGTCAGGAACTCTAATTCAGAACAAATTCCAAACAAAAAGTGGGCCTACGTGAATCCAAAAGGACGTATATTCAAAATACGAATCAATTGATTCAAATTGAGAACGAGAGCAGCGATTGGTTCGCGCGCGTGCTGCAATGTCAGCTAGTAGTTTTTTTTTTTTAATTTATTTATTAAATATTTTACAACTGAGTTTTACAAACTAAATATATCGCCAAACTGCGAAACAGTTTGTTGGCGATCAAATGCACTCTTTTAAAATTAATTTTAATCATAAATAATCATGCAACTTACAACTAAGACTTACAATTATTTATGTACAGTTTATGTGCTAGCAAAGGTGAATATAATAGGGGACAATATAGTTTTTAAGTTTCTTCCTCAATTGTGTTTAACAAGGAAATTTTCAATTTGTTTTTAAAAACATTTTTGCTCATGTTTTCATCAGAAGTTAAGGAGTTAAACAACTTTGGTATGATACACCATCGAGTTCTGTCACCATAATAATTTGTTACAAGTGGCTCTTCATATCTTTTCCTTACTGTTGTTCTCAAATTGCGGTCATATGTTTTAGGTATCTTAAATTTTGAATTATTATGGTGTTCTAGAGCCAATAGATATTTAACTTATTGATGTACAGGTAATATAATATACAACATTGTTTAAAGAGTAGTATATAGTTTTTGTTACATGCTTTTTTACTTTTTTTATCAAGCAACAATTTTATTAATCTAGTTTGTAACTGACATATTTTATCAAAAATGTAGTTGCGCCAATGACGCGGTGGAACGACTTCTAAAATACACGACTTTCGTTGGGTATTTTTTGAGGGCAGTTACAATTCCAGACTTATTATTTATTCATAGGCCCCAGTGAGTTTAGCGGACAGCTTAAAGTGTTGTTTTTACCTCTCCAGCTCCTGGTCCAATTTCTTCTCCACAGTCTGCGCAACATGTGCAAGAACCTTCTCCATTATTCTTTCTGCAATATACAAACAATACAAACTTAAATATTATGCTTCTAGAAAAAATCGGTATGTGTACTAAGTCCTTAGGTGGGTACAATGCAAGTCACAGTGGCCATTGGGAACTAGGAGCCCAGCCCCTTAACATAAAACAAGTATTATTATCATAATGCTGAGCCAAAGCCATTTCTCAGTAACCATGCACAAATATAGTGAAAGTTTCATATCTTTGCCGCCTTGAATTTTGTACTTTTTTTTTTACTTTTCCTGTTTTGTAATTTTGTCTTTTTGTTATGTGTTCAGCATTTTTGTGTTATATTATCATTGTATTTGTGTATGTTTACTGTGAATAAATGTTATGTCAATAATTTTTGGTGGCGACGCACTGTGGGCTGAAATTAGCGTTTCATAGACATTCAATATTTTTTGAGTGACTTTTTTTATGCTTGGAAACGATTGAGGATACCTACTTTATGCCTTATATAATGAACTTTCAGGTTTATAATTGTAAACAGCGCAGTCAGATTTTTTTTCGAAAAAAATTGTATGGAAATTATGAAAATTTTTTATTATCGCACAATTGCGCCTAATATCCTCTTAGGTTATTAATATATAAATTATTTTGGATTTTTTGACATACTACATGCTAAGGCCAAACTTGCGCCTTTCTTTTAACAATACTTTAAAAAAATTACCAGTTTTTTCCTGTTTATTATACAGGTAATGAGTTTTTAAGCAAATTTCACATTCTAATATTTAAGTCTATTAATTTTCGTAAATGTCCAGTCTATTTAAATCCATTTTAAGTTTAATATTAGTCAAAAACGAAAAATATAACAAAATTAGATTTGAAAAAAAGGCGCAAGTTTGGCCTTAGCTTGGAGTAGGTATGTCGAAAAATCCAAAATAATTCATATAATAATAACCTAAGAGGATATTAGGCGCAATTGTGCGATAATGGAGATACTCGTATCATCATTTATTACGCCGACTCCATACAAATTTTATCGAAAAAAAATCTGAGTGCGCTGTTTACAATTACAAACCTGAAAGTTCATTATATAAGGCATAAAGTAGGTATCCTTAATCGTTTCCAAGCAAAAAAATCGTAACAAAAAAAAAATATTGAATGTCTGTGAAACGCTAATTTCAGCCCACTGTGCGACGCCTCAGCTGGGGCAGATGGGTGATCTGATAACTTATATGAAGCTAGAAATGGACGGTGTGGCATGATTCGCTTTAAGCCCCATCCAAGAAGATGGCCAATTTTGTGGCAAGCTGCTCTTTTGGCTTCATCAGGGTATTCTCATTTTCCATCCCATAAAGGAAGTACAAAGTAACTCTATCATCATCATCATATCAGCCGAAAGACGTCCACTGCTGGACATAGGCCTCCCCTAAGGAACTCCATGACGACCGGTCCTGCGCTGCTCGCATCCAGCGGCTTCCCGCGACCTTGACCAGATCGTCGGTCCACCTTGTGGGGGGCCTGCCAACGCTTCGTCTTCCGGTACGTGGACGCCACTCTAGAACCCTCACGCCCCATCGGCCATCGGTTCTTTTTGCGATGTGCCCTGCCCACTGCCACTTCAGTTTAGCAATTCTCAGGGCTATGTCAGTTACTTTAGTTCTTCTGCGGATCTCCTCATTTCTGATTCGATCGCGCAGAGAGACTCCGAGCATAGCCCTTTCCATAGCCCTTTGGGTGACTGAGCTTTCTGATAAGGCCCATCGTGAGCGGCCACGTCTCGGTGCCATATGTCACCACTGGCAACACACACTGGTCAAAGACTTTCGTAACTCTAGCCCTGATGGTAATTTTCTGCACATGGGTGACAGGCGGAGCAAATGAACAATTCGCACGCCTCCCCTACCTGCCGCGCTCACCCCCGCAACACATTTTTTGAGTTCTGCGCACTAACAGTCAGAGCTAGAGTTTGTTTGCTCGGCCTATACCTTGTAACCTAACCTATACCTAAGTAACTTGGGAAAATGTCACAGACAAGAAAAGGTTTTTCATTATGTCAAATGTGAGGTAACGAGCAGATGGGCAACCTAATAATTTAAGAGATCACCACCTCCCATAGCACCTACCTACAGACTTTACAGTCTTGGCACTAATAAGGCATCAAGAACCCACCCTGACTGAGCCCACGCACAATGGTCCATATAGGACTAAGTGCGGAAACCACATACTGAACTTAGAACTTAGACCCACCCTGAGAACAAAGAATGTCTAATGTCCCAGTAATTTCACTGCCTGAATATACAAACCACACATTACAGTGCGTTCAGGACAAGTCTGTCTATGATAGTTATTTTCCACGCATATGTGACAGGCGGAGAGCCAATGAACGACTCTCTTGCCTCCCCCACCTTCTGCTCTCACCCCTGCAACTCATTTTTTACTTCAGATTCAGATAATTTTATTCAATGTAGATTCTTTACAGAATACTTATTGAATGTCATGCAGAATACAATGCAAATAGAGCGAGTCTACGCCGTTTCGGATCGTGCTATGGCAGCGTAAAAGAAACGGCAAGAAACCACTGCAGCACGGCCTACTTTAAGAGTCGGCTTATTACAATGTGTTTCTTGTGTTTCGCTGGAATATCAGAGCACCATACCTCTTTGTCATTGATATAGTCATCTAATCTATAGTAAGCTTTTTAGGGTTCCGATACCAAAATGGTAAAAAAAAGGAACCCTTATGGTGCCGCTCTGTCTGTCTGTCTGTCCGTCTGTCTGTCACACCTCTATATCTCAGCAACCACTTACGCTATCGAGCTGAAATTTGGAATAGTTTTAGAATATAGTTGCCCAACTTAATTGCACATGAAAATTTTTTGAAAAAAGTATGATTATTAATGTAAAGGGGGCCAAAATAGGGGGGGCCAAATTTCAAATTGTCGCTACTAGGTCGAGTGGGGTATCATATGAAAGGGCTTTACTTGTACATTTTAAAATATATTTTTGTATTTTTTTAAGTTTCTTAGTTTTCAAGTTATGATGAAAAATGTCAAAAAAAATACCATTCCCCCCCCCTTATCTCCGAAGTTTGAGTAAGGGAAAATCTGAATTAATTACAGTTGACAGAGGTTTATGTAAACTTTACAGCAAAAATAAAACGATCTTTCTAAGTTCCAGTTTTTCAGAAATCTGCAAAAAACCTTTACAAACAAATTTAGTTTTGCGGTCCTGAAAATGGACTTTATTGCTTCCAAAAATACTATAGGTATATCGGAACCCTCGGCGCGCGAGTCCGACTCGCACTTGACCGGTTTTTTTACATAACGTTTGCTTTTTACACATTCTTTAAACTTTCTCTCAGGTAATTGCACTATATTGTCAGGTCTTCTGCGCATTAATGGTCACAGACAGATATACTAGAAGCATAGGAAAAGAGTTTTTGACTGACAAATATGTATAAGTTGTCTATTATTAAATATTTAATTCGATGTAAAGAATCATGTGTTAAGGACCTCGCAAGTGCGAACTTAGACCCCGTGATGACCCACAACCGACGACTCTGGCGAGAAAAGATTAGGAGCCGACCCCAGCTAAAAATGGGACAAGGCCGGAAGAAGAACAGTTAACAATCATGTGTAATTTTAATCTAGGTTACATTTGACTATGTAATTTAATTATTTTGTCTCGTCTGACAAAGATTGTAAAATAGTTGCTGTGCCCTACATAATATGTTTGACATGTACAGCCCGCGCGACGAGTTAACGCCGCTGGGCGGAGTGGAGTGGGATGCGCTGTTGCAATATTTGTAAGAAAAATACTACTGCGCATACCCCATCCACTCCCACCCAGCGGCCTAAACTCGTCGCGCGGGGTATAATCAGGGTTGCCAGATCTTCGCCAACTCAATTCGCAAAATTTTTACTTCCGAGTAGCCTAAATCGCCTAAATTATTTTTTCTGTCAAATAGCCTGATTCGCCCAATATTTTGAACCAAGTAGCCTAAGTGTAGCCTAAATAAAGATAAAATCTTTAAAAATAAATCAACTGAATCCTCTAAAACAAAACATTAAAATTACAAATAATTCAAACTTTTTCATAGGGGCATGATAATAATACACTACCCAAGTTTTGTACTAGCTATCATATCTTTTTGACACATAAAATATGGCAAAACAACAATGTCAAGTGACTTCTCTGCTGTTAATTTTGAAGTAATCCTAAATTAGCCTAAATCGCCCGATCGGTTTTTCCTTGGTAGCCTAAATGGCTACTGGTAGCCAATCAGATTTTTTGCGCCATGAGACCTCTTGAGGTAGCCTAAATGGCGACATTTCGCCTAATCTGGCACCACTGGGTATAATTTGCAATGAAATAAATAATAATAAAAAAGAGGTGGTACAAAGTACAAGTACTTGTAGTCTTGTACTTACCCTGATGAATTTAGCACATAACAAAACGCTACCACTGAGACCTGTGACTGAGAACTTTGCTTACATAAAATAGTTCAGCTGGGTATCTAATGCTTTACGTTTTATATACATAAATATCACTGAATTATAAACAAAAAAGACGAAAAAGGATAGCAATTTGGCGGGACCCGCCGAAAAGTTTTGCCACTACATACAGTTTGGGCGATACCATTTTTTGTGACCGGCCAATCAGTGCTCTCCTGCCCGTCTGGCGACTGCGCAGAAGATGAGCTTTTTCAAAATAAGAAGTATGACGCATGACGCGGCTTCGAATCGAAAACTAGCCTAAAATTTTCCATATGTATTGCTGATCTAAATTATATCTGGTATTTCAGAGATGATATGTTTTTAAATCATATAAACTAATTTGTGAAGCAGATGACCTCATTATATGCATTAGAAAGCTTTACTTGGACAAGCAGCGGCGGCACCTCACACCTGCGACATATTATAACTACAAAAATATCTACTTTAATCTTACCGTCTCAGAAATTACGCGTATTAAACAGTTTTGGAAAAAAACTTCAATTAATAACCAATAAAAAGTTGCAGGAAAACCTTAGATTGAATTAAAATAATAATAAACTAACTGACTGACTGACACAATGGCTGTGTTCCAAATTGTACAAACGCTGCTAAAAGCGTATACAGTACTGACGGACGGTCCAAATTGATTTTGCACGCTCACAAAGCTATCACTGCTTTAATGGCTCTAGTCAATTTGGAATGGATTTAAGCGCGCTCACGTGTTCATCTGTCAAAATGTCAGTTATTTTTTTATTTTCTTTAACAAAGCCTAAGCTAATCGCTGAAAAATGTGCGCCAAATCCACTCTCATTTCCATTAGAGACAAACTCATTAAAATCAAAACTTAAGAGACATCAGCTGGCTGCAAATGTGTGGGATTTTATGTGTCAAATCGATTTTGACATTAGCGCTTTCACTGCTCCACCTATTTGACTAAAGCACTGATAGCAGAAACGATGACGTCATCAAATACGTAAGGCGGTGAACGAGCGAGTGCTTTAGAGCACGCTTTAGGTCAATTTGGACCGACTTAAGCGCGCTCACAGTGCTCTAAAGCAATCTGTTAGTGCAATATGGAACGCACAGAATAACAAATGTTTTTTTTTTTCACAAAAAAGAAAGTGACCATCATCAAATTCCTGATCCTACCACTAAATAAATATTTTACCAAATCCTACTAAAATATTCTAGCTTCCCTCTTCTGTAAATTAAGAGCTAGGCTCTTGACAAGAGCCTCTTGTCGGTGCAGCATCCTGTGCCTCTCCAAGGGGTCCCAAGACGGTCAAAACCTGTCTTTTGGTGCTTGCCAAGCAATTTTGACCGTTTAGAACGAAGCTAGATGTACCTATTCGACAAGCAATCTACGTGCTTGCGTGCGTGGAATGCTTGATGCTTTAATGAAAAGAAATCGCAGAATTAAAAAAAAAATCATTCGTGTTTTAGCCGTTTTTCATCAAATTGGTATGGGGGTCCAATTTTTTTACCTTTGTTTTGTTTGGTTGTAATCTCAGATCTTCTTTTCAATCGTCTTTTTAATCTTTCACTCGTCTCCTGCATGTTTGTTGGGAAACATTACATAGAAAACATGTAACAAAGGAGCGTGGCCATACACAATGTTTTTGAAAACGTGATTTTTTTTTCTTTTTGTGATTTTGTGTAATTTTTCTGAACAAGAGACATGCCTTTATATTATAATATAGTACTAGCTGGTGCCCGCGACTTTAAATGCGTTTCCCCGTGGGATTGAAGTGTTTTTTCGCGGTAAAAAGAAGCCTACGTGTTATTCCAGGACCTAACCTATAAGTGTACCAAGTTTCATTAAAATTCATTCAGTAGTTTATACGTGACGAGTAACAAACATACATCCATCCATCCATACTTACAAAATTATAAATTAAAATGGATGCTGCTCGGTTGCTGCCTTAGACTTAGGCCTTAGACTATATAATACTAGAAAAAAAAAGTATACAACGTATAAGTTGCTGCAATGTTTGTTTGGTTGGTAGTTTTTCTTATCGTTTAATTATGGCAATACTAACTTCAAACTGTCAAAAAAAAAAATTCAGACCCTGTTCCAAAACGTGAACTTTTCGCACGCCGGAAGAGGAAGCATCACATTTTGAAACGCATTTGGGCGCCAGCAGGATAGCTTTATGTAACTTTCCAGCTAAACAACTATTTCTTTCTTTACTCTGCCTGGTGCATCCCTGTTTGCTAGTCGCATGGAACATCAAACTCGCCCGCATTTGCCTGACTGGATATTTCAAACCCCCTGTTCACGTTGGCCCGTTTGCGTGAGTTTGCCGTTTGCGACAAATGCTTGCAGGGGTGACGTCGGTTGTCGGTTTTTTGTGCACGAGTCAAAAGGAATTTTCAGCGAGCCAAAATCAGCATTCACACGTTGGTCGTGCCTTCATTTTCAATTATGTGTGTTAAGGAGGTTTAAGTAGCAGCTCTTTCTGCTAAGAAGGGAGCCACAAAATCCTAAAAAAAAAAAACTTTTTATCTTTTTTTTTTTTTTTTTTTTTCTCTTATGGCACTATAGTCAGACTTTGTGCCAGTGACTTTTTATCTTTCTCTCTGATAAATAGGTGACATGGGACTAATAAATGCTATTACCACAGTTTTTCTGGTGAAAACACTTACCATTCAGGAAAAAAAAACGGTCTTAAAAATCACGCATAAAATGGCTATTACGGATTATTTACGCTTCCGTTCTTAGTATTAGTGATTGAATTCAGAAGTAAAAAAGATTTATTTTCACTTTCGCAAACAAAGTTTATACCAATACATTATATTTTTAAAGATTTCTTGATTGTTGTAAAAATTAACTGAGTTTTTTGACCGACTAGTATAGGCGCAAGGGAGACGCTTTACACTTCACTAGTTCATACAGGATATGTATATGACGGACCGACTCTATAGTTTTTTACTCTGAGATGTGCGTGGGAGCAGATGGATTTTTTTTATATTTAGCAATCGTCAACCCAAATTTAGGGACATTTCTGCCAGTGTCGTGTTCTAGAACATTCTTCAGTTTCTAGAATTTCTTCAGTTTTTATAAGTTAAAAATATGATGAACCGCCAGTGTCGAGTGGGGAATTTTTCATTGCTCCCCCCGTAAAGCCATAGTGGACTTTACGAAGAAAACTGTCCGTGACTTGTTGAGACAACATAAACGGGGTTCAAACACGAGATCACTTGAAATTTAATTAATCACCATTTAATTAGTCATAATTATCTCATTTATTATTTTACTAGTTTAATAAATTGTATTTAGTTTAATATTGCTATTAGTTTCATCAATTGTAATCTTATTGTTCATTCCTGAGCAAAGTACATAATGTAACTGATTAAAAGCTCCCACAGGACAGGCCTTGCCTAGTGTGGGAGTTTTCGCCAATAGCTAAATGAGACCAGGATTTAATCAATTAATTTGTAATATTTATACTTAATGTTCTATTTTTGTAAATCTCACAATATTTGATTGATTGATAAAAAAATAAATAATTTATTTATTATTTATTTATTTAAATCTTCATCAGCTGCGCACTTCGTAGTTAATTCTCGATACAAGATGGTCGAAGTAGTGACGTCAATATTTTTTTTTATTCCTTACAACTGCGGCTCTACCGCTGAACACAACCGTCTTCACCACTCTCAGCTTCTTTTTTTTTAGATTCCTCACACCTGGGGGTATCCAAAAATACTCCATATATGCTCCGCGATTTTTGTAGGTTTCGAGTTATATTTTTTTTGTGTTTTTTTAATGTATTCTGCCAGTGAGGTTTTAAAAATTCATATCTTTTTATGTAGTGGATATTCTGCAGTTTTTTTTGTGACGTGTTTGTCTCGAATGTTGTTTTGATAAAAAAAATACTCAGCTTTCTGAAATTAATCAAAGTGACCCAAAAAAGGCTTAAAAGTTAGAACTTTAGTTTTCAGTAGCATTTACTCAAACATTCAACTTCAATTTAAAAATACAAAAAAGGAGTTATATTTTTTGGCGTCGGCCCAGGTGGTCACATTCGCAGATGACACTGCTGTATCTTTAAGGGGAATACATGGGACTAAGTGAAGAGGACAACAGAAAAAGGTATGGAAGTAGTTTCTGATTGGTTACAGGTCAATCTGCTAACACTCAATCTAGCCAAAACAAAATTTCTGGCCTTTCACATTTCCCGCAAGACTGCTCCTCCGAAAGATTATACTATAAAATTACATTCTCCATGCTGTTCTAAATCTGATGACTGTACCTGCCTACCGATACTACTCGTGGATCGCATCAAATACTTAAGGGTCATACTTGACCATAATCTCAACTGGAATGCACACATAAGTAGTCTCACCAACAGAGCCCGGAAATTGCTGCATATATTCAAAAAGCTACGTAAAATTGCCAGCGTTAAAATCCTAAAGATGGTATATTACAGTTTGTGTCAGTCAATACTTGGATATTGTATACGAGCGTGGGGGGCTGCAGCAAAAATGGGGGGCTGCAGAAATCATAAAACTGGAAAGAGCTCAACGCCTTGCCCTAAAAAAAATGCTATCAAAACCAATGAGATACAGCACCTATCAACTATATCAAGACTGTAATGTACTTACTATACGAAAACTTTATTTTCAAAGAATAAATCTTGAGTTCCACAGGACAGCCATACTAATTATGACTTATGTATGATCCACAATACTCCACCAAACGACTAGTCTTCCACCGTCACAGACCTTGGCCAATTCCCCGAACTAAAACGAAATTCGCTCAGCGCTTTTATTTTTACCTAGGTCCTAAGATATATACTAACCTGAACAATCAAAACTTGGCAAACATGACAATGAACCAATGTAAAAAAAACAATCTTTAACTTTTTACATTCTGAAACCTATAATGAAACCGAGTCAATGCTTAACGCTATCAATAAATAAATAAATAACTTAATAAAACAATAGCATAAATAAATGCTGCTTTGTGCTTAACTAAAGATAAATAAATAAATAACATACTTAAGACAAAATATAATACTAAAAATAAATCAACATATAAATAAATAGCAAACTAAAATTATCATATAAAAATAGTAGATAATGTTTTATTCATTTATTCTCATAGTAATCATAATCAATATACATATCCTACTCGCAAACTACTGCTATAATAAAACCTTTAAATGCCTACTAAAATTCGAATTATTACATTGTAATACAAGAAGAAGAGTGAGTTTTGTATTCATTTATATCATAAATAAAAACGCTTGACTCACTTACTGTTTTATCTTACTTCCCGGCATAAACTACATTTCGCATATTGTATTATACTGGACAACAAGCTCTGATTTGCGTATACCCACATTTTAAGTTTGGCATAGTTTAATATTTTTAGTTCTTAAAAATGTTTAATTGAACATTAATTCGTTTATAGTACTTAGCTATTTACTGTTACTTTAAATTGTTTATAACTAGATGAAAGAGCTGGCTTCCCATAGCACAGGGAATCCTAGTTTGGGGGCCAGGATACAAAACTATGTTAACAATTTTGTAACAAATAAATGATGTTTTATGTTTATGAGTTTTCATAGCTTTCGGGATTTTTTTATTAAAACAACATTCTCTTGTCTATTTATAATCAAGACAAACACGTCACAAAAAAAAAAACTGCAAAATATCTACTACTAATATTAAAGAAACACAAAGGAAATATAACTCAAAAACTACAAAAATCGCGGCACATACATGGGGGTATTTTTGGATACCCCCAGGTGGGAGTAATCTAAAAAAATATATTGACGTCACTACTTGGACCACCCTGTATAACACACTATCTTGCATATCCACCACATTAATACATACACAAAAAGCAAGAATGTCTACCGAGCAGGCAAGAGCCCAAGCCGAGTTCCCGCCAAAAAGAAGTTTTATTTTATTTTAAATAAGTAAAAATAATAGTTTTTTTTTTTCAAGTATGGTGTAGCTGGAAAAAAAAATAGAGAACTGTATAAGTATATTGTAGCGGCAGCGATAGCCTCCGAGTCTACTTCCATCTTGCTTGTCAGAGCTACACGGAATGAGCCCCGCCAACGTGTGAACGCTGTCATCAAGTTTGCCAAGCCGGCGCGGCCAGCGTTGGGCCAACGTATACTGCAGCCCTTGGAGAAGCTGCAGCCTTTTTAAATTACGTTATGGAACGGGGCCTTACGTTCCGACACAACCACAGAATTCATAATAGTACAACTGTACTTTTTAGGGACTTTTTGGGGGGCTTTTTGGCGGGAACTCGACATGGGCGTTTGCCTGCTTAATTGAAATTTTGTTTTTTTGTGCATTTAGTGATTTAGTGGATAATAAAGATAGTGTGTTATGCAGTAAATTTACTACGGAGTGCGCAGCTGATGAAGATTTCAAGTGATCTCGTGTTTAAGCCCCGTTTGTGTTGTCCCAAAAAGTCACGAACATTTTCCTTCGTAAAGTTCACTATCGCTTTACGAGGGGAGCAAAAAGAAAGATTAAACACATCAGACATGGCTGTATGGGCTTTGTACTCTTTGCCTTTCCGAAAGGAAGAATAAAACCAAAAAAAAAAAAAAGGGACTTTTTGGCGGGAACTCGACATGGGCGTTTGCCTGCTTAATTGAAATTTTGTTTTTTTGTGCATTTAGTGATTTAGTGGATAATAAAGATAGTGTGTTATGCAGTAAATTTACTACGGAGTGCGCAGCTGATGAAGATTTCAAGTGATCTCGTGTTTAAGCCCCGTTTGTGTTGTCCCAAAAAGTCACGAACATTTTCCTTCGTAAAGTTCACTATCGCTTTACGAGGGGAGCAAAAAGAAAGATTAAACACATCAGACATGGCTGTATGGGCTTTGTACTCTTTGCCTTTCCGAAAGGAAGAATGAAACCAAAAAAAAATGTACTTTTTAGGGTTCCGTACTAAAAATGGTGAAAAACGGGATCCTGTTGATATGCCTCTGTTGCGTTGCCTGTCTGTTTGTCTTTCAGCGGGCTGTATGTATCTCATGAACCGTAATAGGCAGAAATTCGAAATTTTCACAAATTGTGTTGCCGCTACAACAACAAATAAGAAAAATAAAAAGGGCTCTCAAACAGATAAAGAGGAGCGCGAAAAAAAATTTGACCTACCCTATCGAGTGGGGTATCGTTGTTTAGAGCTTGTTGAGTATATTAATACAGTATATATATTTTTTTAAATAATAAAAAACAAAGGAATAAGATGCCACTAAAGTCAACTTTTTTTTATTAAATTTTCATAGATTATATAGGTATTCGTTGACGCTATAACAACAAATACTTAAAATTATAGAAAATATGAAAATAAGGGAGACTTCCTATAAATGTAATTTTTTAGGTGATTTTTGCTCGATTTTTTTGTTTTAGCTCTATCGTTAAAACGGGAACATTAGTACCTAATAAGCGTAAAAATTTGTATATTTATAGTTCATAAGCTATAAAATAACAACAAATAATAAAAACTGGTCAAGCGCGAGTCGGACAAAAAAATATAGCACAGTAAGTTAAAGTTACTGAAAAACTTATGTGGTGGTTTACTGCAGGGCAAACAACTTGAAAACAATCTCGTGGTGGGGGAAGCTTGGTGCACGTCAATTTGTATGTAAGCTCGACTCTGCGCAGCCGAGGTAGTTTGCCCACACCTATGCTAGAGGTGGGTCGTAACAGGTCAAATTCAATACCTGTTGTCACTGTTCCTGTTCCGTAAAAATAACAGTTCCTAAAACCTGTTACTAAAATAACAGCCCAACACAGGCCATTACGAGCAGATAACAGGTCTATGAATACAGCAAACCCGTGTTTTCTTTCATAAGGGTGGTTTCAGAGCAGAGCGTGTGGCCGGCGCCGGCGGCCGGCGGGCGTGTCGACTTGATCGCTAACCAACCACTTGACTGCCAACCAACCACTTGACCACAAGCCTTGACCAATAGCCGACCACTTGACCACTAACCGACCTCTTGACCACTAACTGACCACTTGACCACTAACCGACCACTTGACCACTTACCAACCACTTGATCACTAACCGACCACTTGACCACTAACCGACTACTTGACCACTAGACGACCACTTGAACACTAACCGACCACTTGACCACTACACGTCCACTTGAACGCTAGACGACCACTTGACCACCAGCCGACTACTTGACCTCCAGCCGACCATTGACCACCAGGTAACCAGTTGACTACTAGCCGACCACTTGACGACCACTTGACCATTAGCCGACCACTTGACCACTTAGCGACTACTTGACCACCAGCTGACCACTCAACCACCAGCCGACCACTTAACCAACAGCCGACCACTTGACCACCAGCCGACAACTTGACCACTAACCGACCATTTGACCACTAGCCGACCACTTGACCACTAACCGACCACTTGACCAATGACCACTAATCGACCACTTGATCACTAACCGACCACTTGACCACTAGACGACCACTGGACCACCAGACGACCACTAGACCATTAGCCGACCACTTGACCACTAGACGACCACTTGACCACTAGACGACCACTTGAACACTAACCGACCACTTGACCACTAGACGTCCAATTGAACGCTAGACGACCACTTGACCTCCAGCCGACCACTTGACCTCCAGCCGACCACTTGACCGCCAGGTAACCACTAGACTACTAGCCGACCACTTGACCACTAGACGACCACTTGACCATTAACCGACCACTTGACCACTTAGCGACTACTTGACCACCAGCTGACCACTCGACCACCAGCCAACCACTTGACCAACAGCCGACCACTTGACCACCAGCCGACAACTTGACCACTAGCTGACCATTTGACCACTAGCCGACTACTTGACCTCTTGACCACTAGACGACCACTTCACCACTAGCCGGCCACTTGACCACTAACCAACTACTTGACCACCAGATGACCACTTGACCATTAGCCGACCACTTGCCACTAGACGCCCACTTGAACGCTAGACGACCACTTGACCTCCAGCCGACTACTTGACTACCAGCTAACCACTTGACTACTAGCCGACCACTTGATCATTAGCCGACCACTTGACCACCAGCCGACCAATTGACCACTAGCCGACCATTTGACCACTAGCCGACCACTTGGCCAGCAGCCAACCACTTGACCATCGCCGTATCAATGGCAGAAAAACGACAAACAAAAACTGGACAGACCAGACGCCCCAAGTAGCAATATCATTCTATCCTACTTTGACCTATGGGGAATGCGTATGCAAGAGTGAGAACGACCTGTGACAGTACATAACAGAATGAAAAAATACTGGTTGGATTTGGTGGAACAACGGCAGGAACATATTGTTACGTATCACAAGTGGTGACAGCCGATATTTAGGTTACGAAATACCGGAACATATCGCTATAACATGTTGTTACTAAAAACAACAGGTATTTCGTACTGTGTATAACAGAACGGAACGGTGACATTTAAATACCTGTTAAATTTATCTGTTGCGATAAATACGCCTCACTCCTAACCTATGCGGAACCCTCGGTGCGCGAGTTCTACTCGTACTTGGCCGGTTTTTTCTCTACTGCACAGCTCGCTCGCACTTCGCACGGACCCAATTTTGACAACTCAAAGCCTCAAACTTCTCAGGTTACGTGTTTGTGCAATGTTTACATTTTTTATTCATTTATCACTGTTAGGTACATAATAAAAATAAATAAGATATTTGTGCGAAAATCTGTACGTGTATTTGTGAATTATTTCAATCTAAAAAATAATTTCCACTGCATTTATTATTAATTTTTTACGAAATAAATCAGTGCTCTTTCTTCGTCACGTCATTCACTGGATAATTGCGTGAGTAGAATTATTTATTGTTTGTAAATATTATTATTTTGCTAGGATATGACGTGGTTTATCTATAGCCAGATGCACAGAGACGGTTCAAGGTCTAGGACAGAGTAGAACTTAGACTTTGTACCTTGCATCTTACATGCCAATCCATGTCAGAAAGAATGTTTTGTAAACAAAAATTCTGCAGTTGAGAAAAGATTTCCCTTCAATTACACGAAGCAAATGTTTGTAACAACAATACAATGCTTAGAAAAACATTTTTTCTTTTCCTAAATGTTTTAATCACAAAAGCCTAACCTATTTTACAAATTTTCTTCTACACCAAGTTAAAGAGTAGTTTGTTGGCGATAAGGCTCCTCCATGATTTCTTAACTAATGTTATATCATCATCAAATCATCCCATAACACATCCACTGCAGGACAGGGAATTCCCTCCAGAACTTTAGCAAAAGATATGTGCTATTGTGATAAGTGCTCCAACAGTGAATTGTTTCAAAAATAGACTTGACAGACATTTACAAAATGAACACACATTTTTTTTTTTATTGAAAATGGGCTTACTCTTGACCTCGATCTAGTCTTGAAGACAGAGATGAGGTCGACGATGGAACGAGCTTACCCAGAAGAAGCCTATTCACTCGCAACAACATAAAATTTGGGTCAAATGGAAAATCTATAATGATTTAAAACACTATAGTGAATTTTCTTTTCTACATGCCCGTTGTAAAAGATTATTAGCGATGTGCTTCCGACACTATTTGATCAATGTCCAAATCTCCTTAAAAGATAACCCAAAAATCTTCTTTCAATATATATCAAGCCTTAAAAGTAATTCAAGTGGGTACCCTGATATCATGACTTATGGAAATAGCACTACGAAAGATCCTTCTACTATTTGCAACATGTTTTCCTCTTTCCTAAGCTCGGTGTTCGAACCTTCCTCTTTAATTATAGATGATGACCTCCTTAAAATAGATCCCTTACCTTCTTCACCGCTAATCACTGAATTAAAACTTGAAGAATCGGAGGTATATTGCAGCCTAAAGTCGCTGGATGTTAATAAGGGCCCTGGTCCAGACAAAATTAGTCCCCTGTTTGCTAAACGCACTTGTGAACATCTATCTACGCCACTTACATTACTCTTTAACAAGTGCCTTAGCACTGGAACGATTCCTTCTAGATGGAAACTCGCCTTTATCACACCCATTCATAAGTCCGGATCACGGAAAATGGTTGAAAATTATCGGCCGGTATCCATTCTCTCTTGTTTCCCAAAAGTCCTTGAACGTTTAGTTCATAGCCATATTTATCCTCTTTTAGAAAACTGTTTGCTCCAAGAACAGCACGGTTTTATTAAAAACCGCTCTACTATAACTAACTTGCTTTTATATTCCAACTACCCTTTCGAAGGTCTGGATAGACGGACTCAAATTGATGCTGTCTATACAGACTTTCGAAAGGCGTTTGATAAAGTAGATCACAAAATTCTTCTAACAAAACTGGCTCAGTTAGGTATAAAGGGCTCTCTACTTCATTTTTTTAAGTCATATCTTTCTGGCAGATCTCAAGTGGTTGTAGTCAACGGTTTCAGCTCCAATCCTGTCCATATCACCTCGGGTGTTCCCCAGGGTTCCATTCTGGGGCCGTTACTCTATGTGATTTTTATTAATGACATTCATACATGTTTTAAACATTGCAACTTTTTGTTATATGCCGATGATCTAAAAATCTATAGCACTGTTAGTAATGCCATGGACTGTCAGAAAGTCCAGCAAGATTTAGATAGACTGCAGGAATATTGTATTACAAATAAATTATACCTCGCTTACGACAAGTGTCAACATATTACATTTACTAATAAACGTAACACATTTGCTTCAGTTTATAATCTTGGAGGAAAAATATTAAAAAAGGTAGACGTGAAGGATCTCGGTGTCTTGTTCGACTCAAAATTGAGGTTTGATAGTCACGTGGATTATATCCATGGTAAAGCGATGAGGATGCTAGGTTTCGTACTGCGAAACACCAAAAAGTTTAGGAGCCGTAACGCGTATCTTACTCTATACAGATCTTTAATCCGTCCACAGTTGGAATATTCCACCTGTGTATGGAACCCGCACTATGCAGTATACAAAAACAAATTAGAAATGGTTCAAAAGAAATTTTTAAGGGCTATGCATAGGCGTTTAACTTCTAAATATATGTCCTACCAAGATCTGTTACAGGAGTACGTATTTCTTCCCCTGTATAAGAGACGGATCACGTCCGACCTAAATATTCTCCGTAACATTTGTATAAGTACTTATAATTGCAACATCTTGACTAGTAAAATTCACTACTCTACACATAGAAAGCTAAGATATCCTTGTTTATTCAATTTAGCTTGTATTGCAACTAACTATGGGGCACGTGCCCCCCTGTACCGTCTTGGCAGGACATATAATGGTTTCTTCACTGACGTTGATATCTTTCATGAATCTAAAGCAAGTTTTAATAGAAAAATCCGCAATATATTGGTTTCTAATACTGACATTTGAATGTGTCTGCGTCTTCCTTCCCTCTACTGTATTTAACTTTGTCGACCTTCCCAGTTCTGATCTTACAAAATAATTGATATGGTTTCACCAACATATGGATTAATGTTTGTTTGCGCGCACTAAGCACTATTTGTTACTAAAGTAAAAGTTTTTTGTATGCTTCTTAATCCCTACTTTCTAACTCTAAGCGAGAAATGTACATGGAGGTAGTGTTAAGCACATTAATTTAACTCTATTTCATTTAGACCTAATATACGCTATTGTCTGTTTTTTCTCCAAAATAAATATAAATATAAATAGATTCAGGTTATATGAACTCGGGAACACAGGCAGAGAATTCCACTCTTTAGCCGTGCGCATTATAAAAGATGTTTCAAAGCGCTTTGTGCGAATGTGCGGAATATCAACCAAGTATGGGTGAAATCCTGCGGTGCGTCTGGACTCCCGATGGTAGAAGGGAGATGGTGGAATAAGCTCGTGGAGCTCTAGAGCACACTCTCCAAAGTACAATCTGTAGAAGACCGACAGATATGCAACTTTGCGACGGTGGGCCAGACTGTGAAACTTGGTTTTCACCGGCATCTCATCACCAACGAGCATCTTGGCTCTGCGATCTATCGAGTCAAGTGCGGCTAGCTGGTATTTGGCTGAGCCATCCCAAAGCTGACAGCAATTCTCCATGCACGATCGGAAATGTGCAGTGATACTCAGGCATCAGCACGCAGAGCTGCTAGTGAATCAAGAAATAATAATAATAATAAAGAATGTGTGCTATACTGCGTACAAAATAACTTTGTCTTTGACCGTTAATGCGCAGAAGTCAAAAAATGAGTCGCGGGGGTGAGCGCGGCTCCCCCCAGGGGACCAGCGAATCGTTCATTGGCTCTCCGCCTGTCACCCATGCGCGGAAAATAACCGTCATGGACAAACTTGTTCTAACCGCGCTGTACTAAGGTTGCGTTCCGAATCAGGAAAAATTACTCTGACAGCAGGATAGCGTTATATTATGTCCATCGGTGTGGTCGAGACAGACTACTGTCAAATGTTAACTATTACTGTTTTGGAACTCACTCCTAGGAGGGGATTTACCATAGTCATTACGCTTGTAAGTGTTGCGGCTGGCGACCGCTGTTTTTGGTGACCGTAGTATGTAAGATACACAGAAAGATGCTGCTGCCCATCGTCCAGTTCTAATGCCCTTAGTCGCCTCTTACGACACCCATGGGCAGAAATGGGTTGATACTATTCTTTGCCGGCACCAAACGGGGCTACTAAGCTTATAGTATTCTACATAGTAAGATCAGTTTCAGTTTTAGTTTAGTTTATTCGGTTACAAAATAACATTTGTGTTCGAAAATAATACAATTATAATAATAACTAAATTCAATCGACGACTATTTCCAAGTTCAAACAAAATACATAATAACATTGAAATAATCTAAAATTGTCAAACAAATAAAACCAAAATGTCATCATTACGAAAAAAATAATAATAATAATAATTAACGTCAATTATGCTTATACCTAAGAAATTCGTCTAATTCGTAAAAACACTCCTTCAGCAAGAGCGCCCTTAGTTTTGATTTGAAGCTGAGTAACGAAAGATCACCCTTCAACTCTACCGGCAGCGCGTTAAATAGACGCACCTCATTATAGCGTGCACCGTGGCGCACTACGTCAAGACGTGGAGGCGGCGCTGTACGTGCCACATCTCGTCTGCGAGTACCAATCCTAGAGACCCTATCTTCTTCAGTCTCTTCACCTAAGAGCTTTCTTTTAAAGTTTATGAGCATCACAAATATATAGAGAGAAGGAGCCGTTAGTATGCCTAACCTAATGAAATGAGGTCTGCAAGATTCCCATTGGGGTATTCTGACAATGGTTCGAATGGCTCTTTTTTGTATTACAAATGCTTTATGAATATTGTATTTGTAACTATTTCCCCATAGTAAAATGCTATACCTTAGATGAGACTCTACTAAGGCATAATATACGATTAGTAGTTGCTTTTCAGTAAGCTCATCTCTGAGAGTTCGTAAGGCGTAACAAGCGGAACTAATTTTACCTTCGACACGATTCACTTCATTCTTCCAGTTTAACAACGAGTCTATAAAAACACCTAAAAACTTAACATTATCTGTCGTGTTCAATTTATGATCTTTGAACGCGATGTCTAAAGTATCTGAGTTTCTGACTGTCGTTTTAAAAAGAACAATATTAGTTTTATCAGGGTTCAGTCGAAGGTTATTTGCATCAAACCATGTGCAGAAGGCTATCAGTGACTCATTGACCTTAAAATTAAGCTCAGTTATAGAATCAGCACAAATGACAGCATTCGTGTCGTCAGCGAAAACCACCAACTTCGCATCGGATACTTTGTTTATCAAGCTTTGTATAAGGTCGTTGGTGAAGATGATAAAGAGAACTGGTCCCAGTATCGACCCCTGTGGAACCCCACGCGATAGTGAAGTGAATCTCGACGACACTTTTTTCTCTATATCTTGCTGTAAAGAAATTATTTCCACGTATTGCTTCCTATTGCTTAAATAAGATGTAAGTATGTCAAGAGATTTGTTCCGCACACCGTAATGCTCTAACTTATTTAACAAGATACTGTGGTCAACAGTATCAAAGGCAGAGCTCAAATCGAGAAACAAAGCTGCAACCTTTTTTTTTCTGTCAATTCCATGAATAATATCCGTAACCAGAGCATCTATCGCGTCACATGTACCTACACCTCTCTGATAACCAAACTGCCTAGTATTTATGATTTTATTTTTAGCTAAATGTGTAATGAGCCTTTGTTTTATGACTTTTTCGTAAATTTTGGATAATACCGGCAGCAGGGAAATCGGTCTATAATTACGTGGATCGGTTGCATCTTTTTTCTTATATACTGGGACTATGCGTGCAATTTTGAGTTGGTCAGGGAAAGTGCCTTGTTCTATACAATTATTGATAAAGTATGCGAGAGGTTCCGCAAGTATATCAATATTGTCTTTAATTACTTTAATGCAGATTTCATCGTAACCACAAGACTTTTTTAGTTGCATATGCTTAACGATTTTGATGATTTCCCTAGAGTTTGTCCTCCGGAATGTCATATTACTGCTAACCCTGTCTGAACATTCCCGCAATAATTGGTCTGCTAAACTTGTGTCCCTAATTTCATTACTATGACAACTAAAATGTTTAGCAAAAGTATCTGCTATATGAGCAGGGTCTTGAGTGATAATATTATTCACTTTTAGTAAAATATTTTCTCTTGCATTTGGTAGTTTTGATTTATTTCTGTATTTATTTACAACTTGCCAGATACCTTTAGGAGAGTAACTTGCATTCTCTATATCAGACTGAACCGTTATTTTCCTAGCTTGCCTAATTATCCTACGGTATATGTTTATATATTTATTCCGATAAACAGTAATACTAGGATGAGTGCTATTTTTGTTTCCCAGAACCCGCTTCATAGTACTTGCAGTTTTAATACCTTTTGTCACCCACTTTAATTTTCTTAATTTCTTATTATTAACTTTCTTCTTATACTTTCTAAAACTTGATTTGTAAATTTCACTAAAACGTTTTAAATACTGATTAATTCCCATAATGAACCAGTTTTCTTGCATGACTTGCTCGCGGAAATAAATATTACTCTTTTTACTGTGCGATCTGGCTTCAGAAAAGTGCCATTGCTCATTCCGATGGCAAGGGTCATTAAAAGCAGCCTTCGCGGTAATTGCAGCGTGTCCATCTGCCAATCCGTTAAAGTCAATTTGTGCATTTATAATGTTATCGTCCGGTATGTTGGTAAAAAAGTTGTCCAAACAAGTTACTGAGTCGTTTCTGGGACACTGATAAGTTCCTGCTTGTATTAAATGCCTATAATTATAACACTTTAGAAGAGTCAAAAGTTCATCCCTTTCGTTACTAGCTTTTAAAAAATCTATATTAAAATCACCACATACAATGCATTTTTTGCTGAAGAAATGCTCTAAAAGTTTCTCTAACCTTTCAACAAAAGTTTTAAAATTACCATGCTCAAAGTTAGAATTGCTCGTGTTTCTGTAGCAACAACAGATATTTACATTTGTTAAGCAATCTTTCACACCACAAATTTCAAAACATTCTCGCTTGTAAAGCTTGTCACAGATTTCCAGTCTTGTACATTTACGCTCAGATAGAGCCATAATAAGGCTGCCACCTCTTTTCATTTTATCTCGAACATTATATGAAGCTAACTGGTAATTATTCATAGATAAAACTCCAACAGAGTCCTTGTTTAAAAAATGTTCTGTACAACATACGTAGTCAAAAATATTTATATTACTTTCTATATACAGTTCACTACATATTATAAAAGAAAGTCCCCCGAAACGTTTTTCTGTCGTCATCCATCCATCCATCATGTCTGTCTGTGATCGCTAAACTCAGGAACTACTATATTGATTTCGATCCGGTTTTCACTAATAGATAGATTCATTCAATAGTAGGGTTTGAGGCTATAATTTATAAAGCCCAAGTCACACTAAGCGGAAGCGTTCCGGGGCCGGTATTTTTTGTAAAGTATGAGTTCTTATGCACCCTGTCACATTGAAAGCGGTCGCGGCGCGGTGCGGCGCGGGGGGCGGCCGGGCCGCCAGTACAACCCCGCGGACCGGGCGGCGCGGCGCGGCGGGGCCGAACTTTCGGCGGGAGCGGGCGCTGTATTCCATTGCGTTCAATGCAACCCGTCACACAGAGCGGCAGCGGCGTGGCGCGGTGCGGTGCGGTGCGGTCCGGGCGCGGACTTTGACGTTGTATTTTTTTACAAGAATTTTGCGGCTTTGCGCAGACTTTTTTTAGGTTATCAGTTTGGTTTTTGGTTTAGAGCAAAGGATTTACGTCTTTTGAATAATCACAGATAAATAGTGTCACACCGACCGCTACCGCGCCGCTGTCCCGCCGCGGTTTCCGCGCGGTACCTCTGTGTGACCGGTCCCGGAACGCTTTCGCTTCCCGCAGGTCCGGCCCCGGACCGCTTATACCGCTCTGTGTGACTTGGGCTATATTGAGTGCAAATTAACTGAACTGTGATGATGTTTGTCGATCGAGTCGGAAAAAAACGTGCCTCTTGAGAGCTTCCTGGGCGTGCGCTGCGTTAATGGTTTCATTTACATAAAAGTTATGTATGAAAGAATTGTTGCTCTCTAAGAGTTCTGAAGAAAAGTCCGCGATAGTATTTGTCTATCTTTTAAGGATAACCCACAGTAACCAACTATTTGTAGCAAAAAAGTAATAATAAGTAATGAACATAGATCAAAATTGTCCTTTATACCATGTTATTTAAACGAATATCTTGGAAGATATCACAATATTAAAATCACTCTAATTAAAGTCCTAGAATGAGCTTCGCACTCGATGCGCATTTCCGTTGATAGCCAAGCTTGACGAGAGTTCCCGAACACATAACACATATACTCACCTACGGGTCCGAAACCTGATTTTTAAAATTTTGGGTACTTTTTTTTTTGTGGTTGTCGTCCGGAGCAAACTTTCTATAGTTTCTTTTTGTAGTCATAAGGTTATTTTTTGTTGTTTAGGTACATAGTTTGTTTTAGTTAGTTGTAGATATATTGGATAGGTATTTTTTTTCTTAGCTCTGAATTCTATAAATACCTACTAAGAAAGTGTTGCAATTTCTTAGATTTGTTTTTTTACTTTTAAACTGCAATAAAAGGCACCATTCTACGTAGATTAGTACCCGTGCGAAGCCGGGGCGGGCCGCTAGTGTAGTATAAACTAAGCTTATACAAGGTTATTTTTTTGGACCTGATTTCCTTTTGCCCACTTATTAGTGAGATCAAAAGCAACAACTTTTGTTCTACGACTTTGCTAACAAAGCACAAAAAAAATTCGACTCTCCATACTAAAGTGGTCATGTGACCGACCCATTTTTAATGGGAAGTTGAAAAATTTTCCTGCATTGTTAGTAAAGTCGTAGAACAAAAGTTGTTGCTTTGACCTCACTAATAAGTGGGCAAAAGGAAATCAGGTCAAAAAAATAACCTAGTATATTACATACGGCATACCTTTTATATTCGGTAAGTAGGTCCTTATTACCCCCAAATGAGGCTTGTAGGTGACCAATTAGAGCTCTAGGGTAATAATGTAGCTAGAAAAGCCCTAGGTCGGTAGTAATTGTAACGTCCGCCTTGATGGCCGCCTCCAGCAGCGGGGCGGCGGGCGTTTTAATTACTTACCGCCCTAGAGCTTTTCTAGCTACATTATTACCCTATAGCGCTAATTAGTCACCTACAATTTGGTAGTAATAAGGACCTACTTACCTCACAATCGAGATGTAAAGCAGAGTAGTTAGCTCGGGTGTAAGCATCAATTGCACCTTCGAACTATAGGCGCACGAGCGCAGCGAGCCTTAAACATGCATGGCTTTAATTTTTTCTCAAGATTAGGTACTTAATTTTTTTAGGCTCTAGCAGCATCGCATATTTATTACAAACTTTCAGTATAATGTATTTTCTCGTTCTTTCTTCTTCCTAAAAGCTTTTCATATTGATTTTCCTATTTTCTGAGACCTAGTACATTTCCTCATCAGGGTTCACATTTTGCAGCTAAGAAAAGATGTAATTTACATAAAGTAGGTACAATGCGCGCAACGAAAGAAGAGCCTTGACGGATCACGTGGTTAACCTGCGCAGAAGACAGTTCGCAGGCCACTTTGGCGGCAAGTGGGGAGGGACGCTAGGCTGTACTGCGCGAAATCCCCTCTACTTTCAACTGACAGGGCTCTTCTTTCGTTGCGCGCATTGTACACTAAACAGCACGTTGATAGGAAAACTGTGTACTTTATGGCATGGTCTTTTATTCAAGTTCAAGTTTATTCGCTAACAATAAATTGTGTTCGAATGCATGCACCTATGATTAAAATCTAAAACTATTAACAATACTTCGGTTTTTGTCTTAAGTACACAATTATCAATTAAAATTCACAACATATTAAATTCAATTTTTCAATTCAATTTTCCTAATCTTCCGTTTTTGCTATTGGTTTTTACAGAGTGAGGTACCTAACCTAGGGGATTTGACTAGGGCACATTTATAGGGTCCCGTTTTTTACTCTTTGGGTAAGGAACCTTACAAACTAACTGAGACTTGTGTTACATTGCAGCTCTGGTAGTGAAAGCGGCAAGAATGCAAAGACGCGCGACGGTCAGTGAATGTCCGTTGACGTGACGCATCAGCAGTGTGATGGCGACCGGAGAAGCTCGCGTCGCCATTGCTGCTCACACCACAAGCACCAAGCAGCGGCATCATGGTGAGTAGTCTATAGGTAACCTAGCACCAAGCAGCTACAGCATGGTGAGTAGTATATAGGTGATCTAAAGCAGCGGCACCATGGTGAGTAGTCTATAGATAGGTGATCTACCACCAAGCAGCGACAGTATTGTGAGTAGTCTATAGGTGATCTAGCACCAAGCAGCGGCACCATGGTGGCAGCGGCACCATGGTGAGTAGTCTATAGATAGGTGATCTACCACCAAGCAGCGACAGTATTGTGAGTAGTCTATAGGTGATCTAGCACCAAGCAGCGGCACCATGGTGGCAGCGGCACCATGGTGAGTAGTCTATAGGTGATCTAGCACCAAGCTGCGACAGCATGGTGAGTAGTCTATAGGTAACCTAGCACCAAGCAGCGGCACCATGGTGAGTAGTCTATGGATAGGTGATCTACCACCAAGCAGCGACAGTGATGTGAGTAGTCTATAGGTGATCTAGCACCAAGCAGCGGCAGCATGGTGAGTAGTCTATAGGTGATCTAGCACCAAGCAGCGGCACCATGGTGAGTAGTCTATAGGTGATCTAGCACCAAGCTACGGCAGCATACTATAGTCTGTAAGAAATCTAGCCTTAGAAAATAACATTAATTTTAAGGGTGGGCAACGCATTTGCTGTCTTATTAGTGTCAAAGAATGCGATAATCGTCTGTGCTAGTATACCTAGTTCTTTTAGTACAGCTTCGCAAGGTATTCATCTTGTTATCATATCTCCAACTATCAACTAGCTATTTGCCGTTTTTATCGTCTTATCTCTAAATAGTGGTTTAACGTTTTGCTATCATAATTTCGTAGGTATGCTCCTGATTGCTTGTAGACTGTGAGGGCGGAGTAATTTATCCTACGTCATTGAGTACATGTTTGCTACTTCGTTGATAGAGTAGTGGTCTAGTATACCTGCCAGGTTACGCATTGGCAGACCATACGTTGGTATGCCAATGCGCAACTTGGCAGGTTCAGTACAGTCGGAGAAAAATGTGGTTACGTAATGTGGTACATGAATTAAACCTGTCCGTAGAAATAGAAGGTACAGTCATGAGAACATCAAGCTTGACACATTGGATTTACGTACCTTTTCTTATTTCAATAGACGTACAACGACAGGTCAAGGTTGACACTCGAAGTGCGACTCTAGTCCTTACGCCTATTGAAATAAGAACGGTACTAAGTCCAATGTTTCAACGTTTCAATGTTTCAAGACTGTTTCAGATAAATAAGGATATTTGTGGTTATAATACAAGGTACCCTAACAGATTGGTGCTTCCAAGTCTTAGATATAATATATGTAGTTTAAACTGTTACGCAATGTCAGTTAGGATCTATAATCATTTACCACTGGAACTAAAAAACTTGCCGTTACGAGGATTTCAATCCCAGCTGAGACAATGGTTGATATAGAAATGCTTCTATTCGGTTAGAGAATACCTGGAACATGTTCAAAATCTTATTTTATAATTTTTATGACATAATAATATTTGACAATTTACAACTTTTATGACATTATTGAGATTATTTCACGCTTAATTATTATATTTTTGACTGGTAGATTTAATGAATTTATAATCTTATTTTGAATATAATTAATTTTAAAGAAATTTGCATGCCAAAATATAGGCTAGATATATGGCACTTTACATATTGTACCCTTCATCTATATGTTACCATATCTATAGCAAATAAAACCATTTCATTTCATTTCAAGCTTGATGTGATCTTGACTGTACTTAATAATATGAATAGGTATTATTTTGGTTGTTAATTGAAATCTATAGTGGCAGCTCCGTGCGTGAAAGATAACGAATACGAGTATGAATGAATATTTTTAGGGCTCCGATCCAAACTTGTATCAACCTCCTGTTCATAAAGAAATATAAAGGATGTAAGGGACGGTGTACCGAAAACTGAAACGGCGTGCTTAGTCAACGAAACTGAACAACTTTCCCAAAGAAACATATGTTAGGAAATGAAAAAAAAAAATATCTCTTCATTACTAATTGGTTACTAAACCAATTAAGGTGAGCTCCCGTTTCAAGAACTTTTCTATAAAAGAGGTGTCAAGTTGGATGGTCGCGGAGTTTTTAAAATCAAAGAGCAAAAGCTTTTAGTATATCATATGGTAGATAGGTACGGAACCCTGAGGGCGCGACCACGACTCGCACTTGGCCGGTTTTTTTCTCCATTATATTGTTATTTATTCTTAAATTCATGCTTCAATTTGGTGGACTTATTCATATTTGCTTGCCTGCATGCAGGCTGAATACATTGTACTTACACATTAATTTTAAGACCTTTTTAGGGTTCCGTACCTCAAAAGAAAAAAACGGAACCCTTATAGGATCACTTTGTTGTCCGTCTGTCTGTCTGTCTGTCTGTCTGTCTGTCTGTCTGTCTGTCTGTCTGTCTGTCTGTCTGTCAAGACCCTTTATCTCACGAACGGGTAAAGGTATCAGGTTGAAATTAATACCATATATTAGGATCCATGGACCACACAAGGTCTGAAAATTTCAATTTTTTACAACGACGCAATAAAAAGATATGGCATTTTATGTTCTCATCTCCATACATTTATTCAAAAATGCAAAACCTACAGGGTAGTTCCCGTTGACCTAAAATTATGAAATTTGGCAAGAAGCTAGGTCTTACAGTACAAATAATGGGAAAAGTCTGAAATCATTAAATATTACAACTTTTCTCACAACTAATGGTAACCAATTGTGGTGAGCTCCCGTTTCAAGAACATTCATATAAGAGAGGGGTCAAGTTGGATGGTCACTGAGTTTTTAAAGTCAAAGAGCAAAAGCTTTTAGTATATAATAATTATGGTAGGTAGTACTGGGTAGTATGGGTCATACTGTGCCTGGACGGTGGTGGTATTGCTTATTAAATTTTTAAAAATTTTTGCTTTTTTACTTTTGAAATGTTTTTGATATTTTTAGACGCTTACCTTACAGGTTTCGCCGTCAATATTTAAATAAAATAAAGATAAGAAAATAGTTAATGTTTTTTTTTACTTTTATAATATAATTATACTTACTAAACAAAGTTTATTAATACGTGACAAAGTGTGGAACCATAATCTGATATCAGCGCCATCTTTAGGTACACGGTACAGACTTTTTAGCCTAACTTCCTCTGAGACATCCAAAGCTCAAGATAATACCAATTATGGCCGCTAGGATTGCCACTAGGACGACACAGGTAAAAAATAATTAGAACCGTTTGATTGTATGCTATAGGTACTCAAAAAAAATTTCCTGCTTATAATAAATAAATTATATCACGGATTGCTTTGAAAATTAGAAATATGCAACATAAGCGTAAATTGGGTTAGGATGGCGGTAGGATACGCCATCTATACCGTTTAATATAGCTGGTAGGTAGGTATACTGCGTGCAAAATAACTTTGTCTGTGACCGTTAATGCGCAGAAGTCAAAAAATTAGTCGCGGGGGTGAGCACGGCTCCCCCCAGGGGGCGAGCGAATCGCTCATTGGCTCTCCGCCTGTCACCCATGCGCGGAAAATAAAGACTTGTTCTGAACGCGCTGTACCTATTCCAACCTATAGCGTGAGCTGAGGTTGGTCTTAGGTACACTTAACAGCACATCAGGAGAAACACTTTTGCACCTTATGGCATGGTAATAGAGTTGAAAAAGTTTCTACCGACGTGCGGTTGACCGTACGTACACACGGCCGCACATCGGTAGAAACACTTTTGGACCTTATGGCGTGGTAATAGAGTTGAAAAAGTTTCTACCGACAAGCGGTTGACCGTACGTTGACCGACCGTACGTAGCCATGATCACACCTAGCTGTATTCAAAGACTAATTCAGCGTACATTGCTCGTTGAAGTAAGGATATTGCAATTAACATAACCAAGCCTCCCAGCAATGTATGCCGAATTAAGTCTTGGAATTTAGGTAGGTGTGATCGTGGCTTAAACTGTCAAGCTTGATGTGCTAAGCAGGTAATTTAGTTTTATACTATGGTTTTATTGTACACCTTTTGAGATGTACCTACGTCAGCAATCAACTGTAACAAAACGTAAGATGAACATGTTATCTTCAATTATAGGTATAGGTTTTATCAATGAAAAACCTACAGGGTACTTCCCGGTGACCTAAAAATATGAAATTTGGCAAGAAGCTAGGTCTCACGGTACAAATAATGGGAAAAGTCTGAAATCATTAAATATTACAACTTTTCTCACAACTAATGGTAACCAATTGTGGTGAGCTCCCGTTTCAAGAACATTCATATAAGAGAGGGGTCAAGTTGGATGGTTGCTGAGGCGATTTTTGTTTTAGTTCTATTTAAAAACGGGAACACTTACAAACTTGAAAATTGGTATGTTTATAGGGCATAGGCTCTAAAATAATAACAAATAATAATATTTGGTCAAGCGCGTGTCGGACTCAAAAAATCTAGCACATTAACTTACTGAAATTTCAACTAATACAATTATGTTTATGTGGTGGTACGGAACCCTCAGTGCGCGAGTCCGACTCGCACTTGGCCGGTTTTTTCCATACTGTATTCTAGCAAATTTTGAATTTGTTAAACCGGAAACCTTATGGTGCGACTTTCGTCTGTCTGTCATCAACTGTATCAACTACTTACGCTATCGACTTAGTATTTAAAATACTTTTAAAATATGCTTACGCAACTTTGTTGCAAACTAAAGTATTAAAGAAATATAATTACGAGTACTATTGCAAATGGGGACCAAAATTTTAAAATGTCGTCACTAAGTCTATCATATGAAAGGGCTTTACTTGTACTTTCCAAAATAGGTTTTTGTATTTATTACGACTCTTAGTTTTCAAGTTATGATAAAAAATGTCTAAAAAATCCCCCCCTCTTTATCTGAATTATTGTCGACAGAAGTTTACGTAAATATTACACGAAAAATATAAAAATCTCACTAACATCACGGGTTTTTAGAAATCACCAAAAATCCTCCGACAACAAACTCAGTTTTGCGGTCCTGATAATGGGCTATATTGCTTCTAAAAATACTGTCAGTATGTTGGAACCCCGGACGCAGAGTTCGTCTCGCACTCGACCGGTTTTTATCTATTGTAGTAGCAATACAATAAAGTGCAATAATCTGTAATATAATGCATCACATGTCACAATGCAGTCAATAATTTGAATAGACAAGATTGATTGCCCTATTATTCAGATATAGATAGATAGATTTAACATTCAGTGCCAACAAATACAACAGATAAGATAAACATTTCAAAATTTAGCATAACCGGCCAAGTGCAAGTCGGACTCGCGCGCCGAGGGTTCCGATATACCTATAGTATTTTTGGAAGCAATAAAATCCATTTTTAGGACCGCAAAACAATTTTTTTTTGGAAACTACCTACTACTTAACTCGACCTAGTATCGACATTTTGAAACTTTGCCCCCCTTACTTGGGCCCCCTTTACATTCATAATCATACTTATGTCTTTATAAATTCTTTCATGTGCAACTAAATTAGGCAACCATATTCTGAAACTGTTCCAAATTTCAAGTCGATAGCATGAGTGGTTGCTGCGATATACAGGTGTGACAGACGGACAGACAGACACAGTCGCACCATAAGGGTTCCTTTTTTTTTCAAATTGGTATCGGAACTCTGAAAACACAAGCTAAAATAACACCTGAGCGTAATGCTGCAGCTCAAGGCCACAGCGCTGATTTTCAGCTGGACCCTCAACGTGGACCAGAGAACTTGAAAATTATATAAAATGAAACAATTATTCTATTCTTAACATTCATGCAGGACGATACAATCAACACACGAAAGAAATACATACAAATCGAAAAAAAAAAAACAAATTAAAACTGAGAATTTGCGAAATCATTCGGAAAAGAACCACGGTAGATGAAAGTTAAATCAAGTGATTAAAAGTATTCTGAATTTTGTAGATTTAAAAATAGTCTTTAATTCTTTTCTTTAAAACTTTTTAAAAATTTTCATTTAACAACTTAATATTGTTAGTGCGCAATAAATATATATATATATATATTTGATTTTGTTCTTCTGGAAGAGATCGGTTTTAGCGATAAAATCTACAATAGATTTAGTTTTTAGGGTTCCGATACCAAAATGGTAAAAAAAAGGAACCCTTATGGTGCCGCTCTGTCTGTCTGTCTGTCTGTCCGTCTGTCTGTCACACCTCTATATCTCAGCAACCACTTATGCTATCAACCTGAAATTTGGAATAGTTTTAGAATATAGTTGCCCAACTTAATTGCACAAGAAAAAATTTTGAAAAAAGTATGATTATTAATATAAAGGGGGCCAAAATAGGGGGGGCCAAATTTCAAATTGTCGCTACTAGGTCGAGTGGGGTATCATATGAAAGGGCTTTACTTGTACATTTTAAAATATATTTTTGTATTTTTTTAAATTTCTTAGTTTTAAAGTTATGATGAAAAATGTCAAGAAAAATACCATTCCCCCCCCTTATCTCCGAAGTTTGAGTAAGGAAAAATCTGAATTAATTACAGTTGACAGAAGTTTATATAAACTTTCTAAGTTGCACAGTTTTTCAGAAATCTGCAAAAAACCTTTACAAACAAATTTAGTTTTGCGGTCCTGAAAATGGACTTTATTGCTTCCAAAAATACTATAGGTATATCGGAACCCTCGGCGCGCGAGTCCGACTCGCACTTGACCGGTTTTTTTTGTATAAATGTTACTTATTTTTTATGACTGTAAAAAAGTCATCTATCTGTTTATTTTCTTTGGGTAAGATTTGTGTTGTATATTCCAGAGACTGGGTCGAAGCAAGCCGGGGGCGGTCACTCGTCTCTCAGCCAGGGCGCGACCGTGGTGACGTCACTATTCGCGGGGGCGGCAGCGGGGGCGCTTGCCAAGACCGTCATAGCGCCCCTAGACCGCGCCAAGATCAACTTTCAGGTGTCGTGAGTACCACCTCATATTACAAGACACCTACTGCCCAGTGGGGGTGCTTACCAAGACCGTCATAGCGCCCCTAGACCGCGCCAAGATCAACTTCCAGGTGTCGCGAGTACCACCTCATACTACAAGACACCTACAGCGCAGTGGGGGCGCTTGCCAAGACCGTCATAGCGCCCCTAGACCGCGCCAAGATCAACTTCCAGGTGTTGTGAGTACCACCTCATATTACAAGACACCTACTGCCCAGTGGGGGTGCTTACCAAGACCGTCATAGCGCCCCTAGACCGCGCCAAGATCAACTTCCAGGTGTCGCGAGTGCCACCTCATACTACAAAACACCTACAGCCTATGGGGGCGCTTGCCAAGACCGTTATAGCGCCCCTAGATCACTCAAACATCAACTCCTTTTTTAAAAAACCGACCAAGTGCGAGTCGGACCCGCGCACCGAGGGCTCCGTACCACTAAGGTAAAAATAGCGTCTTTGTTATGGACGCGCAATCACGCAGAAGTGTATTAAAAATGCGCAAGCTCGACATGCCCTTGACCAGGTTTTATTATTTGTTATTTTTCAGCTTACGCACTATAAACGTACCAGTCTCTACACTTGTTAGTGTTCCCGTTTTTACGATAGAGCTAAAACAAAAATCTAGCGAAAATCGCCTAAAAAACGGTTTTAGTAAAGGAGCCCCCAGTAATTTATTTTGTTTTTGGCAACAGAAATAGATAATCTGTGAAAATTTCATCTCTACCTACGCTGACAGACATACATACTGACAGACATACATGCAGACAGACATGTTTATTTTATTTCGGGTCTTAGCACGATACTTGTAATTAGGCAAAATCAATTACCTAACTATTCCCGACGTTTCGCCTGAGTTGTATCAGCCGTGGTCACGGGTAGACAAGATGAGAAGTGCGAAAGTTTAAGACAGACAGACATCGGAGGTGACAGGGTCCCGATTTTCACCATTTGGGTCCGGAACCCTAAAAAAGAATTTATTAACTTTCCAAGAAGGTGAAGTATAAATGTAATTTTATATTGTTGTTCTCAGAGAGACACCATACTCAGCCCGCGCAGTAATCCTGTTTCTAAAGAAAAGTGCGCACTCAGAAGGCGTGCTTGCGCTATGGCGCGGCAACAGCGCAACCATGGCGCGGATAGTGCCATACGCCGCCATACAGTTCACAGCGCACGAGCAGTGGAAACGGATACTGCGGGTAGACACGCCGCAAGCCGCCAGGTATGTTCAGACTACCCCCAAATTCCGAGTGGTGCCGTTACAAACTACCCACAAATTTAACAGTGCTACCATGTCACGGATAGTGCTATATGCCGCCATACAGTTCACAGCGCACGAGCAGTGGAAACAGATACTACGGGTAGACACACCTCAAGCCGCCAGGTATGTTCAAACTACCCCCAAATTAAACAGTTACAAACTACCCCCAAATTCAACAGCGCAACCCTAGACCCAGACCCTATTTTATTAAATACGAAATATTGACCCTCACATCAATTTACTTCTACGAATGTTGTAAATTTGTTAGGAAATATAAATATAATATGTATTCTCCAATAAAAAATGACAACAAAAGAAATAATCGCGATCAAAACAAACTAAAGAGACCAACCAACCAAATACCTACCCATTTAAAAAATACAGAAACATCTAAACTATTTTACTGACATTTGAAAAATTTCCTTGTAAAAAAATGTTACTACAATATAAAAGAATTCTTTGACGACAAATTCATCTGAATAATAAAATGTTTCGATGACTCTAGAACCTAGTGCTTTATATACAACGTATTAACGGAATAAGCGAAACTGGGAAAATAGTTTGTTCATAATGAATCAATTTCACGGGTTTTAAATTTTTATAATTTAAAGTTTTGCCGCTTCTGTTCTAAATATTTCTGTGGATACGCGCGCTGGCTGCGGCGCATCGCGGATGAGCGGTGAGGAGGGGGGGGGGGGAGTGGGCGCGGAGTGCGCGGACTAGAACAACGATGAAACTAGAACTATGATGAAACTTTAAAATAACAATATCTAGAAAAAATCATCTTTTTTAAAGATTTTTTTACGACATGAGTGTAGATAAATTAACATTATTAAATTATTGTAAATTGTTTAACGTGACGTATTGCATTATTAACCAATGAATTTTATATTCAATTTAATACTTGACTATATTTCTTTTTAAGGAAAATGTGCAATTAGCCCTCTCGTTTGCTGTGCCCTTGCAGGGCGTCACTTGTTCTGTACCTATTTAAGTAAACATCTGACTTGCAAATAAATAATAGGTCTTAAAGTATGAAATTGCCGAAATTTTCTTACAGATTAATGAGATCATAATTCCTATAATTCTAATGCTATTTTTTTCATTTGTCTTATATTTGAAAGTTGACTTCAAGGTTATCAATTTACGCATAAAATAAAGTTTTTATTTTTATTGTGATATTTAAAATTAAAGGTTCGAAAATTGTTCGTCTTAAATGTCGTCCGATTTCATCATTATATTTTTTTTACACATAATTTTTTTTTTAAATTAAATTTAGACTTCTGTTAGCTTAATGTCTTCCCAATAATGCCCTAAAAACTTTAAAAAAATGGATTTATAATTCCTAAGAAAAATGCAAAAATGTTAGTACTGAAAATTGAGTTTACCTAAAATTCGCCATACAAAACGGCAATTTCATAGGTAAAGGCCTATTATTATAAATTATGATGCACATTTGGCTTGAAGCCCTAACTCTCGTGTAACGTTTCAGGGACCACAAGGTAGTCCACTTGGTGGCGGGATCCTTAGCTGGTGTGACGTCACAGAGCGCCACCTACCCTCTGGACCTGGCGCGAGCTCGGATGGCAGTTACCGACGCGACCCAGTACCGGACTCTTCGACAAATGTTTGTGAAAGTCATCAGGGAAGAGGGGCTAAGGACTTTGTACAGGTGAGTCAAGGTCATTAGAGGTCACTTGTCGTTCAGCGGAGTTAATGTCATCAGAGGTCACTTTAAGTCATTCAAGGTCACCAGAAACCACTTCAGGTCATTCAAGGTCACCAGAAACCACTTCAGGTCATTCAAGGTCATCAGAGGTCACTTCAAGACATTAAAGGTCACCAGAAACGACTTCAGGGCATTCAAGGTAATCAAAAACCACTTCAGGTCATCTTAGGTCACTTCAAGTCATTCAAAGTCACCAGAAACCACGTCAAACCATTCCAGGTCACCAGTACCTGAAGGTCATTCAAGGTCATCAGAGGTCATTTCATGTCATTCAGGGTCATCAAAAACAATTTCAGGTCATTCAAGATCATCAGAGGTCATTTCAAGTCATTCACAGTCACCCGAAACCACTTAAGGTCATTAAAGGTTACAGAGGTCACTTCAGGTCATTCAAGGTCATCAAAAGTCGTTTATCTACATACGTTAGCTGGTGTGACGTCACAGAGCGCCACCTACCCTCTGGACCTGGCGCGAGCTTGGATGGCAGCTACTGACGCGACCCAGTACCGGACACCTGTCACACAGACAGGTGTTGTTCAAGGTCATCAGGGAAGAGGGGCTAAGGACTTTGTACAGGTGAGCTAAGGTCATTAGAGATCACTTGCACGCTAGACAGCGGAGTTAAGGTCATCAGAGGTCACTTCAAGTCATTCAAGGTCACCAGTAACCACTTCAGGTTATTCAAGGTCATCAGAGGTCACTTCAAGTCATTCAAGGTCACAAGAAATGACTTCAGGTCGTTCATGGTCTTCAGAGGTCACTTCAAGTCATTCAAGGTCATCAGAAACCACTTCAAGTCATTCAAAGTCATCAGAGGTCATTTCGGGTCATTCAAGCTCATCAAAGGTCACTTCTCTACTTAGTGGAGCCGAGATCATGAGAAGTCACTTCTCCGCTAGCTGGTGTGACGTCACAGAGCGCCACCTATCCTCTGGACCTGGAAGAGGGGCTAAGGACTTTGTACAGGTGAGCCAAGGTCATTTGAGGTCACTTGCACGCTAGATGGTGGAGTTAAGATCATCAGAGGTCACTTCAAGTCATTCGAGGTCACCAGAAACAACTTTAGGTAATTCAAGGTCATCAGAGGTCCCTTTAAGTAATTCATGTTTACCAGAAACCACTTCAGGTCATTCAAAGTCATCAGAGATCACTTATCCGCTAGATAGGTGATTCAATGTTTGTTTTAATTAACGTGTCTGTTTGTTTGTTTGTAGAGGCTACCCGGCGACAGTTCTGGGCGTGATCCCCTACGCGGGCACGTCATTCTTCACTTACGACTCGCTGAAACACAAGTACCTAGGTAATTTTCTTTTTAATTAATTTTTTTGCAATTTAACAAACGAGAAGCTGACTTTGCACGCTGCAGTTGTCAGTTTATCTAAGCCCATAGAATAAATACTTTAAGCATGGTCATGTTTTGTTGACATCCGAGCTGTGCGACACATTTTGAAAGACAAGGACGGCTACATGTATTAGTGTATAAAGCTATCTCTGTCTAAAATATCAAAAACGTATTTTGTGGATTTGCTAAACATTTTCCTCCACTGACATTTCTTCGCGCTTGGAGGTGATAGATTAGATGACATAATTCTCCAATAAAACTGACATTTCTCCGAGATATATTTTCTCTCGGGGACCGTGCTAAGCTGGTGGGCCACGTGATGGTAAGTGGTCTCCACCGCCCATTGCACCCACTGTCTTATCTTATTAGCGACATACTTGTCGCTAATAAGACAGTAAAGCGCGTTGCCCACGCTGAGAACTAAGATGTTATGTCTCATGTGCCTACAAACTTATTCCAACACTTACCAATCTATTTTGCAGCCATGTCACTAAAACGGGAGTACATTTGATGGAAAGAATAATATTGTTTTACAAACTTGTTTTTAGGGTTCCCTACCTCAAAAGAAAAAAACGGAACCCTTATAGGATCACTTTGTTGTCCGTCTGTCTGTCTGTCTGTCAAGACCCTTTATCTCACGAACGGGTCTTTACCTTTGTATCAGGTTGAAATTAATACCATACTAGCTGTTGCCCGCGGCTTCGCTCGCGTGGATTTCGTATTTATGTTGTTACCGGTTTTTCGAAGCAATGAGATATTTTCCCATCATTTCGGGGTAATTTTAAACTAAGGAAAAACAGGACCCCCCCCCTCCCCCTCCCCCTGTCTCTCCCCCTCCCCCTCCCTCTCCCTTTTCATCACCCCCTCCCCTCCCTCACTCCCTCCCTCTCCCCCTTCCCCTCCTTCTCCCTCTCCCTCTAGCTCTACCTGTACCTGTACCCCTCTATCTCTCTACCTCTCGACCTCTCTACCTCTCTACGTCTCTACGTCTCTACGTCTCTACATCTCTACATCTCTACCTCTCTACCTCTCTACCTCTCTACCTCTCCACCTCTCCACCTCTCTACCTGTCTACCTGTCTACCTGTCTACCTGTCTACCTGTCTACCTCTCTACCTTTCTACCTCTCTACCTCTCTACCTCTCTACATCTCTACCTCTCTACCTCTCTACCTCTCTACCACTCTACCTCTCTACCTCTACCTGTCCCTATCCCTACCCCTTACGCCAATTTAACCGCTATCCCTAACATAGAAATGACACCCATATTTATTTTTAGACATTTCAAACCTATCGCACCCCAACCCCATCCCCAGGGGACGATGGTATTTCACGTCCACCACGTTGGATTTCAAAGTTGTTGTAGCTTTCGTAATCAGCGACCCGATCAACCATACAAACGACACCCATATTGATTTTTAGACATTTCAAACCTATCGCACCCCAACTCCATCCCCAGGGGGATGATGGTATTACACGTCCACCACGTTGCATTTCAAAATTGTTGTAGTTTTCGTAATCAGCGACCCGATAAACCATACAAACGACACGCATATTGATTTTTAGATATTTCATACCTATCGCACCCCAACTCCATCCCCAGGGGGATGATGGTATTTCACGTCCACCACGTTGCATTTCAAAATTGTTGTAGTTTTCTAATCAGCGACCCGATAAACCATACAAACGATACCCATATTGGTTTTTAGAATTTTTCACCCCATTTTCCCTTTTTTAGGGGTTGAATTTGGGGTGGAATTTCAATAACAGTGATGAACGTTACATAGAAATACATCATTAATGCCTCAATAATAAATTATGTGGATTTTACTTTAAGAATAAAGAATTTTCAACTTCATCCCCCTTTTCACCCGTAAGGGTGTCGAATTTTCAAAAACCCTGAGACACGTAATTATTAATTTTTAGTCGTCAGCCTAAATACAAATTTTGAAGATCCTAACTTCAAAACTGACGGACTTTCATACAAACTTACATCCCCTATTTTACCCCCTTAGGGGTGGAATTTTGTAAAACCCTTTCTTAGTGCACCCCTAGGCCTCATAAGGAACCTACATGCCAAATTTGGAATCTCTAGACCCAGTCGTTTGGGCTGTGCGTTGATATGTCAGTCAGTCAGTCAGTCAGTCAGTCAGTCAGTCAGTCACCTTCTTCTTTTATATATATAGATGTAAGGGTCCATGAACCACACAAGATCTGAAAATTTAAATTTTTTACAACGACGCAATCAAAAGATATGGCTTTTTATGTCCTCATCTCCATACATTTATGCAAAAAAGCAAAACCTACAGGGTACTTCCCGTTGACCTAAAATTATGAAATTTGGCAAGAAGTCTCACTGTACAAATAAAGGGAAAAGTTTGAAATCATTAAATATTACAACTTTACTCACAACTAATAGTAACCAATTGTGGTGAGCTCCCGTTTCAAGAACATTCATATAAGAGAGGGGTCAAGTTTGATGGTCGAGGAAGCGATTTTTGTTTTAGTTCTATTTTAAAAACGGGAACACTAACTAAATTGAAAATTGGTATGTTTATAGTTCATAAGCTATAAAATAATAACAAATAATAAAATTTGGTCAAGCGCGTGTCGGACTAAAAAAATCTAGCACATTAACTTACTGAAATTTCTACTAATACAATTATGATTTTGTGGTGGTACGGAACCCTCAGTGCGCGAGTCCGACTCGCACTTGGCCGGTTTTTTTCTGAAAGCTTTAACCACAGATCATATAATACTAGTAAACTCTCAGAGTAAAAAAACTATAGAGTCCGCCATATACATATTCATCCCTATTCTCTACAGCTCAATACGAATCGATTTGGTCCTTACAAGTTTTTCTGTGCGTTGTCGCTGCGTTTTTGAGTTAAAGCAAAAAAAAAAAAAATGAAAATAAGATACTAAATAATGTTTTTTTTGTCTGCCTTTGTGGCTGCTGTTTAAAATACTTCTGAAGATGTAGAAAAAGAAAAAAGAAAATCGAAGATGCACACATGCAGGGCTCTGCATTATCACGGGACGAAGTAGTGAATTTTTGCATTTTGAAGCGCTGTAACTTTCCAACGCAGGGCTATTATGGTGGCAGACCATTCTTGTGGGGTCGTATACATTGTGTTTAATGGGACAGTCATAGTCTGCCAGGTGTACGTTTCATTGTCAAATTTCAAAACAGTTAAAACTTAATTCCTCAAAAACGCGGGGGTGTGGATTTCTGCCAATATTTTTTGTAGCTTTTAGAGGATGCTTCTTATCATCAGACAAAGAGGCAGACATGAGCAAATGATATAGAAATGTGACCGTCATCAGCCTTACTATAACCAATAACTAATAAATTCTTTTCGTTTATTATCCGGTAGTTTTTACGAGAAAAAAATACACTCATTCGTGCGATATGGTATGACAATGTTCATGTCTCAGTGGTTCAATTAAGCAAAATAAAGCTTAACATTTTAAGAATGTATTGTCGGCTTTTTTACATAAAAAGGTTTGCCATTAAATGACAATTTCCACCACATTTTATGTTGCCAGTATGGTCGATTGATGAAAATGTGTTAAAGTATTACAAGTAACTTATGCCGAATAAAACAAAAATCATGACATACCTATAGGCTTTTTAGCTACGAATCTTTCTAGTAATGTATTTAGAGTCAATTAACAGGTGTACAAAGACATGGCCGTAGTAATCTGAAACGACTCCTTGGAGCTAGTACAGCTAATGCTTACTAGGTGGCAGCACAAACGCAACGTTAAAACGGTCGCTAGATTTCGGTACTGACGGAGAAGACGTACTCGTACGTTCGAATCCTGCCTGTGGTTGTAAAATTTTGCGATTTTCCATTTTGTAGATTTATCCGATCACAGGGAGTGTTAAAATAAATAAATAAATAAAATAAAAATCATTTTCAATACATTTGCTCGAAAAACGTACTTACAAGGACGTAAACATTGCTCATAAATAGTTACTTACCGAACTAGTGCGGTAAGTTAAAAAAATTGTACTACCAAGGAGTCTTTACACTCTGATTATAAAATTATTTTCTAAAAAATACTATAGTGGTGACTTTTTATTTGGGTGACGACTGCCTACCTATATTTAAAATAAAATGGAGAGTACCAGGAGAACACAAATCGACAAGAGGCTGACAGTACCCATGATTGGTTTCTTTAACAAGTGTATTGAAAAACGTCGTAAGATACACGGCCGTAAGAGGTATGATAACCTCGACTTCGTCTCGGGTTTACAAAACGTCAACTCATTTGTAATAACCCTACTTACGGCACTAGTATCATAAATATACTACTATCTATTTACGACTATTCTATTTCGACTCCTTGGAGGATTTCCTTGGGAGTTTTTTTTTAAGTAGCCCTAAAAGTCACACTGCAGGGCAAAGGCCTCCCCTTTTTCCTTCCAAAGATCACGATCATCGGCCACGGTTTGCCGATCTGCTTCGAAAGCATCTAGGTCGTCGCATTTCTTAATAGTTTTCGGTTAAACCACGCGAACGAAGTCGCGGGTAACGGCTAGTAAGTAAAGAAAGAAACATTGATTACAGACATATTCGGCGTGATGCCCCACGGGGTGGTGAACGTGGTGTTCGGGGGGGTCGCGGGCGCGCTCGGCCAGACCGCCTCCTACCCGCTCGACATCGTGCGCCGGCGCATGCAGACCGCCGTCCGGAGGCGGGGCGGGGACTACCCGTATCCCGACATCACCAGGACGCTGCGACAGCTCTACAGGTGGGTGCTATACTGTACTATATACAGGGGGTGTACTACTGCGCTCGGCCAGACCGCCTCCTACCCGCTCGACATCGTGCGCCGGCGCATGCAGACCGCCGTCCGGAGGCGGGGCGGGGACTACCCGTATCCCGACATCACCAGGACGCTGCGACAGCTCTACAGGTGGGTGCTATACTGTACTATATACAGGGGGTGTACTACTGCGCTCGGCCAGACCGCCTCCTACCCGCTCGACATCGTGCGCCGGCGCATGCAGACCGCCGTCCGGAGGCGGGGCGGGGACTACCCGTATCCCGACATCACCAGGACGCTGCGACAGCTCTACAGGTGGGTGCTATACTGTACTATATACAGGGGGTGTACTACTGCGCTCGGCCAGACCGCCTCCTACCCGCTCGACATCGTGCGCCGGCGCATGCAGACCGCCGTCCGGAGGCGGGGCGGGGACTACCCGTATCCCGACATCACCAGGACGCTGCGACAGCTCTACAGGTGGGTGCTATACTGTACTATATACAGGGGGTGTACTACTGCGCTCGGCCAGACCGCCTCCTACCCGCTCGACATCGTGCGCCGGCGCATGCAGACCGCCGTCCGGAGGCGGGGCGGGGACTACCCGTATCCCGACATCACCAGGACGCTGCGACAGCTCTACAGGTGGGTGCTATACTATACTTTACTCTACTATACTATATACTATACTGTACTGTACTATACTATACTGTACTGTACTATACTATACTATACTATACTATACTATACTATACTATACTATACTATACTATACTATACTATACTATACTATACTATACTATACTATACTATACTATACTATACTATACTATACTATACTATACTATACTATACTATACTATACTATACTATACTATACTATACTATACTATACTATACTATACTATACTATACTATACTATACTATACTATACTATATACAGGAGCAGTGTGGAATTCTCTGCCTGCGTAAGCAAGAGTAAGCCTATTGAAAAAAAGAAATTGAGAGTTTTTGTAAATCAAATTTTACAGACCAGAAGCGACAGGAAATGACGCACAGATATACCTAACCAACATTTTATTGAAGTAAATAATAATAAATGAATAAATTGTTTATTTCCAAAAAACATGGTTTTTAAGTGTACATTAGTTAGCGTTCTTACTTATTACATCTTTTGCTTCTGACTCTGTCTCTTAAACTAAGTTGAAAACCTGTATATTAAGAGACAGCGAAATAACACCACATTTGCTGACAAAACCGTACTTCTATTAAGATGGATTGATGGCAGATGGATGGATGGTAGCAGATGGATTTTCCCATATAAATGTTTTCCCCTATTTTCTTCCTGGGTAGTGCCTCTAGAGCAATGGTTTTTTTAAATAAAATTTTGGTCTACTCTAGGCATGCCTCTATTTTTTACTTTTCGCAAAAACAATTACAAAAAGAGATATAAATTTACAAAAAACCTAAAAATTCTTCTTTTTTGCCGCCGTATTCAGACGACTACCATACAAATTTTAAATGGTTTCAAAATAAAAGAAAAACATAGGAGCATAGATCTACTCTTTCTTTAAATATTGGTACCAAAATTAATCGAATTTGCTCAGATTTGAAAGAGAAAATAGGGGAAAACAAAACGCCGAACTGGTCTAGGTTTTTGTAGGCAAATGGCGGTCTAAGCGGGGCAGTTGTCCCTATCGCACACGATAAAGCGTTTGATCGGGCGCAGCGCGATGGCAATAGCTCGTTCAAATACCTATTTCTCGGCACGATTCCCTCTTGACTTAACACAACAAGAACAATATCCAGGAAATCTTATAGGGCAAGATACGACCTAGGTACCACAGCTAACTATATACGCTCTTAAGAAGTCTGACCGTTTCAACTGTCGAGCAATAAGTGGAGGCCCAACAGGTGTGCGGCCTGCTTATACAACGTGTTAATGTAATAAGCGAAACCCTCATACACCCCAACTGATTTTTATTATAATAAATTCCCTTAAAAAAAACTCGAAAAGAAATTTTGCTCTTCTAGGTATCGTTATTTTAAAGTTTCATCACTGTTCTAGTTTCAACCGTTGTTCTTTCCGCGCAATCCGCGCACGCCACGCCCACTTCCCTCCCCTCCTCACCGCTCATGAACCGCGCGGCGAGGCCGCCAGCGCGCGTATAAATAGAAATATTAAGAATAGAAGCGGCAAAAATTTCAATAATAATAAAAAAATACCCCTATCAAAAACTCGTGAAATCGATTCTACTCTCGATTCTGAACAAACTATTTTCTCAGTTTCGCTTATTCCGTTTAAACGTTGTATAGGCGACGTTGGTTGTTGTTGTATTATAAAATATCAGATTATCTAGAAGAGAAAAATCCATGGGATTAGGCTGCGGTTCTAACAGGCTAATTCAACATTCAAATTGACTTATGTTTATTGTATCAACCCTGTACATTCAAACTAGAGTTGATGAGGAAGTGGTTATGAGGAAGTGGAAGTGGAAGAGGAAGCATAGAGCAGAATTTTAGAGGATGCGGATGAGGATATTTCATGATATATTTATGAGGAAGATGAAGCGGTTGAGGAAGAGGAAGGTTGAGAAGAGTGAAAGTAATACATAGGGTCTTACAAAAATAGTGTATAATAGTTTAAGAGGATAGTGAAAAAAAGAAAATGAACAACTTCTTTAAAGAAAATTATTGATAGTTTCACACAAATTCTCTCCAAAATCCAAAAAAATTTCTCCGATTCCATTTCAACCAATGTTTCTTTGTAAAGTTTGTTCAGTTTCTATATCTGCACTATCCTCTCTTTACACTTCTTCTTTTTCTATTATACACTTTTTTGAAGGACCCTATAGATTGATAATAAATTTTAGTTAGAAATAAAAATAATTTTAAAGATTCAAATAAGGCAATATTTTTAATTTTTATTGAATAATCAAATTTGTGAGGGAAGGTGGCGGGCTTGGCGGCTCGCTCACTGTCGTATGGCCAATCGCAGCGCTACTGAGACTTCCTCATAAGTTCCTCTTATTTCTAAGAGGAAGCGAAAGCGGAAGAGGAATTTTTACTTGCTTTTATAGGGAATCGGTAGCGGTAGGAAGTCTGAAAAATGCGGAACTTCCGCATAATGAGGAAGCGGAAGCGGAATCCTCATCAACACTAATTCAAACATATTGAAAGAGCGCGTGGGTTTTTATTGTCGCTTCTTTTTTTTTCCCACCATGGCGCCAATTTGTTTGTGAAGCGATGTAGTTTAGCTGACGTCATTAAGGTGATCTGTGACGGCCAGCTTAGACCCGAACGCAACTAGATGGAGCCACTGCTGCAAATATAAGGTTTTATTTTTTTTATGCAATAAGTACCAACTATATATGTGCAAAAAGTTGATTAGCGTAAACTTCATGGTGTAACTTCAACGCCTAACAACAATTTCGATAAAAAAAAATATCTCCATATGTCCAGTATAGTCAATTACTCTCGTCAGTCCGTGTTTACATGAGTACGATCACTCACACAAAGCACAACCGTACAGTTTTGACCGCACGCCCACAGTCGTAATATTGAACCAAAAATTGCTAACAAAAACTAGTACTTTCAGTACTGTAGTGTGCTCGCCTCTCCTACCTTAGTATATAAGTATTAGTCAATAAACCTGCATCATACGGAACACACGTGTGTCTTATTAAACGCTCTCCCGGGTCCCCGCACCGCATGGCGACCCTGCCAGTGCTGCCTTATACGGGCAGCGCTGTGCAATCGCGCGAACAATAGTGTGACTTTGCTGTGTGATGGAAAATTTATTAAAAATTTAACTTGAAAAAAAATCGTTATGAACTTTTCGGTAGACGTTATGAATCTAATGTGTTGTAATGTGTACTCCTAATAACGTGAATAACATAAAGTAATAAATAAAATTTGACTCTCTAAATTAAATAAAAATGTGAATTATTAATAATATTACTATGGTGAGTCAGTGGCGGTAGTGGAAGAAGAGACGGCGTAAAAATAGGTAGACAAGATCAGGAAGACAGTGTTTTAATAAGAAGAAATAACAGAAGAACAAAAATGTACACATTTGCGAATTTAAGAAGAAGACAGGAAAGAAATCAGAAATAAAGAAGAAGATATAAGGAAGATCAGGGATAAGATGGATAAAAAAAAACCGTGTCGAAATGATGGAGAAAAATTACCAACCGAAAAACAAAAATTTGGAAAAAGGTATACTAAATAGGAAAGAAGATCGCAAAAAATTTTGAAGATGGAAAAAAAAGGTGAAGAGTAAAGTGAACAAAGCAGGCGGCCGGGTGATGAACGAGTCAGATGGATGATGATGATGAGTGTTGCTGGGCGCAGGGAGCTGTTGGAGTCAGATGGATGATAAGAGTGATTTGCAGGGTGCCGGGAGATGTTGGAGTCGGAAGTGGATGCGGCTATACAGTGAAATTGTGTTTCGGTTTTTTTTTTTATTAGCTAGGCATCGGAAAATAAATAAATAAATAAAATAAAATTCATTTATTTCAAGCTTCATAAGCTCATAGTTACATCTAGTTACAAATTGGCACCATCATAAAATATTAAAATATCTACTTAATACAGAAATCTAAAACATGAAAAATTAAGATTCAGAAAATTATTAAATTTTGTGTCAAAAAAAAATAAAAAATTAAAAGATAATATCACTTTCAAAATAATAACAAAAAGTCAAATAATAAAAAAAAAAAAATATTAAAATAGGTCAATAAAAAAATTTAAATTACAGTTGTCAAAAAAAAAGAAAATTCCAAATAATTCAAAAATAAAATGTTACACGCTCATGTGTGCACCTATCTGGTCCACAATTGGAACATTGGGGCATGAAGTGCCTGCCAATGCCTCATAAACGGTCCGTCCAACCTGCTGGCGACCTGGAGGAGGCTATTGCTGCTGGCCCGCACCCTGCCCGCTATCGCGGAGGCTCGCGCCCGCATGGTGGCATAGAAACAGTCCACGCTCACAGCGGCGAACATCCCCGACGCGCTGCAGAAGCGGGGCAGCCTCAACAGCGCCCTCATCGCGTTGTTGTATTGAACGCGGAGAGCGTTGTAGGACTTCTGCGTGTATGATAGCCACAGGTTGCTCGTATAAAAAGATGTGCAAAAGGCTCGGAACAAAGCGATTTTAACTTCCCTCGAGCAACGAGCAAACCTGCGTGCTATCATGTTCGCTCTCACCGACAACGCCCTCCTTTCTCGTTGAATATCAGCGTCGTCCTTCAGGTCGGGCGTTACAATATGACCCAGGTACTTGAAGGATTGTACCCACTTCAAGGGCACGCCGTACAGCCTGACTGGTGGGATCCCTGTCGGACATTTGGACCCAGCCTTGAACAGCATAAGCTCGCTTTTTTTAACGTTATATTTAAGGCCATGATTATGAGCATACGTTTCGCAAATGCTTACTAGTTCCCTGAGTCCTCCTATCGACGCGCTCAGCAGCACCATGTCGTCTGCGTAGCTGATGTTGTTAAAGCAAACATCATCAACATGGCATCCAACATGGCGACTGCTAAGCGCGACGATAAGATCATTAATGTAGAGGTTGAAGAGCGTAGGTGAGCTTAACCCCCCCTGCCTCACCCCGCACCTCAACCTGTACGTGTCCGACAGGGCTCCCGACCACTTCACGCTATTGACCTGGTTTCCGTACCAGTACTGTAAGATGTTAATTATTTCTGGTGGAACTTGGGCCTCTTGTAGCTTTTTCCAGAGTACTGGGTAAGAAACCAGGTCAAAAGCCTTCGACAGGTCTAGAAAACAGGCATATACAGGCGTGTTGCGGCCCGTATAATATCGGACGGCATGCTTCATGCTCAAAATTGCACTTTCTGTGGACAGTTTAGGCCTAAACCCAAACTGGTTATCGTGCAGCGTTATAGTTGTATTTAAATGAGTATTTAGCATGCCGTCAAACACTTTGGCAATGACAGTAGCTAACGAGATCGGCCTGTAATTGTTCTTGTCGGATATGTCACCAGTTTTGTTCTTGACAATCGGCACTACGACCGTTCTCATTAGCCCGTCAGGTAGATAAGAGTGCCTGATACACAAGTTAAAAAGCATTGAGAGGAGACGCGGCAAGTGAGGACCCGCGTGCTGAAGGTGCTCGATGCTGAGCCCATCGTGCCCAGGAGACTTGCCTCTGGTCATAGATTTAATAGCTTTAGCTATTTCTTTGGCAGTAAACTTAATTTTAGGTTCCGGGTCTACACTATGTAGATCAGCATCGAATACCTCCGTGGAAGGAACGGTGAGCGGTTCTACACAAAAGTGGGTCTTAAAAACATTGGCCACGTCCTTGTCACCCGACACTCCATCGACGCTCACAGGCAGTCCAGGCCTAAGATTGTGCTTGCGCGTACATTTCCAGAAACCACGAAAATCTTTTTTAGTGTGCTTGTCAGCAAGAATATCCATTTCGATCTGGTCTTGGTGGTTTTGACACCACCTTAACTTTGATTTAAATGTTCTTCTACTGCTAGACATTTCCTCAAAAATCACTCCTGTTGTGGGTTTTCCGTACCATAGCCACATACTAAACTTAAGCCTAGCGTACCCGTGAGCCTCGCTGACGTGCTTGTTCCAACCCATGACGCGCTTCGGTCTCCTCTTTCTGGTCGCACCTCCCCTCTCCGCGGATTTAATGGCCGCCTCCCTTAAAGCGGATACAATCTCTCCATAAAGTCTATCCAAAACGGGTTTGTGGTCAGGATCACTACACATGCCTTCACAGCAGTGAGATAATTCTTCCGGGAAATCTATACGTCTAAGGCGACTATGACAATCTTCACTATAGATACTAATTGCCTCCTCGCTCTTTTCCCCCCATAGTACCTTGTTGTCTGTAGGCTTGCGTACACTTAATTTGGGTATAATTATGTTAAGATCGCATTCGATCAGCAATGGGTAGTGATCCGACCACAAGACGTCATAACCGACACAGACATTACGCACAGTTTTCTGTGACGACACAGAACAAAGACAATGGTCAAGCCATCTCCTTGCCCCGTTACTATCGCTTACATACGTATATGTATTAGAATCTAATCCTAGCTTAATTACATCGACACACACAAGGTGGTTATCGTCGCAGTATCTGATCAAGTCGTTATAGAACTGTTCATGCGGGTGGGCATTGAAGTCACCCAAGCAATAGACTGCCTCAACATCACTGTCTTCTATTATCGCACTCACTACGCCTAAACAATGCGAAAACTCCGGTAAGTTAGCCACTTCATCTGTAGGCATGTAAACACTTAACACAAGTAAAGGACGGTCACTTGCACTAATGCGGATCGCGCACACCCGCGGATTGTCACTTGGTACGACTGTCACATCCGTGAAAAAATATTAAAAATTTAGCTAGGTTCGGTCAAATAATAATAAATAATTAAAGGAAGAAGTTCACAAATAAAATAAAAATACAGCAAATTTTGAAGAAAGAAGAATTCATGCACCAGTGGCTCACCATAAGCATCGTAACGTAAGTTTAATTAAGAATAAACAGCAACAGATCATGTAAATAAAACTTTGGTGATTAATTTTTTTAAAGCGTTTTCTTTTAAATATACCTAATGATTAAAGTGAAAAAAAATAATAATAATAATAAATAGTTACATGATCCGTGAGCTTTCCATTTTACTGTTGGCAATATAGTAAAGAAAAAATTTACGTATGTTTTCCAGATATTTTATTATCAGTAAAAAAAAAAAATAATAAGTTAGTTTTATTATAAAATCATTTTCTTTTCACTAAATAAGTTTAAGTTTAAAATAAAAAAGAATTTGGATTTAGACCTAACGAGAATTTCGAGAAGTGAGTTTTGTGTTACAACCTATTAAAAAGTAATATTTTAATTAATATATTTTACGGAAAATTCGCACTGTGCTATGTAATTACCCTAATTATTTTATTATGTAAAAAAAAATTTAGTGACAATAATGTGTAACATTTTGAAAAGAAGAGAAAAGTATTTTTGGAAAATATTTGGTTGTTGTTATCAATGTAATATTACTGAACCCCCCCCCCCCTACTTACTTACCTATGTATTTAATCTTTATGTAAAAATAATTACATTATATAATTTGGAACATTCTTAAATTAGATTTCATCCATATTTATCAAAAATATCCGTATGAAAGAGCATTTAAAAAAAATTGTTTGTACGCTAGTTAAAAGATTGTTTTTTTATTACTTTGTGATTATTCCAATTCAAATTATGGCTTTAAATAACCACCCTTATTGTAAAAATGAAATAAATTAATTAATCGGTACCTAGAAAAGTTTGATGAGATTATTAAAAGCAAGTTCTAGGAAAATTTGTTACATACAAACATGGTATCGGCGGCGACATAGCACGCCAGCTCATATTGCATCGTTTCACTGTTTACGGCTATGCACTGTGAAGCCTAAATCATACATAAGATTGTATTTTCATTCAGATGCGTTATAGTATTAATAGTATATTTTGTAAAACTGCTCACGAACTAGATACCTACTTGTTACTCTCACTAGTACATTCAACGACAGTTCAAGCTTGACAACCGGAAACAACTCTAGCTCGGACGTCTATTGAAATAAGAATGATACAAAGTCTAATGTGTCTAGCATGATATGCTCTTGACTGTACATTCTAAAAAAAAAACTCAAATTTTGCTAAAAATCCAGAAAATACAAAATGAACAACTAGGTAGATATCTGTTTTTGATGAATCAGTGTAATATAAATAGGACTGCAGCATGCGTAAGTAAGTGGGCATCGAACCAATGTCGCACAGCTAAGCAGATAATGTACCAAATGAATGTGAAATAAGTATAACGGGTCTTAAAATTATCAATAAAGGAAACTGTAATAGTTTGATACTATATCGTTACGTTAGTAAGTTTTATGTGTTTTAATTGTATTATTCATGTATTCTAAATCAGTTGTATTATTATAACTTGTGAGATAAACAGTAACTAAAGCTAAACGTTCAAAACGGATTTTATTTTTTTATAATACGAAGCAAATAACAAATTGACATCATGGATTTGATAACCATACAACTTAACAAATAAACAAGGATCTACCAAACAATATAATAAAAAGAATTTTGTTGTAGTACCCAGTATATTTTATGCATATTTATAGTAAAAGTTTTAGTAAAATCTAATAAGTCTTTAAGTAAGTAGTTACCTATATAGTAACAAAAACTTTATGCAAGTCTTGTTGTGCAATCAGTCACTTTGTTTGTAGTCAGCACTTTGTTTGAAATATGAAATGGATTGGTATTAAATTGGAACTGCATGTGGAATCACTTGCAACTTAGCAGTAATGAAACACGAAACGATTTCAACGTAAAAGGCAAGCATGTTTCAAACACAAAGTAATAACACAAAACACTATATATTTAAATTACCTATCACGTAACATTTAAGAGCTTAACTTGATAGAGAGATAAGAACATTTTTTAAAAACGCATTATTAATAACGTTATGCACTCTGATATAGAGACAAATAATCGTTAATATTACAGACAGGAGAAGTCGCGGGCTTCATATGAGACTCAAAACCAAATATTCTATGAAAAATAGATATTAGGTGTGAAAATTAATACAAAAGAGGTGGTAAAAGTTTAAGTAATATTATAATGAGTAAGGAAAGTCGGATTGTATCTTGTATTTGTATAGGAGGAAAGTATTAAATATCTTTTTTGTCACCATTGTTGCGTGCAATTAGGTACTTCTTCTTATGGAATGAAATGGATTGTTTATGTGATATGTTAATGAAAGTATTGATTTGTAATTATGTTGATTGGAATCGGATATGAGAGTTGTTTCGAAAAGTTTATTATGAGTAGTATGATATGAGATGGGAATATTTCGGTAGACAGAGTCTTGACGATCGGTTGGACTGATCACCCAAACGATTATTTGTTGTCTGTTATCTAGTCAAGACATGGATGTCGAAATATTCAAATAATGGATTGGTTTCGCAAATGAGTGAAGTTTGTGAGAATGGCAAAGAAAAGTGTATGGAAAGTTACAAATAATGCTCCTAGAGAGTAATTAGAGACAAAGAGCCTAAGTAAATGCTCGAATTAGTGGTACACTACACAAGTAGGTACGCAATAGGGCTCAAATCCTTCAGTCTAGTCATAGGTCGGACGAGTCTCCGGTATGAATGCTGTTGGAGACAAAAATAATGTCTTAAATGAGAGACCCTATATGTATAAAAATGGTACGTTGAGTGTCAGATCTTTCATTCGATCATGGTGACTACGAGTTAGCTCCGTGAGAATAGTTAGAGTCTAAAAGGCTTAAAATATGACCTCGTAAAATAATAGGGCGTGCGCACGACCCATAAAAGGCAAAAATGCCAATATAATAAAATATAGTCGACTAATAATATTACGTACCAATAATAATATTAAATAAATAATAAAGGGACCGGCCGGCCCAAAAAATAAATAAATATGTTATAATGTTAAATGCATGCAATGAGTGACAAAATAATGGGCCCATGTTTAAAACGAGTAGAAGTAGTAAAGGTTAGGTTAGCTACCTATCAAACAACTAATTAAAATTATAGAGAGTCTATTAAAATACAGAAATGACTATAGTATGTTTAATTTTTGAAGGGAACAAATCTTTATTTGTTGATTGTTGGAAGGAAAATTTGGAATTATGAGAAATAGTCTAAATAAGACGATGAAAAATTACACCAGACCTGACTTGAACTAGAGTAGTTAAGGTATATCTTTAGTTAATAAGACTATAATCAAAATGCATTATGAAAAAAAAAATTGTGTGGTTAGTTACATTAGAATAAGTATAAAAATGAAAAGAAAATGAAATTATGTTTATGAGAATATTGCCAACAGTACATACTATTAGATAAAAGTATAATATAATATAGTTAGTAATAAAATATAATGATTTGATATAAGTCCATTACCTTCCAAATAACACAAATTACGTAAATCAGTATTGAAAAAAAAAAACCTAAGCGTATTTTTGCATAAAAACTTCTTGACAATCAATAGTATTCTTTAGGATTTCTTTGTTGAAGAAAATTCACTTTTAGTTTGGTATAATATTAGATATTAATGATACGAATCACTGGAAAGAAACTCAAAATTAAATGGTACTTAGATGTATTTTTAACATAGTTTTTATACAAAGTACACGAACAAATGATGGAAACTTAAAATTACGCATAACTAAATTTTTTTTGTTAAGTAATTCAAAAGAAAACATACTATTTCTACTTAAAATAAAATGTATTTGAAAGTATTATCATATCATATCAAAATTCAGACACATAAATACTTGGCAATCAAAAGTATGGAAAAAAAAAAAGGGATCGAAAAATATTTTTGTTGGTAATAAAAATTTTAAAGGAATGTTTAGTTATAAGTAGTAACATAAGAAATGTAAAAGAAAAAAAAAACTTGTATTTTCTTTCTTTTTTTTCTACGGGGGAGGTGTAGTGTGCTCGCCTCTCCTACCTTAGTATATAAGTATTAGTCAATAAACCTGCATCATACGGAACACACGTGTGTCTTATTAAACGCTCTCCCGGGTCCCCGCACCGCAGTACATTAGCTGTATTTTTGTATTAATCAGCGAAAAATTTAACTAAAAATAGCAGTATTTGTTCGCTTTTCAACAGAATTTTATGTCCCGCGTAAGAATGCAAGTTGTATGGAAAACGGATCACCTGAAGAAATCTTAATATCCAACAATGAATAAACTATATTTGATTTGCCAGCTCCGTAGTTGAAGATGCATCTAACGCTAGTGTTATTATATGACAGAAACGAAGGTTGGAGAGGCTTCTTCAAGGGGCTGAGTATGAACTGGGTGAAGGGGCCCATCTCAGTGGGAATATCCTTCGCGACCTATGATTACATCAAGAATGCGCTCAGAGATATTGCGGTCCGGCTCAGCTAGTGAACAGGTAAGATTTAGTTATTTTTAAAGCTTTTATTTAGTTTCAACTGACGTGGTGTCTGTCTGTAACCAGATTCAGATAATTTTTTCAATAGATTCTTTACAGAATACTTATCGAATGTTATGCAGAATACAATGCAAATAGAGCGAGTCTACGCCGTTTCGGATCGTGCTATGGCAGCGTAAAAGAAACGGCAAGAAACCACTGCAGCACGGCCTACTTTAAGAGTCGGCTTTTTACAATGTGTTTCTTGTGTTTCGCTGGAATATCAGAGCACCATACCTCCTTGTCATGATATAGTCATCTAATCTATATTAAGCTTTTTTACATAACCTTCGCGGGAAAACACTTCATTTCCACGGGAAAACGCATTTAATGCGGATGAAACCGCAGGCGGAACGCTAGTCTAATATATGGTTGATCAAGTTAGTACTTATATTTTCTAGTATTAAAATTATGTCTGTCACAATTTTTAGGTAATTATATTATGTATGTATGTGTCCTGTGTGGTGCCGGCGAAGAATAGTACCAACCCATACATACCCGTGGGTGTCGTAAGAGGCGACTAAGGGTTAACAGGAGGATGGGCAGCAGCATCCTCCTTTGCATCTTACATCTTACTTACTGCGGCCACCTACAACCGCCGTCCATGGTGCCAGCCGTAACGCTAACAAGCGAGGTGACTATGGTACTTCCCCTCCACATTTTTCCAGCAAAAGCTAGAATTCTGGAGGGAGCTCCCTGTCCTGTAGTGGACGTTTTTTTTTTTTTCATGGGATGTTATGATGATGTATGTGTGTATGTATGAATGTTTGTAACAATGCCTTTATTTGTTTCAGTGCATTCAGTTTAATCAGGCTGAGTGATGTTAAATGTCTTCGCAAACTGCACAGTGCCGTCTACCGACACCTAGAAGTGCTTAAAACAACGAATATTCCAGACACGTGGACAACCGACACCATACAGCTTTTAAGTTCATACGCGTTGCTCTGCGACTAGAAACGAATTCTTCCTATGATTCGATACAAAACAGACACCCTTTACACGGACATACTCCACCTCCCAAACGCCTCAAAAGCCATCACAGTTTTATTAGAAACACCGTACCCCTTGAATCAGATCCATCAAAGGCTAGGATAGAATTGTGGTCAAAAAGGTACCCCCCTGAAAGCCCATATATCCCCATTGCCGAAAATCGTCCACCAGCCTGCTTAGCACGCTCCCCGAAAGAAAATATATCTCGGAGAAATGTCACTTTAATTGGGGAATTATGTCATCTAATCTATCACCTCCAAGCGCGAACAAATGTCAGTGGAGGAAAATGTTCAGCAAATCCACAAATAACGTTTTTGATATTTTAGACAGAGATAGCTTTATACACTAATACATGTAGCCGTCCTTGTTTTTCAAAATGTGTCGCACTGCTCGGATGTCAAAAAAACGTGACCATGCCTAAAGTCTTTAATCTATGGGCCTAGATAAACTGACAACTGCAGCGTGCTAAGCAGGCTGGATGTGATCTTCCCTGGTCCATATGGAAGTCACTTAATAGACTGCGATCGGGCGCTGGCAGGTGCGGAGAACTGAAGAAGAGGTGGGGCTTCTCTGATAACGACAAGTGTGAATGCGGCATTTTGCAATCCATGACACACTTGCTTTCGTACCCTGCCTCCTCAGTTTCTTGCACACGGGACGACCTTTTTGAAGGCAACCAAAGCTATTGCTGTAGCCACATTTTGGGCTAAGTTACTATAAAATTATATGCCATTGATACGAGAAGAAGAATACAAAACCGGTGTCACCATTTACTCAAACTAACACGCTTTCCGCACTTACACTACTAGCGTCATTTGAGTGCGATAAACATAGTATCATTATTGCGAGAGAGTAAGATGCAAAAACCCAGTAACAGCTTCCCGCCCCAGCGTCTCTATGGCAACGAATGTGTTTATTATGTGCATTCAAAATAACGAATCTGCGTTTTAAACTAAAATGGCTAACGGCTTTTACATATATTTTTAAAACAATTTCGCCAATGTCAGAGTTTTTCACCGATATTTGCTTTTTTTAAATAAATTTTCTTTTAAAAAAGTGCTAGTGGCCATTTTGAGAACTCAGAACTAAAAACTTTTTGTTTTTTGACATTATGATATTAAAAATAGGCCAACGACAGATATTAACCTAAATTTAAAAAAAAAACAGCGGTTTAGAAATGGGTTATCATACGATATTCCTTCCCGCTCAGCACTTAAGAAATATATTTTCATAGAGGATTCCATCCCGCATATTTGTACGATAGCAATGTCGTATCTTCCATATTTTTGAAATAGGACTGAATTCTTTCTGAGAAGGTGAAGTATAAAAATATTTTCAAATTAAATATTTTTCCTTCGGAAAAGTTGCTTGTTATCATGAGTAGAATCACTGGGCTTCGGTTGCGAAAGCAATGAAACTTTAGGCCGTATTTAATACTCATTACTACGAATAAATAAGAAGTTAGGAATTGTAACTGCGCTCAAAAAATGACCCAACGAAAGTCGTGTATTTCAGAAGTCGTTCCACCGCGTCAATGGCTCAACCAATCGCTGCTCTCGTTCTGAATTTCGACTAAATGATTCGTATTTTGAATATACGTTCTTTTGTTTTCACGTAGGCCCACTTTTTGTTTGGAATTTGTTCTGAATTAGAGTTCCTGAATTATTATTTATTCGTAGACTCATGCAATATTTAGGTGCAAATTTCCAATTCCGATCCAGTGCCGATATTTGTATTAATATAGGGTGACTTTTAATTAGTTCTTGATAGAAAAAGGTATGAATGTAGTCATGATACTGAACAACTTTCCCCAAGGACCATAGGTCGAAATACGAAAATCAGGTTTTGACCTCCCATAGAAACTGCATCAGCTGATAGCGCATTTTGTATGGGAGATTAAATTTAGTTTTTCGTATTTCGACCTATGTTCCTTGGGAAAAGTTATTCAGAATCATGAGTTCGCATATCATTTGCTATCAAGAACTAATTAAAAGTCATCCTATATGCAAAGATATTTGTATTAATATGCAAAGATATTTGTCTGTAAAATATAGCTTAAGAATTGTGCTAATTATGTTTCAAAATGCTACCAATTATTATAATTATTTTGGCAACACTGACCGCCCCTAGTGCTTAAGGGTAAACGCACACTTCTCTCCCTCTCTTATGCTTGCTCTACTTATGAAACTTTTGTCGTTTTTTTTATGCCACAAGTGGGCAAACGAGCAGGTGGGCCACCTGGTGGTAAGTGGTCACCACCGCCTATGACACAAACTGTCTTATTAGTGGCATATTTTGACACCAATGTAGCAGTTTTTTGATAAAATCAGTTTTTTGATCAAATAATCGGAACCTACCTCACGATTTGCTGATCAGTTTTCTTTACGTTTGTACATCGATTTCATCATAAACCTAGATGAGTTCAGTTTTTTTATGAAAAACCTGGATTTTTTTAGGTTTATGATAAAATAAAGTCATTGTTTTGTCTTCTTATGAATTTTGATCAAAAACCCAGGTTATTTTTATATTAAAAAAAACCTGATTTTATCATGAATCTTCGATACCTATTTGTATTCTGTCCAAGATAACACACATATTTTCCTTCTTTACAAAGTTTAACGGATAGGTGTGATAATACTGAAGGGTGTGAAGCTGCCAATGAAACTGAACAACTTTCCCAAAGGAACATAGGTCGAAATACGAAAAACCAAATTTGACCTCAAAATGCGTTATCATCAGCTGATGCAGTTTCTATGAGAGCTCAATGTTCAGTTTCATGGGCAGTTTCGCACCCTTTAGTATTATCACACCTTTGTGTTACACGCTGTATAGTAATTTTCTATAGGTATAAAGGATTTTATCATATCAGTGTTGCGTACTTCGCGCACTTCAACCCAGCAAGTCCCCGGGACTTGGAGGTTTTAGCTTGGATATTTTGCCTTATTGCATTAAAACTACAGTTTATATTGGTTTGGCAAGTATGGTGGTATTGGACCTTATAAAATTACCTTTCGAATGAAATATAAACTATAGAGGTAGAGTGGGTACGTTCGGAAATATCGGCGCGCTGAATACCCGACCAATGTAAGTAGTTCAAAAAGCGGGAAAAATTTGCAAATTCGCAACTGTCATTGTATTTTGCACGGTTGTTGCGAATTTTTGTATGCCGGTGCTTTACGGGTATTCTACCGCGCTAGACGAAGTTATGTTTATATTTCTGTCGTGCTAGAGCTGGCTCGCGTAATGCCGTAAATTCAGTCAGTGTTACCAGTAAAAAAATATAAAATAGTAATTGGTAGTTTTTTGAAACTAATCTGTTTGTACGTGCAATTTTTTTAAATGTGCCTTATATGTTTTATTTAGTGTTGAATGTTTAAATGTTTGTGCTCATTAATATATTAAAGCTCAAAGAGTAGTTATTGTGTATAAAGTGTAACGTTAAAAAACTAAAACACTGTTTATTTTTTTTACGAAATCGTATAACAAGTTAGCACTTAGTGCATGCAAAAGTACCTACTAATTAAGAAGTACCAAAACCTACAGGATTGCTTTGTTCAACCATAATACTTAGTGAGTTGACATAACCTAAAAATTACATTGCAACTCCACCTCTAAAGCACCGGTGATGCCGATCGGCATCGCTAAGTGCGACCGGGGTGGAGCTCGAGATTATGCCTTATTGCTTAGAAATTACGGTTTATTTTGGTTTGGTATGTACAATGATTACGACCTATTGAAATTATCTTTCGACTGACGTATAAGCCATAGACACAAGTTGGCGGGAATCGGAGGTATAACCCGACCAAGTTCAGAAGCCCGAGTCACGTGGTGTTACACTACCGATTTGAGTAGGCCAATGGCCGCTAGGGTTCAAGGCCATATTATACGACCGTGAAAATTCGCAACTATCTATTTAATGGCATAGATTTTTGCGATTTTTTTTGTATGGTGGAGTCTTAGAGGTTATATTAACGGGTTTAGGCAAGGCAACCTCGGTTATTTTAGTACATATTAATTAGTACTTATGCATGTACTATGTACTTACTCGGAACATGAAGTGGTAAAAAAATAACCAGTTTTTTTGTTGACTGCACAAAACGTGCCAGGTTGCGCCCAGGCAACCCTTTTTTTAGACTCACCGTATGGCTGTTTGGTATGCGATGAGGTAGGGTTCCCAACTGCCCGCTCTTTGTCTAGTATAACAACAATAAAGATGACATAGGAGTGGAACCCCAATCCTCCTCTAGTCCCACATATAAGAAAGGGGGATGATGGTACAGTTAAGAACAAATCAAGCTTGACACATTAGACTTTGTATCGTTCTTATTTCAATAGACGTACGGGCTAGAGTCGCACTGCGAGTGTCAAGCTTGACCTGTCGTTGACTGTACAAAATTTTACAATAAAATTATTTTTATAGATTGTTATTTCTTTATTTTGAGTATATTATACGCTATTTGTTACGTAGTATTTGTTAGGTGTGATAATACTAAACGGTGTGAATCTGCCTATGAAACTGAACAACTTTTCCCAATAGTACGAAAAACCAAATTTGACCTCCCATACAAAATGTGCTATCAGCTGATGCAGTTTCTATGGGAGGTCAAAAATTTATTTTGTTCTATGACCTATGTTCCTTGGGGAAAGTTGTTCAGTTCCATGGGCAGATTCGAACCCTTCAGTAGTATCACACCCTTTCCGTTACACGCTGTATATTGTAAAGAAATATTTGCGACTGTAAGTTTATATGAATCAATTGAATAGATGTTTTTACTGTTGATTTTATAGTTTTATTTAATAAAAACCTAGTTAATTTAGTACGGTCGACATCACGTCAGTGGAAACATTTTTAACCCTACTACCATCCCATAAATGAAATACTACGTTAGTGAATTCTATGGCTATAAAATGTGATGATTTTCCGACATCAGAAGTGGGATTCGAACCCACGACATATAAATATTCGAGTTCTAATCGCACTTGACCGGTTTTCTAGGGTTCCGTAGTCAACAAGGAACCCTTATAGTTTCGTCATGTCCGTCTGTCTGTCTGTCCGCGGCTTAGCTTAGTACTAGATAGCTGTAATTTAGTACATGCACCCGGATAGGTGGGCTAGAATAGCCACGGAATGGGTGCCAGAGGATGGTCGCCGCCGTCGAGGCCGACCCCGGAAACGATGGCGCGATGACCTAGACAGCTTTCTTGGAGACTGGCAGGTGGAGGCTCAAGACAGAGAGGAATGGCGCAATAAAGGGGAGGCCTTTGCCCAGCAGTGGGACCTATTATAGGCTGGCAAAAAAAAAATACATTATCGTGTCGGGTGTCATTGGATAGGTCTTTTAAAAATAATGAGTTTGCAAAGATTATTCTGAGACATAAAACTTGGAGCTAGATTTCTTGTAGCGCTCGTGAGTATTTTAATAGGTTGCTTAAATGCATGTGCGATTCACTAAAAAATATTTTTGTGGAGCACGCACTAATTTCAATAGTGAAGGCGCCACCCGAAAGAAGAAAAGCTACATCTAACACATTTCTTGAGAAGTATTTTTAAGCTTGGCTTTCGATCACCATCACAGTCTCTAGTTCCGTTAATAATGTATAGATGCCGCTTAATTAAGGGACTACCTGCCGTCCACTAGCGCCCCCATCAGATAAGAAAAAATAATACATACATACATACATAACATCACGCCTTGTTCCCGTCGGGGTAGGCAGAGACCACAGTTCTCCACCTGCTACGATATTGAGATACTTCCCTTGCTTCCTGAACCTTCATCAATCCTTTCATACATGCTCGTCGGTTTAGGGTACTTTTAACCTGGCCTTTATTCAGAACGTTCACCGAGGCCTTCCCCTTCCAACGTTTCCATTCACTCTCTCCTTGTGGATCTCTTTCGTCAATCTTCCTTCATTCATCCTCTCTACATGACCAAACCATCTCAGCATCCCTTTCTCAATTTTAGTCACTACGTCTTCTTTCACGCCACAACGTTCTCTTATCACACTATTTCTAATCCTGTCACTCAATTTCACACCAATCATACTCCTCCAAAAAATAATTGAGTTAAGAAATACAAAACTTATTGAAAATCCGGAAAGACAGATTGAAGTAAAGGTTCCTTTATTTATTTAGTCCCTATTTACTTTGTAAAATAAAGTTTACTGTAGTTCAGAGATACAAAAAATGCTGAAAGTGCTTTTTCGCACTTTTTGTTTCTAAACTGTTTGGTTCTAAATAAACTAGGGTACCTTTACTTCAATCTGTCCTTCCGATTTTCGATAGAAAGCGCCTGCATGAATATTTATAGCAAAAAGTTATATTAAAGGCGGCTTTGAGTGCGGGTATCATGAGAGACAGGCGTTTTAGTCTAGGCAACGAAGCGGATCGTTGTATGAAGACCCCCGCATTAAATCCTCAGTCGATGAAACTTTGCTGGGGTATTAGTATTACCACAGAAAAATAAAGGTACTTAGAAGGAGGATTAAAGAGGAGGAGATCCGCAGAAGAACAAAAGTAACTGACATAGCTCTGAGAGTCGCTAAACTAAAGTGGCAGTGGGCAGGGCACATCGCAAGAAGAACCGATGGCCGATGGGGTGTAAGGGTTCTAGAGTGGCGACCACGTACCGGAAGACGAAGCGTTGGCAGGCCCCCCACAAGGTGGACCGACGATCTTGTCAAGGTCGCGGGAAGCCGCTGGATGCGAGCAGCGCAGGACCGGTCGTCATGGGGATCTTTAGGGGAGGCCTATGTCCAGCAGTGGACGTCTTTCGGCTGATATGATGATGATGATGATGAGGTGGTGTAGGCGTTTTTCTATGGATTTGACAGGTTATTTTGAATATTTTCTATGGATCATCGATGATGGGGTTGTGACATGTTGGCAGATGTCATAAAATAAATTAGCAAGGTATTTATTCCGAGCGAAGCAAGGAGGTCCGAAATCTTTGGGTATTACACTACATGAGACAAACCTATAAAAAAATCCAAAAAAAAATCGGTACTTTAAATTTTTCCATAAGTACAAAAATTACAAAAAAAATATCAATTTTTTTTTTGTAAATTTTTTATTGGATATTTTGAATTTAAATTTAATTCTGCCTGAGAAATTTATGTTGGGGTCAACTGCTTCGTTGCCTACACTATTTGACGTCGGCTGGGTCAGGTCAGTCCAAAGATTTCGGACCTCCTTGCTTCGCTCGGAATAGATACCTTGCTAATTTATTTTAGTAGGGGATGACATCTGCCAACATGTCACAACCCCATCATCGATGATCCATAGAAAACATTCAAAATAACCTGTCAAATCCATAGAAAAACGCCTACACCACCTAGTGACGAATTATTTCTTTAATCCTCCTTCTAAGTTCTAAGTACCTTTATTTTTCTGTGAGTCAGTCACTGTTTTTTCACAAATAATACGATCAAGACAATGGAATAAAAGCGCAACTCATTTCAAATGTCATTTAATTAGATTATCAATAAAATTGCTTATAGTTCGTTACTACCTACTTACAGCTAACTTCATACACTAGAATCACTACTAAACTTGCTTAATTAAAATATTGCACGAAATCGTCAGGACTTGAGGGTAGCAGAAATACCTTTCTATAGTCTGACCCGTAACCGCTGTACCGCGCCTTAGGTATGCGCGGGGAGGTGGGGGAGTGGAAAGGAAGGAGCAAGAACTAGTTGCCGCCGTGAGCGATGACGAGCGATGGTCCCCCCGTCTCCCCGCTCGCATACCTAAGGCGCGGTGCAGCGGTTCCGGTCAGACTATAGCTTGCGGTACAATTTTCGTCTGTACGCTAAGATAAGTGCGGTACAAAGTCCAATGTGCTAAACTTGACGTGTTTTTGACTGTATCTAAAGAATACAGGTTTATGGAACATCTCTTAATAATAAGTACGTCAGTGTAAACAAATTAGCGACTCTATTACCAGGTATTAGAGGTATCTGAATCTCAAGCCCTGGAAATCACATTCTACCTTAGTAACTATTCATAGTTGTCTTTGACGATGTGATTGTATTTGTGTCACTTACACTTGATAACCAAATAACTTTTAAACAAATAACAATTATAAAATTATGTCTAGAAGATGACTGGTGCAAGTTGATTAGGTAGCCATAAAATATCAAACAAATAAACGTTTGGCTGGCCCAAATACGTGGGGTGTTCAAAAAGTTGTGAGAATTAATAGTACGTTGTAAATTCATTTGATGTTTGTGAGTAATGATAGTTTAAGCTGGATTTATACGAACGCAATATTTAGGCGACTCTGAGGGATGCAGCTATACGAAAGAAAGGTAAATAATAAATAATAATAATAAAATATTTATTCCAAAAAAAAGCAGGCAGTTTACAATTTAAAAATAATTCAAATAATTCTAAACTAGTAGGAATACATTCCCTGCAGCCAGTAGCGGGTTATCTAAAATCCCACACTAGGCTAGGCCTGACTTGTTGTGATTTTATTTAAAATGACATTACAAGTTCATATAATTGCGGCTTATACTTGACTAATAATAACCTTGATTGAAAATAAAAAATATAATAAGTAACTAACTTAAATGCCTAATCTGAAAAAATAGACCTAAAAAAGTTTTCCGATCTCTCGTAGGTCCAATCCTGTAACCCCCTTTGAACAATTATTTTGACTTCCCGGGTTGATTTTGAGTGAATTTTAAAGATATTATTGATTTTCGTGTAGATAAAGGGCTTTCTATAAATAAAGCTATTCGACTATCTCTTTCTTTCGTATAGCTGCATCCATCAGAAGCGCCTAAATTTTGGCCCGTGTTAATCAGCCATTATTTCAGTCAAAAGACAGTAAAACACCCAGACCTTAATATTAAGAAACGTATAAATAGTTAGGTTAAGTTCAACAGAATCCAGAAAACAACTTGAAAATTGAGAAAAAGAATAGTAGCGATAGATGTCATTCAACAAACTGAGTTTAAATAAGTTAACTACTCCCCGTACTTACCAGATATGAATGAATGAATGAATGAATAAATTCTTTATTGCACACATAAACATAAGAACACACAAAGAATAACACTTAAGGTTATAGTGGGCAAAGGCGGTCTTATCGCTGAGAGCGATCTCTACCAGACAACCTTTGTTTGAGGAAAAGACATACATAAATAATCACAGCAGGTAGTGTACCAATAAACAGTACAGTCTTCAATTTATTATTATTAAAACATTAAAATTTTCTTAAATCTAAGCGTAGACCATAGTCATAGTCTCAAAGTCTATTGTCTATCTATTCCTCAAATCGAAATAAAAGCAAAGTAAAAACCGATAAGGAAGCAAAATCAAATTCCTGGATCCCACAGAGAGCTTTTTGCAGGAACACATGAAAGCTTTTTTTTCAAAGGGATCGAAGCTTCAGAAAACTGCGCGATTCAGAGTCTTGAGCGATTTTGAAGTTACGTAGAACAGTGCATTATTTTTCTCACTACTTTTTGAACGCCGTAGTAATGAAGCGACGTCCAAGGGATCCCGCACACGACCGAGAATCAGTGACCGATGTTTTGTCGGCATCCCGCTCTGACGTGTTATCACCTAAATCTTCCATCCTCCTGGCCGATAACCGCCCACCGATTCTCGGTCGTGTGCGGGAGCCCTAAAAGAAAAAAAATAATCGATTGAGGATTATAGGACTGCTGCTATTTTCCTAGTAGAATCGATTGCCCCATCACCTGATTGACACTGAGTCGGCAGTTCTATTCACAAACAAAGCTTTTACAAATATTGCTACCTGCAGACATTTTGATTAAAAAATATACAGGGTGTAAGAGACAGTGTACCAAAAACGAAAGGGCGTGCTCAGTCAACGAAACTGAACAAAGAAACATTTTTGGGAAAGGAAAAAAATTTGCTCTCTATACAAATTGTTCACTTTGATCGAGCAGTTTGTATGGAGAGGTCTAATTTTTTTTTTCATTTCCCAACATATGTTTCTATGGGAAAGTTGTTCAGTTTCGTTAACTGAGCGCACGTCCTTTCAGTTTTCGGTACACCGTCCCTTACACACTTTATAAGAGAAATGTTTTCCATATTCGTACTTTGTTATATATATTTTTTTTATCATTTCCCAAAAATGTTTCTTTGGGAAAATTGATCAGTTTTCGGTACACCGTCCCTTACACCATGTAATACTCAAATAGCGTTTCATGAGCAATGATATTACAATTATACTTTGTTCATGAGTAGTTTACGCAGGGTGTTTGGTATATGTGTTACCGGCCAAACCCGATTTTAGGCCAAACTAGTTTTGCCTAGGCCATACCAAAATATGTTGGGTAGGTTAGGTTATCTGTTTAAGGCGGTTGCTGGGTGGCAGCACCTTACTTTTAGAAATAAATTTATTGCGTCGCAAATACAAAACTTTTTAGTAGTATTGTTCGTTTGGCGGCAATATAGGGCAGTTATATATGTTATAACCCATGACATCATAGCTTAGCTTATCATTTATAGCTTTGTATTGGTAAAGTGTTAAAAGTGGCCGTTTTTGGCAGTTTTACAATACAAAGCTATTCACGATAAGCTAAGATGTGATGTGATGGATAATAAAATATAGAACTACCCCAAATTGCCGCCAATCAAACAATCCTTATTAAATGTTTTGTATTTATGACGCAATAAATTCATTTCTCAAAGTGGCAGCACTTCTGCTCAGCAACCGCCTTAACCTTGCACCAGAAAAGACTTGTTTCTAGTGCAAGGGTTAACATATAACCTAACCTAACCTACCCAACATTACAGCCTAGGTCAAACCGGTTTCCAGCGGAAGGTAGTAACACATTGTGACCTTGTGTTGCTACTGCCTTGCAGTAAGGAAGGATAAAGAATAGAGGAAGGGCACGAGCATCGCGCGAGGGTGGCACTGGTCGCGTTCCCAAGGAGATCCCAGAGCTACCCGCCATGCGCTGAGGTTGGTCACCGGGGGGTTTTAGTCAGTGGAGTCTGACATAACCCGATCGCTTCCCCCAGCGACCGGGTATCCATAATGGATTTCCCCTCGGAAAAAAAAGGTCAAACCGGTTTGGCCTAAAATTGGGTTTGGCCGGTAACATATGTTTTGGTATGTTTGGTAACTTCTGGGCCCTGAGTCAAGTGGCTTTCTACAATCGCAAACGCCAGTAGAACTGAATGAAAATGTATAGGATTGACATTAGCTAACGAAATGTTGCGTGACGGCTAATGTCACTCCCATAAATTTTTATTCTATTCTATAGCGTTTGTGACAATAGAAAGCCACTTGACTCAGGGCCCTGGGGTGACTCAGGGTGGGGAAACTGAACAACTTTCCTTAAGGAACATGGGCCGAAATAAAGAAAACCGGCCAAGTGCGAGTCGGACTCGCGTACCGAGGGTTTCGTACAACTAAAGTAAAAAAACGTCTTAGCGCTTCTTCAAATTTAAGAGCAGGGCCCTTGTCGGTGGAGTAATCGCCACTTTGTGCGGTTTTGTGTCAGGTCCTTGACCTCTCGATACGACACGACCTCAGCTTTTTCCTTGATTTGATTAATGTAGGCTCGTCATGGTCTTCCTCGTCCTCTCTTGCCTCCTATCTTACCCTCCAAGATAGTTTTGAAGAAGCCTGCTTAGCACGCTCCCCGAGAGAAAATATATCTCGGAGAAATGTCAGTTTAATTGGGGAATTATGTCATCTAATCTATCACCTCCAAGCGCGAAGAAATGTCAGTGGAGAAAAATGCTAAGCAAATCCACAAATTACGTTTTTGTTATTTTAGACAGAGATAGCTTTATATACTAATACATATAGCCGTCCTTGTCTTTTAAAATATGTCGCACTGCTCGGATGTCAACAAAACATGACCATGCTTAAAGTCTTTAATCTATGGGCCTAGATAAACTGACAACTGCAGCGTGCTAAGTAGGCAGGTGTCCAATCATCTTTCCTCTATTGGTGATAGTTCTCAACAAGGTTCGCTTCTCTCCAACCATACTCAGCACTCATTGGTCTTCTTTTCGGTCCAGCTTATTTTCATCATTCTCCTCCAGCACCAGTCACGCAGAAGTGTATTACATGCGCGAGTCTATTACATGTGCGAGTCGAGAATTTTTCATGCTTGTTAAGTGTTGCCGTTTTTACGATAGAACTAAAACAAAAATTTAGCTAAAATCGCCTAAAACCATATTTTTAGTAGGTGAGCCCTCCTTAACTTATAACTTTTTAATTTTTAATGTTTCTTGTTACAGCGGCAAGCGGCAACAGAAATACATTTATGTGAAAATTTCAATTGTCTACCTACGAGTATTATGGTTCATGAAATACAGCCCGCTGACAGACAGACATTGGAGACATATTAATAGGGTCTCGTTTTTCACCCTTTGGGTGCGGAACCCTAAAAATTGTTTATTTTCATGGGTAAAATAAAGTTGTTTATTTTCCTATAAGATTTTATCGAAATAGTGAACATAATTTTAGCATGTTACTCAAACTATAAAACTGAATAACTTTTCCCAAAGAACATAGTTCGAAGTAGGAAAAAACAATTTGACCTCCCATAGAAACTGCATCAGCTGATAGCCCATTTTGTATGGGAGCTCAAATTTCTTTTTCGTAATTCGTCCTATGTTCCTTAGGAAAAGTTGTTCAGTTTCATGGTCTGAGTTACGAGCTAAAATTATGTTCACTATTTCATTAGGACCATTATAGTAAAGACAATATATAGGGTGCTTCTAAAATATATGCCACCGCTTCAAGGGGTGTTTCTACCCATGAAACTGAACAACTTTCCCCAAGGAACCCATAGTCAAATCTCAAAAAAAAAAAAAGCTCTCCTATACTAACTCGATCAGCTGATCGGCCAACTTAGTATGGGAAGTCCATCTTTTTTTTTGAGATTTTACTATGGGTTTCTTGGGGAAAGTTGTTCAGTTTCTTGGGTAGAAACACCCCTTGTAGTGGTGGCATATATTTTAGAAGCACCCTATTATATTGAGTTAATTAACGTTAACAATTTTGATATGTAAATGTACAAAGTAGGCCTTATGAAGAAGTTTTAATTATAATAAATAACTCTTTATTTATCTCATAAACGAAATGGTAATTAAGTAGGTGCATTTCTTTCATACAACGTGTTAATGGAATAAGCGAAACCCTCATACACCTCAACTGATTTTTATTAAAATAAATACATTCCCGTATAAAAATCTCATCGCGCGCCGCCGCCAGCGCGCTTATCGACAGAAGTATTTAGAAGCGGAAAAAAAATATTTTCCCGTGAAATTGATTCAGATTCAGATTATTTATTCAATGTAGATTCTTTACAGAATACTTATTGAATGTCATGCAGAATACAATTCAAATAGAGCGAATCTGCGATTCTACTCTCGATTCTGAGCAAACTATTTTCTCAGTTTCGCTTATTCCGTTAACACGTATATCAATAATGATGATGAAGTCTATACATTCATACCTGCATTTCCGGATATTTTATAATTAATACTTACTTAGTTATAAAAAAGGTTGTATCTACATGCTTACCTATGTAAACAGCTTTAATATTTTAGTATTGTAGGTTTAGAACTTATTGTAAGTCCATTAAAAATTCAATTCGTAGCTATAATATGTAACCAATACGGCATTGAACAAGTCAACAATATGGAATCATGTAGTTTGAAAAAAGTAGCTAATAAGAATGATAACGGGCTTAGCACGCTGCCCGAGAGAAAATATATCTCGGAGAAATGTTACTTTAATTGTGGAATGATATCATCTATTCTATCATCTCCAAACGCGAAGAAATAACTGCGGAAAAAAATGTTTAGCAAACCCAAAAATAACTTTTTTGATACTTAAACAAAGATAGCTTTATACACGAATACATGTAGCCGTCCTTGTCTTTCAAAATATGTTGCACTGCTCGAATGTAAAAAAAAAACGTGACCATGCTTAAAGTAAATAAATTGGCAACATTGGCTCTTTAACTATGGGCCTAGATAAACTGACAACTGCAGCGTGCTAAGCCGGTAAGACGGAGCGATGCGTAAGGTATTGGAGTGACAAAGACACATATCGCTCGGTCCTGCTCTCACGCATAGCTCTGTCATTTTAATCAAGCTATATTATTTCGACTTATGTTATTCTAAATTCTTTCGTGACCTCAAGTAGCGTCGTAGTGCCCGAGGTGATTGATATGATGGTGATAGTAGCGACGTGGCTGATACTCCGCACTGACGGTCTGCGGTGCTGTTGGTACGGATGGAAGGTACTGTGGGTAGAGAGCCCCCCCGTAGAGAGAAAGCACGTCGTATGGGGGCGCGGGGGGGTGCGGCGAGCGGGCGCGGGGGGGCGATGACATGCTGAATAGCGCTTCCGGATCGCACACGAATTTGTACACGTAGCGCTCGCCTGCGGATACGTGTTAGATTTCAGATCAGTACACACACACTCACACACACTTACACACACATACACACACATACACACACTTACATACACACACACTTACACACACACACACACCCACACGCGCACATACACACACAGTACACTTGAAAAACTTTACATATTATCCGTGTGGTGCCGGCAAAGAATAGTACCAACCAATCTCTACCCGGGCGTGTCGTAAGAGGCGACAAAGGGCTGAAGAACCGGAAGATGGGTAGCAGCATGTGTCTGCGTATCGTCTCATCTTACAAACTGCGGTCACTTACAACAGCGGTTGCTAGCCGCAACGCTTACAAGCGTGGTGACTACGGTAAATCCCCTTCAAAGTACCACGCGTTTTCTTTGGAGTTCTGCTTCAAAACAAAGAAACTGCACAATACCCCCTTTTTATAGTTAGGGTTCGCTTGATCGCTGTAATTTGGTACTATACCTTACAGAAAAAACTATTGTCCGAAATAAACTGTTAACCGGGTTTGAAAAGGTTAACCTTGAAAGCACTGGTGTTTCCTTGAGATACTCGTACAGAAAAATTTTAACATAATATGACCCCTATTCCAATTTCCTATAGAGTCCCGGTAAATGGAAAATTGATGAAAAATTTATTGCAATTTATGCAAAATTATGCCTTATCACGTAAATAACTACCTTTTCTTTTCGATTCCTGCGAATTTAAAAGATTCATTCGGTTGGGTAAACCGTAACCGTCCGTCCATTCTAAATTCAACTGAGACTCACCGGCGACTTTCTGCATAATTCCCTTTTCGTAGTAATACCTCAAGGAGCGCGACAGTTTGTCATAGTTCATCGCTGGGCGGTTCTTCTGGGCGCCCCATCGCCGCGCCACCTGTACGAAACATGTCTTTTATTGGGCGGGGAACATTGAGTTTCTATTCTGGAGTGTTGCTCTAAGGGAGACACTGCACATACATTAATTTAAAGAGGATGTATAATCCTTTTCACGAGTCAATGCCAACGCTTACCAACACATTTTGCAGCTATATCAAGGCTATTCTGTTCCATGATCAATAGTAATCAGCTAAAGCTGTCAGGAAAAGCAAGTTTGTAAAACAATGTTATTTTTTCCGTCACATATACTCTGGTTCGTCTGGTTCGTGGTGGTTTGTCTGGTTCTATGGCTGCAAAATGTGTTGGTAAGCGTTAGCATTGACTCGTGAAACGGATTATACACGTAATCACGTTAATGACAATGTGTTCGCTAAAGTTTGGTATGGTTAGGTTAGCTATTATGGAGCGAGAACGTGTTGCCATATGCGAATAATTTTTTTTCTATGTTACAAGTTACAAAATGAGCAATTGGGCCACCTGATGGTAAGTGGTTACCCCTTGTCACACCCACTGTCTTATTAGTGATATATTTTGACACTAATAAGACAGCAAAGCGCGTTGCTCACTTTGAGAACTAGGGTAGTATGTCTCATGTGCCGGTAATTTCACTGGCTCCCTTGCCCTTCAAACCGAAACACAGCAGTGTAAACACTGCTGCTTCACGTCAGAAAAAAGGTGGTACTTCCCCAGATGGACTTTCCACAAAAGCCCTACCACCTTAAAAATTTTAAAACTAATTTCTTTTGACACGAACTCCCGCGCATAGCCCAAATAGTTCTGACATTTTTTATTTTGGCAGAGAGGAGTGCTGCGTAGGCAATAGTGTATTATTTTTCTACTACCTGGGCGACCGATCTTCGCTCTATAATAGCCGCCTCAACCTGAAAATATCATCGGGTGCTATCAAGATATGCTACCCGTCAACAGATGGCGCTGTAAGTTTCTGTCTAAAACGTGGAATTTACAAAATGCTCAAAAACACGAGGAAAACGAATTTTCCCAGACATGAGACTTAGCTAGATCAATTTTTGCCCCCAAAAGCCCCCGTATGGTAAACTTCATGGAAATCGTTAGAGCCGTTTTCAAAAAACCGATTACAAATATATACACAAATATGGCTCGTTTGATAAGTAGAATAGGAAGTATTGCTCGTTTAATAGTACAGGATTTGCGTCGGGCTACTCCCTGCCGGGCTTTGCGCGGGAGTTGGCGCCCCTAACCTCTTCGGGTTCATGCAGCTTGAACTCCAGTCCTCGACCGGTCCACGCCACGCAGCGAGCTCCTTCAGCCAGCAGGGAAACCAGGAATTGCCACAACTGCAGCGCGCCGCGGCGACCACCACCTACGGACAACGCTTAGCGATATAGATCATCATAACGTACTATGAAATGTCCACTACAGGACAAGGAGCTCCCTCTAGGATTCTAGCTTTTGCTGGAAAAATGTGGAGGGAAGTACCATAGCCACCTCGCTTGTCAGCGTTACGGCTGGCACCATGGACCGCGGTGGTAGGTGACCGCAGTTAAATATTCTGTGCCGCAGTAAGTAAGATGTGATCATGCAATTTGATTTTCCATCGAAATACATAAGAGTAATTTACTATATCGAAATACGAAAAAACATATTTGACCTCCCATACAAAATGCGCTATCAGCTGATGCAGTTTCTATACAAGGTGTAACAGAAAGGGTATATCAACCCTGATGGATGTGATTCTGCCCATGAAACTGAACAACTTTCCCTAAGGAACATAGGTCGAAATACGGAAAAAAAATTTGACCTCCCATACAAAATGCGTGATCAGCTGATTCAGTTTCTATGGGAGGTCAAAATTTTTTTTTCGTATTTTGACCTATGTTCCTTATGGAAAGTTGTTCAGTTTCATGGGCAGAATCACACCCTTTAGGGTTGATATACCCTTTTTGTTACACCTTGTATATATTCTTTATTGCACAAATTCACATACAGAAAGTTACATACAAAAGGACATTTACAAAGGCGGGCTTATCTCTAGAAGAGATTTATTTCAGCCAACCCATGGTATTGAGAGAGTGTTCATTAGCGGGACTCAGTAGTGCATTATTAAAATCCACAAAAACCAGATGTAATAATATATAATAAATAAATGGCATAAAATAAACAAGTTAATAAAATATATTGATGATATAGGTATAAATATAATATATAAATAATATAAATATATACAGAAGATACATACATATAACAATACTTACATATAAATAAATACCTGCATAGATATATTCATATAAATACAGAAAGTTATGAAGAACAATAGGGAATATGCATGATTCTTTTTTAATTAAAAAAATTATCCTCACTCATGTAATTAACAGTTTAGTAAAACTATTTTTCGAATAACTATGAAATTAAAAAATATATAAGCCATCGAAGATTTGTTTCTGTCTCTTTCTAGCAAAACGAAATTTAATACGAAGTTAATATGGCCGTAGTGGCATGTGATGTCACATGCCATGTCGGATCTCTCTGTCTAATCGGCGCGTAATTAAAAGTTTTAAATGCTTATATTAGCCGTATTTCTTAGCAGATTTAAATTTTAATTTCACTTTTTTCATATTTTGTTAATAAATGCAACTAAAACAAATTATGCATATTCCCTATTAACAATGATGACTACGAACACGAAGCAGTGATTTGTGAGAGAAGATGCTCCTTTACTCTTTTTTTAAAAGAGGCAATTGAGGGGCTCTCCTGAATAGATTTGGGAAGACGATTCCAAAGTTGAGCAGCACGGACAGAAAAAGAATGAAATAAGAAATCAAAAATTATTTAGCTTACAGAAAAAGAATGAAATAAGAAATCAAAAATTATTTAGCTTAGCATTTATTTTGTTCTATGACTTTTGTTCCTTGGGAAAAGTTGTTCAGTTTCATGGGCAGATTCACACCCGTCATTATTATTAAACCTTTCCGTGACACGTTGTATAAGGTCTCAATAAATAATAGGTCTTTACCTATGAAATTGCCGAAATTTTCTTACAGATTAATGAGATCATAATTCCTATAATTCTAATGCTATTTTTTTCATTTGTCTTATATTTGAAAGTTGACTTCAAGGTTATCAATTTACGCATAAAATTAAGTTTTTATTTTTAGTTTGATATATAAAATTAAAGGTTCGAAAATTGTTCGTCTTAAATGTCGTCCGATTTCATCATTAGATTTGTTATATTTTTTTACTGATAATATTTTAAATTTAAACTTATAATATTTTAAATTTAAACTTCTGTCATCATCATCATGGGGTGCCATCTTCGAAATGAAGTTTGGAGGTTAGCAAATTAGCTTAATGTCTTCCCAATAATGCTTAAAAAAGTTAAAAAAATTGTATTATGAATTCCTAAGAAAAATGCAAAAATGTTTGTACTGAAAATCGAGTTTACCTAAAATTCGCCATACAAAACGCCAATTTCATAGGTAAAGACCTATTACTTAACATAATATTGGTATGTTACTCAGACCATGAAACTGAACAACTTTCCTTAAGGAACATAGGTCAAAATAAGAAAATCAGTTTTTAACCTCCCATAGAAACTGCACCAGTTGATAGCGCATTTTGTATATGAGGTATTTTTTTCCCTAATAATCCTCGAAGGAATGAGAAGCAGTAAGTATTTCACGAGTCAATGCCAACGCTTACCAACAAATTTTGCAGTCATGAAACCAGACACCACGAACCAGACGAACCAGAGTAAAATAAAATTGACGGTAAAAATAACATTGTTTTAAAAAGTTGTTTTTTCTGAGAGCTTCAGGTGATTACTATTGATCACAGAGCACAATAAATAAATAAATAAAAAGAACTTTATTAACCAGATACAAAAAGTTTCTTAAACGTATTAAAGTTATGCTTATTTTAAGTTTGTTATACATAATGGTTGGTGAAATGGCAAGATACTCAGCAATACTGCTGGTTCTCAGTACCCCCCTGAATCGCTACTTTGGAGACCCCCCAATACAGTTATAGTGTTACTGTTGCTACTTTTATTTTTCATTTGAAATTGTCTAAAAATATAAATAACGTATTCCACATTTCGAGTATTCACATAAGTATTCACAATAGCCTTGATATAGCTGCAAAATTTGTTGGTAAGTATGGCATTGACTCGTGAAACGGTTTGTAGTCAATACCTACCTGCATGCGTGGTAGATACGTGGTGGTGTGGCGAGGCAGCCTCGTTCCGCGGCGACTGCGCATGGGCGTGTGCGCTCCCGGAACACAGCGAACTGCTCACTGACACGAAACATACAGTACAGGTCGGAATAAACTGAAAGGGCATGATCAGCTGACGAAATTTAACAACTTTTAGCGACCAATAGTAGATTAGTAGCCAAGGGCCGTAAGGCATCAATTGATTGATTGATTATATTGTAGCCTGAGATATTTAGGCGCAAGAGCGCAGCGAGGGCGCCTATAGTTCGAGGGAGCAATTGATGCTTACACCCGAGCTAACTACTCTGCTTTACATCTCGATTGTGAGCTAAGTAGGTCCTTATTACCACCAAATTGTAATAATGTAGCTAGAAAAGCCCTAGGGCGGTAAGTAATTAAAACGCCCGCCGCCCCGCTGCTGGAGGCGGCCATCAAGGCGGGCGTTACAATTACTTATCGCCCTAGGGCTTTTCTAGCTACATTATTAACCTAGAGCGCTAATTGGTCACCTACAAGCCCCATTTGGGGGTAATAAGGACCTACTTACCGAATATGAGAGATGTAAAGAAATATAACATATGACTCCGACTATGTTGTTGCGGATGTCTATGGGCGTCGATCGGTGATCACTTACAATCAGGTGACCCGTTTTTTTAATGTTACATTACAAGTGAGCAAACGAGCAGGTGGGCCACCTGATGGTAAGTAGTCACCACCACCCATAGCACCCACTGTCTTATTAATGGCATATTCGATACTAATAAGACAGCGAAACGCGTTGCTCACTTTGTGAACTAAGATGATATGTCTCATGTGCCTCCCTTGCCTTTAAAACCGAAACACAGCAGTGCAAACACTGCTGCTTCACGGCAGAAAAAGCAAGGGAGTGGTACTTCTCCAGACAGACTTTGCACAAAAGCCTACCACCTTCTAACTCGTCTGCTCGTCTGCCTCTCTCTTCGATAAAAAAATTACACCTAGGCATTCAATTATAGGAGTCGTATTATAAAACGTGTAAACGGAATAAGCGAAACTGAGAAAATGGGTTGTTCAGAATCGAGAGTAGAACCAAATTCATGGGGTTTTGATAGGGGTAATTTATTTTTAATATTTAAATTTTTGCCGCTTCTAAATATTTCTGTGGCTAAGCGGGCGCGGGCGGCGCTCGGTGAGTAGGGGCGGGAAGTGGGCGTGGCGTGCGCGGACGCGAGGCGGACGCGCCATGATACCTTAAAAATTTATTAGAACAACGATGAAAATTTAAAATAACAATATCTAGAAAAAAATAAGATTTTTTCACGGAAACGGATTTATTTTAATAAAAATCAGTTGGGGTGTATGAGGATTTTGCTTATTCTATTAACACGTATAAGTGGTAAAAAAAAAAAAGTCCCTCGGGACCCAAACACCACAAGAACTAACCAAGCTTTTCATCCCATGGGCGGCCCAGGTGCTCAGCGCTACTGGACACGGTCTCCTCGCGAGGACCTCGGCCTTCTTCTACTACTGGTTCTTCTGGGGTCTTTGTGTACGACGCTCCACATCTAAACATAAAACAACAATGTTATTCCATATTTCAGAAAAAAATTGGTCCCAGATAAATAATTACACATACACACTTACGCACACACAAATACACACACACACTTACACACACAGATATAGGAACAAAAACAGATACGCTCTAACACTCACACACTAACAGTAGATTTTTAGCAAAACAATATACATCATCATCATCATAACATCCCATAAAAACGTCCACTACAGGACAGGGAGCTCCCTCCAGAATTCTAGCTTTTGCTGGAAAAATGTGGAGGGGAAGAACCATAGCCTCCTCGCTTGTTAGCGTTACGGTTGGCACCATGGACCGCGGTTGTAGGTGACCGCAGTAAGTAAGATATAAAGGAGGATACATACCCTTATTCGCCTCTTACGACACCAACGGGTAGAGATGGGTTGGTAAAAATAAATAGTAACAGTCAATCACAATAATAATATTATCGCTCACTAAACTGGAAATCTTTTTCCCAGTTAACTACCTTGTTGTCGACTTCCGGTTACCAACCGGATACCACCGGATAACAACGGTTATTAGATAGTGGCAAAACTTGAGACTGGGAATCGATCTATCGGATACAATCACTGCAGGAAATACTCCGTCTAACAAGGAGAATAGAAAGCAATACTGTCCCGTGTGGTGCCGGCAAAGAATAGTACCAACCCATACATACCCGTGGGTATCGTAAGAGGCGACTAAGGGTTAAATAGATGACGGGCGGCAGCATCCTTCCGTATATCGTACCATCTTACATACTGCGGTCACCAACAACCACGGTCCGTGGTGCCAGTCGCAACGTTAGGTACTAGCGCGCTGACTATAGTTCCCCTCCAGTATGAGTTATCGCTGTAATTCTGGAGGGAACCCCCTGTCCTGCAGTGCACGTTTCATGGGATGTTATGGTGATGGATGATACCGACCTGTGCGCATTGTAATGTTCCCTGTAGTCGGGTCTGGTCTCCTCCTCCTCGCCCTTGCATCTGCACGTAAACACAGATTATACACACTTATTTCTTTATCAGAGATAATAATCAAAACCGATCTTGCACAGTCTATTATAAGTATTTGTTATTTAAATGTTTACCGGTTTTAAAACAATAAAGTTATGCAGTTCTACGTTTTCCTGTCTTCACCCAAAACAAAGCAGTATAACACTCTTAAGACTCTTACACTGTTTTATTTTGTTTTTCTTTATCCAAAACAAAACAGTATTAGACTCTTATACGGTTTAATTTTATATTAAATATAAAATATAACAGTATAAGACTCTTATACTCTTTTATTTTGGGTGACGTGTGGTGCCGACAAAGACCCAGCACCAACCTATCTCTACCCGTGGGTGTCGTAAGAGGCGACTAAGGGCTTATAAACCGGAGGATCATCAGTAACTGCGGTCAGTAACAACAGCATGTCACAACGTTTTTAAGCGTGGTGACTATGGTACGCATTTATGCTGGATTTCTAGAGGGAGCTCCTGGTCCTGTAGTTGACGCTTCATGGGATGTTCTGATGAGGATAGAGAAAGTAGGTACTCACGGTATCCTGGTGTGCTGGGCAGCCTCAACGCGTGTGTGCGAGTGTATACTCCCACTGGCGGTATGGTGGGGATATAGCTGCGTGCGTGACGGATCGTACACCTCTTCTTTCCCGCTCGTACTCGCCTCGCTGTTTATAGACCATATTTAATTGTTGCACAACCAAACGAAAATATTATGTGATGTCAATCACACACACATACACACACTCACACAAATTACACATACCCAAACACACTGCACTCACGTACACATGCACTTAAAACTTTTGTTTATATAAAGGGTGTAAGGGACGGTGTACCGAAAACTGAAAGGGCGTGCTCAGTCAACGAAACTGAACAACTTTCCCAAAGAAACAGATGTTGGGAAATGAAAAAAAAAATTACCTCTCCATACAAACTGTTCGACCTGAGTGGGCAATTTGTATGGAGAGGTCAATTTTTTTTTTAATTTCCCAACATATGTTTCTTTGGGAAAGTTGTTCAGTTTCGTTGACTGAGCACGCCCTTTCAGTTTTCGGTACACCGTCCCTAACACCCTGTATTTTTTTCTATATTTTAATACGTGATGTAAATCATAAAACCTCAGCCGCATCCGGGCTAAGATGCACACCGCGACTTGGTCGAGTCGAGTCACGCGCAAGTGTCACATTACATTATGGACGCGAGAAGACATGACGGGTTTAGTCTATGTCTATGCCAAGTCGCGGTGCGCATGCTCGACCTACAGTCCGCATGTTTCGTTTATACCTCACCTCGTATGTTTTAAAAAGCGTTTCTGCCCATGAAACTAAACAACTTATCCCAAGGAACAAAAATCGAAATAAAAATTTCGAACCTCCTATACAAAATTACTGTCAGCTAATGTAGTTTGTATGGGAAGTCAATTTTTTTTTCGTTGTTCGACCTATGTTCCTTGGGAAAAGTTGCTCAGTTTCATGTCCAGCACCACCTCTTCAAATATCCGGGGTGATAAACAATTACGCCGTATACATAAATACATACATAACATCACGCCTTGTTCCCGTTGGGGTAGGCAGAGACCACAGTTCTCCACCTGCTACGATCTTGACATACTTCCCTTGCTTCCTGAACCTTCATCAATCCTTTCATACATGCTCGTCGGTTTAGGGTACTTTTAACCTGGCCTTTATTCAGAACGTCTTGAATTTGGTCCTGGTACGTTCGCCGAGGCCTTCCCCTTCCAACGTTTCCATTCACTCTCGCCTTGTGGATCTCTTTCGTCAATCTTCCTTCATTCATCCTCTCCACATGACCAAACCATCTTAGCATCCCTTTCTCAATTTTAGTCACTACGTCTTCTTTTACGCCACAACCCCAGATTATTAAACTTAATGTGCCACAACGTTCTCTTATCACACTATTTCTAATCCTGTCACTCAATTTCACACCAATCATACTCCTCAACGCTCTCATTTCTACTGCATTAATTTTTTTACGCCGTATAGATTCTCTTTTGTCCAATATTATAGTAAAAACTTCTTTCAGCTGATTGAAAACAGTTTTGAACGTCGAGCATACGCACGTCGCCATCTATGAGATTTTTGAAGACCAAGGGTGTATTGTAGAGCTATATCGTTTTTTAATTCATCATCATCAGCATCTATGCTGTACAGTCAAGAGCACGTCAAACTTGACACACACAGGCATTGTCTCATTCTTGTTGTATTATTATCGCCATAAGAGCTACAGTTGCGCTACAACTGTCAACCTTGAGCTGCTCTTGACCACACAAACGCAGCGGTGCTGGTAGTGATTGGAGTGGAGATCGGAAAGGCGACTAAGAGAATTACCCTTTCCTTGTGCGATAAAAGGCGACTAAGTGTCTTAATCTGCCCTTGCGTGATTAAAGGCGTCTTAGTCTCTTTACCTACCCCTGTGTCATAAAAGACGACTAAGAGTCTTAATCTGCCCTTGCGTGATAGAAGGCGACTAAGTCTCTTTATCTACCCCAGTATCATAAAAGGCGACTAAGTGTCTTAATCTGCCCTTGTGTCATAAAAGGCGACTAAGTGTCCTAATTTGCCCTTGCGTGATAAAAAGGCGACTAAGTCTCTTTATCTGCCCTTGAGTGGAGTCGCCCCACGGCAGCTGGAATTGCGGCGCCACGACGTCACTCGCCCACCCCTCCCCTCACCCCCGCCCACATAAAGGGTGTCAGGGAGGGTGTACCGAAAACTGAAAGGGCGTGTTCAGTCAACAAAACTGAACAACTTTCCCAAAGAAACTTTTTGGGAAATGATATACTAATTGCTCACTCTAATCCAACAGTTTGTATGGAGAATTGAAAATTTCTTTTCATTAGCCAAAAAAAAAAAAATTATTTAAAATTTCTTATCACGATTATTAACGCACATCCTTGTGCCCGTTTTAACGACATTCTTCCACACCTGATAGGTTGGCTGGAAGAGATCTCTATAAGAGATAAGCTCGCCTATGTGAACAATTTTCATTTGACAACTTTATGTTATTTGTGCGCAATAAAGAATATATATCAAAAATGATTTCTGAATGTTGTTCAGTTTTAGGTACACCGTCCCTTACACCCTGTATAGCTACGACTGTCAACCTTGAACTGATCTTGACCATACAAACGCACCGGTGCTGGTAGTGCAGTCCCCACGGAAGCTGGAACTGCTGCGCCATCACGCCCCTCCCCCCACCCCTCCCCGCGTGAATCACCCGCGTGCGCGTGCGCCGCCCGTGTCCGACTCGCGCCCGTGACACGACCACATCTTTGCAGCGCTGGCAAAAAGAAAAAAAATTGTTATAAAACGGAATCAATTTAGCGATAGTGTTGTCATATGTCACCGGAAAGTATAAAAATCGTAAGTTGATCAATAAGACGATATACGATACGACGCACAAAATCACTGTGGCCCTGTCATTGATGCGCAGAAGAAAAAAAATGGCCCATTTTTGCACATTTTTGACTTCTGCGCATCAATGACAGGGCCAAAGTTATTTTGTGCGACGTATAACCTATGAAATTTTTTTTTGGGTATTTTGAAGACAAACATCTTTTTATTTACTCAGCATCTTGCCGTGATTTTCATGTATGTGTTTCTTGACCATTCAAGTGATAATATTATTACTACCCAGACCACAGATTAAATAATAGTAACCAGACCAAAACATTATTACTTAGTGAAAACTGACTCTACAAAATAAAAATACAAATACAAATACAAATACAAAAATTTATTAATAACATTCGTTACAGGTCAGAGTAATAATAAATTATGAATTCAAAAATTCATTATAATCGTAGAATTCCATTTCTACTAGCCACGCCTTGAGCTTACTTCTAAAATTACTTCTAAGATTAGAGATAAAACGAGATGCAGCTAATCTCGTATAGAACTGGGAAGCTTATTATAAACTACTGCTCCGTATAGGTAGACGCTTTCTTCGGACTTCGCCAGTCTGTGCGGCTCAACCCTCAGTTGGTCTTTATTTTTGTTACTACGCAGTAAGTGCGATGTTACTTCGTTTTTGCGATTAAAACAATGCAAGTTAGACCTAGTAAAACATCCTACTTGAAATAATAAAATGCAAGGTAGGGTCATTATGCCGAACTTTTTGAAGTGTCCACGGGCCGAGACGTCGCTGGGAATCCCTGCTAGGGCCCTGACGGCTCGCTTTTGCAGTACAAACGCGCGTTTCCACTCGCTTGCACGCCCCCATAGTTCCGTTCCGTACGACAAGGTCGCATGGATCGTTGCAAAATAGCAGGTCCTGACGACGTCTCGTCCCGCAGTACTCGCGAGTCTACGCAGCGCGAAGCAGGCGCGCCCCAGCCTACCGCACACGTCATCGATATGCTGCTCCCATACAAGAGCGCTATCCAGTTGGAAACCCAGCAGTTTGGTCTTTGTTACTTGCTGCAGTACGCAGTCTCCGATGCGGACGTTCAGTCTTTCCGGTAGGTGCCCGTTCAGATTAAAGCGGATGTAGCATGTTTTTTCTCTATTTAATGCTAAACCGTTCGAGCTAAACCACTGACTTAAGCGTTGAACAGTTGACTCTTTACTTCACTTTTCATTCCTTCCTCTTTTTGTGGAATCTGAGGTGTTTTAAGTAGGGGAGAGCGGGGCTGGTTGTGCCGGGGGTAAGTTGTTCCGACGCAAGTATCTCAAAAATAAAAAGTGATTGCTAAAATGTCTTTATGCCTCGCGAAATGCCTAGCGGCCACGCACGAACGGCTGCCATTTTAGAAGCGCCAATGACGCGGACCTGGTGGGTGTGTGGGTAGCGGTCGTCCAGCGCCACGTTAGTAACTTTTTTCGTGTTTATACTTTTTGGGCTTTTGTTGGCAATTATAGTGCTACGTACGTGAGAGTTTTATTGAAGTTATCGTAATTTATCAATTCATGTTAATCTATGCAGTTTTAATGCTTTGTATCAGTGATTTTTTTGGATGCAAATTACGAATTCCATTTTATTACTATTATCGTAGGTTGTTAAAGATGATTCAAGACGTTCTGAATAAAGGCCAGGTTAAAAGTACCCTAAACCGACGAGCATGTATGAAAGGATTGATGAAGGTTCAGGAAGCAAGGGAAGTATGTCAAGATCGTAGCAGGTGGAGAACTGTGGTCTCTGCCTACCCCAACTGGAACAAGGCGTGATGTTATGTATGTATGTTTAATTATGATCTCATTTGTAACAAGTGGGTACAAACGATTTTTTATTTTGAGTAGAAACCTACTTTGAAGTTAGAATATTTTTGTTTAGTTTTGATAACAAACATTGGCTGATTTGACCAAAACTTCTGTCATAAAATATTAAAATATGTTTAAGGGACTAAAAGGGCCAGGTTGCTGTCTTTTTATTAAAAGTCAATTATTGCTTTGTATAATGTCGATATATTTCATGTTTTCTGATTTCTAAATTAATTTTAAACCATAAAATGATCAAATATTACGACCGGCACAACCGACCTCAGCCCCGGCACAACTTGCCCCCGAGAGGGATTGGTTGTGCCTAGCCGCCACTGCTTCTTAAAATCACAATTTCTAAAAAACTATCTAGAATGTGCAAAAACTCTATTCAAATATAAAAACTAGATTAAATTTAACGTCCTATAGCCTATAACTACGGTTCTTAGCATTCATATAACTTGATTTATTTAAGATTTAGTCAAAATTGGCACTTTAAGCCCCGCTCTCCCCTAGTGAAATTAGGTATACAGAAAGGTATTCGTAGTTGCTATCATATGCCCAAACTAAAATTTTATTTTATTACTTAGTTTTTACAAAAAGTCGATATTTTATATTGGGCACGCTAGTATTATAATCACGGAATATAAAACAGTAGATTATAATAATCTAAGTATTGGGCGCTCACGTCGTCATCTTGTTTTGGTACACGCACAGTATATCCGTCGCGATCTTATGCGTTGTGGATGTAATCACTTTATCCCTTTCTTAGAAGACTCCGCCCACTTTCAAATAAATATTTTGTCACATATCCTCATTGCTGGACGTAGACCTCCCCTAAACATCTCCATGACGACCGGTCCTGCGCTGCTCGCATCCAGCGACTTCCCGCGACCTTGACTAGATCGTCGGTCCACCTACGTCCAGCCGTGGACGTCTTTCGGCTGATAGGACGATGATGATATCCTCATGTTAGATTCCCTGGCGAGCAATCGTACGAGCCGAGCAAACGAAGCGAGCATCGAGTGCCAGAAGCGAATTCGGTACAAATTATTATTTTTCGAAAGTTGATCATTTTACTAGGAAATTTATCAACTTACTTTATTTTCCAGTGACATTTACAACGTTAAACGGAAAAATGTGATACTACTGAAGGGTGTGAATTTGCCCATAAAACTGAACTACTTTTCCCAAAGAACATAGGTCGTAAACGAAATTTGATTTCTTATACAAAATGCGCTATCAGCTGATGCAGTTTCTATGGGAGGTCAAAAAATTTATTTCATATTTCGTGTTCCTTAGGAATAGTTTACACACCCAGTATTATCAAACATTTGAGGTATATTTTTTTTCCATTCCCCAACACGTATTTGTTTAGATAAGTTTGTAGTCTATACTGAGACAAAAAACACATTCTAAAAAGCCGACTCTTGTCGTAGGCCGTGCTGCAGTGGATTCTTGCCGTTTCTTTTACGCTGCCATAGCACGATCCGAAACGGCGTAGACTCGCTCTATTTGCATTGTATTCTGCATGACATTCAATAAGTATTCTATAAAGAATCTACATTATCTAAACGTTATGTAAAAAAGCTTACTATAAATTAGATGACTATATCAATGACAAAGAGGTATGGTGCTCTGATATTCCAGCGAAACACAAGAAACACATTGTAAAAAGCCAACTCTTGTCGTGGGCCGGCAGCTTACTGGATGACTATATCAATGACAAAGAGGTATGGTGCTCTGATATTAAAGCGAAACACAAGAAACACATTGTAAAAAGCCAACTCTTGTCGTACTCGTATAGGCCGTGCTGCAGTGGTTACTTGCCGTTTCTTTTACGCTGCAGTATTTCAATACGATTTCGTTCCGACGGTTTCAGCAGGTAACTGTACTACAAAACTACAGAGTAAATAAATTATTTAACCTGTGTAATCTGGCGTAAACTCTCTGAACGCTTGTCAATAATTAATTCATACCCCTAAACAATAGTATACCCTAGAGGGTTGACTAAAATCTGTTACCGAGTCTCATCCCCAGGGGAGCGAGGGCAGTGCACTAATGTACTTGACTGTACTCAGGGGTGGAATACCGGTATACAAAATATCGGTGAATATCCTATACTCTTAAACGAGCAACATTTATTTGTATAAAGGGTGACTTTTAATTAGTTCTTGATAGCAAAAGATATGCATGTACTCATGATACTGAACAACTTTTCCCTAGGATCAATAGGTCGAAATACGAAAAACCAAATTTGACCTCCCATACAAAATTCGCTATCAGCTGATGCAGTTTCTATGGGAGGTCAAAACTTGATTTTCGTATTTCGACCTACGAGTATGTTCCTTGGGGAAAGTTGTTCAGTATCATGAGTACATTCATACCTTTTTCTATCAAGAACTAATTACAAATCAACCTGTAAGTATATATTTGTAATCGGTTTCTTGAAAATGGCTCTAACGATTTAGATGAAATTTACCATAATGGGGTTTTCTGGGGCGAAAATCGATCTAGGTCTCATGTCTGGGAAAATTCGTTTTTCCTGTGTCCTTAATTAGCACATTTTTTTTCACGGCCTTATATTCATCACTTTTCGTTAAAAACCTGCTCAAGTTTCCGTACCCAAATGGTGCCAACGGTTATTTGTATTATCATGTCGTGAGGGTTGTAAGGTCGATGACCGACCTCGCCAACCCTGGTGTCAGAGTTGTTGAGCCGTTCAAGCCCTCTGACATGGCTCATCTAACGATTACTATCGAAGATAGTAGCCGGGACCAACGGACTAACGTGCCTTCCGAAGCATGGAATCACCTAACTTTTCAGACCATCAGATGAATCATGCTGCAATGTCGTAAAGAGTTGTCATAGGGGTTCCGTAGTCAAAAAGGAACCCTTATAGTTTAGTCATGTCCGTCTGTCTCTCCGCGGCTTAGCTCAGAGACCCTTAGTACTAGATAGTTATAATTTAAATTTAAAATTTATATTCGTCCACGTCGACAAAGTGATAAAATAAAATTTTGAAAATAATTTTTATACCATTCCCCCTCTAAAAAGTTTCTTTTACTCACTGAAAACAGTGAATGAAAAGCCCTTTTAATCACTATTTTGGTGTTTGAATTTAGAACACATTCGCTACGCTCGTGATTCAGTCGTTAGAATCCTTCACTTGCTCTTGATTCATCTTTGGCCCTCGCCTTAAATCCGTCTTATATTCACTACTAATATACATTACTAATATACTATTGGTTACGGTGCCTCCTCTAACAAGTAAAGTGGGGGTAATTTTTTTTCTTTAATACCCCATCGAAATGCTCTTTTAAAAACAATGTGAGTTTACCTATATATCAAATTCGATCTAAGGATCAATTTACGAAATATTCAGCTTAAAAGCACAATTTTTTTGAGTGTTTACTAGTACGGACACGAAGAAACTTTAATTCCTCGTGTCCGTATTAAGTATGAAAAGCATGCTGTATCATGTTTAGGGCTCCCGCACACGACCGAGAATCGGTGGCCGATTTTTTGTCGGCATCCCGCTCTTACGTGTTATCACCTGGATCTTCCGTCCTTGTCCTGGGCGATAATCGGCCACCGATTCTCGGTCGTGTGCGGGAGCCCTTATGGTCAGTTTTGATTTACCCGACTGCAGCGAAGCCCAAATAGTGTAGGAAACGAAGCAGTTGACCCCAACATAAATTCCTCAGGCAGATTTTATTTGACAGGATGATAAAGTATCATGAATTAAATGTAAATTCAAATATCCAAAAAAAATGTCACAAAAAAAATATTTCATATATTTTTTGTAATTTTTGTATGGAAAAATTTAAAGTACCGATTTTTTGTTTTGGATTTTTTTTATAGAAGGTTTGTCTCATATATTGTAATACCCCAGCAAAGTTTCATCGAGTGAGGATTTAATGCGGGGGTCTTCATACAACGATCCGCTTCGTTGCCCAGACTTAAAAGGAGGGTTATATATGTGTTTGACCTGTATGTACATATGTCTGTTTCTTTGTTCCTTCGTAACTACTTAAGAGCTGAACCGTCACGGGCTGTAGACTGTGGAGGAGGTTAGAACTTCAGCAATGGGTTTGGGGTCCCTTTCATAAAAAAAACGTATAAATCCCAGCAGAGCAGAAAAAGATTTGATTTTGAGTTCAATAATAGATTTGATTATACAGGAGGGTTAAAATATTCGATAAATAAAAAGTACAAACACGAGGAATTAAGTTTCCTCTTGTCCGTACTAGTCAGGACAGTGAGGAATAATCAAATTTTCTTTGGAGTCAAGTGTTAAGCTAAACAGTTGTCATTGGAAAAGTGAAAAAAATCACAGTATCTAGTAGCATGTATGATAAAATTAAAAGGAAAACTATCACAGTTAAGTAGGCTAAAAATAGCAAAAGCAATCAGGCGCCAGGGGACCAATTCTTGAATATCACCGGGTGATAAAATATCACTCAAAAAATTCAAAATTACATATTTTTCTTTTCAAAAGTTGCATTAAGTTAAGATTGATCTTCGTAAAATATAAAGCAGTCCTTGATTGTTAATTTTCATGTATTCTGATTTACCTTTTAATAGTTAATCAGAGTGAATTTTAAAGTCTTAAAAGTGATATTTAATCAACCGGTGATTTTCAAGAATCGAGTCCCAGGACTTCGCTGAGCATTAGGAGGTAAGAATTTTATGTTATAAACGTTATGAAATACTTACTCAAAACCCGCTTTGCGACAAAAAATCGTAAAAGAACTACGGAACTCTTTACTGCGCGTGGCCCGACACGCACTTGGCCTGTTTTTGTTAAATATAAGATAATGTAATGTAAAAGTCTATTGCATCAAAGTTCGGTTTGTACTTTTAGTTCTTTCGGCAAATAAAGGGTGTAACGGACGGTGTACCGAAAACTGAAAGGGCTTGCTCAGTCAACGAAACTGAACAACTTTTCCACAGAAACATATGTTGGGAAATGAAAAAAAATTGACCTCTCCATACAAATTGCCCACTCTGGTCGAACAGTTTATGGAGAGGTCAATTTTTTTTTCATTTCCCATTTCATTTCTTTGAAAGCTGGGTATGGCAGAAGAAGCATGAAAGTAGAATTAATGCAGTAGAAATGAGAGCGTTGAGGAGTATGATTGGTGTTAAATTGAGTGACAGGATTAGAAATAGTGTGATAAGAGAACGGTGTGGCGTAAAAGAAGACGTAGTGACCAAAATCGAGAAAGGGATGCTGAGATGGTTTGGTCATGTAGAGAGGATGAATGAACGAAGATTGACGAAACAGATCTACCAGGCGAGAGTGAATGGAAACGTTGGAAGGGAGGCCTCGGCGAACGTACCAGGACCAAATTCAGGACGTTCTGAATAAAGGCCAGGTTAAAAGTACCCTAAACCGACGAGCATGTATGAAAGGATTGATGAAGGTTCAGGAAGCAAGGGAAGTATGTCAAGATCGTAGCAGGTGGAGAACTGTGGTCTCTGCCTACCCCAACGGGAACAAGGCGTGATGTTATGTATGTATGTTTCTTTGGGAAAGTTGTTCAGTTTCGTTGACTGAGCACGCCCTTTCAGTTTTCGGTACACCGTCCCTTACACGCTTAATAAATATTGTGTGGGTAGTGGTACAGAGTCTTCTGGGTCCGACACCTATTAGGGCGATTTCCTTACATACTTAAGCTTTTTTTTTGTCACAAGTGAGTAAACGAGCAGGTGGGCCACCTGGTGGTAAGTGGTCACCACTGCCCATGACACCCACTGTCTTATTAGTGAAATAATTTGACACTAATAAGACAGCAAAGCGCGTTACCCACCCCGAGAACTAAGATGGTATGTCTCATGTGCCGGTAATTTCACTGGCTCCCTTACCCTCCAAACCGAAACACAGCAGTGCAAACACTGCTGCTTTACGGCAGAAAAAGGCAAGGGGGTGGTACTTCCCCAGACAGACTTTGCACAAAAGCCCTACCACCTTGAAAAAGTTTTAGTTTTAGCTTAAGTTTATATTTATTTAAGTTTCATTGAGTTTTCAGTTTTAGTACCTGGGCGACCGAGCTTCGCTCTATAATAGCCCCCTTAACATTAAAATATCATTGGGTGAGCAATCTATGCTAGCCGCCAACAGATGGCGCTGTAGGTTTTTGTATAAAACGCGGTACTTTAAAAACACGGGGAAAACGAATTTTCCCGGACATGAGACCTAGCTGGATCGATTTATTGCCCCCGAAACCCCCTTTTCGAGAAACCGATTACAAATATACAGGGTGGCCTATTGATAGACGTTCAAAAGAAAAATTTAGATGCCTCATGCTAAGGGGTATCCAAATCACCCCCATTGATGTTCCGCGATTATTTGTAGTCTTCGAGTTGTTAATTATTTTCTTAATTTTTAATTTTTACTGCCGAAGGAGATTTAAAAATTCATATCTTTTTTTACCGAACATTTTTTCAATTTTCTTTTTGTGTCATGATAACCTTGAACGTTACTTTCATACATCTTCATCTACACTAATATTATAAAGAGGAAAGATTTGTACCTATTTTTGTATGTTAGTATGTTTGTAATGAATAGGCTCCGAAACTACTAGACCGATTTGAAAAATTCTTTCACCATTAGAAACCTGCATTATCTGGGATGAACATAGGCTATAAAATATTTTAAAAAAAGTTAGGGTTCCGTATGAAAACTTCGATAATGTAACCCAAGGTGTGAAAAAAATACTAAATAGCATCCTTATATCGAGTACGCTGCCGAAACTATTAACAATAGAGCAAAGTAATGACTACAGAATTATAGAAGCCATCAATATCTACAAAAAAGTCCGCGATACCATATGTCTAACTATTACAGTTATGTCACAATAACTACTTTTTCATGTTAAAATATGTAATAGTAACGCCGGTACAAACTATATAGGCCACATTATTCGTACCTATTAATCCTTATCCAAATAAATGATTTCGTATTAAAGGCTATATCAGTACCTGTAAATAACTTTTTGAATTATTCAAATCGGACATACCATTCAAAAGTTATCATGAGTGTAATCGTTATCAAAATTGAAATTAAAGAAACAGCGCCCTAAGTGACTGTTGAAAAATTTGACTGGTCAAGAGCGTGTCGTTCCGTGTGGTAGCGGCAAAGAATAGTGCCAACCCATCTCAACCTGTAGGTGTCGTAAGAGGCGGCTAAGGGTTTACAAACCGGAAGATGGGCAGCGACATCTTTCCGTGTATCGCACCATCTTACATACTGCGGTCACCAACAACCGCGGTCCATGGTGCCAGCCTTAATGCTAACAAGCGTGGTGACTAAGATACTTCCCCTCCACATTCTTCTAGCAAGGGCTCGAGTTCTGGAGGGAGCTCCCTGTCCTGTAGTGGACGTATTATGGGATGTTATGATGGTTTTGATGAAGTGCGTGTCGGCTCGAGCGAATTTAATGCACTTCTGCGTGACTAAGATGGTATGACTGCCCATAACTAGGACAGTATTTTTACCTTAGTGGTACGGAACCCTCGGTGGGAGTCCAACTTGCGCTTGGCTGGTTTCTTTAGTAACCCCCGATGCAACAAGAACCTATATCTACCCGTGCGAAGCCGGGGCGAACCGCTAGAAAAATAATAAACCTCCTAACATTCCTACTTAGTACTCAAAAAGTATGGTAAATAGGTAAATAAAATTTTCGAAGAATTTAAAAGGTCGATTAAAATTTTGATCATCAATTTAAAAATACAAAAATGTTGTTCCATGGATTGAGGCTGGTTTTAAAAACTTTTTAGTTCTCTAGGCTACCCAAAACAAAAAACAAATTTGGTGCTTAACCTTTATAACCCCGCCAAATATATAAAACACTCCACTAAGCACCGCAGAATAACCGTCTAACTCTGCCATACAAAAATTCGCAACAACCGTGCAAAAACAAAGTGACATTGCGAATTTGCAATTTTTTCCCGCCAATAGACCTACTTACATTGGTCGGGTATTCAGTGCGCGGGAAGTAATCGCTGATATTTCCGAACGTAGCCACTCTACCTCTATGGTTTATATGTCATTCGAAAGGTAATTTTATAAGGTCTAAAGTCACTATACATGTCAAACCAAAATAAACCGTATTTTTTCTGCAATAAGGCAAAATTCGAAAATCTGTTTCCGGGTTCACATGTGAACCCACGGGGCTTCTGAGGTAGGGTATTTTTTGCTGAAATCAGCGTTTTAGTGTTAAAAGGGAAAAAACCCTAAATGTTAATTGAGGCTCCAAATAAATAATTTGCCTATTTTGGTGATTCCTATTGCAAATTATGATGATAGTAGGGCTTCTGTACAAAGTCCTTCTGGAAAAAAAACAACCCTTTGCCTGTTTCTGTCGTAAAGTAGTGTTTGCACTATTGTGTTTCAGTAGAAGTTTTAAGAGAGCTGGTATAATTTCTGGCACATGAGCGATTCTATTTTATTTTTAAGATAGCCCTTAAGAATTTGGTTGTTTTTAGGGTATCGTACCTCAAAAGAAAAAAACGGAACCCTTATAGGATCACTTTGTTGTCCGTCTGTCTGTCTGTCTGTCTGTCAAGACCCTTTATCTCACGAACGGGTGAAGGGATCAGGTTGAAATTAATACCATATATTAGGATCTATGAACCACACAAGATCTGAAAATTTAAATTTTTTACAATGACGCAATCAAAAGATATGGCATTTTATGTCCTCATCTCCATACATTTATTCAAAAATGAAAAACCTACAGGGTACTTCCCGTTGACCTAAAATTATGAAATTTGGCAAGAAGCTAGGTCTCACAGTACAAATAATGGGAAAAGTCTGAAATCAATAAATATTACAACTTTTCTCACAACTAATGGTAACCAATTGTGGTGAGCTCCCGTTTCAAGAACATTCATATAAGAGAGGGGTCAAGTTGGATGGTTGCTGAGGCGATTTTTGTTTTAGTTCTATTTAAAAACGGGAACACTTACAAACTTGAAAATTGGTATGTTTATAGGGCATAGGTTATAAAATAACAACAAATAATAAAATTTGGTCAAGCGCGTGTCGGACTCAAAAAATCTAGCACATTAACTTACTGAAATTTCAACTAATACAATTATATATACGTGGTACGGAACCCTCAGTGCGCGAGTCCGACTCGCACTTGGCCGGTTTTTTCCGTAAGAATGACCACTTGATTGGGTATTTTGAAAGTATTTTGGTACTTAAAATGGTATTTTTCGCTGAAATTGGCGTTCAAAACATGTTAGAGAACAATATGGATTTTAATTTAGGTTAAAATAATTATTTTACAATTTTAGTGACCTAATTTTTTTGGCAAATTTCGATAATGGTGAGACAGACTTTACAGAATAGCCCCACCACCTTGAAAGTTGCCACAAGTATAACGAAAATTGTAAAATTTATCAATTATTCATATTAATACCGTTTTAAGTACCAAAATACTTTCAAAACACCCTATCAAGTAGCCATTCTTACGGGAAAAACAACCAAATTCTGAAGGCCCATCCTAAGAAACAAAATAGAATCGCCAGAAATTTTACCAGCTCTCTTAAAACTTCTACCGAAACACAATAGTGCAAACACTGCTGCTTTACGACAGAAACAGGCAAAAGGTGGTACTTTCCCAGATGGACTTTCTACAGAAACCCTATAATCATCATAATTTGTAATAGGAATGACCAAAATAGGCAAATTATTTATTTGGAGCCTAAATTAACATTCATTGTTTTTTCCCTCTCAACTTTTAAACGCCAATTCCAGTGACAAATACCCCATTAAGCACCAATTTTTTTTTATGGTATGGGTAGCATAGAGACCTGAAAAGTTTTTAAAACCAGCCACAACCTATGGAACATCCTTTTTGTATTTTTAAATTGATGATCAAAATTTTAATCGGCCCATTAAATTGTACGAAAATTTTATTTACCATACTTTTTTAAAAACCAGTAGGAATGTTAGGAAGTTCATTATTTTATGTATAAAAGTAACGTTCAAGACAACCATGACACAAAACGAGAATTGAAAATAAAAATAAAAATTAAGAAAATAATTAATAACTCGAAAACTACAAATAATCGCGGAACATCAATGGTGGTGATTTTGATACCCCTTAGCATGAGGCATCTAAATTTTTCTTTTGAATGTCTATCAATGGGCCACCCTGTATACAGGATGTTAATTTAATTGCGAGCCATAGCTTAGGGGGTGTTTCAGTAACGATAAAGGAACACAAAAAAAAAATATTTAAAAAAAAAAAACTCCATTGAAACTTAACTAACGCGGAGGAGCACCAGCGGTACGCAGTATCAGTGGATAAAGTAGGGACATACATAACTGAAACTCTTTCGGGCGCTTTTTGATAGCGCGGTGCTCAAGGTCATTGCTCTCCGCGTTAGTTTAGTTTCAATGATGTTTAATTTTTTTAAGTAGGATTTTTTTAAATATTTTTTTGAGTTCCTTTATCGTTACTGAACTACCCTCTAAGCTATGGCATGCAATCAAATTAACACCCTGTATACAAATATTGCTCATTTAATCGTATAGTATTTATTTAAGTTTAATTGTGTTTTCAGTTTTATATTTGACTGCATCAACATTAAATGTATATAAATCTGAGTGAAATACAAACAAACTCTCGCGTCGCGCAATAACGGCTCACTTCCACTTCCGTTTCCGGCCCCCCTTCCCTCTTCATTCGTGCGTCCCTGCTGCCTCGAGAAACATCCTGTCTACATCGTGTTAAGTAAATTGCGCAATACCTCTCGGGTACAACTTTAATGCTACCATTTGTAAAATTCAAAAAAAAGAGATTTCGCTTCTTCATACAAATTTAACAGCTGACCGAGCCAATTTTCTGAGCTACCAACAGATTCAGATAATTTTATTCAATGTAGATTCTTTACAGAATACTTATTGAATGTCATGCAGAATACAATGCAAATAGAGCGAGTCTACGCCGTTTCGGATCGTGCTATGGCAGCGTAAAAGAAACGGCAAGAAACCACTGCAGCACGGCCTAGAGTCGGCTTTTACAATGTGTTTCTTGTGTTTCGCAGAGCACCAAGAGGTTTTGCGTTATTTACTTAACATCCTGTATGCTTAGTTATTTTTGAACCCATATAAAATTTTTCAACCCATGTTAGATGAAACTGAACAACTTTCCAAACTTTTCCCAGGTCGAAAAACGAGATTTTTTGGTCGTTGGTGCCATTCAAATTCCACATATTATACCTACAGAAATAGTGAACCTAATTTTAGCATGTTACTTAGACCATAAAACTGAACAACTTTTCCCAAAAAAGTTAGGTCGAAACATGAAAAACCAAATTTAACCTCCCATATAAAAGGCGCCCATATTTAAGGTTGACTGGAAGAGATCCCTATTTGGGATAAGTCCGCCTTTGTGCCGATTTTTTTTCTTAAGTGTGTGTATTTTTAAGTTTCTTGGTACAATAAAGAATTTACAAACAAACTAACAAGGCGTTATATCAGCTGATGCAGTTTCTATGGAATGAAAGTCCGGTTTCGTGGTCTCAGTAACCTAATACCTACAATTGTGTTCACAATTTCATTAGGACCTTATACAATTGAACAACTTTTCCAAAGCAACTAAATTTGACCTTCCATACAAAATGCGCTATCAGCTGACGCAGTTTCTATGGGAGGTCAAAAATTTATTTTCGTATTTCGATCTATGTTCCTTGGGGAAAGTTGTTCAGTTACTGATACTGATCCCGCCCCTGAACTATGACACGCAATCAAATTAACACCCTGTATAAGCAGCGCAAGGTTTGTTTGAAGAAAATATGGCACCACTCAAGTGTCCATGGGTACCGGTAGTACCTAAACCTATTTTGCAGTAGATTGATTGATTAAACTGCAGCACGTCAGTGGAAACACTTTGACCTCGAGCGGGTCTCTAGTTTCGGTCGTTTGTAGTATTCGCGCTGGTTCAGCTTATACTGGTTTTGTTTCTACGTGCTTGCGGCCGTGTGTACAGGATAATCATAGCATCCCATGAAATGTCCACTACAGGACAGGGAGCTCCTTCCAAAATTCTAGCTTTTGCTGGAAAAATGTGGAACGGAAGTACCATAGTCACCTCGCTTGTCAGCGTTCTGGCTGGCACCATGGACCGCTGTTGTAGGTGACCGCAGACCGCAGTAAGCAAGATGGTATGATACACAGGAGGATGCTGCTGCCCATCCTCCAGTTTATAACCCTTAGTCGGCTCTTACGACACCCACGGGTATGTATGGGATGGTTCTATTCTTTGCCGGCACCACACGGGATAATAGTGACTTGGATTTAAATATACTCCGATAATACGAGAACATGTTGTTTAAATATTAATATTAGATGCAATAATGCTCCTAACTCCCGGATAATCGCTCCCGTCAATATTTGATACAAATGTTTGCGTTCACGGACCCTTCGCAGCCCTAAACGATGGGGCGTCGATCGCCGTGTCTGTCGTAATCACAACGTTATCTTAACTAAAAGAATGATCAACACTTTTTTTTTGTCAATTATTTCAGACTTAAACTTAGCTCATATTACAAAAATTTTAAGATCCTAATGAAATAGTGAACATAATTTTAGTATGTTACTCAGACCATGAAACTGAACAACTTTCCCCAAGGAACATAGTTCGAAATACGAAAAAAAAAGAAAACTGGCCAAGTACGAGTCCGACTCGCGCACCGTGGGTTCCGTACCACCACATAATTGTATTAGCTGAAATTTCAGTAAGTTAATGTGCTAGATTTTTTGTGTCCGACACGCGCTTGACCAAATTTTAATATTTGTAATTATTTTATAGCTTATGCAGTATAAACATACCAATTTTCAAGTTTGTAAATCTTCCCGTTTTTAAAATAGAACTAAAACAAAAATCGCCTCCGCGACCATCCAACTTGACCCCTCTCTTATATGAATGTTCTTGAAACGGGAGCTCACTTCAATTAGTTACCATTAGTTGTGAGAAAAGTTGTAATATTTAATTATTTCAGACTTTTCCCTTTATTGGTACTGTGAAACCTAACTTCTTGCCAAATTTCATAATTTTAGGTCAACGGGAAGTACCCTATAGGTTTCGCCTTAGTGCATAAATGTATGGAGATGAGGACATAAAATGCCATATCTTTTGATTGCGTCGTTGCAAAAAATTCAAATTTTCAGAACTTGTGTGGTTCATAGACCCTAATATATGTTATCAATTTCAACCTGATACCTTTACCTGTTCGTGAGATAAAGGGTCTTGACAGACAGACAGACGGACAATAAAGTGATCCTATAATATAAGGGTTCCGTTTTTTTCTTTTGTGGTACGGAACCCTAAAAACACATTTTTGCACACTACTGAGTGCACAGTAAGTACCGACTTTTTAAGTTACAATACAACCATAGCCTGTCACATAAAATAAATGTCTAGGTGTAACAAGATTGGTACACAACAAGTATTTCGACCTATTTTTCTTGGAAAAAGTTGTTAATTTTCATGATCGGAGTAACATAATAAATTATATTCACTATTTCATTAGGACCTTATACATGTCAACATAGCAAAAAAAAAATTTTTTTGACCTTGACGATTTTCATATTATTACTGAGACTAAAAAAAACCAGCCAAGTGCGAGTCTACTCGCGCACCGAGGGTTCCGTACGACCACATAATATTTATTGTATTAATTGAAATACAACTTTGATGAATTTTGTAAGTAGTCATTGTCATAATCAATGTTTTAAAAGTTGCTTTTCTGAACTTGCGACACAAAATAAACTTAACAAACTTTCCCACCCTACAGGCCAAGGTGTGATGCATTGTTTGTTTGTCTGTCTCTGCTATCCACCAAAATCATAATCTTAGAGACGGAATCACGGCTATTTCAACATGCTTGCGTAGGTCCACCATCATATATGATTTATCCTCGTTCAAGTGAAAAAGTAATGCATTTTTCCAGAGGCGTTTATTTTCCTTTCTCCTTAAGACTGCACTCTGCGCACACTGGCGCCCTCCTCAGAATTTAATTAATTTCTTTGAATTGGAGACAAAATGAAAAATTTAAGCACGATAAAGTGTTCTTTGTCAGGACAGCGTTATTTTAAACTATTACAATTAGCTTTATGTTACTTTGTTTATTAAAAATCCTTAAAACGGAAATTGGTGGCCACCGCGTTCCGTTCAAAGGATTTTGAATAAACAAGATAACATAAACCTAATTGTCATAGTTTGAAATAACGCTGTCCTGACAAAGAACACTTTATCGTGCTTAAATTTTTCATTTTTGTCTCCAATTCAAAGAAATTAATTAAATTCTGATGAGGGCGCTAGTGTGCGCAGAGTGCAGTCTTAAAAAAATAAATATAAAAAGCAAATTTTTAGGGTTCCGAACGAAAATGGTAAAACGGGAGGTTAAAAATGGTAAAAACCTTCTGTCTGTCTGTCTGTCACACCTGTATATCTCAGCAACAACAGTGGGTGATATGGGCGGTGGAGACGGAGACCTCTTTGCTATCAGGTGGCTAACCCGCTTGTTAGCCCATTGTTCCATAAAAATATATAAAACTCAACAAATAGGGTGTGAATGTGCTTATGAAACTAAACAACTTTCCCCAAGGAACATAGGTCGAAAAACCAAAAACCAAATTTGACCTCCCATACAATTGCGCTATCAGCTGATGCAGTTTCTATGGGAGGTCAAGAACTGATCTTTTTTATGACCTTTGTTATTTGGGAAAAGTTGTTCAGTTTTATGGGCAGATTCATACCCTTTAGTATTATCATATCGCGCCATTCCGTTACGTTGTATAATAGACTGTGTGCTCGATGTTTAGACACAATAGCTTCACTACTCATTAGCTAATTGTGTTTCATGTGTTTGTATTGTTCGGGGGTGGCTATTGACTCGCGACTCACCACCCCAATGTTCGAGCCGTTCATTCAACGCACAAACTGAGGCACCATTCTGTTAATAACTTGTTGGTTTTGACGGAATTATGTCAAGGGTGGTGTTTGCTCCTGGCTTTTTTAGCCGATTACGGAATAGGGGTGTTCAGTAAGTAGTGAGATAGAACAACATTTTGTGTGTAAAGTCTTTTGATGTTTATGAGTGTTGATAGTTTATTTCACTAAATACTACTTACTACACTGGCTCAGCGACCCCAAGAGGATCTTGGCCTCCGACACGAGAGTTCTCCATTCTTCCCTGTTCTGTGCCGCTTCTTGCCAATCGGCTCTTTGGAGGGCATCCAGGTCTTTCCGCACTTCGTCACCCCATCTGTACCTAGGACGACCGACTGGTCGTTTTCCACTCGATCGTCCCACGTAAGCTCTTCTGGCGGCCCGATCCTCTCCCATTCTCTGCACGTGGCCGAGCCAGCGAAGCCTTGCAGCCTTGGTCTCGCTCATGATGTTGCGTTCGGGCACTAGGTCTACGATCTCTCTATTTTTCCTTCGCCTCCATCTGCCATCCGCCTCCTTGACCAGTCCCAGAATTTTCCGCAAAATTTTCCGCTCTGCCACTAAGAGCTTATTCTCTTCTTTCACTAAATAGATGGTATTAAAAACTAAGGCCATAATATTTACAGACGTTTAAATTCTGAGGTAAAGTTCAACAGCCAAACAGTCGCATGGTGACTATGGTAAATCCAATGTACCACATGTTTTCGCTGGAATTCTTATTTTATTTATTTTATTTATTTAATTTATTTTATTTATTTTATTTATTTTATTTATTTTATTTTATTTATTTCATTTATTTCATTTATTTCATTTATTTCATTTATTTTATTTATTTTATTTATTTTATTTATTTATTTTATTTATTTTATTTATTTTATTTATTTTATTTATTTTATTTATTTTATTTATTTTATTTATTTTATTTATTTTATTTATTTATTTTTTTATTTATTTTATTTACTTTATTTATTTTATTAACTTTTTTAAATTTTTTATTTACAAAACCTTAGATTATCTTATAACAGTTTAAACCAAAGTGACAATGTAGCAAAAGGCATAACTAAATCTATGAGCCACATTGCTAACCCTAATTGAGTGCATAGATTACAACAATTAATCCTTCAGCAAACGATAGGGGTTAATTTACCCTTCCGCCGCTGCTCACGGCTAACCCCTTACTGCACCCATCATAATGTCATATCTGATTGTTTATTCACAAGCCATTTCATGCCGCATCGGGTAACATCATGTTATCTCTAAGATGAGTTAAAGGGTTATTTTTATTATGGTTCCGTAATGTAAGGGTTCCTTTTTTTTAAGGTACGGTCCCCTAAAATAAAGCTTAGGTACTTCAAAATATACAGACGAGGATTAAATTATTATTATTTTATTTCATAGTAACATTTTGCGAAGATTTACAACCAGCAGAAATATTTTTCAGATTCAGATAACATTATTCAATATAGATTCATTACAGAATACTTATTAAATTTCATGAAGAATACAATGCCAATAGAGCGTGTCTAGTGTCTACGCCGTTTCGGATCGTGCTACGGCAGCGTAAAAGAAACGGCAAGAAACCACTGCAGCACGGCCTACTTTAGTGTTTCGCTGGAATATCAGAGCACACCTCTTTGTCATTGATATAGTCATCTAATCTATAGTAAGCTTTTTTACATAACGTTTGCTTTACACATTGTTTATACTTTCTCTTAGGTATTTTGTTGTAGTATCAGCTTATAGTGTAGGCAACGAAGCAGTTGACCCCAACATAAATTTCTCAGGCAGATTTTATTTGACAGGATGATAAAGAATCATGAATTAAATGTAAATTCAAAATACCCGAAACAAAATTTACAAAAAAAAAAATCATGCATTTTTTTGTAAATTTTGCATGGAAAAATTAAAAGTACCGATTTTTTGGATTTTTTTATAGTAGGTTTGTCTAATGTATTGTAATACCCCAGCAAAGTTTCATCGGCTGAGGATTTAATGCGGGGGTCTTCATACAACGATCCGCTTTGTTGCTTAGACTATTACACAGACCAACGAAAGATTTGATGTATTTTCTCGAGCAATTTTGAGTTATCTTGTTTCTTCCGATTCTTCCAAGCTTTATGTCGTCACAGCGGGTGACTAATTACTCCCCATGATTGCCCCGATGTCGGGTAACGGTGGTGACGTCACGCTTGTCATTGACAGTGACAGTTGACAGGCAGATCAATCATAAAACGATTGAGAAACATCTTTGAGTTGGTGTCTTTAACGAACCAGAATAACGATATAGAAAGTCATGTGATAGACAGTCGATAGATATTTTTATTTTTAGTGTAAATAATGGCTGATTTACATGAGGGCAGACCTGACTCACTCAGTGTCAAGGCATGAATTAAGTAGGTACCTACGGGGCGGCGCGCCTTGCGGGCGCAATGCTTTTCGGGCTATCGCGTTTTTGGCCTTTATTAGATATATTCGATACGTTTCGCGCACTTTGTGTTAACGTACATTCATGAAACAATATTATTTATTTCGGTTGCAATTCTGGGATGTTTGTACATAATTATAATGAGGAACAGAAGTAAATGTTGCATATATGGATACATGAACTCGAAGGAAAAGTCTAATTTTATCTTTTTTTTAAAGATACCAACGGATTGTTATAGTTGTCTTTATTATTTTTATTAGCAAATAGGTAGGTATTGTTTATAAAACATACTTATTCTACCAAAGGAAAATGTAGATAAGTCTGCACTCAGAAAATATGAAGTTCTTTGTCGATAATGTGTCAAGCTAGGTGTACTTTTGACTGTACATAAGTCCAGCACCACATAATAAATTTTAGTTCGACGAATAAATCAAATTAAATAGGTATTACAGTAATTGTGACCGATACTGGATCAACCCTGGCAATCGACAGCGTCGACTTGGTATGTCAAGCTGCAAACGGGGCCCTGACGCGTGGAGTTAAGTTGCAAATTAGGTTGGGCACACTATGTTTAGTTATATAAAAAGCGGCTTTTTCCAAGATCAAAGGAGTGCGACTTCTGTAAACTTGTTTACTTTCATAAATTCTGTGTCGAGGGCAGTCATTTGGCGTTAAATGTTTACAAATGGGAAAAATTGGACAAAATAAGGGAAATTCCAGAATTTTTTCTTTAATTATACAAATTAAATTAAAATTCTATCTCGACCATATCACTTCCCATATCTCATACGTTGTTTTTTTTCCTGTTAAGATAAATGCAATATTTAATGTAAAAAGTGGTTATGAAGTTATTCAGTCTCAACGTCATTCAGGAAGGATTACCCTTAAAAAACGGCCCACGGTAAAATGTGCCACGATTGTAGCCCCTTTTAATCGCCACGTGTCGCAAATAATTTTTGTTTGTGTACAAAATTGTAAAGTGTACACAACAATACAACACTGGAATATTTTTAAGGGTGCCTGCGGCTGTGATGTGCGAAAATTTTATAATTTTATTTATAAAGCAATAAACTGTGAAAAAAAAACGTCATGACGAATATTATAGATATAGGGACCAATGGAGAGAAGAGAGAGAGACCTTTGCCCAGCAGTGGGACATTATAGGCTAGATAAGATAAGATCAGATAAGACGAATATTTTTACAGAGCGTTCCAGTTGTTTAAACAGTTTTTATTTTACTAATTAAAAAATGTTATCTGTAAAAAAATATGTATAACAAACCTAATGATGAAATTGGACATTTAAGACGAACAATTTTCGAACCTTTAATTTTATATATGTAACTAAAAATAAAAACTTTATTTTATTCTTTGAAGTCAACTTTCAAATATAAGACAAATGAAAAAAATAATTGCTTTAGAATTATAGTATTATGATCTCCTTAATCTGTAAGAAAATTTCGGCAATTTCTTAGTTTAAGACTTATTGTTACCATTGAGACGTCCCGTCTAAAGGATTTGTGTAATTTTTATATTAAAAGAAAACCGATTAATAACAGCAATTACATTGCTCCACAACCTTCCTTATATTTTGGTACTGGACAGGATTGCTAGGTATATTGTATTGCGTTACAGTCTGAACAAACAAAGACGAAGTCTTAATTATAATTTTACTAGCCGACCCGGCGAACTTTGTTCCGCCTTACAGGCAATAAATAAGCAGATTTGATTTTTTATTAAGTACAATTTTTTTGCCCTGCCCCTGCCCCTACCCCTTCCATCCTATATCCTTCTCCTGGTTCTAAGCTACCTCCCCACCAATTTTCAACCAAATCGGTTCAGTTGTTCTTGAGTTATACCGTTCTCCTACCCCTTCTCGTACCCCTACCCCTACCATCCTTTGTCCTTCTCCTGCGTAAGCTACCTCCCCATCAATTTTCAACCAAATCGTTTCTGCCGTTCTCGAGTTATAAATAGTGTAACTAACACGACTTTCTCTTTATATAGGTAGATATGCGTTTTCCCTTGGGAAGGAAGTGTTTTCCCGCGGTAAAAAGTAGCCTATGTGTTATTCCAGGACCTAACCTATATGTGTGCCAAGTTTCATTAAAATCAATTCAGTAGTTTTTGCGTGAAAGAGTAACAAACATCCATCCATCCATCTATCCATCCATCCATACTTACAAACTTTCGCGTTTATAATATTAGTAGGATTTAAGTATTTATAAGACTGATTTAAATTATTTTACATTAATTAATTTGTAGTTTTTTTATATGGACTTTAATTGGTATATCGGAACCCTCGGCGCGCAAGTCCGATTCGCACTTGACCGGGTTTTTAAAAGAGAAAGAGTCAGGAATATGTACTCAATGCATGTGGTTGAGTCGGAGGCAAATCGCGGCTGCCGGAAGCGGGTAGCGGGTTCATTTCCGGCGCGGCGGGAGGTGGGGAGAATGGAGAGAGAGATTCTTAGATTGTAAGGTCAAAGAAAATCGATACAGCTTCAGTTTGTAACCGTTATCTATGAATAACGTTCAGATTCAGATAATTTTACTCTACGTAGATTGTTTACAGAGTCTACGCCGTTTGGGATCGTGCTATAGCAGCGTAAAAGAAACGGCAAGAAACCACTGCTGCCTACGACAAGAGTCGGCTTTTTACAATGTGTTTCTTGTGTTTCGCTGGAATATCAGAGCACCATAATCTTTGTCATTGATATAGTCATCTAATCTATAGTAAGCTTTTTTACATAACGTTTGCATTACACATTCTTTAAACTTTCTTAAACTTTCAAATAAATTCTCTGGTAATTTCTCTAATATAATAACTCTTTAACCTCGCTAGCTCGGTAAAATTTGGTTATCCGTCGAAATCCTGTGCAAAAGTCATATTTGGCCGCTAGCAGGGAAAAGGGTTTCACAAGTAGAACGTGATAAAGAATTATGGTGCAAGGTTCTGGCGCTATTTATAAGCAGTTTCAAAATCGTGAGTTTCGCTCGGCAGCAAAGTTATATCGCGCCTTTGTAATTTCTTTTGCCTCTACATAGTAAACTGGTCACGTGATCGACTCATTTTGTATGGAAAGGCGAAACATTTTTTTTCGTGTAAAAATTTTTTTCTTCGGGAAAGTTATCATGAGTAGAATCACTGGGCTTCGGGAGCGAAACCAATAAAAATTCACGCTGTAGAATAACAACAAATAATAACAACTGGTCAAGTGCGTGTCGGACTCGCGCGTTTTTATTGCAATCACCAATCACCAAATCGCCAATATAACATTCTTAAATTTTGTCGTTTGATTTTATTTTGGAATTAGTTCATTGTGTAGGTACTCAATTATTGCGGAAACATTTTAAGATCCTTTCACTGTACAATATGCAAATTATTGCGGAAACCCTTATACATTTTAAGATCTTTTCACTGTACAATATGCAAATAAATATGAATAAAATTCGTTGGTGAGAAATTCAAAAATTCCCATCTGGAGGCACTGGATGCACACTTAGTCCAGGAAACGAAGCGGATCGTTGTATGAAGAACCCCGCATTAAATCCTCAGTCGATGAAACTTTGCTGGGGTATTACACTATAGGAGACAAACCTTCTATGAAAAAATACATCGGTACCTATAATTTTTCCATACAAAAATTACAAAATATCTAAGATTTTTTTTTTGTAATTTTTTTTTTGGATATTTTGAATTTACATTTAATTCATGACACTTTATCATCCTGTCAAATAAAATCTACCTGTGAGAATTATGTTGTGGTCAACGGTGCTTCGTTGCTTACACTAATAGGTATTGCATGTTGTTTTTATTAACATAGTTTTGAGGTTTGTTGTCTTGTACAGTCAACGACAGGTCAAACTTGACACTCGCAGTGCGACTCAAGCCTGTACTTCTATCGGAATAAGAACGGTACAAGGTCCAATGTGTTAAGCTTGATTGCTCTTGCCTGTACATTGTTATTCTTGTGGTACGCTGGCAACACTGAAGTCGCGTCATTATTCAAGTCGCGTGTCGTCGCGAGACGTGCTCGCTTGTCGCTCGCGGCCGCGATCCGATCTGCTTATTGACACCTCTACAATCTCAATAGAATGAGAATTTGTGAGAAAAGCGAGATTCGTTCACTGTACTGGGTTCCGTATATTTTAGAATTTAATATGGTACCAAAACCTTCATTTTTGGGTCCCCTTGTCCATCTGTCTGTCTGTCAGCGCGTTGTATCTCATGAACCTTAAGAGGCTCAGCAGACGAAAGCCGGGCAGATACAGGCAATCACGGACTTTGTCCACCGTGTGGCCGGTATTGCGAAAATTAACGATTTTTTATCAGAATAAAATTCAAACTTACCATTTTTCAAAATTTCTCTACCTGTTAAAGTAAATAACAATCAATCCAAATAACCTTTTTCTTTGAACTGAACAACTACTCAAGCTGTTTACCTTTCAAACCAAAGATTTTTAAATTCACGCATAGAAGCGGAGCGTTTTTCTCATGTCGATGACTAACATAATTTTTAGGCGACATTTACACGATTTTTAGGGTTCCGATACCAAAATGGTAAAAAAAAGGAACCCTTATGGTGCCGCTCTGTCTGTCCGTCTGTCTGTCACACCTCTATATCTCAGCAACCACTTACGCTATCGAGCTGAAATTTGGAATAGTTTTAGAATATAGTTGCCCAACTTAATTGCACATGAAAATTTTTTGAAAAAAGTATGATTATTAATGTAAAGGGGGCCAAAATAGGGGGGGCCAAATTTCAAATTGTCGCTACTAGGTCGAGTGGGGTATCATATGAAAGGGCTTTACTTGTACATTTTAAAATATATTTTTGTATTTTTTTAAGTTTCTTAGTTTTCAAGTTATGATGAAAAATGTCAAAAAAAATACCATTCCCCCCCCCTTATCTCCGAAGTTTGAGTAAGGGAAAATCTGAATTAATTACAGTTGACAGAGGTTTATGTAAACTTTACAGCAAAAATAAAACGATCTTTCTAAGTTGCACAGTTTTTCAGAAATCTGCAAAAAACCTTTACAAACAAATTTAGTTTTGCGGTCCTGAAAATGGACTTTATTGCTTCCAAAAATATTATAGGTATATCGGAACCCTCGGCGCGCGAGTCCGACTCGCACTTGACCGGTTTTTTTGTTTTAGGTCTACCGTAAAAACGGTAACATTCACAAGTGTGATACTCGTAGTGTTTATGTCCCTTGTGTGTCCCTTGTACCAAAGAATAGTACCATCCCATACATACCCGTGGGTGTCGTTAGAGGCGATTAAGGGTTAAAACTGGAGGATAGGCAGCAGCATCCTCCTGTGCATCGTACCATCTTACTTACTGCGGTCACCTACAACCGCGGTCCATGGTGCCAGCCGTAACGCTGACAAGCGAGGTAACTATGGTACTTCCCCTCCACATTTTTCCAGCAAAAGCTAGAATTCTGGAGGGAGCTCCCTGTCCTGTAGTGGACGTTTCATGGGACGTTATGATGATGATGATGGTATAGTGTATGCCTAACCCACTCATGGTTTTACTTTTGAGAAAACCGAACCCTAAAATACGTAAAAATTAATCTACGTGTCGTCAATCGCGTGCATTGTCAACACAACACCTGCAAACCCGCGCCCCTTGAGGGTAGCCACCGACTGCGCTTAAATAAGCTATCGACAACAATAACAGATTTGATGATATTCAATCAGGAAGCGATTTTTATTCAAATCAACGCCATGGGAGCTTAATTTTGAATAAGGTGAGAAAATTGGAGGGTAGTCGGATAAAAAGATTAACTTTGTAGCTTGTGCTACCACTCTACCACATATTGTTAGCATCAAATCTTAATAAAAGTTTTCTTTACTCTCTGGTTGTTATGTCGCAGGCAAATCGTACAATACAATACCACAGATTAAATAATAGTAAACTAGCACAATACAATAAGATTTTATTTGCTCTCACACATAAAATACAGTTATAAAACTATAAGTAGGTAAAAGCTATTTTGGACAATTTCTATGGTAAGTGTGAGAGCCTGGTGTCTGTACTAGGTTGATCCTGTATGACAGATCCCCAGGCTCTCGCCCCTAGAAAATACAATTCTCTTTAGTTTAGTTACTTATATATATTGTAGAAGTGATGACTAATTAATCAATAAGGCCCATTGAATTTAATTATTATTATTATTATTGTGAGCGGCCACGTCTCGGTGCCATATGTCATCACTGGCAACACACACTGGACGAAGACTTTCGTCTTGAGACACTGCGGTATTTAGGACGTGAAGATATTGCGGACCTTATAAATGCACCAATTTTTTTCAGGTACTAGTTAGGTCATCGCTCTCAATTTTTGATAGGAGCCAATTCCATTGAAAATCCAAGAATTGGCTCCTATCAAAAATTATAAGCTATGTACCTAACTAGTACCTGGAAAAAAATTGCTGCATTTTATAAGGCGTGTCCACGTAAAGGCGATATAAGACGTTAAGTAAAAGTTTCATCAAAGGATTTGACCACTTTATTTAGGCCTGTTCTTATGGAGACCATTTAAAGAAGCTTTAATTTTAAAGACTGGCGGTAAGTCTTCTTAAAGTTTAAATACAGGGTGTAAAATAAATATGATGATCCTTCTAAGGGGTGATTCTACATCACCAATAGATTGTAAAAAAAAATCTTTTTTGTCTACTTTTGAAAGAATGGGGAGGACCGCCACGTCAAGAAAGCCTTCGTGGGTCAACCGACGGGTCGACGCCCGGTTGGCCGCCCCAGATATCGGTGGATCGACGTAGTGAGCTCAGACCTGCGCGAGCTCCAGGCAGGCGACTGGCGAACCACCGCACAAGACCGGGACCAGTGGCGTATTCTCGTTTCGGAGGCCAAGACTCATTTTGGGTCGTTGCGCCAAAGGAGTAAGTAAGTCTACTTTTGGGTGATCATGAAATATGATTTTCCTTTGATTTAAATTACAGTAATTTATTGAAATGAATAGTTACTTGCTAGTGACTGAATATTATAACAAAAAATATCTTAGTCTGCATCACCAGTTGATCATAGAGGTCGCGCTTCTTGAGGTAAAACTACTTTTTTTTAAAGTATTTTTTCATACAATCGATTAGTGATGTAGAATCACCCCTTATAAGGATCATAGTACTTTCTTTACACCCTATATAAAATAAACACAAGTTATTTTTTTAAGCTGAATGTTTTATTATACGTAATAAATGACTGAATTTTTCATTTCTTTGTTTTCTTACTAAGAAACTCCATCTTTGTATAAAAATAGGAACTGACGTACAGTCAACATTAAAATTAGATTTCAGATGTATACAGGGTGTTAGGGACAGCCTTCCGAATACTGAAGGGCATGATCAGTCAACGACACTGAACAACTTTCAGTGAACAAAACTTTCAGGAAACGAAAAAAAAAAAACTGCGTCTCCATACAAAATTGTCTTGATCGGGCAGTTTGTATGGAGAAACCGATTTTTTTAGTCGTTTCCTGAAAGTTTTGTTCACTGAAAGTTGTTCAGTGTCGTTGTCTGATTCCCCTTCAATATTCGGAAGGCTGTCCCTAATACCCTGTATATAGGGTCTTACAGAAATTGTGAATATAATTTTAGTATGTTACTTAGATCATGAAACTGAACAACTTTTCTCAAGAAACATGGTTCGACATACGAAAAGCAATTTTTGATCTCCCATACCAAATGCGCTATGGTTGGTATTCCGCTAAATTATTAACTTCAAAACATGTTGATATTTGCTAATGGCGACAAAAGTTGTAAGAAGTTGTACATAACATATTTTGTGCAAGCTATGAAAATTTGGTTTCATACAAAAACAGCAACGGATAGTGACTTCTCAGAATAAGGACAAAATTTGCATTGCCTTTCTCCCTCTGATTGAGACAGTTAGAGGGAGAACATGTAGACGCAGTCGCGCAGCGAGCAACCCTACCTCATCGGGTACCTCATACCGTTTAGGTATGAGGTTCCAAGTAAGTAATGTGAGTAAAGGAACATGAAGGGGTAAAAAAATAAGCAGTTTTTTGCTGACTGTACAAAACGTGCCAGCTTGCGCCCAGGCAACCCTGTTTTTTTGACTCACCATATCATTGTGCAGCAGCCTAGATAGGTCGCTGTTTGGTATCCAATGAGGTAGGGTTGTTCGCTGCGCGCTCTTATCTATTGAGAGAAAGGAAAAGACAAATGTTTATATGAAACTAAAAGGGATGGAAGAAAATGTGACATAAATATAGTTTTTACGTCAAACTGATTACCAACGAATAAACAACAAAATTTCTTTGAGTACTATTTCGTTAAAAACATTGAAATAAATATTCACATGAAGCTTGAAGCAAGCACAGGTTTTTTTTAAAATAAACAAAAGGCATTAAAACTAAAAAAAGCTGTGCTGGACGATTTTGCAGAAGTCATGCTCTGACACCCAAGAAGTTCGTGGCACGATGCTCAACAACATCAGTAGAGTTTCACAACAAGTGGGTCACAAAATGAACATGGATAAGACGAAAATGATGTCTAACGCCCTTGTTGTACCCATTCCACTCAAAGTCGGAGACTCTGAAAATAGGATAATAGGTAATATTGTACCTGAGGGATAAAGAATAATCCCCAGCTGCTAATAAATGCTTCTTATATAAACCAAGTAAGTAAACTGTTGAAATTAACCAAGAACAAGACTGTAAAGGTAGGTGTCTTTAGCTGGTCTGTGTCAAAAGAGACTGAGGCCACTGTTACGCTCAGTATTTCATAACCCCTAACATACATACTTACAACTGCCTCTCAGCTTGAAATAACCAAGGAATAACTACTTAATAATGCAAATTTAAACATGCCTAACCAATTCAATGGGTTCTACCTATAAAAGCTGTCTATAATTTTATTTTAACAGAGAGACTACTAGCTATGATGATCATATTGATCATCGATACCAATATACAAATTTACTGATGATATATCTAATACAAATATTCTTCTGTCAGAAAGGTGGTGAACATAATCACATCATCAGGTATGGCCAGGGGTATGGTGGGTCCGTCACGATCATAATATCCCTCCACTACAGGACAGGGAGCTCCCTCAAAATCATAAGCTAATCCTTTATATTAGAAGTTACATATCCGTGTAGGACCGGATAAGAATATAGTAAAATTTTTCTTCCTATGAAATTAGTAAACGGCTACTAAGTGTACACAAACTGGCGCCAAACAGTATCCACCTTTTATATCTTTCTCGTCGTAGCTCTTGCAAAATGGTAGTAACCTCATCTCCAAAGACTTTAAGAATCTAACTGCTAGGGTCAATGAGTCTTGTTTTACAACCTCACATTCTTCAATTTGCAGGTACGAAAAGAGCAGCAGACACAGCGTGCAATCTATGCTACTCAGCTGGTGAACATGCATATCCCTTTGGAGCGCGATCAGCTCTCTCGAAAGATGTGGATATTACCTACTGAATCTTGTTGAGCTATTTGTACGGAAAAACTAAAAAGGAATTGGGTAGCAGACAACCTCTACAAAGAGATAATTATTCACCCTCACGCCTAAAAAGTCGTCACAGTTTTAACAAACACACAGTGCTTCCACGATTATTGATAGATTCAGATCCATCCAACATCATCGTTCCATGGGAACAGTCTCAGAAAGTGGATAACGACTAGTGTGAATAAGACGCTTTGCAAATCCTTAGCTGCGGCCTTGGCACGACAGAAGCCGGCGGCGGGTGCTAGCAGCGAATTCAGTACAGTTCATTATTTTTAGAAAGTTGATCAAATTACTAAGAAATTGATTACTAGGAATAAATCAACTTATGATTGTGTGTTATTTTCCGATGAGATAGGTACAAGTGGCTTTTATACTGAAGTTAATTTGTAAATAAAACAGGTTGATAGATTAAAATAAAACCATATTTGTCTCGAAATATTTTATTCTTGCAACTCTCTGCACTTTTTTGTTCTTGCACAGTTTGGTATCAGATGATCAGATGACCTTGTGTGAAATGTCCCCCAATATGTATGAGTACTACCTGACGCATAATTACAAAATTATTCGTGAAGACTCTTTAGCGACGGAAGCGTAGTCAACCACACTAGCCTCCTTCTGTCCAAGCTCACTCACGAGCAGAGCGTTTTTGCCGGTTATATAATTGTAATATCATTGGTTTTTGCTAAGCAGATGACTACTGGACTTGTTGTAGTTTGTAGGCGAGTTTGTCTCGTACAACGGTTACATAAACGATTAATTGCGCCAGTACTTCTTTTTCAATTTACTTCTAGAAACTTTTAAAAGGTAATTTACATCCAATTACATCATGCTCTCTAACATGGAATACTAATTTTAAGTTTATGTACAGAGTAGAAAATATTATCATAAGGGTCGGGCCAGATTGATCGACGGCCTTTCGCACTTTGCCATGAAGGAAAAAAAAAATTTACGCACCCAAAAAAATTTTTTTTCTTTCTTCATGCACTTTGCCGATTGAAAAAGAGCACACGCAGCCATAAGGCCAGCATCCATACGCAGCTGTACGGACGCGTTCCCATCCGTACGCAGCCGTAAGGTGCCGTATACTTCACGCGGGGACTCCCTGCTTTATCACAGTATAGGTAATTACACAATGTTCTCTTTACAGTCGGCTTTTTTGTTGCGCATTTGAGGAAACAATTTAGTACACTGTTGATGTTTATTATCGAATTATTTCTAGTACCAGTTTTGTTAAGCAATTGGTTGATTTGCAGTAAAGAAATTTTTTTTGGCGTAAAAATTATTTAATTTATAAACATAAACTGATAGGTAATGGGTAATAAATTATTTAATGTGCGTGCATCATGATTTTCATTATCTGTACAACTGTTTCACTGGGAAACAATAGTATCTATGTTGCAGTTAAATACCCACAATAAATACAAAAATCTTTAGCTTATACGAATTTTGCAAAAAATATATAAAAATGTGTTGTAGCTTAAAACTGTGCTTAAAATATGAAATCATTGGAGTGAAAAATTATTAAAACATAAAATCTTATTATTAAAACATAAAATCTTATTTTACTTCGCATTTGTTGATTTACTGTACTTTGTACACTGTGGTACAACTTATCGCCATCGTCAGCCGTCGATCGCCGCGGTCGTTCTCCATCGATCGCCGTCGTTCTCCGACGATCACCGTCGTTCTCCGACGATCACCGTCGTTCTCCGTCGATCGCCGTCATTTGCCGTCGTTCGCCGTCGATCTCTGCCGACGGTCGTCCGCGTTTCGTCTTCAGGGCGCGTTCGCCGCGTCGATACGAAAGGATTTCCATACTTTGCGCGCGTTTTGTATAGGCAAACCGTCAATCGCCGTGATCAGTGTGGCCCAACCCTAATTCATAATGACAACCATGAAACTGTCAAGAGATTTGTTTGATTAGATATTTATTTAATGGCATCACATCTCATTACAAGTCGTATTCCGCCAATATCAAGTAAAGAAATTGCTGCAAAATTATGGCGAAATAACACATCCACATCACGAGGACAAGGGCCTGTATACCAAAGAGATTTTAACCTCGCTGCGGACCGAGCGTAGCGAGGTTCAAATCTCTTTGCTGTATACTATGATGACTCCGATAAGTTGAAAGGGGAAATAATAGGAGTCATGATGACAGCCGCTTTTAACCATCCGAAAATCTCAGTAAATGATGTTCACTTTGAAAGTCGTTCACTGGATCTGGAACACCCTATCAAAATTATACAACGATCAAGTACGTTTTTGTTCAAATTATGAAAAAAAAAATATCATACGAGGCTCAGCAGACAAGATCCGTGAGCTGGGCAGACACGAGCAGTCACGGATTTTGTCCGCCAGTGTGGCCGATATTTCGAAAATTATAGTTTTTATCAGAATAAAATTCTAACCACAATTTTCACAATTGCTCTACATTTTAAACAAAATAACAATAAATCTGAACAACCTTTTCGACTAAATAACCCTTTGGTCTGAACAACAATTCAAGCGGTTTTCCTTCCAAAGCAAAGATTGCGGAGCGTTTTTCTCATGTCATTGACAAAAGTTTGCCGTCTGCTGCACAGACCCTCAGAACAAAAACCTCCTTGCTTCGCTCGGCACAGACCTTTGGTCTGCTGTGGCTCGCGGGGATACAGCGTTTTTCTTACGTCAATGCTAGGATTCGATAGTAAAAAATGATCCTCAACAGAAGAAAAAAAAACCCTTATCGCTTGCCACCACCAATGATCTTACATTTACCATGATAGCGTACTCTTAACAATTTGTGCAGAGGCAAAACGAGCAGAGCAAGACATCATAGGCGATGTACTTCGTCCCTTTCTAATTATTGCCATACTAATGAAGTTTGCACAATTTCCGTGCAAAATGTTAACTTTTATATTCACAAATTTATATTTATACGTATTTTTAAATACTTATTTGAATTATTTTCAACGTGCAAAGTATAAACTTCTCTCTCAGTTTTCATTAAATATTGATAAATGCAGAAAATCATTTTCTTTTGATTTATCTGGATTAAAAACTCTTTGGTAAAATGATTTTTAACAAAGATTTTGCATGACATTTTGTTGATGTTGTCATGGCAACATAAACAAATTGTCATGCAAAATCTATTAGAAAGGGACAGCTTCCTCTCATCTTACGTCCTACTCTGCTCGCATAATTTTTGGAAGAGCGCAATCTGGTTAAAAGCGCCACGCGCGAAGTAATAAATCTATGGCCAACACTGACCTCTATATATACAAGCGTACTTGTGTGGTACTTGTGTGTGTGTGGTGCTTGCCACACGATCACTGTGCATCTTCCAAGGAAATCCAAACCAGCAGAAAACTTCATTAACTAAATTCTTAGCGACAATGGTGGATCATTTTGATCGTCTATTTCACACTCAAATTGTGAAATTCGCCCCTTCACATAATGCCTTATTGCCTACATTTTACAAATTGGTGCGTAGTTCGTTTCTCGCGTAGGTCGCATCGCAATAAACCTTGGCATTTTTAGGGTTCCGATACCAAAATGGTAAAAAAAGGAACCCTTATGGTGCGACTTTGTCTTTCTGTCTGTCACACCTCTATATCTCAGCAACCACTCATGCTATCGACCTAAAATTTGGAGTAGGTTTAGAGTATAGTTGCCCAACTTAATAGCACATAAAATAATTTTGAAAAAATTATGATTATCAATGTAAAGGGGTCCAAAATAGGGCGGGCCAAATTTCAAATTGTTGCTACTAGGTCGAGTGGGGTGTCATATGAAAGGGCTTTACTTGTACATTACAAAATTTATTTTTTTACGTCACTAAGCTTTAAAAGTAGTAGTAGTTGTAAAAATTTAAAAAAAATACCTTTATCCTCTTATCTCCGAAGTTTGTGAAAGGAAAAATCTGAATTAATTACAGTTGACAGAAATTTATGTCAACATTACAGAAAAATAAAACAATCTTGCTACGAGTATGTTGCACAGTTTTTTTGAAATCTGCAAATAACCTTTACAAACAAGTTTAGTTTTGCGGTCCTAAAAATGGACTTTATTGCCTCCAAAAATACAAAAAGTATATTGGAACCCTCGGCACGCGAGTCCGACTCGCACTTGACCAGTTTTTTTTATTTCTGATAGCTTTCTATTTGCAAGCTAGTTCGGAATTTAAATGGAATAATTTATGATAAGTTTCCTCCTGGGTTGATACCTCGTAGTTCGTTTCATTTTTTGGGTTCCGTAGTCGAAAAGGAACCCTGATAGTTTCTTCATGTCCGTCTGTCTGTCTGACTGTCCGCGGCATAGCTCAGAGACCAAAGAGAAAGAAAAGTATCAGAGACCCTTAGTACTAAAAAGTTGTAATTTACTGGACATATATTGTAACCACGCCGACAAAGTGGTAAAACATAATCATGAAAAAACAACTTTTTAGGGTGTGTCCTCTACAAGTAAAGTGGGGTTGTTTTTTTGTTCTTGTGGATCTCATCGTGTGCTCTAGTTCTTTTAAAAACAACGTGAGCCTTTTAATTTTTCGATTTAGGGATCCGTTTGCGAAATATTAAACTTGAAAGCACAATTTTTTGTTGGAGTCAAGTATCCCCCCCCTGCCAGCAAAACTGTTGCCAATGGAAATATGAAAAAATTTAAAGGAAAACTATCACCGCTAAGTAGGCTTTACAGGTCATTGAACTATAGCAAAAAACTGGAATTAATAAAAATTGCCATAGCAATCAGGCGCTAGGACCTCGCATAGCATTAGGATGTAAAAGTTTACGAGTATGTTATCAACGTTATTATTAGCCTATGTAGTAACCCGCTGCTGCTGTATTTCATAACGTTGCAAAGGCCTTATGAAAGGCCTTATCAACGTTATGAAATACTAAATAAAAACCTGCTATGCGATAAAAAAAAAAAAAGTTTTTTTCGTAGTTACGGAACCCTATACTGTGCATAGCCCGACACGCACTTGGCCGGTTTCTTCATTATATGTATCATTTAATCTTGAGTCTCTGTAAGGAGCAAGTAGATTAATATCTTGAATTATTGATAAATTTTTCGTGGATAAATAAATAGTTTTAGTAAAAATACGATAAATAAACGTTTCATTTTACTATACTCTGAACTCTGATCTTGCTGCTGTTCAGCAATAGGCTGAAAATTTCGGGCTTCTTGTAAACCCAACTAAATCTCAAGCAATAATAGTTGGTAGCAGCAGACTAAGGGGTAGGTTAGGGGACTTAGCGTGGCCAAAAATATTTTACAACGGAGTCTGTATTCCCTACACGGACAAAGCAAAGAACCTAAGGATTATTATAGACCGTGACCTGTCATTGTCAGCGCAAGTTAGTGAGGTGAGTAGGCGCATGCACTACTCTTTTCACTCCCTTAAGCGACTCCAGTACTTCCTTCCCTTTCAGACTAAAATCTTGCTTGCACAGGCTCTACTCCTTCCTATTCTTGACTACGCTGATGTATGCTACTTGGATGTGACTGAAGAATTGCTGAACAAACTTGAGCGCCTACAAAATCTGGCTATTCGTTTCATCTTTGGTCTTCGCAAATATGATCATATCTCCGCATTTCGCGCTCAATTAAAATGGCTACCTATCCGACTTCGTCGTAATGTGCACATCCTTTCTACCTTATATAAGATCCTGAATGACCCTGCCACCCCTGACTACCTTCGCTCCCGCTTCAAACTTTTACCTCCTGATCCCCGCTCTAGGCGCGACTGCATCACTGCGATGTTGGAGTGTCCTTGAGCGAACACCAAATTCTTTTTCAACTCCTTCTCTTCCCAAGCTGTGCGACTATGGAACAAACTTCCCAAGGATATACAAAGCAGTCCTTCAATAACATCGTTTAAGATGCGAGTAAAAGAGCACTACTCGTACTTATCGCAACCATTATAATATTATTTTTAGCTTATGTAAGTATTTATGTTTGTATGTATTTTAAAAGGATGTTTATCCTTCTTTATATATGCCTTATTGTTTATATTGTAATTTTAAGTATATTTTTCTCTCCATATTTTATGCTAGTTTGCTATTTATTAAAAATATATGTATTTTTTTTTTATTCTCATTTCACACTTCTAAATGCACATTCCTGTGCCCCTTTTCATGTCATTCTTTCACACCAGTTAGGTTGGCTGGAAGAGATCTCTTATAGAGATCTCTTATAAGCTCACCTTTGTAAACAAATTTTATGTTGACTACAATTTTATGTAATTTGTGCACAATAAAGAATATATATATGTTTTTTTTATATTTATAAACTAATCAAACATTTTGTTATGGAAACAATATTTTTCATATGAGTGAAAGAGAAACCACATTAGTCCTGTCCTTGCCTATACGAGTACTTCTCTGCCAAAATGCGCGTATAGAGACATTCATTTCAGGAATGTTTAGTAAGGGCAAGTTCCAGCTACTATCTATGTAGTAGTCGTTGAATGAGCCATGTCAGGGGCCTTGGGTTGGGCAGCTCAACAACTCTGGCACCAGGGTTTGTGAGGTCGCTCATCAATCTTGTAACCCACACGATATGATAATGATCCGATCACTAAGCATAAGCAATGTTGGTCATGGTCAGAACCCGGACGGATGACTGCTAGTGGCACAACAACAAAAACCGTTTCCGTTTGAAAACTCCAGCCAGGTTAAATAAGCCTACGGTAATGAATGATATATAAGCAGTTAGAACAATCCAATATTGCTCTGGGCTGAGCCTGCTGTGGATCAAGTTATTCAATAGCTATTGTGGTAGTCCGTCTTATTCATAACCGGCAGTTTCCCTTATCTCTGACAGGGTCAGAGAAGTTGGCGAATGCATTTGAACAGCTCGCTTAAAATCATCTCATACGTGCTCAACAGGGTTAGAGTTGGGATCGCCGGAAGGACATTGTTTTCTCGGAGACCAGCTTTTACACGTTCAGCTCGATTTCCTGGTTCATTATAGTTGAAAAACACAAATCGGTGCCCGTAGTTTCACGATCATAGTGCCGGTAGTTTTTTACATTTTTTGCTCAATCCAACAAAGATAATGTTTAACGGTCTTTGGCAAGGTATACATGTTGGCGGCGTCTTCCAGCTGAAACTTAGCTAAACCGATCATAATCAATTAACTTACTAATCTGGGATCATAATGTTACAGTAAAGAATTTTTGATGAAAATCTAGATAGAATATCATAATATTTACATTGTCATATTGGATGTCTGTCATACTAATCTGGGATGTCTGTGACCAGTGACATAACAGCGCCCAAAAAAGTTTTAATTTTAAGGAGTAGACACACTCTATACAAAATAGAGTTCCATGGCAAAATACCTTTTTTACCTCACAAGCTCGGAAAACTTTGCTTTATCGGTTGAATCTGCGTGCACAAGTCATCTTTGCCGCTTGCGTGGAAAAGGTTTTTGAATTTTTTTTTCGGTTGAAGTCTGCGTGCTAAGATTATTTTTGGCCGCTAACGTGGAAGATGTTTTTGAAATTAGAACCTGATGATGAATTTATTATAGTATAAGGTATCGGCGCATATAGGTAATTAGGTACCATTTTTCTCCCTGTAGTGAGATGAAAATTTTTGTTTTGCTCGGCAGCAAACTCGCTTCGCTTGTGGCTCAATCCTAGAATCCTTCGCTTGCTCAAGTTTCAATACATAGCACTCGCGCGAAATAACACTTTTGTGTACCAGTTGTGTTCAGAAAATGAAATGAAGCTAAACTGTGACAAATACTATTTCGTGAATTTTCCAGGAAAAAGAAACAATGGGTTACCAAATAAAACATTTCCAGTAAGTTTTTACAACAAGTTGCTAGCATCCGCGATCTTGGGATTTATTTAGATTCGGATATAAGTTTCAGGACCCAGATTTATGAAATTCTTAAAAAAGCTTTCTAACTAACTGGATAAGGATTTGTAATAAGACAATTTAAAGCAGGTACCTATTTAAAGATCCAGATGTTATTATCCCTATTTATAATTGTGTGGTGCGTAGTGTATGCAAGTCCAGCATGGAATCCATGTTATCAAGTGCATATCAGTCGTAAAGAGCGGGTCCAAAAATGTTTCTATATCATTTGGCTTATGCTAACAATAAATAGATGTGACGTACACAATAAATGTGGGTACTCTGGGAGCATATCATTCGACTGCTGGCTGGCGAGCGGGGATGTTCTGTCTGTGTCTCACGTACCATTAATAGTTAGTTTTACTAGATGCATCCCGATAAATAACAGTACGTCCTACCGTACGTAACACTTACTTCATATGAATCTAGGTTAAAGTTCTATAAAAGAATACCAAGTATCCGAAGAAAATATGAAAACATAACATTCCTGTACAAATTAGTCAATGGGTGTATTGACTTCATGGAGATTCTACCAGCCATACAATTTGAAATTCCACGACCAAACAGCAGGCAGCAGGCTTCTAAATAGGAGAACATTATTGTCCCTCCTTATGTTAGGTTAGGACCAACATTGGCCAACACAGTCCTGTCCACAGAATGTGTACCGGTTACCACGGTATTCGTTTTACATTTGACATCTTCACTGGTTCTTTGGCCTCTGTTAAAGATAAGGTACTTAGTAATTTAATTCTTCCCTAATTTAACCTAATTGTCCCCTCACTTCTTAGTAATTTACTTCTTACCTAATTTAACGTAACTTAAAACTAGAACTATGTACCTGCATGACGTTTTTGTATACCCCTTGAAATGCTGTGTTCACTATTTGAGAATGCCAATTAGTAATTATTTCTACACTGAATGTATTGTTTTGTTTGTGAGTTGAAATAATAAAGATTTTTTATTTTTCATTATCTACTTATGTTTGTCAGTATTCTAGTTGTAGGTGTGTAATATTCGGCAGCTAGGACCTTGATAGTGAAATTAGTATGCCCCTATGAAGGACCTTGTTTTTTTTTTAATTTAAATGTTTATTAATTCTTTTTTATTTCGAAGAAAAAACAGCAGCAATCAAACAAATTTAATTATTTTTATACTGGGGGAACGTTCAGTATCAGTGTTTCCATTTTATATTTTCCTACTGCTAACTAGCAGCGCTTAATACGAGTAGTTAAACTTCCAAAAGCTGGTTGAAAACACCCTATTGATTTGCAAGCTTTCGCGACACCTGTAACGATATTATTCGTCACAGTTTTAGGAATTTAATAATAAACGTATAAAATGATATAGACTTACTAAGTTAAAACAAATAAGACCCTATAATATTTCACCACTATTCAATTTACAACAGGTACGGTCAACAACAGGTAAAGCTTGACACTCGCAGTTTGTCTTTAGCTCTTGCAGAGATTGAAATAGTTATGGTACAAAGTCCAACGTGTCAAGCTGAATGCCTCTTGACTGTACATCTAAATAGACCTCCCGCTTACAAAATAGCATTGCGCTCGTAATGGACTGTAATGCCTTGTAATTAGATTCATTTTGGTAAAACGACGCAGTTTACGTATGATTGTAAGACCAATTCTTCTAAGAAATTTAAGAAAAAGGCATAGCGAGGCAGTGACGTAACACACTGCAGCCAAATTGCACGTGTGGTGATTTTTACTGTTTTGATTTAAGGTTCATTTCAGGAGAAACGCAGCAGGTATAAAATTGTAAGGAACAAACACAGGATATTGGATGAGAGAGGCAGGAGAGGGGCAGTCAACGGCTGGCTTTACAATAGGGATTACGTGCACAAATTAATAATTCATTTTCTATTTTTTTTCGGCGAGCGCCAGATTATACCTAGTGCTTTAGTGTTAAACATTAGGGTTTGAGGCAGTCAACGCCTGGCTTTACATTAGGAATTACGTGCAAGAATTATTTTTGCGGCGGCCGCCCAATTATAGCACATTAGTGATAAATAATAGGGTTTCGATTTGATAATGAAGCGTCAGGCGTTGCAATAGGAAACACATACCTTTTTTTTAACAAGTACGAAATTGCGTAATTTAATATTTAAAATTATTTTTCAATTTAGTGCAGTGAACGAACATGCTACAGGTATTGTACGAGAGGGCTTCGTGTTTGTGTCTTTCCCGCCGGGAATTTATGGCTTCGTTGTTGGTGAGTTTATTTCAGATTTTCTACTATTCTTTTAAAAGTGCTAGTTAGGTCTCTTGAAATGATAGGTCATCTGAGAAGGTGCTGGGGTGATCAACGACAAGTTTTCTGAGTTAAATCTAGGTGCAGCTGAATCCTGTGTTTTATGGAGCCAGCGTGAGAATTAGGTTGGGTTCATTTGATGCTCGGTTATTAGGGCACTTAGGTGGTGATGGATGTTTAACACTAAAATGTGATGTAAGTATTCTAATGTTATATCGATGAATACACAATAAAATTAATCGGTATAACACATGCATTTATAAGACAATATTATTTTAGTAAATTGATTTTGTCTAATGTTCCACGAATATAGTACTGGTTAGATTACCTAAGTCGCCTAGCCTGTATTATAGAGGGACAATATTCAGCACTCTTACACGTTAAAATTGAGTGTCGAATCTTGTTTCGTTTGGATCAAATGGATATAAAACAATTTACTAATCGTAGATAAATTTTTGGCAGGTGGAGATGGATGTTATTTTGAGATGATCGGAATAATGTGTGTGATGGTTTGCAAGGTAACCTATTTTAAACTTTGGGCGTAGGATTGTTCTAAGGATTTGATGGGTAGCAGAGGTGCTAGGAATTGGAAGGGAGCCTCTGAGAATCTAAATCTATAGGAAACCTAGTTCTAGACTTTCAAGTCTTCATCCAAACCCTATCCCTGGTTTTGAGTTACTTTCATTCCAGCAAGGCTTTACAATAGAGACCACGTGCTTAATTTAATTTTACTTCCCACTATAAGGTCTAGATCTAGGAAACCTAGGTCACCTAGAAATTGAAAGAGACGCGCGGTTGAGACGAGTCTGCAGCGCTCGGTTTGACATCACACACAAGCTAGTGGGCTGAATTGGTATGTTTTATTCCAAATATTTTATTTTGTATGTGTAATACCTTTTAACTTCATTTTCTACTTAATTATTTTCACAATTCAAATATTTTTTTAAATTAATTACTAATCCACAATGTACGGGTCTTTTAGGTGTTAAAGTTAGACGATCACGCATTCATGGCCAAAATATTACAGAATTAAAATAAATAAATTCCTAGTCACAATAGCCATTAAGGTAGGTTTCGGTTTGTTACACACCCCCGCCCAAAATAAAGTAAATACCTGATCAGGGTTGAAAACTGAAAACGTTTCACGCAGTTGATTTAAAACAAATAAACAATATTTTTTGTAACACATACATAACTTAAACTTTAAACTCGCGATTGAAAAGTATTCTCACTCAACACAGGTCTCTTTCAGCCAAAACACATTACCACATATTTCCAACTGGGGTTGGTCACTTTGACTGTCTATGTTGATTTTATCTGCATTTACTGAAATTTCATAAGACCGTGAATTTTAATTGGTTTCGGTGGGTTTATTAATGATTCTACTCACTAAAACAAGCAATGTTCGCGAAAAAATCAATTTCGACACCATACTTAAGTGGTCACGTTATCGACTCAATTCATACGGGAAGTAAATTTTTTTTTTGGGAAAGTTTCTTCTTTTTAGTAATAGTCTACTGGGCTTGGGAAGCAAAACCAATTAAAATTATCATTATACAACGTGTAATGAAAAAGTGGGATAATACTAAAGGGTGTGAATCTGCCCATAAAACTGATCAATTTTTCCCGAGTAACATAGGCTGAAAAACCAAAAACCAATTGTTTGACCTCCCATACAAATGGCGCTGTCAGCTGATGCACTATGGGAGGTCAAAAATATATTTTTGTATTTTGACCTATGTTCCTTCGGAGAAGTTGTTCAGTTTTATGGTTAAATATTTCAGTATTATCACACCTTTCCGTTGCACGTTGTATATCTTTCCTATTGACTAAACTCAAATTAAAAAGAATCTCATGTTGTTTGTTTTATTTGTATTTGTTTAAATAGTAATTTGTGATGTCCCTTTGTCTGTAGGTATGCATCCCCAAATGAGCCCTTAGACCAGTTTCTATACTAAGAACCTAATTCTCTACACAAACTGCCCTATACGACCAAAATCAGCAAAATTACCTTTTGCGGTTTTAAACTTGTTTCTCTTATTTTCACCTGAAGGATATTTCTTGAATTTAGCTTTGGCAGCATTTCTCTAATAGGTAACCTTTTGAATAGTGCGCATGATAGTTTTAGTAAGCACAATTGTTATGTAAACATCTCCCGCATCTATGTGTACTTTACCTTAGAGTTACTCATTTATAATATAATCTCTTCAGAAAAGAATATGGGGAAGTAAATGCAAACCTTATAGAACGTAATCTTTTCGAGAAATCCGTGTACGACACGTATAAATCCGTATACGAATCGAATTGTTTATCCGGTCTCACTGATTCCTATACAGACAGAGTGAGACTGCAAAAATGATATCGTCTTCATATGATCTAGAATAAGGACTCCAAAAATTTGGGTATGAAAAGGGAGGCTATAGATTGATGCTTCCATATTACGCAATAACATATTCTTTAAAGAAAACAATCAATCAATATCTCTTATCAGCCAAGATTTGCAACCTTTTCGCCGGTTAGTCGACAAAAGCCTTTAAAAATAGGAGAATCGCAACCCAGCTGATTTTCTTTGGGAGGTCAAAAATTGATTTTTGCATTTCGACCAATGATCCTTGGGGAAAGTTGTTCAGTTTTATGATCTGGGTAACATACAAAGCGTTTAACGGAATGGTGTAAAAATACTGAAGGGTGTGAACCTGCCTACGAAGCTGAACAACTTTCCCAGAAACAGGACGAAACATAAAAAAAAAATGTTGACCTCCCATACAAAAACGCTATCAGCTGATGCAGTTTCGATAGGACGTTGAGATTCGACCTGGAAATTCGTAAAAAAAATAAGAGGTTAGCAGACATATACCAAACATCCTGTGTACGGTCAACCGCTCGTCGGTAGAAACTTTTTCAATTCTATTACCACGCCATAAGGACCAAAAGTGTTTCTACTGACGTGCTGTTGAGTGTACAACATTCTTGAAATAGCATGACTATCAAGAATAAGTATTCTCACTGGTCATACTAGTAGGACATTTCAGTATGACAACGAGAAACACCCTAAAAAGAGAGTTCTTCTTCTTCTTCTTTGTCGTATCGCTCTTTGGCAGAATGGTCGTGGTCACGTCGAGGCATCGGTGGTAGAGGCGGATACAGCTCTCCGCACGATCTCCCGCCATCTCTCCCTGTTTGCAGACTGTCTGGTGCAGTCAGATACGCGGCTTCCTACTGCGGATTTTACTTGGTCAGTCCAGCGCATAGGTGACCTTCCGCGCGATCTGGTTCCCTCCACTTTTCCCTGCACGACCAGCCGCTCTATGGAGTCGTTATTCCGCCTAGAGATGTGTCCAAAATACTGCAGTATGCGCGATTGTACTACGGCTGAAAGACGCTGCGTGATGCCGAGCTCGGAGTATGGATTCGTTGGTGCGGAACTCCGTCCACGATATCCCTAGCATCTTCCTCCAGCACCACATTTCCAGAGCATCTATCTTCCCTCTTTCCAACTCGCGCACTGTCCACGTCTCTGCCGCGTAAAACAGCAGAAAAAAGAGAGTTGCTCGACACGAACTTGGCTGGTTTTGTATAAGAAAACGAGACAAATCATTTGGGAGACGAGATACGAACCGGCAATCTCTGAGGCGGAAATAAGGAGGAGTATTCTATTTGTCGAACGAAGTGAAATGAGATTACAAGTGAAATGAGATTACCAACCGCGGCGACGCGACGCGACGGGTGTTGCGAATGCCACGGGTGCGGGGGTAGATTTTTTTTCTTGTCAATTTGCTTACTCGACCTCGATCTAGTCTTGAAGACAGAGATGAGGTCCACGATAGAAAGAGCTTGCCCAGAAGAAGCCTATTCACTCGCGACTTGAATAATTCGGGTTATATGAACACGGAAACACAGACGCAGGCAGAGAATTCCACTTTTTAACCGTGCGCATTGTAAAAGATGTTTCAAACCGCGGATGTTTCAAGTATGCGCATGTGCGGAATATCAACAAAGTACGGGTGATATCTTGCGGTGCGTCTGGACTCCCGATGGTAGAAGGGAGATGGTGGAATAAGCTCGTGGAGCTCTTGAGCACACTCTCCGAAGTACAATCTGTAGAAGACCGACAGACGAGCAACTTTGCGAAGGTGGGCCAGACTGTGAAACTTGGTTTTCACCAGCATCTCATCACCAACGAGCTTCTTGGCTCTGCTATAATGAGACTAACCCGGCAACACGACACGGTGGATGCGGACAAGGCGGTGTTATAGACAAATATCTTTTTATTTACTCAGTATCTTGTCGTGATTTACAGGTATGTGTTTTTTAACCTATCAAGTGATCATATCACCAAGACCAAAACATGATTAGTGTAAATCGACTCGACAAAAAAAAATCCAAAGTTGCCTCTTTAATTTTCATTCTTTCCTCTTTTTGTTTTAAGTTGTGAAATTAAGTATATAGAAAGGTATTCGTAATTGCTATCATATGACAAGCTTAAAATTATATTTTATTACTTAGTTTTTACAAAAAGTCAATATTTTATATCAGACGCTTACGTCATTTAATTTTGGTAACACGCTCCTGTCGCAATCGAATGCACTTTACCTCTTTCCTTCAAGCGAAAAGACTGCGTCCACTGTCAAATGACTATCTTTTCACATATCCTCGTAACAAACGTTATAGAAAATTGCCTGAGTGTCCCCACCGGGAATAAAACCCAGAACCTCCGGATCGAAAGACGAACGCTCTAACAACTAGCGTAGAGAGTCATTCTTGAAAAATAAGACATCATCATAACATCCCATGAAACGTCCACTACAGGACAGGGAGCTCCCTTCAGAATTCTAGCTTTTGCTGGAAAAATGTGGAGGGGAAGTACCATAATCACCACGCTTGTTAGCGTTACAGCTGGCACCATGGACCGCTGTTGTTGGTGACCGCAGAATGTAAGAATACGATACACAGAAGGATGCGGTTGCCCACCCTCTGGTTCATTAACCCTTAGTCGCCTCTTACGACACGGTAAAAATAAGTAGTAACAGTCAATCACAATAATAATATCATCACTCATCATCATCATATCAGCCGAAAGACCTGAACCTGTCGGTCCTATGCCGGCAATATAAAACGTGAGTTTATCCGTATCTCATATAAATAATTATGTGTAACACTCACGAGTCGTTTAGTGATAAAACAGCCGAAAGACGTCCACTGCTGGACATAGGCCTGCCCTAAAGATCTCCATGACGTCTCTCCATGGCTTTCCGCGACCTTGACCATCTTATCCATATCATCGCTCACTAACCTAGAAATCCTTTTCCCAGTTAACTATCTTTTTGTCGACCTCCGGTTACCGGCTACCTCCGGTTACCGGCTACCACCGGTTACCGGTTAGACGGTTATTAGATAGTGGAAAAACCTGAAACTGGGAACCGCAGGAAACACTCCGTCTAAGACGCTTAGATATTAAGGATAATAAAAAGCAATACTACTGCAAAATTAACAGCTACACGCTCATCAATGCAAATATAGGGTAACTTTTAATTAGTTCTTGATAGCAAAATATACCTATGCATGCACTCATGATACTGAACAACTTTTCCCAAGGAACATAGGTCGAAATACGAAAAACCAAATTTGACCTCCCATACAAAATGCGCTATCAGCTGATCAGTTTCTATGGGAGGTCAAAAATTGATTTTCCTATTTCGACCTACGTTCCTTGGGGAAAGTTGTTCTGTTCAGTTCAGTATCGTGAGTACATTACCTTTTTCTATCAAGAACTAATTAAAAGTCACCCAATAACGTTCAAATAAGCGTGCCTTGCAACGTGGCTGTTACGACGAACACGGTAACCCCGAAAATTACAAAAAATGTGAGAAAAGTATTTTTAGTAGCGTTTGACTTAGCTAAAACACTACTACTCGTATTAGTGATTAGTGAGAATAGCCGGAACCTTCCAATTAACATACAGAAAATTACATAAAATATGACATTTACAAACGCGGGCTTGTCTCTACAAGAGATTTCTTCTTTTTTAAATATTAAAAAATATATTTGTCTGCATCATCAGCTGATCATAGAAGTCATTGATCCTTCACGCGCTTCACTTCTTCTTAAGCTACAACTACTTTTTTTAGGAAAAAGATTTTTTTTTATAGTTTCACAACAAGTGGGTCTTAAAATGAACATGGATAAGACGAAAATTATGTCTAACGCCCTTGTTGTACCAGACTCCACTCAAAGTTGGAGACTCTACGCTCGAAGTTGTTGATGAGTACGTATACCTGGGATAAACAGTCCAGCTGGGTAAATCCAACTTAGAGAAAGAGGTTACTCGTCGAATCCGACTCGGATGGGCAGCGTTCGGGAAGCTCCGCAATATCTTCACGTCCAAAATACCGCAGTGTCTCAAGACGAAAGTCTTTGACCAGTGTGTGTTGCCAGTGATAACATATGGCACCGAGACGTGGCCGCTCACGATGGGCCTTATCAGAAAGCTCAAAGTCACCCAAAGGGCTATGGAAAGGGCTATGCTCGGACTGCTCGGAGTCTCTCTGCGCGATCGAATCAGAAATGAGGAGATCCGCAGAAGAACTAAAGTAACTGACATAGCCCTGAGAATCGCTAAACTGAAGTGGCAGTGGCCAGGGCACATCGCAAGAAGAACCGATGGCCGATGGGGCGTGAGGGTTCTAGAGTGGCGACCACGTACCGGAAGACGAAGCGTTGGCAGGCCCCCAAAAGGTGGACCGACGATCTGGTCAAGGTCGCGGGAAGCCGCTGGATGCGAGCAGCGCAGGACCGGTCGTCATGGAGATCTTTACGGGAGGCCTATGTGCAGCAGTGGACGTCTTTCGGCTGATATGATGATGATATTTTTAAACAATGATGTAGAATGATGTGATGTAGAATTATGTGATGTAGAATCACCCCTTCGAAGGACCATCGTACATTTTTGTCTACTCAGCCACAAAAAAAAACCGGCCAAGTGCGAGTCGGACTCGCGCACCAAGGGTTCCGCACAAAGCTGTAGGTATACCGGGTGTTAGTGTAAACACTGTGATCCTTGAAACTGTGCATTGAGACCATGAAACGGAACAACTTTCTTTCTAAGGAACATAAGTCGAAATACGAAAAAAAATTTTGACTTCCCATAGAAACTGCACCAGCTGATTGCGCATTTTGTATGGGAGATGAAAAAGTTTTTTTCGTATTTCGACCTATGTTCCATAGGGAAAGTTGTTCAGTTTCATGGTCTCAATGCACAGTTTCAAGGATCACTGTGTTTACACTAACTCCCTGTATAAGAAAAAGTTATGATATTTTTATAGCAAATTTTTTTTATTTTTATATTTGAGTTGATTGAATGAAAACTAAATTGCGGTTTACGTTTTATGACGTATTAAAAAAACCGGCGAAGTGCGAGTCGGACTGGCGCACTGAGGGTTCCGTACAATGTACATCATATATTTTTTTTATTTTTATCATTCTCTTATTTTAGAAGTTACAGGGGCTCACATTTTACCACTTTGGAAGTGTCTCCAGCGCAAACTATTCAGTTTAGAAAAAATATATTAGAAACCTCAATATCATTTTTGAAGACCTATCCATAGCACACATATGGCCTATGGGTTTGATCATAGAATACATGAAACAGAGTTTCATGTATTCTATGGGATTGATGAAAAAAAATTGAGTTTTAGTTCTAAGTATGGGGAACCCCCAAAATTCATTGTTCTTTTTTTCTATTTTTGTGTGAAAATCTTAATGCGGTTCACAGAATACATCTACTTACCAAGTTTAAACAGTATAGTTCCTATAGTTTCGGAAAAAAGTTACTGTGACATACGGACGGACAGACAGACAGACATGACGAATCCTTGCCAGTTGGCTACGGAACCCCAAAAACAATTACCCTTAAATGTGTATCTACGCACCCTATCTCTGTCAATTAACCCGTTAACCTGATAAGCGACCACTCGTCACTACCCACTCGCACCCCGCGGTCAAATCGAATCAAGTGACACGCGACACGTGCCGGTCGTAGCGACACAGAAGGGGTTAAGTGGCACTGTCCGGCGCTAGGCGCTACAGGTGACCATTGATTAGAATAATTAGTTTAAAGGGCCCCATATACGGAACGATCCGTCTGTACGATCCGTCGTTTCAGACCGATCATCGTAACGACGGATCGATAGTGTATGTGAAGATCGTTACGACTTACTTCATCGAAGACGATATCGGAGATCGCAACAAAATTCCATGCAATCATGAATATCGTGACTATGAATCGACAGTGTATGGCTCTTTGCGATCAACGATTCGATATTTTTAGGCTTTCTAGGCTTTTTCTCACATTTTTTTAGGCTTTCTTTTCTCTTCTCTTCTATTCTCTAAGGAAAAGAAGTCCGTTTTTCATTTTATAAGGGCACGTATTGAATTATTTCAGCTTTATCCTTAAACAAGTAAATGATCAATCGTTTCGTGAGTGAGCGGCAAATTTTATCGATCGTCACGATATTCTACAAATGAATCGTAATGACGGATCGTTCCGTATATGGGGCCCTCCCTTGTTTAACAGCCTCCGTGGTCTAGAGAGGGCTCGGCTCTCGATCCGTAGGTTCTAGGTTCGATTCCCAGTAGGGACACTGTCAAACAAAAAAAATTTAGCAATCGTCACGATATTCTACAGATGGATCGTACTGACGGATCGTTCCGCATATAGGGTGACTTTTAATTAGGTCTTGATAGAGAAAGGTATGAATGTACTCATGATACTGAACAACTTTTCCCAAGGAACATAGGTCGAAATACGAAAAACCAAATTTGACCTCCCATACAAAATGCGCTATCAGCTGATGCAGTTTCTATGGGAGGTCACAACTTTATTTTCGTGTTTAACCTATGTTCCTTGGAGAAAGTTGTTCAGTATCATGAGTACATCCATACCTCTCTATCAAGAACTAATTAAAAGTCACCCTATATATGGGGCCCTCCCTTGTTTAACAGCCTCTGTGCTCTAGAAGTTAGAGCGCTCGGCTCTCGATCCGGAGGTTCTGGGTTCGATTCCCGATGGGGACACTGTCAAACAAAAATCCCTTTGTGCGACCTCCCCAGTTTGGTTACGACATTGCAGGGTGAATCACCTGATTTTCAGGAAATTTAGATGATTCCATAGAAACTACTCGAGTTGTTTAGTGTAACGTCTTTTGATTTATTACTTTTTCATTATACTCGTATATATTTTTCATTCCGTTTAATAGTAAATTGATGTTTGTTAGTAACTGACGTTTAGGAAGGGTGGGGTCTCCCAACACAAGTATTAATACTCGTATAAAAAAATAAAATATAAAAAATATATTTATTTCGCTTTACAGAGTTGGGTACTTATATTACGGGTGATACCTGATACTGACGTTTTTGATACATTTAAACTATAATTCGGTATGAATCTTATTCTAAATCTTACATGAAGTTAATTGCCTGAGTGTGTATGTTAGTATATATGTCAGAAAGTGAACGTGTGAGTGTGAGGTGAGTGGAGTGTTAGTTGAGTGGAGTGTAAGTTGAGTGTAGTGTGAGTTGAGTGGAGTGTGAGTTGAGTGGAGTTGTTGATATACTTAAAGAGTTCGCTGACTTAAAGGGAGTTCCCAAAACCAGAACTGTTATATTAAGACTTAGCTACAATTTTTTTTTTTTTATAATAGCGCATTTTGTATGGGAGGTAAAACAAGATTCGTATTTAAAGTTCAGTTTCATGGTCTAAATAACAGGCTAAAATTGTGCTTACATTATATTTACTCTTTCTTTTCGATTACGAAAGTTAAGCAACATTGGCCGTGGTCAGAACCCGGATGGGTGACCGCTAGTGGCACAGTAACTAGAGCGTTTCCGTGCTTCGGAAGGCACGTTAAGCCATTGGTCACGGCTATTGTCAATGATAGTAGTCGTTTAGCCAAGTCAGAGGCCATTTGGCTGCTTGTGGCCACTAACCTGGCTACGCCTAATCTAGGATTTGGTTTGGTTTCCCCTCTGGGTTGCAGAGGTCAGATGGCAGGCGCTCTGTGTACAAGTGCTCTGTGTGAAAACGGAATAAGTCTAGGAAAAAAGAAATGATAAAGAAACTAAAAACTAAAAAACTAAAAAAAAAATTCAACTTTTAATTTTAATTTATTTCTAAATTTTTAAAATTATAGCTGATAAACGCGTTTCTCCTGCTGAGGCGACGGCTGAAAATCAGCATTTTTGCTCCCTGAGCAAATCTCTATGCTGAGCCTTGTTTTTTGACCACGGCACTTACATGTACTTACTTTCTTGTCAAAGGCACTGTTTTCATTACACATTGTAAATGTAATTTCCGTGACGTTCTGATAAACGTTAATTCATTCATAAATCAAATCAAATCGCCGGCCATCATCGATGGTGACCACCGCGTAGCAAAACTCTACTTAGAGGCTACGACGGCTACGAGGCTATAGTTGCTACGCCCACGACCACAGAATGTAAAAAGTCTAAACATCTTTTAAATGTAAAAAAGCTTACTATAGATTAGATGACTATATGAATGACAAAAAAGTATTGTGCTCTGATATTCCAGCGAAACACAAGGAACACATTGTAAAAAGCCAACTCTTATAGTAGGCCGTGCTGCAGTGGTTTCTTGCCGTTTCTTTTACGCTGCCATAGCACGATCCGAAACGGTGTAGACTCGCTCTATTTGCATTGTATTCTGCATGACATTCAATAAGTATTCTGTAAAGAATCTACGTTGAATAAAATTATCTGAATCTGAATCATCGGCCTGTGTTTACGATACTACACCGAGATATTACCACAAAATATCTGACAATTGGTGCAATTACTTGAAAGGAACACGTTGTTTAGTAGATAACCCAAAAGTGAAAAAAAAATCCCTTCCAGGGACTTTGTTGTACTCACAGAGTAGCGAAGGATTCTAGAGTAGAATCCTGAGCAGAGCGAGGAATACAATGCCTGTAATGATTTTTTTTCACGTGTTAGGTACGCTTCTTTTCACCATTGACAACAGAAACTACTCTACACAAGAAACACATTGTAAAAAGCCGACTCTTAAAGTAGGCCGTGCTGCAGTAGTTTCTTGCCGTTTCTTTTACGCTGCCATAGCACGACCCGAAACGTCGTAGACTCGCTCTATTTGCATTGTATTCTGCATGACATTCAATAAGTGTTCTGTAAAGAAACTACGTTTAATAAAATTATCTGAATCTGAAAGAATAACATTGTTTTACAACTTGTTTTTTCTGACAGCTTTAGCCGGTTGCTTTAGACATAGCTGCAAAATGTCTTGGTAAGCGTTGGTTTAACGAAAAAATGGGTCATAGACATAGATGATCTACGAATAAATATTATTTGTTCGTAGTAGATGCTATGCTTTCCAGTAAAGTAAAGAAAATAATTTGTATATATTTTTCTTTTTAAAACGAACAACCCCTCCCCTCCCCTCAGACCCCCGCTGAGAATACAAATTGAGTAAATCCCGCACCTTTGATATTCTAACCACCTTACACAAACTTAATACACACACTCCATAAAACCTGCTCACACGTATTTCCGAAGAAAATCAACTTCAATCACAGCAAATTTAAGTTTGTAAACTGACAGACACAAACTTAGAAAGGCGCTTAGAATTTTCCTTCAATCTTTATTTCTTTGAAATAAGATTGGTTATGTGATTGACGTGTGTTTCGTAGCGGTAAAGTTAAGTTGGTGGTTATGATAGAGATGTCATCAGCTCAGTGGGTGGTCTGAACTCAGTTAAAGGTTAAATAGATTACAGGTGCAGCCGCGATAGTCTAGGCAACGAAGCGGATCGTTGTATGAAGACCCCCGCATTAAATCCTCAGTCGATGAAACTTTGCTGGGGTATTACACTATATGAGACAAACCTTCTATAAAAAAAAAAAAAAAAAATCGGTACTTTTAATTATACATACAAAAATTACAAAAAAAGTTTTTTGTGAATTTTTTTTTGGATATTTTGAATTTACATTTATTTCATGATACTATATCATCCTGTCAAATAAAATCTGCCCGAGGAATTTATGTTCGGGTCAACTGCTTCGTTGCCTGCACTACGGGACGGAGCTAGTCACAAAACGGTGACGGGCGTGACATGATCATATTGTGGGACATTAGTGGGGTGAGGGGGTAAAAATTGAGTTTTATTTTTAAGTTTTTTTTTTATTTTCTGGCTCTTTTTTTATAATATGGAAAATAAATGGGAAAATAAAAGCAAACACACATACTCATGTGGGTTGCAAGGTCGATGACCGACCTCACGAACCCTGGCTTTAGAGTTTATGAACCGCCAAAAGCCTCTGACATGGCTCATTGACGACTACATCCGTAGATAGCAGTTGGGACCAACAACGGCTTAGCTTAACGTTCCTTCCGAAGCACGGAATCAACTAAATTTTCAGACAATCACGTGACTCGTGCAGTGTCCTAACTAAACTGGGGAGGTCGCACAAAAGAATTTTTGTTTGACAGTGTCCCCACCGGGAATCGAAACCAGAACCTCCGGATCGAGAGCCGAGCGCTCTAACCACTACACCACAGAGGTTGTTGACAGCGGATCATAAGTTTGTATTGTATATAGGGTGACTTTTAATTAGTTCTTGATAGCAAAAGGTATGCATGTACTCATGACACTGAACAACTTTCCCCAAGGAACATAGGTCGAAATACGATAAACCAAATTTGACCTCCCGTACAAAATGCGCTATCAGCTGATGCAGTTTCTATGGGAGGTCAAAACTGGATATTCGTATTTCGACCTATGTTCCTTGGGGAAAGTTGTTTAGTATCATGAGTACATTCATACCCTTTTCTATCAAGAACTAAATAAAAGTCACCCTATGTCTGAATATCTTTTTATCACATTAAGGTCAAGATGTCTTTAAGATGCTTTTTTACAGGGTGTAGGGGGTTGGCAAATACTGAAAGGGCATGATCTGTCAACGTAACTGAACAACTTTCAGCTAAATGAAACTTTCAGGAAATGAAAAAAAATACGGCCTCTCCATACAAAATTGCAAAACTGATCGGACGGTTTGTATGGAGAGGCCGGTTTTTTTTTATTTACTGAAAGTTTTATTTGCTGAAAGTTGTTCAGTTACGTGACTAACTGTATAACTAGTCTGTATAACTGCGATATTAATAATAAATTATTTTTTTGTTAAAGTTGACTAAGTTTCTTTTTGATTGTTGTTATACTTCGAAATTGAATCGACGAATAACAGGTACTATAATAGCTTAAGCACTATGATACTAAGTGGTGGAGGGCTGTGGTCTCTGCCTCTCTGCATTTATTCAAAGTTTCTTTTAAATTATTGTTGTACTCTATAATCAACGATAACTTATGCACTATGATACTAAGTGGTGGACGGCTGTGGTTTTTTTATGCATACCATATGCATACACTAATTATTGTCTGCGAAACAGGAAAAGGGTGTGATTTTTTTATGCATACACTAATTATTGTCTGCGGATTCGTTCGCACGTTAAATGATTCTGAAAAAAACGTCGAGAAAAACCCTACTGACACATTTTCATTGATCGGCCATACTGGCAACACATAATATAGTGGAAATTGTCATTTGATGTGATATTTTGTACGTGAAAAGGCTTTACATTTTAATTGCATTTTAAAGATATTTTGCGTTTTTTTTTTGCTTAAATTTCATAAAAACTACAAAATGAGTTGATGGGTAAAATGAAGTATATTTTTGTCCTTTTTTAGCAGGTGTACGTACATGGGATGGCCAGAGATGAAGCAGCTCCTTTCTTAAAATTCTATTCATTCTCTTGCTTATAATAAAACTAATACAAGAATCCAACCAATAACTTACCAAATTCCGACGAAGCGAAGCTCAATTTTTTTTATAAATTGAAAAAAAAACCACAGTAAAATCTTTCACTGTTCACAAGAATCACTATTGTTAGAACACTACACAAAATTATTCAAGTACCCTCCTCTTGTACCGGAAACGCACTCGACCGTGTCTTTCTCAGCACTGAGCTCCCGGGGGGTGGGGGTTGCTGGGGGTGGAGCTTTAAAGGTCCAACCCCCCACCCCCTCGAATACACACCTCCTTGCTAAACTCAGTTCGGTTGTATTGGCGACAGCCCTAGCTTTGAAAGTTCGCGATTCTCTACATTTAAACTACAGGACAATACGATCTTTTGACATTGGAAATGTCTTCTCGTTCGCTCAAGTGTAGGCTCCGATTTCACGAAAAAGTGCGATCCCCTTATATAGGGTGACTTTTAATTAGTTCCTGATAGAAAAAGGTATCAATGAACTCATGATACTGAACAACTTTCCCCAAGGAACATAGGTCGAAATACGAAAATCAAGTTTTGACCTACCATAGAAACTGCATCAGCTGATAGCGCATTTTGTATGGGAGGTCAAATTTGGTTTTTCGTATTTCGACCTATGTTCCTTGGGAAAAGTTGTTCAGTACCATGAGTACATATCTATCTTTTACTATCAAGAACTAATTAAAAGTCATCCTATATCTCGGATAGTTTAGAAGATATAATATTCTAGAAGGGCTCGAAAGACGCGTATTTACGATAGCTGTAAGGTGCAAAAAGAGTTATTCGAGAAAGTAAGAAACGAAAAAAGTTATGGCCGAAATAGTGAAAAAAAAAAACATTTTTTTCCGAACGTTTGAGTTTGGCGCTCGATATTTTGGAAACGAAGAAAAAAATTTGATAAGAACTGCTCTGGACAATAATTTAGTCAGCTATAATTTGAGCCTAAAACAAAAACGATCAAGCCCTGTAGCCTAACCTTTTTGAAAAAAGTCTTGGTCTTAACGATATTTTTTCGAATTCCGTAGATTAATTTCCAATGTGCTTGTGAGCACGGAATTATAGGTAGGTAGAGGCACGAAATCTGTGAATTTTTTATAGTAGGTGAGTGCTGTTAATTGTAATGTTTGTACCGATTTTTTTTTTTATAGAAGGTTTTTCTCATATACTGTAATACCCCAGCAAAATTTCATCGAGGATTTAATGCAGGGGTCTTCATACAACGATCCGCTTCGTTGCCTAGACTAATTGGTATGTCACCGAAAATAATAAGAAGCGTAAGTTCATCAATTTGATAAATTTTCGAAAAATAATCAACTCGTAGGAAATTCGTAGATCCGGTCTTTTGGGTAATGTAAGCGGAACAGAAGCGAATTCGGTAATTACCATAGAATAGATGGTAATTACAGTCTATTATTTTACGAAAGTTGATCAACGTACGATTCCATGGTGACATAGAGGTAGGTACATACCTCAATACAATTTCTTACAACTTTTTTTAATACAGATGAAGATGATGCGATGTATGTGTGACGTCACGCGTTTATACCGTATCCGTAAGAGCACATCCGTGGCAGCCTTGGAATCCGCGACGTCTTTTCTGACAGCTGTCAAACGTATGCAAAATTACGATCTGCAAATAAAAATGAACCCTATGTGAAAACGACGACGAAACGTCAAAACGGACTTCTTACGTTGGCCCTACTTTAGCCGATACTACAACAAAATACCTGACAATATAGTGCAATTACCTGAGAGAAAGTTTAAACAATGTGTAAAGCAAACGTTATGTAAAAAAGCTTACTATAGATTAGAATACTATATGAATGACAAAGAGGTATGGTGCTCTGATATTCCAGCGAAACACAAGAAACACATTGTAAAAAGCCGACTCTTAAAGTAGGCCGTGCTGCAGTGGTTTCTTGCCGTTTCTTTTACGCTGCCATAGCACGATCCAAAACGGCGTAGAATCGCTCTATTTGCATTGTATTCTGCATGACATTCAATAAGTATTCTGTAAACAATCTACATTGAATAAAATTATCTGAATCTGAATCTTTGATGGTTCGGCCACGTCAGCCGCAGGGCGACAGACTACGTCAGGAACAGGTGCCTTGCACTTTCTGTACAAGGTCCTAGAAAACGCGGCAGACCTAAGAAAAACTGGCTGGACGTCGTGAAGGCTGACATGAGGGAGAATAATCTCACCACGGAGGATGCTACAGACCGAGCAAAGTGGAGAAACTCAAGCGTCGAAAGACAGTGTCGCCTCGACACGTCACATCCTCAGACCCACCCGCAAACACGTGTAGAGGCGTGGCGACAACAATCACGCCCCGTCTCCCTCCCCACTCACCTCAGTCTGTCACATGAAATATTCAGCAGTGAGATAAGGGGCAAGGGTAGTGCGGGGGAACAGACAGGGGTGGGCTATGTATGATTATACAAGGAAAGGGTATATCAAACCTGAAGGCTATGATTCTGCCAAAGATACTGAAAAACTTTCTCATACATACATACATAACATCACGCCTCTTTCCCGTTGGGGTAGGCAGAGACCACAGTCCTCCACCTGCTACGATCTTGACATACTTCCCTTGCTTCCTGTACTTTCATCAATCCTTTCATACATGCTCGTCGGTTTAGGGTACTTTTAACCTGGCCTTTATTCAGGACGTCCTGAATTTGGTCCTGGTACGTTCGCCTAGGCCTTCCCCTTCCAACGTTTCCATTCACTCTCGCCTGGTAGATCTCTTTCGTCAATCTTCGTTCATTCATCCTCTCTACATGACCAAACCATCTCAGCATCCCTTTCTCGATTTTGGTCACTACGTCTTCTTTTACGCCACACCGTTCTCTTATCACACTATTTCTAATCCTGTCACTCAATTTAACACCAATCATACTCCTTAGCGCTCTCATTTCCACTGCATTAATTTTACTTTCATGCTTCTTCTGCCATACCCAGCTTTCACTGCCATACATCAGTGTTGGTACCAAAACTCCCCCATGAACAGCCAAACGAGCCTTGTGAGACACCTTCTGACTCCTCATAAAGGCGTGCAGGGCACCATTCACCATGTTTCCAGCATTCACTCTTCTTTCAATATCACTTTCACACTTTCCATCTCTCGTAAACTTTGAGCCCAGATACACAAACTCCTTCACTTGTTCGACTTGTTCACCATCTATTAATATAGTACACTCTGTCATACATTCCTCTCTTTCAAGTACCATTACTTTAGTCTTGCTTACATTTACTTTCATTCCTTTCCTGTCCAAAGCCACATTCATCATTGTTACCATCTCCTGCAACTCGTCAGCAGATGACGCAAGTACAACTTGGTCATCAGCGTAGAGAAGACATTTGATGAGTAACTCATTTATTCTCAGTCCACACATACTCTCTTTCAGATCAATCAAACAATTATCCATGAACAGGTTAAACAGCCAAGGTGACGCTACACATCCCTGCCTAACACCTTTTTCGATGCTAAACCATTCAGTGTACGCCCCGTTTATTCTGACACAAGCACTGGAATCCTCATAGAGAGATTTCAGTGCTTGAATCAGATGACCGTTTACCCCATACATAGACAATGCTGACCACAATTCATTCCTCACCACTCGGTCATAGGCCTTTTCCAAATCCACGAACGCGCAGTAGACTTTTTGGTTTTTAGCCAAAAACTTTTCAGCTATGCACCGCAAGGAAAAGACCTGATCTGTACATCCCATTCCCTTTCTAAATCCCGCTTGTACATCCCATATTTTATCGTCAGTATCTTTCATCACTCTTTCAATCAAAACCTTTGCATACAGTTTGCCGACGACACTAAGAAGGCTTATCCCGCGATAATTTTTGCAGTCCTGTTGTGACCCTTTTCCCTTGTACAGCGGCACAATCACAGCCTTGCACCAGTCACCTGGTACTTGGCCGTTCGTCCAACACAAGTTGAAAAGGCGGTACAACTGACTAGCCACAATGCCTCGCCCAGCCTTCAACATCTCGACCGACACTCTATCATACCCAGCTGCTTTACCTGATTTCATACTTTTCATCGCTTTCATAATCTCATCCATACTTATCTCACTTACACAATTCTCCTCTTCATTCTCATTCATTTCCACAGAAGACCTAGGTTCGCTGGCCTCTGCTTTTTCTCTCTCAAACAGACTTTCAAAATATTCCTTCCACCTCCTCAGAACACATTCTTCACCTTTTATAATACTTCCATCCTGGCTTCTGATTTTACTCAGCTCCGATGTTCCAAACTTTCCTCGGGCTGTCCGTATGGATTTCCAGAAAAACTTTTGGTTGGACTGGAAATCTTCAGTAAGCCTTCTGTCAAACTCATCCTTACACTCCTCTTTCTTTCTCTCAACGACTTCCTTAACAATACCTTTCGCTCTTTTATATACCTTTCTTGCTACACTTACGTCATCACTTGTTGCCCTCTGCATTCTTTGGTTAGCTTTTACTGCTAACCAATCTGACCATGCTTTCTTCTTCTCACAAACAGCTGCCTGTACACTTTTATCCATCCACATATTCTTCTTCTTTCCACCCTTTCTTCTTTTTGACACCCCACAAACATTGACAGCTATACTTACTACTCCATCTTTAAATTCATTCCACAAACATTCAATATCATTTACTTCATCCAGGTTCTCAAATCTTTCACTCAATTCTTTCAAGTATTCTTTTCTGACATCCTCCTCTTGCAATCTCTCTACTTTGATACGTTCTAGAACGCTCGTCTGCTCTTGTGGTCTATGCCGCCACCGGTTAAATAGACCACCAATTCGGGTCACAACCAGGTGGTGGTCTGTGTCGATGGCGGCTCCACGATATGCGCGAGCGTCCAGAACTCTTTTTCTCAATCTTTCATCCACAACTACAAAATCGATCATACTTCTCGCATTACCCTCCTCTCTTGTATACATATGGATCCTTTTGTGGTCAAACATAGTGTTTGCCACAAAAAGACTCCATTCCAAACATATCTCAAGCAAACTTATTCCATTATCATTCACACGTTCATCACCAAACTTACCAACAACTCTTTCATAACCGTCACGCTTTCTTCCTACCCATCCATTAAAATCACCTAGCATGATAACTCGTTCATTCTGATCACATTTCTCTAACGTATCTCTCATATTTTCCCAAAACTCATCTGTTTCTTTCTGGGCTTTCAGGGACTTTCGCGAACCAATATTCGTTGGTGCATATGCACCTAGAACAAAAATTCGGGTTAGTCCGACTTTCAGTCTGACCCAGATGAGTCTTGGGCTCACACACTCGACTTCTTTCACGCACTCTACCATTCTTCCGGAAAGTATGACACCGACTCCCTGACAGCCTCTGCTGGTACTGGGAACACCAGACCAGTACGCTGTGTAAGGGCCGTGTTCTGTGGTGTCACAACCTTTCCGTTTAGTCTCATTCACACAGAGAACGTCTATACGCCTTTCATCCATCATCTGACATACTTCATCTATTTTGCCATTCATTCCACCTCTGACATTCATCGTAGCAAAGCGGCTCTCCGTAGGCCGCTTTTCGCCCCCGGGAGGAACGTGACGTGATGGGTTGCGAACCACACCGCCGCCTTTTAAGTTTTTATTTTTATTAAAAAACATTGCGTTCCCACGAGTAGCAAGGGATTACGGTCCATCCTGGCAGAGCCCGCATGCCAGGACAAGGCTAGCCTAGTTCTGGGTTCGCCTGGGCCCAGGGCCTGTGACCGCTTTCGACTAGACTCGCCTCTAGCCACGCATCCATCGGCGCCGTCAACCTTAGATTGGCGGAATGGACAGGGATAAAAGGAACGGGAGGGATAGGTTAGTTGGGACAGGAATACTTGGAGTAGGAAAGGAATAAGGTAAAAGGATATTACTTTCTCGGAAGGATCAGGATGAGTTAGTAATAGCTCGGGGAGCCGGGGTCGCGTACCCGTATACAATACAACAACTCCCAAGGAGAGGGTAGTTGAGATGTGTACCCCCTGACTTTCTCTAAAGAACATAAGTCGAAATACGAAAAAAAAAATTACCTCCTAGACTTATAAATTGCGCTATCAACAGCTATGGTAAGTCAAAGAATATTTTTCATATTTCGACCTATGTTATGTTATGTGTTTGACGGACTAGGGTCCTAATGAAACAGTGAACATCATGAAGGAAAAAAAAAATTACGCGTAATTTTTTTTTCCTTCATGGTGAACATAATTTAGCACGTTACTTAGACCATGAAACTGAACAACTTTCCACAAGAAACATAGGTCGAAATACGAAAAACAAATTTGACCTCCCATATGAAATGCGCTATCAACAGATTCAGTTTCTATGGGAGATCAAATATTTTTTTCTTATTTCGACCTATGTTCCTCGGGGAAAGTTGTTCAGTTTCATGGGCAGATTCACAACCTTCAGGGTTGTTATACCCTTTTTATTACACCCTGTATAGGGGGTGGAGGTTTGAGAACCGCTACGGGGTTTTTGAGGCTTCGCTGCATACTGACTGTCGGGTTTATAACTGATTTATAAAAGCAAAGGTTTAGCGCCTTTGACGGATGCAGCTAAAGATCTCGGACCTCCTTGCTTCGCTCAGAATAGATACCTTGCTAATTTATTTTACTATTGGATGACATCTGCCAACATGTCCCAAATGTAAATGTCACATCATCAATGATCCCTAAATTTTCAAAATAACACGTTAATTCAATAGAACGACGTACACTACCTAATGACGAATTATTTCTTTAATTTTATTTTTCTGTGGATGCAGCTATACGTAGGGAAAAAAACCGGCCAAGTGCGAGTCGGACTCGCGCCCTAAGGGTTCCGTACCTATCTACCATAATGAATATACTAAAAGCTCTTTGATTTTAAAAACTCCGCGACCATCCAACTTGACTTGGCTCTTTTACAGAAAAGTTCTTGAAACGGAAGCTCACCTTACTATTAGTTGTGAGAAAAATTGAAATATTTAATTATTTTAAACTTTTCCCTCTATTTGTACTTATTTTAAATTTTTCCCTTGGTCAACGGCAAGTATATACCCTGTAGGTTTTGCTTTTTTGCATAAATGTATGAAGATGAGGAAATAAAAAGCCAAATCTTTTGATTGCGTCGTTGTAAAAAATTAAAATTTTCAGATCTTGTGTGGTTTATCACCTCAATATTCGTTATCAATTTCGACCTGATACCTCTTCTCGTTCGTGAGAAAAAGGGTCTTGACAGACAGACAGACGGACATCAAAGTGATCCTATAAGGGTTCCGTTTTTAGGGTTCCGATACCAAAATGGTAAAAATCAGTTCAAAAACTAAAACCCGACTACTGGCAAATCTTGCTCTAAAAAGTATGAAACAAGAAAATATTGTCATCGGAAATTGTTATGTACAAACTATGGTATTTAATAAATATTCATAGCGATGTTCAGATAATAGCCGTGGTCATATTGTTATGCCTCTTTGCCCTGAAGTTTATGATCGCTTTTTTCGGATAGGTGGCATATAACATGACCACGGCTATTATCTGAACATCGCTATGAATATTTATTAAATACCATAGTTTGTACATAACAATTTCCGATGACAATATTTTCTTGTTTCATTCTTTTTAGAGCAAGATTTGCCAGTAGTCGGGTTCTAGTTTTTGAACTGATTTTTTTTTTCAATTATTTTGGGGTTGTAAATACATTAAAAAGCTAGCAACATATATATTTTTGAAATGTACTCGTTAAGCCCTTTCATTTGATACCCAACACGGTACGGTTAGATTTTTTTTGTATTAGTCCTTGACTTAATCTGCTCTAGAGGGCGCCACATACAATTAAACGAAATTTCTTGTATCCTATAACCAGCGGATAATTAAGACGCTTCTAACGACACCTCATTTGTCAAAATATGAGAAGTAGTTTAGAACTTATTATGGAACAGATGAACATACATACATACATACCGGTCAAAATCATAACCCTCCTTTTTGCCGTAGTCGGGTAAAAAAGGAACCCTTATGGTGCGTTGTCTCTCTGTCTGTCCGTCTGTCTGTCACACCTCTATAGCTTCTCAGCTATCGTAAGAAAACGCATAGCATCCCTGATCCATCGGGTGCGGGGCAGCTCCAACAGCCTCCTGCAGACTGTTGCGGCGAGACTGGACGTGGACAGTGCTATCATGCAGCACTGGACCCGCGTCCACATCGCCAAAGAAACTAAAATTAGTTATAGGGTTTTAGATTTTAATAATTACTAATATACGAGTAGATATAAGAACATACTAACACGCTATGGGCAATGCTCGAAATAAATTGATTTTATTTTATTTTCTATTATATCTCAGTAACCACTCATGCTATCGACCTGAAATTTGGAACAGTTTTAGAATATAGTTGCCCAACTTAATTGCACATGAAAGAATTTTGAAAAACCTATGATTATTAATGTAAAGGGGGCGTAAATAGAGGGGGCCAAGCTTAATATTTCGAAACGGATCCCTAAATCGAAAAATTATATATGGGGTGACTTTTATTTAGTTCTTGATAGCAAAAGATATGGATGCACTCATGATACTGAACTACTTTCCCCAAAGAACACAGGTCGAAACACAAGAAAAGAAATTGGCATCCCCATACTAAATTGCCGATCAGCTGATTGGTTTATTCATATTTCGACCTATGTTTCTTGGGGAAAGTTGTTTAGTATCACGAGTACATGCATACCTTTTTCTATCAAGAACTAATTAAAAGTCACCCTATATCCTATATATAAACTCACATTTCAGGGTTCCGCAGCTCAAAAAAAAAAAACGGCCAAGTGCGAGTCGGACTCGCGCCCTAAGGGTTCCGTACCTATCTACGATATGATATACTAAAAGCTTTTGCTCTTTGATTTTAATAACTCCGCGACCATCCAACTTGACCCCTCTTTTATAGAAAAGTTCTTGAAACGGGAGCTCACCTTAATTGGTTACTATTAGTGGTGAGAAAATTTTAAATATTTAATGATTTTAGACTTTTCCCTGTATTTGTACTATGAGACCTAGCTTCTTGCCAAATTTCATAATTTTAGGTCAACGGGAAGTACCCTGTAGGTTTTGATTTTTGCATAAATGTATGGAGATGAGGACATAATAAGCCATATCTTTTGATTGCGTCGTTGTAAAATATTGAAATTTTCAGATCTTGTGTAGTTTATGGACCTTAATATTCGTTATCAATTTCAACCTGATACCTCTTCTCGTTCGTGAGAAAAAGGGGGTTGACAGACAGATAGACAGACAAACAGACGGACAACAAATTGATCCTATAAGGGTTCCGTTTTTTTATTTTGAGGTACGAAACCCTAAAAACCGGCCAAGTGCGAGTCGGACTCGCGCACTGAGGGTTCCGTACCACCACATAAACATAACTGTATTAGTTGAAATTTCAGTAAGTTAATGTGCTAGATTTTTTGAGTCCGACACGCGCTTGACCAAATTTTATTATTTGTTGTTATTTTATAGCTTATGCACTATAAACATACCAATTTTCAAGTTTGTAAGTGTTCCCGTTTTTAAATAGAACTAAAACAAAAATCGCCTCAGCAACCATCCAACTTGACCCCTCTCTTATATGAATGTTTTTAAAACGGGAGTTCACCACAATTGGTTACTATTACTTGTGAGAAAAGTTGTAATATTTAATGATTTCAGACTTTTCCCATTATTTGTCCTGTGAGACCTAGCTTCTTGCCAAATTTCATAATTTTAGGTCAACGGGAAGTACCCTGTAGGTTTTGCATTTTTGAATAAATGTATGGAGATAAGGACATAAAATGCCATATCTTTTAATTGCGTCGTTGTAAAAAATTGAAATTTTCAGATCTTGTGTGGTTCATGGATCCTAATATGTGGTATTAATTTCAACCTGATACCTTTACCCGTTCGTGAGATAAAGGGTCTTGACAGACAGACAGACGGACGGACAGCAAAGTGATCCTATAAGGGTTCCGTTTTTAGGGTTCCGATACCAAAATGGTAAAAAAAAGGAACCCTTATGGTGCCGCTCTGTCTGTCTGTCTGTCTGTCCGTCTGTCTGTCACACCTCTATATCTCAGCAACCACTTACGCTATCGAGCTGAAATTTGGAATAGTTTTAGAATATAGTTGCCCAACTTAATTGCACATGAAAATTTTTTGAAAAAAGTATGATTATTAATGTAAAGGGGGCCAAAATAGGGGGGGCCAAATTTCAAATTGTCGCTACTAGGTCGAGTGGGGTATCATATGAAAGGGCTTTACTTGTACATTTTAAAATATATTTTTGTATTTTTTTAAGTTTCTTAGTTTTCAAGTTATGATGAAAAATGTCAAAAAAAATACCATTCCCCCCCCCTTATCTCCGAAGTTTGAGTAAGGGAAAATCTGAATTAATTACAGTTGACAGAGGTTTATGTAAACTTTACAGCAAAAATAAAACGATCTTTCTAAGTTGCACAGTTTTTCAGAAATCTGCAAAAAACCTTTACAAACAAATTTAGTTTTGCGGTCCTGAAAATGGACTTTATTGCTTCCAAAAATACTATAGGTATATCGGAATCCTCGGCGCGCGAGTCCGACTCGCACTTGACCGGTTTTTTAGGGTTCCGTACCTCAAAAGAAAAAAACGGAACCCTTATAGGATCACTTTGTTGTCCGTCTGTCTGTCTGTCTGTCTGTCTGTCTGTCTGTCTGTCTGTCAAGACCCTTTATCTCACGAACGGGTAAAGGTATCAGGTTGAAATTAATACCATATATTAGGATCTATGAACCACACAAGATCTGAAAATTTCAATTTTTTACAACGCCGCAATCAAAAGATATGGCATTTTATGTCCTCATCTCCATACATTTATTCAAAAATGAAAAACCTACAGGGTACTTCCCGTTGACCTAAAATTATGAAATTTGGCAAGAAGCTAGGTCTCACAGTACAAATAATGGGAAAAGTCTGAAATCATTAAATATTACAACTTTTCTCACAACTAATGGTAACCAATTGTGGTGAGCTCCCGTTTCAAGAACATTCATATAAGAGAGGGGTCAAGTTGGATGGTTGCTGAGGCGATTTTTGTTTTAGTTCTATTTAAAAACGGGAACACTTACAAACTTGAAAATTGGTATGTTTATAGGGCATAGGCTATAAAATAACAACAAATAATAAAATTTGGTCAAGCGCGTGTCGGACTCAAAAAATCTAGCACATTAACTTACTGAAATTTCAACTAATACAATTATGTTTATGTGGTGGTACGGAACCCTCATTGCGCGAGTCCGACTCGCACTTGACCGGTTTTTTTTTCTTTTGAGGTACGAAACCCTAAAAACGGAACCCTTATAGGATCACTTTGTTGTTCGTCTGTCTGTCTGTTAAGACCCTTTTTCTCACGAACGGGTAAAGACAACAGGTTGAAATTAATAACGAATATTGAGGTCTATAAACTACAGTAGATCTGAAAATTTCAATTTTTTATAACTACGCAATCAAAAGATATGGCTTTTTATGTCCTCATCTCCATACTTTTATGCAGTAAAGCAAAACCTACAGGGTAAGTACTTCCCGTTGACCTAAAATTATGAAATTTGGTAAGAAGCTGGATCTCACACTACAAATAAAGGGAAAAGTCTAAAATCATTAAATACTTCAATTTTTCTCACAACTAATAGCAACCAATTAAGGTGAGCTCCCGTTTCAAGACCTTTTCTATAAAAGAGGGGTCAAGTTGGATGGTCGCGGAGTTTTTAAAATCAAAGAGCAAAAGCTTTTAGTATATCATATGGTAGATAGGTACGGAACCCTTAAGGCGCGAGTCCGACTCGCACTTGTCCGGTTTTTTTAATAGCTATCTACCGACACCTCACACGATGGGGTAAACAAGGAAAAAATATCATCCCCACGTTACTTGATTTAATGCCCGTGGTAACTACCAAGTTGTCCTATTAGTAGTACTACGAGCCGTTTAGTAGGGAAGTTACCCCAAAAATCTTTTTTTTTTCTAGATTTTACTATACTTACCACTGTCGGCGTGATTACAAATTACAACTTTCTAGTACTACGGTCTCTGAGCTACGCCGCGGACAGACAGACGGACATGATGAAACTATAAGGGTTCCTTGTTGACTACGGAACCCTTAAAATAGTAAATAGCTTTCTCTTTCTTTCCTAAAGCTTTTTTTTATATGTTTCAAGTGAGCAAACGAGCAGGTGGGCCACCTGATGGTAAGTGGTCACCACCGCCCATAACACCCACTGTCTTATTAATGGCATATTTGGACACCAATTAGACAGCGAAGCGCGTTGCTCACTTTGAGAACTAAGATGGTATCTCTCATGTGCCGGTAATTTCGCTGGCTCCCTTGCCCAGCTGCATTCATGCCTTGGGCGCCAACGTTTTGCAGTCAGTTGTGTCAGTTGTTTTCTACTTTGTAAAAATAATTTTCAGTTGTGCTTGACTTGAAGGGATGCAGCTATAACAAAGAATAAATAAAAAAATAATTTACAAATTAAACCGACTTCAAGACAGAAAACCGGCCAAGTGCGTGTCGGGACACTAATTAATTAATTATTATTGTTAAGCATGTTTTGGTATTTTTCCATTCTTTTAAGGTCTAGCGCTTGATTGCTATTGATATTTCTAATATTTTCAGTTTTTCGATTATTACTCCTTAACCTGTAAAGCCTTCTTAGCTATGATAGTTTTCCTTGTAATTTCATCATACATACTCGTAGTACTACTATGATTTTTTTCACATTTCCAAAAACCGTTCAGTTTAGTTCCTTAGGGTTAGTTATTCAGTTCTATGGTCCACCTTATAGGAATCACCTTTATACCCTTTGGCTCAGCTAAATACCAACTACGAGTAGACGAACTTGACTCGATAGATCGCAGAGCCAAGAAGCTCGTTGGTGATGAGATGCTGGTGAAAACCAAGTTTCACAGTCTGGCCCACCGTCGCAAAGTTGCATGTCTGTCGGTCTTCTACAGATTGTACTTCGGAGAGTGTGCTCTAGAGCTCCACGAGCTTATTCCACCATCTCCCTTCTACCATCGGGAGTCCAGACGCACCGCAGGATATCACCCATACTTGGTTGATATTCCGCACATTCGCACAAAGCGCTTTGAAACATCATCTCGTATAATGCGCACGGTTAAAGAGTGGAATTCTCTGCCTGCGTCTGTCTTCCCGAGTCTTATAACCCGAATTTATTCAAGTCGCGAGTGAATAGGCTTCTTCTGGGTAAGCTCGTTCCATCGTCGACCTCATCTCTGTCCTCAAGACTAGATCGAGGTCAAGAGTGAAGCCACGATCACACCTAGCTGAATTCAAAGACTAATTCGGCATACATTGCTGGGGAGGCTTGGTTATGTTAATTGCAATATCCTTACTTCAACGAGCAATGTATGCCGAATTAGTCTTTGAATTCATCCAAGTGTGATCGTGGCTTAAGCCCATCGACAATAAAAAAAAACCCGGTCAAGTGGAGTGCGGTTCCGATATACTTTTTGTATTTTTGTAAGCAATAAAGTCCATTTTAAGGACCGCAAAACTAAATTTGTTTGTATAGGTTATTTGCAGATTTCTAAAAAACTGTGCAACTTAGAAAGATCGTTTTATTTTTGCTGTAATGTTTACATAAAAATTTGTCAACTGTAATTAATTCAAATTTTTCCTTACACAAACTTCGGAGATAAGGGGGGGGGAATAGTATTTTTTTGACATTTTTCATCATAACTTGAAAACTAAGAAACTTAAAAAAATACAAAAATATATTTTAAAATGCACAAGTTAAGCCCTTTCATATGATACCCCACTCGACCTAGTAGCGACAATTTGAAATTTGGCCCCCCCTATTTTGGCCCCCTTTACGTTAATAATCATACTTTTTTCAAAATTCTTTCATGCGTAATTAAGTTGGGCAACCGTATTCTAATACTATTTCAAATCGATAGCATGAGTGGTTGCTGTGATATGCAGGTGTGACAGACGGACAGACAGACAGAGTCGCACCATAAGGGTTCCTTTTTTTACCAGTTTGATATCGGAATCCTAAAAAGTTACTAGTAAACAACTATCTACCTAGTTAAGTAATTAACAAACTGTTCTAAGAAGGCTGCAGTATTTTACTAAGACGACAAAATTACAACAACCCTCGCTTGCATACCAAATTATATGCGATCGTGGGTCTCCTTTAAACGGTCGAGTAGCTCTGACGTCATTGTGGTTTGCGCTGCTAAAAGTAGTCATTAATTATCGTGATAATTACTACAGTAATAATAACTGCATCTATGTTAGAAATCCGAGTGTTTGTCTGTCTTTCTTTCACGTAGTTGGTATACAGGTGATCCATGGGAAAGTCTGAAGCTCTAAACAGCCAGTTGCACAAAGATAGATAGATAGATAGATAGATAAATAGATAAATGCTTTATTGCGCACATAACAAAATTACAACTATAAGTTTTACAGGAGATCTTAAATATAATGTGAGCAAAGGCGGCCTTATCGCTACAAGCGATCTTTTAAAGGCAAACTTAAATAATTGGACAGATACAAACCAAAGCACTGTGTCAATTGGCACCAAGGAGAAAGAAAACAGCAATTAATTTAAACCAAATGATAAATAAATTAAAAGTGAACAAAATAAAAAGACAAAATATATATAATAAAAATGTATATAAGTATATATATATATCAAAAAGACAAATATATAAATGTACATAAATAAGGTATAAATATATAAATAAATATATATCATGTGTTAATAATAGGAAAACTAAACTATAAAAGCTAATAAAGCTCCTTTACATCTCTCATATTCGGTAAGTAGGTCCTTATTACCCCCATATGGGGCTTTTAGGTGACCAATTAGCGCTCTAGGGTAATAATGTAGCTAGAAAAGCCCTAGGGCGGTAAGTAATTGAGTTTTGAAAGAGCGAAGTGTTTTTTTTTTATTACTTACCGGCCTAGGGCTTTTCTAGCTACATTATTACCCTAGAGCGCTAATTGGTCACCTACAATTTGGTGGTAATAAGGTACTACTTACCTCACAATCGAGATGTAAAGCAGAGTAGTTAACTCGGGTGTAAGCATCAATTGCACCCTCGAACTATAGGCGCCTTCGCTGCGCTCGTGCGCCTAAATATCTCGTGCTGCAATTGATGCCTTACAGCCCTTGGCTACTAATCTACTATTAATTGCTGTCACTCACTTTCTTTCTCAACTAAAGAGAAAAAGTCAGCAACAGCCTTAAAAGAGCTTTAACTTTAAAGAAGCTCTGTGCAACTTGCGGTAAGAGATAGAAATTGTTCTAAGGATCAAAAACTACATTTAAAGATTTTCAAAAAAACTCGTACACGATCGGAAATCAAACCCAGTCGTACAAAAAAAAACTTACAAAAAAAGTAAGTAACTGAATAAGTAAAAAAAAAAGTAAGTCTCATAAAAAAGAAAAAAGTTTTTTAAGTAAGTCACATAAAAAAAACATATTTAGGACCAGACTGAATGCAGATTTTCTTAACTCAAAAATCGACATGGTTCCTTAGAACAAATATCTCTAGGTATCTCTTAAAGTTTCACTTTCTTATACTGACCCGTCCCGATGTATCATCCTGTATAAGTATTGTTGGCTACACTTACATTAGAATTAACCCTCACCCTGTATATTGTTGGGAACACTAACATTAGAAATAACCCTCCAGGCGCTTCATATCTTCTTGAGTTAGAACTACTTTTTTTAAGAAAGATATTTTTTTAATATTTTTTATACAATCCATTAATGATGTAGAATCACTCCTCGTTAGAAGGATCATTGTACTTTTTTTACACTCTGTAATTTTCTTTAGTTTTTTAAATCCTTCTTTGCGAAAGTTGTTTTTTATCACCCTATATCTAAACTTTTGCTATCAAGAACTAATTTAAAGTCATTGAGCCATGTCAGAGACCTTGGTGGCTCAAAAACACTGAGTTAGGTCGGTCATCGACCCTGACACACGATATGACATTCAATAAGTATTCTGTAAAGAATCTACATTGAAAAAATTATCTGAATCTATGAGAGACCAGGCTCTACGCCTTCTGGAGTCGTATCTAAGTGAAAGGATCCAGAAGGTCGATTTAACTGTACTGGGAAAAGTTCACTAAAATAAAAAAACCGGTCAAGTGCGAGTCGGACTCGCGCGCCGAGGGTTCCGATATACCTATAGTATTTTTGGAAGCAATAAAGTCCATTTTCAGGACCGCAAAATTAAATTTGTTTGTAAAGGTTTTTTGCAGATTTCTGAAAAACTGTGCAACTTAGAAAGATCGTTTTATTTTTGCTGTAAAGTTTATATAAACTTCTGTCAACTGTAATTAATTCAGATTTTTCCTTACTCAAACTTCGGAGATAAGGGGGGGGGGAATGGTATTTTTCTTGACATTTTTCATCATAACTTTAAAACTAAGAAATTTAAAAAAATACAAAAATATATTTTAAAATGTACAAGTAAAGCCCTTTCATATGATACCCCACTCGACCTAGTAGCGACAATTTGAAATTTGGCCCCCCCTATTTTGGCCCCCTTTATATTAATAATCATACTTTTTTCAAAATTTTTTCTTGTGCAATTAAGTTGGGCAACTATATTCTAAAACTATTCCAAATTTCAGGTTGATAGCATAAGTGGTTGCTGAGATATAGAGGTGTGACAGACAGACGGACAGACAGACAGAGCGGCACCATAAGGGTTCCTTTTTTTTACCATTTTGGTATCGGAACCCTAAAAATTAGTATGGGCGTTCCACAAGGCTCAATCCTGGGACTATTCCTGTTTATAGTCTACATTAACTGTTTGCCAAACCTTGTAAAGGACAATTAAATTTAGTATTGCGGTCCTACGATGGACTTTATTGCTTCTAAAAATACTATAGGTATTATATCTGTATCGTCAGCGCGCGAGTCTAAATCGTGCGAGAAACGGAACCCTTATAGGATCATTTTGTTGTCCGTCTGTCTGTCTATCAAGACCCTTATTCTCACGAATGGGTAAAGGTATCGGGTAAATTGATAACGAATATTAAGGTCCATAAACCACACAAGATCTGAAAACCACTTCCACTTTTTTGGATTTCTGTCTAGAACAAAACCAATGTTACTCAAATTTTCTGTTGTGTATATCTAAATAAATATTTTTTTTTTACAACGACGCAATCAAAAGAAATATGGTATTTAGGTCCTCATCTCCATACATTTATGCACTAAAGCAAAACCTAAAGGGTAGGGTACTTCTCGTTGACCTAAAATTATGAAATTTAGCAAGAAGAAGAAAAGTCTAAAATCATTAAATATTACAATTTTTCTCACAACTAATAGTAACCAATTAAGGTGAGCTCCCGTTTTAAAAACTTTTATATAAAAGAGGGGTCAAGTTGGATGGTCGCGGAGATTTTAAAGTCAAAGAGCAACAGGTAGGTTTGTAGGTGGTAGGGCTTTTGTGCAAAGTCCGTCTGGGGAAGTACCACCCCCTTGCCTTTTTCTGCCGTGAAGCAGCAGTGTTTGCACTGCTGTGTTTCGGTTTGAAGTGTAAGGGAGCCAGTGAAATTACCGGCACACGAGACATACCATCTTAGTTCTCAGGGTGGGTAACGCGCTTTGCTGTCTTATTAGTGTCAAATTACTTCACTGTCTTATTAGTGAAATAATTTGACACTAATAAGACAGCATGGGCGGTGGTGACCACTTACCACCAGGTGGCCCACCTGCTCGTTTGCCCACCTGTGACATATATAAAACAACTTTTAGTATATCATATGGTAGATAGGTACGGAACCCTTAGGGCGGGAGTCCGACTCGCACTTGGCCGGTTTTTTATATTGTTGTTTATGGTTCTCCGTGTCTCGTTGTCCGTTTTGCTAAATAGGTGTAAAATTGATAAGTAATTATGGTGCTTACTTGAATTGTTATGAAGTTGTTTTTCAAATAATTTCCGTGAATCTTCAAACGATAAAATTACTTAAGTAATGTTTTTCTGCTTGTTTTTCTGCTTTTGGCCTCTGTAGTTAAACTTCGATAAGATGTTAAATGGTAATACCTGGAAAACAGCTAATAATGAACGCTAATTTTAAAGATCACACAATGAAACAAGAAGTTTCTTTAGAATATCTACAATACATTGACACTTCAGTGACGAAACGCTCGCAGTACAAGGAAGAAACTACGCAATGCCTAAGAAACGACAAAAAATGCTTTCAAAACATTGGAATTTGAACCGATCTGCGCGTACGCAACAAGACTGTTGAACAATGAAAAAAACCCAATGAGTGCGACAGAGACAGACTGTTATCGCTCTCGTTTTGACTCTCTAGATCCGTGTAGCGATAACCAATGAGGAATCAGTACAACGCGAGATCCCGTACGATATGGATTGCTGTCGATAGAATATTTCTGTGATTTCGTCAAAATACTGTGATAATTTTGTGAATTTATGAGATCTGATTGTGTTTGTGAAGTGTTAGTGTTGTTTAATAGTGTAAGTGTGTGGATACAAGAGATCTGTTGATATATAAGTAAGTAAGTAGGTATAGAGGCCAGGTTGTGACTGGCGGGCGAACAGTCACTTGTTCACAAATTACTAATGTATGTCCGGACTTGTTTTGACGTTTCATTAAGAAAGGCCACTTTTTAAGAATATCATTCGACCAACGTACTTTGCAGTTGCTTATCTCGTCTATCTTATAAAAACCGGCCAAGCGCGAGTCGGACTGCGCACCGAGGGTTCCGTACCACTATACTGTCTTAGTTATGGACGCGCATTCACGCAGAAGTGAAAAATGCGCGAGTCCGACACGCACTTGACCAGTTTTTATAATTTGTTGTTATTCTATAGCTAATGAACTATAAGCATACCAATTTTCACGCATGTATCTAAGTGTTTTCGTTTTTAAGATAAGAATTAAATAAAATCAAGCAAAAATCACCTAAAATAACACGTTTTTAGTACCTAGGGGAGGCCCCTTGATTTTTTTTTTCATTATTTGTTGTTAAAGCGGCAACAGAAATACCTACACACTGTCTAGGTACCTACCTATTACGGTTCATGAGATACAGCTTGCTGACAGACAGACATCGGAAGTATATTAATAGGGTCCCGTTTTTCACCTTTTGGGTATGGAACCCTAAAAATGAATGTAGCTGAGTGGAACTGTATGTTAATTAGTTTCACACATTTCATTTTATCGTAAACTTCACATAATGTTATAAAGACAAAATAGGATTGGAACAGAAAGATTGTTTGTGATGTGATTGTTTGAATGCCCTAGAACTACGGTTTACGTAATCTTTCGCATATCCGGGTAAAGACTTTAATACATAACACCCCTTTTTTGGACATAGGTGTCAAATATTTTCTACGCTTTTAGATATAACTAGCGTTTACCCGCGGCTTCGCTCGCATTATATCGTACTAGCTGTTGCCCGCGGCTTCGCTCGCGTGGATTTCGTATTTAGGTTGTTACCGGTTTTCCGAAGCAATGAGATATTTTAGTCCAAGGAAATTATTATTTATCCCATCATTTCGGGGTAATTTTAAACTAAGGAAAAACAGGACTAACCCTGCGCAAATCAATGAGTATAATTCAAGATCCAGCTGAATTTTAAATAATATATAGACGTTACTCATAAATTACTCAGAACAGAGGAACTTAGCAGCAGTATCCTAACAAATGTAAAGAGAGAGATGAGAGACACCTTTAAGTAATATTTCAAAATAGAGCTAATTCGCAGAAGTAATTGAGAAAAACTAAAATCCTCTCCCTCTCTCTCCCTCTCCCCCTCCCTCTCCCTCACCCCCTCCCCCCTCCCTCTCTCGACCCCTATCTCCTCCTTCTTCCTCTCCCTCTACTTTACTTGTACCTGTACCTCTACCTACCTCTCTACGTCTCTACCTCTCTCTACCTCTCTACCTCTCTACCTCGCTACCTCTCTACCTCTCTCTACCTCTCTACGTCTCGACTTCTCTACGTCTCTACCTCTCTATCTCTCTACCTCTCTACCTCTCTACCTCTCTCTATCTCTCTACCTCTCTACCTCTCTACGTCTCTACGTCTCTACCTCTCTACCTTTCCACCTCTCTACCTTTCCACCTCTCTACCTCTACCTCTCCCTATCCCTGCCCCTATCCCTACCCCTAACGCCAATTGAACCGCCATCCCCAACATAGAAACGAAACCCATATTTATTTTTAGATATTTCAAACCTATCGCACCCCAACTCCATCCCCAGGGGGATAATGGTATTTCACGTCCACCACGTTGGATTTCGAAATTGCTGCAGTTTTCGTAATCAGCGACCCAATAAACCATACAAACGACACCCATATTCACATTTCAACCCTATCGCACCCCAACCCCATTCCAAGGGAATGGTGTTATTTAACGTCCACCACGTTGAATTTCAAAATTGTTGTAGATTTCGTAATCAGTGACCCGATAAACCATACAAAGGATACCCATATTGGTTTTTAGACTTTTTCACCCCATTTCCCTTTTTTAGGGGTTGAATTTGGGGTGGAATTTCAATAACAGTGATGAATGTTGCATAGATTTACATCATTAATGCCTTAATAATAAATTATGTGGATTTTACTTTAAAAATAAAGAATTTTCAACTTCATCCCCCTTTTCACCCTTAAGGGTGTCGAATTTTAAAAATCCTGAGACACGTAAATATTAATTTTTAGTCGTCAGCCTAAATTCAAATTTTGAAGATCCTAACTTTAAAACTGACGGACTTTCATACAAACTTTCATCCCCTATTTTAACCCCTTAGGGGTGGAATTTTGTAAAACCCTTTCTTATTGCACCCCTAGGCCTCATAAGGAACCTACATGCCAAATTTAGAATCTCTAGACCCAGCGGTTTGGGCTGTGCGTTGATATGTCAGTCAGTCAGTCAGTCAGTCAGTCACCTTCTTCTTTTATATATGTTATAGTCAAAGTCCGATACACAGTCTCTTCGCGGAAGGACTGGTTTATCCTAGGTTTGGCCAAAGCCATCAGGCAATCCCCGAAATACATTTCAATTTCGCCCTTTGCCTGAAGTATTTTTAGTCAAACCCAGGAGCTCCTAACTTTTCAGTCAAACGTCGAAAGTAAATTATTCTGTTTCGGTTTTGGCCTAGTCAATCCTAGAAGCGACTGCAAAACTCGGTCAAACGTTGATCTGAACATGTTTAAACAGGTTCATAATGTCTCTTTAGGTTAGGTTAGGTTAGGTTATACTTTATTGCACATCGTACAAAAGGCGGGCCTAATGCCACACGGCATTCTCTCAAAGCATCTCAAATATAAAAGTGAAAATCACGTAAGCTGACCAATCAGGTGTCAGAACTGGCAGAGTTAAGCGGTTCTTAAGACTTGAAAGCTGCTTAAATGATAAAATGCTTCCAAATATACGAAGATAAGACACTTCATACCTATATCGGAGTTTGACTCGTCAAACCCCGATTTAATAAAATTGTGTTTTGAAGTTTGCCTGACCAAATTAGTCTCTCCCAGGTTTGACGAAAATTGTTTAGTCAAAGGCCGAAAATTTACATTTGTTTGGGCTTTGACTAAGTCATTCAGTCTGACCTGAGGATTGACCAGTCCAACCTAGGAGCGCCGGAGCTTCGGAGTTTGCCTATAACATATATATAGATTTGTGTCATCCTAGTGTATCCTACAGGAAACATGCATTTTAGTTCAGTGCTTGATCTATCTACCTCCCAAATCTCATCGAAATCGGTTCAGCCTGTAAATTGATAAACTAACGATTTTGCCACAAGTCAAATCATACACATTGGACCACGGAGCAGACCTTCTCTGCTCCGTGCATTGGACCAATCGCTGCTGCTCTGTGTACAATTTTACGTAAAACTGAAACTTGTAAAATAAAACACTGTTCTCTGATTGGTCGATGGCATTGTTTGCAAGCATGTGGAAGTGTTTGTTCATACTTACTTACTTACTCCTTTGGCGCAACGACCCAAAATGAGTCTTGGCCTCCGAAACGAGAATACGCCACTGGTCCCGGTCTTGTGCGGTGGTTCGCCAGTCGCCTGCCTGGAGCTCGCGCAGGTCTGAGCTCACTACGTCGATCCACCTATATCTGGGGCGGCCAACCGGGCGTCGACCCGTCGGTTGACCCACGAAGGCTTTCTTGACGTGGCGGTCCTCCCCCATTCTTTCTAGGTGGCCGAGCCAGCGGAGTCTGTGAGCCTTCGTCTCTCCTATTATATTAGTTTGTTCATAGAGTAAACAATTGACATTCAAGCAGTCAGCGTAGGTACACCTCGCGTTAGAAGAACCATTTTACTGCGAGACTCCAAAATTGATTAATTAATTACCTGAAAACTATATTAAAATAAAACATGTATTTTTACTGCCGTTTATGATTTTTCGAAAGTTGGTCAACTTACTAGGACATTGAACAAATTACCTACGATTCTTATCATTTTTCAAATTTCGTGATCACCCAAAATAAAAAAAAACCGGTCAAGTGCGAGTCGGACTCGCGCGCCGAGGGTTCCGATATACCTATAGTATTTTTGGAAGCAATAAAGTCCATTTTCAGGACCGCAAAACTAAATTTGTTTGTAAAGGTTTTTTGCAGATTTCTGAAAAACTGTGCAACTTAGAAAGATCGTTTTATTTTTGCTGTAAAGTTTACATAAACCTCTGTCAACTGTAATTAATTCAGATTTTCCCTTACTCAAACTTCGGAGATAAGGGGGGGGGAATGGTATTTTTTTTGACATTTTTCATCATAACTTGAAAACTAAGAAACTTAAAAAAATACAAAAATATATTTTAAAATGTACAAGTAAAGCCCTTTCATATGATACCCCACTCGAACTAGTAGCGACAATTTGAAATTTGGCCCCCCCTATTTTGGCCCCCTTTACATTAATAATCATACTTTTTTCAAAAAATTTTCATGTGCAATTAAGTTGGGCAACTATATTCTAAAACTATTCCAAATTTCAGCTCGATAGCGTAAGTGGTTGCTGAGATATAGAGGTGTGACAGACAGACGGACAGACAGACAGAGCGGCACCATAAGGGTTCCTTTTTTTACCATTTTGGTATCGGAACCCTAAAAAGACATATGTATATATATATTTTTTTTACAATCCATTGGTGATGTAGAATCACCCCATAGAAGGATCATAAGGGCTCCCGCACACGACCGAGAATCGGTGGCCGATTTTTTGTCGGCATCCCGCTCTGACGTGTTATCACCTGAATCTTCCGTCCTTGTCCTGGCCGATAATCGCCCACCGATTCTCGGTCGTGTGCGGGAGCCCTAACACGTTTTTTTTGTATATTCTGTGGTTTCAGTAAAACAGGATAACCGCAAAGCGCGATATCAAACAAACCGCCATTAATTAAGCGTTTTTTTGTTCCGGCAACATAGCGATAGCTCTACCAACCAAAGCTAACAATAAACTTAATAACCAAGCCTACAGAGTTTGGTTTAGAAATTAATAGACATGCAAACTGACGAATCTAAAGCCACGATCACACCTAGCGGAATTCATAGACTAATTCGGCATACATTGCTGAGAGGCTTGGTTATGTTAATTGCAATATCCTTACTTCAACGAGCAATGTATGCCGAATTAGTGTTTGAATTGAAATAGGTGTGATCGTGGCTTTCGAGTGGTACTTGTTAATCATAATAAATCCGTCTTAAGGATGAGATCGCTCTCAAAATATACTTACACATACAAATTAGACATCTTTAGTGCTATCTCAGACTGTTTTTTATTATATTTTTTATGCGACCAGGTAGTGGTCACTACCGCCCATGTAGCCAGCTGTCTTATTAGTGGCAACATTTGACACTAATAAGACAGCAAAGCACGTTGCCCACCCTGAACAATAAGATGGTGTGTCTCGTGTGCCGGTAATTTCGCTGGCCCCTTCACTCTTCAAACCGTAACACAGCAGTTCAAAGGGGGTGGTACTTCCCCGGACGGACTTTGCACAAAAGCCCTACCACCTAGAAAGCATGAAAGGGATTTATCAGTACGACTCCTCCTAATGCTCAGCGAAGTCCTAGCATCTGATTGCTATTTTTATTATTTCCAGTTTTTCGGCTATAGCTCATAAACCTGTAAATATTTCACTAACAGATCCTTAAATCGAAATATGATCTTTGCAGACTCACATTATTTTTAAAAGACCTATTTAACAACACCCCACACTATGGGTACGCGTTAGCTCAATATTATATATTCTTTGCTATGGGGTAGATAAGAAAAAATATTTCATCCCCACTTTACTTGTAGAGCAGGCACCCTTAGAAAAAATATTTTTCAAAATTTTATTTTACCACTTTGTCAACGTAGATGAAATCTATATTTGCACAAAATTTCAGCTTTCTAGTACTAAGGGTTTCTGAGCTAAGCCGCGGACAGACAGACAGACGGACATGACGAAACTATAAGGGTTACGGAACCACTACAGAACCCTAAAAAGTGGTTTTAGTGACCTAGGTATAATGCGCGCAGCGAAAGATGAGACCTGTCAGATGAAAGTAGAGGGGATTTTGCGCAGGTACAGCCTATAGCGTCCCTCCCCACTAAAGGAGTGATCACACCTAGCTGAATTCAAAGACTAATTCGGCTCACATTGCTCGTTGAAGTAAGGATATTGTAATTAACATAACCAAGCCTCCCAGCAATGTATGCCGAATTAGTCTTTGAATTCAGCTAGGTGTGATCACTCCTTAACCGCCAAAATGGCCTGCGAACTGCCTACTGCGCAGGTTAACCACGTGATCCGTCAAGACTCAAGTCTCATCTTTTGTTGCGCGCATTGTACCTACGTTGTTTGTGCATGCCTCTCTCTGAAAGTACCTATAGGGATTAAAAGAAAACACCTTTTATAATCCGTTTCACGAGTCAATGCAAAAGCTTACCAACACATTTTTAAAGGATATTGTGCTCTATGATCAATAGTAATCAGCTGAAGCTGTCAGAAAAACAGTTTTTGGAGAAAAGGTGGAAAGAAGAAGAATGTGTGGATGGATAAAAGTGTACAGGCAGCTGTTTGTGAGAAGAAGAAAGCATGGTTAGATTGGTTAGCTGTAAAAGCTAATCAAAGAATGCAGAAGGCCACAAGTGATGATGTTAGTGTAGCACGAAACGAATATAAAAGAGTGAAAGGTATTGTAAAGGATGTTGTTGAGAAAAAGAAAGAGGAGTGTAAGGATGAGTTTGACAGAAGGCTTTCTGAAGATTTCCAGACAAACCAAAAGTTTTTGTGGAAATCCATACGGACAGCCCGAGGAAAGTTTGGAACATCGGAGCTGAGTAAAATCAGAAGCCAGGATGGAAGTATTATAAAAGGTGAAGAATGTGTGCTGAAGAGATGGAAGGAATATTTTGAAAGTCTGTTTGAGAGAGAAGAAGCAGAGGCCAGCGTACCGACCGAGGTCTTCTGTGGAAATGCATGAGAATGAATATGAGAGTAATGTAAGTGAGATAAGTATGGATGAGATCATGAAAGCAATGAAAAGTATGAAATCAGGTAAAGTAGGTGGGTATGATAGAGTGTCGGTCGAAATGTTGAAGGCTGGGCGAGGCATTATGGCTAGTCAGCTGTACCGCCTTTTCAACCTGTGTTGGACGAACGGCCAAGTACCAGGTGACTGGTGCAAGGCTGTGATTGTGCCGCTGTACAAGGGAAAAGGGTCACAACAGGACTGCAAAAATTACCGCGGGATAAGTCTTCTCAATGTCGTCGGCAAAATGTATGCAAAGGTTTTGATTGAAGGAGTGATGAAAGATACTGACGAAAAAATATGGGATGTACAAGCGGGATTTAGAAAGGGAATGGGATGTACAGATCTGGTCTTTTCCTTGCGGTGCATAGCTGAAAAGTTTTTGACCAAAAACCAAAAAGTCTACTGCGCGTTCGTTGATTTGGAAAAGGCCTATGACCGAGTGGTGAGGAATGAATTATGGTCGGCATTGTCTATGTATGGGGTGAACGGTCATATGATTCAAGCACTGAAATCTCTCTATGAGGATTCCAGTGCTTGCGTCAGAATAAACGGGGCGCACACTGAATGGTTTAGCATCGAAAAGGTGTCAGGCAGGGATGTGTATGTGTAGCGTCACCTTGGCTGTTTGAACTACTCATGGATAATTGTTTGACTGATCTGAAAGAGAGTATGTGTGGACTGAGAATGAATGAGTTACTAATCAAATGTCTTCTCTACGCTGATGACCAAGTAATACTTGCGTCATCTGCTGACGAGTTACAGGAGATGGTAACAATGATGAATGTAGCTTTTGATAGGAAAGGAATGAAAGTAAATGTAAGCAAGACGAAAGTAATGGTACTTGAAAGAGAAGAGTGTATGACAGAGTGTACTATATTAATAGGTGGTGAACAAGTCGAACAAGTGAGGGAGTTTGTGTATCTGGGTTCTAAGTTTACGAGAGATGGAAAGTGTGAAAGTGATATCGAAAGAAGAGTGAATGCTGGAAACATGGTGAATGGTGCTCTGCATGCTTTTATGAAGAGTCAGAAGGTGTCTCACAAGGCTCGTCTGGCTGTTCATAGAGGCGTTTTGGCACCAACACTGATGTACGGCAGTGAAAGCTGGGTATGACAGAAAAAGCATGAAAGTAGAATTAATGCAGTAGAAATGAGAGCGTTGAGGAGTATGATTGGTGTGAAATTGATTGACAGGATTAGAAATAGTGTGATAAGAGAACGTTGTGGCGTAAAAGAAGACGTAGTGACTAAAATAGAGAAAGGGATGCTGAGAAGGTTTGGTCATTTAGAGAGGATGAATGAAGGGAGATTGACGAAAGAGATCTACAAGGCGAGAGTGAATGGAAACGTTGGAAGGGGAAGGCCTCGGCGAACGTACACACGGCCGCACATCAGTAGAAACACTATTGGACCTTATGGCCTGGTAATAAGGTTGAAAAATTTTCTACCGACAAGCGGTTGACCGTACCAGGCCCAAATTCAGGACGTTCTGAATAAAGGCCAGGTTAAAAGTACCCTAAACCGACGAGCATGTATGAAAGGATTGATGAAAGTACAGGAAGCAAGAGAAGTATGTCAAGATCGTAGCAGGTGGAGAACTGTGGTCTCTGCCTACCCCGACGGGAACAAGGCGTGATATTATTATTATTATATTATGTTATTTTTTTCCGTCAAATATACCTACTCTGGTTCGTGGTGGTTTGTCTGGTTCTATGGCTGCAAAATGTGTTGGTAAGCGTTGGCATTGACTCGTGAAACGGATCACACGTTATATATTTAATGTTTGCTAATAACAATCCCAGCCAGGGTGACCCCTGACTTTATTATCAATGTTTATATTGTGTTGGGATTGTACAGTTCATACAGACCGATAAAGCTCTGACCGAGGGGTAATTATAGTTAAATCACAACAAAATATTGGAACGCTATCTGACGTGACGTGGCGGGCGCTCAGATATCGGTTACGAAAATATAAATACAATATTTTTCTCTTTGTTTTTATAATGAATGAGTAGTCACTGTTTTTGTTTTACTCTAGTATTTTTAGCTTACTAAGCTCGTGGGCAAAATCATCCACTTTTAACCTCTTAAGCGTATACTCAGTCTGCGGACGAAAGCGACTATTTTCTACTATTTTTGCCGTCGATCCAGCTTACAATTCTGTTACCCAGCCCGTGGTCACAGCTCGTCTACGCACGGGAATTTGTATTTACCTTATTTATTTGTATTTTAACGGCAACAATTTTTTCTCGAAAACGGATTTAACGATTTCGATGAAATTTACTGTAGGTACAGGAGTTTTTAGGGGTGAAAAATTGATCTAGTGTCATGTCTGGGAAAATTAGTTTTCACAGTTTTTTAAATAATTTCATTGCGCGTTTTAGTGCGTTTAAGAAACTTACAGCGCCATCTGTTGTTGAGTAGCATAGCTTGCTCACCCGATGATATTTTAATTATACTGAGCATAGCTCGGTCGCTTCGGCACTAAGTACGTAATATACTATGAAATATCTTAGCGCAAAAATCGTTACAAAATTTCGTAAAGATCAATCGACAGAAGTGGGAAAACCCGACGCCTGACCTACAAGACCATAATATAAAGACCATAATAAAGCCACGATCACACCTAGCTGAATTCAAAGACTAATTCGGCGTACATTGCTCGTTAAGGTAATGATATTGCAATTAACATAACCAAGCCTCCCAGCAATGTGTGCCGAATTAGTCTTTGAATTCAGCTAGGCTGCCTTGGCGCATGCGTGAGAGAGCGCATGGCCAACCATTTACATCCAACAGCTTTAGTAGAAACAATTTCGACTTAATTGCATGGTAATAGAATTTCAAATGTTTCCACTGACGTTGATCGTACAGTATTACCGCGATATCCGTTCAGTTGACATAGTCGCTAGTCGTAAAGATTTTATACAGAGTGTTAATTTGATTGCGTGCCATAGCTCAGGCGGGATCAGAACCAGTAACTGAACAACTTTTCCTATGGAAGATAAATCGAAATACAAAAATAAATTTTTGACCTCCCATAGTATAGAAACTGCATCAGCCATCAGCTGATAGCGCATTTTGTATAGAAGGTCAGATTTGGTTTTTCGTATTTCGACCTATGTTCCTTGGGAAAAGTTACTGATAGGTACTGATCCCGCCCCTGAGCTATGGCACTTAATCAAATGAACAGCCTGTATAAAAAAAGTATTCCAATTTCGACCACCTTCACAGATATTGCGGTCATACCAAGGAGGTTTAAGGGGCTGATAAGAGCTGAATTACCTCCCTTTCTAACAAAAGGCAGAATGCGCGTGCTAGAACGGAGCGGATTCGCGCTGTTAAACGTTTTTCGCTCATTTTTGCATTTTTCTCAAAATCTGTACCCATAATATTAATTATAAAATAGCCATATTATTATTCATAGTCTATTGAATAATGTGTAAAAGTTTTGAAATCATAGATTAATGGGTACTTAAGAAAAACGGTTTAAAAGCAAAAAGCAGAGAGGTAACTTTGGATTTTTTTTATGTCAAACAAAATTTATTTAATCGTGTTTCGGAGTCGGCCATATTATTGTTAAGATGCTTAATTATCACATAATTTTTGTTCACTGCCATATATTGATCACTTTTCGTTAAAAACCTGCTCAGGTGAAGCGTATTTAGGTCTTATCCGCCCCTTTAGGGGATTCCTGCAGTCACTAGCGCCGTCATGGGTTAAAAAATATTGCTCGCTAATCACAAAATTTATCGAAAATCCGGAAAGACAGATTGAAATAAAGGACATCTATAAATAGTTGACTGTAGTTATAGATACAAAAAGTGCCAAAAACGGCCACTTTTAGCAGTTTTTGTATCTGTAACTACAGCAAACTTTATTTATTTACAGAGTAAATAAGTTCTACATAAACAATGGGGTACGTTACCTTCAATCTGTCTTTCCGGATTTTCGATATTTTTGTATTTAGCGAGTAATATTTTATTACTGATGAGAGCGCTAGTGGACCGCAGGTAGACCCTATAGGGTTTTGTTTTGGTTGCCTCGTTGGTGTAGTGCCTCGGAAAAGTTTGCGGAAGCGGGCCTGGCGGGGCTTGACGCACTGATCCGGCACAGGGTAGCCAGATTCAGGGACAGACTGTTTGCGTCTAGCAACCGATTAATAAAAGCAATTACATCTTGCTCCACAACCTTCCCTATATTTTGGTACTGGACACTAGGGTTTCTAGGTGCGTTACAGTCTGCCTCTTAACCTGACTGAACAAAACAAACAAATTCAAGACGAAGTCTTAATTATAATTTTATTTTATATGGACTCAATTTGTCTGAAATAAATCAATTTTATTTTTATTTATTTATTTTAAGCACCCGTACTTTCTGCTAACGAGGGAGCCATATAAGCGTATCCATTTCTCGCGAGGGACCTTCATACTAAAACGTAGGAATTTTTATCAAATCGCAAAAACGTTAAAATTTTATCCTTCTCTTTGAAAAATATGTAACTTAGGACTAACAAATATTATTACTACAGTTCTTCAAGTAAAAGTAGTACAAATAATTAAAGAAAAATATTGTGTTCAAAATCACGCATAAAATGGCTAGGTCAAAAAGGATATAATTTTACTTTCACAAATAAAGTTGATGAAACAATAGATTTGTATATTTGTACAACAAAATCGAGTTTTTTGACTGACTAGTCATAGTCGACCAGTTTTACACTTCACTACCTCATAAAGATTATGTATTAAGACGGACTCTATACAATTTTTACTCTGTGGTGTAAACAGACCCGGTACTGTATGACTCTGTTTCGTGGTTCCAAGAACCCATAACGTAGTTTACAACTCGTACTATAGAACGAACAATTGATATACTTACGAGTAGGTAGGTATATGTGCGGCAACTGCCGGCGGATGAGGAAAACCAACGATTAATTATAGATATCTCGCAAATCTATATTTAATTTTGATTTCCCTATAAAAACGACTAAAAATAACTCTTTTCCGATAGCGCATTTTAAATGAGAAATCAGACATTTTATTCAATTTAGACCAGGAAAACTGAAAAGTGATTCAGTACCTATCTGCCAGCGCAAGGAGTGACTGGAGTTCTCATCATTATGGGGCGAATTCTCATCAATCAATTGCTGAGCTACGGCGATATAATGATAAAAATCCTCTTCTATAGACGTCCAGCTTTCTTACTCAACTGCTTGATTGGCTGAATTGATTATTTCTATATCTGTCTGCACGTCATCAAACTCACGAAATAATTCTTGAAGATTTGTTAATTTAAGCTTTAGTTTACTAATTTCATAAGAGGAAATCTTATCAAGACGAGCCAAGAGAAGCGCAATGGCACTACCTACCTTTTCTCGAAGCACTTCGTAATTTTTTAGGGTTCCGTACCTCAAAATAAAAAAACGGAACCCTTATAGGATCACTTTGTTGTCCGTCTTTCTGTCAAGACCCTTTTTCTCACGAACGAGACAAGGTATCAGGTTGAAACTAATAACGAATATTAAGGTCCATAAACCACACAAGATCTGAAAATTTCAATTTTTACAACTACGCAATCAAAAGATATGACTTTTTATGTCCTCATCTCCATACATTTATGCAAAAAAGCAAAACCTACAGGGTACTTCCCGTTGACCTAAAATTATGAAATTTGGCAAGAAGCTAGGTCTCACAGTACAAATAAAGGGAAATGTCTAAAACCATTAAATATTTAAATTTTTCTCACAACTAATAGTAACCAATTAAGGTGAGCTCCCGTTTCAAGAACTTTTCTATAAAAGAGGGGTCAAGTTGGATAGTCACTGAGTTTTTAAAATCAAACAGCAAAAGCTTTTAGTATATCATATAGTAGATAGATAGGTACGGATCCCTTAGGGCGCGAGTCCGACTCGCAATTGGCCGGTTTTTTTGAACCCTCATAACTTGGGTTTGGATTATACCAGATAAACAAAAATTACATGATATGATGTCAATAGTAGACTATTAATCATGAAAAGTTTCAGTTGCATAGCTCTTATACTTATATCTAAAAAAACCCAATTTCTTCACCAACTTACTGATGGGTAGGGCTTGTAAATACTCGATTCATTTAGTATTCGATCGAATATCCTATTTCCTTCCTACTAATATTATAAACGCGAAAGTTTGTAAGTATGGACGGATGTTTGTTACTCTTTCACGTAAAAACTACTGAATGGATTTTAATGAAACTTTACAATAATATAGCTTATAAATCAGAATAACACATAGGCTACAATTCATAAACCTGCGCAGACGAAGTCGCGGGCACCAGCTAGTTTGATATATTTTTGGGTAGTATTCGAATTATTCAAATATTATTCGAATAACTAAAAAAACTAATTGTTTTATTTTATTTATTTTTATTTTATTTGCAAAAGGTACAATTACAGACTACAGACTAAATTATACAACATAGAAGCACAACAATGTAAACAAATAAATCTGAAGTCCTATTAAAATTGTACACAACACTTTCATAAATTAGTTTTATGAATCATTTCTTTAATTTGCCAGTATATATGACTATGGTACTTCATCATCATGGGGTGCCATCTTCGAAATGAAGTTTGGAGGTCAGCTATCGGTATTCGTCGCGGCGTTGCGCCGCCCTCTTCAACTCGTGGTAGTGTAATCCCGTCCAGTCCCTTATGTCATCGTACCATTTCCGTCTCGGCCTTCCTGGTGGCCTTCTACCCCGTATCTTGCCTTCAAGAATTTTCCGCAGGAATTGAAATGCGGAGCCTCTTTGCAAGTGCCCAAAGAAGGCCACTTTGCTTCTGGCAATGGTCAACAACAGCTCGGGCTTACGCTGCTTGGCTCGTTGCAGGACTTTGGCGTACTTCCCCTCCACATTTTTCCAGCAAAAGCTAGAATTCTGAAAAGAGCTCTCGGTCCTGTAGTGGACATTTCATGAGATGTTATGATGACGATCGTGTAAGTAATAGATAGATAGATAAAACATTTATTCAGTGCCAACAAATACAGCAGAAAAGAAAAACATTTCTAAATTAAATCACTACAGAAATGATGATACAGTCGGCTATCAAATCTAAATTATGCTAAAAACCCGTTATAACAAAACAATATGACACCTACGATACTAAGAGCAAAAGAGACGGCATATGCAATCACTATGCGAAAGAGAAAGATGACATGTTAACCATCGCATCGAGGAATTTGGAGACAATGCCTCATACATATTGAACGAACAGATTACAGATGCTCTCTACTGATTTAATTTACAGTTAAACGCCTACTTGTTCAAACTTAGTTAAAGAATTTACCTTGAATGAGAGAGAATTTCTCGACTCTTAGCTCTTGTCGTAAAGAGTGATGACCAAGAGAGTAATGAGTAAGAATTTGGATTATTGATTGAGAGCGTGAGGAAGGCTGAAGAAGTGATGGATGATACTAAAAAACCGGCCAAGTGCGTGTCGGGACACGCGCAGTATAGGGTTCCATAGTTTTTTTTAATATTTATTTTTTATCGCAAATCCGGTTTTTGAGTTAGTATTTTATAACGTTTATAACATAAACTTTTACCTCCTAATGCTCAGCGAGGTCTTAGCGCCTGATTGCTATTGCTATTTTTTTTTTTTAGTTTTTAGCTATAGCTCATTAAACTGTGAAGCCTACTGTGATAGTTTTCCTTTTAATTTCATCCTACAAAAAATTGCACTTTCAATATTTCGCAAACGGATCCCTAAATCGAAAAATGATCTTAGCAGACATTATTAAAAGACCTATCCAACGACACCCTATGGGGTAGACAAGAAAAAAAAAATCATCCCCACTAAGGGTTATTTATTGACTACGGAACTCTAAAAACCGGCCAAGTGCGAGTCGGACTGGCGCACTAAAGCCACGATCGCAACTAACTGAATTCAAAGACTAATTCGGCATACATTGCTGGGAGGCTTGGATAATGTTAATTGCAATATCCTTACTTCAACGAGCAATGTAAGCCGAATTAGTTTCTGAACTAGGGAAGGTGTGATCGTGGCTTAAAGGTTCCGTACCTGTCTTGAATAAAATATTGTACAAGGTTTTGCACTTATTATTTATTCATAGGGTTTGCAACTTTATTTTAAAAACTTCGCGTCCACACAACCTGACCTCTCTTTAATATGAATGTACTTGAAACGGGAGGTCACCTTAATTGGGTGTAATTAGATGTGAGAAACGTCGTTATATTATAGTAGTTTATGCAACGGTACATAATGAGGGGTATAAAACTCGAGTGTCGGTTTATGGGACGCAGGCGAGCGTAGCGAGCCAAGTTCCATAATAGAAGACACGAGTGTTTTATACCTAATTATGTGGAGTTGCATACACAACTTTATCTACTCTCATATCGTGAATCCTAAAATAATGTGTTCAAAAACTAATCTTAATGTTTGTCTCTTTTTCCGGTGATAACTGCTAAGTGAAGTTCCTATAGCTACTTTAAAAACACACGAAGGCAAATCGTAAATGATTTTATCATTTATTTCATTACAAAACTAATAAAATGATGTAATTACAACTTTTGTTTGCTGAGTTTTCCATTATTGCAATGAAACCTCCTTGCAGCCACAGACTACAAACGCATCAAGCTGTCAATGGCGCGCCTATAAAAATTAAAAAATTGTTTAATAGGTCTCCCGCGATGACTGTTAGTAAATTCAATACTTCATAATACACTCCCACAGATAAAAAAATGCTGCTAAGAGTGTTTCTAAGCACAGATTGACATTATGAAGATGTTAACCTACAATTTTTGAATGCATTATTGAGATTAACGATATGAGAGTAGATAAAATGATTTTAGACTTTTACCTTTGCTTGTACTGTGAGACGTATTTTTTGCCATATTTCATGACTAGCTGTTACCCGCGACTTCGTCCGCGTGGGATTCTATCTATCTGACCATCCATCCATCCACCCTTCCGTCTATCTGTCGTCCGTCCGTCCGTCCAACCATCTGACCAACCGTCCGTCACACCATCCCTGTCCCTACCCCTCTCCTCCCCCTCACCCTCACTCTCCTCCCTCCTCCCCCTCTCCCTATCCCTACCCCTAACGCCATCTTAACCGCTATCCCTACCCTCATATAATCATAGAAACAACACCCATATTGATTTTTAGACCCTACCCAACTGAACTCCATCCCCAGGGGATGATGGTATTTCACGTTCACCACGTTGGATTTCAAAATTTTTGTAGTTATCGTAATCAGCAACCCAATAAACTATACAAACGATACCCATATCCACCCTTCCGTCGTCTGTCTGTCGTCCGTCCGTCCGTCCAACCATCTGTCCAACCGTCCGTCACACCATCCCTGTCCCTGCCCCTCTCCCCCTCCTCCCCCTCACCCTCTCTCTCCATTTCCCCCTCCCTCTCCTCCCTTCTCCCCTTCCCTCTCCCTCTCCCTATCCCTAACGCCATCTTAACCGCTATCCCTATCCTCATATAATCATAGAAACAACACCCATATTGATTTTTAGACCCTACCCAACTGAAATCCATCCCCAGGGGATGATGGTATTTCACGTTCACCACGTTGTATTTCAAAATTGTTGTAGTTATCGTAATCAGCAACCCAATAAACCATACAAACGATACCCGTATTGGTTTTTACTTTTTTACCCTTTTCCCTTTTTTAAGGGGTTGAATTTGGGGTGGAATTTCAATAACAACCACGTTGCATAGAATTACAACCCTTATGCCTAAATAATAAATTATGTGGATTTTACTTTAAAAATAAAGGATTTTCAACTTCACCCCCTTTTCACCCTTTAGGTTGTCGAATTTTCAAAAACCCTGAGACACGTGAATATTAATTTTTAGTCGTTAGCCTAAATACAAAATTTGGAGATCCTAACTACAAAACTGACGGACTTTCATACAAACTTTCATCCCCTATTTTACCCCCTTAGGGGTGGAATTTTGTAAAACCCTTTCTTAATGCACCCTAAGACCTCACAAAAAACCTACATGCCAAATTTGGAATTTCTAGACCCAGCGGTTTGGGCTGTGCGTTGATATGTCAGTCAGTCACCTTCTTCATTAACATTAAATGCGTTTTCCCGTGGGAATTAAGTGTTTTCCCGCGGTAAAAAGTAGCCTATGTGTTATTCCAGGACCTATCCTATATGTGTGCCAAGTTTCATTAAAATCCATCCTTCTTCATTAACATTAAATGCGTTTTCCCGTGGGAATTAAGTATTTTCCCGCGGTAAAAAGTAGCCTATGTGTTATTCCAGGACCTAACCTATATGCGTGCCAAGTTTCATTAAAATCCATTAAGTAGTTTTTACGTGAAAGAGGAACAAACATCCATACATACTTACAAACTTTCGCGTTTATAAATATTAGTAGGAAGGATAGGATAGGATTAGTAGGATTCTTGGTCAACGGGAAGTACCCTATAAGTTTTGGTTTGGTTCATAAATGTTGGCTAAAATGGGTACATAAATAGCCGTATCTTTTGATTGTGTTGTCATACAAGCTTGAAATTTGCATACCTGCAAGGGTCAATAGACATAAATACTTGTTACAAATTTCAACTTGATAACTCTACCCGTTCGTGAGGAAAAGGGTCTTGACAGACAGACGCACGGAAAACAAAGGTTTCGAAATTTTTAGTTTTTTGAGGTACAGTACCCTAAAAATAGAAATCATCAGCAAAAGATTTAAAGAAATGCTTTCATGTGCATTTTTTTACGATTGCAACTTTACCTTGAAATTAACTACTCGCCATATCTGACAAACAGGAAGTTTTATCAGTTACTGTTGTTTATAATTATAATCACAGAGCAAAGTAGAGTCCGCCATAATTATACATATTTTGTATGAGCTAGTAAAGTGTAAATAAAGCGTATCCTAGTCGACTAAGTATACTAGTCGGTCAAAAAACTTAGTTAAGTTTTACAAAAATCTAGAAATCCTTAAAAATCTAATGTTTTAGCATGGTTTTAGCTAAACTTTGTTTGCGAAAGTGAAAATATATCCTTTTTAGGGTTCCATAGTCAACAAGGAACCCTTATAGTTTCGTCATGTCCGTCTGTCTGTCCGCGGCTTTGCTCAGAGACCCTCAGTACTAGAAAGCTGAAATTTTGTATGGATATGTATTTCATCCACGTCAAGAAAGTAGTTTAATAAAATCTAAAAAAAATATTTTTTTAGGGTACCTCCCGTACAATAAAGTGGGGGTGAAAAATCTTTTTCTTGTTCACCCCATTGTGTGGGGTTCGTTGGATAGGTCTTTTAAAAATAATGTGAGTTTGCAAAGATCATTTTTCGATTAAGGGATCCGTTTTCGAAATATTCAACTTGAAAGCGCCATTTTTTTGTGGAGTCGAGTGTCCCCCCCCCCCCCCTGCCAGCTAAACGGTAGATAATGGAAATGTGAAAAAATTCACAGTAGTAGTATATATGATGAAATTAAAAGGAAAACTATCACAGCTAAGTAGGCTTCACAGGTTAATGAGCTATAGCCGAAAAACTGGAAATAATTTAAATAGCAATGGCAATCGTCAGGCGTTAGGACCTCGCTGAGTATTAGGAGGTATAAGAATTTTATGTTATGATATGAACGTTATGACATACTTAGTCAACCAACACCCGTTTTCGATGAAAATTGTTAAAAACTACTCAACCCTATATTGCGCGAGGCCCGACACATACTTGACCGGTTTTTACTTGTTAATTGATCATTAATACTAAGAACGGAAGCTGAAATAATTCGTAATAGCCATTTTTTTGAGTGATTTATAACACCGCTTTTTTTCTGAATTATTTTTACCAGAAAAACTGTGGTGATAATATTTGTTAGTCCCAAGTCACATACTTATTTCTCAGCACTTTTAATGTTGAGGCGGCTATTATGTAGAGCGAAGCTTGGTCGCCCAGGTACTGATGATTAACTCAAGTCAAACTTTTGGTTTCAGTCATGAGAAGTTGACCGCTCGCGATGTGGGCGCAGACAGGCGCCCCCTTGTTGCTGACAGGGGCGCTGCTCGTGTGGGCCCTGGGGGCGCCAAGTGCTGTGGGGGCGGAGGAGTGCCCCCGGGGATGTTCCTGTAGTCGATTGCAAGAATTGGATTTGTATTGTGAGCTGCCGCGAGGAAACATCTCCGTCAAAGGCGTACCGCGTTCCTCCATCAAGATCGTCTGCGAGCCTGATGTAAGTTTTCTACTAAATTTGATACTCTTTGTCATGATCATCATCATCATAACATCCCATTCCAAATGTCCACTACAGGACAGGGAGCTCCCTCCAGAATTATAGCTTTTGCTGGAAAAATTTGGAGGGGCAGTACCATAGTCACCTCGCTTGTTAGCGTTACTGCTGGCACCATGGACCGCGTTTGTAGGTGACCACAGTAAGTAAGATGGTATGATACACAGGAGGATGTTGCTGCCCATCCTCTAGTTTATTACCCTTAATCGCCTCTTACGACACCCACGGGTATGTATGGGATGGTACTATTCTTTGCCGGCACCACAAGGGACACACGTGATCTTTATCATGATAACTTTATAATTACTGGAAGGCATTCAAGAATCCATCCGAAGAAATCCGCCTGTCTGGAGCCGGCAACGAATAGTACCAACCCACCTCTACCCGTGAGTGTCGTAAGAGGCGACTAAGGGCTTATGAATCAGAAGATGGGCAGCAGTATCTTTCTGTGTATCGTACCATCTTTCATACTGCAGTCACCAACAACAGCTGTCGCCAACCGCAACGCTTACAAGCGTGGTGACTATGATGGTAAATCCCCTCCTAAGTACCACGCAGTTTTGCTGAAGTTCTGGAGGGACTTCCCTGTCCTGCAGTGAACGTGTTATAGAATGATATATATGTATATGTATCGCCATGGGTTCCCTACTTTACTTCGAAACATCTTTGATCGAAATACTATTCACCGAACACTATCCACCGAATGATTGATAGTGCGACGCCTTGTTTGTTCGAATGATCATACATCGATGCTTTGTTTGTTCGGTACATCTATACACTTCCACAGACCGACTGCTAGGCCCGATCTATTAGTTGGATTATATATATATATTGTGAAGAAATCAGTAGCAGTCCTGGAAACTGAAGCTCAAAAGGTTGGTCTGAGAATTAGCCACGGAAAAACCGAATATCTCTTCATGAGACGCTATAATATCCGCGTAAGACCTAAGGGACTACAAGTTGGAGATATTGAGTACAAGGGACTGGCTAATTTCAAATACTTGGGCTGTACTGGAAATCTACTACTAGGAAATCGATATTCGCATCCAGAACGCTTTAAGATGTAGCGCCGCCTTACACAAGGTTTTAGTGTCCAAGCTTCTCAGTAAAAGCACCAAAATCAGAGTCTATAAAACTGTCATTAGACCCATACTCATGTATGGATGTGAGGCTTGGACACTAACTCTCAAAGAGGAGAATAAACTCCTGGTAGCCGAAAGGAAAATTCTCCGTAAAATTTTCGGCCCAAGACAGAGGGAAAATGGAACATGGAGACTCCTCAAGAACACCGAAGTCGAAGACCTCCTGGCTGACTCCAACATCATAGGCGAATTTAAGGCGCACAGACTGCGCTGGCTTGGCCACCTTATTAGGATGGATGACGATCGTGGTGTCAAAAGAGCCTATCTAGGATGTCCAACAGGCAAAAGACCGGTTGGGCGCCCCCGGTATCACTGGCAAGATGCGGTGGAAGCCTACGCGAGCTCCAAGCTAGCGACTGACAAGAGACCGCACGAGACCGGGAGAAGTGGCGACATCTCGTATTGGAGGTCAAGACTCACTTTGGGTCGCTGAGCCAGCGTAGTAAGTAAGTAAGTATTGTGCGTGCAAGTTATCACGTCAATAAGTCTTATAAAATCTAAATTGAACTACCTAAAAAGAACTTGATTCTGTACGCACGGCAGCAAGCAAGTTGAAACAAAACCAGTATAAACTGAACCAGCGCTACCCTACAAACACCCGAAACCAAAGACCCGCTCGAGGTCAAAGTGTTTCCACCGACGAGCGGCCGTGTGTACCTACGTATTTATGAAACAAAGCTGTAGGCCATGCTGTCTTGGTTTACATCCAAAGCGGTGTTAGACTCGCTCTATTTGCATTGTATTCTATACAATGTGTTCAGTTAATGGAATAAGCGAAACCCCGTCCATCCATTCCCGTATAAAAAATCTGAAAAAAAAAAATCTAGATATTGTTATTTTAAAAATTCATCGTTGTTCTAGTAGATTTTTAAGCTATATTTGCGCGTCCGCCTCGCGTCCGCGCACGCCACGCCCATTTCCCTCCCCTCCTCACCGCTCATACACCGCGCGCCGCCACCGGCCGCCAGCGCGCATATCCACAGAAATATTTAAAAGCGGATTTTTTTTAATACCTATCAAAAAAAGTACCACTATCAAAAACCCGTGAAATTGATTCCACTCCCGATTCTGAACAAACTATTTTCTCAGTTTCGCTTATTCCGTTAACACGTTGTATAGAATCTGCGTTGATAACAGAAGACAGTAGGTGTCATGGGCGGTAGTGACCACTTACCATCAGGTAGCCCACCTGCTCTTTTAGCCACTTGTGACATAAAAAATATTAAAAAGAAAATTGGAAATATGATTTCAGTGCGAAGGCTTTACAGTCGACGAGCTTCCTCAGATGGAGTACGGGCGCAACGCGTCTATCCGTCTCGAGTTAGAGTACTGTCCGCCACCCCCTTCATTCACCCGCGCCGCCCCCCGCCTGGGTGCGGCCCATATCGAGCAGCTTTACATCCGCAGCCCGCCGGGGGGCGTCGAACTCACTCCGGGCCACGTCGCAGGACTTGACCACTTGGAGAGGCTATGCGTTTACGGTGACTGTAAGTAAAGTTAGACCTTCCCTAAAATTTGCAGCAATTCACTCGTCAATACAAATATAGACTTTATTTACATATATAAACAACGTTCACATAAGCGTGACTTGCAACGTGGCTGTTACGACTAACGATGACACCGAAATTCACAAAAAAGAGAAAAAGTATTTTTTTTAGTATGTTGTTAAAATATCAAAAAAGTGAAACAACCACATCATTAAATATTATTTTTCTAAGTTATTGTAAAAAAAAAATATTGTATTCTTGATAAAAAAAAAATATTGCAATTTAATGGTTACAAATGGGAAAAAATGGACAAAATAATGGTCATTTTAGAATTGTTTTTCTTCTGTTATTTATACTAATTAAATTAAAATTTTATATCGACCAACATCACTTCTCACATTTTGTTTATTACTATACTTTTTTTCTGCTACGATAAATACCATATTTATTGTAAAAAGTAGTTACGAAGTTATTCAGTCTCAAGGTCATTCAGGCAGGACTAGCCTTAAGGCGGTTGCCGGGTGGCAGCACCTTACTTTTAGAAATAAATTTATTGCGTCGCAAATACAAAACTTTTCAGTAGTATTGTTTGTTTGGCGGCAATATAGGGTAGTTATATATGTTATAACCCATGACATCATAGCTTAGCTTATCATTTATAGCTTTGTATTGGTAAAGTGCTAAAAGTGGCCGTTTTTGGCAGTTTTACAATACAAAGCTATTCATGATAAGCTAAGATGTGATGTGATGGATAATAAAATATAGAACTACCCCAAATTGCCGCCAATCAAACAATCCTTATTAAATGTTTTGTATTTATGACGCAATAAATTTATTTCTCAAAGTGGCAGCACTTCTGCTCAGCAACCACCTTAAGTACTACTTGGGTAGAGTCTATAGAGAAAAGTGCTTAGCGATTGTGGCCTCAAGAAAGTAAAGCCGCGTTAACGATAGGTTCGTTGCTTGGGAGGCAAGGGTTGGATGGGTTGCTTTCGACTTGGTGCCTACCATAGAGCTTCACGAACTTCCGCGCACGCTCTAAGGTCCCGACTGATTCCAGTCGCTATAACATTAGTCTAGGAAATGAAGCGGATCGTTGTATAAAGACCCATGCATTAAATCCTCAGTCGATGAAACTTTGCTGAGGTATTACACTATATGATATGAGACAAACCTTCTATAAAAAAATCCAAAAGAAAATCGGTACTTTAATTTTTCTTATACCAAAATGTTAAAAAATTTATAAACAAAAAATTTTGATGAATTTTTTTTGGATATTTTAAATTTACATTAAATTCATGATACCTTTATCATCATGTCAAATAAAATCTGCCTGAGAGAGTTATGTTGGGGTCAACAACTGCTTCATTTCCTACACTACATTTGGCAGCCTGCTAACTCAGACATTATGGACTCGTCGTAGCTCGACGTCGTAGGTTGAAGGTAATTCTATGTTATAGACCGCCGAAAGGCCACAGTAATAAATGTTTAGTATATGTAAGATAACACCTGGGACCGACTGCTTACCGAGCCTCTTGAAGAACAAAATAATGCTGAAAGATTACCCCATCCATAAAACAAATCCACCCAATGGGTGCCCGCCCGCACACGTTAAATCCGCGATTTGCGATCCGGTAGAGATGCAGCTATAGGAAGGAAAGAAATAGTAGTATAATACACCTAGTCTATGGTCCTATAGCTGCATCTTTACCGGATCGCAGATCGCGGATTTAACGTGTGTGGGCACCCAATTATACGTTAGTATTATATAGTCTAAGGCAAAGAGATTTTAACCTCGCTGCGCTCGGTCAGCGAGGTTCAAATCTCTTTGGTCTAAGGCACCCAATGCGCATGTGTTTACTAAGGCCGCGTTCCGAATTGAGTGGAAATTACCCTGACAGCAGAATAGCATTAAACGACTTTCAAATGTGTGGTCAAGACTTGGAGGAGCTAGGTCAAGACAGACTGCTGTCAATTTATAATTATTTCCCAAGATCAGCACATCCGTAAAACAAATCCACATAGTGAGCTTAAATGTGTTTACTGGGGCGCGTTCCGAATTGGGTTGAAAAAATTACCTTGACAGCAGAATAGCATTAAATGACTTTCAATTGTGTGGTCAAGACAGACTGCTGTCAAATGGTAATTATTACCCAAAACGGAACTGCCTCTCAATTGTACAATTTCTGTCATCAGTGCCGGACGACCCCATCTCAGTTCCTCCTTCAGTGCTGGCAGCTCTCCCTGCTCTGCGTCACCTCACCATCAGCCAGGCGCGCGTGAACCTCACTTCTCACAACCTCACCGCCCTCATCAACCTCATACATCTGGAGCTTGGCAGCTGCCATCTTCAGCGGATACCTGATCGAGCGTTCAGTGGTCTTCACAAGTTAGAGAGACTGTTTCTCTCCAATAATAATCTTGAGGTAGTGTTATTGGGTTCAATCAATAATACGAGTATAACAATGCATTCCGTGTGGTGTTGGGGCTGCCGCGATTCTGTAGCGCATCAGGACCTAGAGACAAACGGCTTTATACAAAAAAAAAGGATTATTTCTTAATGACTTGTAACCATTTGTTATAAATAAATATTTCATTTTCATTTCATTTTTCATCTTCAATCGCAAACGCTAGAAAAATAGAATGAAAATGTACGAGATTGACATTAGCTAACAAAATGTTGCGTGACAGCTAATGTTATTCCCATACATTTTTATTCTATTCTCTATAGGCGTTGCTTAGTTGGTTGCGTAGGTGGCCGAAACGGCTATCCGTTTCGGCCGCCTACGCAACCGAGTTTGCAACCAGTTGCGCAGTAGAATTTTATCTTCTTCCTTGGCAACTATCTTCTATCGCTACCAGTTGCAAGCCAGGAATTTTCTAAAAGCGTTTGCGATAATAGCCTAATAGGAAGCCTCTTATCTCAGGGCCCACGGATGTTCGCGGAAGCACGAGTAGTTTGTTTGTATGCAACTATGTGCGTCTCTGGTGCGCAGGAGTCGGGACAGCACCAACACTACCAATCTGTTAGCTAACATACATACCGGTCAAAATCATAACCCTCCTTTTTTCCGTAGTCGGTTGAGCCTGAAAACTCCAAAAAAAAAACACTTTTCTTGAATGAAAGGCGTCTTTTACATCAATCCATAATGAGGGCGATTTTGTATTGCTTTTTCAGGAGCTGACCGCGCAGCAGCTATTAGGCCTGGTCTCACTCCAACAGCTGAGCATCCCCTCCAACTGGCTGACTTCCCTACGAGGAGTAGCTTCCTCCCTGCCCTCACTGCGGGTCCTCAGCGCCTTCAACAACCGCTTCCATGTGCTACCCGCACTTACCAACCTCACTAAGCTGGAGCAGGTACGAGTACAACTTGGCCTACCATAGTAAAGATACGATCAGGCCTGGTCTCACTCCAACAGCTAAGCATTCCCTCAAACCGGCTGAGTTCCTTGCGAGGAGTAGCTTCCTCTCTGCCCTCACTGCGGGTCCTCAGCGCCTTCAACAACCGCTTCTACGAGTACGACCTGCCCTCACTTACCAACCTCACTAAGTACACCAGTAAAACTACGGTTTTGCAAAACATTAAATGTTAATAGCTACTTTTTTGTGTATATCGTATATAAATATGATATTAAGACACAATATTTACGAATCCACCTAAAATTTAAATCGGAATAGTTTTTTCGAAATACAGCTTAGGCAAAAATATTAATAGACAATTATACACTTTATATCATAGATAAACGTATATTTTACATATAGGCATCAAAATCCACCATAAATATATTTAAAAATATGAATATTTTTCAAAATATAAGATCGACATTTATTTTCATATATAAGGCCCAATAAAGTCGAGGTAAAATACGAGAAGTAAACTGAGCTAAACTTAACCTTTTTAAATGTAAGTGATTCTTATATATATTCACAGAAATCCCATACAAAATAAAAAAAAACCGGCCAAGTGCGAGTCGGACTCGCGCACTGAGGGTTCCGTACCACCACATAAACATAATTGTATTAGTTGAAATTTCAGTAAGTTAATGTGCTAGATTTTTTGAGTTCCACACGCGCTTGACCAAATTTTATTATTTGTTGTTATTTTATACCCTATAAACATACCAATTTTCAAGTTTGTAAGTGTTCCCGTTTTTAAATAGAACTAAAACAAAAATCGCCTCAGCAACCATCCAACTTGACCCCTCTCTTATATGAATGTTCTTGAAACGGGAGCTCACCACAATTGGTTACCATTAGTTGTGAGAAAAGTTGTAATATTTAATGATTTCAGACTTTTCCCATTATTTGTACTGTGAGACCTAGCTTCTTGCCAAATTTCATAATTTTAGGTCAACGGGAAGTACCCTGTAGGTTTTTCATTTTTGAATAAATGTATGGAGATGAGGATATAAAATGCCATATCTTTTGATTGCGTCGTTGTAAAAAATTTAAATTTTCAGATCTTGTGTGGTTCATGGATCCTAATATATGGTATTAATTTCAACCTGATACCTTTACCCGTTCGTGAGATAAAGGGTCTTGACAGACAGACAGACAGACGGACAACAAAGTGATCCTATAAGGGTTCCGTTTTTTTCTTTTGAGGTACGGAACCCTAAAAAAGGTTTTTGTAATCGGTGGTTTACAAAGATTTTGTAAACATTTATGTTGGATTTGCCAAAAATGTGAGTACTTAGCACTATTTAAATTATTAGAAAACAAAACGGCTCTATTACTATTTTTGGTTGCGAAGATAAACTTTATTTAAATTTCGTGGTATAAAAGTTAAATAATACAAAAAAGGTTTTGAGGTGGATTCATGTATAAAATGAAAGTATGTATTTTTTCCCAAATTCCATATTTTTTTAATCTTTGGACGGCAAAATAAATAAATAAATGGGGTAAATTTAGGTGGAACAGAAATATAATCTATAGATATGAAAAAGAAACACGGCTATTACAAATTATTTCCGTTTCGCCATACAATCAATGGTCTCGTAATTTTACTGGAGTAAAGCTGTAACAGGTACGAGTATAGCTTGGCCTGCCATAGCAAAGATAAGGTCTTTCGGTTTTTTACAGATTTAACCGATGAGTGTCTATAAACTCCACGAACGTACCGCAGGATTTCACCCTCATCTAGTATTCACCCTCACCTAGCATTCAGCATCAAAGCGCTTTGCTACTTCTTTAGGGTGCCGTACCAAAATGATGACTGTCTGTCTGTCACCCGAAAAATAAAAGGACGTGTTCAGTCAACAAAACTGGGAAATGAAAAAAATCTTTGACCTCTCCATACAAATTGCTCACTCTGGTCGAAAATTTGGTATAAAGAGGTCAATTTTTTTTGGGAAAAGTTGTTCCTGAGCGCGCCCTATCATTTTTCGGTACAACGTCCCTTACAACCTATATAATAAACCTGTTATAAGTATGAATTTTGCTTACGACAGGCTTATGATTGAATTTTTATGATATCTCAAATACCAACGGTTCGCAGGTGGACATATTCAACAACAACGGCTCAATGAAGGTGTCCCCTCGAGCTCTGGCCGGACTCCCTCAGCTGACGTCAGTGAACCTCGCGCAGAGCATGATCGAGGACATTCCTGCTGACTTCCTCTCCGGATCCATCAACGTGAAGGTACACAAAATTGCGAATGAAAATTCCAGCAAAAGCTAGAATTCTGGAGGGAGCTCCCTGTCCTGTAGAGGACGTTTCATGGGATGTTATGATGAGTTAGCCGTCTGTAGTATGTTTTTGGAAACAATACCACTTTCTCCAAAAACTTATATTATATTTGTTTTCAAACATTACCAGGTGCTCCTACTCCCCCGCAACAGGCTGAAGCAGCTTCCGGTGGGGGTGTTTGGAGACCAGGCGGCGCTCGAGCAGCTGGACTTGAGCGGAAACCAGCTGGAGACACTGCCCTCCAGGCTGCTGGAAGCGCTCGCTCGGCTGAAGACACTCAAGCTGGATCACAACATACTGCTGCAGCTACCTTCGTAAGTCTTCACATAAACTGATAAAAGCCCTCGTCCACACAAAAATACACTCACCCAGACACACTCTCAAACACACACACACACACTCACACAAACACACACTCACACAAACACACTTTCATGTTCAGGCCTTTGTGTGAAACTCCGCATAGTAGGTATGCAACGCGGCGCGGGAATGCGTCTGCCCAAGGCAGTCCATTTTACTTTTATTTATGTCATCTTAAGCTTATGGCGGCAAAATAGGTATTGATTGAACAATATTACATACCTACTTGCATCTCGCTCAGTATCTCATAAAGTGACAAAATCATCGCCTTAGCCCACCTGTCCGCGATCACAAGCGATTTAAAAACGTGGCCTAAGCGGTACACTGCAAGTATCGACTTTATGCTTAGACCGTAAAGTTGAAATTTGTCGGCACCCCGCCAGGGAATGACGGATCTGTAAACGTTAGTTTACTATTATTTAAATCTGTGCTTATAGTTGTTCTAAATTTGCATGTTTGTTTTCTTTGTTTGTCTTTGTTCTTTTTGTAACATGTATCATCAAATCCAGATTACGCAGAAGCTTGTAACACAGTTTTAACTAGCACAAGCTTCTGAGTTTCTACACTAAAAACCTTAAAGTTGCAAATAAAGAATTTATTATTATTATTGTATTGTTCAACTAACCACGCTCTGCTACCAATTATTGAGGACTTTAGGTTCTAGCTGAGATAAACCACAAAATACCGAGTAATAATAGATATATTCAGTTGAACAGTTTTCGGCATAATGAAAAAAATACGAATGACACGGTGGCATTGACACTTTCCTACACCGTGTACGAGTAGGTGGATCTGTTGAGGTTTTCCAACAACTTTCAAGCTGGATCAACTTGCTTCTGCAGCTGCCAGCGTAAGTCTTCTCACTCGAATAGAGCAGCAAACCAGATAGAGCAGCAGCCACATAGTCTTCTTCTTCTATCGTGTCGATGGCAACACTTATACTTTGTTAGACCAGTATTCGGCAACGCAGATAGCATATGGTCTGGCCTTGTACAGATCCTTTACGAGTATTAGGCATGATGCGCATGCTGTGAAGTGGGACATAGTTTGTGGCTTCACACCGCAGTCGCAAATGATTTTTCTGGAACTCTGGAGGGAGCTCCCTGTCCTGCAGAGGACGTTTTATGGGATGTTATTTATTATGATGGATGAAACTGAAAGTTTTTTAATCTAGGTATTTTCTGTGGTATTTTCTACCTAACTACCCGTCTGTTGCGAACCCTAAAGGCGGATTATTGACGTGACGTTGCAACGAACTTGATGATGTTGATGTATTTCATTCCCTTTCCAGCGACTTGTTAGTAGGCGTGTCTTCTCTACGCACACTGAGTGTGTCTCACAACCGGCTGAACGGCCTCAGAGCGAGCAGCCTCGCGGGCGCGCCTCGCCTCGCCGAGATCAACCTGAGCCACAACAATATCACCGAGCGGGACAGATCCGGCGGTCTGGATGAACAGGTCAGATGGCAAACGGAGCTTTTGTGAAGAAATCGGTCAAGTGCGAGTTGGACTCGCGCGCCGAAGGTTCCGATATCATCATGAAAACAATGAAATGTCCCCTACAGGACAGGAAACTCCAGGAAAACAATGTGGAGGGGAAGTGCCACAGTACCATGCTTGTTAGCGTTACGGCTGGTACCATGGACTGCGGTTGATGGTGACCGCAAATTGTAAGATGATACGATACACGGAAGGATGCTGCTGCAAAAAATGCAAAATGTCTATGTTGGAATTTTCAAATAAAGATCTTTTATATGATACCCCTCGACTTAATCACGACAATTTGTTTACAAAAGTTGGAGGCTCCAAGAAACCACCCTTTCAGATGGTGCTTAACCTCACATATCCTATACCATTAAACGAGCAATATTTGTAAATATATTTGTAATCGGTTTCTCGATAACGGCTCGTAACGATTTGGATGAAATTTACTTAATTTGGGGCGAAAAATCGATCTAGCTAGGTCTCATGTCTGGGAAAATTTGTTTTCCCCGTGTTTTTTTTTTCAATACCGCGATTTAGACAGGAACCTACAGCGCCACCTGTTGGCGATCAGCGTAGCTTGCTCACCCGATGATATTTTAGTGTTGAGGTATTATACAACGTGTTAATGCAATAAGCGAAACTGAGAAAATAGAATCATTTTCACTGGTTTTTGATAGGGGTTATTTTTTTTATTTTTGTTATTAAAATTTTTGCCGCTTCTAAATATTTCTGTGAATATGCGCGCGGGAGTGAAGTGGCCGTGGCGTGCGCGGACGCGAGATGGACGCGCCATGATAGCTTAAAAATCTACTAGAACAACGAGGAAACTTTAAAATAACAATATCTAGAAAAAAAATTCTTTTTGTAAGATTTTTTACGAACATGGATGAATGTATGAAGGTTCCGCTTATTCCATTAACACGTTGTAAATCCTATCTTACTAATATTATAAACGTTTGTAAACTTACAAATTTGTATGGATGTTTGTTACTCTTTCACGTAAAAACTACTGAATATATTTAAATGAAACTTTACAATAATATAGCTCATACATCGGAATAATACATAGGCTACAATTTATCCTGCGCAGACGAAGTCACGGGCACCAGCTAGTATACAAATATTGCTCGTTTGATAGTATAGGATAGCCAGAGTTATTTTGTACAACGTATACTATCTAATTTAGCCATAAGATTAAATAAAATTAATTTACATCCAAAACGATCTAACGATGAATGAACGTAAAAGTGTTGTCGTTGCAGAGATACGAGGAGTTTGGTGCGACATTCAACTCTCTCACCAGCCTGCGAGTTCTCGACCTCAGTTATAACAACCTCAGCGCCGTGCCGCCCTCTATCTCTTCAGTTGAGCTCGAGCGTCTCGACCTCAGTCATAACCGCATACATGAGGTCAGTATACTACTTGCAGAGGTCAGTATACTACTTGCAGAGGTCAGTACACTACTTGCAGAGGTCAGTATACTACATATAGAGGTCAGTATACTACTTACAGAGGTCAGTATACTACATGAGGTCAGTATACTACTTGCAGAGATACGAGGAGTTTGGTGCGACGTTCAATTCTCTCACCAGCCTGCGAGTCCTCGACCTCAGCTATAACAACCTCAGCGCGGTGCCGCCCTCCATATCCTCCGTCGAGCTCGAGCGACTCGACCTCAGTCATAACCGCATACATGAGGTCAGTATACTACTTGCAGAGGTCAGTATACTACTTGCAGAGGTCAGTACACTACTTGCAGAGGTCAGTATACTACATATAGAGGTCAGTATACTACTTACAGAGGTCAGTATACTACATGAGGTCAGTATACTACTTGCAGAGATATGAGGAGTTTGGTGCGACATTCAATTCTCTCACCAGCCTCCGAGTTCTCGACCTCAGTTATAACAACCTCAGTGCGGTGCCGCCCTCCATCTCATCCGTCGAGCTCGAGCGACTCGACCTCAGTCATAACCGCATAAACTATTTTCAGAGGTCAGTATACTACTTGCAGAGGTCAGTATACTACTTGCAAAGGTCAGTATACTACTTTCAGAGGTCAGTATACTACTTGCAGAGGTCAGTATACTACTTGCAGAGGTCAGTATACTACTTGCAGAGGTCAGTATACTACTTGCAGAGGTCAGTATACTACTTTCAGAGGTCAGTATACTACTTGCAGAGGTCAGTATACTACTTGCAGAGGTCAGTATACTACTTGCAGAGGTCAGTATACTACTTGCAGAGATACGAGGAGTTTGGTGCGACGTTCAATTCTCTCACCAGCCTGCGAGTCCTCGACCTCAGCTATAACAACCTCAGCGCGGTGCCGCCCTCCATATCCTCCGTCGAGCTCGAGCGACTCGACCTCAGTCATAACCGCATACATGAGGTCAGTATACTACTTTCACATACAGAAACTGAAACTTTAAGAGATAAAGATGTTTGTTCTTGATTTTAGAGATAAAAAAACTGATACTCTATAGAATAATATTATTGATATTTTTTATTCTTTTGCTTGCAATTCAGTTGGGCATTTATATTCTAAAACTGTTCCAAATTTTAAATCGATAGCATGAGTGGTTGCTGAGATATATAGCTGTGACAGACAAACAGTCGCACCGTTTTTACCATTTTGATTCGAAACCCTAAAAAATGTGGTCAGTGCAACATCTCAATAGCTTCCATCTCTCCCTTTCTCGGTTTCTTTCACGTGCTAAAACCATCCACATTCATCAAGTACCTGCTCCTGAAGCTAATATAGGAACCAATAGAAAGTCATGTTGTTTACTATCATATATTCTGTGGTCATGTCAAAACATTTTGAAGCTAATGCACCGAAAGTACTACAGTATAGATCGCACACCCACAATGGTAATATTGAACCAAAAATTGCAAACACAAAACTAGTTCGGTGCATTAGTTGTATCTTCGTATTAATCAGCGAAAATGTTAACTAAAAATAGCAGTATAGACTCGTTTTTCAACAGCATGTTATGTCCCGCATAAGAATGCAAGTCATTTGAATTTAGTATGGAAAGTGGACTGCCTTAAATGACATGATTTTATTTTATTTGATTTTATTTTAATAACATAGTTCTAAGTATGTTACTAACAATATTGACTGTATGTATGTATATGGTCTGAAATAAAGAATTAGAATTGAATTGAATTCACTACTCTTATGTCGGCAGTCGTGTTATAGTTTTTAACTTTTTTTTTGCAGGTGTATAATGTGAACTTCTGGAGCTCCCACGCGGTGATCTACCTCAACCAGAACGAGATAGAGCGCGTGTACTTATACCCAGGAGTGAGGGAGACGGAACTACCGGCCGAGCTGGCGGTCCCTGTCACTCGCTCCACTCTCTATCTCGATGACAACCACTCCTTCATCTGTGACTGCCAGCTATATCCACTTGCTCAAAGGTACGGGTTCCGTACGACCATATTGTATAATTGTATTAGTTGAAACAGTAACTTAATGTGCTAGATTTTTTGAGTCCGACTCGCACTTGATCAGTTTTTATTATTTGTTGTTATTTTACAGCTTATGCACTATAAATAAACAAATTTTCATGCTTGTAATTATTCACATTTTTACGATAGAGCTAAAACAAAAAATCGAGCAAAATTCGCCTACAAACACGTTTGTAGTAGGGAAGCCTCCCTTAATTTTTTTTTTTTAATTTTTGTATTTGCTGTTAAAGCGGCAACAGAAATACATAATCTGTATATTAATACATATTATCTGATTTAATTTTACTGCTTTGTCGGCGTGGACGAAATGTATATCCTTATCCTTAGTGATAACTAAGTACTAACTAAGGGTGTCTAAGCTAAGCCGCGGACAGACAGACAAACGGACATGACGAAAGTATAAGGGTTCCACCTGTAGAGCCCCGGTGTATCCCGAAGGATACAGAAGAGGATCGAGTTCCCGCGCTTTATATTCTGCCTTATTGCGCCGAAGCTATGGTTTATTTTGGTTTGGTTGTGTATAGGGAGTAATGACCTTTTAAATTACCTTTCGAATGACGTATAAACCATAGATTAAAGTTGGCGGCAATCGGACGGATGACGCGCCAAAGTTCAAAATTTTTGAAAATCTTGGTCACGTGGCAACATCCGACCGATTTGAGTCGGTCAATGGCGGCCGGGGTTCAAGGCCATATTATACCTACGACCGTAAAAATTCGCAACCCTCTTTTTAATTGCATAGATTATTACGAATTTTTTGTATGATGGGATCAGTGAGGTTAAAATGTGGCGACTACTAATGTAGCGAAGTTAGGTGGACAGATATTTTTTTTGGATTACGGGAAGCCGCTGGATGTAGGCAGTGCAGGAGTATTCGTCTAGGGGAGGCCTCTATATCTAACGGTAAACATTTGCCAGTCAATATGATGATGGATCTTCCAGTCAATATGTAGTTTGCGACCTTTACAATACGAGCTCGCAGCTTATTTCATCCATCGTCATGACATCCCATGGAACGTCCACTGCTGGACAGCGAGCGCCCTTCAGAATTTCAGCTTTTGCTGGAACAATGTGAAGGGGAAGTACCATAGTCACCACGCTTGTTAGTTTTGTGGCTGGCACCATGGACCGTTGTTGTAGGTGACCGCAGTATGAAAGATGTTTCGATACACAGAAGGATGCTGCTGTTGTAGTCGATTCTTACGACACCCAATACGACACTGAATAGTACCAACCCATTCCTACCCGTGGGTGTCATAAGAGGCGACTAAGGAACTATAAACTGGAGGAAGGGTAATAACTCGTGTGGTTCCAAAGAATAGTACCAACCCATTTCTTATTTCATCCATCCATATTTGTTTCCAGATTTCACGGCTTCAGAGCGCTGGACACATCGGAACCGCGTTTCGAAGCAAACAAGACAAAATGCGCGTCCCCCCCCTCCCTCGCAAACCACACCCTCCCCTCCATCCCGCTGTCCTCCTTCGCGTGTGACGTCACGCCTTGTCCCGCCCACTGTCTGTGTGCGTACCGTCCTCACACACGCACATTAGAGCTCGTATGCACACGACCCCCTCTTCCCGAACATTACCCGGACACAACCGACTTTGGAGACGTGGAAATGCAACTAAAACTCTCTAACAAACCGACTTCTTTAGTCATCGGCGAACAGATTCGGTTATTAAACCTATCTGGGTTAGAACTGCAAGAGTTACCATCTGGTCTTAGCATTCAGAACCTAACTTTATTAGACCTGAGTAGTAACAACTTCTCTGCAATACCACATGAGTTGTTCGAAGGTGAATTGAAATTACGTCTGGCCAATAACCCGATTGCATGCGATTGCTGGCATTTGGAAGACATCACCTATCTAAACGACAATTTGTGGAAGGTGGATGACAGCGAACTCATCAACTGCACCAGTGGCGTCAGCTTTATCAAGGTGAGATATACATATATATATACATATTATATTCTTTATTGCACAATCAACATACAGAGAATTACATACAAGAGGACATTTACAAAGGCGGGATTATCTCCACAAGAGATTTCTTCCAGCCAACCTCAGGTCGTGAGAGAAAATGTTCATTCAGTTAAAGCTCCTTGAAATCTATTGTGTCTCTTTCTTTGTCAATAAAACTTCATATGTATGTAGGTATATATTTTATATATCATATGTATGTAGGTATATATTTTTTTACATATTTATTTCAAAAATTTTATATATGTAACTGTATATTGGTGCACTACACTACAGTCTTTCGTCGCTGCTGATTTCCTGAAAAGGTTGTCTGGAAGAAATCACTTTTAGTGATAAGACCGCCTTTTACCCACTTATTGTAAAACCGTAGTTTTAAGTTTTTATTCCTGAATGTGTGCAATAAAGAGTTATTCATTCATTCAAAACTGAAAGAGTCATCAATGGACTTAAAGGAGCTTTAACTTTAAAGAGGCCTGTGCAACTGGCGGTTAGATATGTTTTACACTGTAGAAGTTATTATATTTGCTCAGTCTTTGAAAACTAGCTTAGAGATTTTTTTTAATACGCTATATTTGTTGTGTCATAAAGCCTTTTAAATGCCAACTAAAATACAAGATAAAGATTATAAGATAAAAAAATAAAATTAAGGTTATAAAGTAATGACGAAAAACATTTTGTAATGATTTAATTTTAATCATTCTTAAGAATCGTTAACGTAAACGAAAAATAGAAATGGTCTAAGGATTGAGCCTTGTGGAACCCTATGCAATTTTTTTATCCTAATGATGAAATTTTTCATTAACATCAACCTTCTTAGTTCTAATGTTTAGGTCTGATTTCAAAAAGCAATTAAAGAACCTATTCTGTTTTTCTTAATGATGTATTTTATCACTAGAGTACTATGATGCACACAACCAAAAGGCTTGGTCAAGTCAACTGAAATTTCCATAGCATCTTTAGATTCCTCTCAATCAGTCTTGATTTGATTACTTTATATAGGGTGACTTTTAATTAGTTCTTGATAGAAAAAGGAATGAATGTACTCATGATACTGAACAACTTTCCCCAAGGAACATAGGTCGAAATACGAAAATCAAGTTTCGACCTTCCATAGAAACTGCTTCAGCTGATAGCGCATTTTGTATGGGAGGTCAAATTTGGTTTTTCGTATTTCGACCTATAGTAAGGGTGATGAAGGATAAATTTCTATATGATTTGCTCATGTCTGCCTCTTTGGCTGATGATATGGAGCATCCTCTAGAAGATACAAAAAATATTGGCGAACATCCACACCCCTGCGTTTTTTCGGAATTAAGTTTTAACTATTTTGAAATTTGACAATGAAACGTACACCTGGCAGACTATGACTATCTGATTAAATGCAATGTATAAAACCCCAGAAAAATGGTCTGCCACCATAATAGCCCTGCGTCGTAAAGTTACAGCGCTTCAAAATACAAAAAATCACTATTTCGTCCCGTGATAATGCAGAGCTCTGCATGTCTGCCTCTTCGATTTTCTACATCTTCAGAAGTATTTTAAACACGAGCCACAAAGGCAGACAAAAAAAACATTATTTAGTATCTTATTTTAATTTTTTTTGTTTTAAATCACAAACGCAGCGACGCACAGAAAAACTTGTAAGGACCAAATCGATTCGTATTAAGCTGATCTAACATCCCTATTAATATGAATCATGAGCAAATCATATACCAAAATTGCAGCCAGCACCCTAACTACTATGTTCCTTGGGAAAAGTTGTTCAGTATCATGAGTATATGCATATCTTCAGCTATCAAGAACTAATTAAAAGTCACCCTATATTGGTTCAATCAACACCACTACTACTTTTAAATCCAAACTGTTTAATGTGCAATGTAAGGTTATTAAGTTATGTCATTCCAAAGACCAATAACTCTGTTGTTGGAGCTTTTAAGACATCAAATGGCCTCTGATATTGCTTAACGGAGGCGATCCGTTTTCCATACTAAATTCAAATGACTTGCATTCTTATGCCGGACAAAATACTGTTGAAAAACGAGTGTATACTGCTATTTTTAGTTAAAATTTTCGCTGATTAATACAAAAATACAGCTACGAGTAATGCACCGAAAGTACTAGTTTTTGCTAGCAATTTTTGGTTGAATGTCACCATTTGATTGTGGGTGTGCGATCTATACTGCAGTACATTCGGTGCAGCTGTATCTTTGTATTAATCAGCGAAAAATTTTACTAATTTTATGTCCCGCTTAAGAATGCAAGTCATTTGAATTTGGTATAGAAAACCAATCGCCTTAACGTGTTTATCAAAGCATAGAAATGCTCGAGTCTCTATACCACTAGAGGTCTGATTACTCACTCGGATTCTGACCACGATAACGTTGCTGAAAGAGCTCATCATCATATAGCACTACGATAACAGCCTCCATTCTCTAGTGGTTAAGCGTTCAACTCTCGATCCGCAGGTTCTGTTCTGGGTTTGATTGCCAGTGGAGTTCTTGTGAACCAGAAATCACTTTGAGATACTTTCCCAGTCTGGATAGGGCATTGTAGGATGAATCACTTCAATGTCTGAATTCAATGGTTTGTTAAGTCGTTAGTCCCAGATAATAAAAAAAAACTGTTATTGAGACCAAAAATTTTTAAAAGTAAAGATTGTGGTAGCCTCAATCTATGGATTGCGTCTCTACAAAATACGTCTCTGTATTCTATATTTACCGAAATAACTACGGTACATCGATTTTTTACGTTAATTCCCTACTGTTCCTAAAGCGCTATATTATTTGGAAATATTTTTACACTAATAAATTTAAAAAAGACCCTTAGTCTTTAAATACAACATACGATTTTTTTTATCTGTTATATTCTATACGAAAAAGTAAGTTTCCTCATTTTTGCCTAAATTCCGGCTCATAATTTGTCGGAACAGCCACGTTGAAAAGCACTCTTATGTAAATGCTATTGACGTTTGCATTGACGATCGCGTAGCTTCTTATTTGAGGAGTATAATCAACTTAAGCGGCGCAACAACTTTGACGCCTAGGTTCGCGTGGTCATCAATGCAACCCATACGTTTTAGAGATGCTGACACTGCCGCGGCACGCTGGTAGGCTTACACGAGATCGGTTAGGTTGGCTTTACCAGTGATAACGAACCTAAAATGCACCACAGTGATCGAAACCCGTCTACAATCTGCCGGCACCGTTTTACAATTTGCCGAGCGTTTACAGTTTGCCCACCGTTTGTTAACGGCGAATTATACTATTTACCGTACAAAGTACAAACAAGTACATACCCATAGGTAACATAGTACAATACTGATACAACCCATACGATATAGTGATTGATAGATAGATAGAAACTCTTTATTGCACACAAATTTACAACAATTTATAGTGATGTTGCTGTTGTGTTTTGCAGCTGGACGTAGCGGGAGTGTGCAGCACGTGGCGAGCGGCGCTCATCGGCGGGACGCTGGCGCTGCTCGGGCTGCTGGGAGCGCTGCTAGGGCTGCTGCTTCTGCGGTACTCGCTCGAGGTGACCATATTATTCTTTAATATTCTGTTTCTTCACAGATGTCTGTAGCAACTCATGATTTGATTTACAAATGAAATTTGATTTTGCGTGGCAATTTGAAAGCGTTTTTATCGTATTTGATCGATATCATTTTAGCGATGTACGCCGTAGGCCATAGGTGTATCGAAATCCCAGATAAAGTATACTCACTATCAGATAAAGTGTACTCACTATCAGAAAAAATATTCTCACTACCAGATAAAGTATACTCACTACCAGATAAAGTATACCTACTATCACATAAAGTATACTCACCATTAGATAGAGTATGCACACTATCAGACTAAGTTTTCATTCTATCAGACAAAGTATACACACTATCATATAAAGTATACTCACCATCAGATAGAGTATGCACAGTATCAGACAAAGTAAACACTATCAAATAAAGTATACTCACTATCAGATAGAGTATGCACACTATCAGAAAAATTAAAAACACTAACAACCATATCTCTGATCGAAATAGCGTCCCTAAAACTAATCGGTGATGGTATGCGTCAAGAGACGTTTTTTTTTTAAATTGTCACGCAGAATTAGCTATAATTTGTTCAAAAAAGCCATCTAGGGTGTAGAGCGCGTTTTAAATAAGCGTTCCCTTCTCGTCATGTTGGCTTTGATATAAAATGTATGATGGCCAACATTACAAGCCTACTTTACACCATCGTTTAGCAAGACGAGTAGGAAGGGTTGCAGCAGCGTGAAACAAAACCCCGTAAACAATCAGGTCGCTTACAAAGTCAAATGCAATGATGCAATGATGTGCAATGATTAACTGAAGGCATACCTTCGCAAGAAGCGGTTGTTTCCTTTAAGTTTCTATAATACGTTACATTTTTAGCTGTCATTTGTTCAAAAAGGCGATGTAGAGTGAAAACGCGTTCCCGTCATGATTCTTTCATATAAAATACATGATGACCAACATGACGGGAAGGGCGCTATATAGGTAATCGTAAGAATGCAGTGAGTCATCGCTTTGCGCCGCTGGTAGCCAAGCCCCTTAAACAATCAGGTCGCTTATAATTACAAAGTCAAATGCACAATGATTAACTAAAGGCAAACCTTCGCAAGAAGCGGTTGTTTCCTTAAGTTTCCGGCCGTAAGGGTTATTTATGACGAACTCGTGCCGATAGTAAACGGGTTTACAAAACGTCAACTCGTTTGTAATTACCCTACTTACGGCACTTGTATCTTAAACTACACTGATAGTACTGTTGCTGTATCGTGCGTGTGCGCAGGTGCGCGCGTGGCTGTACGCGCGCGGGCTGCTGGCGGACTGGTGGGCGGATGACGACGAGCGCCAGTACGACGCCTTCGTCTCCTTCTGCCACAAGGACGAGCAGTTCGTCAAGGTAATTACCAACAACATTATTTTCAAATGTATCATTTTTGTTTATTAAAAAAATAATCCTCATTCATGTAATAAACAGTTAAGTAGAACTATTTTTCGAACAACTAAGTAATTAAAAAAGATATAAGCCATCGAAGGTTTGTTTCTGTCTCTTTCTAGCAAAACGAAATTTAACACCGAGTTTATATGGCCGTTGGCAGGTTCATTTTCTTCCTCTTTATCTATTTGCAAAAATGTTAGTACTGAAAATTGAGTTGACCTAAAATTCGCCATACAAAACGGCAATTTCATAGTTACCCAATATTTGCACACACAGATATTTTATTGTTTATGATTTATACTTGGAAACTCCACATTTAGTTTTTGTATTGATACACTTGTTCACTGGTTGACGAATTTTTTTTTCATGTCGTGAGTGAATAGGCTTCTTCTGGGCAAGCTCGTTCCATCGTGGACCTCATCTCTGTGTGACTAGATCAAGGTCAAGAGTAAGCCCATCATCAATAAAAAAAAATGTGAACCAGTGTACAAGTGTATCAATACAAAAAAAATACATTTTATTGTTTGTTTTAAGGAACATCTACTGCCGACTCTGGAATCAGGCCCACAGCCCTACAAGCTGTGTATCCACTACCGCGACTGGCTGCCAGGAGAGTTCATAACCACACAGATAGCGCGCTCAGTAGCAGACTCGCGGCGAACCATCATCGTTGTATCAAGAAACTTCCTCAACTCAGAGTGGGCACGCGCAGAGTTCCGAACCGCCAATATGACTGCAATCAAGGAACGAAAGGCTCGAGTCATCGCTGTCTTATTAGAAGATGTTCATAGCCACAAAGAACTCGATCCAGAGTTGAAAGCTTACCTTTCAACTAATACGTACCTAAAGTGGGGAGATCCATGGTTTTGGGATAAACTTAAATACTCCCTGAGGCATCGTAAGGCAGACAAACTTCGGAAGGGAAAAGCTGACGTTGTGGGGGAGAAACGCAAAATGGCGCTGGATGCTCGACTCACAGCTAACGGAGTCATAATCAACGCAGCAAATCTCAATAAACAACACTATCCGGAAAATATTAAACTAGACATCTGCACCATTGACAAGAAGAAGTGCCTCGCGTGAAGAGCGACAGTCATATGTTTTATAAATACTATACGATACAGATTGTTAATTTGATTCAATAATGGTAATTATACCCTTTCCAATCATTTATTTTCTCCATGACAGCGAGTAAGAAAGATACGATAAAAGTGAGTAGGAAAGAGATAGATTGAACAAAATGTATATATTACAAAAATGTATACATACAAATGCATACATGAACTTGACAGCTTCAAAAAGAAAATAAATGCTTGGAAATAGTATAGAAGGAGGATTAAAGAAATAATTAGTCACAAGGTAGTGTAGGCGTCGTTCTATGGATTTGACAGGTTATTTTGAATATTACCGCTTTCGCAATTATACCGCCGCCTCTGTGTGACTTGGGCTTAAAGTCTGAATTTGCTGTTACTAAGTTGATTATAATATAAATATTTTTTTTTAACTTTAGCGAAAAATAGATCGGTAAGCGTTTGGGATAAACGAAGATAATTAAGTTCTGTCATATTATAGCCAATAATGAAGTATGTTTGAGAGTATAATTGAACCTGCCAGAGCAATAATTAGCGCTAAGTGTAATGACTGATGAGTGGTTTCAGAGATAGATCTGATTTATATTTTATATTAACTGCTGATCTGATGTTTAAAATCTCAATCAAACAAGATATCAAATATTTTTTATTATTGTTTCTTTATGTACTCATTTTAACTGGTGATGTTGTGTTTTAAAATGTATATTTTGATTATAATGTAAAAGATTTGCTACAGTAGGTTGTAGGTTTGTAGGACTACAAAGAAGTAAATGAAAGTCGCATAGAATATAATCACTTATTTGTTTATAAAAGTTTTTTTTTAATGATGTTGTCACTTGAAAAGTATCATAAAAAACTTGTAACATAAAAAAAAAAAAACAAAATCGTAAGTTGTTCAATTTCCTAGTAAGTTGATCTCGAAAAATCATAAATGGAAGTTGAAATGTATTTTTTTACGTATAGATTTTAGAAGACATTAAAGAATACATTATTTAAACAGATCTGGGGCCCAATTCTTGAATATCACCGGGTGATAAAATATCACAAAAAAAATTCAAAATCACTGATTTTTCTTTTCAAAAGCGAAAATTGATATTCGTTGAATTTGAAGTAGTGTATAATTGTTTGCATTGCATTTTGGCATTTTATCAGGGTGAATTTGAATTTTAAAGTCTCAACAGTGATATTTTATCACCCGGTGATATTCAAGAAATGGCTCCCTGATCACATATTGTTGTTTTCAAATTGATAATTCTTGTACCTATGTACCTAGCTATTACTGTTAATAATAGGTCTTTACCTATGAAATTGCCGAAATTTTCTTACAGATTAATGAGATCATAATTCCTATAATTCTAATGATATTTTTTTCGTTTGTCTTATATTTGAAAGTTGACTTCAAGGTTATCAATTTACGCATAAAATAAAGTTTTCATTTTTAGTTTGATATATAAAATTAAAGGATCGAAAATTGTTCGTCTTAAATGTCGTCCGATTTCATCATTAGATTTGTTATATTTTTTTACAGATAATATTTTTCGAAAATTAAATTTAAGGTTCTGTTAGCTTAATGTCTTCCCAATAATGTTTGAAAAAATTAAAAAAATTGGATTTGTAATTCCTAAGAAAAATGAAAAAATGTTAGTACTGAAAATTGACTTTACCTAAAATTCTCCATACAAAACGGCAATTTCATAGGTAAAGACCTATTATTAAATAATTTGATTATGACGATTATTAACTCTATGAATAAACACATGCCCCATGCTTGACACCAATGCTAGCGACCAATCAGAGAACAGTGTCTTATGTCACGGGTGTCAGAAAAACATAATATTGAAAATTATTTTATTTTAACACTTCCTGTGTTCGGATAAATCTACAAAGTAGAAAATCGTAGAAAATCTCCTGTAGTTGTGAAATTTTGCGATTTTCAACATAAAATTGTACACTGAGTAGCGATTGGTTCATACGTGTATGATTTGACGTGTGTCAAAATCGTTAGTTTATCAATTTACCACCAGGTAGCGTAAATTGATCATTTAGCTGAAATTTATTGCGTTAAATAATACATTTCATCTGTCGAATGTTGATCAACTTACTAGGCAATTGATCAACTTTTGATTTTTATAATTTTCTGGCTACATGAACACAAAATACTTTGAAAAATTATCTATGCATTGGGTTCGACATTAATTTATGTTCTATTATTTTAACTACAGTTGAATCCGATTATAACGACACTCAAGGTACCGGTGATATTACGTCGTACTATCCGGACGTCGTACTAAAGAAGTCATTTTTTTTACGTATTTATTAAGGCTACAAAGTAGAAAATCGCAAAATTTCACAACCACAGGCAGGATTCGAACCTGCGTCTTCTGCGTAAGTACCGCAGACGCTTTACCAACTAGGCTACTGTGGTCCTGCCCGATGTTGTGAAATTTAGCGACCTCTATACGCATTCCAACGTTGCGTTTGTGCTGCCACCTAGCAAGCATTTTTGCTGTACTTTATCCGAACACAGGAAGTGTTAAAATAAAAATCATTTTCAATTATACGTATTGTTACCAATTTTCAACTCGAAATCTGTCTGCAATGATGGACTAGTTGAGCTAGTACAGCAAAAATGCTTGCTAGGTGGCAGCACAAACGCAACGTTGGAATGCGTATAGAGGTCGCTAAATTTCACAACATCGGGCAGGACCACAGTAGCCTAGTTGGTAAAGCGTCTGCGGTACTTACGCAGAAGACGCAGGTTCGAATCCTGCCTGTGGTTGTGAAATTTTGCGATTTTCTACTTTGTAGATTTATCCGAACACAGGAAGTGTTAAAATAAAAATCATTATTTATTAAGGCCTTAATAGCACCCAGCGTTACTTGATCAAATTAAATATGATGTCACGCGCTTACAGTTTTTGGTCGGGTTCGCGGCCGCGCCCGCTCGAAAACTCGGTTTTTTGCACTTTTCATTAGTATTATGTGAAATAAAAATAAAACATTCAAGTAAAAATGTTCATATAATAGATACCTTTTTTGTGTGTAAAAACTAACTAGTGAAATTTTGCGGTTTTGGAGAAATTTTGCAAATTATCACAAAAACAGGTGCTGCTGGGGATTTTTTTTTTCTCAAACGCGGTTAGCAGAAATACTATTCTATTCAAGTAAAAACCTTTTTTGAAATCTTGATATATCACCCTGTATTTTTTTCTTATGGTTTTGATGGCCATTTATTTTAATTTTTCAACGTAAGGTTATGCATTTGATCGCTATTGGCGCTTTAACAAATCAACGAAACATATGCGTCGTTAAAAGCGGTCGGTCGTTATAAGTGACGTAGTACCTACTAAACGGATTCTACTGTATGTTCTTAAACGTAGTTAAAATATGTAAATATGTAAATTTGCCGTGGAACGTGTGAACAAATTGCCAATTGGCGTTTTCAGGTAAGGCGAAAGGATATCTCAAACTGCAAAAAAGAGCTGACTTTCAAGGCTTACTACTCCTAAACGGATGGTCCAATCGTTACAAAAAAATATACATGAGATAATCAATACGATAAACAATAATTTTTTAGTTGATTATTGATATTACTTATAACTGTAAATTCGACAAAAAAAAATCTAATCTCACCCCTTATTTTACCCAAAAATTTCCTTACTTCTTCCAAATCGTCGTCGTCGGATCGTTAGCTAGCCAAAACAAACTCAAACCCGATTGGGATCGGTTAGGTTGGGTTATGTTGCTGAAATTAAATGAAATTTATTTCTCTGCAGTAAATGTAGCAGTTTACAGATGTTGTCAAAAAGTTGTGGTGTCATACATTTAGATTTAATTAAATCATGCAAATTTTTTTTTTAAATATAAAAACATAGGTACCTAAACTTAAGATAAAATTATTTTTATTTATTTACAATTATTTAAAAATTAAAAAGGAATTACACAATTAATTTCATAACATAATATTACCTACATTTAGCTTACAAAGAAAAATTTTTGGGAAATGAAAAAAAAAATTACCTCTCCATACAAATTGCTCACTCTAATCAAACAGTTTGTATCGAGCCGTTAAAAACTTTTTCATTTCCCAAAAATGTTTCTTTGGGAAAGTTGTTCAGTTTCATTGACTGAACACGTCCATTCAGATATCGTTACACCGTCTCTTACCCTGTATGTAATGACGAATTCAAATTTTCTCGCTGTTTTGTAAAATGTCTAGGAATTTTACAATGCGACATTTACACTACTTTTGTAAACTTTGATAAAACTTAAGAGCCAACTCTAGTCATAGTTTCCGTATTTATAATTATAAGTTATGATCAGTTTCACGAGTCAATGCCAACGCTTACCAATACATTTTGCAGCCATAGAACCAGACAAACTATAACGAACCAGAGTATATTTGACGGAAAAAATAACATTGTTTTACAAACTTGTTTTTTCTGACAGCTCTAGCTGATTACTATTGATCGTGGAGCACAATAGCCTTGGTATAGCTGCAAAATTTGTTGGTAGGCTTTGGCATTGACTTCCGAAACGGATTTTAATTACTAACTATTAGATAATAAAGGTTTACAACTTATAAAAAACTTCTTTTATTGGACCTCCTGTTTGTTCCGAAGTAGGCACCGACTGACTCAAACTCAAACTAAGTAGGTACGAGTAGTTTATTCATTGCTGGATATTAAAATCTCTTAATGACGTCAGCTAAACTACATCGCCTCACAAACAATAAGGCGCCATGGTGGGAAAAAAAGAAGCGACAATAAAAACCCACGCGCTCTTTCAGATATGTTTGAATGTACAAGGTTGATATACAACATACATAGGTCAGTTTTAATTTTGAATTAGCCTGTTAGAACCGTAGTCTAATCCCATGGATTTTTCTCTTCTAGATAATCTGATATTTTATAATAACCTTTTTAGGGTTCCGATACAAAAATGGTAAAAAAAGGAACCCTTATGGTGCGACTTTGTCTGTTCGTCTGTCTGTCACACCTCTATATGTCAGCAACCACTCATACTATCGACTTGAAATTGGAATAAATTGTTTTAGAATATGGTTGCACAACTCCATTGCATGTGGAAAAATAAAAAAAACTTATTATTATTAATGTAAAAGGGGGGGGCAAAATTTCAAACTGTCGTGACTAGGTCGAATGGGGTATCATATGAAAGGGCTTTACGTGTAGGTACATTCTACAATATATTTTCGTATTATTATTTTTTTTAGACTCTTAGTTTACAAGTTATGATAAAAAAAATAAAAAAATACCCTCCGAAGTTTGTAAAAGGAAAAATCTGAATTAATTACAGCCGATAGAAGTTAATGTACTTAAATATTATAGCAAAAGTAAAACGATCTTCCTAAGTTCCACAGTTTTTCAGAAATCTGCACAAAAACCTTTACAAACAAATTTAGTTTTGCGGTCCTAAAAATGAACTTAATTGCTTCCAAAAATACTATAGGTATATCGGAACCCTCGGCGCGCGAGTCCGACTCGCACTTGACCGGTTTTATATATAATTTCTTCTTGATAACAGTTTTGAATTTATCTAACGGTAAACTTTCAATATGACCTTATTATAGAAGCGTATACATTGACATCTATAAGTTTTACAAATTCTGTGAACACGGCTAACATGAGAAGCAAGTTGATTCTTGTTTCTTATGTCTGACATTATGAAGATGGTAACCTATGATTTTTTAATGCGTTATTGAAGATTTACGATATGAGAGTAGATAAACATCATAACATTTTAGTATGCCGACTTATCTGTAGCTATAATATAATCCATTTAATACAAGCACGCAATACTAATAGAGATAATTTTTGGTTTCATCATTTACTTATATATAAGTACTAGCCCATCGGCACGTTACAATGTCCCCAATTCGTTGGTCCGAAATTTGACGTATAGGACCAACAAACGTCAGTCGTTGTCAGTCATATTGTCAACATTGGATGCAAATACACTTACCAACAAAATGGAATGTTCTCAGTTGAAGAAACAATATACTCTTATTATTGTTATTTCTTATTATTGTTTTTGACTATAATCCAATTAATGAAACTGAAAAACCAGGCCTAAATCACATATAAACAGTTAAAAGTTTGTTTTGTTTTTTCCCGCCATATTATTTCCGTTCCGTGTATTTAGCACCGACCGAAGAACTGAAGAACTACACAACGTAGTTCACGCGATTTTTCACAGATGGCGCTATTTTTTCTTGTATGGGGAAATTTTGAACCGCTTGTTCCCAAGACCCTATCTTGACTATATAAATCTATGGGTTTCATGCGTTTTTGTTACAGTTCTGGAGGATCTCGTTGTTTGTTCTGCAATTTCCAAAGTGGTAGGGCTTTTGTGGAAAGTTCGTGGTCTGGACACAGATTAAATAATAGTAAACTACAACGTTTACAGATCCGTCACTCCCAAGCGGGGTGCCGACATATTTCAACCTTACGGTCTGAGCATAAAGTCGATACTTGCAGTGCACCGCTTAGGACACGTTTTTAAATCGCGGGTGATCGCGGACAGGTGGGCTAAGGCGATGATTTTGTCACTTTGAGATAATTAGCGAGATGCAAGTAGGTATGTAATATTGTTAAATCAAACATCCAAATACTTACTTACCTATTTTGCCGCCAAGAGCTTAAGATGACATAAAGAAAAGTAGGTAAAATCGACTGCCTCACCCAAGCGACTTCTAGCGCCGCGTTGCATACCTAGAGTGCGGAGTGTCACAGGCCTGGTCTGGGGTAGCACCACCCCCTTGCTTGTTCCTGCCGTGAAGCAGCAGTGTTTGCACTGCTGAGTTTCGGTTTGAAGGCCAAGGGAGCCAGTGAAATTGAGACGTACCATTTTAGTGCTCGAAGTGAGCAACGCGCTTTGCTGTCTTATTAGTGTCAATATATGCCATTAACAAGTTAGTGGGTGCTATGGGCACTGGTGACCAGTTACCATCAGGTGGCCCACCTGCTCGTTTGCTCACTTGTAACATCAAAAAAAACCTTCATGGGAAGTTAATGAACGACTTTTTTTAAATAAGTATACTTAAACGTCCTATTCCCGCATGGTAGCATTATACATCCAGTCAATCGCAAGTCAGGGTAAACATTTTCAACAAAGCAATTTTCAAAGTGTTCCTACTGACGTGCTGTTGTGTGTACCTTATCTAGGACTCAATTCTTGAATACCACCGGGTGATAAAATATCACTCAAAAAATTCAAAATCACAGATTTTTCTTTTCAAAAGTTAAGATTGATATTTGTTAAATATATTATTTTTTTATATTACAAGTGAGCAAACGAGCAGGTGGGCCACTCTTATAGTACAGCGTAGCCCGTGGACATTCAAATTACGAAAAAGATTACCGTTTGTCTTTGTGAAATTGTTATACATTTCACCATTTCACACACTAATAGCGAAGTCTTAAAGATCGTAACCCGCCGTAACCACATATAGTGACAAAACTATAATCTCCTTATATGTTAGTTAGATACATTTCTAGGTTACCGCATTGTTTCGTTATTGTCATGTTGTACAATGTACAGCTTTGTTGAATTACCATACGTAATAATAAGACTATCGAAATTTGCCACAAAGAAATTTAAGACCAAATGAGTCTTAAAATCTGAACCAGCCACAGAAACAGTCTTAAAATAGGTATATGGTTTGTTCAGAGGGTCTATTAACAGATGTATAAATTTGAAACGATAACTCTAAAATGTAAATTTTTGTCAATATGGCCGGACTACATCAGTTGTCACTATACATGGTTACGGCGGGTTACGATCTTTAAGACTTCGCTATTAGTGTGTGAAATGGTGAAATCTATAACAATTTCACAAAGACAAACGGTAACCTTTTTCGTAATATGAATGTCCACGGGCTACATTGTATTGTTAATTTTCATGTATTACGAATTACCTTTTAAGGGTTTAACAGGGTAAATTTGAATTTTTAAAGTCTTAAAAGTGATATTGTATCACCCGGTGATTTTCAAGAATTGGCCTTCTGTTACACTTTTTAAAAGTGAAAATTAGAAACTAGTCAATTCACCAATTATTTAGAATAAAGATAAGCCCGTGAGATAAGCACAGTATTGATAGAGTGGTGATAATTTTGATAACGATAAAAATGTCGATAATCGATTAATTGTTTTGGTGCCACGGCCAAAGATGGCGGCCGGGAATTATTATTTATTATTCTTTTTAATCTGGTAAGTTTCTAAATTATTTATTAATTTTCTTGGAATTAATGTTCTCTATACAATGAGTGTCCCGTGTGGTGCCGGCAAAAAATAGTATCAACCCATCTCTCCCCGTGGGTGTCGTAAGAGGCGACTAAGGAATTATGAACCGGAGGAGCGTCCTTCTATGTATCGTACCATCTTACATACTGCGGTCATTAGCAACCGCGGTCCATGGTGCCAGCCGCAACGCTAACAACCGTGGTGACTGTTTGTGAAGCGATGTAGTTTAGCTGACGTCATTAAGAGATTTTAATATCCAACAATGAATAAACGATTTTGACTTTTGACTTTGACTATGGTACAGTCAAGTGCATAAATATGTTTCTCGAAATCCATTACAATTACATGTATTTATGTAAAGATTCACGAATTATGTCACACTTTTCTCATCGTTATTATACCTTCGTTTTTGTTGCAAAAATATCTAAATAACTAAGTGAGCAATAATATGTCCCTAAAGGTTTGTATTGCTCGTTATAAAACAAATTGTCCTTTATAGTATACATATTATTGATCAGTTTCTGCAGACATATTTATATCAGTTAGATTGGATGCTATAATAATAAACATTCAATTATACATACTTTTGAAACGATAGTTTAGATACATATTTATGCACTTGACTGTACTTCCCCTCCATATTGTTCTCGAAATTGGGAAAAGTTGTTCAGTTTCATGGGAAGAAAACCTGCTTAAAATTTCCGGAGTGATAAAAAATTAACACTGTATAATTATTATAAAAGAAACCAGATAATATATAAAATCTTGGATCCAAGGTAGCATCTAAGTTTTACGACGTTTTTATTAGTTTTTTTTTCTGATAATGTAATATGCCTAAATGTGCCACCCTGTATTAACTCTATAATGTAATTTATAAATTATTTATATATTATTTTGTTCTCATGTCTGAATAAATTAATTTCCCCCGTGTTTTTGGGCATTTTTTTTAAATATCGCGTTTTAGACCGAAACCTACAGCGCCATCTGTTAGCGGGTAGTATAGCTAGCTCACCCGATGATATGTTAATGTTAAGGCGCCTATTATAAAGCGAAGCTCGGTCGCCCAGGTACTTACTGTCTTTTAAAATGAGCACACGAGAAGGTGGGCCTGATGGTAAGTGGTCACCACCGCCCATAGCGCCCACTGTCCTATTAGTAGCAATCTTTGACACTAGTATAATAATAAGACAGCAAAGCGCGCTGCCCACCCTTAGAACTAAGATAGTATACTTATCTTATTTTCAAGCTAATTGCAACATTTCTCTAAAAAGATTTTATATTAACTACCTACATAATTTTAGTTAGTTTAGTTAGAGGCGTGATCAAACTAGTATTGTATACGTCGCAAAAAATAACTGTAGCCCTGTCATTGATGCGCAGAAGTCAAAAATGTGCAAAAATGGGCCATTTTTTTCGTCTGCGCATCAATGTCAGGGCCACAGTTATTTTGTGCGTCGTATAACTAATACTGTCCAAGTTTATGCAGCAATGTGGCGCGGGCGCACATACCGGCGGCGGTGCGATACGACAACTGGGCCGAACCTGACGCACAGACCTATGGTGAGTTTTATTTGGGGATTTCATTTTGGGGGTTTTCTGAAGGTGGTAGCGCTTTTGTGGAAAGTCCGTCTGGGGAAGTACCACCCCCTTGCTTTTTTCTGCCGTGAAGCAGCAGTGTTCGCACTGCTGTGTTTCGGTTTGAAGGGCAAGGGAGCCAGTGAAATTACCGGCACATGAGAGATACCATCTTAGTTCTCAAAGTGAGCAACGCGCTTTGCTGTCTTATTAGTGTCATTAATAAGACAGTGGGTGCTATGGGCGGTGGTGACCACTTACCATCAGGTGGCCCACCTGCTCGTTTGCTCACTTCTAACATTAAAAATATATATATAATTTATAATAAAATAAAAAGCATAGTCTCCTGCAATAAATCAGTATTCCTTCACAATTAGTAACACTCTAAGAAGAATTAGGGCCCGATCCACCGCTTCCCTATAAACTTCAAGTTAGACGATCTGCAAGTTATTCTGTCAGATACTCGTAGTGAAAATGTTTTGTTTCGCAAGAAAGACTATCTTTTTTTTTACTATGTATGGGCTTACTCTTGACCTCGATCTAGCCTTGAGGACAGAGATGAGGTCGACGATGGAACGAGCTTGCCCAGAAGAAGCCTATTCACTCGCGACTTAAATATATTCGGGTTATAAGAGCTCGGGAACACAACTCAACAGCAGGATCTGGAACTTAACAGCAGGTGGCTCAGTCTTTTATAGCTATTGGTTATGATATGTTTCTTTTGTTCACGAAAGGATTTTTTTATTCTAAGATCATTAATTATCATTTGAATGAATTCAGCTTCATCGCTTCAAAAATAAAGTGAAACACGTGAAAAAAAGAAGAACACTAAAAACCCACGTTAACTCGAATATGAACTTGATTGGACAGTTTTTATGGAGAAGCCGATTTTTTTTTTCATTTCCTGAAAGTTTTTTTCGCTGAAAGTTGTTCAGTTACGTTGACTGATTATGACCTTTCAGTATTTGCCAACCTGTCCCTTACACCCTGAATAATCAGTTTCACGAGTCAATGCCAACGCTTACCAATACATTTTGCAGCCATAGAACCAGACAAAGCACTACGATCTAGACGAACTAAAGTATATTTGACGGAAAAAATAGCATTGTTTTACAAACTTGTTTTTTCTTACAGCTTTAGCTGATTACTATTGATCTTGGAGCACAGTAACCTTGATATACTCGTAGCTGCTAAATGTGTTGTTAAGCTTTGGCATTGACTCGTAAAACGGATTAACCCGTGGAAGTTCTAAGCTTATTTCTGTTAGAAAGAAAGAAAGAAATGTTTTTTTTTTGTTTTTTTTTTGTTTTTGTTTTTTTTTTTGTTACAGGGGTGAATTCTCAACGTTCAGAGCAGAGTAGACAGAATGCCCAACAACGACTGACCGCGATTCGTGAAGTGATGGCGCCGTATCAGGTCGACGCTTACATAGTGCCCACGGCCGACGCCCACAATGTAAGCCTATACAACGTGTTAATGGAATAAGCGAAACCCTCATACACCCCAACTGATTTTTATTAAAATAAATCCATTCCCGTCAAAAAAAATCTTAAATAAAGACATTTTTTTCTAGATAGTGTTGTTTTAAAGTTTCATCATCGTTCTAGTTTCATCATTGTTCTAGTCCGCACACTCCACAAAAATATTTAGAATAGAAGCGGCAAAAATTTCAAAAATAAAAAAAAAGATACCCCTATCAAAAACCCGTGAAATTGATTCTACTCTCGATTCTTTTATTTATTTATTAAATTTTTGGAGAACCAACAGCTAATAATAAACATACTAATAATACCTATAGCTACAAACAGCCAATTAAAGGTTTTCACAACTAATGACAAAATTTGACAAGCAAAAGACAAAAAAACAATCAAACGCTCACATAAATCACAACGCAACGCAACGTTTAGATAAAAACATACAAATAACAATTACACATTAAAGAACCTGTCACTCAACTGGCGCCTAACACTCGCTATACTAGTGTTAAACAGATCAAGCACCTTAGATAACTTGTTAAAGTTGTTACTCGCTCTTAATATAAATGAACTGAACTAATATAACTGAAATGAACTGACTGAACAAACTTTTGTCTCAGTTTCGCTTATTACGTTAACACGTTGCATACATAGCCTCTATAGATACATAGTTTCTTGACACACACACACATACACACACACACACACACACGTAAACACACACATACACACACACGCATACACACACACACTTGCACACGCACTTTTACACACGCTTACTCTGTAACTTTAATTTTTGTTTGCGTTTATTTATTTGGTTTTATATACAACGTGTAACGGATAGGTATGATAATATTCAAGGGTGTGAATCTACCCATGAAACTGAACAACTTGAACATAGGTCATAGAACAAAATAAAGTTTTGACCTAACATAGAAACTGCATCAGCTGATAGCGTATTTTGTATGGGAAGTCAAATTCGGTTTTTCAAATTTCGACCTATGGTCCTTGGGATAAGTTGTTCAGTTTTAAGGGCAGATTCACTCCTTTCATTATTATCCCACCTTTTCGTTACACGTTGTATATTACATGATATTACTTGAATATATTCAAATATTTGTGAAAATTCCTCATTCTCTAGCTTATCGTATTTTTGACATTGTATTCATTCAATCTAGAGGTGGAGGCCTGGTTGCCTAAAACTCAGGACTACCTAGCTTAGGAACTAGCCTCTACAGAAATTTTTTATTGTGCCTAATTTTTGCTCATGTTTTAATTATAGCCATCTCCGCAACAATGATGGATGCTATGTACTCACTGTGCACCGCCCGCCCGCCCGCAAATAAATGCGCATGCACAGGAAACTGCAACACAGTGTTTGACACTGGTTAGTCTAACATCTCCTGAGGATGCCTTGTGTAGAGAGAGGCGAAACACGCGTAGAGTTGTGTGGGTGGTTGCTGTGTTGCGGTTGCCTGCGCATGCGCATTTATTTGCGGGCGGGCGGTGCACAGTGAGTACATAGCATCCATCATTGTTGCGGAGGTGGCTATATATTTGTTTTCCATATCCTTTTTTTAATACTAATTTATGAAGTAATTTCCCTAGTCTCAATACATTTCGGAATCAGACGCTCGGCGCGAGTGGCTGAGCGGTCTGTCCGGGTCGTCAGGCACAGCGCTGGTCACGTCAGACACGGCTCTAGTGTGGACAGACGCCAGATACTTCGCGCAGTTCTATATGCAGGTCGACACTGAGCACTGGGAGCTCATGAGGCAGGGTTAGTATTTACTTACTTCGTACTACTACAAAGTTCGATAAAATATCGCCTACGATGCAAGTCTGAACCCTTTTCGCCTACTAAACGCTCAGATTTCAGATTCATTTATTCAATGTAGATTCTTTACGGAATAGGTACTTATTGAATGTCATGCAGAATACAATGCAAATAGAGCGAGTCTCCGCCGTTTTGAATCGTGCTATGGCAGCGTAAAAGAAACGGCAAGAAACCACTGCAGCACGGCCTACGACAAGAGTCGGCTTTTTACAATGTGTATTGAATGACATCATCATAACATCCCATAATACGTCTACTACAGGACAGGGACCTCCCTCCAGAATTCTAGCTTTTGCTGGAAAAATATGGAGGAGAAGTACTATAGTCACCTTGCGTGTCAGCTTTACGGCTGGCACCATGGATCGCGGTTGGAGGTGACCGCAGTATGTAAGATGGTACGATACAAGGAAGGACGCTGCTGCCCAGGATGTTATGATGATGTGCCATTATAATACATTTTTTTCTTTATCATACAGGAACGGACGCGTCAATATCCGGCTGGCTGACGCAGAATATGGCTAATGGGTCAGTGGTGGCAGTCGATCCTACCACGTACACCCGGTCTGCTTGGACGTCACTCGAGGTAACTTTATAAATATTGGGGACAATTCATACAAAGGCATCTGATCCCAAACTAGACAAAGCCTGTAGGTACACTCAACCGCACGTCAGTCGGAACACTTTTGGACCTTATGGCGGGTAATAGAGTTGAAAAAGTTTCTACCGACGAGCGGTTGACCGTACTATGGGTACCAGACACTGATAAACCAAATAACACCCAGACACAGAACAAACACTCGTGTTTATCACACAAATGTTTGCCCTGGGCGGGGATCAAACCCGCGGCTTACGGCGTAGAAGACAAGCTCACTACCAACCACGCCATCAGGCCTGTCATCATGCCATGGCAAGCCAGCTTTGTCTTTCTCTTCTTAACAGCGCACGATAAACAGAATAAAGATTTAACACATAAAATATATTTGCAGGCAGCCCTACTAGCAGTCAACGTCCACCTGTCAGCAGTAGAGGATAATCTTGTGGATTTAGCTCGTGCAGTGGCAGGGGATCCGGCGCCGCCTCGTAACAACAACCCACTCATCACGCACTCGATAGAGTACACTGGTATGTTAAATATAAAGAATATGATATGTATTTCGTGGGTGAATCGTTGGGGCCGATCGAGATCTGCCTGGGGAGATCACTATGTGCCGGCATTTCGTGCCAATTATTTCATGATTGCCTGATATAAAATTGGGCAGATCGATGAGAGCAACCTATTTTTTTTTATTGAAAATGGGCTTACTCTTGACCTCGATCTAGTCTTGAAGACAGACATGAGGTCGACGATAGAACGAGCTTACCCAGAAGAAGCCTATTCACTCGCGACTTTAATAGATTCGGGTTATATGAACTCGGGAACACAGACGCAGGCAGAGAATTCCACTCTTTAGCCGTGCGCATTATAAAAGATGTTCAAAGCGCTTTGTGCGAATGTGCGGAATATCAACCAAGTATGGGTGATATCCTGTGGTGCGTCTGGACTCTCGATGGTAAAATGGAGATGGTGGAATAAGCTCGTGGAGCTCTAGAGCACACTCTCCGAAGTACAATCTGTAGAAGACCGACAGACATGCAATTTTGCGACGGTGGGCCAGACTGTGAAACTTGGTTTTCACCAGCATCTCATCACCAACGAGCTTCTTGGCTCTGCGATCCATCGAGTAAAGTGCGGCTAGTTGGTATTTGTCGATTTGCCCTACTAGTCACTTGGCCACATCTAGATATGGCTGGGCACATCGAGATATATATAGCTAGGCGCATCGTAATGTAGTAGGTTAGGTTAGGTTGGTCACCCTACTGAATCGATTTTCCCAAGCATGGCCGGGCAAATCGTCAAACGTTATGCTTTGAAAGATATGGCGGTTATTAGATAGGCAAATCAAGAAATGCCGGCGTATCGTGATGTGCCCAGGCAGAACTCGATCGGCCCAATTCAACGATTGGCCTACGAGATGTATAATGTTGTGGAATGCAAAATAAAGTACTCGTATTGAGCATTATGTTTCATCATCATCAAATCAGCTGAAAGACGTCCACTGCTAGACATAGGCCTCCCTGAAAAGTCGTGGTCCTTGGTCGTGTGCTGCTTGTAACCAGCGGCTTTCCGCTGCCTTCACCAGATCGTCGGTTTACCTTGGCGGCTGCGCGACCATTCAACTTGACCCCTCTCTTATATGAATGTTCTTGAAACGGGAGCTCACCTCAATTGGTTACCATTAGTTGTGAGAAAAGTTGTAATATTTAATGATTTCAGACTTTTCCCTTTATTTGTACTGTGAGACCTAGTTTCTTGCCAAATTTCATAATTTTAGGTCAACGGGAAATACCCTATAGGTTTTGCTTTAGTGCATAAATGTATGGAGATGAGGACATAAAATGCCATATCTTTTGATTGCGTCGTTGTAAAAAATTGAAATTTTCAGATCTTGTGTGTTTCATAGAGCCTAATATATGGTATTAATTTCAACCTGATACCTTTACCCGTTCGTGAGATAAAGGGTCTTGACAGACAGACAGACAGACAGACAGACAGACGGACAACAAAGTGATCCTGTAAGGGTTCCGTTTTTTTTCTTTTGAGGTACGGAACCCTAAAAATAATAAAATTTGGTCAAGCGTGTGTCGGACTCAAAAAATCTAGCACATTAACTTACTGAAATTTCAACTAATACAATTATGATTATGTGGTGGCACGGAACCCTCTGTGCGCGAGTCCAACTCGCGCTTGGCCGGTTTTTTTTTCTTGTAATGAGATGTGATACCATTTAAATAAATATCTATGAAAGAGATTTGAACCTTGCTGCACTCTATCTATAATATGGAACCTTGCTGCACTCTATCTATATCAACTGACCTTGATTAAATGATCCTCAATTTTTCTTATGTCGCCTCAGTAAAGCCGCCTCAAGTGCATCCGTAAATTAAGTTCACTTCACTACAAATAGCTTCCAGCCAAGCTAGCTAGCTGAAGATTCCATCATAATTCTGCATTGTCTCTTATTTTACACTTTTGTTTTATAACAACTTACAATCAAATATGTTAATGCTGGCGTTTAATTTTTCAGGAAAACCATCGATTGAAAAGTTCACAGAGTTGTTGGACCAAATGAACACGCGCGGCGCCACTGCTCTTGTGTTGACGGCACTCGACGACATCGCTTGTAAGTACTTTCTTAATAAATTAAATATTTCAATAAAAGTTTATTTTGGTAGATCTAAAAAATTAACTAATTTTATGAACCACTATCACGACTTACAAAAAAAAGTGGATTGGTTGACTTTTAAGTTTGCTCACTGCCTCAATTTGTTTGTGCAGATACTCTGAATATCCGCGGCACAGACATTCCCTACAATCCTGTGTTCTTTGCCTACCTCGTGCTCAGAATTGACAGGGTATGTGTATTTTATAATAATAATGGTTTATTTCATAAATTGGTAACAGATTGATCTTCTTTATATAAAGCATAAGCTTATATGTAAAAGGTAAACTTTAAGTCATCTGCTGCGAAACTAGGTAAAAACCTGTGTTTCAGCATTCATTGCCTCTCCTCAAATCTGACTGGTTATTATCATTTTTCACAAAAAAAAAAGATTAAGAAAAACTGTTACAAAACTGTCAAGAATTGTTTTAAAACTAAAACTTAAAGCATTCAAAATGGATGTTATTATGTTCCTCTCTTTTTGTCATTGTTAGAATGAATGTGTGTCAGGCCAAAAAAAACAAATGTACCTATTATAGAGCCACCTCCGCACTCTAATGGATTCAATTCATTCAAGTTGCACCACCTGCCCGTCTTTATTTATGTACACCGCCCGCCGGCCTGTATTTATGTGCACCGCCCGCCCGCCGGCATTTATGTGTACCGCCCGCCTGCCTGTATTTATGTGCACCGCCCGCCTGCCTGTTATTATGTGCACCGCCCGCCCGCCTGTTTTTAAATTCATAGGTTCAACAACCATCTACCTATCTACAAGTATTCGGTTCTTTTTGAAAGAACGATTATCTCAAACTTTAATCCATTATAATTTGTATTTTAATTAAGATTCAATATCAAAAAAAAATAATTATAATATTGAAAATTAAAAAAAAAATCAAAATGATTTGACGGCTTCCCAAGTAGTTTTTTTACATAGTCATCTACTCACAAGCCCAGCAATACACAATAAAAACGCTAAGAAGTAATAAATAGTCACCAAGTTTATTAGCGTTGCGGCTGGCACCTTGGACCGCGGTTGTTGGTGAACGCAGTATGTAAAATAGAACCACAGTAAGTAAGATAAGCAGAAGAACGCTGCTGCCTCCGGTTCATAACCCCTTAGTATCCTCTTATGAAACCTACGGGTAGAGATGCACCACATGAATACGGCAATAACTAATTATTATTGAAATGGCAGGACATCCCTAACAACGTGATCCTGTTTTGGGGCGACGGACTGCTCGCAACGGACGTAGAAGCTCATCTGCTTTCTGAAGGGACCGAGCTTGAGGTCCGGCCTTATGCAGATATCTTCGACTACCTTAGGGATTTGACTGTAAGTTCAACCTTCTATAATAAATAGTTTTTCTTTCTTTCTTTTCTTTTTTTCTCTCTTTTCTCTCTCTCTTTCTTCTCTTTCTTTTCTATATTTTCTTTCTTCTCTCTCCTCTCTCTTCTCTTTCTTTTCTTTCTTTTCTTTCTTTTCTCTCTTTTCTTTCTTTTCTTTCTTTTCTTTCTTTTCTCTCTTTTCTCTCTTTTCTCTCTTTTCTCTCTTTTCTTTCTTTTCTTTCTTTTCTTTCTTTTCTTTCTTTTCTTTCTTTTCTTTCTTTTCTTTCTTTTCTTTCTTTTCTTTCTTTTCTTTCTTTTCTTTCTTTTCTTTCTTTTCTTTCTTTTCTTTCTTTTCTTTCTTCTCTCTCTTCTCTCTCTTCTCTTTCTTTTCTTTCTTTTCTTTCTATGTCCTCAATTTTGCGGTGCTCAGTTGATAACAGTCTAGAAACACACCACAAAGTATAACCAAAGTAATTTTTGATTATAGTGATTAAATAACGTACCTTTAGTGTATATAAAGATTTAGCAAGTAACTCCGCTGCCTGCGCCGGTTGCTGAAATGGCTGCCGGCACTGACTTTGTAAGAAACAAAACGTTAATTGGTAACAGAACTAAATTTGTCAACCCCGATTCCAAGCTGCCGAATCTGTTAGATGGAGTTTGTTTTTGTAAAGCCGAAGGAGCGGAGGGAGAGCAGCCCCAGCCAGCCGTAACAAGAGCCAAACACCTCGCGAGCCGCAGCGGCTGAGGCTGGACTAAAAAGCCGAAGCTGCGGAGGCGAACGTGGGTGACTGCTGCATCTTTTAATTTTCTTACTGCTTTTCTAAACAAAGAACTTGTCTGTATGGCTAATGGGATCGGTTAGGTTCTCTTGCGACCACAGCGCTAGTGCCAGAAGCTAAACAAACCTATCACACGATTTGCTGGTCTGTTTCTTCCGCCGCCGGCAAATAATTTTTGTAATGTCGGCTGCCGGTGCAATGTGCTGCCGGTTCCCAACCGCGTTATTTTTGGGTACCGGCTCCGGCAGCGGAGGCACTTCCAAAGATTTATGGTGCTTTGACCGCTATGCGCATCGAAGTAACCACAAAATCTTAACAATAAAATTTTCTGTTTATTACAATTTACTTCGCCTCGAACAGCAAGCAGCCTTCTCACGCTTAGGTACACCCACCAGCACGTCAGAAGAAACATTTTGGTTTTTATGGTGTGGTAATATGTTCAAATGTTTCCACTGACGTGCGGTTGACCGTACTACTCCAGTACAAATGTCGTCGACAGGATTTAAACTATTCTTGTGTGATTTGCAGAGCACCCTTCCAGCCGGAAGTACTATCTGGCTGCCCGATGACGCGAGCCACGCAGTGTTCTCCGCCCTTGAACAGGTAAACTCATTATAGTGTGAGGAAAGCGAAGTCGTCGAACGCCTCCTTATCATCATCATATCAGCCGAAAGACTTCCAATGCTGGATGTAGGCCTCCCTTAAAGATTTCCATGACGAGCAGTCCTGCGCTGCTCGCATCCAATGGCTCCCCGCGACCGCCACCAGATCCCTGCCTGCTCACGCTTCGCCTTCCGGTACGTGGTTGCAATTTTTTACTTACCTTTAACTTTCATCCCTTATTTCACCCCCTTGGGGGATGAGTTTTGAAAAATCCTTTCTTGGGTGGTGTTTGTGGCATGCAATAAATTATCATACTAAATTTCACACGTATACCTAAAGCGGTTACGGATAGACGTCAGTCACTCAGTCTGTCAGTCAGTTAGTCAGTCAGTCAGGACACACTATTTTATTGACATTTTAGTGAACTAATGGTCGGTCATCGACCTTGAAACCCAAACGATATGATGATGATGAGTGAACTATACTCATACCAAGTTTGACACTCGAATTACTAACTGTTCTGACGATAGAGCAAAAACAAAAAAAATATGTTTCTTGTATGGCGAACCCCCTTATTTTTTATTTTATTATAAGGTGATATATTTGTTTAAAAATACATATTCCGTGAAATTTTAAACCAGCTACCTATGTCGGATACAATTTTCAACCTAGTAAAAAGCTACATATTTTTGACATTATGCCCCACCGGGAAGCACCACTTCTAATATGTTACCTATAGGTATGTACTTGAATCGTGCCAAGTTTCATTCCAGCAGGTTTAGGTGCAAGGTACCCCATACAAGCTCTGCCTTAGATCTCCTACTACATTACATTAACACGTTGTATAGATAATATTCTTTTTTATGTCACAAGTGGTCAAACGAGCAAGCGAACCACCTGGTGGTAAGTGGTCACCACCGCCCATAGAAATAAGAAAGATAGATGAAAGTTTAACAGATAAATTAACAATGATGATCATAATCCCGTTCATATAATCCCTTTAGTCACCCACGCCCTGATGAGTTGGTACTATTTGACTGATTCATCATAAAATCCCCTGAAATGTCCACTACAGGACAGGCTCCCTCCAGAATTTTAGCTTTTGCTGGAAAAATGTGGAGGGGAAGTACCATAGGTACCTACTTGCACCATGGACCGCGGTTGTAGGTGACCGCAGAAAATAAGATGGTGTGATACACAGGAGGATGCTGCTGTCCATCCTCCAGTTTATAACCCTTAGTCGCCTCTTACGACAACCACGGGTATGTATGATGAAACTATTCTTTGCCGGCTCGACACGGAACATTGATTATCAAATTCATTAAACATTTTTTTTATTTTTACAGGGCGGTTCAGCGAATCTTCTCTCTACGTTGTCTCCGGTAGCTCTCATTAAATACATCAAGAACGACGTGGAATTAGCTGTAAGTGACACACAAAAATGATTGACAAGATATTTGTGCCTTAGGACCCAATTCACTTTCGGTAGAAAGTTTAGAGATAAAATAACTGCCAGCTAAATGATATTTCATTGTTAATAATAATAATAAAGTTTATTTATTTCATGACAACATAAAACACAATAAAATGCATTTCAGGACTTATGAAAATAACTTATTGCTAATAGGTTTTACTTAAGGTGATCCGTTTTCCATACAAAAATTCAAATGACTTGCATTCTTACGACATAATAATAACATTCTTATGGGGGACATAAAATTCTGTTGAAAAACGAACGAATACTGCTATTTTTAGTTAAATTTTTCGCTGATTAATACAAAAATACAGCTAATGTACTGAAAGTACTAGTTTTTGTTAGCAATTTTTGGTTCCATTATTACGATTGTGCGCGTGCGGTCAAAACTGTACGGTTGTGCTTTGTGTGCATGTGTGAGTAATCGTACTCATGTAAATTACGGACTGACGAGAGTAATTGACTTTACTGGACTTATGGAGATATTTTTTTTATCGAAATTGTTGTTAGGCGTTGAAGTTGCACCATGAAATTTACGCTAATCAACTTTTTGCACATATATAGTTGGTACTTATCGCATTAAAAAAATAAAACCAAGGTCAAGAGTAAGCCCATTTTCAATAAAAAAAAACCTTATATTTGCAGCAGTGGCTCCATCTAGTTGCGTTCGGGTCTAAGCTGGCCGTCACAGATCACCTTAAGGCAAACCAGTGACTATGACAAGCATACGAAAACGCCTGTGTTACAGCCACTGATTGCCCAAATTATTATTAAAGTGCTAGCTAAGTTATAAAAATACAATGAATTTCCTAAATAAAACATAAAGACACAAACATAAAATTTGTCTATATGTCTGTGTTTATCAGATCTGTCAGTACAATGAGACATTAGTGAAACAATACATTTATTTCGTCGGAGCGCAGCGAATCATATCTAAGACATTTTCATTATCTGAATATATCCAGAGCTTTCTCTTTCTACGATTTTAAGTTCAAATTTCCATCATGGATCGAAATCATTGCTCGTCTATCTTTGACAGGCGTTTTCGTAATTTCTTTTTGTGTGACGCGAGTTCAAATTATAAAGTTAGAAATTAAATCCTATTAGAAATAGAAATACATTTGCACAATTTACAATAACTTTGAACCCCGCACTAGGTAAACTTACATACATACAAACATACATAATATCACGCCTTGTTCCCATCGGGGTAGGCAGAGACCACAGTTCTCCACCTGCTACGATCTTGACATACTTCCCTAGCTTCCTGTACTTTCATCAATCCTTTCATACATGCTCGTCGGTTTAGGATACTTTTAACCTGGCCTTTATTCAGAACGTTCTGAATTTGGTCCTGGTACGTTGTAAACTTGTTATGCAAAAATATAAATTTTGACATTAAAAAACAATATTGACTAAAACATACACATGAACATTTCTAAAAACTAAGTACAGTTTAAATGTTAAATTTTTGTGATAAACAGTAGGATTCATAATAATATGGATAATTGTGTGATATGTGTGTGTGTGTGTGAGAGAGAGAGAGTGTGTGAATGTGTAGGTACCTATGTGTGAGATGTGTGTTTTGTAGAAAAGGTGAGAAAAATGGATTGATTTCTGTTTGCGATTGCATCCAAATTCATGATATTTCTGACCATTTGCTCGTACTCCTAGGGTTTCCGTAGCGCCCACGTCAAGGACGGCACCGCGGTGATTCGCTTCTGGCGCTGGCTGCACCAACAAGTGGACGCGGGGGTCAACGTCACTGAGATCGATGTTGTTGACAAGCTGTACGATTTGAGAGCGTAAGTACCTACATCACAAAATAGTAAGGGTGCTGATGGACAAAATTTCTATATGATTTGCTCATGTCTGCCTCTTTGACTGATGATAAGAAGCATCCTCTAAAAGATACAAAAGATATTGGCAGACATCCACACCCCTGCGTTTTTGAGGAATTTAGTTTTAATTATTTTGAAATTTGACAATGAAACGTACAACTGGCAGACTATGACTTTCCGATTAAACACAATGTATAGGACCACAGAAAAAAGGTCTGCCATCATATAGCCCTGCGTTGTAAAATTACAGCGCTTTAAAATGCAAAAAACCACTTCTTCCCCCCGTTGATAATGCAGAGCCCTGCATGTCTGTCTCTTCGATTCTTCGAGCAGCCACAAAAGCAGACAAGAAAACATTATTTAGTATCTTATTTTTATTTTTTTCGCTTTAACTAAAAAACGCAGCGACGCACAGAAAATCTTGTAAGGACATGGTAAGGACCAAATCGATTCGTATTGAGCTGATCTATCATCCCAATTAATATGAATCATGAGCAAATCATATGCCCAAATGGCAGCAAGCACCCTAACTATAAAGAGTCACTTCTAGCACACCCCGGACACGAGCGCGAATTTGAACTTACAGCGTACCACGGCATTGTTGGGTCTTAGGTCTTACTAAGATACGGGGTGATTTTCCGGGGGAATCCAACTAATAGAGAGCTAGTTTTCCGAGAACAAAAGAAATGCATACGTTCAACGTTTGGTATTCCATATGATGAAAGCTGTAAACCATATTTCAAGCAGTATAAAATATTAACTTGTCCATCTTTATATATTTTGGAAAGTGCCTTATTTGTAAAGGCCAATCCTAAGTTGTTTCCTAGATTATCTGAAATAGTTAAACGTAATAGACGTGACAATGACCTGGTGTATATACCGCCGGCACACACAGCTCTAATGAGTAAAAGTGTAATATGTATGGCTCCATCTATCTATAATAAAATACCAAAGGAAATTAGAATGTTAAGTAATAACGAATTTAAAATTAAATTGAAAAAAAAAAATTGCTAGAAAAATGTATTTATAATTTATATGAATTCGCAGCCAATAAAATTTTAATGTCTTAACTTATTTAATTAATGAAACAAAATTGTATGATATAATTTATTTTTACCTAATATTAAAAATATACTTATTTTATTTTATTTAAATAATTTAGAATAAGTAGAATATTTGTATACCTTACAAGGTGGAATACAGTGTACTGTTATATGTTTTATAAGACCTTATTGTTTTTACCTGTATTCAAACAAATAAAAAACTTTGAACTTTGAAATCTGGAACGCGCGTAGGCCTACACATTCAGTACAAGTTACAACTGACCCAAAAGCACCGCGCGGGAGTGCGGGGTGGGTGGCATTGCAAGGGGAGCGGAGAGTGTATGTTCTGTATCATATGACAGTACTATTACTTTATTCTGTGCTTGTAGTTTTCTTGTTGAGCCTATTACTGGTTGTTCATCATCATCATATCGTGTGGGTTGCAAGGTCGATGACCGACCTCACAAACCCTGGAGTTGTTGAGCCGCCAAAGGCCTCTGACATGGCTGTTAATTGATATAGGTGAAAATAAAATTACCTACGTAAAATTAAATTATCTTTTATAGTAAAACGTAAAATTATCTTTTAAAGTACGCATAGGTCGAAATACGAAAAATTTTTTGTTTCGTATTTCGAAAATCTATTTAATTTTTTTCGTAGGTCGAAATACGAAAAAATATTTTTATAGGTGAAAATAAAATTACCTACGTAAAATTAAATCATCTTTTAAAGTAAGCATAGGTCGAAATACGAAAAAAAATTTGTTTCGTATTTCGAAAATCTATTTAATTTTTTTCGTAGGTCGAAATACGAAAAAATATTTTTTTCGTATTTCGACCTATGTTCTTTAGAGAAAGTTTTTCAGTATATTGGGCAGATTCACATCCTTCAGCGTTAATATATCCTTTCCGTAACACCTTGTATAGCGAAGAAGAAGACTTCATGGGTGCTTCGTTCTCAACAATCGCGGGCGCTGGGGAGCATGGGGCCGTCATACACTACAGCCCCGACAGAGACGGCGAGCTGCGAGTGATAAGGACCGACGATATGCTGCTGATAGACTCGGGGGGGCATTACCGGTGAGTGAGCGAGATAGATGCACATACACTATAGCCCACACTCAGATAGCATCACATACAGAACAGCCCACACTCAGATAGCATCGCATACACTACAGCCCACACTCAGATAGCATCACAAACACTACAGCCCACTTTCAGATAGCATCACATACACAACAGCCGACACTCAGATAGCATTACATACACAACAGCCAACACTCAGATAGCATCACATACACTACAGTCCACAATCAGATAGCATCACAAACACTACAGCCCACAATCAGATAGCATCACAAACACTACAGCCCATACTCATCTAGCATCACATGCACTACAGTCCACACTCAGATAGCATCACAAACACTACAGCCCATACTCATCTAGCATCACATGCACTACAGTCCACAATCAGATAGCATCACAAACACTACAGCCCACAATCAGATAGCATCACAAACACTACAGCCCATACTCATCTAGCATCACATGCACTACAGTCCACACTCAGATAGCATCACAAACACTACAGTCCACACTCAGATAGCATCACAAACAATAAAGCCCACACTCAGATAGCATCACAAACACTACAGCCCATACTCATCTAGCATCACATACACTACAGCCCACACTCAGATAGCATCACAAACACTACAGCCCACACTCAGATAGCATCACATACCTACACTACAGCCCACACTCAGATAGCATCACATACACTACAGCCCACACTCAGATAGCATCACATACACAACAGCCGACACTCAGATAGCATTACATACACAACAGCCAATACTCAGATAGCATCACATACACTACAGTCCACACTCAGATAGCATCACATACACTACAGTCCACAATCAGATAGCATCACAAACAATAAAGCCCACACTCAGATAGCATCACAAACACTACAGCCCATACTCATCTAGCATCACCTACACTACAGCCCACACTCAGATAGCATCACATACACTAAAACTCACACTCTGATAGCATCACATACCTATACTACAGCCCGCACTCAGATAGCTTCACATACACTACAGCTCACACTCAGATATTATCACATACACTGCAGCTCGGATTCAGATAGCATCACATACACTACAGCCCACACTCAGATAGCAACACATACACTAAAACTCACACTCAGATAGCATCACATACACTACAGCCCGCACTCAGATAGCATCACATACACTACAAGTACTACAACTCACTTAGAGATAGCCAAAGCAATACTGTGTGATGGCGGTGGTGGTGGGCTTTCTGGTCTAGATCCGAATGTTTTTATTTATTTTTGTTCTCCAGTGATGGCACCACAGACATTACCCGCACGCGGCACATGTCCGGGTCCCCCACGGAGGAGCAGAGGCGAGCCTTCACCAGGGTGCTTAAGGGACAGATACTCCTGGGCACGGCGGTTTTCCCCCGGGGGATAGTGGTCAGTACAGACATGGTGCATAACTGAGTAGGTTCCTGCGACAGTGGAACGGGAGGGGTGGTAGATGAATAGGTTGTCCCTGTCACTCCAGGCACAGTAAATATACAATGACAAGCCCGTTGGTGTGGTTGGTAGTGAGCCTGCCTCTCACGCCGTGGGCTGCGGGTTCGATCCCCGCCCAGGGCAAACATTTGTACAGGCTTTTCCTAGTTTGGGATTTGTGAAATGTCTCCCCCCCCCCCCCAATGTGTCCGGTGAAACTTACGCGGTAGATGAACATGATGAGCATGAAACTGAACAAGTTTTCCATTCACATTTCCCAAGGTCGAAATACGAAAAAAAAAATGTTTACTTGCCATACAAAGTGCATCAGCGGACATCACATTTTGCACGGGAGGTTGAATTGTTTTTTTCGTATTTCGATCTATGTTCCTTGGGAAAAGTTGTTCAGTTTCATGGGCAGATTCACACCCTTCAGTATTATCACACCTTTTCGTTACACGCTGTATAGTAAACAAGTTTCTGGAACCCTAAAAAATTCCAGCCTGTATATGGTTCTTCGCAAAAAAAGCTTTGGATAGATAACAGAATGAAGATATCAATAGCATCTTCAGATTTTTCCCACGTGCTAAAGATGTAATTTAAAAGAACAACCCCCTAGCATCCATTTTATGTCGCCTTTTTGTAATTTTCTCTTTCATCATGACATCCCATGAAACGTAAAGGACAGGGAATTCCCTCCAAAATTCCAGCTTTTGCTGAAACAATGTGAAGGGGAAGTACCGTAGTCACCTCGCTTGCTGGCTGCTTGACTGGCACCATGGACCGCGGTTGTTGGTAAGATGATACGATACACAGAAGGATGCTGCTGCCCATCCTCTGGTTCATTAACCTTTAGTCGCCTCTTACGACACCCGTAGGTAGATATAGGTTGGTACTATTCTTTGCCGGAACCACACGGAGCATATTGAAACGGGGAGTTTTGTTTGAAACTAATCAAACAACACTAAATACCTATAAGGAAAAGAAACAATGTGGAGGGGAAGTACCATACTTAGTCACCACGCTTGTTAGCATTGTTGGTAACCACAGAATGTAAGATGATACAATACACAGAAGGATGCTGCTGCCCATCCTCTGGTTCATTAACCCTTAGTCGCCTCGTACGACACCCATAGGTAGAGACGGGTTAGTACTATTCTTTGCCGGCACCACACGGGTAGTGATGGGTTGGTACTATTCTTTACCGGCACCACACGGGTAGAGATGGGTTGGTACTATTCTTTGCCGGCACCACACGGGTAGAGATGGGTTGGTACTATTCTTTACCGGCACCACACGGGTAGAGATGGGTCGGTACTATTCTTTACCGGCACCACACGGGTAGAGGGGTTGGTACTATTCTCTGCCGGCACCACACGGGACTTTTCTCTTTTCAGGGCCACACTCTGGAGACGCTGGCGCGCAAGTCTCTGTGGGACGTGGGACTGAACTACGCGCACGGCACCGGACACGGCGTGGGGCAGTTCCTCAACGTGCACGAGGGCCCGTCCTGGATCCTCAGCGGACCCTCGGCCGGCGACCCGGGGATACAGCCCGGGGTCATCTTCAGCAACGGTGAGAGAGCTCAGAGACCGACAGGTCTCCCTTCTACCATCGGGAGTCCAGACGCACCGCAGGATATCACCCATTTCACACATTCACACAAAGTGCTTTGAAACATCTTTTATAATGCGCACGGCCAAATAGATAGATAGATAAAACGTTTATTAAGAAGCGGTACAAAAGAAAAGAAAGGGAAATAGCAACAAACACACATGGAGTTCTCTGCCTGCATCTGTGTTCCCGAGTTCATATAATACGAATCTATTTAAATCGCGAGTAAATAGACGCGCGGTTCATGAGCGGTGAGGAGGGGAGGGAAGTGGGCTTGGCGTGCGCGGACGCGAGGCGGACGCGCCATGATAGCTTCTAGAACAACGATGAAGCTTTAAATTAACAATAATTAGAAGAAAAAAATTATGATTTTTTTACGGGGGTGGAAATCAGTTGGGGTGTATGAGGGTTTGGCTTATTCCATTAACACGTTGTATATTGTGGATAGGTACACAGAAACGTACAACGGTGTGGAACTTTACGTTATAAATAAAGTGTTGTTTCAGTATGAAAGAATGTATGAAAGTACAGGAAGCGAGGGAAGTATGTGGAATAAAGAGTTTCTATCTATCTATCTATCTATGTCAAGATCGTAGCAGGTGGAGAACTGTGGTCTCTGCCTACCCCACAGGGAAAGAGGCGTGATGTTATGTATGTATGTATGTTGTTTCAGAGCCGGGCTACTACGAGGAGGGCGAGTATGGAATCCGCCACGAGGACCTGGTGGAGACCATCCTGCTGGATAAGGACTCTGATCACATACAGGTTTGTTTGGCACTCTATGATAACTTGGAGGAAGTCTTTGTGGCGGGAACTTGGCATGGGCTCTTGCTTCTTCGGTTCAAATTCTTGATTTCGTGGATAATAAAGATAGTGTGTTATGCAGTGAATTGACTATCGCTTTACGGGGGGAGCAATGAACAATTCCCCCACTCGACACGGGCGTTTCGCCATATTTTTAACTTACAAAATCTGAAAACATTCTAAAAATTAAAATGTTCTAGAACTCGACACTGGCAGAAATGTCCCCAAATATGAGTTGACGTTTTCCAAATACGAGTATTAAAAAAAAACAGAAGGAAAAATCCTATCCGGAAATCGGTTGTAACGAACTCGGTGAAATTTAGTATACGGGGGTTTTTGAGGGCGAGAAATCGATTAAGTTTGGTCTCATGCCTGGGAAATAGTAGGTAGTTTTTACAACAAGTGCATAAAACATGATTTTTTATACAAGGCTTAGTATTCTCAAGACCCGTAGGCGTGCCTGTGTTATGCCGTGGGTAAAAAGTGTTTTATGGTCGAGTTATAAACTCTGCTTTTCACTTTGATTGCGAGATAATAAAACGGAAAAGTAGTTTAGAAAAGTAGTAAATGAGAGGTTGTTTCTTAAAAGTTTTATGGTATGACTGGCTGGAAAGTCAATTTAGAAGAAGAAATTACTTTTTTGACCAAGTGCAGAAGATACAATTTTAGGCTACCTATACTAAGCATAAACTACAATTTTTCGAGCATGAGAAGTGAAAATTCGTTTTCTCCGTTTTTTTAACACAACACTTACATATACACACACACACTTACACACACTCACTCATACACACACCCACTCACACTACACAGACTCACACACACACACACTTTTACGTAATACATTCTACTGACACACAGATACTTGGGCACCAGCCAACATATTTATTTGAAGGAAGAGCGGAGCACCTGACACAGGCTGATTGCTTACTCGTAATAGGAAGTTCTATCCGCTAGTTTTATACCAAATTGTATAAAAGTATTAATAAAACATTTTGTATTGTATTTTTATTTTGTATTTAAATATTTCTTAAAAATGGCGCGTTTCAGCAATCCTACAGCGCCATCTGTTATTTTGTTTTGGTTAAGTTTATACAGAGCCAAGCTCGGTCACCCAGGTACTAGTAAATGTAATACGCGGTATTTTTAAAACACGAGAAGAACGAATTTTGCCAGACACACAACCTAGCTAGATCGATTTTTCGCTTTCGAAAACCCTCGTATGGTAAGTTTCATCGAAATCATTAGAGCCCCTTTCGAGAAACTGATTATACAAATAAGTATAAAATATACAAATATTGCTGCTTTAAAAGTATAGGATATAAAAAAAAGTTGAGAGCAGTACGGTAACCAAAATAAATCTAGTTTACCGACTCTCAAAGAAGGCCGTGCTTATAGATGTAAGGCCGGTTTAAAACCAATTAAACCAATCCGTTTCAAACGAAAAAAACCGTTTAAAACCGAAATAAACAATTTTTTTCAGTTTAAAACGGTGTTGATGGATGTCTATGTTTTCCTTCATTATAACTACATTTTCTGGATATTACCGAGGTAGGGATATAACGGAGTATACCTACGTATCAAATGTGTAAAATAGTGTGATATACTGGTATTGATATACTCGTACTTAGCGGGTTTGGTTCTTGGTCCGTCCGACCAAGAAGTGCAATACATAAGTTATAAAAACTGTGTTGGTAAATAAATATGTTTTTCATTGTTTTCAAAGAATGTAAATAATCAATTTTATTTGGTTTAAAACCAAACTTAAACACTCGCACTCTCGTGCGATGATGTCGTCACTCGAGCTGAGACTCAAACTCAAACGAAACATGACATCAGGTGACCAAAACTTTTACTTAATGAAGTGTAAAACACAGTTCTTTTATTTTTGTAGGCGAGTTGTCAATCGTTTAAAATGGTTTTTTTGGGGTTTAAAACCACAACATTTTGTTTAAAACGTTTTAAATCTGTTGTTTTACATCTATAGCCGTGCTGCAGTGGCTTCTTGCCGTTTCTTTTACTCTACCATAGCACGATCTGAAACGGCGTAGACTCCCTCTATTTGCATTGTATTCTGCATGTTACTCATATTATCCGATTAAAATTTCATCTACTGTATTTTCTGTTTCCCGAGGGTGGGATCCAGGAGACCTATGACTTAGGTCAAACCTAGTTTAGGCTCCTGTCTCCCAAATAGAGGTTTTATTTCTTATTTATTTTTAGTCTTTATTAGTTATTTTCTTAGTCATATTAATATTGGGCCTACAAAAGTTGTTAATTAAGTTTTTCAAGGGAAAATAAACAACATTTTTGTTTAGTCGTTTTATTTGGTGTGGTTGGTAGTAAAACAAAGGAGCAAGCTGGTTTTGTGAAAGGCAGGGGCACCCGCGAGCAAATACTGAACATGCGGCAGTTGATAGAAAAGTGCAGAGAATTCAACATACCAATGGCCCTATGCTTTATTGACTATGCCAAAGCCTTTGACTGCATCAACTGGTCAAAAATGTGGGAAGTTATGAAGGAGATGGGAATACCAGACCACCTTATATTTCTCGTCCAAAACTTATACCTAGACGGTCAATCAAAGATACGATTGGATGATGCACTATCGGAGCCTTTTGCAACGGAACGTGGAGTCAGGCAAGGCTGTATTCTCTCACCACAATTAAATTAAATTAAATTTTAAACTGTTTATTGCAGATACTATTACAAATTATAAATTATTTATTAATTGAGACAGTAAAATCTTATAAATTAAAGATTGTGGTTGCCTCAACCAGTTGCCCGCCCCACGACAGACCGTGGCCAGAGAGCGTGGATCTGCATCCACCCCCTACAAGAAGTTTACTTTTTTTATGTAGTGTTTATTTAATGTATTTTTAATTTGTTTACTATTTTTGTCGATTAGTTTTTCTGCGATTGTTTGTGGTAAACTATTTAATGTAAGAGTTCAACCTTGTAGGAGAGCACATCATGAGGCGAGTGCTACAGGATTGGGGAGGAGGTATTCGGATTGGAGGTCACCTAATTAACAATTTACGTTTCGCTGACGACACCACACTGATAGGCGCGAACGAAGGTGAACTTGCCGAACTTCTTCGCAGACTTGAAAGCGCAAGTTTGGGATATGGACTGCGGATCAATCGGGATAAAACCAAACTGATGTTCGTCGACAGAGCGGAAGCCATGCAGAGATCATTCGAGATGCGAGACCTGGACACGGTACAAGAATTTGTTTACCTGGGGGCCCTTATTCGTAATGATGGTGACTGCGAAAAGGAAGTCGTCCGACGATCACAGATAGCAAAATCAGCTGTTAAACGCCTGGAGAAGATATGGAAAAATCGGAACATCTATCGCAGCACGAAAGTGAAACTCATGCGTTCCCTAGTTTTCTCTATTTTCTTATACGCATCGGAAACATGGACTCTGAAAGCTCGATTAAGATCAAGAATAGATGCGTTTGAAATGTGGTGCTGGCGCAAAATGTTAGGTATCCCATGGACTGCGCGCCGCACTAATATCTCTATTCTTCAGGAGCTCAAAATCACTACCCGCTTATCGAGAATATGCCTCCAAAGGTCACTCTCTTTCTTCGGTCACGTTGCCCGCCGGGAGCCGGAAAATTTGGAGAAGCTAATACTAGTTGGGCACGTGGCGGGGAGAAGGAGTAGAGGAAGAGCGCCTACCCGGTGGACAGATGCCATCTTGAAGTCCACCAACTGCAACACCCAGGGGGCAATCCACCTAGCCCAAAACAGAAATGATTGGAGAGCCCTAACCCGTAGGGCTACTTTTGGTGGTCACGACCCTCAGCCATGAGGAAACGACGAAGAAGAGGTTGGTAGTGAGTCGGCCTTTCACGCCGTGGGCCGCGGGTTCGATCCCCGCCCAGGGCAAATATTTGTGTGGTGAGCACAAGTGTTTGTTCTGTGTCTGGGTGTTATTTATCTATTTATTTATCTATTTATGTATTTATATCAGTCTCTGATATCCAGGCTTTGCCTAGTTTGGGGTCAGATTACCTATATTTATTTATTTTATTTTATTTTTTAATTTATTCCAAAACTTGTACAACAACAACATATTTTAACATTCAGTAATATAAGTATTAATTACAATTTTATTGATTGTACAGTGGGCAGAAAGATGTCAGGACATCATTCAACTCCTAAACTAGGAACTAACCTGTATTATAGGAACTGATTAATGTACCTCCTCTAATATGTCATTACCACAATCAAAATTTTAGAAATAAGAGGTGAACAGATGAGTGCAAGGAAGGTTGTACAGAAAGAAAGTTAAACAATTTGGGCAGATAGGTACGTAAAATTAGCATGCATAAAACAAAAGTGAATGTAATAAGCGAGAGAGTATAAAACTGCGTGTGTATATGTATGTTTGTGTGAGTGAGTGTGCGTGTGTGTGTGTGAGTGAGTGTGCGTGTGTGTTTGGAGTAAGCGACTGAGTTGAGAGTAATAAGAGCAAAGAGTTGAACTAGCAAACGTGATTGAGGAGTTCTTCGGTCTCGTCGTATGTCTTTGTTTGAAGCCATTCAGACAATTTATTCTTAACCTCACGATGTAGCAAAGGGTAGATATATAGATATTTGTTGATTTTGCTATATAAAAATGAGCTTAGGGCCTTGTTCTGTCTCCTTGCAAACGTTGTGCGACAGGGAACATTAGGACAGATGGGAAAACCTGGACGTCGTGTTGACTTACTCTCCATAAATGGAAGTTTAGAATGTCGTCGAATTATTGATTTTAAAATGTATAACTGTCTGACAGTAAGCATTTTAGTTTGAGAGTAGAGGTCCCTAGTTGAAAAGTCTCTGCGTTTAAAAAGTAGGGTTTTAAGAATTGCCCTTTGAGCTCGTTCCAGCGTGATAAGCGTAGTTTTATGCGTGCCACCCCATATGGAAATACAATACGTAATGATTGATTGGCACAGACTGTAGTAAACTGTTTTAAGTGTTGGCCAGTCGGCCGATAGGAAATTTTTAAAAATGTAAACTAGTCTCCTTACACGGTTGCAAAGCATCTCCATATGAATTTTCCAGTTTAGATTCTCGTCCATAAAAACACCTAGATATTTAATATGTTTTACCATACAGAGAGACATGCAGTTGCAGGTATTGCGATCATTACAAGTGTGTGCTTTCAATTCACCGGAGCCGCCTGTTATGGGACCTATGTTTGGGAGAGAAAAACGAATGAATTTGGTTTTCTCAATATTGAGTGTTAGAAGGTTATTGTTGAGCCATCCCATGACCGTGCTTAGAGCTGTTTCAGCACGTATTCTTGCCTCCTCCCAAGACCTATCATAGACTATCAACGCTGTGTCATCTGCATACGCAAAGATGCAAGTATTATCAATCTTGGTGAGACACAGATCGTTGATATAGACCTTGATGACCTTGTGTGAAATGTCCCCAATATTTATTTATTTATTTTATTTATTATTCAATGAGTTTTTGAAGGTGGTAGGGCTTTTGTGGAAAGTCCGTCTGGGGAAGTACCACCCCCTTGCTTTTATCTCCCGTGAAGCAGCAGTGTTTGCACTGCTGTGTTTCGGTTTGAAGGGCAAGCGAGCCAGTGAAATTACCGGCACATGATAGATAACATCTTAGTTCTCAAAGTGAGCAACGCGCTTTGCTGTCTTATTAGTGTCAAGATATGCCATTAGTAAGACAGTGGGTGCTATGGGTGGTGGTGACCAGTTACCATCAGGTGGCCCACCTGCTCGTTTGCTCACTTGTAACATAAAAAAAACATTTAGTAAATAATTATGTATCTGCATCTTGCTTTCACTCAGGCTCCGGGTCTAGTGGGCGACTTCTCCGGTGCGGGCGCACTCGGCTTCCACTACATATCGCTAGCGCCGCAACAACGGACGTGCATCGATGTCGACCTACTTACTGACTTCGAGGTATACCTACGGCGTGCAAAATAACTCTGTCTGTGACCGTTAATGCGCAGAAGTCAAATAAAAACCGGCCAAGTGCGAGTCGGACTCGCACCCTTTGGGTTCCGCACCTATCTACCATATGATATACTAAAAGCTTTTGCTCTTTGATTTTAAAAACTCCGCGACCATCCAACTTGACCCCTCTTTTATAGAAAAGTTCTTGAAACGGGAGCTCACCTTAATTGGTTACTATTAGTTGTGAGAAAAATTTAAATATTTAATGATTTTAGACTTTTTCCTTTATTTGTACTGTGAGACCTAGCTTCTTGCCAAAGTTCATAATTTCAGGTCAACGGGAAGTACCCGGTAGGTTTAGCTTTTTGCATAAATGTATGGAGATGAGTACATAAAAAGCCATATCTTTTGATTGCGTCGTTGTAAAAAATTGCAATTTTCAGATCTTGTGTGGTTCATGGACTTTAATATTCGTTATCAATTTCAACCTGATACCTCTTCTTGTTCGTGAGAAAAAGGGTCTTGACAGACAGACAGACGGACAACAAAGTGATCCTTTAAGGGTTCCGTTTTTTATTTTGAGGTACGGAACCCTAAAAATGAGTCGCGGGGGTGAGCGCGGTAGGTGGGGGAGGCGAGCGAGTCGTTCATTGGCTCTCCGCCTGTCACACATGCGCAGAACATAACCGTCACAGACAGACTTGTCCTGAACTCGCTGTACTTAAATATTGTCATATAAGGGTCGATATATACATGGTGTTAAGAAAAGCACCGATTTCCTTTTAACCACATGCTGTATGAGTAAAGTTCATAAAACATTATTGATAGTAAAAAAATAACATAATTAAAAATAAAATACTTCCTATGAAAAAAAAAGGTTCTAGATGCCAACCCTATTCTAAAAACCACAACGTGCACCCAGCGCACCTATTGCAAACAAGTAAAATGCGCGCAGCCGCCATTCGCTAACGAACGCCATTCATTGGCATGCAACAGAGATACGAGTAGGAGATAGAAAACTACGTAAGGACGACACTTGTGAGATAAGAACAACTAGATTATCAATTTATTGTCTGTTCGTAACGAGTATGCAAATACCCACGCTTATCGGTGCGATCTAGTCATAGGGTTGACACAATTAAATTTTAATATAATTTTTTTATTTTACTTTTCCTAATACCCTGTATGAAAATATTGCTTGTTTGATACAATTTGTTCTCGCATACTTCCAGCTCCACTTCCTGAACGAGTACCACGCGCGAGTCTTGTCGACAGTCGGGCCGATTCTTCTAGAACGTGGTCTGAGTGAAGACCACGAGTGGCTGCAGGCGGAGTGTGCGCCCATCACGAGGAGTTCAGCGAACACTCTCATTGTGGCTCCTGTGGTGATCCTTATCAGTGCTTTGAGCACTCTGGTCAGATGAAATTGTGTTATTCAATGATATTTTAATATAGGATGACTTTTAATTAGTTCTTGATAGCAAAAGATATGCATGTACTCATGATACTGAACAACTTTTCCCAAGGAACATAGGTCGAAATACGAAAAACCAAATTTGACCTCCCATACAAAATGAGCTATCAGCTGGTGCAGTTCCTATGAGAGGTCAAAACTTGTTTTTCGTACTTCGACCCATGTTCCTAGGGGAAAGTTGTTCAGTATCATGAGTACATTCATACATTTTTCTATCAAGAACTAATTAAAAGTCACCCTATATACAAGTCCTGTGATGACTTAGGGCTATATTTCACTGGGACACCATGGCGGCGCAACCTAGGCGCCGCTATTAACAAAATGTATACAGCTCTATAGAGAGTTACTCACCTGGGTCCGTTTGGTTGCGCAACCAGCTCGGACTGTGGCCGTAGGGGTGTCTGAATGGGGTATCTAGTTTAGTAGCTTACCGGACACCACGGTGGCGCGACTGGTTGCGCCACCATGGTGTCCCAGTGCAATATTAAATTAAATGTCCGGTAAAACGATGAAAGTAAATTTATACTTTTCTATAATTTGTGCTTTTTTTTTAATATTGATTTTATTAATATGGCCCTCTTCTGTTCGAATTTGCTAAAACAGGACAGTTCATAATATTAGGCTAAACGAACAAAAAATATGTAGGTACGTAAAGATCTTCATTTACTTAAGAGGATATGTGAAAAGATAGTTATTTGACAGTGGGCGCAGTCTTTTCGCTTGAAAGAAAAGGATAAAGTGCGCAATCCGCAACGCATTAGATTGCGACAGATATACTGTGCGTGTTACCAAAACTAAATGACGTAAGCGCCTGATATAAAATATCGACTTTTGTAAAAACTATGTAATAAAATAAAATTTTAGGTTGGGCAAACCGTAGCAACTACAAATACCTTTCCGTATACTTAATTTCACTACTTAAAACACCTCAGATTCCACAAAAAGAGGAATAAATGAAAATTTGGATTTTTATTAAGAGGCAACTTTGGATTTTTATTTTGTCGAGTCGATTTTCACAAATCATGTTTTGGTCTTGGTGATTCTCTCACTTGAATTGTCTAGAAATACATACCTAAAAATGACGACAAGATACTGAGTAAATCCTACTAATATTATAAACGCGAAAGTTTGTATGTAAATAATCTAACTACTGAATGGATTTTAATGAAACTTTACAATAATATAGCTTATACATCAGAATAACACATAGGCTACAATTTATAAACCTGCGCAGACGAAGTCGCGGGCACCAGCTAGTAAAAAAAAATTGTCTTCAAAATACCCAAAAAAAAATACATATCGCCTTAATGAAGTCTACCCCACCCAAAGAGTTATCATATGACCTGCGCAAAGGACCCATCCTAATAAATGTGAGGAATAACAGACAAACAGCCAGTTGCACAGTTTGCTTGATCGCGGTCCACAGTCATCATCATCATATCGTGTGGATTGCAAGGTCGATGACAGTAAGCCCATACAATTACAAAGTAAAAAAAAAAAATAATTGCTGTCACTTTCTTTGTCAATAAAACAGAAAGAGTCAGCAATAGACAGCAGCTTTAACTTTAAAGACTCTTTGTGGACCTGGCGGTAAGATTAGGAAATAAAACTAGTCACGTTTATTCAGTAAAAATAATATATTTCAAATATATTTTACAAGTTAAAGTGTACAGTATAACAAGGAGTCTTGCAGACTTATCTTACTTAAGGCTGTTTTTAAACATGAAAAGACTGACGTGTGTAAAAGAACCAAAATCCGAATGCGATTTTAGATAGATTCTATACATACGTTCAAGGAAAACATCAACAAGATACCTACATATTTTGTTAAGTATACGTGTTAATAGAATAAGCGAAACCCTCATACACCCCAACTGATTTGTAATAAAATAAATCCATACCCGTAAAAAAAATCTTGATAAAAGTTTTTTTTTATCTAGATATTGTTACTTTGAAGTGTTATCACTGTTCTAGTTTCATAGTTGTTCTAGTCCACGCACTCCGCGTATCCACAGAAATATTTAGAATAGAAGCGGCAAAAATTTAAATAATAAAAAATAAAAAATATTTACATCAGCTGATCAAAAACCCGTGAAATAGATTCTACTCTCGATTCTAAACAAACTATTTTCTCAGTTTCGCTTATTCCGTTATCACGTTGTATAGCTTAAGTTGTTTGGTAAAATCGCACCCTGAGTATTACACTCTTTTGATATTTTACAGGTTGTAACTTGTTCGGTATACCAACCCTGAAGGATGTGAATCTGCCCATAAAACTGAACAACTTTTCCTCAGGAACATAGGTCAAAATAAGAAAAAAATATTACCTCCCATTTGTATGTTTTGTTTATGTTTTATAATGCGCTATCAGCTGATTATATTTCTATAGTCTAGGCAACGAAGCGGATCGTTGTATGAAGACCCCCGCATTAAATCCTCAGTCGATGAAACTTTGCTGCGGTATTACAGACAAACCTTCTATAAAAAAAAATCGGTAGGTAGGTACTTTTAATTTTTCCATACAAAAATTTTTTTGTTCATATATTTTGGATACATTGAATTTACATTAAAATCATGATACTTTATCATCCTGTCAAATAAAATCTGCCTGAGAGAATTATGTTGGGGTCAACTGCTTCGTTGCCTACACTAAAAAATCAAAATTCAAAATCAAATTTTTTTTTCGTATTTCGACATATGTTAGAGACATTTGTTCAGTTTCATGGTCAGAATCACACCCTTCAGGTTTGTTGTTTAATATTTACATTTAAAGCACTCAATTAGGTATATTGTTTTATCGATGTTTAAAAACACGCTACCATAACCTATAACAATAAAATATTACACAATTTGTAACATTAATTCGTAATCAATCAATCTTTCGCACATTCTTTTGTGGAAGTGTCTAGACAGCCACTAGCGGCTGTTTACATAAAACAAATATCTTGCCGTTAGCGGTAGGTTAAAAATACGACACCCACGGGTATGTATGGGATGGTCCTATTCTTTGCCGGCACCACACGGGGTTGTCTTACCTAATGGACCTATAGTCCTAACAATGTTAGGTTAGGCAGGCCTGTGACACTCCGCACTCTAGGTATGCAACGCGGCGCTAGAAGTCGACTGGGTGAGGCAGTCGATTTTACTTTTCTTTGTCATCTTAAGCTTATGGCGGCAAAATAGGTAAGTAAGTATTTGCATGTTTGATTGAACTATATTACATACCTACTTGCATCTCGCTCAGTATCTAATAAAGTGACAAAATCATCGCCTCAGCCCACGATTTAAAAACGTGTCCTAAGCGGTGCACTGCAAGTATCGACTTTATGCTTAGACCGTAAGGTTGAAATTTGTCGGCACCCCGCCTGGGAGTGTCGGATCTGTAAACGTTAGTTTACTATTATTTAATCTGTGGGTTAGGTTTGTCGAACAATGTTAGGACTATAGGTACCTACCCGCTCGAAAATTGTACCTTATCAATTTACTTTAAGGTAAAAATTTTATCAGGTAATTACTTGTGGTCGAATAACATAATTTCTTAACCTACCGCTAACGGCAAGATATTTGGTTTATGTAAACAGCCGCTGGTGGCTGTCTAGGTACTTCCTACTATTGTTACAATATCGCTTTGCTTGCATCTGAAGTGCTTACAATCTATTTAAAAATCGTGTCTTATGTACATTGTGCTGAATTTAAAAAAATAAAATTTTAGTGTCACTCAGACGATAAAAATAAATTATTTTTTACCCGACTTCAGCAAAAAGGAGGGTTATGATTTTGACTGGTACCGATACCGTGTTAGGTATCATATAAAAGGGCTTAATGAGCACATTTAAAATATATTGTTAGCTTTATTACGTATTTATAACCCCAAAATAATTTAAATAAAGAAATAGTTCAAAAACTAGAACCAGACGTTTTTTTGTTACAAGTGACCAAACGAGCAGGTGGGCCACTACTGGCGAATCTTGATATAAAAAGTATGAAGCAAGAAAATATTGTCATCTGAAATTGTTATGTACAAACTATGATATTTCATAAATATTCGATGTTCAAATAATAAGGAGTATGATTGGTGTTAAATTGAGTGACAGGATAAGAAATAGTGTGATAAGAGAACGGTGTGGCGTAAAAGAAGGCGTAGTGACCAAAATCGAGAAAGGGATGCTGAGATGGTTTGGTCATGTAGAGAGGATGAATGAACGAAGATTGACGAAAGAGATCTACCAGGCGAGAGTGAATGGAAACGTTGGAAGGGGAAGGCCTAGGCGAACGTACCAGGACCAAATTCAGGACGTTCTGAATAAAGGCCAGGTTAAAAGTACCCTAAACCGACGAGCATGTATGAAAGGATTGATGAAAGTACAGGAAGCAAGGGAAGTATGTCAAGATCGTAGCAGGTGGAGGACTGTGGTGTCTGCCTACCCCAACGGGAAAGAGGCGTGATGTTATGTATGTATGTATGTATGTATGTTCAAATAATAGCCCTAGTCATATATACCACCTACCCTAACAAGCGATCAAAGTGACATAATAATATGGCCACGGCTATTATCTGAACATCACTATAGGGTGACTTTTAATTAGTTCTTGATAGAAAAAGATATGAATGTACTCACGATACTGAACAACTTTCCCCAAGGAACATAGGTCGAAATACGAAACTCAAGTTTTGACCTCCCATAGAAACTGCATCAGCTGATAGCGCATTTTGTATGAGAGATCAAAACTTGATTTTCGTATTTCGACCTATGTTCCTTGGGAAAAGTTGTTCAGTATCATGAGTACCTACATGCATATCTTTTGCTATCAAGAACTAATTAAAAATCACCCTATATAAATATTAAATACCATAGTTTATTAAATATTAAATACCATTTTTTATTAGTTTGTACATAACAATTTCAGATGACAATATTTTCTTGTTTCATACTTTTTGAACAAATTTTTTCCTAAATAGATATGGTAAGAAAGTGATACAGATTTATGGCCTGAGCAACGTACGAAACCTGTAACAGTGATAAAAAGGTATAAGGTGTCAGGGACAGTGTACCGAAAACAGAACGGGCTTGCTCAGTCAATAAAACTGAACAACTTTCTCAAAGAAACAATTTTGGGTAATAAAAATAAATTGACCTTTCCATATAAACTGTAATTGAGCTATTTTTATTGAGGCAATTTTTTTTGTTGTGTTTCCCTGAAATGTTTTTTTGGGAAAGTTGTTCAGTTTCGTTGACTGAACACGCCCAATCAGTTTTCGGTACTACGTCCATTACAGCTTTAATAATAAATAGGTATAGTATCGACAGTCTGCAGGACGCGACGCGATGAAACTGACCAGTTTTTAATATTTATAGTAATCGAATTGTGCTGGAAAATAATAGTACCAACCAATCTCTACCTTTGGGTGTCGTAAGAGGCGACTAAGGGCTTATAGCCGAAGGATGGGCAGCAGCATCTTTTTGAGTATCATACCATCTTGCATTCTGCGGTCACCAACAACAGCGGTCGCCAGCGGCAACGCTTACAAGCTTGGTTGACTATGGTACTCGTAAATCTCCTCCAAAGTACCAAGCATTTTTGGAGGGAGCTCTCTGTCCTGTAGTGGACGTTTCATGTATCGTTAAATGAATTGCGTCTTGAAGAAATGGTATACTCGATTTTTTAACACATTGTTAAGGCTCGTCTGGCTGTTCATAGAGGCGTTTTAGTACCAACACTGATGTACGGCAGTGAAACTTGGGTATGGCAGAAAACGCATGAAAGTAGAAATAATGCAGTAGAAATGAGAGCGTTGAGGAGTATGATTGGTGTGAAATTGAGTGACAGGATTAGAAATAGTGTGATAAGAGAACGTTGTGGCGTAAAAGAAGACGTAGTGACTAAAATTGAGAAAGGGATGCTGAGATGGTTTGTTCATGTAGAGAGGATGAATGAAGGAAGATTGACGAAAGAGATCTACAAGGCGAGAGTGAATGGAAACGTTGGAAGGGGAAGGCCTTACCAGGACCAAATTCAGGACGTTCTGAATAAAGGCCAGGTTAAAAGTACCCTAAACCGACGAGCATGTATGAAAGGATTGATGAAGGTTCAGGAAGCAAGGGAAGTATGTCAAGATCGTAGCAGGTGGAGAACTGTGGTCTCTGCTACCCCGACGGGAACAAGGCGTGATGTTATGTATGTATGTATGTATGTTGTTAAGGTGTTACCACACTAAACCATATCGATCGATGATCGCGTCTCGAATTTATCGATGGATCGTCAGGGGCCGTAGACAAGTAGCTCTCTACTATCGAAAACGCTAATAGAATAGAATGAAAAAGTACATGATTGACATTAGCTACCGAAATGTTGCATGACAGCTAATGACAATCTCATACATTTTTAATCCATTTAATAGCGTTTCCGATAATACAAGGTGTTAGGTAAATAACGCAAAACCTCTCGGGGGTAGCGCAATAAAAAATTTTGCTTTTGCACACAAATCGACCAACTGACCGAGCCAATTTGTATGAAAAAGCAAAATTTTTTGTTTTGGAATTTCCAAAAGTCTTAGAACAAAAGTTGTTCAGTTTCATGTCACCCGAGAGTTTTTGCGTTATTTACCTAACACCCTGTATAAAGCCAAATCTACAAAGTAGAAAAAAATCGCAAAATTTCACAACCACAGGCAGGATTCGAACCTGCGTCTTCTGCGTCAGTACCGGAGACGCTTTACCAACTAGCCTACCGTGGTCCTGCCTGAAGTTGTGAAACTTGTGACCTCTATACGCATTTCAACGTTGCGTTTGTGCTGCCACCTAGTAAGCATTTGCTGTATCCGAACACAGGAAGTAAGTATTAAAATTAAAATAATTTTCAATATAAAGCCACTTGTCGCAGACCCCTGTTTGCGATTGGTGACACCCTTGCAAATAACAACAAGAAAAAATCGTTATTATAACCATTTATAATTGAATGAATTTTGAAAAATTATAGAAATTTTATTAAGAACTGTTCAAATATCAGAATAAACTTTTTTATTATTTGGATGGACGGCAATATATATCGTTTTCTGTAAAAACTAAACTTAACTCAAGGACGACTAAATTGATTAAACGAAGTGCTTTAACTTAAAAGACAAAATCAATAGCATTAAAAAAGACAAAACTTGATGATACTGTAAAAAACAACAATGTAGAAATTGTCTGTTTTGAAAACTTCTTAGACAGAACGCCAAAGCGGTGAGGTGACTGAAATCTGTTGCCCGCGAGTGTAGTGTCTACATGCGGTCCACTAGCGCCCCATCAGTTAAAAAGATATTACTCGCTAAATACAAAACTTATCGAAAATCCGGAAAGACAGATTGAAGTTTAAGTTTTCTGTAGTTACAGATACAAAAACTGCTAGAAGTGGCCGTTTTTGGCACTTTTTGTATCTTTTTGTATCAATTTTTCAGAATTGATAGCTTCTAAATAAATTAGGGTAAATTTACTTCAATCTGTCTTTCCGGATTTTCAATAAATTTTGTGTTTAGCAAGAAATTTATTTTTAACTGATTCGCTAGTTGACTGCAGGAATGCCTTAAAGGTGATCTGTGACGGCCATCTTAGACCCGAACGCAACTAGATGGAGCCACTGCTGCAACTATAAGATTTTATTTTTTTAAGTGTATAAGTACTAACTATAGATGTGCAAAAAGTTGTTTCGCGTAAATTTCATCGTGCAACTTCAACGCCTAACAACAATTTCGATAAGAAAAATATCTCCATATGTCCACTAAAGTCAATTACTCTCGTCAGTCCGTGTTTACATGAGTACGATCACTCACACATGCACACAAAGCACAACCGTACAGTTTTGACCGCACCCCCACAATCGTAATATTGAATTAAAAATTGCTAACAAAAATAGTACTTTCAGTACATTAACTGCATTTTTGTATTAATTGGCGAAATTTTTAACGAAAAATAGCAGTATTCGTTCGTTTTTCAACAGAATTTTATGTCCCGCGTAAGAATACAAGTCATTTGAATTTTTGTATGGAAAACGGATCACCTTAAGCGCAGCGCTTTGTAAAATTTTATCTAAGTATAGTTTAATAATAAAAGTTGGAATAACTGAAAATTTTATGCAAAACTAATATTAAATGCATAACTAAATACTAACAAGGTAATCGTTTATTATACACTGTAAACAACAATACTTTAAACACAAGCTGCTTGTCGTCCACTAGCGTCCCCATCAGTTAAATAAATATTGCTCGCTAAATACAAAACTTATCGAAAATCCGGTAAGATAGATTGAAGTAAAGGTACCCTAATTTATTTAAAGCCTATCCATTAACTGTAGATACAAAAAGTGCCAAAAACGGCCACTTATAGCAGTTTTTGTATCTGTAACTACAGTGAACTTTATTTTACAGATTAAATAGGTTCTAAACTAAGGTACATTTACTTCAATGTCTTTCGGGATTTTCGATAAGTTTTATATTTAGCGAGTTGTATTTTTTTAACTTATGGGGGCGCTAGGAGACGGATGATAGCCTCTTAACTTAACCCTTGCTTTTCTTTTATTTTTTTCACATTTTACGAAACATTCAGACCCGCTGAACTGGAAAAAAAATCATATACCAACCAGTTGTTAAAACTATAAGGCGTTTATTGATCAGGACACCTGTATGGAACCTTAAAATCTAGTTTGTCCCCATTTACATTAAATAAATTCATAATTAATATTAACAAGCTTTTTAATATTAATTTAGCGCATTTAAAATAATCTTGCCACCGAACTACAATACTATAGAAAGATAACTACGCTTCAAACTTGACCCCACGAAATAGTTACCTAAGTAGGCGGAGCTAAAATAGTTACCTCTCAACTACCACTAGCTGACATTGCAGCACGCGCGCGAACCAATCGCTGCTCTCGTTCTTAATTTGAACCAATTGATTCGTATTTTGAATATACGTCCTTTTGGTTTCACGTAGGGCAACTTTTTGTGTGGAATTTGTTCTGAGTTAGAGTTCCATAGTATTGTAGTTCGCTGAATCTTACTTAATTATGATTAAATTCCATAAATCATAAAGATACATAATACGTATGAAAAATGTATAATACGATTCAATTTATTATAATATAATTTAGAACATTATATACTATTTTCAAAATAGCGACATGATTTACTAATAATTTCGAGTCATTATACAAATTGTAAAAAAATAGTACGATGATTCTGCTAAGAGGTGATTCTACATCACTAGTACTAGATTGTAAATAAAATATTAAGAAAACACATTGTTTTATTTTTATTTTGGGTGATCATGAAATTTGATTTTACTTCGAATTACATTACAGTAATGTATTGAACTGTTATAAACTGGAGGATGGGCAGCAGCATCCTCCTTTGTATCTTACATCTTACTTACTGCGGTCACCTACAACCGCGGTCCATGGAGCCAGCCGTAACGCTAACAAGCGAGGTGACTATGGTACTTCCCCTCCACATTTTTCCAGTAAAAGCCAGAATTCTGGAGGGAGCTCCCTGTCCTGTAGTGGATGTTTCATGGGATGTTATGATGGTGATGAATGTATTGAAATGAATAGGTACTTGCTAGTGTCTTGATATGATAACAACAAACATCTTTGTCTGCATCACCAGCTGATTACAGAGGTCATCGAACCCACCAATCGCTTCATTTCGTCTTGAGGTAAAACTACTTTTTTTAGGAAAAAGTATTTTTTATACAATCTATTGGTGATGTAGAATCACCCTTTAGAAGGATCGTCGAACTTTTTTTATACTGTATAATTAAATAAATTCATTTATAATTGAATTATGGTATTTTTAACACCAGCAAATTGACATGGATCACTATATATTTTGAAATACGTTAAATGTACACGTACATATAAAATGGCATTCATAAGTAGAATCACTGAATGTTTTTTTTTGGTACCGACAAAATAATATATAGGATTTTTGAAATTAGAAAAATTCTTTCAAACGTCCAGTCAATTTCAATTACTTATATAATTTTGTTCATTTAAAAAGTGCAAATTTTTCTTAAATCTCAGACGCAAAAGATTTTCTAATTTTGAAAGCCCTATTAAAATTGAAAATCTTAAAACACTACTTAAATGACTATTACGACTTATTCCTAGCTGCTTCTTTACGTTTTTCCGCTCTTCTCCTTTTACTATTTATCAATGGAACGAAACCCCACAAAGCCGCGCCGAAAACTAACACAAACCCGAGGAACACGAACAAAGACTTGTATGAATGAGTTGTCTCAAACCAAAGACCGCATATAGGCGGCCCTATTAACTGCAAAATCCCATTCATGAACAAACTTATTCCATAACTAGACATTAACCGCTCATGTCCTAACATTTCCGTCATCACCAATGCTGTAACTCCTGTGTTAATTCCGGAAGCAATGCCAAAGACCGCACAAAATGCGCTCACAGCAGGATAAGTCGTAACTATTGGCAACAAGGCCAAACTAATACCGGAAAATAACAAACCGGTTATGAAAAAATAACGTTTCGGCGTCGATACTACATCTGATAAGGCTGAACCGCCTATACGACCTACCAAGTCTAACGCAGAAATTATGGATAGCAAGTACGCTCCGCCAGATTTATCGAAACCACATTCTACAGCATACGAAGGCACTAAAATAATAAAATTCGTATACGAAATCGCGCTAGTACAGTTAGAGAATAAAATCACTAGATAGATTGGATCTTTCAGCAACTGTACGTCGAAATATTTGCTTGGTTCCTTCTTAGTCTCGTCGCCTCTGGACTTCTTTCTTAACCCACAACAGTACGTAATTGGTGCTAGGCTGTCTGTGACAGACTTAAGGCTAAATTGTGAGGCAAATTCACTCGGCTTTTCAAAGGCTGACAGCGTAGACCCGTGAAAAGGTGTAGACATATACTGAAAGCTTGAAGTGCTGGGGCTTCGTTTCGGCGTCTTTGGAACCGTCAGTTTGTTCCGGAAAGCTTCTTGGGAGCCGACGCGACTGGTCTTACCTTCGGGCACGGACTCCAAGAAGGACGCGTTGGTCGGCATGTGGTTCGACACCTTGCTAGATATATGCTGTAAGCCGTGCTTTGATGAAGCTGACCCGATCCTACGAGGTCTCTCGCTGTCTGACCTACGGAGAAAAAAAGAAAAATAAATGTAAGACAAAAATGTACATCTAAAGCTGGAAATTGTATGCCAGGGTGTCAAAAAAGTGCCATCCTTCTAAGGGGAGATTTTAAATCACTAATAGATTGTTTGAAAAATATTAATAAAATGCTTTTTCGTTCCATCTCGATCACTCATCGCTCTATCTCTCTCACTCATTACTCCATTTCACTCACTCATCGCTCCATCTCGCTCACTCATCGCTCAATCTCGCTCCATCTCGCTCAGGCATCGCTCCATCTTGCTCACTCAATACTCCATTTTGCTCACTCAGCGCCCCATCTCACTCACTCATCTATCCACCACGCTCACACATCGCTCCACCTCGCTCATCTACCACTCCATCTCGCTCAGTCACCTCTCTATCTCGCTCACGCATCGCTCTATCTCGCTCACTCATCGTTCCATATCGCTCACTCATTACTCCATTTTGATTACTCAATGCTCCATTGCGCTCACTCATCTATCCACCACGCCCACACATCTCCATCTCACTCATCTTTCGGTCCATCTCGCTCTCTCATCGCTCCATCTCGCTCACTCATCGCTCAGTCACCTCTCTATCTCGCTCAGTCATCGCTCCATCTCGCTCAGTCATTTCTACATCTCATTCACTCACCTCTCCACCTCGCTCACTTATCGTTCCATCTAGCGCACTTATAGTTCCGTCTAGCTCACTTATAGTTCCATCTAGCTCACTTATAGTTTCATCTAGCTCACTTATCGTTCCATCTAGCTCACGTATAGTTCCATCTAGCTCACTTATAGTTCCATCTAGCTCACTTATAGTTTCATCTAGCTCACTTATCGTTCCATCTAGCTCACGTATAGTTCCATCTAGCTCACTTATAGTTCCATCTAGCTCACTTATAGTTTCATCTAGCTCACTTATCGTTCCATCTAGCTCACGTATAGTTCCATCTAGCTCACTTATAGTTCCATCTAGCTCACTTATAGTTTCATCTAGCTCACTTATCGTTCCATCTAGCTCACGTATAGTTCCATCTAGCTCACTTATAGTTCCATCTAGCTCACTTATAGTTTCATCTAGCTCACTTATCGTTCCATCTAGCTCACGTATAGTTCCATCTAGCTCACTTATAGTTCCATCTAGCTCACTTATAGTTTCATCTAGCTCACTTATCGTTCCATCTAGCTCACGTATAGTTCCATCTAGCTCACTTATAGTTCCATCTAGCTCACTTATAGTTTCATCTAGCTCACTTATCGTTCCATCTAGCTCACGTATAGTTCCATCTAGCTCACTTATAGTTCCATCTAGCTCACTTATAGTTTCATCTAGCTCACTTATCGTTCCATCTAGCTCACGTATAGTTCCATCTAGCTCACTTATAGTTCCATCTAGCTCACTTATAGTTTCATCTAGCTCACTTATCGTTCCATCTAGCTCACGTATAGTTCCATCTAGCTCACTTATAGTTCCATCTAGCTCACTTATAGTTTCATCTAGCTCACTTATCGTTCCATCTAGCTCACGTATAGTTCCATCTAGCTCACTTATAGTTCCATCTAGCTCACTTATAGTTTCATCTAGCTCACTTATCGTTCCATCTAGCTCACGTATAGTTCCATCTAGCTCACTTATAGTTCCATCTAGCTCACTTATAGTTTCATCTAGCTCACTTATCGTTCCATCTAGCTCACGTATAGTTCCATCTAGCTCACTTATAGTTCCATCTAGCTCACTTATAGTTTCATCTAGCTCACTTATCGTTCCATCTAGCTCACGTATAGTTCCATCTAGCTCACTTATAGTTCCATCTAGCTCACTTATAGTTTCATCTAGCTCACTTATCGTTCCATCTAGCTCACGTATAGTTCCATCTAGCTCACTTATAGTTCCATCTAGCTCACTTATAGTTTCATCTAGCTCACTTATCGTTCCATCTAGCTCACGTATAGTTCCATCTAGCTCACTTATAGTTCCATCTAGCTCACTTATAGTTTCATCTAGCTCACTTATCGTTCCATCTAGCTCACGTATAGTTCCATCTAGCTCACTTATAGTTCCATCTAGCTCACTTATAGTTTCATCTAGCTCACTTATCGTTCCATCTAGCTCACGTATAGTTCCATCTAGCTCACTTATAGTTCCATCTAGCTCACTTATAGTTTCATCTAGCTCACTTATCGTTCCATCTAGCTCACGTATAGTTCCATCTAGCTCACTTATAGTTCCATCTAGCTCACTTATAGTTTCATCTAGCTCACTTATCGTTCCATCTAGCTCACGTATAGTTCCATCTAGCTCACTTATAGTTCCATCTAGCTCACTTATAGTTTCATCTAGCTCACTTATCGTTCCATCTAGCTCACGTATAGTTCCATCTAGCTCACTTATAGTTCCATCTAGCTCACTTATAGTTTCATCTAGCTCACTTATCGTTCCATCTAGCTCACGTATAGTTCCATCTAGCTCACTTATAGTTCCATCCCGCTCACCTGACTAACGCGGCACTGGAGGACCTGGCGAACGCAGTGTTCGGAATGGACTTGGTTGGCGAGTTCCTGGCGCCGGAGCCGTCCTCCAGCAGCGCGGGGGGCGCGGGGGGGGAACCGTTGAGCTTGTCTCCGATAGACAGGTCGTCGGGCGTGAGGATCATGCGAGGGTGCTCCAAGTCTGTCAGGTCTTCTTCCGCAAATGGCTCCAACTGCGGGTGAAAGATTATTTAAGAGCAAACTCTTGACGTGCCACCAATGAATCATCATAAAATCCAATGAAATGTCCACTACATGACAGGGAGCTCCCTCCAGAATTCTAGCTTCTTCTGGAAAATGTGGAGGGGAAGTACCATAGTCACCTCGCTTGTCAGCGTTACGGCTGGCACCATGGACCGCGGTTGTAGGTGACCGCAGTAGGTAAGATGGTATGATACACAGGAGGATTCTGCTGCCCATCCTCTAGTTTATACCCTTTAGTCGCCTCTTACGACAGCCAAGGGTATGTATGGGATGGTACTATGCTTTGCCGGTATCACACGGAAACGACCCTTGCAATCCTTTTTACCGAACATCATAACTACGAGTACTCGTATAAGACCAATACAACGCGATCGACGATTATACGAGTAACACACAAAATGATCAAAATGTCGATCGATATCGATTCATATGGGTTTGCTAACACCTTAATTATTATAGGATGTATATGCGCTGTATCCGACCCTCCATGATTTATTTTAGGGTGTAAATTACACATACTTCTTTTTAATACCATTGACTTCTTTTTAATAGCATAATTGCATTCTAAATTACTAAACTCAGCCACAAACAACGTGCAACTAAATAAAACTTCCTTAGCCACTCATTTCTTTCTGGCAATCGCCGACCGCTGCCGTGGCACACTCCCTTCGCTCGCTCCGCTCGTACGTTGTGGTCGCAAGCCAACCTAACACAACCTAACCGATCCCTTATCGGAGTCGGTTAGCTTGGGCCAACGAACCTAAAACTTTTTTATGCATAATAATTATTTTTGATGCACAATCATTAATTTTGATGTGCATAATATTATTTATTTTTATTCTTTCAGTGATCAAAATATGTATGATCCAAAGTTATTTTTAATGATTCATGATATTTCATACGTTTCATAATTTGCGCAAAATTCAGAACCCTGTGTTGTACTGAGTACTGGCAAGATGAGCCCAAAGTCGTTGGGCTAGGTTTTGGCCCTTGAGACCTCCCTCTTACGCTAAAAAGTTTGAAGACCCCAGCCTTAATAGTAAAATATTAATAAAGTTGTATAAAGCTTACCTGTTTATTATAAATATTTGGTACTATTTCTACAGAATTACGAACTAGAGTTGTAGTGGTAGGGCTTTTGTGCAAAGTCCGTCTGGGGAAGTACCACCCCCTTGTCTATATCTGCCGTGAAGCAGCAGTGTTTGCACTGCTGTTTCGATTCGAAGGGTAAAGGAGCCAGTGAAATTACCGGTACGTGAGACATACCATTTTAGTTCTCAAAGTGAGCAACGCGCTTTGCTGTCTTATTAGTGTAAAAATATGCCATTAATAAGACAGTGGGTGCTATGGGCGGTGGTGACCACTTGGGGGCGTCCATTAATTACGTGAGGCGATTTTTGACCCCCTCACCCCTCTTAGTGAGATGTCGTGAGATTTTGCTCGACCCCCTCTCCCTCCCCATAATCTCACGTGAGATTTTTACCCAATACCCATTTTTAGTGTAAACACTTTTATCTGTACTACTATGAGGAGTTCGCATAACGGAGATAATACTCGTATTGTGTAGGATGTTGCTATATTTTAGTAGGTTTTTTTGCTGAATGTAACCTAGTTTGCTTGCAATTTTGTTCATAGAGGCGTTTTAGTACCAACACTGATGTACGGCAGTGAAAGCTGGGTATGGCAGAAAAAGCATGAAAGTAGAATTAATGCAGTAGAAATGAGAGCGTTGAGGAGTATGATTGGTGTGAAATTGAGTGACAGGATTAGAAATAGTGTGATAAGAGAACGTTGTGGCGTAAAAGAAGACGTAGTGACTTAAATTGAGAAAGGGATGCTGAGATGGTTTGGTCATGTAGAGAGGATGAATGAAGGAAGATTGACGAAAGAGATCCACAAGGCGAGAGTGAATGGAAACGTTGGAAGGGGAAGGCCTCGGCGAACGTACCAGGACCAAATTCAGGACGTTCTGAATAAAGGCCAGGTTAAAAGTAGGGTACTTTTAACCGACGAGCATGTATGAAAGGGTTGATGAAGGTTCAGGAAGTAAGGGAAGTATGTCAAGATCGTAGCAGGTGGAGAACTGTGGTCTCTGCCTACCCCGACGGGAACAAGGCGTGATGTTATGTATGTTGCAATTTTACCCTTTTTTTTTGCTAAAAAAATTACGTGATATTTTCCGCGACCCTCCTTCTCCCCCACGTGAGATTAGGTGAGATTTGGCTCGACCCCCTTCCCTCCTAAACGCCTCACGTAATAAATGGACGCCCCCTTACCATCAGGTGGCCCACAAGCTCGTTTGCTCACTTGTAACTTTAAAAAAAAATAGATGAATTTCAAAAATACATGTTTTATTCAGGAACGTTAATAAGTAAAATACGTCATAAAAATTAAGTAACGAGTAACGTTAAAATACCCAAGTTTATTATAAAATATAATTAATTATTCACAATGATATATCTAATGAATACTTAATACACAAATTGTACGAGATCGTACGTCAATAAAACTGTCAAAACTATTTGATGGTCTAAGAAAAATTGACCCATTTAATGCAATACCACAGATTAGATACTAGTAATCTGAGTTTTACATGTCCGTCATTCCCAGGCGGAGTGCCAGCAAATTTCAACCTTAAGTATAGACCATAAAGTACACAATTCCAATGTACCGCTTAAAACAGGTTTTTGAATAGCTCGAGACTGTGCCGGGTTGTCACTTTACGAGATAATGAGTGAGACGAAAGTAGGTAGGTATGTAATATCATGGACGAATAATAGTAAGACTGACAATCCCCATAAGAAAACGTAACCCGGAAAGGCATAACACTCATGGAAACTAGATGGCGCTTTCAAATAATCTGGAAATTAATTATGGTCTACCGAGTGAGAGAGAGGATCTCTACTAGAGAGAGAGGCAGAAGAGGAAGAGGAAGACCAAGACGCACTTATTTTGACCAGATAAAAGAGAGGGTAAACGTCGAGTCTTATCGGGATGTCAAATCATTGGCAGAGGACAGAGAGAAATGGAGATTGCTCCACCGACAAGAGCGCGGCTCTTAAATATGAGAAGAAGAAGAGTTAAAATCATTCAAAATTTCAACATAGTTTCAATGTAAAGAAACGCTAACATTGAAATTCGGTTTATTTTTTAGCAGAATACTCGATAAATCATAATAACTTTCCGGACTATTTATTAGCGCTTTTTGACATCCTGCCTGTCCTAACCTACGGTGCCCAAACATGGTCTCTCACCGAATGCCAGAAGTCCAAACTCAAGGTTTGCCAGCGAGCTATGGAACGTAGCATGCTCGGTATAAAACGAACTGACAGAGTAAGGAATACTGCCATCCGTTCCAAAACGGGCGTAGCTGATGTTGGTCGAAAGATCTAGTTTTATACTTTTCCAGGTTACGATTTCTAAAAGGGGATGGTCAGGCCTTATTGTTCGTCCATGGTTATATTGTTCTATCAAACGTGCAAATGCTTACCAACCTAAATCATATCGGCGTGCGACCGCATGTAATTATAATTTAAAACTTTTACCTACTTTTTGTACTGTAAAAAATCTTATTTGCGATTTTCGTGACACGCGTAAACTCAAAAATATTTTCTTGTCTCCATCCTTAACCTGTGAACTCTTAATATCCGATCGGCATCAGGAAAATTTTTACATATTTACCCAATGTCAATTTCCCAGAGTTCCCAGAAAATGGAAAATTCATGAAAAATGTAATGCAATTTATGCAAAATTATGCCTTATCGCGTAAATAGCTACGTATTCTATTCGATTCCTACAAATTTTTCTCTCAAGCCGTACAGTCCGTTGAGCGCGTGCAATGCGTGACATTCGACTGCCTTAGTCATGGACGAATAATAAGGACTGACCATCCCCTTTTAGAAATCGCAACCCGGAAAAGTATAAAACTAGATGGCGCTAATAAATAGTCCGGGAAGTTATTATAATTTATCGAGTATTCTGCTAAAAAATAAACTGAATTTCAATGTTAGCGTTTCTTTACATTGAAACTATATTGAAATTTTAAATGATTTTTTGGCAGAACACTCGGTAGACCATAATTAACTTCCAGATTATTTGAAAGCACCATCTAGTTTCCGTGAGTTTTATGCCTTAGTATGGGGATTGTTAGTCTTATTATTCGTATAGACACATTCGCGCGCCGCGGGTCATACCTAAAGTGCGGAGTGAAACAGGCCTGGCAATACGATAATTTACAATAATTTGGGCTGATTTTTTTAACAAAAAAAAGTTGAACGCTTATTAATGATACAAAAATATATATTTGTACGTCTATTACAAAACAACACAGGAATGATCAATTTCTTTACAAAAGCTTTTGTATGTTTGTATATCACATTTTTTTAACAATCACATTAAATGCAAAGATTGGAGTATGATGTTTCTCAGGTTTAAAAATGAACATATTTTTTCGAAAAATCAGTCGAAGAACAAAAAAAAAGTTTTAGCTTTTTCGTACAAATATTGGGGCTATCATTGTTTAATATATTCTAGTTTTGAAAGTAGTTCAGTTTTGAATTACAAACTCAAGTTTTTCTACAGATACAATACAATACTGTAGGTAACGGAAAGTTGTGACAAAGATGTGAATCTGCCCACGAAACTGAACAACTTTTCCCAAGGAACATAGGTCAAAATACGAAACACCAAATTTGACCTCCCATACAAAATGGGCTATCAGCTGATGCAGTTTTTATGGGAAGTCAAAAATTTATTTTGTTCCTTGTGAAAAGTTGGTCAGTTTCATGGGTTGATTCACACCCTTTAGTTTATCACACCTTATATAAATCCAGTCAGTTTCTTTTTTGTAATTTCTATGTCCAAACGTAGTGATGTTATTCTGTTCATAAAAATAAACTTTATCAAAACTTTGAAAGTTATCATAAAAAAGTTAGCTTTCAAAATTTTAATTTTAGTACTTTTTTTTACAAAAATAAATATAAAAATTCTAGATACGTTAGTATTTTACGATCTGTCATAGAAATATTTAAGTTAAAACATTACACTAGTAAATTCATTTAACTATGAAATATTTATAGAAAGAAAATATGCTATTTGCGCAAACTAAAATAAAACTCATAGGGCATGATAAGTCAACGTTTAAATTATTCCTATTTAAAAAAAAATCAAGGCTCATTGAACCATCAAAAACACTCCTGCGCATAGTACTTGTTATTACAAAATAATCATTATAGGAAGCCTCAGTTCGGTAACTTCATTTTACTTACATTTAACTTAAAACTAAAAATTATTTTAACTTCGGATCAATTCGGCTAAAAAGAAATTAAAAAGTGATACATTTAATGGTAGGTACAATAGTCACTAACTCGTACAGTCAACGACAAGTCAAGCTTGACACTCGCAGTGCAACTCTAGCCCTTAAGTCTATTGCAATAAGAACGAAACAAAGTACAATGTGTCAAGCTTGATGTGCTCTTGTCTGTACTTTCACAGTCTTACCATACCAACCAATCAATAGCCGATCGATAATAGATTGAGATGAGTCAAATAGTATCTCTAAGAGGCTCTGCAGACGAGAGCCGGGCAGTCACGAACTTTGTCCGCCAGTGTGGCCGCTATTGGGAAAATTATAGTTTTAATAAAAAGAAAATTCAAATTTATAATTTTTCAAAACTACTTTACGTTTTAAACTAAATGGCAAATAATCTGAACAACCTATTCGACGAGAAATATTTATATATATATTTGTAGTCGGTTTCTCGAAAACGGCTTAAACGATTTCGATGAAATTTACCATACGGGGGTTTCAGGGGCGAAAAATTGATCTAGCTAGGTCTCATGTTTGGGAAAATTAGTTTTCCCCGTGTTCTTAAGCATTTTTTTAAAAAGCGTGTATTAGACAGAAACCTACAGCGCCATCTGTTGGCGGGTAGCATAGCTTGCTCACCCGATGATATTTTAATGTTGATGCGGCTATTATAGTTGATACGGCAGGGGTTTCGGGGGCGAAAAATCGATCTAGCTAGGTCTCATGTCTGGGAAAATTAGTTTTCCCGTGTATTAAGCATTTTTTTAAATACGCGTTTTATACAGAAACCTACAGCGCCATCTGTAGGCGGGTCGCATAGCTTGCTCACCCGATGGTATTCTCTTTGAACTGAACAACTATTCAACCTGTTTTCCTTTTGGAAAATACTCGCATAGAAGCAGAGCGTTTTCTCATGTCAATGACTATAATAATATCGAAAATAATTGCAGTACCGGCCACACTGGCGGACTGTCACAATCAAAAAGTCTGCCGTCTGCTGAGCCGCTAAGTGCACGGTTTTCAATTCGACTATTGATCAATCGATGGTCCATTCTCGTAACCGTTGATCGACCCTCTACCCACTGTCGAAGGATCGATAATAGTCAATCAATATGCATACAAATATTTGTATAAAAAATTACTTGGCTTTACATTATTGGTCAAACCTTACAATAACAATTAGAGAGTAAAAATACGTTGTTTAAGTTCAAAACGAATACTAATATAAGGTCCTAACCTAATGAAATAGTGAACATAATTTTAGTATGTTGCTCAGACCATGAAACTGAACAACTTTCCCCAAGGAACATAGGTCGAAATACGAAAATAATTTTTTGACATCCTATTGAAACTGCATCAGCTGATAGGGCATTTTGTATGGGAGGTTAAATTTTGTTTTTCGTATTTCGACCCATGTTTCTTGGGAAAAGTTGTTCAGTTTGATGGTCTAAATAACATGCTAAAATTACGTTTACTATTTATACAGGGTGTAATCGTTAAGTGTGTCCCAGATATATAAAAAATAAATAAACTGATATCGAAAGTCAGTTACCTAATGAATAAAATGACATCAATTACTTTTTACAAATAAAACGAGACATCCAAAATTTTGACATTAAACACTACCATACATTTAGTATGAGATTAGTAGAATCATTACGGAATAATCGCCTGGACACACTTAACGAACACCCTGTATAGAATAAATTCAATATAACTTTAGAAAAACGTAAATAAGACAAAAAATACCTATAAAATTTTAAATGCATATAAATTCATAATTCTGATTTGATTATTTAACTATTTTAGAACGCATTGCATAGTTCGTTCAACGAATGGTTCAAAAGTTTCAAGACCACAATGCCTCGTCTGGAATTATGTGGTGCTTGCAACCCACCCCTAATGTTATAGTGTATTCTTAAACGCTACCCTGTTTAAATGTTACGCTGTTTTCAACCGAATTCAAGACGTTTTTTCTAACAAGCTAACTACAAATTGAACTAAACCTTAGCGGCCTTTTAATTTTCCAACCTCTCTTTTTCTCTCTTTCTTTTATTAATGAAAGGCATGAAAAGCCACAACGCTGCGCCTCCAATGAAAATAAAACCAAACGTTACAAACATATGGAAGTAATTCTGATCATACGAAAACCAAATACCGCATATCGGCGGCCCGATCAGCTGTAGAATACCATTCACGAATAAAGAAATGCCGTACGTCGACATGAGACGTTCCACACCTAAAATCTCAGCCATAACTAATGTCGTAACTCCATTGTTTATGCCTGACGCTAACCCGAAAATTGCACAAACAATCGATATGGCTAAATACGACTCTAGAAACGGCAGAGTAGCTAACGCTAAGCCAGAGAATACCAACCCACCGACGAAGTAAAATGTCTTAGGTATAATATTCAAGTCGCACAAAGCTGAACCACCAATACGGCCGACCAAGTCTAACGCAGAAACCGTACTTAACAAATACGCACCCCTAGCTTTATCAAAACCGATATTCTGCGCGTGCGACGGCAGCAAAATAATGAAATTCGTACACGAGATCGCGACTGTACTACTCGAGATCAATATGACTAAATACGTCGGATCAGTAAGAAGGCTTACATCGAAAAACTTATTCGGTTCTTTGCTTTTCTTCCTTTTACAACAGAAACAGCAGTAGGCAACATCTGTGACGCTTTCGGTAATACTTTTCAAAGAAAATTGAGAAGCAAATTCGTTCGGCCGATCAAATGCAGATAAAGTAGATCCGTGGAATGGTGTCGTTACGTAGTTGAAACTTGACGTCGAGAAGTTTCTTTTCGGGCCGGCAGTACTTAGCCTCCTTCCAAAGGTTTCTTGTGAACCAAGCTTAGTAATGGACGCAGAGCTGTAAGGAGTTTTAGGCATAGTTCGTGTGTAAGACAATTTCCGTTTACTAAGATTGTGTTTCAGTTGGTTCTGCGAAGACAGGGAAGGCATGCAATGTTGCTGTTGTAACTTAGTGTCTATATGTCCGTTGTCCATTTTCTCAGCAGTCGGTATAATTGACATGTCATAGGTTTCTACCGGTTCTTCCTCTTCAAATAAAATGTCGTCCTGAAAAGAAAAAGTTTGATTTTAATTTATTCAAGTAGACATTTTTACACACAACGCGCGCTGTCCGACGTTTTTTAAAATAACCGAATTAAATTTTAAATAAGCAATTTTGTTAAATTTCGCATAATGATTTTACTTTATGTATTTTTACGTATAGCGAGCGCAGGCTATGTTTGGCTCTTTTTATGCGCAGAGCTCAAAAAACGAATCGCGGGGGTGAGCGCGGCAGGTGCGGGGCTTGAATCGTTCATTGGCTACCTCCAAAATTCCAGCTTTTGCTGAAACAATGTGGAGAGGAAGTACCATAGTCACCACGCTTGTAAGCTTTACGGCTGGCACCATGGACCGCAGTTGTTGGTGACCGCTGAATGTAAGATGATACGATAAACAGAAGGATGCTGCTGCCAATCCTCTGGTTCATTAATCCTTAGTCGCCTATTACGACGCCCACGGGTAGAGATGGGTTGGTACTATTCTTTGCCGGCACCACACGGGGCTATTTCATTTGGAACTTATAATATAACTTCTTTGCAGTTAATTTTACTAACAGCGCGCGCCATGTTATCGTTTAAAAATAAAAACGAAAGAATATAAGACAATAGTCATGTCGCAGGCAAATCGTATAATTCGCCGTTTACAAACGGCGAGCAAACTGTAAACGGTCGGCAAATTGTAAAACGGCGCCGGAAGATTGTAAACGGGTATTGATCAATGATGCATTTTAAGTTCGTTAGCCACGGTAAACCCAACCTAACCGATCCCGAGCAGGAATCGGTTAGGTTGGGTTAGGTTATCTTTCAACTACAACGCACGAGCCGACTGTCAGAAACGAATTAAAAATGTTTCTGCATTTTGTGGAATGCCAAGGCATAATGTAAAATGACGAATTATACAATTTTCTTGCGATAGTCACATTGGTCAAACTACAGTACGCACCAGCTTGGAAATGCAGACGAAACGTATTGCGCACCATACATTCCGCCTGCACTCCTAAGCTGTCGCGTAATTTAGTTTGACCTTCATGACCCAACTAGGCTCACAGTGAGCCGCTCACTGTCTGCCTCCAGTAAGCCTCCCTATATATCGTAAACGGAGTGTCCATTCAGCGATTACTGTACGCAGTCTGCGGCGTTATGCTTGCGGATTCTATGGTCCCGGTCGGCGGCTCAGTCAGCTCACTACGCCGCCGGAACGAATTGAGTGAGCGACCGATACGCCGCTCAGAGTCAGTCGGCTCACAGAGAGTCTAGTGGGGACATGGCCTTATAGTTTTTACTTGTACAAGGTATTCCCAAATAGAGGCCCAGCTCATTATTTACGTAATTTTTATTATTTAAGCATTGTTAACTTACACAGAAAAGGAAGCACAAAAGATTGTGTAAGGTTAACCGCTTTAAAAGGTTAACCATTATATCTGTTAACACAAAAAACGGTTAACAGAAATAAACGGTTACGGTTAACAGAAAAAAATAGTTCGTTAAATCTGGGATTGCGTGAGCGGTAACCTGTTTAGACAATAAAATAATGGCTATCTACAACGCATTCAGGACAATTCTGTTTATGACAGTTTTTTGCGCATGTGTGACAGGCGGAGAGCCAATGAACGATTTGCTCGCCTTGTGGAGGATGCCGCGCTCAACCCCGCTTCTCATTTTTTGACTTCTGCGCATTAAGGGTCACAGATAGAGTTATTTTGCGCGCAGTATACTTACTTTAAAACAAAGAAACTGCGCAAGAACCCCTTTAGTTAGGGGCTGATTAACCGAAATGATTCGGTATACCGAAATAACTGTTAACCGGATTTAGAATAGGTTAACAGATTCATTCGGTTAACCGTAACCGTCTTTTCTCTCGATTAGGAACGCCTTTAGCTAATCTAACTACTAGTGTAGGCAATGAAGCAGTTGACCCCAACATTAATTTCTCAGGCAGATTTTTATTTGACAGGATGATAAAGAATCATCATCATCAATTAAATGTAAAATCAAAATATCCAAAAAAAAATTTACTTACTAAAAATATTTTTATACATTTTTTGTCATTTCTGTATAGAAAAATTAAAAGTACCGATTTTTTTTGGATTTAATTATAGAAGGTTTGTCTCATGTAGTGTAATACCCCAGCAAAGTTTCAGCGACTGAGGATTTAATGCAGGGGTCTTCATACAACGATCCGCTTCGTTGCCTAGACTACTACTACAAAAACATGAAAAACTTAAACTACTTCTACTGAACAAATACGCAAGCTAGCTATAAAGGTTGTAAGGAACGGTGTACCAAAAACTGAACGGGCGTGCTCAGTCAACGAAACTGAACAACTTTCCCAAAGAAACAAGAAAAAAAATGAAAAATAAATATTGACTTTTCCATACAAACTGTTCCGTCATAGTGAGCAATTTGTATGGAAAGGTTTTTTTGGAATGTTTTTTTGGGAAAGTTGTTCAGTTTCGTTGACTGAGCGCACACTTTCAGTTTTCGGTACACCATCCATTACAGCCTGTATTGGTAATATTTCAGAAATGTTTTTTTCCACAACTCGTAAATTGATCATTAATATGTTAAGGTGTCCCTAGACCAATACCATCGACTTTCGTGTCAATGGATAAAAAAAAATACTTCTCCATAACAACTGTTCAATCAGAATAGTGAGCTGTTTGTATGGGAGGTCAAAAAATTTTTCATTTCCCAGAAATGTTTCTCAGGGAAAGTCCCGTATTTCAAGTCCCATCCTGTATTTACCTACGAGTCTCAAACATAATACCAAAAAAAAAAAAAAAAAAACGATAAACTGTATCTCATCTACTTCTAACAGTTAAATACAGTTATAATCACTTTCATTATATCGACAGCGTTAATGCATTATTACGTTTTAATTAGCTATAACGAATCATGAAGTATTTTTGAAAATGAATTTGCTTTTAAAAACTTTCGACGTTTAAAAAATACCATGAGTTTTACATTTAATGTACATAGTGAAAAGAGCCCAAAATGTAGCAGGTACAGGCGAATGCAGAATGTTTTTTGTTAATCATAAAACACTCTGGGCTCGACTGTATGAAATAATTAGTATAAGGAAAGTGATTATTATGAATAATTGTTTAAGCGTGTTAGTTTGAATGAACGTAAACATTAAGCGAAAGCGAAGCCAAACTGACTCTTAACAAAAACAAGAAAAGCAGGTTAGCCAAACAAGAACAGAAAAACTTACAAAAGAAAAGAAATAACCAACGGAAGTAAAAAATGCGAAAATAAACTAAATAAAATACAATCCAAAAACGAAATTAAATTATATTGGCGACTAGATCATGCCTGTTTCACTCCGCACTGTGGGTATGACCCGCGGCGCTCGAATGCAACTTTACTAAGGCGGTCGAGTGTCACGCATAGCACGCGCTATACAGACAACACGGCTTGGCTTGCACTTCGAAATATGTTTTTGTGAAACTTTTTAAGGATGGACAAAAAGAAAAAGATAAGAAAATAATGTTGAGTGTACGCGTGTCACGTAAATCGAAAACAAAAGATATCGAGATTTTTACATTAGTACCTGGTCGACCGAGCTTCGCTCCATAATAGCCGCCTCAACATTAAAATATCATTAAGCAAGCTATGCTACTCAACAACAGATGGCGCTGTAAGTTTCTTGAACGCACTAAAACGCGCTAAGAAATATTAAAAAAGACGGTGAAAACGAATTTTCCAAGACATGAGACCTAGCTAGATCGTTTTTTTGCCCCCAAAAACCCCTGTGTACTAAATTTCATCAAAATCGTTAGAGCCGTTTTCGAGAAACCGATTACAAATATATTTATATATATATATATACAAATATTGCTCGTTTAATCGTCTGTGCAGGTTTATAAATTGTAGCCTATGTGTTATTCCCATGTATAAGCTATATTATTGTAAAGTTTCATTAAAATCCATTCAGTAGTTTTTACGTGAAAGAGTAACAAACATACGAGTACATCCATCCATCCATACATACATGTTTACAAACTTTCGCGTTTAATTATTATTATTAATCTATATCATTTTAAGTGCACTGATTTAGAGAATTCAAGCGTTGTTTTCAAATAAGCATGCACTTACCCGCATTCAAGGACATACAGCCAGTTGCAAAAAGCAACTTTAAAGATAAAGAGCCTTTAAGTCTATTGCTGTCACTTTCTTCGTAATCAAAACGGAAAGAGTTCTTTTCACCTCCAAAGCTCGGAAACATTTGTTTTGTCGGTTAAATTCTGCGGCCAAAAGCGATTTTTGGCCCCTAGCGGGCAAAAGGTTTTTCTGCGGCCAAAAGGTTTTTGAAATTCGAACGTGATGCAGTATGGCAGACCTCCACGCTGCGGTACTGGCTGCTTCCTCGCTTTAGTGAGGTGAAAAATTTTGTGTTTCGCTCGGCAGCAAAGTTATTTTGCGTTTCGTGCCCTCGCTTCGCTCGTGGTTCAATTCTAGAATCCTTCGCTTGCTCAGGTTTCAATACAAGGCACTCACGCCAAATAACGCTTTTGCTGCCTTGCATAACAAATAACTATTATTCTTTATTGTACACGAATACATTACAAAAACAAGCACAAGTGGAAACATATAGGGTGACTTAATTAGTTCTTGATAACAAAAGGTATGCATGTACTCGTGATACTGAACAACTTTTCCCAAGCAACATAGGTCGAAATACGAAAAACCAAATTTGACCTCCCATACAAAATGCGCTATCAGCTGATGCAGTTTCTATGGGAGGTCAAAACTTGATTTTCATATTTCGACCTATGTTCCTTGGGGAAAGTTGTTCAGTATAATGAGTACATTCATACCTGTTTCTATCAAAAACTAATTAAAAGGCACCCTATATAACAATGGCGAGCTTAACTCAAAATTGAGTTTTCTACCAGCTAACCTTAAATAGAAAAATCTAGTAGACAATACAGTCAATGAGTCAGCAATAGACTTAAAAAAGTTTTAACTTTAAAGACGATTTGAGCAACTGGTGGTTAGCTACATGCATTGTTTTATTTCAAACTACCGAAAAATAATAACAAAGAACTGACAATCCCGTACCAATAATATTATACTGCATTTTTTCGTTTATTTCAACGCTTACTAATTTTTGCAGCCATTACACTAAAACCAGAGCATATTTGACGGAAAGAATAACATTGTTTTACAAACTTGTTTTTTTCTGACAGCCTTAGCCAATTGCTTTTGACGTAGCCGCAAAATGTGTGGGTAAGCGTTGGAATTAACGAAAAAAAATTGGTCATAATTATTTTGTTCAGTTTTCACCTGTTACTTGATAATTTAAAAAAAATGGGTCATAGTTACATATTCTCCGGGTTACTATTTTAAGGGGATGGTTAGATCAGTCCTTTGCTATCAATTCGTCCATGGTACAGTCAACGACAGATCAAGCTTGACAGTCGCAGTGCGACTCTAGCCCGTACGTCTATTAAAATAAGAACGATACAAAGTACAATGTGTCAAGCTTGATGTGCTCTTGACTGTACAAAGAAGATATACGAGTATTAGCACAAATACAAACCCACATGACACCACAGTACATACACAAATATTATGTGAAAGATCCTTACTTTGATCATGAACCACCTCCAGTGTGCAATCAGCCTTCATTTTCAAAAACACTTCACAAAAAAAAAATAAGCGCGTTTCTTGTAAAACTTCATAATTTTGTTTTTAAAATACGATATTACATTTTATTTTAAAAAAATCATAAAAAATGGTACATTTTAAATCAAACGTGTTTCCACATGATTAGAACTTAATTATTTTATGCCAGTCAGAAATAACTAACTAGTCATACTGTGCTTAATTTTTTCAGAATTAAATTAGACTTTCCTTTGGCCGCAACTTCGTAAAAAAAGAGTATACTAGTGTTTAAGGGCTTTCCCTCAGCAAACTAGCGGCCCAATCAGTTAAAAAAATATTAGACTTTAAGGGCACTACATATTATCCTACGTCATCTAGTACACGAAATTTGCAACTTTGTAGCGATAGTAGTGGCCTACTAGGTCCACAAAACGTTGGTCTGCCCATCCGAAACCTGGCAGGTTTTGTACAGTCGGAGCGCAAAATGGTTGAGTGACAGATTACACGAATGAAATCTATTCGTAGAAATAGAAGGTATCTATACAAGTAAAAAACAACAGGTCTGCCTTGCATCCTGTTGGCAGTTTCGCCAGTCCGACCAAATTTGTGGTCCAATCACATCTGACTTAAATACAACTCGCTAAATACAAAAATTATCGAAAATCTCTTACAAAATTGAAGTAAAGGTACCCTAGTTTATTTAGAACCTATCAATCCTGAAAAATATAGTTCACTGTAGTTACAGATACAAAAACTGCTAAAAGTGGCCGTTTTTCGTACTTTTTGTATCTGTATCTGAAGTGAACTATATTTTTCAGGATTGATAGGTTCTAAATAAACTAGGGTACCTTTACTTCAATCTGGAAAGACAGATTTTCGATAAGTTTTGTATTTAGCGAGTAATATTTTTTTAACTGATGGGGGCGCTAGTTGGCTGAGGGTAAGCTCGTAAGTCAAACTATTAGCTATCAAACAAAAAACGTTTCATTAAAATCGGTTCACTAACTTGTGTGATGCTCGAACAAATAAACAAACAGATAGACAAAAAGTCCAAAAATCAGTTATTTGGATTCACAGGCATCAAAATAGCATAAATAACGTGATATTTTTTTTTATAAATATTTTCTTCATTGAAATCGTTATAGCCGTTTTCGAGAAACCGATTACAAATATATAAGGTCCTAATGAAATAGTGAACATACTTTTAGTATGTTACTCAGACAATGAAACTGAACAACTTTCCCCAAGGAACACAGGTCGAAATAAGAAAATCAATTTTTGACCTCCCATAGAAACTGCATTTGCTAATAGAGCATTTTGTATGAGGTCAAATTTGGTTTTTCGTATTTTGACCTATGTTCCTTTGGGAAAGTTGTTCAGTTTCAGGGTCTTAACGTGCTAAAATTATGTTCACTATTTCATAAAGACTCTGTATACATTTATATGTCTACAAATTAGTATAGGATATTTAAGATACATATTTTTGCTTTTTTTCTCATCATGCATTTCGACTTAGCATGGTGTACAGTAAAATGCTTTCATAACAATTTAAGCAAATATGCATGGTACCATGGAAGATATGATTTGCAGCCGCAACCCTTATGCAGAGGCGAAACGTCGTAACTACCACAGTTATATAAAAACGTCGTAAGTGACAAGAGTCCAAAAACGGGTAAGAGACGGTGTACCGAAAATAGAAAGGGCGTGCTCAGTCAACGAAACTGAACAACTTTCCCAAAGAAATATTATTAGGAAATGAAAAAAAAATCTACCTTTCCATACAAACTGTTCGATCAGAGTGAGAAATTTGTATGGAGATCGAAAACTTTTTTCATTTCCCTTAAATGTTTCTTTGGGAAAGCTGTTCAGTTTCGTTGACTGAGTACGCCTTTTCAGTTTTCGGTACAAATAATAATAGCAAATTTTTCAGTTACTCCATTTTTTGTGTTACTCAAAACATTCCAAAAAAATGCACTATTGAAAATAGCCCCATTTGATGCGGCTTATATCACTTACGACGTTTTGTTTCTGTCAAATTGTCGGTTACGACATTATTCCTGCAAATGGTGTATTAGCCAGCATGCTTTTTACGCACCAGCGGACTCAGCACGTTGCCCGAGAGAAAATGTTATATCTAGAGAAATGTCACTTTGTTTCAATCAAATATAGTTTATTCATTGTTGGACTTTAAAATCTCTTAATGACGTCAGCTAAACTTCATCGCTTCACAAACAAAATGGCGCCATAGTGGGAAAAAAAGAAGCGACAATAAAAATCCATGCGCTCTTTTAAATACGTTGATACAATAAACATAAGTCAATTTGAATTTTGAATTAACCTGTTAGAACCGCAGCCTAATCCCATGGATTTTTCACTTCTAGATAATCTGATATTTTATAATAACCTTTCTTATTAAACTTTCCATGTCAGTGGGTACCTTATTATAGAAGCGTATACATTGACCTTTATAAGTTTTACTAATTTTGTGAACACGGCTGACATGAGAAGCAAGTTTTGAGGAATGATGTCATCTAATCCATCACTGGATGTAGCGATTTAAATGCGAAGAAATGTCAGTGAAAGAAAACGTTTAGCAATTCCAAACATTATGTTTTTGATATTTTAGACAGAGATAGCGTTACACGAATACATATAGCCGTCCTCGTCTTTCTAAATGCTTAAGAGATTTCAATAACCAACAATGAATAAACGATTTTGTTTTTGAGTAGCTTTTTCCCATCTTAGCCTTAACAAATACACTAAAAAGGATTTGAGAAAAGATCTTCCGTTACAGGTCTAAGTCTTTTGGTAACATATGTTTCCTCCAAAGCAGCGGTGTATCCCATGGGATACGGTAATTGCAACCCGGGTAAAACTCGAGATTATACCTTATTGCGTAGAGGCTACGGTTTATTTTGGTTTGGCATGTATGGACACTTACGACCTATTGAAATTACCTTTCGAATGACGTATAAACCATAGGCAAAAGTTGGCGGGAATCGGCGGTATAACCCGACCAAGTTCAGAAACGCGAGTCACGTGGTATTACCCTACCGATTTCGATAGGCCAATGGCCGTCAGGGTTCAAGGCCATATACGACATTTTGGCTGAGGGACATTGTGGTAGAGGTACATTTTGGAACCAGGACACATCGTTTATTTCCAGTATAGATGTCCCTTTTGACATTTCCTTAAGAAGGACTATTTCGATAAATTAAGGGACATTCTGCAACTATGATTAAGTTAGTTAGTTATAGTTTGTCCGCGTGATGAATGCAGTAAGACATTAATGCAAATTCAGAGTAGAGGTGTATTCACAGTGGAGTTAAAATGCAAAAAAATATGTTTTTTTTTTAGGTAACATAAAAAAAAATATTTTTTAGGTAACACATAAAAGAAAAAACCACTTCTTTCAAAGGTTTGCCTTCAGTTAGCCATTGTGCATTTGACTGTATAATTTTAAGCGACCTTAGTTTAAGGGGCTTGGCTTTTTTTTACGTTACATGTGAGCAAACGAGCAGGTGGGCCACCTGATGGTAAGTGGTCACCACCGCCCATAGCACCCACTGTCTTATTAGTGACATACTTTGACGCTAATAAGACAGCAAAGAATGTTGTCCACACTGTCTCATGTGCCAGTAATTTTGATGGCTCCCTTACCCTTCCAATAGGTAAGAGGGTGGTACTTCCCCAAACGGATTTTGCACCTAAGCCCTACCACCTACAAAACCACCTAGAAAAAACCGTTTCTTACAAAAGTTTGCCTTCAGTTAGTCATTGTGCATTTGACTGTAAGATTTTAAGCGACCGGATTGGTAACGGGGCTTGGCTATCAGCGGCGGAAAGCGACGACTAACTGCATTCTTATGATGGACGAACTATAGTGCGGTATCCCCTCACCTGTGGCGCGTCGTGTTCTTCTTCGGGCTCGTCTTTGTACTTCTTGACGAGGTGCTCCTCCACCGGTTGGAACAGCAAAGCGGCCGCCCACACGTTTAACATTATACCGCCCAAGATCAACACTGCGCCCCTGGAAAACACATCCACAATTCCTATACTTATATTCCTATACTTACGAGCAATATTTGTATATACATGGTGTTAATTTGATTGCGTGCCATAGCTCAGGGGCGGGATCAGTATCAGTAACCTGAGAGAAAGTTTAAAGAATGTGTAAAGCAAACGTTATGTAAAAAAGCTTACTATAGATTGGATGACTATATGAAGGACAAAGAGGTATGGTGCTCTGATATTCCAGCGAAACACAAGAAACACATTGTAAAAAGCCGACTCTTAAAGTAGGCCGTGCTGCAGTTGTTTCTTGCCGTTTCTTTTACGCTGCCATAGCACGATCCGAAACGGCGTAGACTCGCTCTATTTGCATTGTATTCTGCATGACATTCAATAAGTATTCTGTAAAGAATCTACATTGAATAAAATTATCTGAATCTGTAACTGAAAGACTTTTCCCAAGGAACATAGGTTGAAACACGAAAAACCAAATGACCTTCCATACAAAATGCGCTATCAGCTGATGCAGTTTCTATGGGAGGTCAAAAATTTATTTTCGTATTTCGTGCCACTTGTATCTTACTCACTTGTATCCGTTAGTTTAGCAGGTATCGGAGCACCGGGGGCAGTATAATGGACCCGAACGGAGACGTTGGACATGCAGATCTCATTGTGTCACACTCGCTTGTAACATAAGTGTTATTTGTGTCATAAGTGTTACTCGCTTGTAACATAAGTGTTGTTGTTGGAATAAAAATAGGTTTTTGGAGACATCGTAATTAGATTATTTTTTTTATCATTCCGGATATTTTAAGAGGTTGTTCAGGCCATGAAACTGAACAACTTTTATTTTTTCTTATTTTCATAGGTCGAAGTATACAAATTACAAACTGCATCAGCTAACAGTACCTACATTTTGTATGAGAGGTGAAAATTGTTATTTCGGTTTTCGACCTGTGTTCAAAAAAGTTGTTCAGGTTCATGGGCAAAAACGCCTCTTAAAATATTCAGGGTGTTAAATAAAAATTAAGCTATATTACGATGTCCTCAAAAAACAATTTATATTCCAACAACAACACTTATATTACAAGCAAGTAAAACTTATGTTACATGCAAGTAACACTTATGTTACCAGCAAGTAACACTTATGTTTCAAGCTAGTAACACATATGATACAAACAAAACTTATGTTACAAGCAAGTAACACTTATGTTACCAGCAAGTAACACTTATGTTTCAAGCGAGTAACACTTATGATACAAACAAAACTTATGTTACAAGCGAAAAATTACAACTGTATACAAAGTAAATTTTTATTGGTTACTCACTTATTTACGGAGCTCAGACTATGTCTTTGACGGACAATCAGAAGTCCAAACTCAAGGTTTGTCAACGGGGTATGGAGCGCAGCATACTCGGGGTCAGACTTATTGACCGAGTTAGAAATACGACGCTGCGACCTCATACCCAAATCAAAGATGTAGCCCAAAAAGCCGCTTATTTTAAATGGGATTGGGCCGGTCATGTTGCCCGCATGCCAAATCTACTTTGGGCTGAAAGAACCACCATTTGGGAGCCAAAAGCCAGAAGACGTCGTGGGCGACCTCGTAAGAGATGGCGAGACGAGTTGACCGAACACTCTCGTCAATGGCAGACGCTAGCTCAAAACCGGGATGTGTGGAAGGATGGAAGGGAGGCCTTTCCCCTGCAGTGGGACACGATGGGTGGGTAACAATGATGAATGTGGCTTTGGACAGGAAAGGAATGAAAGTAAATGTAAGCAAGACGAAAGTAATGGTACTTGAAAGAGAAGAATGTATGACAGAGTGTAATATATTAATAGGTGGTGGACAAGTCGAACAAGTGAAGGAGTTTGTGTATCTGGGCTCAAAGTTTACGAGAGATGGAAAGTGTGAAAGTGATATTGAAAGAAGAGTGAATGTTGGAAACATGATGAATGGTGCCCTGCACGCCTTTATGAGGAGTCAGAAGGTGTCTCACAAGGCTCGTTTGGCTGTTCATGGGGGTGTTTTGGTACCAACACTGATGTATGGCAGTGAAAGCTGGGTATGGCAGAAGAAGCATGAAAGTAGAATTAATGCAGTGGAAATGAGAGCGCTAAGGAGTATGATTGGTGTTAAATTGAGTGACAGGATTAGAAATAGTGTGATAAGAGAACGGTGTGGCGTAAAAGAAGACGTAGTGACCAAAATCGAGAAAGGGATGCTGAGATGGTTTGGTCATGTAGAGAGGATGAATGAACGAAGATTGACGAAAGAGATCTACCAGGCGAGAGTGAATGGAACCGTTGGAAGGGGAAGGCCTCGGCGAACGTACCAGGACCAAATTCAGGACGTTCTGAATAAAGGCCAGGTTAAAAGTACCCTAAACCGACGAGCATGTATGAAAGGATTGATGAAAGTACAGGAAGCAAGGGAAGTATTTCAAGATCGTAGCAGGTGGAGGACTGTGGTCTCTGCCTACCCCAACGGGAAAGAGGCGTGATGTTATGTATGTATGGGACACGACCGGCTCCTAAATAAAATAATTATAATAAATAAATAAACTCACTTGTATCCGTAAGTCTCCAGCAGGTATCTTAGCACTGGAGGCAGTATAATGGACCCAAAAGCCGACCCCGACATACAAATCCCGTTAGCGAGCCCTCTTAGTCGAACAAAATATGACGTCACGATGTACACAGTGGGAGGGAACGCTAAGCCGGCCCCTGTGCCCACCATCGCGCCGAAACTTAAAAAAAAAAATACAATAAAAAAGTCGCACTGAAAAAAAGCAATATTAATTCAAATACAGGGTTAAAGAGTATTCACATAATTCATAATTCATTTATTCATGTAAAGTAATCAGGTAGGTACATAGGAGTTGAACATATAAATTTAGTCTCACTAAAAACTGCCTTCGCAGGCATTTACATGAAATTTTATAAATTTTACATTAAAAGAAAAAAAAGAAAATCAAAATGTCAATTTAAAAGCTTATGTCAAATTAAATTCAAACTCATAACTTAATGTCAAATTAAAAATAATTATTGTGTCAAAAGGGCTATGTCAAGCAATAAAATTTTATAACTGAAAATGTCGCAATCGATGAAAAAGTTATATCAAAATAATCTAAAAACAATACTTATTAATACTAAATTAAATAGCCCAAACAGAGCAGTCATCCGCAATCCATATATTCTTGTAAGTTATAAAAACATTTTTCCGTAAGCCACAGCTTTATTGATCTCTTAAATTTATTTGCATCACATTTCTTAAATTGTTCTGGAAGTTTATTGAAAATTTGAATGCACATCATATAAACGTTATTTTTAATTAATGTCAGTCTCACGGGAGGTACATGAAGTTTATCTTTATACTGCGAACGTAATTCTCTAGTACTAATCGTATGATTTTCTTGATTTCTGATTTTTCACAATGGAATTTTTTTTTTGGTAACAAAGGTTTTCTGTCCTGCTTCATGAATACAAGGTTATTTTTTTGGACCTGATATGCGTATGCCCATCTTATTGCAGAGGTCGAAAACAACAACTTTTGTTCTGCGCCTTTACTAAAAACGCACAAAAAATTTTCGATTCCCTGTACTAAAGTGGTCACGTTACCGATTCATTTTGTATGGGAAGTTGAAAATTTTTCGTGCGTTGTTGAAGTGCTTTTACCCAACTCACCTGAAATATAGATATGTGATTGAGAAGGCCATACTGCTCGCGATCATACCGAACGCTGCGAACGAGCCGCCGACTAAAGTGACCGTTCGGTACGACCACTTCACCGAGAGGATTGATGATAATGGACCTGGAATCGATAAAAAAAAACGCTTATGTATGATATAAAAATAAGACAGCAAAGCGAGAGAGAGAGAGAGAGCACTCACCCAGACTACTGTAGAGGAAGTAGCACAGCGCTACGATCCTAGAAGCGGCGGAAGGGGAGGGGTTGAACACACCGCTAGAGAGAGAGAGAGAGAGAGAGAGAGACAGCACTCACCCAGACTACTGTAGAGGAAGTAGCACAGCGCTACGATTCCAGAAGCGGCGGAAGGGGAGGGGTTGAACACATCGTTGAATTGTACTGACACACCGCTAGAGAGAGGGAGAGAGCACTCACCCAGACTACTGTAGAGGAAGTAGCACAGCGCTACGATCCCAGAAGCGGCGGAAGGGGAGGGGTTGAACACATCGTTGAACTCTACTAATAATACGCCGAATGATTTGATGGTCCCGGGAATCAGAATGTTGACTACCGTCGCCCCTGGAAACAACAAACACGAACATTAGGCTTTCATTTACATAGAACATAACATTAGCAATAAGACGCACATGTACTCATTAAGAGGTTTTGTGAAAAGATTGTTATTTGACAGTGGGCGCAGTCTTTTCGCTTGAAAGAAAGGGATAAAGTGATTATATCCACAACGCAATTGCGACAGATATACTGTGCGTGTTAACAAAACTAAATGACGTAAGCGCCCGATATAACATATCGACTTTTTGTAAAATAGACTAGGATGAAATTCAAAATTAGGGTCATGTGTACTAGGGTCTTGAGTACATGTGTACTAAGTAGAAACACTTTTGGACCTTATGGCGTGGTAATAGATTTGAAAAAGTTTCTACCGACAAGCAGTTGACTGTACGCTCCCACCCTCAAACGGATCCCTGATTTTAGTTTTTTTAATTTATCTCAGAAACGGTTAAAGGTAGATGAAATATGAAATATGTAAACCTGGCCTTTATTCAGGACGTTCTGAATAAAGGCCAGGTTAAAAGTACCCTAAACCGACGAGCATGTATGAAAGGATTGATGAAAGTACAGGAAGCAAGGGAAGTATGTCAAGATCGTAGCAGGTGGAGGACTGTGGTCTCTGCCTACCCCGACGGGAAAGAGGCGTGATGTTATGTATGTATGTATGAAATATGTAAACGTAAATTTAATCGTTTTAAAATTACCAGCCAGTTGACACCAGTTTTATTTCAATGTGACCTATAGTATAGTAGGAAGGAATGAAAATTTTAGAGCTAAGCTAAGAGAGCATTTTTATGGGAGGTCAATTTTTTTTTCGTATTTCGACCTATGTTCCTCAGGGAAAGTTGTTCAGTTTCATGGGTAGAGCTACCACCTGAGAGGTTTGCAGACATTTACCAAAGACCCCCTGTATCCACAGAGTATTTTCATGGGTGAAAACAAGCAACAATTTCGAAAAAAACCGGCCAAGTGCGAGTCGGACTCGCGCACTGAGGGTTCCGTACCACCACATAAACAAAATTGTATTAGTTGAAATTTCAGTAAGTTAATGTGCTAGATTTTTTGAGTCCAACACGCGCTTGACCAAATTTTATTATTTGTTGTTATTTTATAGCTTATGCACTATAAACATACCAATTTTCAAGTTTGTAAGTGTTCCCGTTTTTAAATGGAACTAAAACAAAAATCGCCTCAGCGACCATCCAACTTGACCCCTCTCATATATGAATGTTCTTGAAACGGCAGCTCACCACAATTGGTTACAATTAGTTGTGAGAAAAGTTGTAATATTTAATGATTTCAGACTTTTCCCATTATTTGTACTGTGAGACCTAGCTTCTTGCCAAATTTCATAATTTTAGGTCAACGGGAAGTACCCTGTAGGTTTTGCATTTTTGAATAAATGTATGGAGATGAGGACATAAAATGCAATATCTTTTGATTGCGTCGTTGTAAAAAATTGAAATTTTCAGATCTTGTGTGGTTCATGGGTCCTAATATACAATATTAATTTCAACCTGATACCTATACCCGTTCGTGAGATAAAGGGTCTTGACAGACAGACAGACAGACAGACAGACAGACAGACAGACGGACAACAAAGTGATCCTATAAGGGTTCCGTTTTTTTCTTTTGAGGTACGGAACCCTAAAAAAGGTTTCCTCATAAACAAACCGGTCAAGTGCGAGTCGGACTCGCGAGCCGAGGGATCCGCCTATAGTATTTTTAACGCAAGAAAAGTAACGACACTTAATTTTTTTTTATTTTTAGAATTACCTATTATTAAAATACTAGCTGGTGCCCGCGACTTCGTCTGCTCAGAATCTGCGGTTTCACACGCATTGAATGCGTTTTCCCGTGGGAATTAAGTGTTTTCCCGCGATAAAAAGTAGCCTATGTGTTATACCAGAACCTAATCTATATGTGTGCCAAGTTTCATTAAAATGAATAACTCTTAATTGCACACATTAAGGAATAACAATTAAAAACTACGGTTTTACAATAAATGGGCAAAAGGCGGTCTTATCACTAAAAGTGATTTCTTCCAGACAATACAGTTACATATATAAATATTTATGCCTATGATGATGATAGTATTTTTTGGAAGCAATAAAGTCCATTTTTAGGACCGCAAAACTTTATTGTGAAGGTTTTGTTCAGATTTCTCAAAAACTGTGCAACTCAGAAAGATCGCTCTACTTTTCCTGTAATATTTACACAAACTTCTATCGCTTCGTCGCCCCGCGTTCTTTGCCTCCACACGTGCCCGGGGGTGGCTATTATAGAGCGAAGCTCGGTCGACCAGGTAATTATATGAACTTGTTTACCTACGAGCACGAACCAGTCCCACTTTCCATCTGGCGGCACCATCAGTGCCTGTACCGAGTAATGTTGAGGTGGCTATTATAGAGCGAAGCTCGGTCGACCAGGTAATTATATAAGCTTGTTTACCTACGAGCACGAACCAGCCCCACTTCCCATCTGGCGGCACCATCAGTGCCCGTAACGAGTAATGTTGAGGTGGCTATTATAGAGCGAAGCTCGGTCGACCAGGTAACTATATGAACTTGTTTACCTACGAGCACGAACCAGCCCCACTTCCCATCTGGCGGCACCATCTCCCAGTCCCGCTCCGGCGCCGGTCCGATGGTGAACCCGCCGCGACCAGTGCCAGTGCCGAGCTCATCTTCCGGCAGTTTCACTGAAACAACACATTTATAATACGGTTATAACAACAGCAGAAAATTTATAAAAGACTAAGGCCTAATGTCCGTGTGGTGCCGGCAAAGAATCGTACCAACCAAAGATTTCGGACCTGCTTCGCTCGGAATAGATACTTTGCTAATTTTAATTTAGTAGGGGATGACATCTGCCAACATGTCCAAAGCCCATCATCGATGATCACTAGGAAATATTCAAAATAACCTGTCACATCCATAGAACGACGCCTTCACTACCGAGTGACGAATTATTTCTTTAATCCTCCTTCTTCTTCTTCTTATCTTATTAGCCATTTCTGTCCCACTGCTGGGCAAAGGCCTACCTCCGTTCCTTCCACTGGTCTCTACTCTGAGCCTCTTGTTGCCAGTCTTTACAGAAAGCGTCGAGTTCATCGCGCCATCTGCGCCGTGGTCGGCCTCGACGCCGTCTGTTACTTGGCGGTTGCCAGATAGTTGTGGTCTTGACCCAGAGTTCCAGCGGCATGCGACTTACGTGACCAGCCCAGTCCCACTTTAGCTTGGTAGTTGCGTGGGCCACATCGGAAATTTGTGTTTTTTAGCGTATTGTGCTGTTCCTGACCCTATCGGTCAGTTTCAGGCCAAACATACTACGCTCCATTGCTCGCTGGCAAACTGCGAGTCTGGACCTTTGAGCTTCCGTCAAAGACCAAGTCTGTGCTCCGTAGGTGAGTGTTGGGAGAATACACATGTCCTCCTTCCTCCTTCTAATTACCTTTATTTTCTTGTGGTACCAACTCATCTCTACCTGTGCGTGTCGTAAGAGGCAACTAAGGGCTTATCAACCGGAGAATGGGCAGCAGCATCTTTCTGTGTATCGTACCATCTTACATGATGCGGTCACCAACAACAACAGCGGTCGCCAACAAGCGGTGACTAATACCGGAAGGCACGTTAAGCCGATCGTCACAGCCAATACCTATCATACCTACGGTAGTAGTAGTAGAGGTAAAACGAGCCTTGATAGCCGTAGTCAACAAGGAACCCTTAAGCTCAAGTCACACAGAGGCGGTATGATTGCGAAAGCGGTCCGGGGCGGTTTGGCGGGAACAAAATACCGCGCCGCGACCGCTTTTCAATGTGACAGGGTGCATAAGAACTCATACTTTACAAAAAATACCGGCCCCGGAACGCTTCCGCTACCGCCTCTGTGTGACGCGGGCTTTATAGTTTCGTCATGTCCGTCTGTCTGTCGGTCTCTGTCTGTCCGCGGCTTAGCTAAGAGACCCTTAGTACTAGAAAGCTGTAATTTAATACGGATATACATTTCATTCACGCCAACAAAGTGGTAAAATAATATCTTGAATTTTTTTTTGGCTGTGTATTAACGTGCAACCAAAGAGTAAATTTTTACTTCTTCTTCTTTCGTGTCGGCAAGAACACGGGCTAAATCTTACTTGCCCAGAAAGCGGCTACCTTGGTAGCCCTCTGGTTACTATTTTTACTAAATAATATTCACCAAATTTTGTCTACCAAAATGGATGAATGTACACCAAATTTGCATCTGGCACTTCGCCGGCCGCTCCCGCGGCACGCTCGCTCCCGCGGCACGCTCGCTCCGCTCGCTCGGCTCGTTCGTTGTGGTCACAAGATAACATAACACAACCTAACCGAACCGATTACCCAAATTTGGTGTACGTTCAGCCAATTTGGTGTACATTCATCTATTTTGTCTGAAGTGTTTTGGGGTATAAAAAAATATTTTGGGAATCATTTAATTTGTTGCCTTTTTATGGTAAGGGAGATTTTTTTTTCTCTTCAACCCTATCGTGTGGGGATAGGTTTTTTTTTAATATAATGTGAATTTGCTGATTGATTTAGTGATCCGTTTGCGAAATATTTTGAGTCGAGCCCTCCTCCCCTCCCAGCTAAACGGTGTTTACTAGAAATGTGAAGAAATTCACAGTAGTAGTAGGTATATATTATTATGATGAAATTAAAAGGAAAACTATCACAGCTAAGTAGGCTTCACAGGTTAATGAGCTATAGTCGAAAAACAGGAAATAATAAAATAGCAATCAGGCGTTAGGACCTTGATGAGTATACTGTATTAGGAGGTAAAAAAATTATGTTATGAACGTTATGAAATAGGTACTTAGTCAAAGCCTGCTTTTCGATAAAAAAATGTCTTAAAAAACTACGGATCCCTATACTGTGCGTGGCCCGACACGCACTTGTCCGGTTTTTTAAAATTATGTGGTACATTCCTTTTCTATATCATAAATTTCCTTTCATATTAATAGGTACTTAAGGTGATCCGTTTTCCATACAAAAATTCAAATGACTTGCATTCTTACGCGGGTCATAAAATTCTGTTGAAAAACGAACGAATACTGCTATTTTTAGTTAAATTTTTCGCTAATTAATACAAACATACAGTAAATGTACTGAAAGTACTATTTTTGTTAACAATTTTTGGTTCAATATTACGATTGTGGGCGTGCGGTCAAAACTGTACGGTTGTGCTTTGTGTGCATGTGTGAGTGATCGTACTCATGTAAACACGGACTGACGAGAGTAATTGACTTTAGTGGACATATGGAGATATTTTTCTTATCGAAATTGTTGTTAGGCGTTGAAGTTGCACGATGAAATTTACGCGAATCAACTTTTTGCACAAATATAGTTGGTACTTATTGCATTAAAAAATAAAATCTTATATTTGCAGCAGTGGCTCCATCTAGTTGCGTTCGGGGCTAAGCTGGCCGTCACAGATCACCTTAAGGGGCTACCTCCCGTCCACTAGCGCCCTCATCAGTTAAAAAAATATTACTCGATAAATACGTAACTTATCAAAAACCAGAAAGACAGATTAAAGTAAAGGTACATTTGTTTATTTAGAAACTATTTACTCAGTAAAATAAAGTTCACTGTAGTTACAGATACAAAAACTGCTAAAAGTGGCCGTTTTTCCCACTTTTTGTATTTTATTTATTTTTATATTTATATAAAATATAAATTTATATAAAAATATTTATTTTATTTATATTTATATATTTTTATATTTTTCAATCTCTTTCCAGATTTTCGATAAGTTTTGTATTTAGTAAGTAATATTTTTTTAACTGATGGGGGGCGGGAGGTACGAGTAGCCTCTTAAGGAAGAAGACACCAGATTAATACACTATAACTTACTAACATCAGCTTTAGTATCTGAAACTATTTATAAAATTTCTTTATAACCTCAAACTGGACTAAAACTAATAAACTTCAAAGCTCGCTCCCTTCAGTTCACGTATAACTGAGCGCGCATATGCCAGGTACATTCAGTTGGAGACTTGCCAGATGCCAGGGCACAGAGTTCACGGTTACTGGAGTGATGGTTGTCCCGTGTGGTGCCGGCAAAGAATAGTACCAACCCATACATACCCGTGGGTGTCGAAAGAGGTGACTAAGGGTTATAAACTGGAGGATGGGCAGCAGCATCCTCCTGTGTATCATACCATCTGGCTTACTGCGGTCAACGCGGTCTTACGTACACAAGCGAGGTGTCTATGGTACTTCCCCTCCACATTTTTTCCTGGAGGGAGCTCCCTGTCCTGAAGTGGACATTTCAAGGGATGTTATGATGAAACCTCTTGTTAGTAGACGTTTCAAGGGATTGTATGATGAAACCTCTTGTTAGTAGACATTTCAAGGGATGTTATGATGAAACCTCTTGTTAGTAGACATTTCAAGGGATGTTATGATGAAACCTCTTGTTAGTTGACATTTTAAGGGATGTTATGATGAAACCTCTTGTTAGTAGACATTTCAAGGGATGTTATGATGAAACCTCTTGTTAGTAGACATTTCAAGGGATGTTATGATGAAACTTCTTGTTAGTAGACATTTCAAGGGATGTTATGATGAAACCTCTTGTTAGTAGACATTTCAAGGGATGTTATGATGAAACCTCTTGTTAGTAGACATTTCGTGATCAGAAAGGAAAAGCGAGAGCTAGAGAGAAATCCTACTAATATTATAAACGCGAAAGTTTGTATACATGTATGGATGGATGTATGTTTGTTACTCTTTCACGTAAAAACTACTGGATGGATTTTAATGAAACTTTGCAATAATATAGCTTATACGTCAGAATAACACATAGGCTACAATTTATAAACCTGCGCAGACGAAGTCGCGGGCACCAGCTAGTTATAAATAAAGCTTTCATTACCACTTTTTATCACTTAACGACTCGTGAGTGTTACACATAACTATGTATTTATACGGATAAACTCACGTTTTATATCGACAAGAAATCACAAGATCGATCCTGTGCCGTCAATATAAAACGTGAGTTTATCCGTTTAAATACATAATTTCATTACCACACTTCCTCTCTCCTTTCGCCCCAACTTCCGTCTCTCTCGCACCCATGGTTCAGCACAACACTGATCCTGAACGCGTTTGGTAAAACAATGAAGGGATCACAGTAGTCTAGGCAGTCTAGCTAGATCAGCATTGCGTGTAAATAATAAATACAGCTCTTATTACCACACTTCCCGTCTCCTTTCGCCCCAGCTTCCGTCTCTCTCGCACCCATGGCAAAGTACAACACTGATCCTGAACGCATTTGGTAAAACAATGAAGGGATCACAATAGTCTAGGCAGTCTAGCTAGATCAGCATTGCGTGTAAATAATAAATACAGCTCTTATTACCACACTTCCCGTCTCCTTTCGCCCCAGCTTCCGTCTCTCTCGCACCCATGGCAAAGTACAACACTGATCCTGAACGCATTTGGTAAAACAATGAAGAGATCACAATAGTCTAGGCAGTCTAGCTAGATCAGCATTGCATGTAAATAATAAATACAGCTCTTATTACCACACTTCCCGTCTCCTTTCGCCCCAGCTTCCGTCTCTCTCGCACCCATGGCAAAGTACAACACTGATCCTGAACGCATTTGGTAAAACAAAGAAGGGATCACAATAGTCTAGGCAGTCTAGCTAGATCAGCATTGCGTGTAAATAATAAATACAGCTCTTATTACCACACTTTCCGTCTCCTTTCGCCCCAGCTTCCGTCTTCTTCACACCCATGGCAAAGTACAACACTGATCCTGAACGCATTTGGTAAAACAATGAAGGGATCACAATAGTCTAGGCAGTCTAGCAAGATCAGCATTGCGTGTAAATAATAAATACAGCTCTTATTACCACACTTCCCGTCTCCTTTCGCCCCAGCTTCCGTCTTCTTCACACCCATGGCAAAGTACAACACTGATCCTGAACGCATTTGGTAAAACAATGAAGGGATCACAATAGTCTAGGCAGTCTAGCAAGATCAGCATTGCATGTAAATAATAAATACAGCTCTTATTACCACACTTCCCGTCTCCTTTCGCCCCAGCTTCCGTCTCTCTCGCACCCATGGCAAAGTTCAACACTGATCCTGAACGCATTTGGTAAAACAATGAAGGGATCACAATAGTATAGGCAGTCTAGCTAGATCAGCGTTGCATGTAAATAATAAATACAGCTCTTATTACCACACTTCCCGTCTCTTTTCGCCCCAGCTTCCGTCCTTCTCGCACCCATGGCACAGCACAACACTGATCCTGAACGCGTTTGGTAAAACAATGAAGAGACCACAATAGTCTAGCTAGTCTACCTAGATCAGCATTGCGTGTAAATAATAAATACAGCTCTTATTACCACACTTCCCGTCTCTTTTCGCCCCAGCTTCCATCCCTCTCGCACCCATGGCACAGCACAACACTGATCCTGAACGCGTTTGGTAAAACAATGAATGGAAGAGATTACAATAGTCTAGCTAGATCATTATTGCGTGTATGAGATATATTAGTCAGGAATGTTGGTAGTTCCGTCCGTTCTGAACGAGGTTTACTGGTTTCCTGTTGAGGTTTGTGTCTACACATTCCATGTCTATGTTACCAGTAAGGCAATAGATTTATAACACATTCAGCAAAAAAAATATAAAATAAGCAATGTCTTCATATCTATTTCAATAAAAAATTCGAGAAAATTTAGAGACTACATCTAAAAGGACTTCATTGGATCGACAGCCTCTGTGCTCTAGTGGTTAGAGCGCTCGGCTCTCGATCCGGAGGTTCTGAGTTCGATTTGGGGACACTGTAAAAAAAATCCGTTTGTGCGACCTCCCCAGTTTGGTAAGGGCATTGCAGGATGAATCACCTGATTGTCTGAAAAGTTAGATGATTCCGTGCTTGGGAAGGTCGTTAAGCCGGTTGGTCCCGACTACTATCTACGGATGTAGTCGTTAATGAGCCATGTCAGAGGCCTTTGGCGGCTCAACAACTCTGACACCAGGGTTTGTTAGGTAGGTCATCGCCCTTGCAACCCACACGTTATGATTATTGGAAAATCGTTGACATTTGATTTAACATTCGTTACCAATATTATAAATTTGGTACGATAAGTTGATAACACAAATTCAGTTTACTATCAAAGACTTCTTAAATAAAGTAGGTATGTCCTTGGCTAGTTAAAGCCACGATCACACCTAACTGAACTCAAAGACTCAGAGCCACCGCGCACTAGCGATTTTTTAGTTGGCCGACAGTTTAGTCGCAATCGTTCTCCATAGACAAATCGCCAACTTACTGTAAATCGACAAATGCGCGCACTACCATAGGGGTCCATACTGATTCCGAAACCGATCAAACTATCGGCCAACTAAAAAACCGCTAGTGCGCGGTGGCTCTAATTCGGCATACATAGCTCGTTGAAGTAAGGATAATGCAATTAATATAACCAAGCCTCCCAGCAATGTATGCCGAATTAGTCTTTCAGATTCAGATTCAGATAATTTTATTCAATGTAGATTCTTTACAGAATACTTATTGAATGTCATGCAGAATACAATGCAAATAGAGCGAGTCTACGCCGTTTCGGATCGTGCTATGGCAGCGTAAAAGAAACGGCAAGAAACCACTGCAGCACGGCCTACTTTAAGAGTCGGCTTTTTACAATGTGTTTCTTGTGTTTCGCTGGAATATCAGAGCACCATACCTCTTTGTCATTCATATAGTCATCCAATCTATAGTAAGCTTTTTTACATAACGTTTGCTTTACACATTCTTTAAATTTTCTCTCAGGTAATTGCACTATATTGTCAGGTATTTTGTTGTAGTATCGTATACACAGACCAACGAAAGATGTATTGACTTTAGTTAATCTAGTATATGGTTGATCAATTTTATGCTTATTTCTAGTATTAAAATTATGCCTGTCACAATTTTTTGGTAATTGATGAATGTTCTTTCTAGCATACATTATATTTTCATAGATATACTGGCATGGCACTGTCATAATGTTGATTTCCTTGAACAGTTCTCTCAGGGAATCACGAGTCTTCAGGCAATAAATTGCTCTTATAGCTCTCTTTTGTAAAACGAATATTGAATGTATATCAGCTGCTCGGCCCCAAAGCAGTATGCCATAAGACATAATGCTATGGAAGTAGCTAAAGTAAACCAGCCTTGCAGTAGCTACATCAGTAAGTTGTCTGATTTTTCTAACAGCATATGCAGCCGAGCTCAATCGACCAGAAAGAGCCGTTATATGAGGGCCCCATTGAAGTTTAGAGTCTAGTGTTAACCCTAAGAAAACTGTACTATTTACAAAATCTAATGGCTCATTATTCAATACTATGTTATGTGAAGTAGACCTTACATTTGGTAGTGCAAATTTAATACATTTAGTTTTTTTGGCGTTTAGGACTAGATTGTTAACAGTAAACCATGCATGAATCTGTCCAAGTGCATCGTTGACTTCGTTATAATTTTGTGATTTCCTACTTACATTGAATATTAATGAAGTATCATCAGCAAATAACACAATCTTTGACAGATTCTTCACCACAGAAGGAAGGTCATTAATATAAATAAGGAATAAAAATGGCCCTAATATGGACCCTTGAGGTACGCCAATTTTGACAACAGATCCCAGTGATTTCGTCCTGTTTACCTGTACCTTTTGAATCCTGTTTTCCAAATATGACCTAAGTAGTTTAAGTGAATTATTCTTAACACCGTAATGTTCAAGTTTTAGCAACAATGTGCTATGATCTACGCAATCAAATGCCTTGGATAGATCACAGAAGATACCAATAGCATCTTCAGATTTTTCCCACGCGCAAAAGATGTATTTTAAAAGTGCAGTCCCGGCATCCGTTGTACTGCGCCCTTTCGTGAAACCAAATTGATGGTCATGTAGTAAGTTATTTCTATTGAAGTGTGAAAGCATTTGATTGAGTATGACCTTCTCAAAAATTTTACTAAGTACAGGTAAGACTGATATTGGTCTAAAATTACTGGGATCCTTTTTGTCACCAGCTTTGAATAATGGAACTACTTTACTTTTTTTCATTAAGTCAGGAAATGTACCATGATCGACACAATCATTGAATATAACAGCTAAATATGGAGATATAGTATCAATGATCGCACTACAGACTTTTACTGACATTCCCCATAGGTCCTCAGTAGTTTTCATTTTAATACTTTTAAAGGCTTTAATAATTTCGTTAGGGGTGACATGATTGAACCCAAATTCAGTTTCGCAGGCGTCCACATTCTTTTGAAGTAAATCGCTAGCAAGTGAAGATGAAGAATTGAGTGACTCTGTTGTTTTCAAAGGAATATTAGTAAAAAAGGTTTCGAATTCTTGAGCCACTTCTATACTCTTCTATCGCTTTGAATTCAGCTAGGTGTGTGATCGTGGCTTAAAGATGTTAAAATCACGTAGTCGTTAACCCGACCACGCGAGGTTGTAACCGGTGGTACACCCAACAACGTCAACGTCATTCAGCAGAAACAATTTAGACTTTATGGCATGGTATTAGAGTTGTAAATATTTCTCCGTAGTGCCGTTGACCGTACGAGCCGCTGTAAATTAGCAATCAATCGCTTATTAGACAGTCACGTGCAGAATTACGTACGGACACGCCCACGCTATTAAGGTCAGTTCAGTAATTCACAACAGAAAAAAACATTTTAACAAAAAAATTAAACCGCCGAAAAAACTGAAAAGCAAGAAATAATAAAACTTTTTTATTTAACCTTAATAACAAAGTTCTTAAACTAATGTAAGTATACCCAAGTAATTTAGATTCGGCGCCGCGCCGCCGTGCGTCACGCTTTCCGTTAATTTGCTTGTTTGGCGCCGACTCAAAATTACTCGGGTATACTTACATTAGTTTAAGAACTTTGTTATTAAGGTTAAATAAAAAGGTTTTATTATTTCTTGCTTTTCAGTTTTTTCGGCGGTTTAATTTTTTTGTTCAAATATTATTATTTTACAATTTTGGTGACTATAAATTTTATTTTCCCACCCTTAGGGTAAATCAAAAGTTATGCGTGGTCATACATTACAATCAGTCAGTGAACAATCAATCATCCCCTGTTTTCATACCCTTGGGGTAAGAATTTTTTTTCCAAATTTATATGGGACCAACTTCGGGGTATACCCTTTCCAATAAAAAAAGAATTATCAAAATCGGAATACTCCGTAAAAAGTTATGTGTGGTCATACATAAAAATATATATATATATACGCGTCGACTTGAGAACCTCCTCCGTTTTTTTTTTCGTCGGTTAAAAACTCTTGCGCACTTTTATGGATCACAAAATAAAGTAATAGAACTATAACACCCCGACTACGTACGTACTTAAGTTATTAAATATTTCATATTCATATTTCATATTTTATTTAATGCAGTCACAGGTATAAAAGATGTTAAAATTATAAAATAAGTACAGGTGACACCCTGCAAGGGCACAGCAAACATGAGAGGACTAGTTGCCACAATAAAAATAAAATTTATGTACGTTAGTATTTATTAGTATATGTTAAGTACCTATATTATATTAGTGAATGTTAGTACGCAATAATTTAACTTCATAAAAAAATTATTATAATAATTTAACAATACAATCATAAAATTATCTACGTCATTATTTCTATGTATTTATTTTATAATATTATTACCCATTCATAGTTATTATCATAATTTATTCATTTGTTATTAAATTATTTATTTTAAAATATTAGAATATTTATTTATAAGATTGTGTATTTATTTACTTAATTTTATTATACTTTATTCTAATTTGTCAGTAAAAAATTCAGTTATGCTGTAGTAACTTTTTTTGACTAGAAATTCTTTTAGTCGGTTTTCAAACGTTGCGGTTTTAGTTATGTTTTTAATATAGTTCGGAATGTGATTCCATATTTTAATCATCATAGAGTGGGGAGCGGATGTGTATAATTCTAATTTGGAGAAGGGTCGTTGAAGTTTATTTAGGTGGCGATTGTTGCGCTTTATCGTTTTTTCAGGAGAATACAATTGTGGGTGTTTTTGTACGAATTTACAAGCTTCAAAAATATAAATACCTGTTATAGTCAGTATGCTCAGTTTGATAAAGTAGGGTTTGCAGGAGTCAATTTGATCGATGTTCACCAGTATTCTAACGCATTTTTTTTGGAGTACTAATATTTCTTGTATATTGCAACAGTTTCCCCATAGAATGATGCCATAAGACAGCCTTGAATGAGCGTATGCGTAGTACGCTGAGAGTGCGGTATTTAAGTTTGTGACCCGTTTTAGTTGACGGAGAGCGTATATAAACGAAGACAGTTTATTTGATAGCTTTTCTATGTAAGACTTCCAGTTAACATGAGAGTCAATTTCTATCCCTAATAGTGTTGCAGAGTTTACAGTTTCTAATTCGTTAGATTTATATTTATAATTTATTTGCAATGCAGCTTTTTGGTACGGTCTAAATTGAATTAGTTTAGTTTTTTTTAAGTTAAGTTCTAAGTTATTACAATCGAGCCAGTTTAAAATTTTTTCAAGAACAATATTCATTTTATTTTCTAGTTCTGTTGTATTGTTACAAGAAACTACCACTGACAGGTCATCCGCAAAACAAACACAAGATATAGAGTTTTGCTGCAATAGCTGGGGGAGGTCGTTAATATAAACAAGGAAGAGAACACATCCCAACACGCTTCCCTGTGGGATAGAGCCAGTAATGTTAACTTGCTCAGACCTTATACGTTCAATAGTTCCGACACTAAAGTTAATATTTTCTATTTCCACGTATTGACATCGGTTTTCTAGATAAGATTTGAACCATTTAAAGGCAATTCCTCGAATCCCAAGACCATAAAGTTTGTCAAGCAGAATTTTATAATTGACTCTGTCATACGCTTTACTCATGTCGAGCAGCAGACCCACAGCAATTTTTTTATTATCTATTATGTCAAGTATATTTTGTATATATTTATAGACAGCTAGGGTAGTCGGGCAGCTAGTAGATATTGTTGGACTTTCGGTTGAAAGATGTATTGAAATATCTTGTGTTGAGCTGGACAAGCATGTTGTAGTATGTGTATACCGACCTCCCGCTTATCAGAATTTTTCTTTGTTTGAGTTAGTAATGGAAGATGTTTTAAAAATAGTGACCAAAGTAAATAAGTTTGCGGTAGTGTGTGGCGACTTTAATGTAAATATTTTAGAAAATACTTCCTATAGTACCAAACTTTTAAGTCTTTTTAAAAGTTATAATTTAGAGCATGTATTTTTTGAACCTACTAGGGTGACGTCATCCTCGGCTACCTGTATTGATAACGTATTTTGTAACTGCGATTATTTTGATAAAAGTATCATAAACTCGCTTCAGTCGGACCACTCGGGTCAAAGTGTTACTTTTAATTATTCTCGAGTAACCCAGAAGATAGATATAGAAACCAGGAGTCTAACGAACGACAGATTAGAAAAGTACAAAAACACGTTACTAGAAAAACTGCCCTGTCACAATTATAATCCTAACAACCCCAATAACTCATATGAAGATTTATTCACATTGATTAATACTGAATTCAGTAAAATTTTCACTATTAAGAAAAAGCAAATCATTGTAAAATTCAAGTTCAGTGACTGGGCTACCGCTGGTATTCGCAAAAGTAGAGACAGACTTTTTGAATTATATGAGCTAAGAAATTATTCAAATGACGACAGTTTCATTGAATATGTAAAAAATTATTCAAAATTGTTTAAATTAGTTTGTTTAAAAGCAAAATCATTTTTCCTACGGAAAAAAATACAGTCTGCTGATAACAAAATTAAGGCTGTATGGAATGTTATAAACAGTGAAACTGGTAAAGTGAAACCGCGTGACAATCAAATCACACTTCATACAAATCGCGGAACCATTAGTTCAAACGTAGAAGTGGCTCAAGAATTCGAAACCTTTTTTACTAATATTCCTTTGAAAACAACAGAGTCACTCAATTCATCATCTTCACTTGCTAGCGGTTTACTTCAAAAGAATGTGGACGCCTGCGAAACTGAATTTGGGTTCAATCATGTCACCCCTAACGAAATTGTTAAAGCCTTTAAAAGTATTAAAATGAAAACTACTGAGGACCTATGGGGAATGTCAGTAAAAGTCTGCAGTGCGATCATTGATACTATATCTCCATATTTAGCTGTTATGTTCAATGATTGTGTCGATCATGGTACTTTTCCTGACTTAATGAAAAAAAGTAAAGTAGTTCCATTATTCAAAGCTGGTGACAAAAAGGATCCCAGTAATTTTAGACCAATATCAGTCCTACCTGTACTTAGTAAAATTTTTGAGAAGGTCATACTCAATCAAATGCTTTCGCACTTTAATAGAAATAACTTACTACATGACCATCAATTTGGTTTTACGAAAGGGCGCAGTACAACGGATGCCGGAACTGCACTTTTAAAATACATTTTTGGCGCGTGGGAAAAATCTGAAGATGCTATTGGTATCTTCTGTGATCTATCCAAAGCATTTGATTGCGTAGATCATAGCACATTGTTGTTAAAACTTGAACATTACGGTGTTAAGAATAATTCACTTAAACTACTTAAGTCATATTTGGAAAACAGGATTCAAAAGGTACAAGTAAACAAAACGAAATCACTGGGATCTGTTGTCAAAATTGGCGTACCTCAAGGGTCCATATTAGGGCCATTTTTATTCCTTATTTATATTAATGACCTCCCTACTGTAGTGAAGAATCTGTCAAAGATTGTGTTATTTGCTGATGATACTTCATTAATATTCAATGTAAGTAGAAAATCACAAAATTATAACGAAGTCAATGATGCACTTGGACAGATACATGCATGGTTTACTGTTAACAATTTAGTCCTAAACGCCAAAAAAACTAAATGTATTAAATTTGCACTACCAAATGTAAGGTCTACTTCACATAACATAGTATTGAATAATGAACCATTAGATTTTGTAAATAGTACAGTTTTCTTAGGGTTAACACTAGACTCTAAACTTCAATGGGGCCCTCATATAACGGCTCTTTCTGGTCGATTGAGCTCGGCTGCATATGCTGTCAGAAAAATCAGACAACTTACTGATGTAGCTACCGCAAGGCTGGTTTACTTTAGCTACTTCCATAGCATTATGTCTTATGGCTTACTGCTTTGGGGCCGAGCAGCTGATATACATTCAATATTCGTTTTACAAAAGAGAGCTATAAGAGCAATTTATTGCCTGAAGACTCGTGATTCCCTGAGAGAACTGTTCAAGGAAATCAACATAATGACAGTGCCATGCCAGTATATCTATGAAAATATTATGTATGCTAGAAAGAACATTCATCAATTACCTAAAATTTGTGACAGGCATAATTTTAATACTAGAAATAAGCACAAAATTGATCAACCATATACTAGATTAACTAAAGTCAATACATCTTTCGTTGGTCTGTGTGTACGATACTACAACAAAATACCTGACAATATAGTGCAATTACCTGAGAGAAAGTTTAAAGAATGTGTAAAGCAAACGTTATGTAAAAAAGCTTACTATAGATTAGATGACTATATGAATGACAAAGAGGTATGGTGCTCTGATATTCCAGCGAAACACAAGAAACACATTGTAAAAAGCCGACTCTTAAAGTAGGCCGTGCTGCAGTGGTTTCTTGCCGTTTCTTTTACGCTGCCACAGCACGATCCGAAACGGCGTAGACTCGCTCTATTTGAATTGTATTCTGCATGACATTCAATAAGTATTCTGTAAAGAATCTACATTGAATAAATAATCTGAATCTGAATCTGAATCTGATCGATTTTTACGAAACCCATATTGACTGTCATGGAGAAGCTTGAACTTTTCTAAAAATGAATTAAGGCGTTTAGCCATAGCTGTTTCAAAGATTTTTGAAGCTGTCGGTAATAAAGCGATTGGTCGATAATTATTTGCGTCTGTTTTTTTATCTTTCTTATGAACTGGTTTTACCAGTGCAGCCTTAAGGGAGTCGGGAAAACAGCCCTCCTGGAATGACTGATTAATCAGTTGAGTGAAGGGGATAGTAAGTTCACTGGCGCATTTTTTTATCAGAGTTGGGGGAATTTCGTCTATTCCAAAACTAGTTTTGTTTTTGAGATTTTTTATAATTGTGTAGGTTTCATTTGGCTCAATTGGTCGCAGGTAAAATGTGTTCTCTACATTGTTTATAATTTTCGAGTTTAGTTTATTAGCATTATCAGAGGAGTTACTGATTGATGTGAAAAATTTGTTGAAATAATTTGCCACCAACTTTGGTTTTTTTATGACCGCTTGTTTGTCTAATAAATAAATATTTTGTTTAAGATTACGAGATTTTCGATTAGTTTCAGAATTAATTATTTTCCACATGACCCTGCTTTTATTTTTAGAACTAACGTATTTATTAATATTATTAATTTTTTTTGATATGTACACTGCTTTTTTTAGGGTTTTACAATATGATTTATAATATTTATCTATGATATTGTTGTTATTTGTGTGTATTTTTAATAACTTTAATAATCTTTTGTTTTGACAGCATTTTTTGAGACCTGGCGTAAGGTAGTTTCCTCTTTTATGTTTATATATTTTAGTATTTTTTTTTGGTATACACTTATTTAGAATAGATTGTAATGTATCACTAAATGCATTATAGTTTTCATTAACGTCTTTATCTGGCTTAATTACTTCCGTCCAATTTACTGAACGTAGTTCGCTTTTGAATTTATCAATGTTGTTATCATTGAATATTCTTTTTATAGTTTTTAATTGTTTAGGTTCTTGTATATTTATGTGTGTCGTAAAAAGTACGCCTTTATGGTCACTAAAACCAAATTCATGGACACTGGACTGAGTATATTTATCACTAAAATTTATAAAGATCAAATCAATACAACTAGAGCTGGTCGAGGTTATTCTTGTTGCTTCTTTGACTGTTTGGTAAAAATTATAAGTTCGCATAAGAGTGGATAATTTCTTTTTTAGTGTATTATTAGTCAAAAAGTTGATGTTGAAATCACCTCCTATCACAACAAATTTGTTAGAATCTTTCATTAATATTAATTTTAATAGGTTTTCAATACGTTCAAAAAATAAATCATTGTTTTTTTTACTATTTGGGTAATAAAGATTAATAATGACGATGTTACTTTTGGGTATCTCTACAGCACTAATTTCAAAAATGTTTTCTAGGGACATTTGTTCAATATCAGTTCTCGTAACTACTTCTAAATTATCCTTGACTATTATGCACACTCCTCCTCCTTCATTTCCTACACGGGTAGTGCGACAAAAGTGAGATTGTACTTGGTAACCATTAATGTTAAATAATTCTAGCTTATCTTTGTTCAGCCAAGTCTCGTTTATACATATGGCATGTACGTTTGGGTTTTCTTCGATCCATGCTTCAAGGAGATGGATTTTATTGCCGATACTCTGCATATTTTGATATAACACACAAAAATCAGCGCCGAAAGGGATGAGGTTGAGGTTGAGATGGTGCCTGAGGCTGTGGCTGCGGTTGTGTCTGAGGTTGTATTCGAGATCGGGATTGGGACTGGGTTTGGCGCCTATTTGTGCCTGAAGCTCGTCCTCTACTCTGCCGTGCTCTTTGCTGTTCTCTCCTTTCTCGTAGAGCGGCTTCACTAAGATATTCTGATACGCCTAGTCCTATTTCTTTAAAATATGTAGAGTTTTCGAGTATATGTTTCTTCATGATTTTGCTCGTTAGTTCGATTTTTAACGGCCTTATGTATCCTCTTTTACCGATTAAAGATATTTCATCGATGTATTGTTTTATATTTATATTCAATGTATCATAGAAGATGTATGAAACTCGCTCTAGCAATTCAGTTTCCGTTTCCCAGTAATTTGTAGATAAGCCATGAAGGACTATGATTTTATCGTTAATATCGTGATTTGTAAGAAAAGTAGGATTGGCGGTTTTGTTTGTTTCTTGAAATTCATTTTGTATAAATTTGTTTTCTTCCTGAAGTTTGATGCACTGATTTTGTAGCGACTGAATTTTTTGTTCTAAGCGGGCAATATTTTGTTCAATAGCGGTTTGTTTTCTTTGCATTTCTTCCTTATTTTGTTTCAGCTCAGCTTTTAAGCCTCCTATTGCTGTCTCTATCCCATTTTTTATTGTAGTTTGTAGTCCAAAAAGTATAAATTTATTGTTTTGTTTCAGGTTTTGTTGAATCAGATTATTTATTTGTCGTAGGGTTATAGGTTCGTTTTCCTTATAAGTGATAGAATCTGAAATTGTTTCATTTTCCAGCTCTGACTTGTACAGCGATTCTTCTAGTGGGAGTGTGTCACCACTGATAGAGCACACTGAGTCGTCGCGCACTGGTGAAATAGCATGACGTCGTAATGATCGTTTTTCAGTAACTTGTTTGTCTTTTCCGTAGCGATCAGGGGTTTGTTGGGAATAATTATCTATATCTTGTTGTGGTTGGCGAACGGGAGTATTTTGATTATTCGTTTTAGCTGTCTTAGCCCAGCATAAGGGACATTTCCAGGATTTTTTGTGTTCAATTGTCATAGTATTGTCGAATCTTTTGTCGGGTATATTCACACAATTGATATCATAGTTCTCTTGGCATAGGCAACATGTGAGATAGTATCTATCCAAAATGTTTTGACGGCAGCCTGCACACATTTTGACACCGTCCGCCATCTCGTAGGGAGTTGCCGTACTATTTCAGTCGATCTCTAGTACGACTTATTTGATCGAGTGGTTTGGTCAATATAGAATAGATGGCGCTAAAATTAATTTATCCAAAGAGAAGAGGCTACTCTCTATTTATTTAAAGAGACGTTAGACGTTGGTAGTTATTTTGAGGTTATTTTTTTATGTGGTGAGAAATTACCTTCTTATGTTATATTGATGAAGTCCAGTAGGTGATAAAACTTAATTTTCGCACTTTATACTTGCTGTTGTAATCGATTTCCAGGTACAAAATTTCATATTTAGCTCAAAAAACATGATTATATTTCACTGTTTTCTCTTGATAATTTCACTGCAGAAACTGAACAGATCCAGAAGATAACACTTTTTGCAATGGGTTTTAGGATTAATCACACATTTATGCACTATTTAGGTGGAAACAAGAACTAAAGACATTTATTTACAAATTGTTTCGATCAGCTGATGTTAACGTTTGGCTCACTAGCGCCACTCTCATATCATCACGCCTCTTTCCCGTCGGGGTAGGCAGAGACCACAGTCCTCCACCTGCTACGATCTTAACATACTTCTCTCGCTTTCTGTACTTTCATCAATCCTTTCATACATGCTTGTCGATTTAGGGTACTTTTAATCTGGCCTTTATTTAGAAGGTCCTGAATTTGGTCCTGGTACGTTCGCCTAGGCCTTCCCCTTCCAATGTTTCCATTCACTCTCGCCTGGTAGATCTCTTTCGCCAGTATTAGTTCATTCATCCTCTCTACAAGGCCAAACCATCTCAGCATCCCTTTCTCGATTTTGGTCACTACGTCTTCTTTTACGCCACAAAGTTCTTCTAATCCTTTCACTCAATTTAACACCATACTCCTTAGCGCTCTCATTTTAAGTTATTACCCGGCAGAATCCAATGGTCGGTGAGAAACTAAATAATAGTTAAGAATACACAACAAACCACGGCCTTGTGTATTCAACACAGTACCGTTATAAATTGATTACTTGGCTATTGTCGATTCATAACATAATGTAATGATGAATAGCCTGCTCATTTCAATATGAAAGAGTTGATATGAAAAAGTAACTGTTACATTACAGATATTGATCAGGTACTAGTTACGATATTAGTTCTGTTAAAAACTGTCTGTAAAAAACTGTCGAAAGGTTGTTACAAAATATCAGATCATCTATGAGGATAAGATTCCATGAGAATAAGCTGTGGTTTTATCAAGGTTATTCAAATTGACTTTTTTAATGTACCTCATCATCATAACATCCCATGAAATGTCCAGTACAGGAAGGGAGCTCCTTCCTGAATTCTAGCTTTTGCTGGAAAAATGTGGAGGGGAACCTGCTACCTATTATTTAGTGTTAATGTATTAGGTACCAAACTTGTTCTTGCTATTTTCGATCACATCACTAGTCACGTGTTAGTTTAGGTAGTTAGGTACAAATATAGGAAAATCACTTGCATATAATTTTCTCATGTACGCACGGCAGCAAGCACTTAAAAACAAAACCAGTATAAGCCGAACTAGCGCTACGCTACAAACACCGGGAACCAGGGACCCACTTAAGTCAAAGTGTTACTACCCCAAATCTATCCGTGGGTGTTCGTAAGAGGCGACTAAGAGTTAATGAACCAGAGGATGGGCAGCAGCATCCTTCTGTGTATCGTATCATCTTACATTCTACGGTCACCAACAACCGCGGTCCATGGTGCCACAAGCGTGGTGACTATGGTACTGTCCCTCCACATTGTTTCAGCAAAAGCTGGAATTTTGGAGGGAGTTCCCTGTCCTGTAGTGGACGTTTCATGGGATGTTATGAAGATGATGATGACTCTAAGTTATACCATTATGTGATAGGTAGGTGGAAACGTAAGATACTTAGCAAGTTGCTGGTTTTCAGTATCCCTGGACAACCGAGCTCTTAACATCAAAATATCATCGGGTGAGCAAGCTATGCTACCCGCCAACAGATGGCGCTATAGGTTTTTGTCTAAAACGCGAATCCTTAAAAACATGGAGAAAACTATTTATACCAGACATGAGACCTACCTAGATTGATTTTTCGTCCTCGAAAACCCCTGTATGGTAAATTTCATTGAAATCGTTGGAGCCGTTTTCTAAAAACTTATTACAAATATATATAATAGGTCCTTACCTATGAAATTGCCGTTTTGTATGGCGAATTTTAGGTAGGTAAACTCAATTTTCAGTACTAACATTTTTGCATTTTTCTTAGGAATTATAAATCCAACTTTTCTTATTTTTTTAAGCATTATTGGGAAGACATTAAGCTAACAGAAGCTAAAATTTAATTTTCGAAAAATATTATCTGTAAAAAAATATAACAAATCTAATGATGAAATCGGACGACATTTAAGATGAACAATTTTCGAACCTTTAATTTTATATATCAAACTAAAAATAAAAACTTTATTTTATGCGTAATTTGATAACCGTGAAGTCAAACTTCCAAATATTAGATAAATGAAAAAAATAGCATTAGAATTATAGGAGTTATGATTTCATTAATCTGTAAGAAAATTTCGGCAATTTCATAGGTAAAGACCTATTATACAAACATTGCTCGTTTAATGGTATAAGATTATGTTATAACGTAAATTTCAAATGAAACCATACCATGGAAATAACCATCATATGGAAAAGAGGAAGTACAGGTCGATTCATGTCAGGAGGTGAAGGAAATGGCGGAAACAAGGAAACATTGGCGATTACTCCACCGACAAGAGCACAGCTCTTAAGTTCAAAGAAGAAGAATTGTTTTGGTCAACAAGTCATTAAATCACAATGCCACCCAATATTGATGTCATGAATAAAAGTGCAGTCAATATACGATATGAGGTTGCATTAAATGCACACTAGCTTTCCGCCTGCGGTTTCACCCGCATTAAATGCCTTTTTCCCGTGGGAAAGCAGTGTTTTCCCGCGGTAAAAAGTAGCCTATGTGCTATTCCAGGACCTAACCTATATGTGTGCCAAGTTTCATTAAAATCCACTCAGTAGTTTTTGCGTGAAAGAGTAACAAACATCCATCTATACTTACAAACTTTCGCGTTTATAATATTAGCAGGATAGGAAGTAGGAAAGATTTAGATAAATTAATTTTAAATAGTAATATATGATAAATCCGGCAATTTTGTAAAAGCACGTTTTTAGTTAAAGTACCAGTGTAAGCTGACCTGTGCTACATGGTAAATATTATACAGGTCGAGTTCGCCTTATACTGGTTTTAAGAATATTAACGTTATGTCGGGTATTTTTGAATGTTTTTACTGGTAATTTAATAAATTATCCCCTAACGTGCATTTATTCAATTTTCTCCATACAAACTATCGTAGATTGACTGGACTATAAAACGTGAACAAATACTTACAGCAAAGCTTCTTGTATCTCGATTTAGACATTTTGTTAAATATTCAACACTCAAATTACACTGTATAACGTTTCATTCGTGAATGCAAACGCTTACCAACACATTTTGTAGCTATGTCAATAGTAATCACCTAAAAGCTGTCAGAAAAAACAAGTATGTAAAACAATGTTATTTTTTCCGTCAAATACACTCAGGTTTTAGAGACATGGCTGCAAAATCTGTTGTAAGCGTTGGAAATAACGAAAACGGATTATAACATTGAATATTCTTGCATTATTTACTTCTAACCTTAAAACCGCACACACAAAGACTCACGAGACTTGCACGATACTACTGGATGCTAATTGGATGGCATTACGTGGCATACTTTTTTTGTCTACCCTCCTTTATAGAAAACTATATGACAGTTAATTTTTAATGCGTTTCGTTTCATGCTCACTTTTGAAAGGCGAATGGTGCCCTAAAATGCGTTTCTTTGATATATTTTTTTCAGCAAAAAAGTAAGAATCGAATTGAATTGATTAAAATGTACAGAGTGTAAGGACGGTGTACCGAAAACTGAACGGGTGTGCTCAGTCAACGAAACTGAACAACTTTTCTAAAGAATAATACATACATACATACATACATACATACATACATAACATCACGCCTCTTTCCCGTTTGGGTAGGCAGAGACCACAGTCCTCCACCTGCTACGATCTTGACATACTTCCCTTGCTTCCTGTACTTTCATCAATCCTTTCATACATGCTCGTCGGTTTAGGGTACTTTTAACCTGGCCTTTATTCAGAACGTCCTGAATTTGAATTAAAGAATATTTTTTGGGATATATAAAAATTTTTGACCTCTCCATACAAATTGTTCAGTCCGATTGAACAGTTTGTATGGAGAGGTCAAAATTTATATTTTTTATTTCTCAAAAATGTTTCTTTGGGAAAGTTGTTCAGTTACGTTGACTGAGCACGCTCTTTCAGTTTTTGGTACACCGTCTGTACATGTAATTAAACCCTAACTCCCGCAAAAACCGTCAATCGATTGTTTTGTTTTACACTGGGAACAATGTAGTACAAATGAGAATAGTTTCATTAATAGTTTGACAATATTTTCCGATATTATTATAGTAGTTTATGCAACTTATTTATAATTTATTGGCATTTGTTGGTGAAATATATTTATTATACATAATAAATGTTTATTTATTCAAATAAATTCAAAGAATAAACATGTCACTTTAAAAAAAATTAGTCATTAAAAATCCCACCCCTAATCGTTCCTGGTGCAAAGGTGCCCATTACGCTTGCCGCATTACCGCGCTGTATGGCGATGGAAAGCCTCTGCACCAAAAACGATCCGGCGCGGGGATCATTCCCAGACTGCCTCAGACGACGCCCAATTTCTAAAATAAAAGATTTCGCGTCACTGCCCCAACAACCCGTCGCCTCCACAGCGAATGGCACGAAAGCGTACCGCCGCTCAAGATCAGCATACTTGACCCTCTTTTTCTGAGCTGCGGCCTCAGCAGCTGCTCCAGCCAAGCACACGGTGCGGCTGAGATGCGACGTGGCAAAAGTACTTACACACGTCGCATCCCAAAGCAGGCACCTTCCCTTCTGCCACGGCACCAATGTCATTCCGTCGGGCCTTTTACCATCTAGACGGCTTAGGCCCGGGGGCTCTAGCACGCAAGGGGTATTGGTTGAAACTAGAGCCCGACGGAGAATCTCATTGAGAGCATGGTGCCGGGGAAATCTGCCAGCACAACGACAGCAACTAAGAGCGTGGTGGCCGTTGGTCTCCACCATGGAGCCGCAAATGCATTGGTGTCGTTCGCACACATCGCAGCCCAAACGGAGAGCAACCGCCACACGCACAGAGTCACTGTCGAGAAGTGTTCCCAGGTTAGGGGAAGGTAATGCCTGAAGCCACGCACCAGATTCAGGCTGAGAAACAGCTTTAAGCCTGGCAAGTTCAGCCCCGGCCAGTCCACCCATAAGCTCACCCAAAACTCTCCTCGCTCCTACATCATCCCATGCCCGCTGACTGTGTGGCAAAGTAGGCAAATTCGCGGACGGATTCAAAGCTTTCCACGCCGCCAAGGCGTCCCCAGCAAAGGGGATGTTTGGCCTGTCACCATCAATTGATAGAATATTAGTGATCAGGCCAACAGCCCCATGCGTCGACGCCAAGAAGGCTGGCAAGCAAACATCCTCAACGCATCGAATGCCTAGTCCTCCGTAGCGAATAGGCAATGCAGCTTGACGCCATTGTTGTGTATCGAGGGAGACATTCAAGATAGTCTCTACCGTGTCTTTTAGTGAGTCGTCAAAGGCAGTGACTTCTTCAGGAAACATCCAAGTTGGTGCCGTCCGCAGTAGGTATACAACCTTTGGAACGGCAAAACACATCCGCAGCAATACCATAGCGACATGAGCCGAGATGTGCTTGAGACGGTCGCGAGCTAACAAAAGCAATTGCCTTCTGGATTCGATGGCCTCAGGAATTGCCATGGGAAATATAGGCGAACCCAAAAGGTAGAAATTGTCAAAAGACAACTCTTTGAGGCCGGGAAGGATAGTGGAAATAAAGGGGAAGGAAGAGCGAGAAGCTGGCCCGCAGGAAAAGAACTCGCACTTGGACGCGTTTACCTCCAGCCCCAACTCTTTAAGCCGTGGAAGGAGCTTCCGCAAATCTCGCTCCACTACTTCGGGCTTTCCTCCTATGGTACCATCATCCAGGTACCACAGGTTTAAAGGTGATTCAAGCTCCGAAATAGCTTTGTGAATGGCCAGGCTGAAAGTAAGCGGTCCAAGTGGATCCCCCTGCTGAGCGCCTACTTGGGAAAGAATGAGGGAATTGTCATAAAAAAGATTGGAAGGGGATTGATATACTTGGAACAGGAAAGGATATAAGGATGGTATCTGCTAGCGAACCTCATTCAAGAGCACATCTCTCTCGACAGTATTAAAGGCATTACGCACATCTAATTTGACGATAATGCTTTCTACATTCGCTGAAGAAACTGCAAAGCTGCGAGTCGCGTGTATTGCCGCTTCACACCCTAACTGAGTACCGAAGCCCAACTGATGTGGCTGAAGATAAGCCGCCATCTCATTTTTCACTGCTCGACAACCCAATTTCGCTACGAGACGGCGCAGCGTGTTTCCGATGGCAATTGGTCTCACACCTCCTTCCTTCTTTGACAGGGCACATAACGACGCGCCGTAAATGTACGGGCAAACCTCTGAATTAAGTTGACCACTCAAGAGGAAATTGCAAAGCCTGGTCAAACTCTCAAGCAATCGCACACCGTTGTCGCCAGCCGACTTCGATGTAAGCTCTTTTAAATGAGCAGGACGCAAACCATCCAGGCCTGCCGCCGATCCATTGTAAAATGTTCCCAGAGCCTGAACCACATCCTCAACTTTGACCGATAAAGCAGCCGTGGACAGGTCCGGTGCCCGAGGAAATACAAGTGGGCGCGACGGTGATGGATGCTTTGCCAATAAAGAGGCAAAAGTATCAACTCCTGGCATTGCCACTGAATCCTCCGACATCAGAATTCGTACCGCTCCCCTTAAGTCACCCTCGAAGACTTTTGACTCAATTGTTCTTAAAACTGATGGTGGCCTGGATGATGTCTGCCCCCCAACAATCCCAACCTGCGGGCCGACCATGTTGTCCACGTGCTGCTTAACCTTAGTTGTAAGGTTGCCAGGAGCGGTACTATCCGGTACTTTCAAAGCCGAGTATGCAAACGTGAGAAAACAGTACCAATCATCGACCCCGTTTTTGTCTATGCACGTGTCAATTATTTCACACATCTTACCCGCCGCTAAATTTCTCGCTCCTTTTGGGATGTGCTTAAGAACACGAACCGTTTTTTTAAAAGATGCAAGATCATCGAGGCTGCTTTGAGGCGAAGTGGGCGGCGGCCCACTCGTTACAGGCAACGCGGTGGCAGTCGATGACGCGGGGTGGTGGGTATTCTTATGTTGACGACCTATGTGTACCTTCAACCCGTGCGGACAAAAAGTGCGCGGGCAGTGTGGGCACGTCAGTCTAAGGGAGGTGGATGAACTGGTCATTATTACCGAAACTTTTACACAAACAAAAATCACATTCGATATTCTTAAACAAAACAATTAATAACAACAACAAAATTCAAATTAAATAATTTAGAATACAGAAATAACCATTCGATCCTGAATACAACATGTATATAAAATACAGGTAACAAAATCAAATATTTAGATTTATTCTATTTTAAATAAGTCAAAATTCTCTAATTGAAAATCTATATATTTTATAATTAATATATAGGTTTCAAACTTATCACAGTACCATAAAATTAGGAACTTAAAATGAAAATATTAAAATAATAAAAGTAAAAAAAAAATTGACTAGACAGGATAATAATTTAACAAGAAAAAGATATTTGATTAAGAAAATTTAAAATTAGGTACCAAGATTATCACAGTTAAAATAAGGGTAAAATTTAAATAGATAAGGAGCTAATGATCTTATCTCACTTGGTAGTGTGATTATCATGTTATATGTAATTGTACCGCACAAAACAAAATACCAACGGTAAATAGTCAAAATCAAATTAATAAAAATACAAATCCAATAATCAAAAATGATAGTTAGTTAAAAATTAAATTAATAAAATTACAATTCCAAAAAACCAAAAATGGTAAATAATCAAAAATTATTAAATCAGTCTCACAATATAAACTTCAAAGTTGAATAATATCGTCAACAAAACTAAAGTCTATTAATCCATGTTTGGGTCCAGTCCAAGCTAGTGCCGCCGTCAACGCTAGCAGTTGATAGTTTATTTCGCCGCGCCGGACCAACACCTCTCTGGTCTAGGGGCCGCGGAACGACGCTCGGCGCACACGATCGCAGGTTCGATCCCCGACAAATTTGCAAAAAGACGCAAATTATACGCGCGCCCTCACCGTCATCAACGGATACGTAAGACAACTCACTTCACACTGACGCTGGAATGAGAGATCCGAACTGGAATCACAATGGCCGCCGCCACATATGGGAATCTTCGCAGAAAGAAACAGGAGGTACCGATTTCTGGTGAAATGACGTCACATAATCCGAGAGAGAGGTCCGACAAAAACAGCAATGGCCGCGGTCCCTTGCGGCATCCAGCACAAGATAAACAAGGAGCCACCGATGTTGGCCACAAAACTCCAAAAGCTACAAATATAGTAATCGACGAAAATAAAATATTAAATAAAATAATACGGACTAGACACGTCCGCTCCGGTTGAGGTGCTTTAAAAAGGCTTAGGATCAAGAAGAATTTTATCCAAGTGTTATGTTATGATTAAAAAGTTAAATTACGTAACACCTTTGCAAAATTTTCATACAAAAATCGTTACGTAATGGTAACTTTTTAATTTTTTATGCATACTCTGCGTAAAATTCAGCCTTATGTACCAACTTTTTGAATCATAATTCAAAGATTACGACATGAGTGTAGATAAATTACTTTCAGTAATAAGAAAAAAACAATGGTTAGCGAGAAAATTTGCAAACTGCGACAAAATCTCGGATTTTTTTTTTCAATACAGATCTAATAGGTCTGTCTAAATTGCCGAAATTTTCTTACAGATTAATGAGATCATAATTCCTATAATTCTAATGCTATTTTCTTCATTTGATTTATATTTGAAAGTTGACTTCAAGGTTTTCAATTTGCGCATAAAATAAAGTTTTTATTTTTAGTTTGATATATAAAATTAAAGGTTTGTAAATTGTTCGTCTTAAATGTCGTCCGATTTCATCATTAGATTTGTTATATTTTTTTATAGATAATATTTTTCGAAAATTAAATTTAAACTTCTGTTAGCTTAATGACTTCCCAATAATGCCTGAAAAAATAAAAAAATTAAGATTTTTCTTAGGGATTCTAAGAAAAATGCAAAAATGTACTGAAAATTGAGTTTACCTAAAATTCGCCATACAAAACGGCAATATTTCTGCGGACTTTAAATTTTTCATCTGGTAGCCCTACATACATATTACGTACATATTATGAATGTGTGTATTGAATAATTAAGACATTTTCCTTGAGCACACTTGGTAACAGCAACTCACAAATAATAGGCATGGTACTATAATGTGACCTTCAAGAATATTGTCATTGTTTTACTATCTTTACTTAGCAGTTAGGTATTTTATGAGATAATATTTAATTTAAAAGTTTCTTTTTTCTAACTGCAAAAAGTATATACCACAAAAAACGGCCAAGTGCGTGTCGGGCCACGCGTAGTATATAGGGTTCCGTAGTTTTTTAGGATTTTTTAATTAATTGTTTTTGATTAAGTATTCCATAACGTGCGAATAGGTAACACTTTTTACCTCCTAATGCTCAGCGAGGTCCTAGCGCCTGTTTGCTATCGCAATTTTTTATAATTTCCAGTTTTTCGGCTATAGCTCATTAACCTGGAAGCCTACTTAGCTGTGATAGTTTTTTTAGGGTTCCGTACGTCAAAATAAAAAAACGGAACACTTATAGGATGAAATTAAAAAAACCGGCCAAGTACGAGTTGGACTCGCGCCCTAAGGGTTCCGTACCTATCTACCTTAACATATACTAAAAGCTTTTGCTCTTTGATTTAAAAAACTCCGCTACCATCCAACTTGACCCCTCTTTTATAGAAAAGTTCTTCAAACGGGAGCTCACCTTAATTGGTTACTATTAGTTGTGAGAAAAATTGAAATATTTAATGATTTTAGACTATTTCCTTTATTTGTACTGTGAGACCTAGCTTCTTGCCAAATTTCATAATTTTAGGTCAACGGGAAGTAAATGTATGGAGATGAGGCCATAAAAAGCCATATCTTTTGATTGCGTCGTTGTAAAAAACTGAAATTTTCAGATCTTGTGTGGTTTATGTACTTTAATATTCGTTATCAATTTCAACCTGATACCTCTTCTCGTTCATGAGAAAAAGGGTCTTGACAGACAGACAGACAACAAAGTGATCCTAAAAGGGTTCCGTTTTTTTTATTTTGAGATACGGAGCCCTAAAAATGAGCTTTTAAGCTAAATATTTTGCAAACGGATCCCTTAATCGAAAAATTATGTATGAAGACTCACATTGTCTTAAAAGAAGAAAGAAGAAATTTACACGCATTCTTTACTTGTAGGGGAGGTACCACAAAAAAAATTCAAGATTATATTTTACTACTTTATGTATGTTCATACTAAATTACAGCTTTCTAGTACTAAGGGTCTCCGAGCTAAGCCGCGGACAGACATAAAGACGGACATGTCGAAATAATAAGGGTTCCTTGTCGAAAACGGAACCCTAAAAAAAAAACCACGACGAAAAAGTATCATAAAGAAAAAACCGAACAAATGCGAAGCGGACTAGCGTGTTAAGAATTCCGTACCTTTCCACACGTACACCCAACAGCATGTCAGTAGAAACACTTTCGACCCTATAGCATGGTAATAGAGTTCAAAAAGTTTCCACTGACATGCGGTTGACCGTACCTAATACACGCTTTTGCCCCATGATTTAAAAAAAACAATGCTCACCTTTTTTGGAAGACTTGACAGCTAACATCCCATCCTCCTGCCTCGCAGGAAGCAGTATCACCTCCTTCTCCTCCAACAACTTCTGCTCCGCCTCATCCCCCCCCTTCTCTTCCACCACAGCCGCCGCCATTTCGTAATCCACAACGCTCAACAAGATGGCCGCCACGTAACAAATTTAACGTCAAAGAGACTGCTTTTCAACGCATAGTTTTTATAATCTGTTGCCATATAGATCATTAGCACCCTAATTAAGGGCTTGTCTGAAAATTACTGTCAGTTGTTACATTCCGAATTCAAATATTTCAAGATGGCGTCTTGTCGTCAGCTGATGAGCAAAAGCTTCGTCATTGGATGGAATGTTGTATAATTATCTACATATTAGGTAGTTCAGTCAGTCTTGTTAATTTGGCTCGATTTTACCTGAAAAAGACAAGAAAAATGTTTAATTTATAATAATTAAATGTTACCATACTCGTATATGAGGAGCTTCCATTTACATTCATATAAGGCCCTTACCTATGAAATCGGCGAATTTTTCTTGCAAATTAATGAGATCATGGTTCCTATAATTCTATAGCTATTTTCATTATTTGTTTTATATTTGAAAGTTGACTTCAAGGAAGATTATCAATATACGCATAAAATAAAGTTTTTTTTTTTAGTTTGATATATACTTGCTTTTTTCTGCCGTGAAGCAGCATTGTTTGCACTGTTGTGTTTCGGTTTGAAAGGCAAGGGAGCCAGTGAAATTACCGGCACATGAGACATACCTACCATCTTAGTTCTTAAAGTGAACAACGTGCTTTGCTGTCTTATTAGTGTCAAAATATGCCATTAATAAGACAGTGGGTGCTATGGGCGGTGGTGACCACTTACCACCAGGTGGCCCACCTGCTCGTTTGCTCACTAGTAACATAAAAAAAAATACAATTAAAGGTTCGAAAATTGTTCGTCTTAAATGTCGTCCGATTTCATCATTTTTACAGATAATATTTTTCGAAAATTAAATTTAAGCTTCTGTAAGCTTAACGTCTTCCCAAAAGTGTTTTAAAAAAAAATTTTGATTTTAAATTCCTAAAAAAATGCAAAAATGTTACTAGGTACCTACTGAAAATTGAGTTTACCTAAAATTCTCCATACAAAACGCCAATTTCATAGACTGTAAGGAAGGACGTAATATTAACCCACTTGGTCGGTTTTTTTTCTAGTCACATACTCGTACTAACCTACTATTATTTTCATTTTTAGGGTTCCGATACCAAAATGGTAAAAAAAAGGAACCCTTATGGTGCCGCTCTGTCTGTCTGTCTGTCTGTCTGTCCGTCTGTCTGTCACACCTCTATATCTCAGCAACCACTTATGCTATCGACCTGAAATTTGGAATAGTTTTAGAATATAGTTGCCCAACTTAATTGCACATGATTTTTTTTTGAAAAAAGTATGATTTTTAATGTAAAGGGGGCCAAAATGGGGGGGGGGGCAAATTTCAAATTGACGCTACTAGGTCGAGTGGGGTGTCATATGAAAGGGCTTTACTTGTACATTTTAGAATATATTTTTGTATTTTTTTATATTTCTTAGTTTTCAAGTTATGATGAAAAATGTCAAAAAAAATACCATTCCCCCCCCCTTATCTCCGAAGTTTGAGTAAGAAAAAATCTGAATTAATTACAGTTAACAGAGGTTTATGTAAACTTTACAGCAAAAATAAAACGATCTTTCTAAGTTGCACAGTTTTTCAGAAATCTGCAAAAAACATTTACAAACAAATTTAGTTTTGCGGTCCTTAAAATGGACTTTATTGCTTCCAAAAATACTATAGGTATATCGGAACCCTCGGCGCGCGAGTCCGACTCGCACTTGACCGGTTTTTTTTCTTGTTAAAATTCTATGTTATTTAATTTGATGCCATAAAAACAACCGGTCAAGTGCGAGTCGGACTGGCGCGCCGAGGGTTCTGATATATCTATAGTATTTTTGGGCGCAATAGTCTATTTTAAGGACCGCTAAACTAAGTTTGTTTGTCAAGGTTAATTTGCTAATTTCTAAAAAACTGTGCTACTTAGAGATCGTTTTATTTTTGCTGTAACGTTTACAGAAACTTGTATCGACTATAATAAATTCAAATTTTTCGCATTGCAAACTTCGGGGATAAGGGAGGAAATGGGAAATTTTCAGTATTTTTCATCATTACTTGAAAATAAGAATTGTAACAAAACAAACAAAAAATTGGGGGACATTTCACACAAGGTCATCTGATCCCAAACTAGGCAAAGCCTGTACTACGAGTATGGATACCAGAGACTGATATACATACATAAATAGATAAATAACACCCAGACACAGAACAAACACTTTTGTTCATCACGTAAATGTTTGCCCTGGGCGGGGATCGAACCCGCGGCCCACGGCGTGAGAGGCAGGCTCACTACCAACCACACCAACGGGCTTGTCACACAAAAACAAAAATCTATTTTGGAATGTTCATATGATACCCTTCTAGACCTAGTCACGACAATTTGAAATTGGCCCCCATTTACAATAATAATAAAAAATTGGGCCCCATTTACAATAATAATATAAAAAAAAAACCATACTTTCCTTTGCAATATAGTTGTGCAAGCATATTCTAAAACTATTCCAAATTTCAAGACGACAGCGTGAGTAGTTGCTGAGATAAACAAGTGTACGGAACCCTAATTACCCTGCAAGTAATTCCAACGTGCCGTTATTTAATAACAAATAAACACTTATTTGCTACAATGAAATTAAAACACAAATTCAATACAATAAGGATTTTTTCAAAAAGAAATAATAAAAGTTATGTGGCAAAAGGCCATCACTCAGCTTGTGCAGTGCGGGAAGACACCAAAGGTTGCCATCCCGCACGGCGCTGGTTTTCAGTCATATCCTTTGCCCTGAGGTTCTAGGCGGGAAAAACCGGCCAAGTGCGAGTCGGATTCGCGCCCTAAGGGTTACGTACCTATCTACCATATGATATAGTAAAATCTTTTGCTTTGATTTTAAAAACTCCGCGACCATCCAACTTGACCCCTCTTTTATAGAAAAGTTCTTGAAACGGGAGCTCACCTTAATTGGTTACTATGAGTTGTGAGAGAAATTGAAATATTTAATGATTTTAGACTTTTCCCTTTATTAGTACTGTGAGACCTAGCTTCCAAATTTCATAATTTTAGGTCAACAGGAAGTACCCGTAGGTTTTGCTTTTTTGCATAAATGTATGGAGATGAGGACATAAAAAGCCATATCTATTGATTGCGTCGTTGTAAAAAATTAAAATTGTCAGATCTTGTGTGGTTTATGGACCTTAATTATTCGTTATCAGTTTCAACCTGATACCTCTTCTCGCTCGTGAGAAAAAGGGTCTTGAGAGACAGACAGACAGACGAAGTGATCCTATAAGGGTTCCGTTTTTTAATTTTGAGGTACGGAACCCTAAAAAGTACTGAGGAGGGCATTAAAAGATCTGAAACAAATTACAAAAATATCAAAAATAGGTAGAATAAAGGAAAGTAATTAAGTAGTAAAAACTGAAAGTAGGTTAGAAACGAGAGTACTGATTTTGTTATTCCAACTTTAGAATCAAGAGCGTGACAAATATTGCTGATGACGTCATCGCGACCCCATTTTAATATTTACAGTACTGGATCTCGGGTGTCCGTCGTTCAATGCTACACAGAGGCGTCTCGTAAGGGCGTTTATCCATCAGTGCCACAGATTTTATTTATTAATTAAAACCAAGATGGATTTGTCCATTTTACTAGCTTGTCAAATGCTGCCACATCACCACGTCACAATGTGAAACGGTGCGGTGCGGTGTCGCGGCGCGGTACGTTGTTGTAAAATGCACGTCACGATGCTGCAACGTTATATACATTGACGTGCGTTGTAAAATTCCGGTACATATTTCATTCACGAACCTAAGTCTCTTTCTAGATATACCGAAATTTTGCAAATTTCTTTCTTTATATACCGAAATTTTGCACGGCACGACAACTTGCGGCAATGATGCGTAAGAAATAAGAATGCACGTCTCATGACGTGCATTCTTACGACACACCCACTGCGGGATAGGGTGCTCCCTCCAGAATTCTAATTCTTGGCTTCATAATACTACGCGTTAGCGTAATATTATATATTCTTTAATAATACGAGTACGCTCATCCAAAACAATTTTGAACCCCAGCTCTTTAATCCTTCTTTATATAAATATAAAATAAATGCACCAGATTAGATAGTGTTACCAGCAATGCAACTTCTTGGCTGGCACCGACTCCAAAATGTACTGTTGTAATGTAACTATAAATTTATAATTGAAATTAAAAACTGGCTTGGTTATTTTCTATTCACTAAGTTACTGATTATTAACTGCCTAAGTTATTTGATACTTTTTAGTGCCACTAGAAACCTTGCCAAACTTTGAAGGAGGTGTGTAGTTTTTGTTAAAAATCTTTTTATTTTACAAGTTTTAGTGTTAAGCAAACACTGTAAGGTGCAGTCACCACCAGGTGGTTGGTAACCCTGACTGATTCTGTAGTAAAACCATTTTCTGATGATTACTCTTTAAGAGACCAAGACCAACGACTTAAAAGGCCTTCCGAAGTACAAAATACGTGGTGTTGCCATATCACTACTTACAATCATGATGTCACTAAAAAGGATCGAGCATTTCACGGATGAAATCACTAAAATCGATGTTCAGTAAAAAAATGCATACAGTGGAACATAGAACCTCCTTCTTTTTTGAAGTCGGTTAAAACATAGGCTTTTGTTTTCTATTATTTTACTGAGTTCTGCTATGCCTATTTTAGTCATCTTATTGCTAATGGAAACCTTACGATATTTTGAAGGTCTGTAATTTTTGTGAAAATGTTTTTTATTTTACAAGTTTTAGTGTTAAGCAAACACCGTAAGGCATCAAGGCAACCCTGACTGATCTTGTTTTAATATCATCGCTTAGTGACCAATACTTAATAGTTGCTCGGAAAAACGAGTTATAAGGCCTTCCGAAGCACAAAAACGCAGTGTTGTCATATCACTATTTACCATCGTGATGTAACTAAAAAGCCATGAGCAGTAACGCTGCATGTCGTTGAGTAGGGACTAGGGTTAATCTGGATCTCTTAAAACAAGCTTGACTCATTAACTCTTTCAAGATCTCTTAGTCGCCTTTTTATACACCCGTAGATAGTGTGGTACTATTTTAAGCTTAAAGCTTCTTTGAGGTTAAAGCACTGTTAAATCTATTGCTGACACCTTCTGTTTTGATGACTCAAAAAGGGACAGCAATATATTTGAAGGGCTTTAACTTTGAAGATGCTTGGTGAAACTGGCCATAAGACCACCCACTTTTCAGTCGGTCTCTAGCGATCACCTATCCAGATTCTGACGACACCACGGCCTACTTATCTTTCGTGATCGGAAGGAAAGAGTAACTACTACTTGGCAACGAGCGCTTCAAACTATCGGTCAATACGTACCTATAATTTTAAAGAATTATTCCCCAACTCCTAACCGTTATGGAGTTGGACCTTCCATCATCAGATCCTCAACATGAAAAGATGATAACCAGACGCATATACCTGTATTGCTTTAAAAAACATATGAAACACGTATAACGTGCCTACAAAATTTGAGGGTTGCCCTCGATTTCCTCAGGATCACATCATCAGATCCTGATCTGGTAACAATGGGACCACCTCAGGAGTATACCCTTTCAGATAAAAAAAAAATTTGCAAATCGGTTCACAACTGATGGAGTAATCGGTGAACATACATAAAAAAAAACCATACAGTGGAACATAGAACCTCCTCCTTTTTTGAAGTCGGTTACAAATATTCTTAATTAAGTTTACATCTAGATTCTTTTTTGTCAATATTTTCCATGCTTGAAGATCAATTGCTAAATAATAATAATAATTGCACCTGTTTTACATAATTGTTATTTTGATGTTTACTGTAGCTTTATTCAAGACTAGCTGGTGCCCGCGACTTCGTCTGCGCAGGTTAATAAATAGTAGCCTATGTGTTATTCTGATGTATAAGCTATATTATTGTAAAGTTTCATTTATTTCTTTATTTAATCGTATGGCGTTTATACATAGGCGGATACTATAAATTAACTTTCAGGTTTCCCAGCCAAATGACTGCGTCAGGAGAAAGATTGTATATGTCTTCCTTAGATCCCGGATATGAATGGAGTGGGCATCGTTGCATTATATGCTCCATGGTTTGCGCTTCTTGACCGCAATCGCAGAGGTTAGAATCTGTCCAGCCCCACTTGTGTCTGAAATAATTACATCGCCCATGTCCGGATCTCAGCCTGTTCAGCCGGCACCACAGCTTGCGAGGTAGATCAAAGCCCTTTGGCTTTGATGTTGGATCAGTAGCTTGAGCGTCGGACCCGGCAGTTTCTAATTTCCAGTTGTTTTTCCAGTTGGTATGGAGGTCAAAATCGTGCAGTTCTTGGGCAGTTTGACAAGGGGGGTGGCGTGACTTAAGTCGTTGTGAGGGGGGGTGGCAAAAATCTTTGTGGGCAGGTAGTGTTGGTTGTGATGCTATCTTATCCGACTCTCTCTTTAGTGCGCTTATTCTGCGAAGTTGTGGAGGCGCTATGTGTGACAAAACGGGCAGCCAGTGGCGTGGGGTTGACTTAATTGTGCCAGATATGCACCGCATGGCTTCATTAAGCTTTGTGTCGATTTTATGTACATGAGCACTGTTGAGCCATACTGGTGCGCAGTATTCGGCAGCAGAGTAGACAAGCGCAATCCCTGTAGTGCGCAGGCAGTCGGCAGAAGCGCCCCAAGTTGTGCCGCAAAGTTTGTGCAATATGTTATTGCGGGTCGCGATCTTCATCGATAGCTTGTCGATGTGTTCTCTGTATGTCAGAGTCCTATCCAGCGTCAGACCAAGGTATTTGGGGTAGGGGTTAGGTTAGGGGGGTAGGTTTACCTCAAAACTTCTCCTCTAAATGTAACTGTAGGTTGATACTTTGCTAGTTGGTTACTCAGGTGAAATACCGATATTTCAGTTTTACTCGTGCTTGGTATAAGTCGCCATTGTTGGAAGTACTTGGAGAGAGTCTCGAGATCGTTTGTAAGTGTTTTTTCTCCGGTTGGAAAATCACAACTTTGTGCCACTAGAGCTATATCGTCGGCATAGATAAATTTCGTCGCGGCAGTGGATGGTAGGTCATGGATATATAAATTGAATAGTTGCGGAGCTAGAACCGACCCCTGGGGCAGACCATTATCAGTTTTTCTCATACGACTCTTGCTTTGTCCCAAGAACACTTCAAATTTTCTCTGGTTTAACATGTTAGACACAAGGTCACAGATTTCTCTACATGGTACAACCGACATGAATTTGAACATCAGTCCCTGAGACCAGACGGTATCGTAAGCCGCGGTGAGATCTATAAAGACTGCAGTTGATTTCATTTTATATTGGAAGCCGCTCTCGATGTGATTTGTTAACGCTAAGACTTGGTCGACACAATTTCGGCCCCGGCGAAATCCAGCTTGCTCAGGTGGTGTGACCGCATCTAGGTAGGGTTCGATTCTAGTCAGGATCAGGCGTTCCAATAGCTTGTATCCGCAGCTTAGGAGGGCAATTGGCCTGTAGTTTTCAGGAAGATGATCTGCTTTACCTGGTTTCAGGATCGCGATGACTTTTGCTAGCTTGAATTCCTTTGGTAGTTGGTTGTTCTGCAGAATGTATGTAAATAGAGCAGCTAGCCAGCTAACTCCGACTGGTCCCATGTGGCGAATAAACTCATTATACATTTTGTCAGGGCCTGCTGCTTTATTGTTCTTTAGAAGTTTGATGGCATGTACTAATTCGGGAATTTCGAAAGGTCTGGCTAGTAGCTGGTTTTTAGGAGAACTTTGCTTCAGTAGATTAAGTTTGTGTTTAACCTTTTTTGTGAAGATTTTGTCTCGTTTTGCCCTTGTGACATTTACCATACGAGCAGCAATTGCATCTGGTTTTACATTGGAGCAGCTTTTCGGGGGGTTATGTTTTCCCGTTAGGTTATTTAAAGTTTTCCAGGCTTTTCTGCTGGATTTCTTGAAATCCATACCGGACATCAGAGACTCCCATTTTGCTTGTCTATTGTTATCGAGAGACTTTAATAGTTTAGCACCTGTATCTTGGTCTCCTGTGGTCTGATACTCTTTAAACAGCTCCTCATTATCCGCGTTCCATCCTGGGACGTATTCTTTCCTATACCCTCTGGGTATGTTCAATTTAGCTGCTCTATTGACCATGTCTACGAAAGTTGCGTAGTTTTTAGGATTAGGTTCAAGGTTTGTATCCGCTAGATCGGAGTCAAATTTTCATTAAAATCCATTCAGTAGTTTTTACGTGAAAGAGTATCAAACACCCATCCCATCCATACTTACAAACTTTCTCGTTTATAATATTAGTGGGATAGTCACAATCTGGTTCCCTATTTATGTATCATTCTGAAATTTATTAACGATTGCCACCTGCTGTGCTCACCTAATAAAGAAATAAAAAAAAAAAGAAATTCCAGCGTTTGCTGGAACAATTTGGAGGGGAAGTACGGCCAACCGTACGGCGGTAGATACTTTTTCAACTCTATTACCACGCCATAAGGTCCAAAAGTGTTTCTACTGATCACACCTAGCTGAATTCAGACTAATTCGCCATACATTGCTCGTTGAAGTAAGGATATTGCAATTAACATAACCAAGCCTCCCAGCAATGTATGCCGAATTAGTCCTTGAATTCAGCTAGGTGTGATAGCATGATTTTGCAGCCGGCCCGTATTTGGGACATCTGGTAAGGTGATAGACCATCTGTTATTTGGTTATTCTGATTATCTGTTAAAACTATCACCGTCTGTGTGTCTGTGTTAATCTGGTGGTAATTATAAAAGTTATATCACCGAATGTAGGATATTTTTATTTTCAGTGTTAAAGAGACTCATTGTCATAAGTTTTGATATCGAGTGTAATCGGTCGGAGTAACGAAAACATGTGCAAGTGGGGCTTTGCCACGGATCCTGCTTAGGGTTACTAGATGGTATACCTGTAAAATCCTAAATAAGAATAAGAATAAATTTATTAATTCCACACAGAAATAATTTACAAAAGAGTGCATAGGACTAGAGGGACGTTTAACATAGTTACATAGCTCAGTTGTAAGGAAGTTGACAAAGTCACAATTTATCTAAATTAAATAATTTCAGTGATGTGTGCATGTGTGTGTGTGTGTGTGTGTGTGGGAGCGCATGTGTTGTAAATAAAAGTCTAATTTGTAATAAAATGTCCTGACATGTTGCTGAGAGAGCCCACACCACGGTGTAACGTAATTTTCTTGCTTCTGACCCTAAATGCGCAAAAAAATATATTTTTGCCGACCAATGAAATTACCGACGAAAGTCTGGGGTGGGGGAGGGGCCACTACACGCACCGTTTATATCGCTCTCGCTCGCCACTCAACGACTAAATTTGCGAATAATGCAAATAATTAAAAACCAAATTTTTATACCCAAAAATAAAACCACCAGCCGGAATTTTGACAAAGACCGAAAAATCCTGACATGTCAGGACAAAACCTAACGTCCGGTAACTCTAATCCTGCTTGTCTGTGTGGTTTCTCGCCGCTAACGAAGGCAGACCTTTTTTATTTATTTATTTGATAAAAAAAATATAATCACCCCAACACTCTTTATAAGGTGTTTGTAACACCCACACCCCCCCACACACCCCCCCACACAAACACCCACACACACACAAAAACACACACCCCCACACTCACGCACACTCATCACTCAATCATTCATTAATAAATAAATATATGACAAAAAAGAAAAAAATTAAAACATTTACTTTTGATTCGTTTTAACTTAAGATAGAAGTAAAGGAAGTTTTGACATCGGACCCGTAACCGTTATATTTCATTAGTTTTCAAGGCTAAAGTCGGGCCGTTTAGTCTGTCAAGCTTGACTTGCTGTTTACTGTAACTACGTAGTCGGTTATGGAAGAGCGGAGCCTCCTGACACATGCAAAAAAAGCTTGAAAGGAGGCTTCGGCAACTAGATGGTAAGATAGATAGATAGATAGAACACTTTATTGCTCACATAACAACAAAAAAAAACAAATGTACATGGAGAACTTAACCTAATGTGGGCAAAGGCGGCCTTATCGCTGCAAGCGATCTCTTACAGGCAACCTTTGATGTTAGGGATACATAAACAGAGCTCTGCAAGTATTCATGCGATCACAAGTGCCATGAAATACAAAAGGCATAAAAAGTAAGTACCTAATTAATATTAACACTACAATGCCATATAATAATCTCTTAAACAACTACATGAATAACATAAACTACATAAGATAAAACATACACATACATAAGTAAGTATAATACATTAAAATAAATAAATAAATAATCTTAATAATAAATATAATAAACAAATATATATATATAATATTAAACAATAAACGGATAATCAAATGGTTTCGCTGATGAGATGGGAACGCAACTTGCATGGTTTTAAAGACAGCGAGTGACTGAGAGTGGCGTATCTCTCGCGGAAGATCATACCATAGCTGAGTAGCCCTTACTGTGAAAGAATCTTTATAGTAGCCAGACCGTGTGAAAGGGGGCTGCAAGATGTTGTCTAACTTACAGCGCAGGCTAGTCCATGGTTGGAGCCCAGGTACTGGAAGCACTCCTTCAGGTAAGGAGGAGAACGAGGGTCGTACAGCACGTTATAGAGGAGAAGGTAGGTAAGCACACTTTTGTTAAAAGAAATACATATTTAGTATTGTAATTGTTTGGAGGACGACTTTACATAGTTAAAAGAATCAGGTGTTACTTTGCGGAAGTCCATCTCAAAGAAATTATGTGAAACAAATATATAACTCGGTGTTTGGCACTGGTCGGTCTAACACCTCCTGAGGATGCCTCGTGTAGAGGCGAAACACGTGTAGAGTGTGTTTTTTTGGGTGGTTGCTGTGTTGCAGTTGCCTGCGAATGCGCATTTATTTGTGGGCGGGCGGGCGGTGCACAGTGAGTACATAGCATCTATCATTGTTGCGGAGGGTGGCTATATATTTGTTTCACATAATTTCTTTGACGACTCCAATCACACAATCCTAAATTCAAAAGCTTATCGGCATACATTGCTGGCAGGCTTGGTACTATTAATTCCAATACCGTTATTTCAACGTGCAATGTATGCCGAACTCGTTTCTGAAATCAGGAAGGTGTGATCGTGGCTTTAAATGTGGATTCACATCATGAAACACAGGTAGTTAAAAGAAATTATGCTTCCTATACAAAACGCGTTATCGCCAGCTTACTATTAACTAACTATCTAATCTGGCCTATCACATAAAGCAGTTGCTATGGGAAATTATCTTAAACAGCTAATTTGAGAAACTTGATTTGATTAGTTCTGCAAAGCGAATTCAAACGTCTGAACGGCAGCAAGCTCGTAGAAACAAAACCAGTATAAGCTGAACCAGCGCTACGCTGCAAACCCCCAAATCTAGAGACCCGCTCCAGGTCAAAGTGTTTCCACTAACGAGGTTCAAGTAGCAGCACTTTCTGCTTTTTGGACAATCAGGTGATTCAGCCTGCAATATCTTAACCAAACTGGGGAGATCGTACAAAGGGATTTTTGTTTGACAGTGTCCCCACCGGGGATCGAACCCAAAACTTCCGGATCGAGAGCCGAGCGCTCTTACCACTAAACCACGAAGACTGTTTGAATTGGAGGCTAAACAAGGGGAATGGCACAATTAAGCGGAGGCCTTTGCTCAGAGTGGGACCTATTAAAGGCTATTAAAAAAACCGGCCAAGTGCGAGTTGGACTCGCGCCCTAAGGGTTCCGCACCTATCTACCATATGATATATATATGATATACTAAAAGCTTTCGTTCTTTGATTTTAAAAACTCCGCGACCATCCAACTTGACCCCTCATTTTTATAGAAAAGTTCTTGAAACAGGAGCTCACCTTAATTGGGTTACTATTAGTTGTGAGAAAAATTGAAATATTTAATGATTTTAGACTTTTCCCTTTATTTGTACTATGAGACCTAGCTTCTTGCCAAATTTCATAATTTTAGGTCAACGGGAAGTACCCTGTAGGTTTTGCTTTTTTGCGTAAATGTATGACATAAAACGCCATATCTTTTGATTGCGTCGTTGTAAAAAATTAAAATTTTCAGATCTTATGTGGTTTATGGACGTTAATATTCGTTATCAATTGCAACCTGATACCTCTACTCGTTCGTGAGACAAAGGGTCTTGACAGACAGACAGACGGACAACAAAGTGATCCTATAAGGGTTCCGTTTTTTATTTTGAGGTACGGAACCCTAAAAACAATTTGTTTACAAAACGTGGAGTTCCTTGCAGAATATATTGTACTAGCTGGTGCCCGCCACTTCGTCTGCGCAGGTTTATAAATTGTAGCCTATGTGTTATTCTGATGTATAAGCTATATTATTGTAAAGTTTCATTAAAATCCATCCAGTAGTTTTTACGTGAAAGAGTAACAAACATACATCCATCCATACATACATGTATACAAACTTTCGCGTTTATAATATTAGTAGGATTAGATGTGACTTGACACTAGCCTGAGTTTCTTCAAATCGCCGTTTATCAAACTCAGATTAAGATAAGCAGTAATAGGTAGTAACTGCTTGCAGAACGATATTTTATCTCGACATTTGGAGTGGTGTGACCCAGATAAACGAAATATCTGTAGGCACAATATAGAGTAAAGATTATAATAGACTTCATAGAAAACATAGTATAAGATACTGAAGGGCGTATATGCGTAGGAAGCTTTCATTGAACAAAAGTCTAATAAATTGATAAACAATTTGTCAGATTTCAATTCAATTTTTGTTGAGTGGCTTTTGTGTCTTCAATTCTGCCAATGTCACGTAGTGAAGTGAATACACGACGGGGATTCGCAAATAAAAAAAAAATAGAAACCATTGAATAATCCAAGTACAACCAAACCATCACAATATGTGCATCACAACAGATAAAGATAGTTAGTATAAAACGTAAATTCATGAACAGATTATTAGGGTCTTACTACAAAAAAGTTAGACATCTGTTGAACACTTGATTAAAAAAATGAGCACAAAATAACTGGCTATGTCAGTTGATGCGCAGAAGTCAAGTCATAAGAAAATAAGTCATTTTTGACTTCTGCGCATCAATGACATAGACAGAGTTATTTGGTACGATTTTTTTTATCAAGTGTTCAACAGATGCCTAACTTTTTTGTAGTAAGACGGTAAAGTTTAATATGGTTATAGCTGATGAATTTTGACAGTAAGTATATGAAAGGAAAATCAACAAGGGATAATAAATATTTCGTATTAGTGGGCAGAGGGATCTCAGGAGGGAGGCCATTATATAAAGAAATAGTAAGTTTGGGACAATTAACCCTCTATATCATGGTGTTGACTGTAGGCAACATACCGTTCGACCTCCAGCCAAATTCATACGAATTTTTTTCTGTCATTATAATGCATTGTAACCTGTGGTCTACAAACAGAAGTAACTAATTGATACCAAAAAAAATCACTAGATGGCATTACTGGTCTCAAATAAAAGTTTATATTTCGAATGTCGGTGGTTTGAACAAGGTCGTGCGTGCTCCGAAGTGAAAAATATTAAAAAAATAGTTTTTGAGTGTTTTTGGAGTCTTTTTTGGTAAAATGAACAGGTAATTATGATAAACTTTAATGCTTGATGTTAATTTAATAATATTTTATATTATTTTGGTTTATTTTAGAAAAAAAAGTGTTTGTTGCTTGTAGGATACATTGACTGATAGGGGTATTATTTTGTACTAGTTTTATATAAGAGGGTATGTGTGTACATGAGGGTTTTAAAATGTTCCAGGATAGCTCGTAAGCAGCACCTTGTAGACGAGGACATTCCATCTGCGTTGCCAAATGATGATGACAGCGAGGACGGACTGGATTTCGACCATGACAGCCTGACAGATACAGATTTTATACCAGATTTGGAGACATTTGAAGATGAACCTTCTGAATTGGACATTAACGTGGATTATTTAATAGAAACCTTAGAAGATGATCACGAAAGCCTATCTTCAAATGCAGAAACAGAATCCTTACACCATACTGTTCCTGAATCTTCAACAGCTTAAAGCAGTCGACCAAAAGCTGCTAAACAGTGGCAAACTATAAATTGAACTTACGCTGAAAGAAGAAAAATTTATAGTTAAAAACCGAGCAGCTCAGATTCAAGGGTAACAAGGATTTGGGTTCTGATCTTCTAGAGCTTGAAACCCCTATTCAGTTCTTCTTTTACCAGTATTCACAAGAACTCATCAAGTTGATTTCAGAGGAGACCAATCTTTACTTTATCAGGTTCAGAATTATCCTAACAGCACTTTTCGTGGGACAGAAATGGATATCAGGCAGTTCATAGGTGTGATGTATATAATGTCTCATGTCCAATTACCAAAAGTGACTAAACATTGGAGCCCTGTACTTGGTACATCAATAAGGCTATGTCATGAAATAAATTTGAGAAACTGCGCCAAACGGTACATTTCAATGACAACAGTAAAAATCTTCCAAGAAGCGATCCTGACCATGACCGAATCTTCAACGTCCACTACTGGTCTTAGTAGTGGACGCCTTGCATGAGGCCTACAAGAAGGTCCCCATGGAAAAACATCTTTGTGTGGACGAACAAATGTGTTCCACTAAAGCACGAAATACTTTCAAGAGGTACAACCCCAATAAACCACACAAATGGGGATATAAAATATTTGTGTTGAGTGGCTTTTATGGTTTCGCTGGAGAACGAAATTCATGTAAAAAAACACAAGGGACCTGCTCAGCACGTACCTCCAAGACCAGATTGGCCATTGGCCACAATGGTCTGATAAAAAAATCAGGTGAAAGCTTCCAAAGTGTACTGGATTTACTCAAAACGTATGCGAAAAATGTGGAAACGCGTTGTGATACTAAAACCAAGAATTGCTTCAGAAACTTCCACCTTTCCTAATGTCCACCTTCAGAAGTATCCCAAAGATGATTAGGTACATAGTTGTTACGCTTATGGTTCAGTGTGGCCTCTAGGCAACACTCCCTATTTTTGTACTTTTTTTCTTAAATAATTATATGAATGAAAAATCCTGAAACACGTATATTTTGTTTTTTTATTTATCATCCATACCCAAAAAATAAAAATAAAACATGCTCTTGAGTGATAGAGGGTTAAAATATATGTGATCTACATCACCTTCGTCTATTCCGCATTCACTAAAAATAAGTTTGATAAATTGTCGCGACAGTTCCGATTTTTCCACCATGACAATGTCACTGTGTAGTTTGTCGAACAGAAACTTGTCGGATTGTCGCCTGTCACCTGTTGTCAGCTTTGTTGAACAGACCACTTATCAACATTGTTTAGGATGGAAATATTGGGAGACAAATCCCACAAGGTCATATGATCCTAAATTAGACAAAGCATGGGTTTTAGATTCAGATAATTTATTCAATGTAGATTATTTACAGAATACTTATTGATTGTCATGCAGAATACAATGCAAATAGAGCAAGTCTACGCCGTTTCAGATCGTGCTATGGCAGCGTAATAGAAACGGCAAGAAACCTCTGCAGCACGGCCTATGACAAAAGTCGGTTTTAATCACTAATATACATATATATATGAATAGATAAATAACACTAAGACACAGAACAAACACGTCTTGTGTTCATCGCACATAATGTTTGCCCTGGGCGGGGATCGATCTTCGAGTTGGTGTTTTGCGTATGTGGTGTTATGCGTCTAAAGGGAACCCGCGGCCCACGGCGTGAAAGGCAGGTTTACTAACAACCACAACAACAACGGGCTTGTCAGAATGTATTGTAGGTTGCGACCTCGCTGTGATTGCAACTAAGGATCTCACCCTGACATCCTGACACACTGCACTTGTTTACCGTTATATAAACAATCTGTGCGACCATGCGCACGCACACCTGTTGCTTATGTTATGATATGACAGATTATCCACTGAATTAAGGACAACTTCTTTAAGCCACGATCACACCTAGCTGAATTCAAAGACTAATTCGACATACAAAACGATATTGCTGGGAGGCTTGGTTATGTTAATTCCAATATCCTTACTTCAACGAGCAATGTATGCCGAATTAGTCTTTGAGTTCAGCTAGGTGTGATCGTGGCTTTAGGTACTGATACCACGATACATTGTTTCTGAAATTTACATGACTGACTTCTTATCAACGCATAGCTCAAACCAATGAACGGACTGGGCTAAAATGCATCCGCTAGGAACGTATTATTGAAAGGGAAATATTTAACTGCACATCAAACATACTAATTACGCATCAAAATTCTGATTGCGAATCAAAATACTGATTGTGCATCAAAAATAATGGATTGCACACTGAGGTTACTATTAAATTTTGTCAAGCAAATTTGCTTCTGTTGATCGAAAGATTCAGATTATTTTATTAAATGTACGTACGTATGTTTTTTAAATGTATGTTTTTTTATACTTTACAGCATACTTATTGAATGTCATTTATAACATGCAATGCAAATAGAGCGAGTCTACTACCATTTCGGATCGTGCTATGGCAGCGTAAAAGAAACGGCAAGAAACTACTGCAGCACGGCCTACTTTAAGAATCGGCTTTGTACAATGTTTTTCTTGTGTTTCACTGGAATATCAGAGCACCATTACCTCCTTATCATTGATGTTATCATCTAATCTATAATGCCAACTAACACAACCTAAGCGATCTTCGGGATTTGGTTCTCTTTCGACCACTTTCGACACTTTGTATGACTTTGTTCAGAGGCGAATTTGTGTGACAATCAAATTTAGGTTAGGTTACCTAGCTCCGATAGAACACAACCTATCCGAACACGTGCGGGATATTGTTAGGTTGTCTTTCAACCACATCGCACGAGCCGAGCTAGCGAAGCTAGCGTGCCGCAGCAACAGTCAGCGAGTGCCAGAAGCGAATTTGCTTGACAAAATTTAATAATGTGCAATCTAGTATTTTTGGTGCTAATTTTTAGGGTTCCGATACCAAAATGGTAAAAAAAAGGAACCCTTATGGTGCCGCTCTGTCTGTCTGTCTGTCCGTCTGTCTGTCACACCTCTATATCTCAGCAACCACTTACGCTATCGAGCTGAAATTTGGAATAGTTTTAGAATATAGTTGCCCAACTTAATTGCACATTTTTTTTGAAACAAAATTTTTTGAAAAAAGTATGATTATTAATGTAAAGGGGGCCAAAATAGGGGGGGCCAAATTTCAAATTGTCGCTACTAGGTCGAGTGGGGTATCATATGAAAGGGCTTTACTTGTACATTTTAAAATATATTTTTGTATTTTTTTAAGTTTCTTAGTTTTCAAGTTATGATGAAAAATGTCAAAAAAAATACCATTCCCCCCCCCTTATCTCCGAAGTTTGAGTAAGGGAAAATCTGAATTAATTACAGTTGACAGAGGTTTATGTAAACTTTACAGCAAAAATAAAACGATCTTTCTAAGTTGCACAGTTTTTCAGAAATCTGCAAAAAACCTTTACAAACAAATTTAGTTTTGCGGTCCTGAAAATGGACTTTATTGCTTCCAAAAATACTATAGGTATATTGGAACCCTCGGCGCGCGAGTCCGACTCGCACTTGACCGGTTCTTTTATTATTTTAGTGAGCACATTCAAATGTGCAATTCCAATATTTTGTTCGAAGAAAGGGAATAAATAGTTATGGCATTAAATACATCATCATAATATCAGCCGAAAGACGTCCACTGCTGGACAAAATACATGCCTTTTTGAAAATATAATCCCTAAAGGGGTGAAACGGGAAATCAAAATTTGTATGGAGAATTCATTTGATGTTGGTGTGGTTGGGAGTGAGCCTGTCTTCAACGCCGTGGGCCGCGGGTTCTATCCCCGCCCTATATTTGTGTGATGAACAGAACACTCTGTATCTGGGCGTTATTTATCTAATTTATGCGCGTTACTTATCTATGCATGTGTATTTATCTCTGATACCGCTCTGCAAAATTCGGGATCAGTTGGCCTTGTTTTAAATGTCCCCCAACATGCTGTCTTTTCTAATATTACAAAACTGGAAATTGATTATGTATGTACACACGGCCGCACATCGGTAGAAACACTTTTGGACCTTATGGCGTGGTAATAGAGTTGAAAAAGTTTCTACCGACAAGCGGTAGACCGTACATTGAAGATGTTTATATCACGTTATGCTATTTTAATGCCCCTGAGTCCAAATCACTGATCTTTGGACTTTTTGTTTGTTTGTATGTTCGAGCATCACACATAAACTACTAAACCGATTTCGAATGAAACTTTTTTCGTTTGATAGCTAATATTTTTTTTACATGCAGGCGAAGTAGCAGGCAAAAGCCAATTTGCAATAAAACCGAATTTCACGTGGATAAACTCGCGGGCACCAGCTAGCGCCTCGACCAATATCATTTTAGTTTAGAAATTATTATTTTTTTTTACGCATGCACTGATAAGCGAGTATATGTGACTAACATGATGTCTGATGTGATTACAGCGAATCAAGCATATCTTTTCCTTATTTCCTATTTATTTTGCAATTTCGTAGCAAACAATTAAACAAGACAAACATACGCCCCTAGGCTCAACAGGCCCCTTATCATGATAATCACCAACGCGCCATCAAAGAATATCAAGGTTGAACACCGTAGACCAGGGAAGTTCGCTGCCGTAGACACGCAAAAATTTGGGCGCCTAAACAACAGTGGCAAAACGAAAAACAGGAATTCATTTTCATATCAGCCGGAAGACATCCACTGCTGGACATAGGCCTCCCCTAAATATATCCATGACGACCGGTCCTGCGCTGCTCGCATCCAGCGTCTTCCTCCGACCTTGACTAGAGCGTCGGTCCACCTTGTGCAGGGTCTGAGTCTACGGGTCTACGTCTTCCGGCTCGTGGTTGCCACTCTAGGAACTTTAGGCCCCATCGGCCATCGGTTTATCTAGCGATGTGCCCTGCCCACTGCGATGTGTCCTGCTCTTTGCCGCTTTAGCTTTTTACTTTGTTCTTCTGCAGGTTCTCTCTTTTCTGAATCGATCTATCCCACAGAGAGACTCCAAGCAAAGCCCTTTGGGTGACTTTGAACTTCCTAATAAGGCTCATCGGGAGCGGCCACGTCTCGGTGCCATATGTCATCACTGGCAACACACACTGGTCGATAACTTTTGTCTTGAGACACTGTCCTCCGGTTCGTGGTCGCCACTCTAGAAACTTTACGCCCCATTGGCCATCGCCAGTTTGTCTTGCGATGTGCCCTACCCACTGCCGCTTTTGCTATTCTCAGGGCTATGTCGCTTAGCCCCGTTACTTTTGTTCTTCTTCGGATTCCCTCTTTTCTGATTCGATCCTGATTCGATCTATCCCACAGACAGAAAGACTCCAAGCCCTTTTTATAGCCCTTTGGGTGACTTTGATCTTCCTAATAAGGCCCATCGTGAGCGGCCACGTCTCGGTGCCATATGTCATCACTGGCAAAACTCACTCGTCGAAAACTTTCGTCTTGAGACACTGTGGTATTTTGGACGAGAAGATATTGTGGACCTTCCTGAACGCTTAAAATAAAATAAACGCTACCCATCCGAGTCGGATTCGGACTCTACTGAGGCCATTAAGCATCGTGCCGACATCTTCCAGGGTCTTAGCCATTACGACTATAACGTCGGATTATATAAGATTGTCACGTACTCGCCAATGATGTAGAAGCCTTCCAATGCAGCGGTGAACAGTTTAGGAGATATGACATCTCCCTGTCTCACTCCTCGCTGCAATTGGATAGGTTTCGATTCCTGGTCCTGGAGACGAACTAACATAGTGGCGTTTTAGTACAGATCCTTCAACACTGCAATGTACCGGTAATCGACTTGGCACCTCTGGAGATATCGTAGCACAGCCTACGTCTCGATCGAATCGAAGGCTTTCTCATAGTCCACAAACGCTAGGCAAAGTGATTGGATATACTCTTCGGTCTTCTGTATAACTTGCCGTAGCGTATGTATGTGATTTATGCAAAGATGCGGGACCTCCTTGCTTCGCTCGGAATGGATAACGTGCTAATTTATTTTACTATCGGATGACATATGCCAGCATGTCACATCTCCTTTGCTATGCGATGTCATATCATCATCGACGATAATGAAATATTCAAAATAACCCTACCAAATTAAAAGAACGACGCCATCATTGCATTTACAAACATAATAGGATTATGTAATTTGTTGTCACTTTACATCACACATCCTTAACTTAGCTTGCCACGATAGATCGCAAAGCCAAGAAGCTCGTTGGTGATGTAAATTCTGGTGAAAACCACAGTTTCACAGTCTGGCCCACCGGCATGCATGCATGTCTGTCGGTCTTTTACAGATTGTACATCGGCGAGTGTGCTGAAGAGCTCCACGAGCTTATTCCACCATCTCCCTTTTACCATCGGGAGTCGAGACGCACTGCAGGTTATACCCATACTTGGTTCTTATTCCACACAGTCGCATAAAGTGCTTCAAAAGATCTTTTCTAATGCGCACGGCTAAAGAGTGGAATTCTCTGCTTGCGTCTGTGTGTTCCTAAGTTCATACAACCCGAATCTATTCAAGACGCGAGTGAATAGACTTCTGGGCAAGCTTGGCAAGCATCATCGACCTCATATCTGTCCTCAAGACTAGATTGAAGTCAAGAGTAAGCCCATTGACAATAAATAAAAAGAAAACATTTCTTTAATCCTATTTATTCCTATTATTCCGAGGGTCTATGGTACAGCCAAAAGCACATCAAGCTTGACACATTGGCCTTTGCACCGTTCTAATTTCAATAGACGTACGAGCGAGTTGCGCTGCGAGTGTCAAGCTTGACCTGTCGTTGACTGTACTAAAGTTCATTCACAAGTAACATTCGTCCGTTTAATAAAAGAAATTCCAGTCAAGGCCAGTCGGAACAGTGGTTATTAAGAAATATGTTTACTTTGCGTTTGATATGAATGATAACATGATAACCTAGTAACGTAAGGTCGTGAATAATAGATGTTTGTTTCTTATAAGGACAGTTGTAAGTACAAAATATTATAGGTTATCACTATATAGTGCTTCCAACGTAATAGAGTATTATAAAAATACAGTATTTATTTACTCAACGAACTCAACGATACCCCAATTAATTTAAGAGGCTCCCCTCCCCACAGTCCACTAGCGCCCCCATCAATTAAAAAAACCGGCCAAGTGCGAGTCGGACTCGCGCACCAAGGGTTCCGTATCACCACATAATCATAATTGTATTAGTTGAAATTTCAGTAAGTTAATGTGCTAGATGTTTTGAGTCCGACCCGCGCTTGACCAAATTTTATTATTTGTTGTTATTTTATAGCTTATGCACTATAAACGTACCAATTTTCAAGTTTGTAAGTGTTCCCGCTTTTAAAATAGAACTAAAACAAAAATCGCCTCAGCGACCATCCAACTTGACCCCTCTCATTATATGAATGTTCTTGAAACGGGAGCTCACCACAATTGGTTACCATTAGTTGTGAGAAAAGTTGTAATATTTAATGATTTCAGACTTTTCCCATTATTTGCACTGTGAGACCTAGCTTCTTGCCAAATTTCATAATTTTAGGTCAACGGGAAGTACCCTGTAGGTTTTGGTTTTTTGCATAAATGTATGGAGATGAGGACATAAAACGCCATATCTTTTGATTGCGTCGTTGTAAAAAATTTAAACCTCCACTATAAGGGTTCCGTTTTTTTTCTTTTGAGGTACGGAACCCTAAAAATATTACTATCTAAATAAAGACAGATCAAAGTAAAGGTACATTAGTTTATTTAGAACCCATCTATTCTGAAAAACATAGTTCATTGTAGTTACAGACACATAAATTGCGAAAAACGACCACTTTTAGTAGTTTTTGTATCTGTAACTACAGTGAACTTATTTATCAGAGAAAATTGGTTCTTAACAAACAAAGGTAACCTTTGCTTTAATCTGTCTTTCTTTTGCGTTAAGTTTCTTGATACACATACACACGCACACACACATCCATACACAAGCACACACACATTCACACGCACACACCCATACACACGCACACACACATACACACACACACTTACACACGCTCTCTTACACACGCTCACTCTTTAAGTTTAAATTTTGTTTCCGTTTTTTTGGTTTTATATATACTAATACAAATATAAAAATTATTGTAAAAACTCCTCGATGTCTAGCTTATAATATGTTTTAATTGTAATTGTATTCATTCATTCTGGAGGTGGAGGCCTGGTTGCCTAAAACACAGGACTACCTAGCTTAGGAACCAGCCTCTACAGACATTTTATTGTGCCTACTTTTTTGCCCATGTTTTTTGTAGAGGAAATAAAATTATTTTTTACTTTACTTTAATCTGTCTTTCCGGATTTTTGATAAGTTTTATATTTAGCGATTAATATTTTTTTAACTGATGAGGGGCGCTAGAGGACTGCAGGTAGCCCCTTAATAGTGTAGGCAACGAAGCAGTTGACCCCAACATAAATTCCTCAGGCAGATTTTTTGCAGGATGATAAAGTATCATGAATTAAATGTAAATTCAAAATATCCAAAAAAAAATTCATACATTTTTTGTAATTTTTGTATGGAAAAATTAAAAGAACCGTTTTTCTTTTTTGATTTTTTATAGAAGGTTTGTCTCATATTAATTAGGGTGCTGGCTGCAATTTGGGTATGAAATGTATGAAAGGATTGATGAAAGTACAGGAAGCAAGGGAAGTATGTCAAGATCGTAGCAGGTGGAGGATTGTGGTCTCTGCCTACCCCAACGGGAAAGAGGCGTGATGTTATGTATGTATGCAATTTGGGTATATGATTTGCTCATGATTCATATTAATAGGGATGATAGATCAGCTCAATACGAATCGATTTGGTCCTTACAAGTTTTTCTGTGCGTCGCTGCGGTTTTGAGTTAAAGCAAAAAAAAAACCGGCCAAGTGCGAGTCGGACTCGCGCACTGAGGGTTCCGTACCACCACATAATCATAATTGTATTAGTTGAAATTTCAGTAAGTTAATGTGCTAGATTGTTTGAGTCCGACACGCGCTTGGCCAAATTTTATTATTTGTTGTTATTTTATAGCTTATGCACTATAAACATACCAATTTTCAAGTTTGTAAGTGTTTCCGTTTTTAAATAGAACTAAAACAAAAATCGCCTCAGCGACCATCCAACTTGACCCCTCTCTTATATGAATGTTCTTGAAACGGGAGCTCACCACAATTGGTTACTATTAGTTGTGAGAAAAGTTGTAATATTTAATGATTTCAGACTTTTCCCATTATTTGTACTGTGAGACCTAGCTTCTTGCCAAATTTCATAATTTTATGTCAACGGGAAGTACCCTGTAGGTTTTGCATTTTTGAATAAATGTATGGAGATGAAGACATAAAATGCCATATCTTTTGATTGCGTCATTGTAAAAAATTGAAATTTTCAGATCTTGTGTGGTTCATGGATCCTAATATATGGTATTAATTTCAACCTGATACCTTTACCCGTTCGTGAGATAAAGGGTCTTGACAGACAGACAGACAGACAGACAGACAGACAGACAGACAGACAGACAGACGGACAACAAAGTGATCCTATAAGGGTTCCGTTTTTTTCTTTTGAGGTACGGAACCCTAAAAATGAAAATAAGATACTAAATAATGTTTTTTTGGTCTGCCTTTGTGGCTCCTGTTTAAAATACTTTTGAAGATGTAGAAAATCGAAGAGGCAGACATGCAGGGCTCTGCATTATCACGGGACGAAGTAGTGAATTTTTGCATTTGGAAGAGCTGTAACTTTACGACGCAGGGCTATTATGGTGGCAGACAATTTTTCTGGGGTTTTACACATTGTATTTAATCAGATAGTCATAGTCTGCCAGGTGTACGTTTCATTGTCAGATTTCAAAATAGTTAAAACTTAATTCCTCAAAAACGCAGGGGTGTGGATGTCCGCCAATATTTTTTGTATCTTCTAGAGGATGCTCCTTATCATCAAAGAGGCAGACATTCAAATTCAAATTTGTTTATTAAAATTTCATAACATAACAGTTTTTGAAAAACCAAAGCGTTATAAAAACAGTTCAACAATAATTAATGACTAACTCCAGGTTAGTATAGTTGTCATATTTAAAAAAAATATATATTAGTCAATATTTTTAAAAAAATCATTAAAGTAATTTATAAAAAATCGTTAAGGTACATTATTATGTCAATAATTCTAATTTTAATTACAATTTATGGTTGTCACTCTTGCATTCATCTCGCATACTCGCTGGCATTCCCTCATCAGACATACAATCCCAGATGTAAACAAGTCACACTGTGGGCTTGCGATGAGCACAGAGTTGAGCAGGTTGGCGGCGCGGGCCGCGGGCGAATGCTGGTGATGAGCGGTGCGGGCCGCGGGGACCGCCAGGGGGCCGCACGCTCGCGGGCGCAGGTACATAGTGCGCTTCATGTCGGGTACAGCCAGTGAGAGGAACATGCTCACTAACAGTACACTGTCTATCTTATTGTTAACAATATTTATGACAAATTTGGCCAAGGCCAGAGATCTGCGCACTTGAAGTGACTGGTAACCCAGCTGACCCTGGATAAAGAGTGTAGGATACATGTACGGGTAATACGTGTACTCTTTTTTATACATACTCCTAAGAAACTTTTTCTGGACTCGCTCCAGCATAAGAATATATTTATCTTCATGGGGGCTCCATACTACCGAGTTCGTTTCTAGGATACTACGGACCAGGGCCGCGTAAAGGGTACGGGTCGCTGCAGGGTTCAGCGGAGCCGCGTTCCTTAGGACAAAGCCGAGACGGCGGTTGGCAGCGACGGTGACGTTCTGCGCGTGCTCGCGAAAGGTAAGTTGGGGGTCGAACAACACACCCAGGTCTCGCACCCGCTGGACGCGCGCTATGTCCACACCGCCCACCGTGTATTGGGACACGATAGGTTGTGTGGACCTAGTGAATGTCATCATCTCACATTTACTTGGATTAAAGTAAAGTTTATTTTGTATGCTCCATTCATGGACTGCGTTGATGTCACTCTGAAGCGCGACATGAGCAAATCATATAGAAATTTGTCCTTCATCACCCTTACTATATAGTGTAATACCCCAGCAAAGTTTCATCGACTGAGGATTTAATGCGGGGGTCATACAATGATCCGCTTCGTTGCCTAGACTATAATGAGCCTATGTCAGGGGCAACTGAAACAACTCTGACACCAGGGTTTGTGAGGTCGGTTTTTTTTTTTTTTTATTGAAAATGGGCTTACTCTTGACCTCGATCTAGTCTTGAAGACAGAGATGAGGTCGACGATGGAACGAGCTTACCCAGAAGAAGCCTATTCACTCGCGACTTGAATAGATTCGGGTTATATGAACTCGGGAACACAGACGCAGGCAGAGAATTCCACTCTTTAGCCGTGCGCATTATAAAAGATGTTTCAAAGCGCTTTGTGCGAATGTGCGGAATATAAACCAAGTATGGGTGATATCCTGCGGTGCGTCTGGACTCGCGATGGTAGAAGGGAGATGGTGGAATAAGCTCGTGGAGCTCTAGAGCACACTCTCCGAAGTACAATCTGTAGAAGACCGACAGACGTGCAACTTTGCGACGGTGGGCCAGACTGTGAAACTTGGTTTTCACCAGCATCTCATCACCAACGAGCTCGACATGACGATGAGATGACGAGCGCTTCGCTTCGAGGCAGTGTTGTGAGTGGGGCACTTCAATCATCTCGGTACTCGCGGTCCTAGGTCAATGTAATATTAATCAGCGCACGCAACTCACTCCATGGAAATTCCCCGCAACAGATGTTCATTTAATTTTGTTTGTCCGTAATTGATACCACAGAACGAAGAAAGTAATAGAATTCAAACTCTTTTATTTACACACATCCAGGACACAACATACATCGAGCGCGAATTTGAAATTGGAAGGTCGCGTAGGCCTGCATATTCAGTATACAAAAGACCCTCAGAGGGACCACGAGAATCTCGCAGGCAGGTGCGCCCGGGTGTGCGGGGGAGATTGCAAGGGGGCGGAGAGTGTCCGTTCTGTATGGTAGTAAATGACAGTACCAATCCATCTCTACCCGTGAAGTAAGTCATAGAATTTAAAATCTTTTATTTATGCCAAAGTAAAGTTTTGGCCTTGTAGTGCGGGCAAACAATAGTACCAACCCATCTCTACCTATGTGTGTCGTAAACAACAAAGTAAGTAATAGAATTCAAACTCTTTTATTTATGCCAAAGTAAAGTACTTTTGGCCTTGTAGTGCCGGCAAATAACAGTACCAACCCATCTCTACCTATGTGTGTCGTAAACAACAAAGTAAGTAATAGAATTCAAACTCTTTTATTTATGCCAAAGTAAAGTACTTTTGGCCTTGTAGTGCCGGCAAATAACAGTACCAACCCATCTCTACCTATGTGTGTCGTAAACAACAAAGTAAGTAATATAATTCAAACTCTTTTATTTATGCCAAAGTAAACTTTTGGCCTTGTAGTGCCGGCAAATAACAGTACCAACCCATCTCTACCCTTTGGACCTCCCTCCAGAATTCTAGCTTTTGCTGGAAAAATGTGGAGGGGAAGTTCCATAGTCACCCCGCTTGTTAGCGTTACGGATGGCACCATGGACCGCGGTTGCAGGTGACCGCAGTAAGTAAGATGTAAGATACAAAGGAGGATGCTGCTGCCCATCCTCCAGTTTGTAACCCTTAGTCGCCTGTTACGTCACCCACGGGTATGTATGGGTTGGTACTATTCTTTGCCGGCACCATACGGGACCCGGGTACGACGTATACTTACATCGTTTCTGCTCAGTACAATGCACGCAACGAAAGAAGAGCCCTGTCAGTTGAAAGTAGAAAGGATTTCACGCAGGTACAGCCTAGCGTCCCTCCCCCCCCCCCCCCCCACTTTCCGCCAAAATGGCCTGCGAACTGTCTACTGCGCAGGTTAACAACGTGATCCGTCAAGGCTCTTCTTTCGTTGCGCGCATTGTACTTAGCTTCTCAACTGAGATGCGTGCGATCACTTGAGAGTAGTTGAGAGTGGACATAACAGGTCAATTAGTCGGTCAATCACCGACCTCGGTCCGCTTGGACGCTCGCAGTACGCTGGGAAATATCTATGATCCATATTTATTGTTCCGATACCAAAATTATAAAAATCCCTTATGGTGCGACTTTGTCTGTCTGTCTGTCACACCTGTATATCTCAGCAACCACTCATGCTATCGACTTGAAATTTGGAATAATTTTAGAATATGATAGCCAAACTTTAGTGCAAATGAAAGAATAAAAAACAATTATGATTATTAATGTAAAGGGGGCCCAAATAGGGGGGGGCAAAATTTCAAATTGTCGTTACTAGGTTGAGTGGGGTATCATATAAAGAAAGCTTCATTTGTAGGTATATTTAAAATAAAACTATCTCTCTAAGTAGCACCGTTTCTTAGAAATCCGCAAAAAACCTTTACAAACAAGTTTAGTTTTGAGGTCCTAAAAATTGACTCAATTGCTTCTAAAAATACTATAGGTATATCGGAACCTCGGCGCGCGAGTCCGACTCGCAATTGACCGTTTTTTTTCGTTTATTACAACGCTTATTAACACACTAGCTGTTGCCCGCGGCTTCGCTCGCCTGGATTTCGTATTTATGTTGTTACCGGTTTTCCGAAGCAATGAGATATTTTCCCGTCATTTCGGAGTAATTTTTAACTAAGGAAAAACGGGACTAACCCTGCGCAAATCAATGAGTACAATTCAAGATCCAGCTGAAGTTACTCCTAAATTACTCAGAACAGAGGAACTTAGCAGCAGTATTATACCTTAAAGTTGCCACAGTTGACAGAGATATGAGAGACTCCTTTACGTTATATTTCAAAACAGAGCCAATTCGCAGAAGTAATTGAGAAAAACTAAAACCATCTCCCCCTCCCCCTCCTTCTCCCTCACCCCTCCCCCTTCTTCTCCCCCTTCCCCTCCTTCTCCTCTCCCTACCCAACCCTACCCCTATCCCAACCCCTAACGCCATCTTAACCGCTATCCCTATCCTTATCTAAACATAGAAACGACACCCATATTGATTTTAAGACATTTCAACCCTATCGCACCTCAACTCCATCCCCAGGGGGATGATGGTATTTCACGTCCACCACGTTGAATTTCAAAATTGTTGTAGTTTTCGTAATCAGCGACCCGATAAACCATACAAACGATACCCATATTGGTTTTTGGACATTTCAACCCTATCGCACCCCAACCCCATCCCCAGGGGATGATGGTATTTCACGTCCACCACGTTGGATTTCAAAAATTTTGTAGTTTTCGTAATCAGCGACCCGATAAACCATACAAACGATACCCATATTGGTTTTTAGACTTTTTCACCCCATAGGGGTTGAATTTGGGGTGGAATATCAATAACAGTGATGTAATTTCCACAGAATTACAACCCTTATGCCTAAACAATAAATTTAATGGATTTTAGTATGAAAATGAAGGATTTTCAACTTCATCCCCCTTTTCACCCCTTAAGGTGTAGAATTTTCACGACACGTCAAACTTTATTTTTAGTCGTCAGCCTAAATACAAATTGTGAAGATACTAACTTCAAAACTGACGGACTCTCATACAAACTTTCATCCCCTATTTTACCCTCTTAGGGTTGGAATTTCGCAAAATCCTTCCCTAGTGGATGCCTATACTGTATACGGTACCTACGTGCAAAATTTCAAGTCTCTAAGTCCAGCCGTTTGGGCTGTGCGTTGATATATCAGTCAGTCAGTCATTCAGTTTATCCTTTTATAGATTTTGCAGCTATGTCAAAAGTAATCGGCTAAAGCTGTCAGAAAAAACAAGTTTGTAAAACAATGTTATTTTTTTCCGGCAAATTTACTCTGGTTTTAGTGTCATGGCTGCAAAATCTGTTGGTAAGCGTTGGAATAAATGAAAAAAAAAGGATATTACACTCAACGGCACGGAATTTGCACCACTGCAGTGTTACTTTTTTTAACAGAAAAAAAAGTAGTAATCTACAAAATATTCCAAATTGTATTGGTAACTTAACTTATCCTGCTTTCCATTTGTAACCACTTTACTGCTGCATATATATATATATATATATTTTTTTTCAAAAATGTAAAGACAAAATAATGTTCACATCATATTTTACATCGTTACGAACAGACCATATTTCCAACACCAGCTAATACAACATCATTTAAAAGTAAATATGCGTGAATTGTACTAACAAAGTATTACTAACACTGTCATTGCACACAGATACCTACTCGTATTATATGAGCTAAAGACGCGATCACATCTTCCTAAATTCAGACACTAATTCGGCATACATTGCTCTGTCAAGTAAAGATATTGGAATTAACAGAACCAAGCCTCCCAGCGATATATGCCGAATCAGTGTTTGAATTTAGGAAAGTGTGATTGCGGCTTAACTTGGGCTTGGGTTCACAAGTATGTGCTAAATGAAAATTCAACAACGTTTATATGTTGACCGAATAAGTTTCTACAGAGAAGCTCTTGTGGCCAAGGGAGTTATAAGGATTGACCAATTTTTAGGGATCCGATACCAAAATGGTAAAAAAGGAACTCTTATGGTGGGACTTTGTCTGTCTGTCTGTACGTCTGTCACACTATATATCAGCAACTACTTAATGATTTAAGTATATATAATCTACGCCAATGACCTTGCCGTGTGGGCGGAGCGCTTATACCTCAGAGTAAAAAACTATTGAGTCCGCCATATACATATTCTGTATGAGCTAGTGAAGTGTAAAGCGTCGCACTGTCGCCCATGCTAGTCGGTCAAAAAACTCAGTTAAGTTTTACAAAAATCAAGATATCTTTTAAAATCTAATGTTTTAGTATAAACTTTGTTTGCGAAAGTGAAAATATATAGTTTTTTACTTGTGAATTGATCATTAATACTGAGAACGGAAGCGTAAATAATCCGTAATAGCCATTTTATGCGTGATTTTTAACACCGTTTTTTTCCTGAATGGTAAGTGTTTTCACCAGAAAAACTGTGGTAGTAGCATTTATTAGTCCCATGTCACATATTTCTCACAGAGAAAGATAAAAATTTTACGTTTTGTGGATTTGAAAAAAATCCATACATTTTAGTATGGAGGTCCCTCGCAAGAAAGTGCTACGCTTATGGCTCCCTCCTATAGCAGCAAGAGCTGCTACTAAAACCTCCTTGGCTTATACCCTCTCCCCGCAAAAGTGTAGTTAGATTAGAGGTACGTAACTCAGGGTGCACAGGGTTTAATTTTGCTTGCTCGCACAGCTCGCACTACGCAATGCAGCACAGGTCCGTCTAGCATGACGACTCGCCCCGCAATGACTTCATAGACGAGGGCGGGGTATGGGCTGGGTAAGGGTGGGAACTTAGTCTGTTTTTTTTAAGGAATTAGATAAATTTTTATGAAATTTCAAAAAAAAATAAGCCGACCACATCAATAAACGTGGTTTTGTAAATAAGGTTAAAAAATTCGTATATTTCTGATAAGAATTGCAGCAGTAAAGTGGTTACAAGTGGAAAAACTAGGGGCCATTTCGGATTTTTTTTTCTTGAGTTATATTCAATATATCAATTTTTGAGGCCGACCACATCACTTGTCATATCTTGTAGATTACTAGATTTTATTTTCGTCAAAAAATCTGCCAATTTTAGTATCTAAATGTGGTTACAAAGTTACTCAATTTTAGGGTCAAGTAGGAATACCTAGCCTTAAGCTATCGACTTGAAATTTTAGAATATGATGCCCTACTGAATTATAAAAATATTTATAACTAAGAAAATAATTATAACTTTATTTATATAGTTGTAAAGCCTTTATATGGAGTATTGCGCTCTACGGCTGTGAAACGTGGACCCTAACGCAAAGAGATAGAGAAAGGTTAGAAGCATTCGAGATGTGGTGTTGCAGGAGGATGGAGAAAATCAGCTGGACAGAAAAGAAAACTAATGAAGAGGTGTTAAACATAGTTAATGAAAGAAGAAGCATATTAAATACTATTGAAAATAGACGAGGGAACATGTTGGGACATCTGATACGACACGACAAATTTTTAAAAACTATCATAGAAGGAAAGGTTGAGGGAAGGAGAGGTAGAGGAAGGCCAAGACGTTGCTACATGGACCAGATTCAGGAAAAAATAAATGTCGTGTCGTATCAGAAAGTCAGACAAGTTGCAGAAGATAGGAAGGCGTGGAAGTTACTCCACCGACAAGAGCGTAGCTCTTAAATAAGAAGAAGAAGATTGTTGTAAAGGGGGCCCAAGGGGAAGCAAAATTTTAAATTTCCTTTACTAGTTCAAGTGCGGTATCATATAAAACAATGGGCTTTATAGATATATTCAACCACTTTATAGATAGTCTCATCAACTCTTGTTCTACAACCGGCCAAGTGCAAATCGGATTCGCGCACCGAGGGATTTTTTTTTCTTTTTTTTTATGTCACAAGTGGCTAAACGAGCAGGTGGGCCACCTGATGGTAAGTGGTCACCACCGCCCATAGCACCCACTGTCTTATTAGTGACAATTTTGACACTAATAAGACAGCAAAGCGCGTTACCCACCCTGAGAACTAAGATGGTATGTCTTTCCCTGGTTCCCTTGCCCTTCAAACCGAAACACAGCAGTGCAAATACTGCTGCTTCACGGCAGAAAAAAGCAAGAGGGTGGTACTTCCCCAGACGGACTTTGCACAAAAGCCCTACCACCTCTAAAAGGGTTCCGTACCACCACATAATATTAATTGTATTAGTTGAAATTTCAGTAACTTCTAGATTTTTTGAGTCCGACTCGCACTTGATTAGTTTTTATATAAAAAAAAGTGCATAAGCAATAAAAAAAATAATAAAAACTTCTACGTGACTGCGCGTCCATAACTATGACGGTATTTTCACAGTATGGAACCCATGGTGCGCGAGTCCGACTCACACTTGGCCGGTTTTTTTTTAATGGGAACCGGAGATATATAGCAAATTTTTCCTCTTTCGTTTAGTTTTTACAACCATTTAACCTCTTAAGACATTTGTTTGTGTCTTTAAACAAGGACAATGAGTCTGGTCTGACTCATCCGAAGGAAACAAAGTAATTTTGTATTTAATACTCTGTGTCATCCATCACATCAGCCACTTTAAGAAAAGTCTAACTCGTCATACAAAGGAGAAATTGAAATTTATTTCTTTATTTATTTGATGAGAGAAATAAAGATTTTTATCATTTTTGTTTTGGGTTTTAGGGTTCCGTAGTAAAAAGGTTAGGACATTGCAGGATGTATCACTTGATTGTCCGAAAAGTTAGACGATTCCGTGCTTCGGAAGGCACGTTAAGCCGATGGTTCACTGCTATCTACTGATGCAGTCGTCAATGAGTTTCGTCATGTCCGTCTGTCTGTCTGTTTGTCCGCGGCTTAGCTCAGAGACCCTAAGTATTAGAAAGCTGAAGTACTCATCTACGCCGACAAAGTGATAGAATAAAATTTCGAAAAGCAATTTTCGGGGTACCTCCCCGTCGTAAGAGGCGACTAAGGGCTTATGAACCTGAGGATTGACACCAGCTTCTTTCTGTGTATCATACTGCGGTCACCAACAACAGCGGCCGCCAGTCGCAACGCTTACAAACGTGGTTTCTATGGTACTTCCCTGTCCTGTAGTGGACGTTTAATGATGACAAGCTAAAGTCGCACTGCGAGTGTCAAGCTTGACCTGTCGTTGACTGTACTTGTACAGTAAAGGGCACTTCGAGGTTGACACATTGGACTTTGTAGCACTCAAAACAGTTGATCCGAAGCTTCTCAAAGCTAAATCGGAATTAATTTAGGATACTCATAAGAGCCTTAACGGAACATTGTAGGTTGTGCAAACACCTAAACAGAATGGGCCTATACGAAAAGACATACTGCAGATTTTGTGCAGAGGATGATGAAACGCCTGTACACCTAATCTGCCACTGTGATGCACTAACTCATAGCAGAAGTCGGGAAATAGGAGGACATATGCTGCACCCTGAACATGCCTGAGCTCTCAATTCTAGGCAGATCGTCAACTTCTTCGAGGCTGTCGGCGTGGCCGAGGAGATGTAGTATAAAGGGTTGGCTACAATAGATCTATGCAGGTCGCAGTGGCCATTAGGAACTAGGAGCCCTGGCCCCTTTACCCTCAAAACATAAACAACACAAACACCATTCGTATTTCAATAGCTGTAAGAGCTAAAGTCGTGCTGCGAGTGTCTACCTTGACCTGTTGTTGACTGCACACTTAACACTTTCGTGTAGATTGAGTATTTGTAAACAAGTATTATTAAGGTACACACACACACAGTTAACACAGGGCAGACAAAAGTAAGGATGTGCCATCTAAGACAAGTATTCATATTCTTTTATTTGGTAACTAGCTGGTGCCCGCGACTTCGTCTGCGCAGGACAATTCACACAATTTAAGTTTCATTAAAATCCATTCAGTAGTTTTTACGTGAAAGAGTAAAAAACATCCGTCCATACTTACAAACTGTCGCGTATATAATATTAGTAGGATAGGATATTTAATGTACTTTATTCTACATACAACATGGTCAACATGTGGTTGAAAGGAAATCGGTACTTTTCCTAACACTCTGTATAGAAGACTATGTTCCTTACAAAAGGTTTTTCTTTTTATTGAAAATGGGCTTACTCTTGACCTCGATCTAGTCTTGAGATCGACGATGGAACGAGCTTACCCTGAAGAATTCCTATTCGCCTAGCCTAGGTTATTAAGATAATGGGGACAGGATACAGAAATATAGCGGAGTTCACAAAAAAGTCAGAAGTTTTGTAAACAAAATCATATTTTCCTGTAAAATGTGTGTTATAAATGTAGATATTTCTTACTTTCTGTGTGTAAAATGATATACTAAGCGTTTTTCTGTGTATTTTAGGATATGGTTATGAAAAATAAAGAAATAATTTTACAATGATGGATGACTATAGGACTAAACTTATAATTTGAGCAAAAAATGACATAAACCTGAACTAGGATTCCCTGAGTTTCAGGCAAAATAAACCAACTTAAAACTATAAACATTATCTTAAATCACATGCAAAATCTATTTAGGTGTAAATGTAAGTGCAAATGTAAGTAAAACTTAACATAAGCATTAAACGGAAATCGCTTGATACTTGCATATTCCCAATACTCACATATGGCTGCCATACTTGGGCACTAAACAAAATGCACGACCAAAAACTAGAAACTTGCCAGAACGCTATGGAAAGGAGTATGATGGAAAAGAGATTATCAGAGAGACAGAATCAGAATTTCAACTATCAAAAGATATACAAAGACGAAAGATATAACAGTAACAATTAGAAAACTTAAATGGAAGTGAGCAGGTCACACAGCCAGAGGGAGAGAAAAATGGTCCAAAACAATGCTATTTTGGTTAACTAGTAATAGAAAAAGGAAAGAGGTAGACCACTCAGAAGGTGGACGAGATAAAGAATACAGCAAGGAGAGGATGGACAACAATAGCTAATGACAGAGAACAATGGAAGGAGCTGGGGGAGGCTTTTGCCGGCAAGAGGCACACAGACAAGTCTGAAGATTAAATAAAATAAGTAGTACCATATTATACATAGTACGAGTAAATATGTAACATCTGAAATAAAGGCCTTATTATAAAGGGTGTAAGGGTTGGGTAAAGGGTGTAAATAAATAAATAAATAAATAAATAAATAAAGGGTTGGTGTACTGAAAACTGGAAGGGTGTGCTCAGTCAACAACTTTCCCAAAGAAACATTTTTGGGAAATGAAAAAATTTTTCATCTCTCCATATAAACTGTTCAATCGGAGTGAGTAATTGCGACTATGAAAATTTGAGAAAATAAATAACATTTTATTTATTTTTTATTATTATTCTAAACTGAAAAATATTTGTTTACAAAACGCCTGACTCATCCATGAACATCATACCTACTCCTTCAGTTAATTTAATCACTTTACATTGAACTTTGTACCTATTTGTTGTTATGTTTTCTGCCTGCTTAGCATGCTTCAGTTGTCAGTTTATCTAGGTCCATAGATTATAGACTTTAAGCATCGTCACGTTTTTTTGACGTCCGAGCAGTGGGACACATTTTGAAAGACAAGGACGGCTACATGTATTAGTGTGTAAAGCTATCTCTGTCTAAAATATCAAAAACGTAATTTGTGGATATGCTAAACATTTTCCTCCACTGACATTTCTTCGCGCTTGGAGGTGATAGATTAGATGACATAATTTCCCAATTAAAGTGACATTTCTCCGAGATAAACTTTCTCTCGGGGAGAGTGCTAAGCAGGCTGGAGAAGGTTTTACCATCAGGTAGAAACAGACAGAGGAGTATTTTTATTTATGTATTGTTTGGAAGACCAACAGCTACAAAACAAATTAAGAAGCTTAATTAGGTGAAAACAAAGCCAATGACAGGTCTTCACAATTAAAATCACAATAGAAAAAAAACACAGTCTTGCACACTACTGAGTGCACAGTACCTACATACTAAGTTACAATACAACCATACTCTGTCATATAAAATAAATGTCTAGATGTAACAAGAAAGATCTGTACTGATTATATCACAACCATAACGTATGTTGGGCATATCTAGACAGGACAGATGGAGAAATGCTGACATCAGAGAGAAAACAAAAGTGAAAGACATGTTACAAAGAATAGATAAATAAAAATGGAGGTTGACTGGAGACATGATGTGCACTCCCACTGAAAAGTGGTGTCAAATTGTCACCAACTGGTATCCTAGGGATGGCAGGGAATGCCAGCCAAAACGATGGGAAGATGAAATCAAACAAGTGGTTGGGCCTATGTGGAGAAGACTCTCCAGAGACAGAATTCAGTGGGAAAAGCTTAAGGCAGCCTTCCTACAGAGGCATTCTATGATCACAGACATTTTGTAGCGTTTATTACCTTACTAGTGTGTATACACAAACAGTGACCCAGTTCTACAAAGATGTTTTATTTCTTTATTGATACAGATTTTTATTTATACAGATAATAAAATAACAGAAAAGGAAATAAAGGCTATTTTTATTTATTTATTTTATTACAAACATATTTCCCAATTCAACGTCAGTCACACAAAGGGTCTTAAAAGTACAAGTCCCTTTAACTCTATTGTTTAGTTTTTCAGTTTTCTTGATGTAGAAAGTAACAGCAATAGATTTAAAAGAGCTTTAACTTTCTTCATGCAACTTGGAGTCTAGGGCCTAAACTATTCTTGTAGATACTTAACTCATCATAATATCTGCTGAAAGATGTCCACTGCTGGACATAAGCCTCCCTACAAGTCTCCACAACAGTACAAAAGACAGTCTGGCCAACCTGGAGAAGTCTAAATAGGCTGAGGACCCAGGTTGGCCGAAGCAAGGATAACCTGTGCCGGTGGGGGGTCCTAAGTAGCGCAGACGCCAGCTGTGAATGTGGAGAACTCCTGCAAACCATGACACACCTCACCAATTGTCCCGCGTGCCCGACCACCTGCTCGCGTGAGGACTTACTTGATGGTAACCAGAGGGCTACCAAGGTAGCCGCTTTCTGGGCAAGTAAGATTTAGCCCGTGTTCTTGCCGACACGAAAGAAGAAGAAGTACAAAATTTTCTACTTGAGGAAAATTATGTTAAAAACCACACCATTTATTTCATTGTCCCATTGTTTATTCTGTCTATCAAAAGATAAAAGTGGTCAGACCATTATGAAAGAGAGTAGCTAAAGACAGAGAAAAGTAGCTAGCTCTGAAGGCTTTCGCCAAACAACAAATCAAGCAAGAAGGAAATTAGAGCTTATCAAACAAAGTAAATGTAAAAAAGAGGCTTGGCAATAAAGCTAAATAAATAAATGTTAAAAACCACATTTTCATTACATTGTACCTACCTATAGCTATCCGAGACATTCATAATTATCATATTGTGTGGGTTACAAGGTCGATGACCGACCTCACAAACCCTAGAGTCAGAGTTTTTGAGCTGCCAAAGGCCTCATTAACAACTACATCCATAGATAGTATTCGGAATCAACGGCTTAACGTGCCTTCCGAAGCACGGAATCATCTAACTTTTCGGGCAATCAGATGATTCATCCTGCAATGTCCTAACTTAGGGAGGTCGCACAAAGGAAATTTTCGTTTGACAGAAATTAGAACACAACATCAGAAGAACAGGTGGCCTTTCAAACATTGAACCTAACCATTCGAAATCCTTGGAAGTACTTAGGTAGGTATACTCCGAACTGCATAAAACAACTTAAAAATCGTATAGGCTTGTAATAAGAGCGAAAATATGTATGAACACTTACAGATATGTCTTCAAATACAGTCGAAAGTCCGTCGCATCCGCCGTCACGTAGATACACATGAAAACACTTATATTATTCACGAAAATCACAATACACCAAAGCAAATTAACCGTCTTGTTTGCAGTTAAGTACACAGTTCAGTTTTCGTTTTATTTATAAAACACAATGGAGAAATTCCGGATAATACAAACATCCGACCGCATTCAAACGCGCTGCCACAAAGAATGACAATATGACAGATGAATGAATGAATGAAATGCTTCAGTAGTATCAATGTCATCAATGGAAATCCATTCATCATAATATTCCCATTTCGCCATGGGACAATGACCTCAACTTATCTATGAGTGACACAAAAATCTTCTCAAATTAATTTAGAAGGTATGTTCAACGACTTCTACGAAGAAACAAGGTTTGTGCGGTAACAGTAAACTATGGTTGGTACACAAACAACTCACATCACATCACTCACAGCTGTTTTCTCCTCTCACTCACTCTCTGCCATTTTGTAATTTTTAGTTTGTTTGACATTGACAGTTATAGGGATGGGGTAAGGATGGAGTCGTGTACATATAGTATATTTTAGGAGGTCGTGTACGCATAGTTATTTTACCTTGTTTCCTATACTCACGTCACTCACTGTAGATCTCTTTTTTGTATATTTTTGCTCCCCTTATTGTAATGCGATGCTGCGGCGCCAGCGCGACCGCTAGAATTATGTAGTCTCAATATTTTATCACCCGGTGGTATACAACCACTGAACTCTATATATACAAGTATGTATATATAGAGGTCAGTGGCTAAAAAGCCGAAAAAATTCGTAAAGTGTGTCGATAGCCTGACCTCTGACCCTTCACAGGCTCGCTGCAGACTGTGGCGTGAAAGAGTTTCACTTCCTTCCCCTTTTGTTCCACCTTCAGAGAGTCTTTCGCCTGGACAGAATTTGCCATGGCTGACCTGGAAGTCTCTAAATAGACTTCGGACTCAGGTTGGCTGCAGTAAAGACAACATGTCCAGGTGGGGTTTCTCAAAGGATCCTAATCTGATCTGCACGTGTGGTGCGATACAAACTATGGCCCACCTAACATCGTGTTCTGCGTCCCCTTCCACCTGCACACAGCAAGAGTTAATGGACGCCACACAAAATGCAGTGCATGTTGCCGAATTTTGGGCTAAACAAATATAAAATTAAAATGACGATGCCATCGACACGCAAAGAAGAAGTGTATACAACCAAATCAATTATCCAAGCGCCATCTAATGTGGAGTACAAAAACTACTGAAGGATGTCTGAAAGGCGCAAACTTGTTTTTCAAAATAAATAATAAGAAAGAAAACCTATTTTCATCGAAACCTGCCGTCCACTAGCGCACCCATAAGGGCTCCCGCACACGACCGAGAATCGGTGGCCGATTTTTTGTCGGCATCCCGCTCTGACGTGTTATCACCTGAATCTTCCGTCCTTGTCCTGGCCGATAATCGCCCACCGAATCTCGGTCGTGTGCGGGAGCCCTTTGTTAAAAAAATATTACTCGCTAAATACAAAACTTATCGAAAATCCGGAAAGACAGATTCAAGTAAAAGTACCATTGTTTATGTAGAACCTATTTATTACTCAGTAAAATAAAGTTTGCTGAAGTTACAGGTACAAAAACTGCTAAAAGTAACCGTTTAGACCGTAAATGCGTTTTAGGCACTTTTTGTATCTGTAACTAGGTACAGTGAACTATATTTTTCAGAATGGATAGGTTCTAAATAGCGCCCCCATCAGTTACAAAAATATTACTCGCTAAATAGGTACAAAACTATGGACAAAATTTATCGAAAATCCGGAAAGACAGATTGAAGTAGGTAAAGGTACCTTCGTTTATTTAATAGTAGATTAATAGCCAAGGGCTGTAAGGCATCAATTGCAGCCCGAGATATTTTCGAGGTCTATAGTTCGAGGGTGCAATTGATGCTTACACCCGAGCTAACTACTCTGCTTTACATCTCGATTGTGAGGTAAGTAGGTCCATATTACCACCAAATTGTAGGTGACCAATTAGCGCTCCAGGGTAATAATGTAGCTAGAAAAGCCCTAGGGCGGTAAGTAATAAAAAAAAACACTTCACTTTCAAAACTCAATTACTTACCGCCCTAGGGCTTTTCTAGCTACATTATTACCCTAGAGCGCTAATTGGTCACCTACAAGCCCCATTTGGTGGTAATAAGGACCTACTTACCGAATATGAGAGATGTAAAACCTATTTACTCTAAAATAAAGTTCACTGTAGTTACCTACAGATAGAAATAAGGGTAATAGACGTAAGGAATGAAAATATGTGTCACAAAGTATTCTGACATTCATTGCGGCAAATTTTTTGCCGTGCCTGAGTTTTGGCGCCTGAATATTTCCTTCGTCTATCACTACGGATTAAAACCTGCTCATGAGCTTTGTGTGCGGTTTTAGCGCGCTAATAGTCGGTTCAAAACTTGCTCGTATTCACTCGTTAAGCGACGTGACGTCATCAGTGATGTCACTTTAGCGCGCTATCATTGCATACGAAAATGAGGTAGTGCAGCGTGTGCGAAACGTCAAATTCATAAGACATTTGTCATCAATCTCGTTTTCGAGAGATTTTTTTCAACTTTCATTTGGGTTTTTAGATTTAATTATCTTATCGAATAATCATTATCTCTCAATAATTTCTTAAAACGCAAAACAAAATCAAAATTTTAATTTTTCTCAGTGACATTGACATAGCGCGCTTTAATCTGGTTTAAAACTGTATTCATCGTATTCGACGAATGCACGCATATAGAAATAAACCGACTATATTCAGTGAATGTGATGTGTGCGTTGAATTCAAGAAACAATCCGTAGTGTATATCTGCCTTAAACTTGGCATAGGCGTCGTTCAGTAATTTTTGTAGGAGGATGTCAACTCCAGGGACTACATAAGTAAGCTTGACCACCTTATCTGGAGAATTTTGTGATGGCGCCACGATCGAAAAGGGTTGCCACCTATTACAAAAATAAACAAATTCAGCCTTTTTAAATACTCTTAACTACATGATAAAATACGACATGACCTTTTACTGTTTGCCTCCTTGCTCGCAATCACAGATAAATCATAATCATTTATTTGCTTTGAATGGGGTACAATAACGATGTTAAATAATAAATGAGAACATTTCCACATTCAGCTACTAATACTAGCATGCAAATACTTATTAAATACAAACTACTAAACAAGAAACTAAATGCAACAAAGCTCAGTACTTTTTACACAAAAATTCTTTGACAGAATAAAAAGATACAGAGTGTAAAAAAACCGGCCAAGTGCGAGTCGGACTCGCGCACTGAGGGTTCCGTACCACCACATAAACATAATTGTATTAGTTGAAATTTCAGTAAGTTAATGTGCTAGATTTTTTGAGTCCGACACGTGCTTGACCAAATTTTATTATTTGTTGTTATTTTATAGCTTATGCACTATAAACATACCAATTTTCAAGTTTGTAAGTGTTCCCGTTTTTAAAATTGAACTTAAACAAAAATCGCCTTCGCGATTATCCAACTTGACCCCTCTCTTATATGAATGTTCTTGAAACGGGAGCTCACCACAATTGGTTGCCATTAGTTGTGAGGAAAGTTGTCATATTTAGTGATTTCAGACTTTTCCCATTATTTGTACTGTGAGACCTAGCTTCTTGCCAAATTTCATAATTTTAGGTCAACGGGAAGTACCCTGTAGGTTTTCCTTTTTTGCATAAGTGTATGGAGATGAGGACATAAGAAGCCATATCTTTTGATTGCGTGGTTATAAAAAATTTAAATTTTCAGATCTTGTGTGGTTCATGGACCCTAACATATGGTATTAATTTCAACCTGATACCTTTACCCGTTCGTGAGATAAAGGGTCTTGACAGACAGACAGACAGACGGACAACAAAGTGATCCTATAAGGGTTCCGTTTTTTTCTTTTGAGGTACGGAACCCTAAAAAGTACGATGATCCTTCTTAGGGGTGATTCTACATCACTAATAATTTAATATTTTTCGGGGCGCTTTACTTCTACTTGAGCTAAATCTATTTTTGTAAGAAAAAGTATTTTTAATATTTTTTGTACAATCTATTAATGATGTAGAATCACGCCTTAGAAGGATCATCGTACTTTTTAGGGTTCCGTACCTCAAAATAAAAAACCGGTCAAGTGCGAGTCGGACTCGCGCGCCGAGGGTTCCGATATACCTATAGTATTTTTGGAAGCAATAAAGTCCATTTTCAGGACCGCAAAACTAAATTTGTTTGTAAAGGTTTTTTGCAGATTTCTGAAAAACTGTGCAACTTAGAAAGATCGTTTTATTTTTGCTGTAAAGTTTATATAAACTTCTGTCAACTGTAATTAATTCAGATTTTTCCTTACTCAAACTTCGGAGATAAGGGGGGGGGAATGGTATTTTTCTTGACATTTTTCATCATAACTTTAAAACTAAGAAATTTAAAAAAATAAAAAAATATATTTTAAAATGTACAAGTAAAGCCCTTTCATATGATACCCCACTCGACCTAGTAGCGACAATTTCAAATTTGGCCCCCCCTATTTTGGCCCCCTTTATATTAATAATCATACTTTTTTCAAAATTTTTTCTTGTGCAATTAAGTTGGGCAACTATATTCTAAAACTGTTCCAAATTTCAGGTTGATAGCATAAGTGGTTGCTGAGATATAGAGGTGTGACAGACAGACGGACAGACAGACAGAGCGGCACCATAAGGGTTCCTTTTTTTTACCATTTTGGTATCGGAACCCTAAAAACGGAACCCTTATTATAGGATCACTGTGTTGTCCGTCAGTCTATCTGTCTGTCAAGACCCTTTTTCTCACGAACGAGAAGAGGTATCAGGTTGAAATTGATAAAGAATATTTAGGTCCATAAACCACACAAGATCTGAAAAAAATTTTTTTATAACGACGCAATCAAAAGATTGGCTCTTTATGTCCTCATCTCCATACATTTATGCAAAAAAGCAAAACATACAGGGTACTTCCCGTTGACCTAACATTATGAAATTTGACAAGAAGCTAGGTCTCAAAGTACAAATAAAGGGAAAAGTCTAAAAACTAATATTTCAATTTAAATTTTTCTCACAACTAATAGTACCCAATTAAAGTGAGCTCCCGTTTCAAGAACTTTTCTATAAAAGAGGGGTCAAGTTGGATGGTCGCGGAGATTTTAAAATCAATGAGCGAAAGCTTTTAGTATATCATATGGTAGATAGGTACGCAACCCTAAGGGCGCGAGTCCGACTCGCACTTGGCCGGTTTTTCACACCCTGTATAAGTAAATACAAAGATCGATGATAAAGACAACGGCCCTGACTAAACAGTAAGGGTTTTTAGGCAAATTGGCCTCGGAATAATTAAACTTTAAAGCATACAAGTAATATATTAAAAGTTATTTTTTTTATTTTATATTAGCTAGTGCCCGCGACTTCGTCTGCGCAGGTTTATAAGTAGTAGCCTATGTGTTATTCTGATGTATAAGCTATATTATTATAAAGTTTGGTTAAAATCCATTAAGTAGTTGTTACATGAAAGAGTAACAAACATCCATCCACCCATACTTACAAACTTTCGCGTTTATAATATTAGTAGGGAGGATAACATATCAATATAGCTATTTTTATTTTAAGAATTTTTTTTATAGAAAAAGAAGACCCTGATTATTCCTTTTACTGATAATCTTTCACACAGTAATTAAATTTAATCTTGATGCTTGACTAGCACTTTCTAAACGAACGAACATGCTTGACAAGCATTGTAAAAATATAAAATTTTCAACAAGCATTCGCAAGCACGTAGATTGCTTGTCAAGCACATCAAGCTTCGTTATAAACAATCAAAATTGCTTGACAAGTACGTTAAACGAGCTAGCGTTATACATGAACAAATGGTGCTATTGGAGATTCTTGCTCCTTTTCTGCATCAAAGAATGATTTCTTTATGAGAATCATTTCTCACACACCACTTTACAGCGATTTTGGAATGATTTTCTCATAAAATACTTGGAAATATGCAGAAAAACAAGAACAGCACAGGCAACACTGACTGATACAAGGAGGTTTAAGTAGCAGCTCTTTCGGCTAAGGAGGGAGCCATAACCGTATCCATTTCTTGCGAGGGACCTTCATACTAAAATGTATGTACACTTGTTCACGTATGGACTGTTAGGTCGCCCACTATCCTCGTAAGTGTAAAATGCGGACGAAGTGTCATACGGGTTTCTTTATTTCATATACAAAACAAAACCTGTAAGTAAGTAAAGAGCGGTACAAAGTCCACCGTGTCAAGATACAAATACTTTTGACTGTAGGTACGAGTACATGTACCTGAACACAAAACTGTAGTATTTTTATACAAACTTTGTTTGAACACTTATTTCCCCATTTAAAACATAATTTCTAAAACATGAAGGTTCACATCTCTCTTCATTTCTTAAAGTATTTTATTTATCTATTTTACCTAAGTTTTCAAAACTCTAGAAGTTTCATACGTATATTTTTTTATGAGTTGCGTATCTTCTGTTCGAGTGAACCGATTACAATGATACACCGCTTTTATATTGCAAGAAAGAACGCCAAACATATTATTGAAAACCCCGTTTGTATCAGTTAAGTTGTTTATGAGTTATTGGTGCACAGGCCGTGATAATTTGCATTCTTGTGGCTTCTGTTTGCTTTTTTTTAGTGAACCGATTGCAATGATTTATAGCTTAAATATTGTCAAAAATAAGTCAATAAGTTCAGTGGTTTTCGAGTTACTGGCGCCACCGCTTGAAACTTCACGTATCCTCTGTTTCAGTGAACCGTTCGCATTGAAACAAATCTGAGCAATGAAACAAAAATTAAGCCTAATGTGTTATTGTTAACCTTATTTCAAGCGGTTGAGTGGTCTGTGAGTTATTGGCGCCGCCGCTTGAAACTTCGATTGTACTCTGTTTGAGTGAACCGATTGCAATGAAACTAAGCTTATATGTTGCACGGAAATAAGCTTAATACATTACCTATCGAAAACCCGGTTCCAATCGGTTCAGTGGTTTGCGAATTTATCGCGAATACACAAAACAGACCAACAGACAAAAATTCCAAAAATGAACCGAATGGTTTCTATTACCTTTTTTGTGACCCCCCAGATCAAGATCAATTTTTCCCGATAATTTTCAATGAACAGAATCGGCGAGTTATTATACGAGTATGTATAGAATTGATGATCAATTCACAAGTAAAAATGATATATTTTCACTTTCGCATATAAATTTTGGATTAAAATTAGATTTTTTTAAAGATGTTTGTAAAACGTAACCTAGACCCTAGTTTTTTGACCGACTTGTAATAGTCGAGTAGGAGACGCTTTACACGACTATGTTTAGGACGGACTCTACAGTTTTTACTCTGAGGACTGTCAACAACAAAATGACGTTTTTAAAATGACGTAAGTAGTTCCTCTTTTGGCCATTCTACAGAAAAGTTGGTCAAGCTGTACTATACGTACAACGTCAAATCACGTTTGATGATTTGACATTTCAACTTGGGACACAATGGCAGATGTCATCCCATAGTAAAATAAATTATTATTCCTACCTATTCTGAGCGGAGCAAGGAGTCCGAATTCTTTGGACATAACATAACCAACAGTGGTCAAAGAGGGATGCACCAATATCACCAAAAGCAGCGGTCGCCAGTATTCGCCAGCCGCAATGCTCACAGTGTGGTGACTATGGTAATTCCACTTCAAAGTATACGACGTTTCAGGGGATGATATACTAATATTCATAACATCCCCTAAAACGTCCACTACAGGACAGGGAGCTCCCTCTAGAATTCTAGCTTTTGCTGGAAAAATGTGGAGGGGAAGTACCATAGTCACCTCGCTTGTTAGCGTTACGGCTGGCACCATGGACCGCGGTTGTAGGTGACCGCAGTAAGTAAGATGTAAGATACAAAGGAGGATGCTGCTGCCCATCCTCCAGTTAACCCTTAGTCGCCTCTTACGACACACACGGGTATGTACGGGTTGGTACTATTCTTTGCCGGCACCACACGGGACATACTAATATTAGACGTATTAAAACTTTCCAAGAAAACATAATTCGTTTAAAAAAAAGACTTCAGTTTACATAGATTTATATTAAAAACTTATGTAAACAATATAAGAGAATATTTTCAACTTCATTTGGAGGTTCTAAAATCTAACTTAGGGCTCCCGCACACGACCGAGAATCGGTGGCCGATTTTTTGTCGGCATCCCGCTCTTACGTGTTATCACCTGGATCTTCCGTCCTTGTCTTGGGCGATAATCGGCCACCGATTCTCGGTCGTGTGCGGGAGCCCTTAATCTTTAATACTAATCTTCTATTTTAACAGGGCGTTTGACCGTGTTTGTTAACGTCACGTGATATTAAAGCACTAATAAAAGTAGCAAATAAAATAATCCAAGGGTAGTATTTAACTGTAAATCAAAAAATCAGAATCAGCAAATCAAAGAATCCCAATCCGAATAAAAAATACTGACTGATTGCACAGCAAAATAGTCACCGCAAAATATTATTATTTCAGAAAAAAATTGAGTTCGTTACGCATCGCTATTAATATGTCGCAGCCATATCGTATAACACGCCGTATTACAAAATGCTGAGTTTTAATTCGCCAAAACGGCGCGTAATTCGTTGGGGTTACTTAAGCTAACGAACCTATAGTTTTATGAAACGCAATCATTATTTTTGATGTGTATTTAAATATTTCCCTTTAGAAGTAGCAATTTGGTATTTTTGATGCACAGTCAGTATTTTGATGTGCAATCAGTAATATGTGCAGTTAAGTATTTCCCATACTCAAACAAAACATGCTGTTTTTCTTTTTAATACACTTGACTTTCTTAGATGTCGAACCTTGAAAAAAAAACATTCTAGTATTTAGAATACTTTCTTACCAGGTGGCATTAAAAATTCCACCCTGTATATAAATATTTCAAGTTATAAAATAAGTAAGTAAAGTACTTATTTTGTCTATAAGAATATAATTTCTAGACTATTAAAATTTAAACACAACAGCATTATAAACGCATTTTAACATTTAAGGCACTGTACGTACGTATCAGTCTTTGTATATTTAAGTGTAGGCAACGAAGCAGTTGACCCCCGCATTAAATCCTCAGTCGATGAAACTTTGCTGGGGTATTACACTATATGAGACAAACCTTCTATAAAAAAATCTTCTATAAAAATTGATATTTTTATTAAAAAGAAATAAAAATAATTTATTTAACAGGCACTATATAAGGCATTATAGAAGGTTTGTCTCATGTAGTGTAATACCCCAGCAAAGTTTCATCGACAGAGGATTTAATGCGGGGGTCTTCTTACAACGATCCGCTTCGTTGCCTAGACTATTTTGTGCTAAATAAAATATTGCACGCCATTATGGTGCTTTAGTCAAAATATCATAATTTAATACTATATTTCGTCCGCGTTAGGAATGCAGTAAGTCGACAAATGCAGGGTAAAGGTGTATTCACAATGGGGTAAAAATGAAAAAAAAATAATTTTTTAGGCAACACAAATGAAACAACCAGCGAACTACAATACTATGGAACTCTAACTCAGAACAAATTCCACACAAAAAGTGGCCCTACGTGAAACCAAAAGGACGTGTATTCAAAATACGAATCAATAAATTTTTTTAGTCGCATTTATTAACAAAATATGAAAATACCGTAGTGGAGATGACAAAAAGTGAAATTAAAATTTAAATCGGCTAAGAAATACGGCCGATATAAGCATTTAAAACTACTGATTAGACAGAGAGATCCGACATGAATAGTGACGTCACATTGCACTACAGCCATATAAACTCCATATTGAAAGAATGAATAAAAAAAAAAAAAAATTAAATTAAATTTCGTTTTGCTAAAAAGAGAGAAAGAAATCTTCGATGGCTTATATCTTTTGTAATATTATAGTTTTTCGAAAAATAGTTTAACAAGACTGTTTATTACATGAATGAGAATATTTTTTTAAAATAAAAAAAGTCGTGCATGTTCCCTATTGGGTCAAATTCAGAACGAGAGCAGGGATTGGTTACGCGCGTGCTGCAATGTCAGCTAGTGGTAGTTGAGAGGTAACTATTTTAGCTCCGCCTACTTAGGTAACTATTTCGTGGGGTCAAGTTTGAAGTGTAGTTATCGTTCTATAATATTGTAGTTCGCTGGAAACAACCGCTAATTTTGAAGGTTTGCCTTCAGTTAGTCAATGTGCATTAGACTTTATAATTTAAACCGACCCGATTGGTTACGCGGCTTGGCTACCAGCGGCGGACAGCGACGACTCACTGCATTCTTAAGATGGACGAACTATAACATAAGATATATACCCCAAGATAATTAGATTTTGGCCTAGACAAAAATCGGAACCAAGATTTTCTTTTTGTGGTTTATGAAGTCTTGGAAGTAATTACATAATTACTTAAAATTAAGCATATCACCAAATGGGACAAGGCGGCAGATTAAAAAAACCCTATTATATAAATAGTTACTGTGGCAAAAATGCCAACTAAACGAAATGTTTTCTGGGCTCGTTCAATGATAAACTTTTAGTATTTTACAAACTAATTAAGCACCTAAGTTCTAAGGTAAAGCCTAAAATTAAAAAAATCCCACTAAAAGTTTTATTTCTTTTTGTGTGCTCGGGCAAAATACATAACTATCTCGTGACTTTTTGTACTTCAAAATTTTGTTGTACTTGATCAAACAGTCATAAAAGTGAACACAATATGTTAAAGCTTTACAGTGGTATAATTATTGAGGGATTTCTCTTTGGCCAAAATAGGTAACTGAATGAAAAGTGTTTGATTATACTCTAAAACTGTACTTACGTTGATTACTTTAAAAATTAAACATTTCAGGCAATAGCGTATCTTTTTATATAAAAATTACATTATGTAGCGCTTTATATCGACCCAAAAGAAGTTGAAATAAAGTTCATAATTGACATTAACATAGTACACGGCTCGTGATTGCACGGTACGGCAACGTCGCATTGCTTCGCTGTTTTTTTCGGTACGCGCTTCGGAATTTAAAGTTAAACATGAAAGATGAAAATTTACATCGGTTGTAGTAAGCTGAAAATACTTTTGATCTTCTGATCTAAATCTAAATATATATAAAACAGCATGCCCTGACCGACTGACTGATTCATCAACGCCGAGCCGTAACCGATAAAGCTACAGATGTGAAATTTTGTAAGTAGTTTTTTTGTACGTCAAGACTACACATTAAGAAAGGATTTTCTGAAATTCATCCCCTGAGGGGTTGAAAAATGGGGTGGAAGTTTGTATGAATATTCTACAGGTTTGACATGAGACTCAAAATAATTGTGGATTTGATCTAATGAAGGGGAAAAACCGGCCAAGTGCGAGTTGGACTCGCGCACCGAGGGTTCCGTACCACCGCATGATATAAATTGTATTAGTTCAAATGTCAGTAAATTACGAGTACTGTGGTCGATTTTTGAAGTGAAAACGTCTTCAGCGGCGCTTGGCACTTTTTCAGATGGGGAAAAAATTATTAACTCGCATCAGAAGTCGCGTCAGATCTCGGATGAAGTATCGAAATGTATTTGAAAATAAGCATACCAAGTTAGAGCAGGCTCTATATACAAAATTTCTAAAGTGTGATAAAGATAAAAACATCTTTTTTATCTTTGTCGCGTCCGATCTCAGATGAAGTATAGAAATTGATTTGCAAATAATCATAGCAAGTTAGAGCAGGCTCAATATATACAAAACTTCTAAAGTGTGATAAAGACCAAAACATCTTTTTTGTCTTTGTCATAGCAGGCTTGTCTGTGAAAAAGGCAGCTTTTTCCAAGATCAAAGGAGTGCGACTCCTGTAAACTTGTTTACTATTATATATTCTGTGGTCATAGTCTCGGCTTTTTTTGTTGTGCACAACGTGATATGTGCACGACAGACTTGACGTACTGGTTTTGATCGTTATTTAATAGCGAATCCTAAATGTATGAGATCCTAAAAATCGCTATACCTCGAAAACTACTGACCCTAGACTACTCGTGTGCTGAGACAAATGATAGGTCTCGATGAGATCTACATTTCGGATGACAGCTGTCAAACTGAAAAACCCCATAACTTGGAAACTACTGAATCTAGAGTACTTGTGTGCTGAGTCAAATGATAGGTCTCGATGAGATCTACATTTTGGATGACAGCTGTCAAAGTAAAAATCGCTATTACTTGAAAACTACTGACCCTAGACTATTCATGTGCTGAGACAAATGAAAGGTCTCGATGAGATCTTCATTTCGGATGACAGCTGTCAAACTAAAAAACCCCATAACTTGGAAACTACTGAATCTAGAGTACTTGTGTGCTGAGTCAAATGATAGGTCTCGATGAGATCTTCATTTCGGATGACAATTGTCAAACTAAAAATCGCTATACCTCGAAAACTACTGACCTTAGACTACTCGTGTGCTGAGACAAATGTCAGGTCTCGATGAGATCTTCATTTCGGATGACAGCTGTCAAACTAAAAATCGCTATAACTCGAAATATACTGACCCTAGACTACTCGTGTGCTGAGACAAATGATAGGTCTCGATGAGACCTTCATTTCGGATGACCGCTGTCAAAGTAAAAATCGCTATAACTTGAAAACTACTGACCCTAGACTACTCATGTGCTAAGACAAATGATAGGTCTCGATGAGATCTACATTTCGGATGACAGCTGTCAAACTGAAAAACCCCATAACTTGGAAACTACTGAATCTAGAGTACTTGTGTGCTGAGTCAAATGATAGGTCTCGATGAGATCTACATTTTGGATGACAGCTGTCAAAGTAAAAATCGCTATTACTTTAAAACTACTGACTCTAGTGTACTCGTGTGCTGAGTCAAATGATAGGTCTTGATGAGATCTACATTTCGGATGACAGCTGTCAAAGTAAAAATCGCTATAACTTGAAAACTACTGACCCTAGACTACTCACATACTGAGACAAATTTTAGGTCTCGATGAAGAAGTACACGAGCAATGACGCGAATGACCCTTACATATTCAAAAATTCAAGTTTTCACTTCTGCCGGCACTCTCGGAGTGCAAATCGTCCTTTTTTGAGTCCGACTCGCATTTGATCAGTTTTTATATTTTATAGCTTATGCAGCATGAGATACAGCCCACTGACAGACAGTCAGACAGACATCGGAGGCATATTAGTATGATCCCGTTTTTCACCCTATGGGTACGGAACCATAAAGTCTGAAATAATTAAAGTTTACAACCTTTCTCACAACCAATTAACGCTAGCTAGCTTCCACTTCAAGTAAATACTTATTAAAGAGGAGTCAAGATCGGGGGGTCAAAAGCAAAAGCTTAGCACGCTAGTCCGACTCGCATTTGCCCGGTTTTTTGTAACACTGTATCCCACAATGATATTTTCTCCTTTCAATGGACTGTTTGAAATGTTGTTGTTTGTACAAGCAGGCAGCCAGACACTTGCAGCCCACTCTAGCTACTTGGACTGTTGAAATAAGAACATTAAAAAGTCTAATATTATGTCAGGCTTGACGTACTCTTGACATTACGTAGAAGAAAAAAGTCTCGGGGCGCACCGCACGCCATACCGGTTTCAAAGAACATATAATATTACGCCGGTTCTCGCTCGCTTGACGCGATCTATTGAATTAAAAATCAACTTTTTTATCTTTTAATAATTATGCTTAATTTTATAAATAAAGGAAAGAACACACGATCAAACCTGTAATTAAACAAAAGTTTATCAGTTGGTATTTTTGCTTCAACATTAAATACGAAAATATTTAACTTTAGATTAATATGCTTAATTTTAGGTAATTTGCTCAAAAACTGTCCTGGAAAGTCTATCAAATTTAAAATAATTTGGTTGCCATTTTTGCCTGGACTTTTATGTAACTTACATACAAATTTGCTAATAAAAAAATATGCGCAAATATTTTTTGCTTAGTTTTAATTGAAGTAGGTACATTGGAACCCACATCAAAAGTTTACCCCATCAGATATTAGTTACAATTTTTGGCTTGACTTCACATGCATAAACAAACAAAAAAATATATTTGCTGGAGAATCTAAAAGCCAGCCAATTCATTAAAAATTATTTTTTACATAAGTGTTCCACCACCTATTATAATACATAGCAACTTTATAGTAAATTGACGGTTTCGATTTATGTCCAGCCAATTAAAAATTACAGCTTCAGGACTCGGCCTAATAAGACACATAAGATATCTTTGTTCTTAAAAAGTAAAAATATTATAAGATCATGCCCTCTTATAATATGAACGAATAAAAATAACTGACCATTCCTTACAACAAAAAAAGTTGTTCAGTTTCATGAGCAGATTCACGCCCTTCAGTATTAACATACCTTTCCATTACAAGATGCAATTACAAAAAAAAAAATAGAATTAATTAATTAATTATTAATTTTTAATTAGATGGCAGTGACCAGTGACAAATAATTTGGAAACATATTATAGACTCTGGGAGCACCGCAAGTTATCCTACGTCATCGAGTACAAGAAATTTACAACTTTGTATTGAGAATAGTGGCCCAGTAAATCCAACCTAGTAAAGCGCGTGCAGGATAAGTTTGGCCCTGATGGTTATTTTCTGCGCATGGGTGACAGACGGAGAGCCAACGAATGACTCGCTCGCCTCAAATAAAATATATATATTAGTAAAAATAGTACAGAAAAAGAAATACTTTTGTCTCATTTTTGTGAAATTCGAGGTCACCGTTGGTCGTAACAGCCACGTTGGTGTGAACGTTAAACTTTATCAACTATATTACCACGCCATAAGGTCCAAAAGTGTTTCTACTGACGTGCTGTTGAGTGTACCTACAAGTGAAAGTATCTTTATGTGTTTTCTGTTACAAACTTATTTTCGTATACTCAGAAGATATAGATAGATAGATAGATAGAACACTTTATTGCTCACATAACAACAAAAAAACAAATGTAACTTAGATATGTTCGCAAAATTTCTCGTTCGCACAATGTTACGATAAAATGTGACATTCTGCGAACGTGACATTATGCTACGGTAAACAAGAGTGTGACATTTTGCACACGTGACACGATGCGCCGGGAGATTAAATTATAATCCATTTCATGAGTCAATGCCAACGCTTACCAACAGATTTTGCAGCCATGACTCTAAAACCAGAGTACGTTTGACAGAAAAAATAACATTGTTTTACAAACTTGTTTTTTCTGACAGCTTTAGCTGATTTATATTGATTTAGCTGCAAAATGTGTTGGTAAGGATTGGCATTGACTCGTGAAACGGATTATACTTTCCAAATTATTTGTGAGCGCCATCTATTTTCAGTAAGTTTTATGCTTTGCTGGGAGTTACAATTTCTAGTAGAGGAAATCAGTACATACATACATAACATCACGCCTTGTTCCCGTCGGGGTAGGCAGAGACGACAGTTCTCCACCTGCTACGATCTTGACATAATTCCCTTGCTTCCTGAACTTTCATCAATCCTTTCATACATGCTCGTCGGTTTAGGGTACTTTTAACCTGGCCTTTATTAAGAACGTCCTGAATTTGGTCCTGGTACGTTCGCCGAGGCCTTCCCCTTCCAACGTTTCCATTCACTCTCGCTTTGTAATCTCTTTCGTCAATCTTCCTTCATTCATCCTCTCTACATGACCAAACCATCTCAGCATCCCTTTCTCAATTTTAGTCACTACGTCTTCTTTTACGCCACAACGGAAATCAGTCCTTATTACTATTTGTACAGTTAAGAGCACATCAAGCTTGACACATTAAACTTTGTACCGTTCTTATTTCAATAGACGTAAGGGCTAGAGTCGCGTTGCTTATGTCAAGCTTGGCCAGCTCCTAACTGTACATAATTCTTACTATTAACCTATTTATCAAACTAAACCATAATAGAGTTATAACAATAACAACAAAAGCATTTCTTTCTAACTAGAAAAAAATATATATCAACTGTTAAAAATACTTGTTAATGGCTGTATACTTGATACGGCCGTAAGTTTTACGTGGATACGTCTATGTAGGTAGGTACAGTCAAAAGCACGACAAGCACCCAACCACGTCCCCTCCCCCCTCTGACTCATCTAAAGCTCGATCTAGTATGTACCAATTAGTACATTTTGCACGAAATTACCCCTCAAATGAAAGCATAGACATATCCAAAAAGCAACAAAATTAGCTAAAGTTAGGGTGGTGGCTGGCATTTGATCATTTAGTTAACTGAGCGAAAAGTGGTTACGGACACGAATGAAACCTATTCGTAGAAATAGAAGGTACCTATATAGGTAAAAAAACAACAGGTCTGCCTGGCATCCTCTTGGCAGTTTCGCCAGTCCGACCAAGTTCGTGGTGCGATCCGGCCACATTTGTGGTCCAATCCGGCCACATTTTAGTCCCTTAAAGTCTAAGATGTCTGCTGATATTTTTTGTATCTTTTAGAGGATACTTCTTATCATCAGTCAGAAGCAGACATGAGCAAATCATAGAGAAATTTTGTTCGTCAGCACCCTTACTACTAGTACTGCACTCAACCAACACATAACAAGGCTTGATATTTAGTTTTAAAACATGCCATACTATAATAATAAAATAACAGTACCTGGGCAACCAAGCTTCGCTCTATTATAGCCGCCTCTACGTTCAAATGTCATCGGGTGAGAAAGCTATCCCGCCAACAGATGTCGCGGTAGGTTTCTGTCTAAAACGCGGTATATATCGAACTAGCTAGTCTCATGGCTTAAAAAATCGTTTACCCCGTGTTTGTTGTTGTTAGGCATTTTTTTAAATACCGCGTTTTAGACAAATACCTACAGCGCCATCTGTTGGCGGGTAGCATACTTGCTCATCTGATGATATTTAGATGTAGACGCGGCTATTATAGAGCGAAGCTCGGTCCAGGTACTGGTGGTTTTATATGTTCCAAAAACAGTAAAATCTTAATTATGTACTTCGACGGATAACTCACGTTTTATATTGATGGCATAGGACCGACAAGTTCAAACAAGTAAAAACAAGTGAAACGTGTTGGTCCATAATTACGTGTAACACTCACGAGTTGTTTAGTGATAAAACAGTAAAAACTTCTATGATGCTTCATTCTTTACATCACGTCTTGCCCTTTTCTGTCTTCTTGGTTTCCCACACACATGATCCACTAACTGGTAATGTCTGGCAAACGATCGGCTACAAACTTTGCAATTAAACTTACGGATTTTTAAATGCCTCTCCCTGATATGTGATAGAAGACTTTTTTTTAACATTTGTTTGTCACAATAATCACATTTAGCTTTAGAATACTGCGACTTATCATTTTCTGCTAAAGCTGAGGTGATATACCGTCTGAATTTAGCTTTCTCATCTTTAATAAAATTTGGATTTGTAGTTTCATCATCCTCAATCTTGATTTCTCCATATTTTTTTATAGATATCTTGTTGTCATTGACTTGAGTAATTTCAACACAGACTTCAGACTCCTTTATGCGTTCCACCCAAGTTTCATTCCGTTCTCTTTTAATTTGTGGTTTATTCATATCCTGTAGATTGTAATGAGTTTTACGTATGTGGTATTTGAGAAGTCGTTGTTCACAGTAGGTAAGTCCACATGCATCACATTTATATGTAAAATCGAGGCTGTCATCATGCACTTTGAGGTGACGTATAAGGTTGGGTTTATTGACAAACGCTCGGTCACAGTAATCACATGTGTAGTACTTTTTGGCATCAAATCCTGAAAAACAAAATATTTGACTTAGTGTATGATGATTATGAGTGTACGGACAAAAAACTAGAAAGGTCTGACCCCGAAACGCTTTCGATTCATAAAATTAACCAAAACAGTGAAATATTACCCTGACAGCAGCTTTATATGCCATCCTTATAATAATTATATTAGGTCTTTACCTATGAAATTGCCGTTTTGTATGGAGAATTTTAGGTAAACTTAATTTTCAGTACTAACATTTTTGCATTTTTCTTAGGAATTATAAATCCAATTTCTTTTATTTTTTTAAGCATTATTGGGAAGACATTAAGCTAACAGAAGCTTAAATTTAATTTTCGAAAAATATTATCTGTAAAGAAATATAACAAATCTAATGATGAAATCGGACGACATTTAAGACGAACAATTTTCGAACCATTAATTTTATATATCAAACTAAAAATAAAAACATTATTTTATGTGTAAATTGATAACCTTGAAGTCAACTTTCAAATATAAGACAAATGAAAAAAATAGCATTAGAATTATAGGAATTATGACCTCATTTAACTGTCAGAAAATTTCGGCAATTTCATAGATAAAGACCTATTATGTGTGGAAAACCTATTTATAAGGTTAACTGTTTTAAAAAGGTTAACCCTTATATCAGTTAACACAAAAAATGGTTAACAGAAATTAACGGTTACAGTTAACAGAAAAAACAATTCGGTAAATCTGGAATTGCGTGAGCGGTGGCGGTTTATGTTTTCAGTAACCTGTTAAGACCATAAAATAATGGCTATCTACCTACTTTAAAACAACGAAACTGCACAAGAATCCCATTTGTTTAACTGAAATGATTTGTTATACTGAAATAACTGCTAACCGGATTTTGAATAGGTTAATAACAGATTCATTAGGTTGCATTAACCGTAACCATCCATTCCCTGATTGTGACTTGTAACCGAAGACAGACTGCTGTCAAGGGTGATTATAAACTGACACAGAAAGGCCTCTAGATGATGTTGGCTCGCAGTCTAGAAAGTTTAGTAGTCTTTTGAGTAAAATACATACATAATTACAACATAATTATAGAATTTTAAAAAAATCAGGAGAGAGGTGTACAGGAAGAGTGGGGTCTTCCATCACAAGTATCAATATGCGTAAAGGGAGTTTCCAAGAACGGCCTATGTAAACTGTGTTCTAGCTCGCTGACGGCGCCAATGGCGGAGTGACACATGACAGATCATGACAGGATATATTCATCTTGTTTTTCGCTCAAGTAACGACACGAAAGAAAGAGGTTTACGGCAGTTGGTATACATATGGGCACATATGCCCGTTTTCCGAGCTTAAGGGTGAAGATTGTTTTTTTTCTTTTTGGCTTTCACATCTCATGGACGGATATGTATTTAGCCAACGTCAGAGTTACTCAACACACATTAGGAGAATGTTCTGTTAAGAAAATTTTGACAAAACTTTGAGGAAAACAAAATTTTGAGGAAACTTCAGGAAAGTAGGTACCAACATTTTCGATATAATGTTGACGGAAAAAAGTAAAAAAGAATACCAAAATAGGACCCACCAGTATGACCGTTCATATGTTTAGTAAAAGTGTCCTTTCTGAAGAATTCCTTTAAGCAAAACGAGCACTTGAAACGAGCAGCAACAGCCTTGTGCTTATACATGTGCGCTTGAAGCTTGTACGCACTTCCTATCACAGTTTTCTTGCAGATTTTACACTCATTTACTTTTTTCTTTGATATACTGCTTGACTCCATCTCAATGCAATTAAAATTAGGCCGAGTCTATTTTCACGTGGAAGGGTCAACGCACACGGAGGAAAAAGCTTAGGGTCCACGCACACGAAGTCCGCAAAGCGTGTATAGAGCCGTTTTGCCCCTCGTATGCGTAATCCTTAGGATTGTTTATGGTTTTCGTTCAGAAATGCAGTTTTATGCAGCTTTTTTATGATTTTTAAGGATTTTGGCCTACACAAATAAGTGAGTGAGACAAAACTATACAATATACTATTTCTTTCCTTTCTGTCGTATGTTTTGTCTCATCTGTGTGACTATTAATTAGGTAAGGCTGTATTAATTAATTCCTTTGCTGCTTTTTAACGAAAAAGTCAAAATTTCCGGTGACAATCCGACCAAATCAATGTAATCCATTGGTTATATGAAAACTGACACAACTATGTGTCTATTTGATTTTGTCGTATTGTGCTTGACAGCTGGAAAGTTTTCCATAGAAATCCGGGGCGACCGGAGGCAGATACATTTGACATAAAACAGCTGACTTTTTTGAACAGAAGTCTGTTTCCCCGTGGAACTTTTTTATATTTGCGGTTGAAATGTATAGCTGCCAGGTATTTCGACCGCAAAATAAAGTTGTTAATCGAGCAGTTTTGCAACTGGGTGATTTATCTGTGTTTAGAGTGGATCTTCTACGTTTTAAATAAATTTATCATGGTGTATTGCTTTATTATCTTATTCTTAATGAGGCAGTGTGATTTTTCAGGTTAATACTATCTTTTATGGGTAAATTTGTATGAATAAATCTTGGTAATCCTCTGATGTGAACTAATATGGTTATGTGCGAAGTGCTGGATGGATATTACCAAAATAATGCTTACAGACATTTTACCAGAATTGACCAAGACAGTGGAGATGGACAGGGCATATGATCCCCGATATCTAAGGAGAGTGGAGCAAGTTATCAACAAATTGGTACCTATCCAAGATCTGACAAAAGAAAGCAGGGATGACAGGCCACTAGACGTTGTTGTTATCCTAGGACACCCCGCTGGTGCATAGGGCCTTCACGAGCTGTCTCCACTTCCCCCTGTCTTGCGCCGTCCTTCTTTCCATGTCAGTCCAGTAGCCTTGAGCTCGCTTTCGACGGTATATCATCAGGAGTGAACGGGTCGCCCAGGTCTACGTCTGCCACTCAAATGCTATTGAAGCCGCGTTTACGTCGTTACACCGGAGGGTATGCCCAATCTACCGCCACTTTGCTGCGCAATTTCTTGTTGAATAGGCCTTTGCTGGCATCGGGCCTACAAATCTTTGTTACTGATTGTGTCTGGCCAGTAGATGTGGAGTATGGACCTAAGGCACTTGTTGACGAAGAAATGATGGGAGTATGAAATTAAATTGACAACAGGTCCTCTCTGGAGAAGGGTTATTGTAGGACAGAAACATAGAAATCTGATTGGAGAAGGCTTATGCCAAGAGGCAGACTGAACGGAGAGACATACTTTGAAGAAAAACATTTGGAAAACATGAAGTTTAGAATAAAAGGCTGATTATTATTCGATAAAATGCTGATTTTATTTCCTCCATGTCATAAAGTTGTTTCAAGTCATATGTAAGTATTTAGATTTATAAGAAACTAAGTAATATAGTGTTCCGTGGGGTGCCAGCAAAGAATAGTACCAACCCATACATAGCCGTGGGTGTCGTAAGAGGCGACTAAGGGTTAACTGGAGGATGGGCAGCAGCATCCTCCTTTGTATTACATCTTACTTACTGCGGTCACCTAAAACCGCGGTGCCAGCCGTAACGCTAACAAGCGAGGTGACTATGGTACTTATGGAGCTCCCTGTCCTGTAGTGGATGTTTCATGGGATGTTATGATGAAGTAATATAGGTACCTCAGAAACATCCACTACAGTACAGGGAACTCCCTCTAAAATGCCAGCTTTTGCTAATACAATGTGGAGGGGAAGTACCATAGTCACCATGCTTGTTAGCATTACATCTGGCACCATGGACCGTGGTTCTCTGGTGACCACAGAATGTAAGATGATACGAAACATTAAACCTTAGTCGCCTCTTACGACACCCACGGGCAAAGTTGGGTTGGTACTACTCTTTGCCGGCACCACATGGGGCCTACAATATACTATCTACTTAAATAAAAGACTGATTTTGGTATCTATTTCCTCCATTGCATAGAAATAATTGCAAGCCATAATGAGGGTCAGGCCAGTGGCTCATGTTATGGACCACTAAGATTTAGAATCATGTGTCTTGTTTTTAAAAGAAATTGTTTACATGTCCCATATACTAGTCCAAGATCTGGCAAAAGAAAGCGGGGAAGACTGGCCACTAGATGGGAGTATGAAATTACATTAACAACAGGTCTTCTCTGGAGAAGGGTTACGCGGGACTAAAACAGTGGAAATTGTTGAAGTCAGGCCATTGGCTCACGTTATGGACCACTAAGATTTAGAATCATCTGCCTTTTTATTAAAAGACATTGTTCTTCTTGTAAGTCCCATAAACTAGGTAATAAAGCACCTGATTTGAAAATTATGTGCAAGGGTTTGAAAGATTACCAATACCTGTACCGGTCTGTATAGGTGTTGGTAATCTTTTACATGATTCACACAGTAGATATATGGGCGCTTACTGAAAGTGGGCTTAGCAAAACTACTATGACCTACTAATACTGGCGGCAAAGACACTTATTTATAGGTGAGCTGTCTGTTCTTCCTTCTCACAATTTGAATAAAACACATTATCAGATAGACAATTACAATCATTTATTGCAACATCATAAGACTCATAACCAAAATTTATTCAACACCTAAAGTACTTTACAAATCATGCGAACTTCAACTCAGTTCTTCAACATCAACCAGTTTCGCAATTGGCTGGTTTTTTTTACATCTTAGGTCCTCGATTGTTTGTCCCCGTAATCTTTATTTGGGGCCCATATTATGCTTTTCGTTTTGTAGTCATTCTAAGGTCTTTGTTTTTCATGATCTTTTTCAGTGCCAAGTATTTCTTTTATTTATTTCTTTATGTTTGGTCTTTTCACTTGACTCCTGAAATAGAAAAAAATCCAGAATAAGTAGATGAATATAATTCTTGCTAATTTAATCATTTAAAAATAGGCTACGAATAAAAATGTCAGGAACTCTAACTCAGAACAAATTCCACACAAAAAGTGGCCCTACGTGAAACCATAAAGACGTATATTCAAAATATGAATCAATTGGTTCAAATTCAGAAAGAGAGCAGGGATTCGTTCGCGCGCGTGCTATGTCAGTTAGTAGTAGTTGAGTAATTGACGCGTGCAACAACTTCTTCTTATGGAACGTCTTTCGTTCAGTCATTTTTTGAGCGCAGTTACATTTCCTGACTTATTATTTAGTCATAGGTCCCCGGCTAAACTCATCATCATATTGTGGAGTCAGAGTCGTTGAGGGACCCAAGGCCATTGGCATGGCTCATTTAATATGTCCTGTAAATAGTAGTTGAGACCAACCTACATCACATGATTAACTTTAAAGTAAGATTATATTGTAAATTTAATTAATTAATATTTTTATAATTCTATTAATCATCTTTAAGAACAGTTTAGGTGATTCAATGAGTCATTCCAAAAGATGAGTTTACATCTATGTGGCTCTGCGAGTCAAATTAGTTCTTGGGCTTCCCTGTTCTATGCCAATTCCGTCCAGTTGAACACTCCAAGCTCGTTTAAATCCTTGGCGACTTCATTGTACAGGGGACCTGATTGTATTCCTTCTCTTCTTCTTCTAATAGTGCCTCTCCAACTTGTGAAGGTTGGCAGTCAGCTCTGCATATTTCTTCTTGTCTCCAGCGAGGCGAGAAAGTTCGTCAGCACTCGCAATCCCAGTCTACTCCTTGATGTTCCGCAACCAAGACTTCTTTCTCCGACCTACTCTTCTTTTTCCTGCAACTTTGCCCATCATTATGAGTCTGCTCCTACAAGTTATGAGAGGTTATGAGTTGCACCAGCACGTACCTTCCGTGCCTTAACACATGCCCTAAGTATGCAACTTTTCTTCATTTGACGGTTTGCAAAAGTTCGCGTTTTCTGTCAACCCGCCATAGAACTTCATCATTGGTAATCCGCTGTGTCCAACTTATAGTCAGCATGTGTCGATAGCACCACATAGGCCAGATATAGCAGTGCAGAAGACGAGTGCGCGATTCTTTCTCGGATATGCCAAGCAAGTCCCTGCTGACTGAAGCAATGACTGAAGGCCCTCACCAAGTCCAAATCAAGTTAAACTTTCAATATAATGGTAATCGGCCGCAAAGAGTATATAAGTCACTAGCGTTATCGGCCGTCTCAAGATACTGCAAAACAATCTTCTAAAAAAGTAGTGTGAAATCAAACGAACTTGACTTGAACTCTTGAACCCTGTCCTGTCAGTCCCCGTCACGTGAGTGCTGCCAGTACCAAAATTTGGGTTTCAGACGATTAGGGCTCCGTACACGACCGATAATCGGTGACCGATTTTCATGTATGACGTTTAGGGAGGTGATCTATCAAAATAATATCTACACACGATGTCGATGATTTTATTTTTGTTAGAGCAAAGACAATGTGATACCAATGTCACATGTTGGTTTCTAAGCAACTGTACTTTGTTAGATTATTGATTGTCACTTGTGAATGAACTTTTCTGTAAATTTGTACTAATATATTGTTTATTATTGTGATCATTACTTTCTCTTATAAACACTGCTGCACTTAACCCTACAATCAGTTCTAAGTATTTTTTGTTAGTAAGATAAGATTCCATGAACATATTTTTTTATAAGTCTCGGTATTATCAAAAATGCTTCTAATGGCCATTATTTGTTAATATTCAGGCTTTTAGGCTAGGATAACTATACAGGATGTTAGGGTTAAAGAATTTAAAGTACCGAGATCCAAATGCCGAAATCTCGTCTGTGCATTTGCTAATGTGTCGCGAGCCCTCCACCGCGCCGCACCGCACCCCGCGGCTTTCGAGAGAACTATTCGTTGAGTGACCGCTGGCAGTAAGTAACAGTCAGTATAAAAGGTGTTAGGTTAGGATGACTACTAAATGTACAGGGTGTTAGGGTAAGTATATAGGGTGTTAGGATAGGATAATTATACAGGGTGTTAGGGTAAATATACAGGGTGTTAGGTTAGGATAACTACACAGGGCGTTGGGTTTGGATAAATATACAGGGTGTAAGGTTAGGATCACTATACACAAAATATACCTAACATTACACACTGTATAGTTATCCTATCCTAACACCCTGTGTAGTAACATCCTGTACACTTACCTTAAGACCCTGTACATATAGTGATCCTAATCTAACACCCTGTATACTTACTCTAACATCCTGTATAGTAATCCTAACCTAACACCCTGTTTACTTACCCTAACATCCTGTACATATATAAATATAATAAAATGTAAAATATTTATTATCAAAAACTTAAAGTTAAGCAAAACTTGTTGCTAGGGCCTCCTTAAAGGCCTTAATAGCCTGTTCCAGGAGACTCCGCTCCTCCTAAACGCACGTACGTACAAAAACAGTTTTAGAAAATAATCTAGGTACTAAGGAAAGTACAAATAAAAAATATATAAATTAAGAAAACCAGGTATTTTATAGTAAGTATTACTAGCGTAAAAGTGCCATCGGAATTATTAATATATAACATTAATTTAAGATGTGATATATAGTAGTCATCATAACCTAACACCTTGTATACTTACCCTAACATGCTGTATAGTTATCCTAGCCTAACAACCTGTATATTAACAAATAATGACCATTAAAAGCATTTTTTATAATACCGAGACATAAAATAAATGGTACAGCAGCACTACACTTACTTTCTTGCAATACTCAAGGATAAACTGTCAACCGCAAACTTAAATTTGTAATGCCATACACATAGTGTGGAATTACAAACTTTTATTAAAGTTTTTCCAAAAAAATGTTCGAATGAAATATACAGATCATTTCAGAATTTAAATTGTCAAACAATAAAACAAACAAACCTCAAACGATTTCGAGTAAATCACATGTTTAACTTTTGGTAGTACTAGAACACCCTTTATATGAATTTTCACAGATCAATGGATACTACCGTAGGATACTTGCTTGGAGATTTTTTAATTTCCCAACACATGTTCCTTATGGATAATTGTTCAGTTTAGTCTACTGAGCAAGCCCTTTCAGTTTTTGGTACACCCTGTATCAAAAAAATCATAAAGAATTTCCAGTCAGGTAGACAACCAATCCAGGATTAATATTATAGAAAATTTTAATAAACTCAATGGAACCAACTTTGGGTAAATCACATATTTACGATTTGGTGGTACAGGAACACCCCTTATATTAAATTACATAGATCAATTGATCGATACTGGCGCAAGATATCTTACATGGAGATGCTTGGTCATGCAAAGTTTCATAAAGATTCTATGAGCCCTTTTTGTGAAAATTTCAATTTTTCATTTTCGTTGTATGACAGTTACCCTCAAAATGAGAGCCAGCAAGAAACCACTTAACACCTTCGATGGATTTGCATAAAACTCCTAAATTCAAAATATGGTGTCAATCGGACCATTCGTAAAGCCGCTAGGCCAAAGCGTGACAGACAGACGGACCGACCGACCGATCGACCGACCGACGGACGGACATTTTTGGGAGACTTGTTTTTTATGATGTATAAGTGATATAGAACACATTTTTGAGAAAATTAGAAAAGCTTTTTTTTTCACGAATACAATACCTTTCTCGCTCCGCTCGAAAGTAAAAATTAAATATAATTAATAATTCATGGAATCTTATTAACAAAAAATAAAATCATCGACATCGTGTGTCGATATTATTTTGATCGATCACCTCCCTAATCACCATACAAGAAATCGGCCGACAAAAATACGGTCGTGGGCGGGAGCCCTAAAAAACAACACACGATCTCGTCCGGTACCAAAGATTTTGGAAACTACGCCAGGGGGCGCAGCGTTTTTCTTACGTCAATGTCCGGTACTGACGGTCCGTACGGACAAAAGGACCTCCCAAACGAAAGCACCACAGCGCATCCACGTCAAAAAACTACTGAAAAAGTGAAAAACTATAAAGATAGCTGGTGACGCACGCAGACTAGGATTATTCATGTTATAGTTTCCGGTTGTTGAAAAAGGACGGAAATCGTCCTTTTCTAAGACGACCTGGCAATGGTCCACCCTCCAGTGATTTGTCAAATTTGGGATACCATCGCTAGGCCCTGTCATCAGCAACACATGCATGGCCCATCGCGGCGACGACGACGACGAGCAGAAAAGAATTCAAAATTGTGAAAAAAAGACAAAGAAGAACTATTGACGTAAGAAGAACATGAGCTGTTTTGGCGTGAGTTTCAAAAATCTTAGGTACCAGCGATAAGGAAAAGCCTTACTCAAGCATCACGGCTCCTCTTCGCAATGGCCCATGATTTTTTTGGCCAGTGAGTGGTGGCACAACAGATTTTTAGATGGCAACATTACTTATCTGTCAAACGGATTGTCACAGGCCACCTGTTCCAAAGTGCGCTTACAGACTGCTTAAGGCCGGCCGCAAACATCCGGAAATTCTGAAATCAGAACGCACTGCTTTTCATACAAAATGTTCTACCTGGCGCACACTTTCTTAACGGTTTCAGAACGGAAAAAGCCCTGACATTTTGTTCTGAATTTTTCTGGGTGTTCGGGTCTTCAGAACGGAAAAAGAAGTTCAGAAAGCAGCGCTTGCGAACAAAATGTACCGACCGCCGCACACATCCAGAAAGAGCATCGAACATTTTTGAATGGGGACTGGCGTACTAGTGGTTACCCTAAAGAGCCTTAATATGGAAAAAAGAAATAATTGCGGCCGCTGATGACACTGATGCCAATCGAAAGAATACCAAAATACAAATTAAAAATGTCATATGATAAATCGTCCTACCTGATATACTTTCATAGATATCAAGGTTTAAAAAAACATATATTTTTTTAACTGATAAAACTGGACAACTTTGTAGCCACTGACAGAGAAAAATGTATACAACAAGAAAGAGAAGAAAAATGCCCTATTGTGAGATGATTACACTGCAACGTGGAATTCTTCACTCGCCTTTGCCAAAATTAAGGCTGTGGCCAATCTGACTGACTTGGACATCAGTGTTTGGTTTTTAATAATAATTTTTACACAAATTTGGATTATGATATACTTTGTGTTGTTATTACTTGATGGAACTCCAATGTATTTATGTAATTAGACACCATTTTCACACTAGTTCCACTATTTATTTAGTAAAATTTATACAGAATGCGACCGGTTTCGAGTTAACATCGTCAGGCACTGCTTACAAAATATTTTGCAATAATAAACTACCTACTGTGTGGGTAGAAAATATAAATGTTTGTTTTGATGTCACAGTACATAAATACATTGGAGTTCCATCAAGTAATAACAACACAAAGTATATCATACTTGAAAACAGCAAGCACGGCTGAATTGTTAGTGTTGTACAAATCTCTCAAAACAAAACTGAGGAAGAAATCCCAACATATTTGGTTCAATTCACAGTGTAAAAAACATAAAGTGATTCCAAACTATGTCAAGATAAAATGTAATACCACAAGATACGGCCTAAAGAAGTTCATCGACAAATGCAAACACAAATGGGTGGAGTCGGAGATACATTACCTGTACAAGCAACGCTACAATATTGGAGCTCATCTCAAGGTAATTCATATGGAACTTTTCGGTAGACTACATCCAATTGAGTTTGACTGGCTACAGATCCAAACAAACGATGAAATTAACGTCATAATTCACAAAATGTTTGTGACACAGTCTAAAAAACTAAGTAGACTCAAAGGGAAATATTTGCCTCAGAATAACCACATAGAACATACACACTTTTATAAAAGAGTGGAAAACCGAACAAACGTGGTTTTTAATAAACGAGAAAGTGGCTTGCTGGAGAAAGGCTTGAAACATTGCCCCAACTTAGCACCTACCACTAAAGACATAGATAATCTCGCTGCCGATCTCGAAATTGCCACACGAGAGGATAAACAATGCAAACAAGCGTGCACACTAGCTTTATGTAAAAACGACTTTCAGAGAAATACCACCTTGAAAAACGAACAGAATATCATAAAAAGTATAAAGAAAAAGGTTCAAGACAATAACTTAGTCATCACAAAAGCAGACAAAGGAAACACAATAGTAATCACATCGAAAGAAGAATACAAAAACAAAGTTGATGATTTTTTGAAGTCGGGCCAATTCCAAATTATGAAAAAAGACCCCACGGACACGTTCAATAGAGAAGTTAAGAAAGTTGTAAACTCATGTGACAGCGTTCTTAGGAACTACAAAACGAATTCGGTTTTAGAAATGAACCCCTCAACACCTCGTTTGCATGGGTACTACAAACTTCATAAAGAAAACCAACCTATCAGGCCAGTAGTCTCTTATACGAGAGCTCCATCATACAAGCTAGCGAAAATAGCCAATAAACTATACAAGGACAAAACAAACTTTGATCCAACCCATTCCATTAAAAACAACCTAGACCTAATAAATAAGATAAAAGACACAGAAATCCCACCGCAAGGAAGATTGGTCTCTTTTGATGTGAAAAACTTGTTCCCGAGCGTACCGGTTAAAGATTGCCTCCGATTAATAAGTGAAACCCTGTGCGAGTCCAACCTGGAAGCCCAAGAGATAATTGACCTTGAAGCGATACTAACTACTTGCCTAGAACAGAACTACTTTTTGTGGGAAGGAAAAACCTACAAACAAGTAGAAGGCCTAGCGATGGGTAGCCCCTTATCCCCACTCTGCGCTGACATTTACATGAACGACTTCGAAAAACAAGTCTTAAGATCAGAATTTAGGGAACATATAACTTACTGGCACAGATACGTCGATGACATTTTATGTCTTTGGCTTGGAAGCACTGAAAAACTACAAGAGTTTTTAAAATTTATGAACTCAATCAACCAAAACATCCAACTAACTATGGAAATCGGAGATAAAACGATTAACTTTTTGGATCTGACTATTGATATTCATCAGGATCGTCATCAATTTAAGATATATAGAAAACCCACATATAGCGATAACATCATACATGCAGCGTCGCACCACCCAGATAACCACAAACATGCGGCATTCCACTCATTCATCCACAGATTAATAAGTGTACCTATGAAACCCAAGGACTTCAAAGAAGAACTTAGAGAAATCCAGCAGATCGCTCGAAATAATGGATATCCGGATGACCTAGTAATGAATATATTAAAGAAAAAACAGAAAAGAAGAACTGAAAAACTACTGTACACAACAACAGAACTTGATGATCCTCCCCCCAAAAGATGGGTAAAAATTCCATACGTGGGATCACTGTCACAAAAATTTCGTAGGCTTATTGACAATGATAAAAGGAAAACAGCTTTCTACAACACGAAATCATTAAAAACTTTTATCTGCAATAACAAAGAAAAAATCCCGGTAGAAGACCAAAGCGGCATCTATAGCTTGACTTGCGATACATGCAAAAGCATATATGTAGGGCAAACAGGAAGGAAATTTAAGACCAGGATAAAGGAACATATCAACAGTTGGAAGAAAAATACAAACACCTCAACATTCGCTGAACACCTCAACGATACCGGTCATACTTTTAAAGAAAAAGAGAATGTTAAATACCTACATATAGCAAGAAAAGGACAGAAACTCAATGCGTTAGAAGCTATAGAAGTAAATAGGCACAACAAAGATAATAACATCTTAAATGACCAAACTTGCTTATCAACCTCACCATTATTAAATTACTTTCAATCATTTTAAATTATCTTTAGGTTAAATATACTGTGGTATATTTGATATTTATTTTGACATGGCATATTATATTTTAAGTTGACATCAATTATATTGCAAAGTATTTTTTAATTGTTCATATTTTATGTTGACATACTGGAATAGGATATGTTTTCTATACTGTGACATCAAAACAAACATTTATATTTTCTACCCACACAGTAGGTAGTTTATTATTGCAAAATATTTTGTAAGCAGTGCCTGACGATGTTAACTCGAAACCGGTCGCATTCTGTATAAATTTTACTAAATAAATAGTGGAACTAGTGTGAAAATGGTGTCTAATTACATAAATTTGGATTATTTGGAACTAAAAAAATTAATTTAAAAAAGAAACTTCATATATCTTCGAAAATCATTTAGGACTATTTGTCATGAACATTTTTGTTTGTATGTTAGTACTCTTTCGATTGGCACGAGTTTTATCAGAAATAATAATAATAAAAAAATTCATACCTTGATATCTCCGAAAGTATATCAGGTAGGACAATTTGTCATATGACATTTTTAGTTTGTATTTTAGTATTCTTTCGATTGGCACCAGTTTGATCAGAAGCCGCTAATTTATCTTTTTCCATAGTGGGGCTCCTCAGGGTGACCACTGTATGCCAGTGCATTCAGAATCTCGCTAGTACAAGCCGAGTGGAAGTCCGACCTGCTTTTTCTCGACTACGAAATAAGAAATGCTCGAGATAGAATTAGCTCTCTGCCAATCTCTGAGGATTCACGGGTGCACCCAATAACGACGTTCCCTCTTCTCGAGCACCAGTAAAAGTGCAGTTGCAAACAATTCTTCATTGTCTATGTCATCCATCTTGTTTGAAGTCTCCAAACGTACTGGTGGCGAAATCTGAATCTGAATCTTATCTGAATCTGAATCTTGTTTTTAATGACTTTGTCATTAATGGAAATGAGAATAGATTTGGCGCACGTTTTTGAGGGATAATCCACTGAATAGAGGGGGGGCTACCTTACGAACGGTGCAACGACTCCAAATTTTTGATATGTTGTCTAGGATGGTTAGTAAGTGTTTAAGTGCAAAATTCAAAATTTCCCCTTCCCCTTCGCCCCCGCCGCCATATCTTTCGCTTATATCTTCGGTTACATGCATTTTAGCCAGAAATGTGCTGTGCACAGTGTGGTAGAGAATTAAACTGTAATTCGAATGTTTTTTGCACAGATTTGTAGAGAATTAAAATTCCTATAATTCACGATTTAAATTTTGTTTCCAGAACTGATAGTTATGGAGATATGCACTTTTAGAAAAACGAAAAATCTCATTTCTCGAAAATTTCAGAAACATCAATTTTTGCTTTTTACTTATTTTCGCACTGCTGTGCGACACTTCTCCTTTCACTAGGAATGAAACCAAACTCACTGGGAGTGTCGAGCTCGTAATAAGTAAAAAGGTGGGTAATTCCACAGATCTTATCATCTCAGGCCTGAAAGACGCTTAACAGAATATTAACATATCTTTGCTGTTTCAAAGGTGTGATTTCCGTAACTTCATGTAATGATCCAGATTTGTTAAATATAGTTTAAATAGAGTAAGATATGATGATATCTGGTGTAGGTAGATTAGTGAGACACATGGTAAAATAGACACGCGACAAAATTGAGAAATGACAGGATGTCAATGTACAAAAATGGGGATGTTACTTCACTTAACTTTGTTACTTCAGCCTTCCTCGGGAACGGGATCTCTTCCTTGCACTGGTATTAAGGGACTGCTTCTTGAGCTTGCGGCGGGGAGAGTGGCCATCTTTGAAATGGGCTCTCACAATGAATGTTCGAAGCGGGGCGGAAATCACTATCTTTATCATTACGTTGACTGTACTTCAAACGTTACCCGTTGCAAAATTTATTATTTACATTTTTACAAATACAGTTCGCGACTACTGGTCGCGACACTAAGAAATATGTGACATGGGACTAATAAATGTTACTACCACAGTTTTTCTGGTGAAAACACTTACCATTCAGGAAAAAAACGGTGTTAAAATTAGATTTTTAATGATTTCCTAGCTCATACAGAACATGTATATGACTAGCTTTCTTCACTAGCTCATATGCCCCATCCAGACTCTCCACGAGGCAACACGAGGGAACAGGAGCACGAGAGTGAGGACGGTGCACTCGTGTCCCCTCGTCATCCCTCGCCTCGCCTCGCTGGCGCTCCGTTTAGTGTCAGTTTTTCAGACGCGAGTCAAAGGACGCGAGGGGGTGAGGCGAGGGAATCGACCACTTTCTCGTGCTCGCTCACTTTGTTGTTAAAAGGATCCACGTATTTTTTATCACTACGGGGTGTAGTAATGACTTGTGTACCACTTTTGTGGAATTTTATCAAATAGAACCAATTATTTGAAATAAAAAAAACTATATCACAAGGATAAAATAAAATGAACGACGCATGGGATCGGATTAGCAAAGAATTAAATATAAAAATATCATTAATGGTGACTTACGCAGTAACTTCAATTACGTCCATATTTTAGTAGGCGAAGCGGGCAACTGAATAAATCGAGTGTGTGGATGGCTAGCACTCCTGCAGCCTTTACTCGCTAAGACTCGTGCGAGAGCCTCGTGCGAGGCGCCTCGCGAGTCGCGAGAGTCTGGAGCCGGCAATACAGAATATGTATATGACGGACTTTAGTTTTTTTAGTTTGAGATTTGGACCGTCCGTCAGTACCGTAGGTATACGCTTTTAGCAGCGTTTGTTCATTTTGGAACACGGCGAGCGAGTTAATAACCTTACTCGCAGCTTTGTAATTTTTGCAGCAATCCCCAGACATAGCGGAAAGACGTCGACTTTTGGATGAAATCTTTTCAAAGCAGGTACCTTATTAAAAACATTTTGATACTATACCTGATTTTGTTTTATATTTTTGCTATTTGGTTCAATTTTTGTGCATTTTTATTAATAATCTTCACATTTTTCTTCACAGATGGCTTAGATGATGTAAATATCAAACATGGAATTCAAAAGTTTTAAAAACATGGGAGTTAGAATTATTCACATTCGAAACAGGATAACTACCCAGGGTCTCCACTATGACAGGTTGTATTACAAAATTAACTTTGTTGATTAAATGTTATCAATCATATCACAGTTGTATTATAAGAATAACACACTTTATATTATTTTAGGAGTAGGTTAGTGTGAGAACAATAAGACATATTGTACCAGGCTCTTTGAACACCTAATGGAGAAGGCGGAAGGTGCCCAACTTCGGTACCAACGAGTGTAGCCTCATTATATGAGGGACTAAGGCCCACCATAGCGAGTTTGTGGTCCCATACCAGAGAAATGACCATGGCTACAATAGATCTGTACAGGTCGCAGTGGCCGTTGGGAATTAGGAGCCCGGCCCCTTTACCCTCAAAACATGCTGGAAGAGACATATGCAGGTTTGCATTGTCGCTAGATCTCAGCCACCTGGTGAATGTAGCTACGTCGGTGCCCAATGTTGACGGACACACTCTTAATTGGTTGGCCTTACGACTGACTACAGTGTTGGTATCAGCCCCACTAAGAACATCCGACCACTATCTGGTGAAGTCCGTGTCGATCAGCTCTCCTCTGGATGATAGCCCAAGAGACGCAAGGCGAGTTTGGCAATACGAGCCAGCAGACTGGGATGAACTTCTTTGCGTCCTACTCATGACAGCAATTAGTGTGTTTTTCTTCGGGCGATCCCGATTGTTTAGCTGAAGCGGTTGCGGATGTGATATGGCAGGGGATGGAATACTCCATTCTCTGACATACCGCTTGGTCTCAAAGCCCGACCTTGGATCATTGCTTGCACTGAAGCTCAAAATCAGGGTGCAAGAGGGTGATCCGAAAGACACATTATGACAATGTCAGTCGCGTAGGGACCAAACTTGCATCCTACCCCTCTCATAGTAAACAATTTTGGTCCATATCTAAATTGGTCAAAACAAACTTCTGCCGTCCCACATTACCTCACTTGCTGAAACCAGACGGGTCACTAGCTCACTCCGCAACAGAGAAGGCAATTAATTAAGAATTATTCTGCATAATTAATAGAATAAACATACAGGGTGTAAGTTATTTGAAGTCGGTGAAAATAGTTTTTTCATTATATTTATTCACCTGTATTTTAATCTCATGAAATTTCGATTTTCTTTGAACCACATTACAGTAATTAATTTAAATGTATAGTTGTATCAAAAATAGGTGTCCATATAGTGGCACACATTCAAAGTGACCATAAAAATAATCTATACAACAAAAGTTTTCAAATTGTTGTGAGCACCCAGTGTATTACACTTACACACTTAGATTTACACACAGTTGTATGATCACCTATATCAAACTATATGGACTCCCAATTTGTAAAATTACAAAAAGAACAACTTTCTTTAGAAACTGCATCACAGCATAAAAATTTTGTATTAGGAATACATGTTCATAGGATATGTTCCTTAGGAAAAGTCACGGAAAAGTTGTTCCAGTTACACTTTATTACCCTTTTTGAATCTGTTATATTTCTTTTTATTGCAGATCCTGTAGTGTAGAGCAGATTGCAGAACAGTAGAGGCACTCTCAAAGCTTTAATCATGAAAAAAATCAGTTATGATGATGCACTAAACACTTTCTTTCATGAAGAACAACCAGCCATGATGATGGAAGGGGTTCCATCATTATGAAGAGTTAGACAAAGGGCACTCTCCACGACTATGATAATCAATAAGAGCCATCTATAAAAAGGCATTTTTGACACCTTCAAACATAAAGAAGAGCCAAATAATGAGTGAAGTAGAATCCTGGGTGATCTCCCAACACAGAGAAATTTCCCTAATCTGATCCCTCATGCGAAATACCTGTGTAAGACAGTCCACTAGACGGGAGAACAAAATCAAATTGGCTGGATTTAACTATTATAAACAAGTTCATCATTTACTATTAAACAAGCAATATTTGTATATCATCATGATCATATCAGCCGAAAGATGTCCACTGCTGGATATAGACCTATATTTGTTTATATATACACAATGGTGATGAAATTTGTAAAACAGGGGTTTTTGGGGGGCGAAAGTTTCTCAAGTTTTTGAGCATTTCTTGAAAATAGTGCACTTCTGAAACGCTACAGCGTTATCTGTTTAAGCTTTTGTGTTAAGCTTTTTTTAAAATTAAACAGAGCAAAGCTCGGTTGCCCAGGTAATTAAAGATATATTAACACCAATTTCGTGTAATTTATTTATATTGCCATGTAAGTAAAACACTGTAATCCTAAAACCTCATAATCTGCCCATGAAATTGAATAACTTTCTATAATAAGTTATTATTTTTAATTATTTTAATTATTATAATTTTTTTTTTATGAAAGTTGAAATATCTTTTTCATAATTCAGTTATGTTCCTGTGGTAAAGTTATTCAGACCATGGCTAGAACTTGTGGTTTCTTAGGTCTTTTCCTAACATAGAAATCTATCGCATAGAAACGATAGGTGATAGGAGGTCGACGGCATGTCACTGCTTGGTAACTAGGGGATGTGCAGGATGAAGGCAGGGTAAGGATCACTTCTGTCATGCTCCAAATTCTGGTGTTGGGGTAGTACACAATGGTGTTGATTCTGGCGGACTAAAACCTAAATAAATTTGACAGATCTGAAAATGATGGTCTTTCATTAGTCTATAGGGATTGACAAAGACGGCAACACTTAGACATGTCAATTTAAAAGTACTAATAGATGATCGGATCGGACTGCTCTGAATTTACCTCCGTACCATGATTTTGCCCAATAGCAAAGTTGTCGTTTGGGACAATCTGCAATGCTAGTGGACAAAATCGTGGTCCGGAGCAAAATTTGGAGCAGTCCAATCCAATCGTCTATAAGTACTTAGTTTGGGTCTGCCAGAATCGACACCAATATTTAGTTGGATTTTAAAGCATGTATTGTGGTATAAAATTTCAGAAGTTATGAACCTGTGCCTTATGACATTGAAGAGAGAACACTTTTTGTTTGTTTATGACTAGGTATTCTTTTCTGGATGAGACCTGCATAATTGATGCAGACTGGTCTAGAAACTGTAGTAGCTTAAAATATAGACTGAAGGTAAAGCGCAAGATTTAGCTTAATGCTGCAGCAGGAACATTCTCAATTAAAGACCTGAAGAAGTAATATTAAAGTTACATATTATATAAAAGAAATAAACTCATAAATAAGTACTTAGCCTTTGTTGGAATAGGTAGTTTTATTAAAACCAACGAAGTTAGTGTTGAAGTGATGTACTAAAAATAGTCTCTTAAAAAAAAATTACTAACAAACATATTACAAAACTGTAGTTACATATGATAAAAAAATACCTAAACACAGTTTGATAAACAACTCGAACTCGATTCTCGTTTGTTTTGGTGTATAAAATATCAAAGTTAACACAGTCACAGCACCGCTTTGTTCATAAACAGTCGAATTTATTGTAGAGTAACTAGAATGTTGCTTTCAAAACGAGAGGTTACCACGAAATCTCCATGAACTACGAAAAGCAAAACTCAAACTATTCAACTTTGTTCTACGCTACGGAAGAATAGACATATTGATAAAGTAACAGCTGATCACCAGCTGATTTACGTCAAAACGAGACGCTCCGGGGATATTCCAGCCCAGCTGTCAGATAAGTGTCAACGGGGATCTTACCACAAACTAAGGGAAATTGTTTCTTTTATTCTGTATGGAAAAGAATCATAGGTCCATACAGCCTTTTATTCAGGGAATTTAACGTGGACAGATGCCCACCGTCTGCGTTTGCCCTTCATTCATTCATTCGTTCTTTTTTTTTTTTTCTTTGGGGAAATACCTAGGGCGTTAAAATTACGTCAGATCGTTAAAAATTTAAAATTATAAGTTAATTCGAAACTAAACTGCATGCACTAACTATTTACAAGAAAAGAAACGAAAGGTAAAGATGAAAATTAATTAAATAAACATAATTAAAATGTTAACGCAAGAAACGCAACGAAAATAAATAGTGACATTTGTTTTTTTTTTATCGATTTTATGAATCGGAATCTCGGGTTTTGAGCGTAAGTTCTTCCGGTCTGTACGATCCTTAACTATAAGGCATCAAAGCATGTAATTTTTTGTATGTAATGTTTTAACGAAATTTTCGATAAAGTTCACATCTGTTTTAGCTAATTTTACAACAAATGTAATTTAATTATATGATCTAAATTTATCTTACAATTTCTGCGATATTTGAGGTTGGAAACAATGTTTTACTAACTCACTGTGATAAGGTTCCATCTCACCGGGTCCATGTATCGAAACTTTACTATTTCGAGCATTCACCTTCTCGCTGCAACGAAAGGTTTTCAATATTTACAGTCAAATATCCTGGTGATTGTGACTATGACCTACTTCTAATTTAAAGAATACCCGAATTTACGATAGGTAAGTGAAATTTTTATATATCTATGACGAAAAGTGATATTTACGATACGTGGGGATTCCATTGTTGTTTACGCTAATACAGTGTCTTATTTGTATATTTGAAGCCTTATATTGCATTTTATCTTGTTTTTGTATTATTCCAACGTTGCTTGGCTATTAAATTGGTTCTAGAGAACGTAAATAATGTCGAACATTACCTTGTTAATGACTGTTTTGATTCCTTCCTTGGCTTTCTGAGAGCGCATGGCTCTTGCATACCTACCTATCTGTTTTATTTCTGGCCATTTACTTTTAAAAACCAATAAATAACCTTTACTTTCATACAAATTATCTACAATAGCAACAAAATGTAAATAAGTTGTTACTTTTTTAAATGAGTTCTTTAATGCCAAATTTTTAAACTTGATTATTTTGAGATCAATTTCTAAATGGTAGGTATTCTTTTGTTTTATGTAAATATCTGTGCAAATTTTTGCTAAGAATGATGTAAGAATGTAGCTAAGTATTTTGTCATAAATGTGTTTTGGTTATTGTTATTTTGTATTTATGTAGGTAGGTATATACCTTAATTATTAGTATGTATGTTAGAAACATATTTATTGATCACTTTTTTGCATACAATCTACTATTAAGGTTATTTCTTTGGCAAATCTACAAACTGTGGGTTACTATGAGCTCATTCCATATTAGTTTTTAATTACTTACCTACCTTTGACAACACACTAATGGACACAAAGCTGTCAGGGTAATATTTCATTGTATTGGAACATGATATATGTTAGATAGATACATAGATGTACACTTTATTGCTCACATAAAAGAAAAATACAAACATACACAGACAGCTTAACCTAATGTAAGCAATTATTTAAATAATTTTTTTTTTTCATATATTCTCACATCATTGAAAGCTTGCCTATTTTTTATTTTCTTTACTACTTATGTTCCTATTTATCATCATATTTAAATGTATGGCGACCCTCTTGTTTCCTGCCTGAGGTGCGGGCAGAATCATCAGCATCGTAGCCCCCTGCTACGACATCATGCGGAGTCCGGACCTTTTCTCTGGCACAGTACATTCAGATGGTGACTCACTAATATTATGTTCTTACCTGGCTTATTTCTGTTTTGTGTCTTTTTTGTACTGTGTTGGAAAATAAATGTGTTATCTATCTATCTATCTAACTATCTAATTAAACAATTGCCATGAAAAATTAATAGTTGAGTATTAATAAATTCTTTTTGAACCGTAAGGCCTCATATAGACATTCATATTTTCCACTGCACATAGACCATTTCTTTTGCCGGGCTCAGCAGTGTTGTATAGCTTACAATGATTGTGTCAATGAGTATATAATTACTGACGTTTGACTGTGTGTACATGCACCAGATACAACTCCAGTGTACAAAATAATGGTCCAGGTATTTATTGTACATCCTTCATTTATCAAGGTAATAATAAATAATAAAATTATTATTATTACTAGCCTATGTAGTGTCCCACTGCTGGGCAAAGGCCTCCCCTCTATCATGCCATTTGTCTCTGTCTTGAGCTATTGTTGACCAATTCTCAAGAAAAACGTTAAGGGTTCCCATCGCCTATGGGGCTAATAAAATATTGTGAATAAAAATTAAACAGGTACATAATATTACTAATACAAAAACACAATCATTTATCTTTATTTTTACATAATAATTTACTTTTTATTTATTTATTAAGCCCGTTGAAATCTATATTAAAATTGCAATGCACGATGGACCCTGCTGGGCCTGCATAGGTGCTTTCAGTGGGATAATGATCTGTAATTATATCTGCACTAGGTACCTGATTGCTTTACACAATAAACTTTTTTTTTATTTATTTCAATGCTCACAAAACAAATTACAATCGCTAAAGCACTTCAGTAACACCATAATGTATTGAGACTAGATTATCACTCTAAAACATGTGTGCACAGAATGATCATAAAATACAGCTTATACAAAACAATTGTTGCTAGTAAACATAAAAATAAATGAACTTAAAGAAACACAGTTAAAACTAATTTTGAGGTACCTAGTATTATAATAGTGCTGCTCTAGATATCCTTTTTAAATGTATCAAGCTTGACATTAAAAATCTCAACATTATTCATTCATTTAGTTCAGATTTTTTAGTATGTTATATGGACCAATTACTTAGTTTTCAAGTTGCTTTGGAATAACACTGTTATACATGTATAATAACACTGTTATACATATATAATAACACTGTTATACATATATAATAACACTGTTATACATATACAGGGTGTTAATTTGATTGCGTGCCATAACTTAAGGGGTAGTTCAGTAACGATAAAGGAACTAAAAAAAAAAATAAAAAAAAATCCTACTTATTTTTTTTTTTAACTCCATTGAAACTAAACTAACGCTGAGGGCAATGACCTTGAGTAATGCGCTATCAAAAGCGCGCGAAAGAGTTTCCGTTATGTATGTGCCTACCTTATCCACTGATACTGCGTACCACTGATGCTCCGTCCGGGTCATTGCCCTCCGCGTTAGGTAAGTTTCAATGGAGTTATAGTTTTTTTTAAGTAGGATTTTATTTATATTTTTTTTTGTGTTCCTTTAGCGTTACTCAAACACCCCCTAAGCTATGGCACGCAATCAAATTAACACCCTGTATAATAACACTGTTATTCCTAAGCTACTTGAAAAACTTGTGGTTTCTGGGCACCTAAAACTTATAAACTTTGTGTTTTTGGACCTTTACCTTATCTTTAATAAAAAAAAAACTTGTCAAGTGCGAGTCGGACTCGCATGCCGAGGGTTTCCGATATACATAATTTTTAGAACCAATAAAGTCCATTTTTAGAAACGCATAACTAAATTTGTTTGTAAAGGTTTGTTGCAGATTTCTAAAAAAACTGCTTCTTAGAGAAATCATTTTGTGTTTGCTGTAATATTTAAATAAACTTCTATCGACAATAATTTATTTATTTTATTTTGTTTTTTTTTTATGACAACAGACGGTCTTAAATAAAGTACTTATATTCTAAACCTGTATAACTCACGGACCTGTAGTGTCCACAAAAGATCTAAGTAGAATAACAACAATCGGACGAATAGTTAACTATACAGTATTATATTATGTGTGAATAAATCTACAACCACACCTAAGACTTAAGAAATTTTAGTTTTTAAAAATTTAGATTTTTCGCATTGTCAGAGATAAGTGGGGGATGGTACTTTTTGGAGCCCTTATGGTGCGACTTTGTCTGTCTGTCCGTCTGTCTGTCACACCTATATAAGGGCCAAGTTTTAAATTGTCGCTACTAGGTCGAGTTGGGTATCATATGAAAGGGCTTTACTTGTACATTCTAAAATATATTTTAGAATTTTTTTACTACTCTTAGTTTTCAAGTTATGATGAAAAATTACAAAAAAAATACCATTCCCCCCCTTATCTCCGAAGTTTGTGAAAGGAAAAATCTGAAATAACTACAGTCGATAGAAGTTTATATAAATATTGCAGCAATAATCAAACGATCTTTCTAAGTTTTACAGTGTTTTTAGAAATCTGCAAAAAACCTTTACAAACAAATTTGGTTTTGCGGTCCTAAATATGGACTTTATTGCTTCCAAAAATACTAAAGGTACCCTCGGTGCGTGAGTCCGACTCGCACTTGACCGTTTTTTAACATTTTTAGGGTTACGTACCTCGAAAGAAAAAAACGGAACCCTTATAGGATCACTTTGTTGTCCGTCTGTCTGTCTGTCTGTCAAGACCCTTTATCTCACGAACGGGTAAAGGTATAACGTTGAAATTAATATCATATATTAGGATCCATGAACCACACAAGATCTGAAAATTTAATTTTTTTACAAAGACGCAATCAAAAGATATGGCATTTTATGTCCTCATCTCCATACAAATAAAAATACAAAATCATTTATTTCTCAATTCCAAATAACATCAGTATGTCAAGAAAACAAAACATTTGAGAAAATGGCATGGGCACAGCTAGTGGCTGGTTTTAAGCCCACCCAGAGTCAAGAAGAGAGGGACCTATATAATAATAGTAAATAATAATAGTAATTAAGAAAGAAGCATTAGATAATAAGTCTTTTTACATACAAATTTAAAACAAAAGTAAGGAAAGGAAGAAACAGAAATGCATACAAAAATTATTGATATTAACAACATATTATGATGTATAGTCATTTCAAATAAAACTGTCAGCTATTGAATATATTATTTTTAAAAATTAAACCTACATAATCAAACCTAGTCCTAAAGGGACACCGCACATTTTCAAATTTAATTTGCATATTTAAAAGCAGACGTTTATAATTGATTTTGAAAGTACGTAGTGTTTTACAAGCTCGTATAGGTGGTGGAATATTGTTCCAAATTTTGGCTGCAGCCAACCGAAACGAACCATACATTTATTCAAAAATGCAAAACCTACAGGGTACTTCCCGTTGACCTAAAATTATGAAATTTGGCAAGAAGCTAGGTCTCACAGTACAAATAACGGGAAAAGTCTGAAATCATTATATATTACAACTTATCTCACAACTAATGGTAACCAATTGTGGTGAGCTCCCGTTTCAAGAACATTCATATAAGAGAGGGGTCAAGTTGGATGGTCGCTGAGGCGATTTTTGTTTTTGTTTTTTTGTTTTTGGGCGGGCACGTGAGTGGTTAAATAAGCAGCTTTAAACAGTTATTCTAAAGATTTTCCTTTAGAACGTCCTGTAAAAATTGCTCCGTCCATTTGTATGCCTTTATTAGTCATATAATATTGTTTTCACCTCCAAAGCTCGGAAACATTTGTTTTGTCGGTTAAATTCTGCGGCCAAAAGCGATTTTTGGCCCCTAGCGGGCAAAAGGTTTTTCTGCGGCCAAAAGCGATTTTTGGCCGCTAGCGGGCAAAAGGTTTTTGAAATCGAACATGATGCAGTATGGCAGACCTCCACGCTGCGGTACTGGCTGCTTCCTCGCATAACAATAGTTATTTGTTATGCAAGGCAGCAAAAGCGTTATTTGGCGTGAGTGCCTTGTATTGAAACCTGAGCAAGCGAAGGATTCTAGAATTGAAGTTCAAAAGAAGAATCCTGAGCGTAGCGAAGGTTTCAAGGCACGAAACGCAAAATAACTTTGCTGCCGAGCGAAACACAAAATTTTTCACCTCATTGAAGCGAGGAAATGTTAACATAATGCAAGAAAAGCAATTCAAAAATAAGAAACAATTGTTTAATGAATTACTCATACGTTTTAACGTAAGGGCATAATACCTACATAATGGTACTGACGGCAGCAAGCAAGTGGAAACATAACCAGTATAAGCTGAACCAGCGCTTCGCTACAAACCTCCGTAACCAGAGACCCGCTCAAGGTCAAAGAGTTTTCACGGACGAGTGGCCGTGTATAGATTAAGAATACTAGACATTAAAAAGGAAATCACTATAATTAAATTTATTATTATTTTTTGGACTGTTGTGCTTATGTTCGTGACTCTACCTATAAACTACTTGATAAATTTGCAGTACAAGGTTCATTTTCATTGGATTTCAATGTGGAGACAGAGGATAGGCCTTAGATTATGAATAACGGCAGCTTGGATAGGCAGTGGCAGGCAAATCTGGGCAAATCTATTTTGTATTGCGTCGATTTGAAAGGGCGAGTCCATTAATCTGGGCAAGAGAACAAAAAAAAACCGGCCAAGTGCGAGTCGGACTCGCGCACTGTGGGTTCCGTACCACCACATAAACATAATTGTATTAGTTGAAATTTCAGTAAGTTAATGTGCTAGATTTTTTGAGTCCGATACGCGCTTGACCAAATTTTATTATTTGTTGTTATTTTATAGCCTATGCCCTATAAACATACCAATTTTCAAGTTTGTAAGTGTTCCCGTTTTTAAATAGAACTAAAACAAAAATCGCCTCAGCAACCACCCAACTTGACCCCTCTCTTATATGAATGTTCTTGAAACGGGTGCTCACCACAATTGGTTACCATTAGTTGTGAGAAAAGTTGTAATATTTAATGATTTCAGACTTTTCCCATTATTTGTACTGTGAGACCTAGCTTCTTGCCAAATTTCATAATTTTAGGTCGACGGGAAGTACCCTGTAGGTTTTTCATTTTTGAATAAATGTATGGAGATGAGGACATAAAATGCCATATCTTTTGATTGCGTCGTTGTAAAAAATTGAAATTTTCAGATCTTGTGTGGTTCATGGATCCTAATGTATGGTATGAATTTCAACCCGATACCTTTACCCGTTCGTGAGATAAAGGGTCTTGACAGACAGACAGACAGACAGACGGACAACAAAGTGATCCTATAAGGGTTCCGTTTTTTTCTTTTGAGGTACGGAACCCTAAAAAACAAAAGCCAATCGAATTTTAAATTTAGTTTCATTATCAGCCAGTACCTTACCCACCAGGCATTCACTATTCATAATACTATTTGTTTCTTTCCTATAGCTGCATACCTCTTTCTCATCTTGAAAACTATAGTGCGTGGCTGGTTTTACAAGCGGCCAGTACTGCAGCAGGGTGGGTGGGGAGGTTTGCATACTACAAAATAAATAAGTACATCGCGTTCGAATTTCAAAAACCTTTTGCCCGCTAGGGGCCAAAAATCGCTTTTGGCCGCAGAATTTAACCGACAAAACAAATGTTTCCGAGCTTTGGAGGTGAAAATAACTAATATTTACAGATTTATTAAATAAACAACAAATGTTACAAATTTTCAACGACCATATCCCTTGGAGGAGCTACGACCGGTTTTGATAAATTTCCTTTGCACTGACTGTTTCCAAAATATTTTAAAGTATAAATGTACAGACTACCTACAATGTGGGTAGTACAACAATATTTTTACCAAAGCAATAAATAATTTCAAGACTAATTATGTACTTCAACGGATAAGCTCACGTTTTATATTGAACGGCTTAAGACCGACAAGTTTCGATCTTGTTAGAACATCTTCTTCAGGGAGGTCGGTAGTTTCGTTTTTTTTATAAGTCGTTTAGTAATAAAATTTCAAGACCGTATTTAATTTGACTGAAATCAGATTCTTCAGGTTTATTTATTTAATTTGCGGAAGAGTAACAGTTTATTTAAAGAAACCTACTACAATAAAGAAAGTGTCTTATATATAGTCACCTAATGATAAACGAACTTGAACTTGATCTGCGATAACGATTTTTACTTTGACATTGTTTATTTATGAATGACGTGTACATATAATGTGAATTTTGGACTTGTAATTTAATGTAGAAAATGGATTTGACATGATTTTATATTTTGGGGATATTTTATATATTGTAAACATTTTATATTTAATTTTTAGATATATTATTTTAATTTTCAATTCAATAGTTTTGATATCATTTATAAATTTTATTGTAATTAGCACACAGTTATGAATAAAAATGATTTGTTTTATGTTACAATTGAGCAAACGAGCAGGTGGGCCACCTGATGGTAAGTGATCACCACCGCCCATAGCACCCACTGTCTTATTAATGGCATATTTTGACACCAATAAGACAGCAAAGCGCGTTGCTCACTTTTAGAACTAAGATGGTATGTCTCAGTGCCGGTTATTTCACTGGCTCCCTTACCCTTCGAACTGAAATACAGCAGTGAAAACACTGCTGCTTTACGGCAGAAGTAGACAAGGGGGTGGTACTTCCCCAGACGGACTTTGCACAAAAGCCCTACCACTACTGATGATGAAACACCACTAAAAACCCATATCTGTCTATTTACAGCCTCACCATGAGTGCGAAGCCATCTGGTGCAAAGAGAGATGAAAAGACACCATCATCATCGCCGAAGAAAGATGATAAAGTGACCACATCCATCATAAAGACCAGGACGCAGGCGTCGTTCCTCAACACGAGACAGCTACGAAACAAAGATATTAGTCGTAAGAAGATATCGGAATTCACACAGCAGCTGATGAGGTAATAAAAGTCCTGATGAAAGCTTGCTAGGGTGCTATGATTTTACAGATAATATTTTTCGAAAATTAAATTTTAGCTTCTGTAAGCTCAATATCTTCCCAATCATTCTTAAAAAAATATTGAAAACTTGGATTTTTAATTCCTATAAAAATACAAAATTTTTTTTTACTGAAAATCGAGTTTACCTGAAATTCGCCATACAAAACGGCAATTTCATGGTTAAAGACCATTAAAACTCTTAATGAAATAGTGAACATAAATTTAGTATCTTAAGCACCCGTGTGGTGCGGGCAAAGAATAGTACCAACCCATCTCTACCCGTGGGTGTCGTAAGAGGCGACTAAGGGCTTATGAACCGGAGGATGTGCAGCAGAAGTGTATTGTACCATCAGTAAATTCAAATTCAAATTCAAATTTGTTTATTAAAATTTCATAACATAACAGTTTTTGAAAAACCAAAGCGTTATAAAAACAATTCAACAATAATTAATGACTAACTCCAGGTTAGTATAGTTGTCAATATTTAAAAAAAATATATATTAGTCAATATTTAAAAAAAAAATCATTAAAGTAATTTATAAAAAATCGTTAAGGTACATTATTATGTCAATAATTCTAATTTTAATTACAATTTATGGTTGTCACTCTTGCATTCATCTCGCATACTCGCTGGCATTCCCTCATCAGACATACAATCCCAGATGTAAACAAGTCACACTGTGGGCTTGCGATGAGCACAGAGTTGAGCAGGTTGGCGGCGCGGGCCGCGGGCGAGTGCTGGTGATGAGCGGTGCGGGCCGCGGGGACCGCCAGGGGGCCACACGCTCGCGGGCGCAGGTACATAGTGCGCTTCATGTCGGGTACAGCCAGTGAGAGGAACATGCTCACTAACAGTACACTGTCTATCTTATTGTTAACAATATTTATGACAAATTTGGCCAAGGCCAGAGATCTGCGCACTTCAAGTGACTGGTAACCCAGCTGACCCTGGATAAAGAGTGTAGGATACATGTACGGGTAATACGTGTACTCTTTTTTATACATACTCCTAAGAAACTTTTTCTGGACTCGCTCCAGCATAAGAATATATTTATCTTATTGTAGACGGGTAATAGTTATTCGGGTCCCTGCGATACAAGCTTTGCTTAGTGCAGGGTCCGCTGAGTAATTCTATAATCTAACACTTATTGTATAATCAATCACTGTAATTGTAAGTACTGTAATTCTTATGTAATAAACTTAAACTTATTCTTATTCTTATTCTTCATGGGGGCTCCATACTACCGAGTTCGTTTCTAGGATACTACGGACCAGGGCCGCGTAAAGGGTACGGGTCGCTGCAGGGTTCAGCGGAGCCGCGTTCCTTAGGACAAAGCCGAGACGGCGGTTGGCAGCGACGGTGACGTTCTGCGCGTGCTCGCGAAAGGTAAGTTGGGGGTCGAACAACACACCCAGGTCTCGCACCCGCTGGACGCGCGCTATGTCCACACCGCCCACCGTGTATTGGGACACGATAGGTTGTGTGGACCTAGTGAATGTCATCATCTCACATTTACTTGGATTAAAGTAAAGTTTATTTTGTATGCTCCATTCATGGACTGCGTTGATGTCACTCTGAAGCGCGTCACAGTGGGCTTGAGTTTTACACGGCATAAGCAGCTTAACGTCGTCTGCAAAAATTGTAATAGAGGATTTGCGAACTACCTCTGGTAAGTCGTTAATTAGAATCACAAACAGGAGGGGACCTAGGTTCGATCCCTGACTTATACCTGATCGGGTGTTGTAGGAATCAGAAAGATGTGAACCATACTTCACGTACTGTTTCCGGTCAGATAAATAGTTAGCAAACAATTTTAATAGTTTTGGAGTGAAACCCATAGCTCCTAACTTAAGTAGCAGTATATCGTTATGGACACGATCAAATGCTTTTTGGAAGTCTAGATAGATTATATCTACCTGGCCCTTATTGTCTAATTCACTTGAAATTTGATCGACTAGTTTTATTAGATTGGTGGCCACGGAACGCTTCGGAAGGAACGCATGCTGAGCGGGGGTAACGTACGGCATACACTGAGGTAAAATGCGTGCATGAAGTGTAGTTTCAAATACCTTAGCTAGAGCGCAAAGTATTGCGATAGGGCGATAGTTCTCGACCTTGGTTTTATCACCAGACTTAGGAATAGGTGTCACTCGCGACTTTTTCCAGATAGATGGATAGGTACCGGTATTCAATATAAGATTAAATATGAATAGTATTGGGTCAATTAACTCATCAACGCAGCCCTTTAATATGAAGGCTGGTATATTATCAGGCCCGGGAGAGGTACCTGGCTTAAGTTTAATGAGAGCACGACGTATGTCTGTGCGACTAAACGCGCGCACGTCGACGCGACGGCCGTCTGACGGGCCGGTGGCGCTGGCTCGGGCCGGGTCGAGCGCGGGGGCGTCCGGCAAGAACACGGAGCTGAAGTGCTCCGCGAACGCGCCAGCCGCCCCCGCCCCCGCCCCCGTGTACTCGTCCGTCCCCCGCGTCACGCGCGGCTCCAGACCGCCAGGGCTGCGAAGAGAGTTTACATATTGCCAAAATTCCTTTGGATTTTTACAAAGATTTACAGAAATTCTATTTGTAAAGTTAGAATGTGCTTTCTTTATATCTTCCTTGATTTGAGAACGCATTTTTTCAAAGTCCCTACGCGCTTGGGTATCTCCTGTTTGCTTCCAATAACGATGAGTTTCCGCTTTATTTTGAATAGCACGAATTATACTACTCGTGTAAAAGACTGGGTACACTCGTTGGGACGAATTCTTTCTGACTTTTTTGGGAATGCATTGGTCAAAAATCGAATATATTATTTTGTACAACTAATCTAACGCTTCATTTACCCCAGAAAAAGTATACAAAACACTCCAGTCTATGTCCCTAATCATACAGTAAAGTGCATAGTAGTCACCTTTCTGGAAGTTCCAGTCTTTTTCTATGGGGATGTTAGAGGGAGCAAGAGTTGTTACCTCCTTAGAAAAGCTGTACCCGACGCTCACGACTAAGGGTGGATGATGAACATCAATTCTGGTTATCACTTCGGCGGGCTCGGCGGCGCGCACACAGACCGCGCTGCTCAGCTCTGGGCTTGTCATCACCACATCGAGCACACGCTCGTTCAAATTCATCACTTGGTTATATTGCTCTAAATTACAAAGTGTGCTGAAACAGTTGAAATAATTGTTGGTATTACTACTAGCACTATATAAGTTTAAGTCACCAAAAATCTTAGAAGGCGAGTGCGCCAAACATACTTTTTCTACATTTTCGAACCACTTCATGTATGTATCATCACTGGACTTAGGCGGTATGTACATAAATGTGTGCGTTGTTGGTATGTGGCGGTTTGTTATAAATTGTTTTTAATTAGTATTTAGTTTTACGGTTTTTCTTATTTTATTTTTGAATTTATTTTTAAAATTTAGCCTGTTTGCTCTGTGACGAGAGAGAAGTTTACGGTTCTGGCAGAATATCAGCGCTGCAGTGCCGTTGCCGGTGCTGTATGCATTATGCTGAGCCAGCGCCTATACAATAGGCATACCACATACAGCATGCAAAAGGTCGGCTGTCTTCTTGATGTTACGCGCGACTAAAATGTGAAACTACCTAATCTACCTATTTATTTTGAGTTGTGTATGTTAATATTTGTAAACTCCTGTGATCTGTTTTATGTGTTATGTTTATTGAATAAAGGTTTTATCTATCTATCTATCTATCTACATAACGCACACGTAAATGTAGTGACCGCCGAGCTGGAGCTTGGCCCAGAGGTCTTCTCCGTCTTCTGTCTCGTAGCGTGAGAGGCGCTCAAGCACAAGCGGCGCGCGCGCAGCCAGCAGCACACCGCCGCCGTCGCGCCCGCACCGGTCGCGCCGCAGCACCGTCCACTCGCCGCCAGCGCCACACAGCTCGGCGTCAGTCACTGACCCGTCTAAGTTTGTTTCTGTAGCCGCGACTAAGTGCATGTCATGTGATAATAACAGATTAGTCCGCCACTCAAATAGCTTAGTTCTTAATACCTCACATTTTGGTAGTAGACGTTAAGCTTTGTTGTTTTTTGGTTTCTCTTGAGAATGTTGAAGTTGCTCTGTTCGCTCGAGACGAAAAAGCCAGCGTTCGGCACACAGTCCTTTAGGCCAAAAGTGCGGAGAGAGAAATTCTTCATATATGTCAGCCGGAACGCCAATTTTAAAAGAAGCGTACTCAGTATGACGTTTAGACGTTATCTTGATAGCGGAGTATAGGTCAGATTTTTTCTTTGAGTTAAGGTAGGTAATAACGTCATTTTCTGTAGTGTCGGGCCGTGCGCCCCATACATGTAGGTATCTAGACCTATCAGCAGCACAGAGCACTTCGCTCCAGTCTCCACTACACCGAACAACTTGCCTATTCGGTCGTTTATTTTGCTTTTTTTGTCGCTTACGTTGAACAAGTATAAACGGTTCTTCATCCTTATGGCTTAGTCCTAGGTCCCCGTTTCCACCGGTCCTGTTAGTTGGGGTCAGCAATGTTTCTGGTTCATGGGATGATGATTTCCTACATCCAGGTATTTGTTTAGGTGGCTGTCTTGCATTTTTGGTCGTCAATTGTTTTTGTACCGAAGTATGTTTACGCTTTCTCTTCGTCCTTTTCTGACTCGCCGGTACAGGTGAATCTTCCGTCTCGCTCGCACTTGTGGCAGTCAGGTATTCGTCATTCGCGGCGCGCAATTGCTTGCACTTGTCACATTTTATTTGTTTACCGTCACTTGACCGTTCAACTAGTAAAATCAATTTCGTTATTTGAGATTTTAGGGCACAAATCTCGTCACTTTGGGCACTAACTTTAGTTTCCAGGTTAGACAAACTAGTCTTTATCATCGCGGTATCGGTTTGGCGCACACCCGATGGCATTTTCACAAGAAAATCAATTTCTAAATCGGGAGCGTAGATTATCACAACCGTACGAGTCCGCGGCGGGGGGACGACCATTAACTGCGGTCACCATTAACAGCGGTCGCCAGCCGCAACGCTTACAAGCGTGGTGACTATGGTAAACATAACATCACGCCTCTTTCCCGTCGGGGTAGGCAAAGACCACAGTCCTCCACCTGCTACGATCTTAACATACTTCCCTTGCTTCCTGTACTTTCATCAATCCTTTCATACATGCTCGTCGGTTTAGGATACCTTTAACCTGGCCTTTATTCAGAACGTCCTGAATTTGGTCCTGGTACGTTCGCCTAGGCCTTCCCCTTCCAACGTTTCCATTCACTCTAGCCTGGTAGATCTCTTTCGTCTGTCTTCGTTCATTCATCCTCTCTACATGACCAAACCATCTCAGCATCCCATTCTCGATTTTGGTCACTACGTCTTCTTTTACGCCACACCGTTCTCTTATCACACTATTTCTAATCCTGTCACTCAATTTAACACCAATCATACTCCTTAGCGCTCTCATTTCCACTGCATTAATTCTACTTTCATGCTTCTTCTGCCATACCTAGCTTTCACTGCCATACATCAGTGTTGGTACTAAAACACCCCTATGAACACCAAACGAGCCTTGTGAGACACCTTCTGACTCCTCATATGGTAAATCCCCTCTAAAATACCACGCGCTTTAGCTGGAGTTCTGGAGGGAGCTCGCTGTCCAGCAGTGGACGTTTCATGGGATGCTATGATGATATGATATTATTATTATTGTATTATGTTGTAATTAGGGTTCCGATACCAAAATGGTAAAAAAAAGGAACCCTTATGGTGCCGCTCTGTCTGTCCGTCTGTCTGTCACACCTCTATATCTCAGCAACCACTTACGCTATCGAGCTGAAATTTGGAATAGTTTTAGAATATAGTTGCCCAACTTAATTGCACATGAAAATTTTTTGAAAAAAGTATGATTATTAATGTAAAGGGGGCCAAAATAGGGGGGGCCAAATTTCAAATTGTCGCTACTAGGTCGAGTGGGGTATCATATGAAAGGGCTTTACTTGTACATTTTAAAATATATTTTTGTATTTTTTTAAGTTTCTTAGTTTTCAAGTTATGATGAAAAATGTCAAAAAAAATACCATTCCCCCCCCCTTATCTCCGAAGTTTGAGTAAGGGAAAATCTGAATTAATTACAGTTGACAGAGGTTTATGTAAACTTTACAGCAAAAATAAAACGATCTTTCTAAGTTGCACAGTTTTTCAGAAATCTGCAAAAAACCTTTACAAACAAATTTAGTTTTGCGGTCCTGAAAATGGACTTTATTGCTTCCAAAAATACTATAGGTATATCGGAACCCTCGGCGCGCGAGTCCGACTCGCACTTGACCGGTTTTTTTTTTATTTGTCTTTTCTTTGTGTAATTATTTTTATAACTATTTATTCGTTTGTCTAATGTAATTAATATTGCTTCTGTATGTATTGTGGGCTCAAAATCATCTCTATGTTGTGCCCATACCTCTTACATACTTTTTTTACTGTGTATGGTCTTACTCTTGATCTCGCGATCTAGCCTGAGGACAGACTTGAGATCGACGATAGTAAGAGCTTGCCCAAAATAAGCCTATTCACTCGCGACTTAAATAGATTCGGATTTTGTTTTTTAATTGAATGTGTTTTTCAATGTGCTTTTGAACGGAAGTAAATGATAAAAAAAAACACTATGATCCATTTTCCAACGCTTGCCAACACATTTTGCAGCCGTGAAACTAAAACCAGAGTATATTTACATACATACATAACATCACGCCTCTTTCCCGTTGGCGTAGGCAGAGACCACAGTCCTCCACCTGCTACGATCTTGACATACTTCCCTTGCTTCCTGTACTTTCATCAATCCTTTCATACATGCTCGTCGGTTTAGGGTACTTTTAACCTGGCCTTTATTCAGAACGTCCTGAATTTGGTCCTGGTATGTTCGCCTAGGCCTTCCCCTTCCAACGTTTCCATTCACTCTCGCCTGGTAGATCTCTTTCGTCAATCTTCGTTCATTCATCCTCTCTACATGACCAAACCATCTCAGCATCCCTTTCTCGATTTTGGTCACTACGTCTTCTTTTACGCCACACCGTTCTCTTATCACACTATTTCTAATCCTGTCACTCAATTTAATACCAATCATACTCCTTAGCGCTCTCATTTCAACTGCATTAATTCTACTTTCATGCTTCTACTGCCATACCCAGCTTTCACTGCCATACATCAGTGTTGGTACCAAAACACTCTTATGAACAGCCAAACGAGAGTATATTTCACGGAAAGAATAACATTGTTTTACAAACTTGTTTTTTCTGCCAGCTTTAACCGATGGCTTTTAGCTGCAAAATGTGGTGGTAAGCGTTGGAATAAACGAAAAAAAGGGATTGTAATCACTTTTCGATTAATAACTATTAAAGCAGTTAAGCTTGCAAAGGTCCGTGGATCGTAACCACGCTCTGCTACCATTTTAAAGCTGTTAAGCTTGCAGAGTTCGTAGAAATGAAACAAAATAATATTGGGTAAAAATATGTAAATATATTTAAAAGATTGACAACAAACAACACAATAGACAAAGATTTCGGACTTACTTGCTTCGCTCGGAATAAATACCTTACTAATTTATTTTACATTGCGATAGCATCTGCCAACATTTCCCACATTTAAATATCACATCATCAATGATAGCTAGGAAATATTCAAAATAACCCGTCAAATTCATACTTCACTACCTTGTGACAAATTATTTCTTTAATACTCCTTCTATTACCCTTATTTTTCTGTGACAACTTTATAATGTTACAATTTCAATTATGTTGGAAAATAAATGTGTTATCTATCTATCTATATAACAAGAGCTTGGAACAAGAATGGCAAAAATAATAGTAAAAACTAAACCAAAAACATAATACAAAGTAAATTGCCTACTATACATTCTCCTTCACATAAACTTATTTATTATTGTTATAGTCCTATGAAAGAGAAGAGCACAAAAGTGTCACAGACTAAAAACAAGAAGAGTCCGAAAGAAAAGAAGGAGAAAGATAAAGGGAAAGGAAAAGGGAAGAAGACGGCTGCGGTGAGCAAAGTTATACTTGATGTCCAGAAGGAAGCCAAGAGTAAGAAGCGAAAGATAGTTACCGGAGCCAAAGGTTGGTACTCAATTTTAATAATATGGTTCCGATACCAAAATGGTAAAAAAAGGAACCCTTATGGTGTGACTTTGTCTGTCTGTCTGTCACACCTGTACATCTCAGCAACCACTCATGCTATCGACTTGAAATTTTAGAATATGGTTACCCAACTTAATTGCACATGAAAGAATTTAAATAAAATTATGTTTATTAAAGGGGGCCCAAATAGAGGGGGCAAAATTTCAAATTGTCATTCCTAGCTCGAGTGGAGTATCATATGAAAGAGCTTTAAAATATTTTAAAATATATTAGTACAAACATTTTAAAATATATTTTTGTATTTTTTACGACTTAGTTTTCAACTTATCGTGAAAAATTACAAAAAAAAATACCATTCCCCCCCCTTATCTCCGAAGTTTGTGAAAGGAAAAATCTGAATTAATTACAGTCAATAGATGTTTATGTAAGTATTACAGCAAAAATAAAACGATTTTTCTAAGTTGCACAGTTTTTTAGAAATCTGCAAAAACCCTTAACAAACAAATTTAGTTTTGCAGTCCTAAAAATAGACTCACTGCCAGACAGACAAAGTCGCACCATAAGGTTTCCTTTTTTTTCCATTTTGGTATCGGAACCCTAAAAATCATGGAGATCGGAAAGTATTTACATACATGAAGTGCCATCTCCATCCCGGAGGTCGCCGACCATATGTCTATATGTCTTCTTATCTTCAGTCATGCGAATTAACTTTGCTGTGCTCTCTACTTCCAACCAGCCTCTTATATTTTTCGTCCATGATATTCGTCGTCTGCCTCGGCCTCTTTTTCCTTCTATTTTTCCCTCAATGATTAGTTGAATAAGACTGTATTTGTCATTCCTGTAGATGTGACCAAAATATGCCGCTTTCCTTCTTTTTATAGTCGATACAACTTCCATTTTTTTGCCCATGAGTTCCAAAACCCTTACATTGGTTATTCTGTCTGTCCACTTAATTTTGAGTATTCGTCTGTAAATCCACATTTCGAAGGCATCAAGTTTTTTAATTAAGTTCTGTTTCAAGGTCCAGCTTTCAGAGCCGTACATTAATATAGGAAGAATGTAACATTTCGCCATCTTCCACCTCAGTTTTAGATTAATTTTCCTGTTTGTAAACACCTTCTTCATCTTCTGAAAGGTGTTTCTGGCTGTTTCAATTCTTATACGGACCTCTTTCTCTGATTCCCAATCTTCATTTAAACAGCAACCCAAATACTTATAGTGCTTAACTCTTTCTATGATTTCATTATTTAAAAATATTGGTGCTGTTGATGTAATAGTTGGATTTTTAGAGATGATCATGTGTTTGTTATATAAATAACTGTAATATAATCTTGAGTAATGTATTTATTTTATGTATTATATCTACTCGTATGTATTATTTTTATGTACTTTATAAGTAAGTTTGTAAATTTTTATGTATGCCTTATAAGTATATTCGTAGTATGTAGTTTAAGTAGGTTTATCTCTATTTTATATTACACTGTATTTTAAAATTTGTTTTAATTTAAATTGTATTTTAAACTTTCTGAACTCGTTTATTAATGCACATCCTTGTGCCCGCTTCAATGACATTCTTCCACACCTGATAGGTTGGCTGGAAGAGATCTCTTAAAGAGATAAGCTCGCCTTTGTAAACAATTTTCATTTGAAAACTTTATGTTATTTGTGCGCAATAAATAAAGAATATATATTATTTAATAATAACAATTTAGAACACATTTAATAACAAATGTAATATAATTTTCTGCATTTTTTTTGTGAATGTACTATTATTGTCAATATGTACTCTTTTGTCTGCAATAAAGATATTTTATTTTTATTTATTTACTATCTACAGCAGTGATGAAGCCAGCCAAGCGAGCCCGATCCCCGGAGCCTTCCCTGGAACATTCTCCTAAGCGTTCACTGAGTGTTCAGGAGCTGATCATGCAATGTGAGGAGCAGAGCCTCAGTGAAGAAGACTTCATGGCCATCCTCACGGCGGACAGTCCTGTCTGGTGGGAGCACCCTCCTTCCGACCTCTACTGTGAAGGTACGTTACCCCGCCTTGAATTAAGTGCTGCAATCTTTTATTTTTTGTATTATCAATCGGCTTACTCTTGACCTCGATCTAGTCTTCAAGACAGAGATGAGGTCGACGATGGAACGAGCTTACCCAGAAGAAGCCTATTCACTCGCGGCTTGAATAGATTCGGGTTATATAAACTCGGGAACACAGACGCAGGCAGAGAATTCCACTCTTTAGCCGTGCGCATTATAAAAGATGTTTCAAAGCGCTTTCTGCGAATGTGTGGAATATCGTATCACATCTTGTGGGTTGTAAGATCGGTGAACGACCTCACAAACTCTGGTTGTTAAGCTGCCAAAACCCACCGGTTTAGCTAACTACTACGTCCATTGTAGCTCGAATCAACGGCATAACGTGCCTTCCGAAGCACGGAATCTCTTATTCGGAAAATTAGGTGTTTCATCCTACAATTTCACTTAACCAAATGAACTGGAACTGGGTAAGTAGCATAAAGTCATGAAGGTAGGGCTTTTGTGCGAAGTCCACGCGCTTTGCTGTCTTATTAGTATCAAAGTATGTCACTAATTAGACAGTGGGCGCTATATGGGCGGTGGAGACTACTTACCATCAGGTGGCCCACCTGCTCGTTTGTTCATTTGTAACATAAAAAAAACCGGGTCTGGCCACGCGCAGTATAGGGTTCTGATTAAGTATTTCACAACGTTCATAACATAAAAATGTTACCTCTTAATGCTCAGCGAGGTCCTACCGCCTGATTGCTATTGCTTTTTTTTATTTTCAGTTTTTCGGCTTTATGCAAAATGCAAATAATGTGAGTTTGCAAAGATCGTTTTTCGATTTAGGGATCCGTTTGCGAAATATTTAGCTTGAAAGCTCAAGTGTCCCCCCACCCCTGCCAGCTATACGGTAGTTATTGGAAATGTGAAAAAACCGGCCAAGTGCGAGTCGGACTCGCGCACTGAGGGCTCCGTACAAATCTGTACGTATATAAGTAAAAGTTATGGTATTTTTATTACAAAAAAACTTTATTATGTGATGTAAGTAACTAAAATTTATATTTGAATTGATTGAATGAAAGGTAAATTGGTCGGTTTACGATTTATGACGTATTAAAAAAAAAACTACTTGCTACATCTCGTTCAAACCAATTTTCGGTGGAAGTTTGCATAGTAATGTACAACATATATTTTTTTTTGTTTTATTTTTCTCTTATTTTAGAAGTTACAGGGGGGGGACACACATTTTACCACTTTGGAAGTGTCTCTCGCGCAAACTATTCAGTTTAGAAAAAAATTATACTAGAAACCTCAATATCATTTTTGAAGACCTATTCATAGATACCCCACACATATGGGTTTGATGAAAAAAAAAATTTTTTTGAGTTTAAGTTCCAAGTATTGGGAACCCTAAAATTTATGATTTTTTTCTATTTTTGTGTGAAAATCTAAATGCGGTTCACAGAATACATGTACTCACCAAGTTTCAACAGTATAGCTCTTATAGTTTCGGAAAAAAGTGGCTTTGACATACGGACGGACAGACAGACAGACAGACATGACGAATCTAAAAGGGTTCCGTTTTTTGCCATTTGGCTACGGAACCCTAAAAATCACAGTAGTAGTATATTTGATGAATGTAAAAGGAAAACTATCACATCTAAGCAAAACGCGCGGTTCTTTGAAGGGGAATTACCGAGTCACCACGCTTGTAAGCGTTGCGGCTGGCGACCGCTGTCGTTGGTGACCGCAGTATGTAAGATGGTACGTTACACAGAAGGATGCTTCTAATTTGAAATAATTAAAAATAAAAACTCAAGGATTATTTATTTCTATTTGTTTAGGAATATATTTTACCATATTACAAGCTTACGAATATATTGAGCCCATCCTCCGGTTCATAAACTCTTAGTCGCCTCTTACAACACCCACGGATAGTGATGGGTAGGTTCTTTGCCGGCACCACACGAGATAAGGCCATCAGGAGGGTCTTAACTTTATAATCAATATATATTATAAAAGAAAGTGTACAATGTGCGTGCCGCTAAAACTCAAAAATGAGTCCCGGTAGGATCAAAGCAATTATATGGTGTGGTAGCCCTCTATCTAAAGGGCGTACTTTTAAAGATATAAGGGCTGGAAGTTTCGACCTCTAGAAATTTATTAAACAGTCCAGAACTTTTGGGAGTATTCGAGAGCATTCCACAACATTCCAAAATGTTTTAGAATGTTCGGTAACATCCAAGATCATTGTGGAAGATTCCAGAACACTCAAATGTTGTGGAATATTCTGGAACATTGTGGACCTATTGAAGCTTTTTTGTATGAGTGAGGCTACCTATTGATAGGGATATAAAAAATCAAGATCTGTCGTGGGTTCGAACGTTCTAGAACGTTCTGGAATGTTGCGGAATGTTCGGGAATAGTCTGGATTGTTCGGGAATATAGAGCGAAGCCGGGTACTCCAGCTAGTATAAGTATAATGTAACTAGGTAGTTTAAAGCGGTTTCTTATTTTACAGATGCCATCTTCTCAAGTTCAGAAGAAGAAAGACACTTCCAGGAATTCCGAAATTGCTTAAAACAGAACAGGACTAAGAGCCCCGAAAACAAACCAGAATCAAGCATGTCCATACCAGAGGTCAAACATACCGATGAGAAGTTCTTGAAGAAACAGAGCAAGCTAGAGAATCTTCTTGGCAACATTAAGAACAAACTGACAGACAAGGAAACCCATCGAAACAAACGCAAAACACAAAACATCAGACGTTTCATAGATAAAGGTAAAGAAGATATTGAACACAATGCTGATATAAAAATAAAACAAGAAAACGAATTCGAGAAGATAAGAAAGAATAAAACACAATCAGAGAGCACGTCTTCTTCAGATGATATGTTCACCGGCCTTCAGAATGATGAAATTCTTAAAGATCTAGAAAATATGGATATTCCAATTGAAAATAATGATGTACAGGTCGTGGAAAGTGAGAACCAAACTGAAGCTCAATCGGAGGCTTCTTTAGAATCTAATGAAGTAAATTTGAATAACGAAGCAACTAAAGCTAGTGACGAAACCAAAAACAGTCCGAATAGTGCATCTATTAATAATTCGACTAAATCAAGTGATGTACTTAAGATTTACTACATAGACGCTACAGATAAAAAAAGTCTACTAAAACCAATTAATAATAAATCTAATGGAAGCAAATCAAAATTTACTATTACAAGTATAGAACAGGTGAGCAGTACATCAACCTCACCTAAATCTAGAGACACGATCGATAATGTCAGCCTCTTGTCCAATCACGAACCAGATACAATATCTGATACAAATATACAAATTATTGACAAAAAAAGCATGGATCAAAAAGCAGATGAAAAATCAGATCATGAAATGAAAAATTCTGAAAATAAAGAAAAATTAAACGTAAAAGAGATATCTCTAGACGATAAACGTAAAGAAGATAAAAGTAAACCAAAAACTAAGAATCTTAATAAACAACAGCTAATGACAGTATACAAAATAATAACAAATGATGAATACAGGCAAAAATACATAGAAAACGTCAAATCTGGATCTGAAGCATCCAACACCAAAGAACCAATAAGCTCTTTAAATTTCAAAACAAATGTAGAATCATTAATTGAAAAAGGCGTAAATAAGACTTATAGTAAACTAAAACCAAAAAATATATCTGTCGATGAAAGTAATGTCAAAAACTCTGAAGATATACTTTTAAAAGCCAATAATAAAGATAAAGAACAAAATTTAAAAGTAACAACCAATCGTGCAAATGAAAATAACATTTCAAATGTAAATAAAGTTAATGTAAAGGAAGGTAAAATCATAAATGAAGAAAATCAAGAACGAAGAAATCATAAAATCATGGTCATAAATGAAGTTGATGCAAATGAAATTAATGTAAATGTTAATAAACTTGATCGAAAAGAAAATAAAACTGAGCATGAAAATAAACTAGAAAGTAATGAAGACAAAGTAACAATTGTGAATAAACCAGATCCAAACGAAACAATAAGTAAAAATGATAATCATTGTGATTTAAACGAAAATAAAACCACAAATCTAAATAAACTAGATCCAAATGAAAATAAATTAGATAATTGTGGAATCAATGCAGATAAGGAACAATCGTTGCATATAGCATCAGATGTAAAAAGTGCAAAATATTGTATGAAATGTTCATCAATATTTGAAACGGCAACATGCAGCTACTGTGCTAAGAAAAAAAGCAATGACTCTATCAAAGCTCCGTCGTCTAAAGTTAACACTGTTTAGTTTTAGTTTTTAAAACATTTCATTTTTTGGATATCTATAAAAACGCAGAGCTGCCCGCTTAGCACGCTGCAGTTGTCAGTTTATCTAGGCCCATAGATTAAAGACTTTAAGCATGGTCACGTTTTTTTGACATCCGAGCAGAGCGACACATTTTGAAAGACAAGGACGGCTACATGTACTAGTGTATAAAGCTATCTCTGTCTAAAATATCAAAAACGTAATTTGTGCATTTGCTAAACATTTTCCTTCACTGACATTTCTTCACGCTTGGAGGTGATAGATTAGATGACATAATTCCTCAAATAAAGTGGCATTTCCCCGACATATATTTTCTCACAGGAGGCGTGCTATGCGGGCAGGAATACACATTTATGTTGAAACTTAGGTTAAAAATAATATTCAACATTTTCTCAATCAATTAGTTAGGTGACTGTTGAAATGGTGAGTATAAAAAACATGGTTGCCTGGGCGCAACCTGACACGTTTTGTACAGTTAACAATATTTTTTTTACCAAATCGTATACTAAGTAAGTACGTAATTCATGGAAAAGTACTAATTAAGAAGTACGGTCAACCGCTTGTCGGTAGAAACTTTTTCAACTCTATTACCACGCCATAAGGTCCAAAAGTGTTTCTACCGATGTGCGGCTGTGTGTACCAAAACCAACAGAATTGTCTTGCTCAGTGAGTTGACTTAACCTAAAAATTAAATTGCAACTCCTTAAATTACCGGGTTTAGGCAAGGAAACTTTGGTTGGTTATTTTGGTACACTCAACAGCACATCAGTAGAAACACTTTTGGACCTTATGGTGTGGTAATAGAGTTGAAAAAGTTTCTACCGACAAGTGGTTGACCGTACATATTAATAAGTAGGGGAGACCGGGTACGATTGAACCAGGGCATGATTGAAACATTGCCATTTTCTCAATAACCATAGTAACTACGCATATGACGAAACACTCGTGGGTCAATCGGCCATCTCCGGAAGTTTAGACAGTTACGCTCGAGCCTAAGATTTTCGCGCAAAAAAGTAAATAACTTGCATGATATAACTTTTGTCATAAATCTGATATACTTATCTTACAGTTATTGTTTTTATTTTAGAGTGTCAGTTTGTTATTGTGGAGTGGATTTTTCACAATTCTTGATTTGAATTGAAGTTGATTAAGAATAAATTTTGACTTTGAAGTAAAAAATGCTGGCTGGGGACGATTAAACCACATCGTCTGGGTACTGTTGAAACGTTTCAAACGTCCTCGTGTTTCGATCGTCCCCAGATTATTATAAGTTGTTAGGTGGTCGAAGAGACAAAACTGTAGTTCCTCATCTGATTTTTTTAGTTTGAATAGTTGAATAATATGAAACGTTAGTAAAATATGATTTTAGAACAGATTTTTTTTTATTTTAAGCGATTTAGGTGACAATATAGGTGACCTATGTCAGATTTTTAAAATGCCACTTCCGTAAAAATTATGTTATGGTTGAAACATTGTTATAGTTGAAACACGCCCTTTTGTATGAGATAAGAATATGTGTTTTACTACGATTGTATGCCGTTTTAGCTTAATATCACATTAAAACCGTGTGTATTTAACATATTGGAACTAGTTAGTATAACTGAGATCTCTAAAAGAAACTCATAAAAAAATATCCTGCTTTTAAATTTGAAAACGTGTAAACGATCATAAATTTTGATATGTTTATGCCAGGATTACCAGTTTTTTACAACCTTATCGAATACTTTTATTGAGTCAAGATTGACTGTAGTTCGTTGCAAAACTTGTTTTGTTTCGATATTATTAAGAGTGTTTCAAACGTCCACGAGGACTGTTTCAACCGTCCCTAGTTCGGGGTCAATTGAACCTTTTTTGTTTGAGACACAACTATTCTATAAATTGTATTTCATAGCCAGTTTACTATCCTTTAAGCCATGTTTACACCCGATCTTTAAATATTAAAGATGGCTCCACTACACACAATTGAAGCGAAACTGTTTCAATTGTACCCGGTCTACCCTACTTATGCATGTATTATGTACAGAGCGTCTATCGTAGTCAAAATGATCTGTAGTGAACAAGTTCAATTTCATATACGCCACTAGAATTGTCATATACTCGTACACTCACCGGCAGAAATAACCGGCCGGTCTGTTTTCTGTCGTACATTTTCATACAAGTAAGGGATCAAATGAAGCGTCAATATATTTCCTAAACGAAACAAATATCCGTGAATAAACAGTGAGATCATTAAATAAGGTGTCTGACTACCGATTTTTTAAGATTAGACCTGTGCACGGTATCCAGGAAATTCCGTGCATCTTTCAGAAAAAAAATATACGTCATTTTGTCAGAAATCTCTTACATTTTGCGAATTAAAATGTTTTAAGAGTCGCACGGGTTTTCTTCAACATTTTAGATATACCTACCTTATCTTTGACAATATTGTTAATAAGGTTCTTATCTGAAGACCTCATCAACCAGATTTGTATTTTTATTCAATTTAGGTAAGATATTGACGTTTCGTTTACCCCCATATTTGTATGAAAATATATGAAAAAAACAGACCGGCCGGTTATTTCTGCCGGTGAGTGTAGTTGCAAGCACCCAAAGTGTTCAAAATATCTTGGCAACATAGTTTTAAATTTTATGTTCGCGGTCGTCGCCGTCAAATTCAATCAATCACATTGCATGGGTCAATTACATTGTGTTTAATCGGACAGTCATAGTTTACCAGGTGTGCGTTTCACGTGTCAAATTTCAAAATAGTTAAAACTAAATTCCTCAAAAACGCAGGTGTGTGGATGTCCGCCAATATTTTTTGTATCTTTTAGAGGACGCTTCTTATCATCAGTCAAAGAGGCAGATATGAGCAAATCATAAGCTTCCACTCAAGTCCTAATAGACTGACAGACAGTTGCACAAAGCGTCTTTAAGTCAAGAGTAAGCCCATTGACAATAAAAAAAACCGGCCAAGTGATTTTAAAAACTCCGCGACCCCTCTTTTATAGAAAAGTTCTTGAAACGGGAGCTCACCTTAGTTGGTTACTATTAGTTGTGAGAAAAAATGGAATATTTAATGATTTTAGACTTTTCCCTTTATTTGTACTGTGAGACCTAGCTTCTTGTCAAATTTCATAATTTTAGGTCAACGGGAAGTACCCTGTAGGTTTTGCTTTTTTGCATAAATGTATGGAGATTAGGACATAAAATGCCATATCTTTTGATTGCGTCGTTGTAAAAAAATTAAATTATCAGATCTTGTGTGGTTTATAGACCTTAATATTCGTTATCAATTTCAACCGTATACCTCTTCTCGTTCGTGAGAAAAATTGCCTTGACAGACAGACGGCCAACAAAGTGATCCTATAAGGGTACCGTTTTTTTATTTTGAGGTACGGAACCCTAAAAAAAGAAAAAAAAAGCTCCTTTAAATCTATTGCTGTCACTTTCTTAATCAGAAAAACAGAAAGAGTCGGCAATAGACTTAAAGGAGATTTAACTTTAAATATGTTTTGTGCAACTGGCGGTGAAAGTGTAATAGTCCCATGTAAATACCTAATTAAGAAGTAAGTACCTAGGTATAGTATAAGACTATTTGATGTATTTTTAAATTAAGTTTATGAAGTGGTTCATACATTATAAAATACGGTATATAAGTACAAAAGTTGTTTTTTTTCTTGGGGTCCGTACCCAAAGGGTCCAAACGGAGTCCCATTGCTGTCTTTCACGTGTCCGTCCGTCCGTCCTCCGTCTGTCACAGGTTTAAGGCGACTCCTCAAATTAGAAGCTACGCGATCGTCAATGCAAATATCGACCTTATTAACACACAAATAGCGTTAACATAAGAGTGCTCTTCAATGTGGCTGTTACGACCAACGATGAGACGGAATTTTGACAAAAATGAGGAAAAACTTACTTTTTGGTATGATATATATAATATAACAGATTTTTAAAAAATCGTATGTTGCTATGTATGTTCTATTTAAATAATAAGGGTTTTTTGTTCCTGCTCGTTTACCCACTTGTGATATATATAAAAAAAACCGGCCAAGTGCGAGTCGGACTCGCGCACCGAGGGTTCCGTACCACCACATAATCATAATTGTATTAGTTGAAGTTTCAGTAAGTTAATGTGCTAGATTTTTTGAGCCCGACACGCGCTTGACCAAATTTTATTGTTTGTTGTTATTTTATACCTTATGCACTATTAACATACCAATTTTCAAGTTTGTAAATGTTCCCGTTTTTAAAATAGAACTAAAATAAAAATCGCCTCCGCGACCATCCAACTTGACCCCTCTCTTATTTGAATGTTCTTGAAACGGGAGCTCACCACAATTGGTTACCATTAGTTGTGAGAAAAGTTGTAATATTTAATGATTTCAGACTTTTTCCATTATTTGTACTGTGAGACCTAGCTTCTTGCCAAATTCCATAATTTTAGGTCAACGGGAAGTACCCTGTAGGTTTTGCTTTTTTGCATAAATGTATGGAGATGAGGACATAAAATGCCATATCTTTTGATTACGTCTTTGTAAAAAATTTAAATTTTCAGATCTTGTGTGGTTCATGGATCCTAACATATGGTATTAATTTCAACCTGATACCTTTACCCGTTCGTGAGATAAAGGGTCTTGACAGACGGCCAACAAAGTGATCCTATAAGGGTTCCGTTTTTTTCTTTTGAGGTACGGAACCCTAAAAAACGGTCAAGTGCGAGTTAGACTCGCGCGCCGAGGCGTCTGATATACCTTTAGTATTTTTGGAAGTAATTTAGTCCATTTTTAGGACCGCAAAACTAAATTTGTTTGTAAAGGTTTTTTGCAGATTCCTAAGAAACTGTGCAATTTAGAAAGATCGTTTTATTTTTGCTGTAATATTTATATAAACTTCTATCGACTGTAATTAATTCAGATTTTTCCAATCTCAAACTTCGGAAATAAGGGGGGGAACGGTATTTTTCTGACATTTTTCATCATAACTTGAAAACTAAAAGTTGTGAAAAAATACAAAAATATATTTAAGAATCGACCTAGTACCGACAATTTGAATTTTTCCCCCCCCCCCCCTATTTGGCCCCCTTTAAATTAAAAATCATATTTTTTTCTTAATTTTTTTACGTGCATTCCAATTTTCAAGTCGATAGCATGAGTGGTTGCTGAGATATACAGGTGTGACAGACAGACAAAGCGTCACCATAAGGGTTCCTTTTTTTACCATTTTGGTATCGGAACCCTCAAAAACGAATGTACCAAATGTAATCCTTGAACTGATGTTACATATATTTTTTTCAACTTTTCTTACCCATAAATGCCCATTTCAATTCAATTCAAATAATTTATTTCAGATAAGAATCCATATAATTTGTTAGTACCACTTAATCTATGTTAGTTTTATCATAAAATGTCAAAAAGTTCAGTATCAACCATAGACATAGAAGCTGCCGTTATTCATAATCTAAGGTATCAACACACTCTCCTTTATAAATCTGTGAGTATCAATAAATCATGTCAAATATAAAAAAAACAACCGGCCAAGTGCGAGTCGGACTCGCGCCCTAAGGGTTGCGTACCATAAGATATACTAAAAGCTTTTGCTCTTTGATTTTAAAATCTCCGCGACCATCCAACTTGACCCCTCTTTTATAGAAAAGTTCTTGAAACGGGAGCTCACCTTAATTGGTTACTATCAGTTGTGAGAAATATTTAATGATTTTAGACTTTTCCCTTTATTTGTACTGTGAGACCTAGCTTCTTGCCAAATTTCATAATTTTAGGTCAACGGGAAGTACCCTGTAGGTTTTGCTTTTTTGCATAAATGTATGGAGATAAGGACATAAAATGCCATATCTTTTGATTGAGTCATTGTAAAAAAATTAAATTATCAGATCTTGTGTGGTTTATAGACTTTAATATTCGTTATCAATTTCAACCTGATACCTCTTCTCGTTCGTGAGAAAAATTGCCTTGACAGACAGACGGACAACAAAGTGATCCTATAAGGGTACCGTTTTTTTATTTTGAGGTACGGAACCCTAAAAAAAGAAAAAAAGCTCCTTTAAATCTATTGCTGCCACTTTCTTAATCAGCAAAACAGAAAGAGTCGGCAATAGACTTAAAGGAGATTTAACTTTAAATATGTTTTGTGCAACTGGCGGTGAAAGTGTAATAGTCCCATGTAAATACCTAATTAAGAAGTAGGTAAGTACCTAGGTAGGTACAGGGTACAGGGTACTTACCCTGTAGGGTACAGGGTACTTACCCTGTAGGTTTTGCATAAATGTATGGAGATGAGGACATAAAAAGCCATATCTTTTGATTGCGTCGTTGTAAAAAATTAAAATTTTCAGATCTTGTGTGGTTTATGGACCTTAATATTCGTTATCAATTTCAACCTGATACCTCTTCTCGTTCGTGGGAAAAAAGTTCTTAACAGACAGACGGACAACAAAGTGATCCAATAAGGGTTCTGTTTTTTTATTTTGAGGTACGGAACCCTAAAAATCAATTCATAACTACCCTATCAGAGTGCCAATTCAGTGACTGTATAGGACACTCGCACTTACCGCCTATCACCTTCAGAATGCTGTTGGTACTCCCACGCACCCTGCTCATCAGGGAAGCCACTTTTTTCCGCATTATGGCGTGGAAGCCATAGGTGCGCGCTTCCGCAAACATACCTGATGCGCTACAGTACGAGTAGCGATGAAGCCCCAACACCATTCTGAAGGAGTTATTTTATTATATTGAACGCGCAGGGCACTGTACGTTTTCTGCTTATATATGATCCAGAGACTGCTGGTGTAAAACGATTGACAAAAAGATTTGAACAATGCAATCTTAACCTGATCAGTACAACGAGCAAATCTCCGAATCAGCATTTTGCTTCTAACCGCCAGTGCCCTACGCTCCCGTTCAATATCGGCATCATCTGTTAAATTCATCAAGCTTAATGGGTGGTATGTACTCCGGAGAGCTCCTGCCCGCCGAGAAGACCATGTACTCAATTTTCTTTGTATTATATTTTAGTCCATGTGACTTAGCATAGGCTTCACAGACGCGCAGCATCTCCCCCAAGGCACAGACCGATGGGCTCAGCAGCACCATATCATCCGCGTAACTGATGTTATTGACATTGACGCCATCTATAGAACATCCCGCATACATGCTGCTGAGCTCACGGATCAGCTGGTTCATGTACAGGTTGAACAGCTTCGGAGACGTCAGCCCCCCCTGCCTCACTCCACAATCCAGCCTGTACATGTCCATTTGAGGGGTATATTCGCCTTAAGGCTGGTTTCAGAGCGGAGCGTTTTAGAGCGACGCCGTCTGCACGCGCCGGTGAGTTGAGTCACAGAATATATAATGTTGAGCACCCAACTAGCAAAAATCGATCTAACAGACATCTCAAGAGTCACTCTTATATCACACTTATAGACCTCCGTAAGTATCAATTTGGGCGCACTTTATAAGTGTATTCAGCCTTATTGTTGCCTTACAATGGTCTTGAGAAGTGTATTTTCTCTTGCTGATGCTTTTATGATACCAAATAAACTAACAAGTGACCCACAATGGCATGCTCTAAGAGCAAATAGGCTTAAAGTCTTCTTACTATTGCTGTTCTTAGTGTGTTAACTCTAACAGTCCTCTTTGTGATCTCCTAGTAAGAGTAAAATCACAATCGATCATCATCGTACCGGAAGACGAAGCGTTGGCAGGCCCCCCACAAGGTGGACCGACGAGCTGGTGGCGGTCGCGGGAAGCCGCTGGATGCGAGCCAAGCAGGACCGCGAGTCATGGAGATCTTTAGGGGAGGCCTATATCCAGCAGTGGACGTCTTTCGGCTGATATGATGATGCTGGTGAGTCGACGGTCGAGACCATGAATAAGTAAACTAGACTTCATCAATACGGGGGGCGTCTTATCGACGAAGTTAGAAGATGTGTATGGGATTCATCTGATGAAAACTACAAAAATAAGGACGCGAAGAACGTCTCATAATGGCAACTTCTCAAAATAATAACTCCTATCAATATTAGGTCCTAATGAAATAGTGAACATAATTTCAGTATGTCACTCAGAACATGAAACTGAACAACTTATCCCCAAGCCCAAGGAAAGGTCGAAATACGAGAATAAATTTTTGACCTCAGTCCTATAGAAACTGCAACAGCAGCTGATAGCGCATTTTGTGTGGGAGGTCTTTGGTTTTTCGTATTTCGACCTATGTTCCTTTGGGAAAGAGTTAGTGGCTGGAGGCTGGAACTTTGAAGATGAATTTTACTTACGAAAATTGCGATGATGATTGTCGTTTTTCGTCGTTCCGTTCCGTTGTTTTTTGTTTGTTCGCTTGGTGTACCAAATGACTCCCCAAACAAAAGCACCCATGTCAAAATATTGCTTTATTTAGTTATCGACCCAGTTACCATCCCTCTATTATAGAGTGGTAGTACTTATATTCCATTTCACGAGTCAATGCCAACGCTTACCAACACATTTTGCACCCAAAAAACCAGACAAATCACCACGAACCAGACGAACCAGAGAATATAAGGTGTTTTTAAATTAGACCCAAATATTTCTAGGGGTGGTGTAACTATGATAAAGAAAAAGGTTTATCAAAGTTTTAGAAAAATCCTCCCGCTAGTTTTTTTTTATAATTTTCAAACAAGAAAATTATTATTATTTGCAATCATCCTGTAGTAACCGTACCGACCGTACTAAGAGCCCGAAACCGAGCCGAAACCGCCCGAACCGCGCACTCGGCTCGCGCGTGATTGGCTCACGACTCCGCGCTGCCGCCTGTGCTGACACGGAATGTTCATTTTACGATATTTAACGGTATTGTTTTTAGGATTTTTCTCTAAAACTAGCGAATAGAAATGTAAAAAAATAACACCAATAGTATTCATTTAGGTCCTTGAGGTAACCCTAACAATATTTGGGTCTAATTAAAAAACACCTTCTATTTGACGGAAAATTCGTTTTTACTGACAGCTTTAGCTGTTCACTATTGATCATGGAGCACAATAAATAAATAAATAAAATAAAAAGAACTTTATTCACCAAATGCACAACATAAATATAGTGGCAAATAATTATGCTTACTCTAAGTTATATGAAATGAAATGAAATATATTTATTTGCACGCAAACACGGTATGTTACAGCTGTTAAAGTGAAAAAAAAAAGTACCAGCGTGGTGCACCAACAAGTTGGTATGCAAATTTTTTAAAAAGAATGAATGAAATATTATTTATTAGGTAATGTCAAATATAAAATGTCAAAATAAAAATGTCAAATAAAACTCTAAATGTCAAATAAAAAAATAAAAAAAAATCTTAGTAAATTAAATGTGATGTATGTCATTTCATATTGGACGCCACCTATTAAAGTCGAAATTTACAAATTCTGTCACAGAATAAAAACAATTTATTACAAGCATGTTGTGAAGACATTTTTTAAATTTGATTTCCGGTAACAATTTTAGAGAGTCTGGTAAAAGATTGTACAGCTTTACACACATATTTGAACTGTTTCTGGCAAAAGTAGTGGTAGTATGCGTAGTGCTGGCTAACCTGTTAGGGTACCTTGTTCGAAAGCTGTAATTCCTGTTCTCAAAGAGGTTTTGGTTCTTTTTAACAAACGTACACGCCTCGTAAATATACATTGAGGGTAGAGTCAGGAGATTCAGCCCCCTGAACAGAGGTCTGCATGGTTCTATCGGCCCTGCACCACACATGGCTCTCACACACTTTTTCTGTATAATGAACAGTTTATGGATTTCTACAGAGTTCCCCCACATTATTAGTCCGTATCGTAACGCAGAACACACATAGCCATGGTACGCTATAAGTGCAGTCTTTTCATTGCAAATACTTCGCAGACGGTACAAGGCGTATATAAATCTGTTGATTTTGATAATGACTGCCTCTACATGCTGTTTCCATGACAAGTGTGTGTCCAGCGTGATACCAAGGAATTTCGTTTCTGTGGACTCTACTATAGGAATGTTTTTAGCTAATATGGTGATGTTTTCTGGTGGTTTGTTTCTATTCATGAACTGTAAGTATGTAGTTTTCTCATGGTTAATATTTAGATTTAGATTATACAATATGTGATTGGTGAAAAGGAAAGATAATCAGCATGCTTCTGGTTTTCAGTATCCCCCTGAGACGCTTCTTTGGTAACACCTCATTATGGTTAATGTTGATATAATTATTATGTAAATTTTATTAACATCATAAAGTGAATTAAAGCATCCTAACATGAATAAAGATATTTTGTTAAGGTCATCAAGTCATGCATTCACTGGATATCATCCTACATCACAATGCCTTGATATAGCTGCATAATGTGTTGGTACTCTTTGGCATTGACTCGTGCAACGGATTATATTAAAAAGACGTATTGTTGGTGACGAGCTGGTGGTCTGCTGGTCTACTGCAGCCTCCTCTGGCACTCCTGGCTGTAGACCATGTGGAGAGTCTTCACGTCGCCCTCACTGAGCGCCGTGCGGTGACCCATCGATAGCGTGCGCTGCCACAGGTGGTCCTGAAGGAAAAACATTTCATTAATAGGGGCATATTACGCCGATAGATCTAACATCATCGTATACAAGGTTATTTTTTTTGACCTGATTTCCTTATGCCCACTAATGCCCGCGTTATTACAGAGGTCAAAAGCAACAACTTTTGTTCTATCACTTTTCTAACAACGCACGAAAAATTTTCCCCCATACTAAAGTGGTCACGTCACCGACCCATTTTGTATGGGAATTTGAAAAGTGGTTGCTTTTGACCTCTGTAATAACGCGGGCATACGGAAATCAGGTCCAAAAAAATAACCTTGTATATGGCGATCTTTGACAGATAACGGCGCAAGCAAACGTCAAAAACTGGTACATATAGACCTTAGACTATATAATACTAACGTATAAATATAGACTGTAATATTTTCCCTGTCACAAGAAGTCTCTTTCAGTTCCCTGTTTCTTCCTGGCAGAGGGCGCAATCGAGCCTCGATTAGATGGTTATTGGACGTAGCGTATGAGTACTGAAAATTCGCCTTGGAAGGTATCAACAACCAACCAGTGAATGATAAAGCGTGGCAGTTTAGAGCTAAAATTTGAACTGATTACGATACAATTTACATAAAACCTCTCGTTTTTACACCATATCGGAAATTCTTAAAAAACATTTGGAAATTCTTGAGAAACAAAGAATAAAGGGGCCTGGTAATGCCCCAGTTAGTACAGTCAAACGCACGTCAGTAGAAACATTTATAACTTGTGTGATATAACTAAGTGTGTTGCCGGCAAAGAATAGTCCCATCCCATCTCTACCCGTTGGTGTCGTAAGAGGCGACTAAGGGTTTGTATCCTCCTTTGTATCTTACTTACTGCGGTCACCTACAACCGCGGTCCATGGTGCCAGCCGTAACGCTGACAAGCGAGGTGATTAAGGTACTTCCCCTCCACATTTTTCCAGCAAAAGCTAGAATTCTGGCGGGAGCTCCCTGTCCTGTAGTGGACGTTTCATGGGATGTTATGATGAACCATACCGTTAAATCCAAAGTTCTACTGATTGGCTGATTGGTGTACCTACCTGCAGCGGTTCGACGGTAGTGAGCCCGAGTTGGCAAGCGGAGCAAGCGAAGTTAGCGGGCGCGTGGGTGATGCTGTTGAAGTCGTAGGGAATCGACGTTATCCAAGCCTCTTCGGGCATCTTTTCTAGTAGGAACTCCTTGCCTGTGGGTGTAACAAAATCTGGTTGTTATTACCGCTATCTACTATAGTAAGGGTGATGAAGGACAAATTTCTATATGATTTGCTCATGTCTGCCTCTTTGACTGATGACAAGGAGCATCCTCTAGAAGATACAAAAATATTGGCGGACATCCACACCCCTGCGTTTTTGAGGAATTAAGTTTTAACTATTTTGAAATTTGACAATGAAACGTACACATGGAAGACTATGACTATCTGATTAAATACAATGTATAAAACCCCAGAAAAATTGTCTGCCACCATAATAGCCCTGCGTCGTAAAGTTACAGCTCTTCAAAATGCAAAAATTCACTACTTCGTCCCGTGATAATGCAGAGCCCTGCATGTCTGCCTCTTCGATTTTCTACATCTTCAGAAGTATTTTAGTATTTCAGCCACAAATGCAGACGAAAAAATCATTATTTAGTATCTTATCTTAATTTTTTGGTTTAACTCAAAAACGCAGCGACGCACAGAAAAACTTGTAAGGACCAAATCGATTCGTATTGAGCTGATCTATCATCCCTATTAATATGAATCATGAGCAAATCATATACCCAAATTGCAGCCAGCACCCTAACTACTATTTTAGTGTGTAATTTAAATTCGGACAAACTATCTCCTCTAATATAAAATTGTACCTAATCCGTTTCACGAGTCAATGCCAACGCTTACCAACACATTTGGCAGCCATGACTCTAAAACCAGAGTATATTTGACGGAAAAAAACCAGCCAAGTGCGAGTCGGACTCACGCACCGAGGGTTCCGTACAAACCGTTTATAATTGTAAAAAAAATATATTATGTGATGTAACTAAAAATTTATGGCTTTCGGAATTTTCCCTTTATGTGTGTGTGTGATGACATATGGCACCGAGACGTGGCCGCTCACGATGGGCCTTATCAGAAAGCTCAAAGTCACCCAAAGGGCTATGCTCGGAGTCTCTCTGCGCGATCGAATCAGAAATGAGGAGATCCGCAGAAGAACTAAAGTAACTGACATAGCCCTGAGAATTGCTAAACTGACGTGGCAGTGGGCAGGGCACATCGCAAGAAGAACCTCGGGCCGATGGGGCGTGAGGGTTCTAGAGTGGCGACCACGTACCGGGAGACGAAGCGTTGGCAGGTGGAGCCTACACAAGGTGGACCGACGATCTGGTGGCGGTCGCGGGAAGCCGCTGGATGCGAGCAGCGCAGGATCGGTCGTCATGGAGTTCCTTAGGGGAGGCATATGTCCATCAGTGGACGTCTTTCGGCTGATATGATGATGATGGTGTGCTATATAACGTTGCTTCATGCCAAATTTCAAGATCCTAGGTCGACTGGAAGTATCCTTAAGGTTTTGATTCCCTTACGATTCCTTTTGCGAGTTTCAAAATATGCGGATTAAATTGCTGTTTATTTTGATTGGGTTGACATTCAAGTTTGATTTTGTTACAGGTTAAAGGTATTATAGATCTGAGTATTTGATATGAATTTCAATTTAATATCTCTACGCGTTCATGAGGAAAAGGGTAGTAAGAAATATTTTTATTATATAGGGCGACTTTTAATTAGTTCTTGATAGCAAAAGATATGCATGTACCCATGATACTGAACAACTTTTCCCAAGGAACATAGGTCGAAATACGAAAAACCAAATTTGACCTCCCATACAAAATGCGCTATCAGCTGATGCAGTTTTCATGGGAGGTCAAAACTTGATTTTCGTATTTCGATCTAAGTATGTTCCTTGGGGAAAGTTGTTCAGTATCATGAGTACATCCGTACCTTTTTCTATCAAGAACTAATTAAAAGTCATCCTATATGATGTAACTAAAAATTAATGCTTTTCGCAATTTTTTCCTTTATTTGTGCTATAAGACGTAGCTTCGTACCAAATTTCAAGATTTTGAGTTCACGGGATACCCTGTAGGTTTTGATTCCCTTGCGAGTGACGAAAAACTCGAGAATTTGAGGCACATAAACGGCTGTATCTTTTGATTGCGTTGGATTAGAAGTTTGATTTTTTCACAGCTTCAAGGGACAGTAGACTTGAGTATTTGATATGAATTTCAGCTTGATACCTTTACGCGTTCCTGAGAAAAAGGCTCGTGATAGACGTACAGACACACGGACAACAAAGTAATCCTATAAGGGTTCCGTTTTTTCCTTTTAAGGTACGGAACCCTAAAAATAACACTGTTTTACAAACTTGCTTTTTCTGACAGCTTTAGCTGATTACTATTGATATAGCTGCAAAATGTGTTGGTAAGCGTTACTGAAGATATTTATAAAAAAAATATATCACATTATAGTATGGCCAATGAGTGATCACAAGGGGTATGTGGATGGAAAAGTCGAAAGCAGAAAGTTTGACTTACGAGTAAGAACTTTGTTGGGGCTAGTTAGGAGATAAACATACTAAAAGTCCTTATACTAAGAATTACCGTTTTACACAGTTTGGCAAAGTCCGAGCGCTCAGTTTATTACATAGGACCTAATGTCTACAATCTCCTACCTGTGTCAAAAATGCAAGCTCCATTGTGTCCTTTAAGAACCTGCTTAATAAATGGCTTCACGATAAGTCGTTTTACAGTTATACTGAATTTTTTAATTTTGTTGGTTCTGAAGTATGATACAAATAAATTGATATAATTATTTTAATATTGTAATGTAAATTATTTATTGTTCTAAATAATTTATTGTATTTAAATTTAATTACAATTATAATGTAATGTGCGAATTTAATTTGACGTGTAGCTATTGTTACCAATAAATTATTTCATTTCATTTCTTGCCCCCGAGGGGGGGGGGGGGGGGGGGCACAAAGAAGGACCCGTTTTTATGTTTTTTGCTTAAATCTCAAAAACGATGCGTCGTACGAAATTTTGTTGTACTACATAATGAAAGATGATAAAATTTTCTACAACTTTGCCATTCACCTTTTTTATCTATCTCTTATCTTTGCCTAACTATGATCTTCGAGAAATGGTCGATTTTCAAAAATGTTTTCCAGTCTTACGTTTTTTTTTTTGCTTTATATCTTTTCTTAAGTGCTACCGTAGATTTCAGGATACACATCTAAATTAAAAAATGTTGACTGTATGTCCGGTCTCATAATTTCAGCCTCTTTCCTGGCCGTTTTTCGGAGCTCATAACTAGGCAACGATTGGAGATAGAGTGAAAGGCAAAGTTGTAGAAAACTTTATCAGCTTTCATATGTAATACAACAAAATTTCGTACGACGCACCGTTTTCGAGATCTAAGCAAAAAACAAAAAAATGCGACCTTCTTTGTGCCCCCCCCCCCCCTCGAGCGGACCTCGGAGGGGCAAGGACTTTTAGTATGTTTATCTCCTAACTAGTCCAAAGAAAGTTCCTTAGTCAAACTTTCTGCTTTCGACTTTTCCATCCACAAATTATTCGTTGCTTAAGTTATTATGCTATTTTGATGCCCCTGATAGATTCCCCATACATACAACTGAACTTCAAATTCTTTTTTCATCAAACCCATACGTGTGGGGTATCTATGGATAGGTCTTCATAAATGATATTGAGGTTTCTAATATATTTTTTTTCCAAACTGAATAGTTTGCGCGAGAGATACTTCCAAAGTGGTAAAATGTGTGTGTCCCCCTGTAACTTCTAAAATAAGAAAGTGATAAAACTAAAAAAATATATATGATGTACATTACCAATATTACCATATGCAAACTTCCACCGAAAACTGGTTTGAACGAAATCTAGTAGGTAAGTGTTTTTTTTAATACGCCATAAATCGTAAAACGCAATTTTCCTTTCATTCAATCAACTCAAATATAAATTATAGTTACTTGCATCACATAATAAAGTTTTTTAGCAATAAAAATACCATAACTTGTACTTATATACGTACAAGTTTGTACGGAACCCTCAGTGCGTGAGTCCGACTCGACGAAGTCGCGGGCAAAAGCTAGTTAAGTATCGATTCTTTTGAACGTTACAACAAGAAGAATACAATGCAATGCTTGTCTACTCAGTTTGAGATCGAGCTATAAAGAAACGGCAAGAAACCACTGCAGCACGGCCTACGTACCTTTCTCGACGTTCTTCCAGTGGATGCCGAGATAGTTGTCCCGGTCGTACCGGTTGGACATCATCGGGATGCCGAGAGCTCGCATCAGGTTGTTGAGCGCATGCGCGGTGTGGCCCGGCGCGCCTTTTACCATGCTCGCTAGATTTATACTCTAAAGGGGAAAGATGAAAGAATTAACTGACTGATTTGACTTTATATACATAATACCCACAGGTTAGCACCACTCACAGACACTCAAACGTACACACACATTTACACACACGGCAAAGAATAGTACCAACCCTTACATACCCATGGGTGTCGTAAGAGGCTACTAAGGGTTAATGGGCAGCAGCATCCTCCTTTGCATCTTACATCTTACTTACTGCGGTCACCTACAACCGCGGTCCATGGTGCCAGCCGTAACGCTAACAAGCGAGGTGACTATGGTACTTCCCCTCCACATTTTTCCAGCAAAAGCTAGAATTCTGGAGGGAGCTCCTGTCCTGTAGTGGACGTTTCATGGGATGTTATGATGAGGTACTATCTACGGATGTAGTCGTTAATGAGCCATGTCAGAGGCCTTTGGTGGCTCAACAAGTCTGACACCAGGATCTGTGAGGTGGGTCATCGACCTCGCAACCCACACGACCTGATGATGATCTACCTAGATAGGGAATATCAGTTGTTATCAAAAGTTGTTCTATTTCTTTAGAAATGGTTTGGCTTAGGTAGGGGAGAGCGGGGCTGGTTGTGCCGGGGGTAAGTTGTTCCGACGCAAATATCTCAAAAATAAAAAGCGATAGCTATAATTTCTTAATGCATCGCGAAATGTCTAGCGGTCACGCCCATACGGCTGCCACTTTAGATGCGCCAACGACGCGGACCTGGCGGGTGTGTGGGTAGCTGTCGTCCAGCACCACGGTAGTAAATTTTTTCGTGTTTATACTTTTTGGGCTTTAGTTGGCATTTACGGTGCTATGTACTTGGGAGTTTTATTGAAGTGATCGTAATTTATCCATTCGTGTTAATCTATGCAGTTTTAATGCTTTGTATCAGTGATCTTTTGAAAATATGAAAGTTTTTCAATGTCTTCGATACGGGGTAAAAAGTGCCTTTCATTTGGGGCTGGTTGTGCCACGAATCCCATACTAACCTTTACTATTTTTGATTATTTTATTTGACAGAATGAGAACCTTTAAGCGTTAGGGGAGAACTTCCTAAGAATTTCTACAAAAGGTTGCTGATGCTGAGATTAAGGATGAATAAAAATTATCGATACAAATTACGCATTCCATTTTATTACTATTGTCGTAGGTTATAAAACCAGATTTTTAATTATGATTTTTTTTATTTTGAGTAGACACCTACTTTGAAGTAAGAATATTTTTGTTTAGTTTAGATTATGAACATTAATTGATTTGACCAAAAGTTCTGTCATAAAATGTTTAAATATGTTTTAAGGAATAAAAAGGGTAGGTAGGTGTCTTTTTAATATAATTCAATTATTGGTTAGTATAACGTCGATATGTTTGATGGTTTCTGATTTCTAAATCCATTCCAAACCATTAAAATTATCAAATATTAAGGCACAACCAACCTCAGTCCCGGCACAATTTGCCCCCGAGAGGGGTCAGTTGTGCCTAGCCACCACTGCTTCTAAAAATCACTATTTGTAGAAAACTATTAAGAATGTCCAAAAACTCGATTCAAATATAAAAAATAGATTAAATTTTACGTTGGATAGTCTACAACTACCATTCTTAGCATTCATATAACTTGATTTATTTAAAGATTTGTCAAAATCAGCACGTTCAGCCCCGCTCTCCCCTACTTCCGTGCAACATAATATTGGAATTGGTTCACTCAAACAGAAGATATGCTATGTTTGTACTTAAATATATTCTGCTTGAGTGAATCTATTGCAATGAAACAAAACTAGATTTTCGTATTTCGACATGAGTACATTCATACCTCTTTCTATCAAGAACTAATTAAAAGCCACCGTAAGTGTTGCTCCCCTGTCACAGGTTGCCCTCCTTGAAGCCCAGTTGCGGCATCTCCTCCCCTTTATTATGAGAGAGAGAGAGAGAGAGAGAGAGAAAAACGTTTATTCCATAAACATTGTGACACATTTCACACTAAAATGTTGTATATACATATATGAACTTACAAATTACCATTACAAATAAATTGAAAAACACTCCAGTGTGCAACGTGGCACAACAAGGAAAAAGACACGGCTCAGCATAATGTCTGCCTCACGAGAGACAAACGCTGACTTTCAGCCGCACCTTAACGTCATCTGGATCCCAAGAAGAGGGATCATGTGACAGTGAGAATACAAAGTTGCAACAAGTTAAAAAAAAAAAACTATAGAGATAAAATATTACAGTTATTTTCTTTATATAATATCTACATATTATTATGCAAATTAAAAAATAATTAAAATTTAATAATAATTAATAAGCATAGGAATAATTTAAAATAGGTATTAACATGTGTATAGCTGTAGGTATAAGGTACATAGTTTTACACTATTAAGTAAATAATAGACATATACAGAGAATAAGGAAAGTGAATTGAAAATTGAAAATTTAAATTATCGAACCAGAGGATGTTCCTCGGTTCGATCACGTGTTCGTCGTCGTGGAATTGGAACACGACGCACGAGGAGAGTTAGGTTAGAGTGCATCGGACTGCCGCCTACCGGTTAAGATGGCGGTAGGGGTAAGGGGCTGGGATAGGGAGGGGGAGAGGGGCAGGGACAGGGATAGTTTGACGAACGGTTGGACAGATAGTTGGACGGACGACAGATAGACGGCAGGGTGGATGGATGGATGGTCTATCTGTGATATGATAGATAGATCGAATCCCTCGCGGACGAAGTCGCGGGCAACAGCTATATTTCATATAAAGCTAGTAAATAAAAAATAAAGATCACTCACCTGGTTGCCCTCCTTAAAGCCCAGTTGCGGCATGTCCTCCCCTTTATTATCGAACCAGAGGATGTTCCTCGGTACAATCACGTTCTCGTCGTCGTGGAATTGGAACACGACGCACGAAGACAGCTCGATCGTAGTCATCGCGAACTTCAGGTTAGAGTGCATCGGACTGCCGCCTACAAATATTTAATTATTTAATAGTCACATCTTAAACATTATAGGTACTATAATTACAACATATAGGTACCTAACATAGAGGTACAACGCGCGCAGCCAAAGATAAGACCTGTCACATGCTAGTAAGTAGAGGGAATTTTGCGCAAGTACAGACTTGCGTCTCTTCCCGCTTGCCGCTAAAATGGCCTACGAACTATCTATTGCGCAGGTATAACCATGTGATCCCTCAAGTCTCATCTTTGGCTGCGCGCATTGTAATATTGAGTGTTAGGGACAGCCTCTCGAATACTGAAAGTTCACTGAAAGTGGTTCAGTGTCGTTGACTGATCATGCCCCTTCAGTATTCGGAAGGTTGTCCCTAAGGCCGATATTTCACTGGGACACCATGGCGGCGCAACCAGTCGCCGCTTCTCTGGGCATAGACTGATATACATACATAAATAGATAAATAGCACCTAGACGTTCCAGACACAGAATAAACACTACAGGGTGACTTTGAAGACAATCGATAAATTTTGAAGGTAATTCTGTTGTCGATACGATATAGATCAATTTCATATAGTTCCAAGGACATTTAGGACTTACGCAACTCTGGAGCTACTCCATACATGACGATGCCAAGAGGCCACAGAGTCTTGTTATAGAACTGCGCGTTTTGCGCGTCCATTGCGTCCCCGGAGCGGCGTGCGGTCACCATGAACGGGCGAGCCTGCAGCGACCCGCACTCCGAGTAATAATGCGTGTTGATGAAGTTACGATCGTCCGGCGATAGTAGGGTTGAGCCGTCGTGGTTCTACAAATATGTATAATCTGTTTCACGAGTCAATGTCAAAGCTATATCAAGGCTATTGTTAGTACCTAGTGGTAGGGCAAAGTCCGTTTGAGGAAGTACCACGCCCTTGTCTATTTCTGCCGTAAAGCAGCAGTGTTTGCACTGCTGTGTTTCGGTTCGAAGGGAAAGGGAGCCAGTGAAATAACCGACACTGAAACATACCATCTTTCTCAAAGTGAGCAACGCGCTTTGTTGTCTTCTTGGTGTCAAAATATGCCATTAATAAGACAGTGGGTGCTATGGGCGGTGGTGACCACTTACCATCAGGTGCCCCACCTGCTCGTAAGCTCACTTATAACATACTAGCTGTTGCCCGCGGCTTCGCTCGCGTGGATTTCGTATTTATGTTGTTACCGGTTTTCCGAAGCAATGAGATATTTTCCCGTCATTTCGGGGTAATTTTTAACTAAGGAAAAACAGGACTAAGCCTGCGCAAATCAATGAGTATTATTCAAGATCCAACTGAATTTTATATAATATACACGTTACTCATAAATTACTCAGAAGAGAGGAACTTAGCAGCAGTATCCTAACAAATGTAAAGAGAGAGATGAGAGACACCTTTATGTAATATTTCAAAACAGAGCCAAATTGCAGAAGTAATTAAGAAAAACTGAAACCCTCTCCCTCTCTCTCCCACTCCCCCCTTCCTCTCCCCCTCCCCGTCCCTCTGTCTCTCCCCCCCCTCCTCCTCCTCCCTCTCCCCCTGCCCCTTCCACTCCCCCTCCCTCCCTCTCCTCCTTCGCCTCCTTCTCCCTCTCCCCCTTCGCCTCCTTCTACCTCTCCCCCTATTCCTCCCTCTCCCCCTTCTCCTACTTCTCCCTCTCCCTCTCTACGTCTCTACCTCTCTACCTCTCCACCTCTCTACCTCTCTACGTCTCTACATCTCTACCTCTCTACATCTCTACATCTCTACCTCTCTACCTCTCTACGTCTCTACCTCTCTACATCTCTACCTCTACCTCTCTGCCTATCTGCCTCTCTGCCTCACTGCCTCTCTGCCTCTCTGCCTCTCTACCTCTCTACCTCTCTACATCTCTACCTCTCTACCTCTACCTCTACCTGTCCCTATCCCTGCCCCTAACCCTTACGCCAATTTAACCGCTATCCCTAACATAGAAATGACACCCATATTTATTTTTAGACATTTCAAACCTATCGCACCCCAACCCCATCCCCAGGGGACGATGGTATTTCACGTCCACCACGTTGGATTTCAAAGTTGTTGTAGCTTTCGTAATCAGCGACCCGATAAACCATACAAACGACACCCATATTGATTTTTAGACATTTCAAACCTATCGCACCCCAACTCCATCCCCAGGGGGATGATGGTATTTCACGTCCACCACGTTGGATTTTAAAATTGTTGTAGTTTTCGTAATCAGCGACCCGATAAACCATAAAAACGACACCCATATTGATTTTTAGACATTTCAAACCTATCGCACCCCAGCTCCATCCCCAGGGGGATGATGGTATTTCACGTCCACCACGTTTGATTTCAAAATTGTTGTAGTTTTCGTAATCAGCGACCCGATAAACCATACAAACGATACCCATATTGGTTTTTAGACTTTTTCACCCCATTTCCCTTTTTTAGGGGTTGAATTTGGGGTGGAATTTCAATAACAGTGATGAACGTTGCATAGAATTACATCATTAATGCCTAAATAATAAATTATGTGGATTTTACTTTAAAAATAAAGAATTTTCAACTTCATCCCCTTAAGGGTGTCGAATTTTCAAAAACCCTGAGACACGTAATTATTAATTTTTAGTCGTCAGCCTAAATACAAATTTTGAAGATCCTAACTTCAAAACTGACGGACTTTCATACAAACTTTCATCCCCTATTTTACCCCCTTAGGGGTGGAATTTTGTAAAACCCTTTCTTAGTGCACCCCTAGGCCTCATAAGGAACCTACATGCCAAATTTGGAATCTCTAGACCCAGTGGTTTGGGCTGTGCGTTGATATGTCAGTCAGTCAGTCACCTTCTTCTTTTATATATATAGATTTCAGATATTATACAGGGTGTAATAAAAAGAATATACGAATCCTGAAGGATGTGATTCTACCCATGAAACTGAACAACTTTCCCAAAGGAACATAGGTAGAAATACGTTAAAAAAAATTTTACCTCCCATACAAACTGCGCTATCAGCTGATTCAGTTTCTATGGGAGGTCAATTTTTTTAACGTATTTCGATTGGGGTTAATATACCCTTTTTATTACACCTTGTATAATCAGATTTAGATTTTCAGATAATAGCCGTGATCATAGTCAAAATTAAAGTTTATAACCCAACTCACCCGTTCGCGATATTGTTTCAACATATCGTAGCTGGTGATAGGATCTGAAAAGTGATAGATAACTACTTACTCATTTTATGTAGTTTATTTATACATACAGCGTGAATTTTTAATAGTTTTAATCCCGAATTCTACTCATGAAAAATAATACTTTACCGAAGAAAAAAATTTTATACTCGAAAAAAAATCTTCACCTTCCCATACAAAATCCCGTCTGAATAGTACCAACCCATACATACCCGTGGGTGTAGTAAGAGGCAACTAAGGGTTAACTAGAGGATGGGCAGCAGCATCCTTCTTTGTATCTTACATCTTACTTACTGCGGTCACCTACAACCGCGGTCCATAGTGCCATCCGTAACGCTAACAAGCGAGGTGACTATGGTACTTCCCCTCCACATTTTTCCATCAAAAGCTAGAATTCTGGAGGGAGCTCCCTGTCCTGTAGTGGACGTTTCATGGGATTTTATGATGATACAAAATGAGTCGAAAACGTGACCACTTTACTATGGGGAGACGATTTCTTCGGGAAAGTTAACTGAGTCTATTTTATGGTGCTATTTTTTAACAGCATCAAGCATGTATCAAAATACAGGGTAATTTTTTGACCCCTAGCCAAATTTTAGTAGGTATGTTTTCAAATCTGAACAACTATCCCAAAGAAACATGGGTCGCTAAACGAAATTAGTTTTTGGGTGTCCCACACAAACCTTACATCAGCAACAGTGAAATTTGTATGGGATGACCAAATTTTTTCTCGTTTTTCGACCCATGTTTCTTTGGCAAAGTTGTTCAGTTTAATGTTCTGAGCAACATACTAAAATTTGGCTAGGGGTCAAAAAATTTGGGTTTTCCTTTTAAGTTTTTAACCACGTGTTCTATAAGTAGAATAAAGAACAATAAGCATGCTTAAAAACTAAAAAAGTAATAAATAATAACTGAGTTTAAAAATTAATATTAAAATTTAATTGTGTCAACCCTCACCAGACTCCTATCGCACCGATAAGCGTGAGTATTTGCCTCAAGTCTCAAGTGTCGTCCTTACGTAGTTTTCTATCCCCTGTCTCTGTTGCACGCTAGTCAATGGCGTTCGTTTGTGAATGGCGGAGGGAGCGCGTTGTGATTTTTAGAATAGGGTTGGAAACTTGATCTTTTTTTCAAAGGAATTATTATTATTTTTTTAGTATCAATATGTTTTATGTACTTTAGGTAAGTATTCTAATACATATAAGTATAATCGAAGTATATTTTAAGAGCAGGTACACATTAGGCGCTTTCAAAAGCGCATTTTGAGTATCAGGAGTTTTTATTGAAGTGCACATACAAGCGCTTCTGGTCAAGCGTGCGTCAAACGCGCGCGTACACATATTATCGTACGAACGCGCGTTGTGCGGGCGTCAGCTGCGCACTTCGAGACACATGAGCCGCCATAAGACCATACAATTGATTGCGCCCATTCGTGTAGAGTAGAAGCAACTGAGCCAGAAATACACACCCTACTAACGCTCACCGAACGCCGTGCTGAGTGCGGTTGTGTGTACGCTATCAACGCGCGCTCAACGCAGCACCGAGCGCCCAATGTATACCCAACGCCTAATGTGTGTAGGCGTGTGTCTGAGTGTGTGTGTGAGTATGATGTGTGTGAGTATGTGCGCTCCACGGGTTGTTACCGCTCTGGTCGATGCTTGCGCGGAGCATGTCAACAACGATGCGCGCGACTTCTTTTTCATTTATACATTTGTACCCGATCGGCATGTCCTGTACAGAATAACATGCTACATTATCAGAGGTCTAGCCTCATATACAGCTTGAATTTGTATTGGTTTCGTCGCTGCCGAAGCCCAGTAATTCTACTCATGAAAAAAAAGCAACTTTTCTTGAGAAAAAACTCTTTTCGCCTCTCCATAGTAAATTAGTCACGTGATCAACTCATTTTGTGTGGGAAGGCGAAAAGTTTTTTGCGAGTAAAAAGTTTTTTCTTCGGGAAAGTTGCTTGTTTTCGTGAGTAGAATCACTGGGCTTCAGGAGCGAAACCAATATAAATTCACGCTGTATACACACACTTTCTCTCTATTTACGAAAATTTTCTTCATTAGCACTTACCACAACATTTCCGGTGTAGTTGTACACGAGTGGCGGGCAGGCCTTTAATTTGTCCGGGTTACTACACAAAAACACTGTCTAGTTAATTAAGACCCTTTATATGACGTCCCAGGTGGGTACTCAAAATCGTAAAAGAAAATCGTTTAAGGCGTCCGCTAAAACTCGTGCAGGCGCTCCCTAGCGTGTGAAACAGTATGAAACGCCCGCGCCGGGTACGCTTTTCATACTACTTCACACGTGTGCGGGCGCTCCCACGCGTGTGAAATAGTATGAAACGCCCGCGCCGGGTACGCTGTTCATACTATTTCACATGCGTGCGGGCGCTCCCAAACTTGTGAAATAGTATGAAACGCCCGCGCCGGGTACGTTGTTCATACTATTTCACACACGTGCGGGCGCTCCCACGTTTGTGAAATAGTATGAAACGCCCGCACCGGGTACGTTGTTCATACTATTTCACACACGTGCGGGCGCTCCCACGCTTGTGAAATAGTATGAAACGACCGCACCGGGTACGCTGTTCATACTATTGCACACAAGTGCGAGCGCCTGCGCAAGTTTTAGCGGGCGCCCTTAGCTATCTGTATCCTTGATACGGCTGTAATTTTTTTGTGGATACGTCTATTTAATGTTGGTAAGTACAGCCAAGAGCACGTCAAGCACCCACCCAATATCCTTACTTCAACGAGCAATGTATGCCGAATTAGTCTTTAAATTTTATTCAGCTCAGCTAGTCTAATACCTAGGATCGTGTAGAAAATCGGGATTATTTGGCGTTACATATTAGGGTTGCGTAACTTCGTACACTTTTTTTCTAATCCTATTAGACCAATATGACTCGAAGCACCGGAAATTAAATTGATGGATGGGAGAGTTATAACGTCATAAATTTTTTGTATGTATATTTTTTTTTACAGAATCCTATCATGTGGGAAATCTAATGAAAGAGCTTTTTGAGCCGATTCTAAAAATATAGTACAACTTAATATTTTAGAAACCGGTTTCCTAAAAATTTTAAAAATATATTCAAAACATACCAAGTTTGGGCTTTTCCTGGTAGAAAATGGCTGAATATTTTTTTGTAAAATATTCATGAAATGACTCGTAATATCGTCATATCCAAATATCAATAAGAACTATATTTTTTAATAAGAAAGCTATTTAATTTTTAGTACTTTTTGACCACGGCTTTTATCTAAACATAACTATGAATATTTATTTAATACCATAGTTCGTACATAAAAGTTTCAGATGACAATATTTTCTTGTTTCATACTTTTTAGAGCAAGATTTGCCAGTAGTCGGGTTCTAGTTTTTGAACTGATTTTTGTAAAAAAAGAATATAAAATTCCGTACTAAAAATAAAACAAGTTTCTCCCTTGTTATTAAAAAAAAAAAAAACATAGCTCTGATGAACATATTGCAAAATGCTTTTAGGAAGTTTGAAATGAGGATATAACGATTCATTTGATTCATATTTTTCAAAAATTTGTTCAGCCATTTCCTACCAGGAATAGGCCAAACTTGGAACTTCCTATAAAAGTACTAACAGACGATCGGATCGGACTGCTCCGAATTTAGCTCCGGACCACGATTTTGTCCAATAGCGTTGCGGATTAACCCAAACGACAATTTTGCTATTGGGCAAAATCGTGGTACGGAGCTAAATTCAGAGCAGTCCGATCCGATCGTCTATTAGTACTCTTAGACTATAGGTGTGATCGTGGTTGGCTTTACTCGCAGCGGGAATACAGTAGCCTCCGGGTCCAATATAATAACGCCTTCAGGATTCTGTTGGGGCTGGCGCGATGCTGTAGCGCGTCCGGAATGTTTGCTGAGGCGCACACGGACGACTTTTATGCCATAATGAGGAAACGGTGCGCCTCCATGTTAACCAGGCTCCGTGCCAGCTCTAGCAGCCTCCTGAAGGTGTTCGCTGACAGGTGGGACTCCCCTCTGCTACGACACTGGGTGAGCCTCCACATACACCAAACATTTTAGTGTATGTTTTTTACTAACCATAGTATAAGTTATTGTTACTAACACTTTATGGATCTATATCTGAAATAAATTATTTGAATTTGAATTTAGTCAATGTGAACCGGCTCATGTCTCGTACAGACCTGATGTAGAGTATCTTCCCGGTGTGCGCGGAGTTGTTACCGTTGGACGCGTGGAAGAACTTGACGCAAACCTCGCGCTCCACCGCCTCGAATACCGACGTAATCACATCTTGTGAGTGCACATCTAGGGCGGCATAGCAATAAGTCTACAGTTAACTTTTTTATACTAATCATAACAAAATATAGTCCAAAGAGATAAAAATCTTCTGTGACCGTTAATGCGCAGAAGTCAAAAAAATTGTCGCGGGGGTGAGCGCGGCTCCCCCAGGAGGCAAGCGAATTTCATTGGCTCTCTGTCTGTCACCCATGCGCGGAAAATAACCGGACAGACTTGTTCGGTAAGCATTGGGATAAACGAAAAAACCGGCCAAGTGCAAGTCGGACTCGCGCACCGAGGGTTCCGTACCACCACATAATATTCATTGTATTAGTTGAAATTTCAGTAATTTACTGTGCTAGATTTTTTGAGTCCGACTCGCACTTGACCAGTTTTTATTACCTATTTCTTATTTTATAGCTTAAATGCACTATACACGCTTGTAAATGTTAATATTTTTAAGAATACAGCTGAAACAAAAAATCGCATACAAGTTTGTACTAGGTCTAAGCCTCCCTTATTTTTTATTTTAAGTATTTCTTGTTATAGCTGCAACAGAAATACATAATCTGTGAAAATTTCAACTGTCTGTCTGTTTTGCTGACAGACAGACATCAGAGGCATATCAATAGGGACCCGTTTTTCACCGTTAGGATACGAAACTCTAAAAATGGATCATACATTAGGTAAATCATAACTATCAGTACCCGACCGAGCTATGCTCTGTACAATCATAATTTATTTATTTAATGTAGACCAATAGCTACAAAACAAATTAAGAAGCCCAATTAGGTGAAAACAAAGCCAATGACAGGTCTTCACAACCAGACAGTATGACAGGCCTTCATAACCAGAGCCTACCAACAGATGGCACTGTAGGGTTTCTGAATCGCGCTATTTTTAAGAAATATTGATCTACTAGCTTTTACCCGCGGTTTCGCTCGAGTTATATAGTCTTTATGTCATCCTAGTGTCTCCTACAGGAACCATGCATTTTTCCGGGATAAATTGTAACCTATGTGTTAGTCCAGTCAACCAGTGCTTGATCTACTCCCAAATTTTATCGAATTCTGTTCAGCCGTTTAGACGTGATAGCGGAACCACTTCTGCTCTGTGAGTGGAACAAACAAACAAACATCCATACTATCGGATATATGATACTATTAGTGAAATTCCTATATAAAGCGTGAAATTGTATTGGTTTTGCAGCCGAAGCCCAGTGATTCTGTGCTTCAAGATAACAAGCAACTTTCCCTAAGAAAAAAAATTTTTACTCGTAAATTTTTTTCGACTCTCCTTAGTGGCGAAATCCCACCTCGACACGATAATAAAGAGCATAATTCTCTACACCTCATCTTCAAAAATACTGTCAGAAGCAAAAGTAAAATAAGGAATTTATTGAAATAAAAAACATGTCAACTAAATTACAACACAAAAAGAAACAGTCAATGAAACAGACCGCCCCAGGTTGCACCCGGTCCAAAGGTGCCCATCACGCTACTAGCATTACCACGCTGTATCGCAATGGACAACCTCTGGACAAGGAACGAGCCGGAGCGGGGGTCAAGACCTCTCTCCTTCAGCCTACGCCCTATCTGCCCGACAAAGATCAGTGCCTCCGCGCACCAACTACCCGCCGTCTCAACAGCCAGCAGCGGGACGAATTCGTATTGGCGGGTGAGGTCGGCGTACTTGGCCCTCTTTTTTAAGGCTGCAGATTCAGCGGCCGCCCCTGCTGCCTGGGTTGTCTGGCCTAGATAGCAAGCCGCAAAAATACTGACGCATGTAGAATGGGCAGGAAGAAAAGTAAAATGGTCTCAAAACAATTAGTTGCGTGGCGCCACTTTTAACACGGTATATTTCGATCATTCTGATTATTACGGTCGATTTTCAACTGTATACTAACCCAAATAATATACGCTTCTATTCTATAATATTTACAACTTAATATTTATGAAATTAAATCACCTAGAGACTTATTTTTATTCTTCATATATTAATAAATCCTACTTAGGTACCTACAATAACATTTTTAATAGATTTTTAAAAATCTACAGCTTACACACTACGAATGAAATATAAATTTTTATATATTTTTAGTATTTATTTCTGAATAAATAAACATTCTTTGACTGACCAGATTAAAAAATAACTTTAAATTGTTAACTATTAAATAAGTATTTTTGGTTTACATAATAATTATTGTTATTTTTAATTACAAACTCAGAAGATAGAATCCAGCCAGAACTGGTTTTGTGCCCGCCCCACCCCGCCGCACGTGTGCCAAATACGTGTAAATTAAAATTACTAATTACTCATTATTTAAAGTTAGTATTATTTAGATATTTATTATTTTTGTCGTATCACATTTTGCTTTTACTGTACTTGTAGAATATGGAGGTAAAATTTTTCGTGTCGACATCGGATCGTGTCGAGGTGGTATGTCGCCTCCATAGTAAAGTGGTCACGTGATCGACTCAATTTGTATGGGGAGGCGGAAAATGTTTTTCAAGTAAAAAATTTTTTCTTTGGGAAAGTTACTTGTTTTCATGAGCAGAATCACCGGGCTTCGGGTGCAAAATCAATACAATTTCTTATTTCACCCTACGAGCAATATTTGTAATAGGTTTTTCTAAAACGGCTCTAACAATTTCGATGAAATTTACTATCGGGTGATTTCGATATTTTTTTTCACGTCTGGGAAAATTTGTTTTCTCCGTTTTTTTGAGGTTTCCTTGAAAATAGCGCGTTTGATTAAAATTCCGTTTTCCATACTAAATTTAAATGACTCGCATTCATAAGCGGGACATAAAATGCTGTTGAAAAACGAGTGTATACCTACTGCTATTTTATTAGTTAAATTTTTCGCTGTTTAATAAAAATTTTTCGCTGTTTAATAAAAAGATACAGCTAATGCACCGAAAGTACTGCAGTAGGTATAGACCGCACACCCACAATGATGGTAATGCTGAACAAAAAATTGCTAAGAAAAACTAATACTTTCGGTGCATCTTTGTATAAATCAGCGAAAAATTTAACTAAAAATAGTAGTCCTATACACTCGTTTTTCAACAGAATTTTATGTCCCAAATAAAAATGCAAGTCATTTGAATTTAGTTTGGAAAACGTATCGTCAACTGACTGGTGTTAGTGCCCCTTCTACCCCGTGGGCCGCGGGTTCTTCCCCGCGCAGGGTATGGAACCCTAAAAATGAGACGCGTTCATGCGCAGAACATAACCGTCAGAGCCAATTAGCCTGCACACGCTATACAACCTTGCTAGTCTCATTCCGATCCGCCATTGTGTCCTCCAATAATTCCTCAACAATGAAAGTGTCACAAGGGTCACAAGGTATTCTAACATTCATAGTCATTTGTAAATACGGCATAGGCATCGCTCTGTAAATTTTAACGAAGATATCAAACCACGTTTGATGGTTTGACATTTCAACTTCGGACTTGTATAGCGCGTTCAGGATAAGTCGGGCTATGACGGTTATTTTCTGCGCATGGGTGACAGGCAATGGTTTTGATTCTGGCAGACCCAAACTAAAACTAAACAAAATTTGACAGGTCTATAAGTGTTGCTGTCTTTGTTACTCTCTACAGACTAATAAAGGAAAGCATCATGTTTAGACCTGTCAAATTTAGTTTAGTTTTGGTCTGCCAGAATCGACACCAATGAACGATTCGCTCGCCTCCCCGCCCACATACCGCGCTCACCCCCGCGACTAATTTTTCGACTTCCAGTTATTTTGTCGGCCGTATACTTATTCCTTGTATTCCGTCCGAATTTTTTTCTCAACACAGTCCGTCACGAATTCCTTGATTCTGTTACAATTTGAACATTAAAATAGCTTACCATAATCCTTCGCGTTGATGGTGTAGTGCACAACTCCTTTCGGCCATAAGAAGTCGCAACCCCCGAACCAAAAACACACAAACAGACACAACGCCGACAGAACTTGACGCATTTTTAAGAAAACACACCAAGGAAATAACAAATATCGATCCAAAATAAAATTATCAAAATTTATATTATTCTTTTACGGCAGATAATAAAATAAAATGGAATTGTAAATAAATCGATTTCTGGTTTATATTTTCAAGAGTTATGCAAAAAAATAACAAATATAATTATTATATCACAGTGTTAGAGACACCTTTCTTTTTATATCAGAGATTTAGGACATCATAGACATACAACTATAATGTTACCACAGGTGAAATAATAGAAAAGTTAACTAGTTTACTCAGTTGAAATAATCTATATAGATTCGTATGACAGCAGCACATAGCTATACGGTCAGGGAGCCAATTCTTGAATATCACCGGGTGATAAACTATCACTAAAAAAAATCAAAATCACAGATTTTTAGGGTTCCGTAACTCAAAATAAAAAAACGGAACCCTTATAGGATCACTTTGTTGTCCGTCTGTCAAGACCCTTTTTCTACTAACGAGAAGAGGTATCAGGTTGAAATTGATAAAGAATATTAAGGTCCATAAATCACACAATATCAGAAAATTTCAATTTTTTACAACGACGCAATCAAAAGATATGGCTTTTTATTTCCTCATCTCCATACATTTATGCAAAAAAGCAAAACCTACAGGGTACTTCCCGTTGACCTAAAATTATGATATTTGGCAAGAAGCTAGGTCTCACAGTACAAATAAAGGGAAAAGTCTAAAATCATTAAATATTTCTCACAACTAATAGTAACCAATTAAGGTGAGCTCCCGTTTCAAGAACTTTTCTATAAAAGAGGGGTCATCCATGGTCGCGGAGTTTTTAAAATCAAAGAGCAAAAGCTTTTAGTATATCATATGGTAGAGGTACGGAACCCTTAGGGCGCGAGTCCGACTCGCACTTAGTCGGTTTTTTCATTTAAAAAGTGAAGATTCATATTCGTAAAATATAATCTGTCCTTGATTGTTAATTTTCATGTATTCTGATTTACCTTTCAACAGTTTATCAGGGCAAATGTGATATTTTATCACCCGGTGATTTTCAAGAATTGAGTCCCTGAACAGGAAGGAGCGATATGTATCTCTGTCACTCATTCCAATATCTTACGTATCCCTTCGTCCTGTTCTCACTGCTGTAACTCTAATTTCGTCTGTAACGGAACTCATGTAACGACCAAAACTAATTTAACAAATTTTAAAACTGGGCCAAATGGTATCCGCGCAGCAACATGATTGATAGAGCGGCAAAATAAATATTTGGACAGCGGAACAATCCAGCAGCATAGTAAATATATAAGCTAAAGCAGTATGGAAACTCGGGCCTTTTTTTGAAAAAAGAACTATTCTGCGTCGGAGCGTCAGGGTTGTAACCCAGAAGTTTTGTAATAAGAATAGCATGATAGACTCAAATATTGGGTGCTTCTATAAACTGTGTTCCTTTCAGCATGTTTTCGGACCTAAACAACTTTACGTAAGAAGTCAAAATAGGAAAAACTTTCTTTTTATGGCCATTAGCATTAGAAACTGCGTCAGCCGATAGCGCGTTTTGTATGGGGGGAAAAATTTTTTCGTCTTTCGACCTAGGCTTTTTAAGGAAAGCTATTTAATTTTATGGTCCTGGGATTTCTGATCGTGTCAAATTAAATTTAGCTGATAGTCTTGCATAAAATGTTAAGTCAGAAGGTTAAGGCACTAAGTCACCTTTTAGCACCCAAGGAAAGGTTAAGTTACATCTATCACACAAGGGCAGATCGAAACATTTAGTCGCCTTTTACGACACCAGGAAAGGTTAAGTCACTTAGCCGCCTTTTATGACACAAGGGCAGATGAAGACACTTAGTCGCCTTTTATCACGCAAGGGTAGATTAAGACACTTAGTCGCCTTTTATGACACAAGGGCAGATTAAGATACTTAGTCGTCTTTTATCGCACAAGGACAGGGACATACTTATAGGGACCCTATAAGTACATATTTATTTGTATCATGGTTTTGGCATGCACGACTTACTTCAGCGCGAAAACTGCTTATTTTCCTGTAGCGGTGTGCGCATGTGTGAGTGCGCCAGTTTTGGACGTTTGTTAGGAGTTTCCATACTGCTTTAGCTTATATATTTACTGTGCCAGCAGAATTATTATTTGAGCAGCTAGATAACAATTGAGCTACAGATAATATGATTGATTGAACAGCAAAATAAATGTTTGGGCAGCAGAATTATTATTTGAGCAACAAGGTAACAATTAAGCTCCAGGCCATCTCTGTCCTCAAGGCTAGATCGAGGTCAAGAGTAAGCCCATACATAGTAAAAAAAAGAAGAATGTATGTTATTGAAAAATCTGCAGTTCTAAAGTAACAATACTCACTTATAGGTCCGTTAGGGACTGTAATTAACGGCAAAAGGTTATTCTGCAAATAGTAATTCTGCTGCACAAATAAATTGTTTTGCTGGACAAACAGAATTAGTACCTACGCCCATCAATTATGATATTTTTGCTGGACAGAGCATACAAATATTCTGGTAAAAAAAAGTAGAACTCTGCCAACAAACTATTATACAGGGTGTTAATTTGATTGCGTGCCATAGCTTAGGGGTGGTTCAGTAAAGATAAAGGAACTCAAAAAACATATTTAAAAAATCCTACTTAAAAAAAAACTTCATTGAAACTAAACTAACGCGGAGGGCAGTGACCCGGAGCACCGCGCTATCAAAAGCGCGCGAAAGAGTTTCAGTTATGTATATGCCTACCTTATCCACTGATACTCGCGCGCTGGCTCGGTGATAGCGCGGTGCTCCGCGTTAGTTAAGTTTCAATGGAGTTTTAGTTTTTTTTCGGTAGGATGTTTTTTTTTTTTTTTTTGTGTTCCTTTATCGTAACTGAAGCACCGCTTAAGCTATGGCACGCAATTAAATTAACACCCTTTATAGTTTGGCGGATCTCAGATGTAAAATGTATCTACTGTTTTTTTGAGAACAATAAACATTTTATTTATTTATTTTTATTTTTTCCGAAAAGGGTTAAATATGCTGCTCATTTATTGCTCTAAAAAACAATATTGTACTGCTCGTTTTAACGATAGCCAAATCGTAATTAATGGTTAACTCGTTGACATGTTATTACCCACATTTGATTAAGTCCATGTTTAAAAATTATGTCATACAAAAATGCTGTAATCCTAATGCGATATACCCTTTCTCTTACACCTTGTATAAGGTAAAATATAATATTTTTAATATCGCTTTTCATCTGCGTTACTTTTTCTATACATAGTTGAGATAGTTATCTGTTCAATTTGATTTAAATGGAATTGTAAAAAGAAATTGTTGTGCCCATTACGTATGAACATTTCATACATACAATAACTACAGTAGTCATATCACAGCTCATCTCTTTGCATGTTATAAATAAAAATTAATTTAATTTAATGATAATGATATTGTTAACTTCAAATGCATGATCATTCTTATTCAACATGACATTAAAGTGATGAACGTTAAAGATATTGTTAGTCTAAATTGCTATACCCTAATTCGACAGGGTGCATGTACTTTACCTTTAAGCTATATTTAAGACCTACTTACTTGTACATGACTGCAATAAATGAATAAACTAAACTAAACTAAAATAGATAAAAGTTATGAAAGAAATAGGAGGTAGACACCTTTTATACACATGAAAGTTCAAATTCATGATTACAAAAAATAATGTTTCCCAATCAGCTGCGAATATTTGAGTACTCGTATATAGAGTGATATTGAAGTGTGTCCAGGCGATTATTCCGTATTACAGATATCAAAAAACTTTTCATTGATATTGAAAGTACGTTACCTAATGAGTAAAATGACATCAATAAATTTTTAAAAATAAAACAAGAAATATCCAAAATTTTGACATTGTACACTCCCATACATTTAGTATGAGATTAGTAGAAAGGTTTTAGTAAAAAAAAAAACCTTTTTCGACCTATGTTCTTTAGACAAAATTGTTTTTTTAGTTGGTCCGAGTAAGATACTCAAAGCTCAAATACATAAAAACTAACTACCAAATATTTACAAGTGATTTGATATAATTGTAACTTTGTAATATACACTATAATAATAGTTACAAATGTATTTCACTGGCATGCAGTTCAGGTACAACATTTTGAACCAATTTTATCGCGTTTAGATTACCCACCTACTATTTCAGGCAATAAATTATTTTTCTTATTTTCTATTCGTTTAGTTGCAGAAAGTCTCTTTCCCAAAACGTCCCTTCTCCAAAATGTCCCTCTCCCAAAATGTTTCATTCCCAACTGGTTTCCCTTTCCGAAATGTCTGACATACAGACAGATGGACATGACGAAACTATAAACTAGGCTGAAGACATTTAGGAACAGAAAGATAATTTTAATTTAATTTAAATAAAGTTAAATTTATTTTCAAATCTTAATCTTAAACAAGTTATAATTAAAATACAAAAATGTATTTGTTAGTCAAACAAACCGCCCCTTGACGTTCCTGGTGCAAAAGTACCCATAATGCTCGCGGTATTACCACGTTGAATGGCTATGGACAGCCTTTGCACCAGGAACGACTCGGAGCGGGGGTCACATTGCTTTTGTCGGAGCCGACGGCCTATTTCGCGCACAAATCGTTTAGCGTCCGCTCCCCAGCAGCCCGCCGTTTAATTAATAATTAAATTTAATTATAAGAGGAAACTACTTGAGGGGCATTTTGGGAAAGGAAAATTATGGTAAAAGGACGTTTTGGAAAAAGGGGACATTTTGGGAGAGGTAATAATGGGAGGCACATTATGGTAAAGGGATATTATGGGAATGGGACATTTTGGAAAAGGGACATTCTGCAACTAAACATTTATATTATTATAATCTAAGGTACAGTCTTCTTGCTTGAGGTACAGTAAAATAAAACATCAGTTCTGGGTCCATGTTTGGTCATGTTTACTTAATACTACGGACATACATTCAAATATAATGATAAAATAAAATTGTACACTACATTCTGTAATTTTGATGCACATTTAATATTTTGTTTCTGATTCGAGCTGATAGCTTTAATTACTGACTGCTGTTTGCAGAAAGCATGTTTAAAATTAAACCTCCCTTAAAATCTACTGTCGACAAACTTATCAGTTGCATAAATCATATTTTAAGTTAAAAGTCCTTTAAAAAAATTCCTGCCACTTTCTTTGTCCGTATAACAGAAAGTTACAGCAATATACTGCGTTTGGGGACACTTCACACGAGGTCATCTGATCCCAAACTAGGCAAAGCCTGTACTATGGATACCAGAGACGGGTATACATACATACATATATATAGATAAATAACACTCAGACACAGAACAAACACTTGTGTTCATCACACAAATGTTTGCCCTGGGCGGGGATCGAACCCGCGGCTTACGGCGAGAAAGGCAGGCTCACTACGAACCACACCAACGGGCCATAAAACATTTAACAGAAATACATTTTAACAGTACATTTTGCAAATGCTCGAAATAGGTTAAACATATTGATTTTATTTTTATTTACGAAGAAAATGTCAGCAATACTTTAAATGGAGATTGAACTTTAGATATTAGCAACTGACGATTAGCCTTCAAAACATGTAATACAATAAATTCATACTTAAAACGAAAAACTTTTATGTATCTCTTATCAGAAACAATCACAAACTCTCCAACACCGAAATAGACCGTAGAGTGGAGAGAGAACAACGTACACTTAAGTCCGATCACATGTACACAAAGTTGAACCGACACAGACTCTGACTGAGACTGGAAATGATCGGTCCATAGCCCTGAGCGTTGTCGTATAACTCGAACAACGGGGCGGCCACCAGTTTGTAGTTCTTAGGGACCGCAAATAAAGCCCGTTCGGCTAACTGGACGAGGAAAAGACGTTTGTGCTCCTTCGGGCGAGTTATGTGAGGGGGAATGTATGGGTATTGCGGAGGCTCAAAGTTTGGTCGCCACCAGTTCCCTGGAATAAATGAAAAGAGAAATATAAGCGTTTAATAGGCGTCTTACTTTACCTCAAGGTGATAGTAATGCAGAAGTGGCGCCATTTGATATTATTAACCGGCTTGACCAGTGGCTTGCAGACAGTAAACTCTAATAAATATGCAGTGAACGACACACCAGCCTAGATATAGCAAAATCAGCAAAGTTGCTGCTCGTCTATTAAATATAATAATAATAATAACTAGCTATTAAATAGGATATTAATAATGCCAAAAAGGCTTACTATGCCCTACGTAATCAGTACAATAACGCGTTCAGGGCGCCGTTGCGGCCGCGCTTCTGTAGCGCGTCCGCAATGTTTATGTCCCTCAACACAGAATCCTCAGAGAAAAAACCTGCATAAAAAAATATTTTTTACGCTGCCAAAAAATAGTCATGAAATAGTCATAAATAGTCACCATAAGGAAAAAAATAGTCGCGTTACAATTCTAGAGTTATAGCTATGGTTTGCTGAGGATTATGGCCATAGGCTATAGACAGAATCCTCAGCTTTGATGCAAGCAAACCGTGGGGACTATCGACTTGGTTTTTATTTTAAAAAATAGTCATGAAATAGTCGTCTTGACTTCCAAATTCTCGAAAATAGTCGTTCAAGGATTTCAGAGTTACAGGGGTAGCTTGCTGAGGATTCTGTGCATAGGATTTCACGGACGCAGATTACTGCAGAACGTTTAGGTTTTTCTGTTTGATACTCCTGTCAAAAAATAGTCAACAAATAGTCGTCTCAAACCATAATAACTTCGGTCTGGTTTAACTTGTAGAAGTATATTAAAAATGCATGTTAACTTCACCATACATTTTTCAACTCAAGTACAGTCGTGTTCAAAATGCATATCATCTTTGATGGTAACTGTTTAGTTAGGTACTTGATTTTTTTTTTATGTATTTGGAACCCATGCAATATAATTAATTGTGTTATAAAAAGCAAAGTTTATTTGTTTTCATGTTTAATAATAAAGCTTAAAAAACTACAATAATTGGTTTTAAACTTAAATATTTAAAAAAATCTTCTTAATGAATATATTTAATGCAGATTATTTTGAAGTTAGTTTTTTGTATAAATCACAGTCTTTGTACTTATTTTCGTTAAAAGGTTAAATGAGTAATACAGGGTGATAATTTTATTGCGTGCCATATAGGGGGTATTTCAGTAACGATAAAGGAACACGAAAAAATCTTTAAAAAAATTATACTTTCAAAAAATTCTGAAAATTTTAAGATGCAGAGGGCAATGACCCGCAGCGCAATGACCCGACCGAGGCTGCGCTTTTAACGAGCCAGTCACTGTTAGTTTTGGAATTTACATCCAATTATTAAGTAGGATTATTGAAAAACTGGAAATACTAATTTGTAATAACGCGTTGTATATTTACTGCTTCCATATGCTGTAGTGTAGGTTTACTTTACATTCCATATAATTACTGTAGAACACGACGATTGTCGTTGTAATAGCAACACTGTAGGGCACTTAAATACGGGCCGGCAGCGGCGAGCGCTAGCTCGGTCATACAATTCGGTCGAGCCAAACGCCGCCATGCTATTGGTTAAACATATCTCGTCGCAGAGTATTGGTGCTTTTTCTATTATACTATCCACGTTAAACATTTCCAACTTTGTTACCATGACATTAAGTCACTGATTTATATTATTCTACTGATGTGATATTGGCTAAAAGAAACACATATGCAGCGATATTTTAATTTTTAATGATTAGTTAAATGCATAGGCAAACAACATTGATCAATCAAGAAATAAGTAAAGTTAGTGTAGTTAATTTAGTAATATTTGTGAACTTACCAATTATTATTCAAGTAATTTTTTATTACTGTATGCATCTAGGTGTAAGCCCGATATCCTAGTTTTACCATTCATTAAACGTGGAACCTACATTATAAGTTTCTAGACCAAAAGGTCGGTTTTTCCTCTTATTTACCTAATAAAAATACAACCTACCTAATAAAAATATAAAAATACACAAAAATAGGGTCTGCAATAACATATAGAAATAAAAACCTCTAACAATATCAATATCCATTTTTTTTTGATAACTTGAAATCAATATCAAATAATTTTGTGTACGCGACTGTACAAAGAAAAAATGTATGGCGAAGTTAACATGCATTTTTAACATACTTCTACTAGGTAAACCAGACCGAAGTTATTATGGTTTGAGACGACTATTTGTTGACTATTTTTTGACATGAGTATCAAACAGAAAAACCTAAACGTTCTGCAGGAATCTGCGTCCGTGAAATGCTATACACAGAATCCTCAGCAAGCTACCCCTGTAACTCTGAAATCCTTGAACGACTATTTTCGAGAATTTGGAAGTCAAGACGACTATTTCATGACTATTTTTTAAAATAAAAACCAAGTCGATAGTCCCCACGGTTTGCTTGCATCAAAGCTGAGGATTCTGTGTATAGCCTATGGCCATAATCCTCAGCAAACCATAGCTATAACTCTAGAATTGTAACGCGACTATTTTTTTCCTTATGGTGACTATTTATGACTATTTCATGACTATTTTTTGGCAGCGTCAAAATATTTTTTTATGCAGTTTTTTTCTCTGAGGATTCTGTGTTGAGGGACATCAATGTTTGCGCTGGCGGACGTGGATTGGATAGTTTCGGCGCTACACGCGCAAAAAGAACGCGTCCATGCTGCACAGATTGCGCGGCAGCAGCAATAGCGCGCTCAACGCGATGGGATTGTCCACTGATCAGGAATATGATTGATAGGTGTAGGTCTCTTTCAGTTATAGATTACTAACATAGTTTTAAGGCTTACTATACTTACACTTTAGATCATGTCGTCCGAAATAAATAGTTTTTCTTTTTAATTAAATAACTAACTGTACCTGTAACTTTGTTTGCATAATTTGGACTAGTATACACAAATAACTGGATTCATTTATATTAGGTTTTCAATCACATATATAACTTACTTTTGTGCAATATTATAAGCTTTGTTTCATTGCAATTGTTTCAGTCAAACAGAAGATATGCCAGTACAAATGGTGCAGCATTTCTTTTGTATGAGTGAACCAATTGCAATGAAACAAAGCTTATATGTTGCACAAAAGTAAGTCAAACAATTTTTAAAGAAATAGAACTACTTTTTCACTGGTGCTCTTGAAGCTTCACCCTGGGGAATCTTAACAAGTCACCTATTGCTACTTTCCTGAGCTCCTCTTGTATTCCCCATCTAGGCAAATCATCATCATGTCGTGTGGGTTACAAGGTTGATGACCGACCACACAAGTCCTTGTGTCAGAGTTGTTAAGCCACCAAAGGCCTCTGACATGGCTTGTTAACAACTGCATCTATAGATAGTGGTCAGGACCAACAGCTAAATGTGCCTTCCAAAGCACGGAATCATCTAACTTTTCGGACAATCAGGTGATTCATCCTGCAATGTCTTAACCAAACTGGGGAGGTCGCACGAAAGGATTTTTGTTTGACAGTGTCCCCACCGGGAATCGAACCCAGTATCTTTGGATCGAGAGCCGAGCGCTCTACCCACTAGGCCACAGAGGCTGATAAGCAGAGAGTACATGGGAAACTCAGCAAACAGGTGAAAGCTGAATTATTCTTTTCTGGATTCTGGACAGGCTGGGTCCTCTTTTCTTTTCAATATGGTCAGGGGTTTTTTTAAGTTATGCAGAAACCTGCCTTATTACCTACTGTTTTGTGACTATATCTGACTTGGGAAACTGTAGTTTTTTTTTCCTATCATACCCCTTTTCCTGGGATAAAGGTAGACGCTCTGAGTCTTACGACAAAAAAGTTAGACACCTGTTGAACACTTGATTAAAAAAAACCAGCCAAGTGCGAGTCGGAATCGCGCACTGAGGGTTCCGTACCACCACATAAACATAATTGTATTAGTTGAAATTTCAGTAAGTTAATGTGCTAGATTTTTTGAGTCCGACACGCGCTAGACCATATTTTATTATTTGTTGTTATTTTATAGCTTATGCACAATAAACATACCAATTTTCAAGTTTGTAAGTGTTCCCATTTTAGTTCAATATTTTTAGAAATGGTACCCAGGACAAATTACGGCCGACAATTTTTTTTTATGGAAGTGTTCCTTAGGTCCATCCAAACATATCTAGAAAGTTCCCTGCCGATCCCATTTTTGCTCCCCCCTCCCCCCCCCTCAAAAAGGTCCCTAATTTTAGATTTTTCTATTTATCTCTAAAACAGTTGAAGTTAGGGGAAAGTCGTCAATCTAAGACTTGATGGTTATAAAATTACCAATCTATAAACACCTATTTTATTTCGATGTGACTTACAGTACCTGAAATATAGCTACAAACAGTTCGCCAAAAATTAAAAATTATCTTCAAATCATTTTTTGTACTAACTTTTAACAAAATCTACTGGAGTTGTGGCAAAATTATCTAAGAGCATGTGAATCTTGATACATTTAGAAATAAAACGAGACATAATTCATCATTATTGCAGCACTGGTTCTCGATTTACAGCGAGTTACATCAAACACCCTGAGATAATTTTATAGGACAAAAGAAGTAGGAACAGTGAAACTGACGTTGTCTTTCAGGATTAAATGATGGCACTTAAAATTTAAATACATCAAATAAAAATAAACAATTTCCCCTGAAAATCTAAAAGATTTAAGCTTTAAGTAACTAAATGGCGTCACTTGTATAATAAAATAAGAAATAAAATATAATAACAAATGGGTTGCTTCTATTTTGAAACATGAGATGTCAGACCATAGCTCTTGTCATGTTCTATTAAAATATATGACGGCGGCGAAACGTCTACGTACCGCTGTGTAAACAACACCTGCACCGGGCTGCCCACCTGCCTGCGCACCTGCCTGTGTCGCGTCATCCCTACCTCCCCACTGCTAACGAAACTAAATATAAAGCGGCGTGCGTCGAGCGGACGGGTTTCTTTCTGTCTTGGAGTCGGCCCAGTGCACATGTTGTATAGAAGCTCCCTTGTATAGGCTAGCTGGTATTGTACGATAAATTTCTATTAAGTTTACAATAAACACTTGATTTTGCATAACCAAAGTTTATATTTCACCATGGCTGATTCACCTCCTATATCAGAAGTGTCGGACCCTGACCCACGGCTATTTTTGACTATGTTATCTTCCGGAATGGAAGCTATTCTACAAAAAAATTCTGAAAAATTGGTTTCTCAACCCGTGAAATCAACCACAGTATTAATTCCGTTTGATCCTGATGCCCCAGAGTCAGATATAGTCAATTGGTGTTCGTTAAGTGAGATGATCATTCAGAAAAAGAATATAGAAGGAATAGATTTAATTTTGGCTCTCACCCACTCTCTTAAAGGCAGAGCTGCTCACTGTCTCGCAAAGATCAAGCCCGAACAGATGTCTTGGCCAACTATCAAAGAGATGTTGATATCCACATTCTCCAAGCCCATGACGATGCAGGATCATTTTGATTCGATAATCAAATTTCAAATGGACGGCAAAGAAAGTCCAGCAGAAGCTGGAATGCGTTTATGGCACCTTATAGAAAAAATTCCCGAAGCAAATCTATCAGAGGCAGTGATAACTGGATTCGCCATATCTGTTTTGTCTCAGTGTGATGACAGAATTCGTCGAGAACTCAACTCCGTTGTCATTATTGGCAAAAATCAACTTTTTCGCACTCTACGCAGTTTCACCTTAAAAAGGAAAAGCGAGGAGCCAACTAATGCTGATATCGAAACAAAGAGATTTCGTTCATCACTGGCGTTTCGTGGGAACTGCCACTTCTGTGGCAAAATTGGTCATCGTGGGCAAGACTGTAGGGATAAACAAAGATTCCTAACTCAATCAACACCTGTTTCAGCTAAAACAATAGGACAACCAAAACCAGCCGTTTCCTGCTATGTGTGCAACGACCAAGGACACGTGGCCACTGCATGCCCGCGGCGCTGGCGGAAGAATGAAGACGCTACCCCGAGCACCAGCAGCATCAAGTACGTGAACCAGTGTTCCAGAGCAGCGCGAGGTGTGTTACAGATAAGTGACGTTCAATTACCTTTTATATTTGACTCTGGTTCCGAATGTAGTCTTATAAAATATAGCAAATGTGAGTTGTTAACTGGCCAAAAGTTTTATGACCAAATTAGTTTAAAAGGTGTAGGTCCCAACAACATATTGTGCACCTTACAAATATTGTGCCCAACGATTATTCAAGGCTCTTCGTTTGACATTCTTTATCACGTACTACCCGATAACTGTTTAAACGAAGACATCTTACTAGGCCGAGACATTCTTAATGAGGGTATTTCCGTCCAAATAAAAAATGACAGCCTCGTTATCTCCAAAACAAAAACATCGAAAAATTGCTCCAAATCCGAAGTACCTCTTGACCTTTCTTGCATTGATACAGATCTTACGGGACAAGATAATAAGAATATTGAAAAAATATTCTTCTAGCTTTGCGAAACAACTTCCTACTTCACGGGTTACTACCGGAGAGCTCAAAATTGACTTAATAGATCCTAACAAAACTGTGCACAGGCGACCTTACAGGTTATCACCTCCTGAACAAGATGTCGTTAACAAAAAAGTCCAAGAGTTGTTAGATGCAAAAATCATTCGAGAGAGTAGTTCACCTTATGCAAGCCCTATGCTGCTAACAAAGCAGCTCTTTGGAATTATCAAAGGTATCCGCTAGTCCCCACGATGTCGAAAGATTAGATCTTGGACAAGCTCGACTACAGGCTTCCTCAAACATTCAGAAATCAGTGAAATCTGACATCGAACGCTTTAATAAAGGAAAGGCTAAGATACGACCGTTTTCCGTAGGAGACTTTGTTTTTGTTAAAAATGAAGAGAGAAATCAAACCAAACTTGATCGCAAATATAAAGGCCCATTCCAAATTGTTAGTATTCTTGATAATGACCGATATGAGTTAAAACACATAAATGGTAATAAAAGAGTTTACAAATACTCGCACGAAAACTTACGAGAAGTTCCCCGTGGACAGGCAGGTTTAATCGAAATCTCAGAGAACTTAAACGATGATGATGACGTGACGGCGGGTAGTACTGACATAAATAATGATTCTTTTGTTCATGAAACTCATAACGATGATAGCTGTACTGACACAGATAATGAAACCTCTTCACCTACAGTTAACAATTTAAGACGTAGTATGTCAGAGACATCTTCCGAATCAGAGTCAACGCAAATTGTAACCAATGCAATTGTTCACTAATAAAAATAATAAAATGGGTAAGATGAGGTAGATATGTGAAAAAAAAAGAGGTGCGTTTATATCTGAACGTACTACAGGCAGCTATAGGGACGAAATCATCGTCCGGTCTGGTTGTGGTCTAGTACTATATAGTCTGAAGGATCAATTTGCGATCGGACCAGAAATATTAACGGTCATGAAGGGCGCATTAGCCGGGCCAGACCGTTTAGGGTATTCTGAAGGGTTTATAGACCGGACCAGATAACCACTGAAGGGTCAAGATGACCGGACCATAGCAAAAAAAAAATATAGGTGTCAGGATGAGCGAGTTATGTATCCGAACTTTGTTTTTTGCAGATAACGTGTAACAAGAGCTTCTGCGTACGAGGACGTACGCGTGTCAGCATGGCCGTGACGGCGGCGAAACGTCTACGTACCGCTGTGTAAACAACACCTGCACCGGGCTGCCCACCTGCCTGCGCACCTGCCTGTGTCGCGTCATCCCTACCTCCCCACTGCTAACGAAACTAAATATAAAGCGGCGTGCGTCGAGCGGACGGGTTTCTTTCTGTCTTGGAGTCGGCCCAGTGCACATGTTGTATAGAAGCTCCCTTGTATAGGCTAGCTGGTATTTGATAAGTTATATGATTTAGAGGTCGTGGTCTCGGAAATCAATATAAATGAAAGACTTTGTAAGAAAACAATAACGTAGAAAATATAATAATATACACAAGATTACTCAAAAAACAAATACGACGACACGAATGACACGAATGATGTACAAGACAAATGTCATAGAGGAATACAGCTAAATCTAATCAGCCAGTGCAAGTTATGATGTACAACCTCTTTCAACACCCCTCCTTAACTTTCACTCTGCAGCCAATCCCTCTCAGACAAGCTTCATGCTTCAACCTTCCAACTCCTTTCGTCAGCAGGTCAGCCATCATTCTTTCAGTCGACACATACTCTATAGACACAGCCTTAGACCTCACCAAGTCTCTGATGAAGTGATGTCTCACGTCTATATGTTTTGTCCTCTGATGATGAACTGGATTCTCAGCAATATGTATTGCTGATTGACTGTCACTAAGTAGCTTCAAGGAAGAAACAACATTCTCAGTGAGTTCAGTGTACAGTCTCCTCAAAAATACAGACTCTCTACATGCTTCAGATAGTGCCACATATTCAGCTTCGGCACTCGACAAAGCAACTGTTTTTTGCTTCCTACTTTCCCAAGATACAGGGCCATCTGCAAATAAAAATACAAAACCACTGTATGATCTTCGATCAACAATATCTCCAGCATGGTCTGCATCCACATATCCATAAAAAGTCTTACCTGACTTTTTGAAAGTTATTTCAAAGTCTTTAGTACCATTTAGATATCTTAATACTCTTTTTGCTGCAAGCCAATGCGTATTATTGTAGCAATTGTTAAATTGACTTAAAAAACTCGTTGCAAAAGCAATATCCGGTCTTGAACATACAGACAGATACATAAGCGAACCAATCAGCTCTCTGTATGGTAATTCGCTTGGTGGAACATAATTTTCCTCCTTTAGTTTCATCAGCTTCGTCTTTGGATCCAATGGCGTAGTTACACTCTTGCAATTTGCCATTCCAAAAGTCTCTAGTATCTTCTGTGTATATTCTTTTTGGTTCAAGCTTATTACTCCGTTCTCCTGTTTGATCTTGATTCCCAAGAAAACATCAACTTTTCCCAGATCCTTCATATCAAACTTATTTTGCAACTGAAGTTTAATGAGCTTTTTCTCGTTCTCGTTATTCCAAAAAATAAGAAGATCGTCCACGTAAACAGCAATGATCATTAAACTGTTCTTCCTCTTCCTGAAATAAACGCATGGTTCATTGTCTGACCTCTCAAAGTCTAACTCTAACAGAGAATTGTTGAGTTTATCGTTCCAAGCTCTTGGTGCTTGTTTTAAACCATAAAGAGCCTTCTTCAACAAGCAAACATGATCCTCTTTTCCTTCTTCTTCAAAACCTTTAGGTTGTTTCATGTAAACCCTTTCGGTTAGATCTCCATTCAAGAATGCGGTTACTACATCCATGTGATCTATTTTTAAGTTATTTTCAGCAGCTATTGCTAAAAGCAATCTTAATGTGCTATGACGCACTACAGGTGAGAATGTCTCATTGTAGTCAACACCCTTCACTTGTGTAAAGCCTCTTGCTACTAGACGTGCTTTATACCTAATTCTCCTCGGCTCTTTTTTGATTCTAAAAATCCATTTTGAATCAACAAAATTTCCTTTTGCATTAGCACTTTCTACTAGTTCCCATGTTTTATTCTTCTTCAAAGAATTCAATTCAGATGCAATAGCTTCTCTCCATTGTTCTTTATCATCTCTTGATAAGGCATCTTCTAGAGTAACAGGATCACTTCTAGTCTCTTCAGCTGCTTGATACAAGATACAGTCTTTAAACTCTTTTGGTTTCCTATCTCTCAATGGATATCTCCTCTCTGGAATTTCCACTGGTTCAGCTTCACTATCTCTGGAAGTAGATGGAAAATTTTCAACAATGTTTCTTGCTGGACTCTCTAGACTAGTATCTCTTACGGACACATCGTCAGTAATTGTATCAATGTCCGAGACATGTTCTTCTCTATTTGACGGTATCTCTTGTGTAATGGGTGGCATCACTGGATTTCTCTCACCAAACGACGGATCATGACTATTCCCTAAAGGTGGCACTTCTTCTTTAACTTCTTTGGGTACTTCTCGTTTAACAACTTCTTTGTTAACACCTTCTATGTCTCTCTTCTGGTTCTCGAAAAATACTACATCTCTTGCTTTATAAACCTTGTGTGTTTGAGGATGTATGAGACGATACCCTTTAGTCGTTTCGCAATAGCCAATGAATACCAGTTCCATGCTCTTTGGATCCAGTTTCTTCCTTTTTACATTTGGAATATGCATGAACGCACGACACCCAAATACTCGTAAAAAACTCAAATTCACTTTTTTACCTGTCCATGCCTCTTCTGGGGTCATGCCCTTTACAGCTATAGTAGGCGATCTGTTTTTCAAAAATACTACTGTATGTACTGCTTCTGCCCAGTAAATCTTCGGTAAGTTTGCTTCTTCCAACATACTTCTTACTCGTTCTACAATAGTTCTATTTGCTCGTTCAGCTACACCATTTTGAGCTGGAGTATAGTCCACAGTTAATTGATGAACAATACCATTTTCTTTAAAAAAATCATTAACCTTTTTATTAACATACTCGGTACCGTTGTCACTTCGGATAGTTTTTAACCGTTTACCCGTTTGAGCTTCTACTAAAGTTTTAAATTCAACTAATTTCGAATAAACTTCACTCTTTTCGCGTAAAGTGTAAACAAAAGTTTTCCTAGTTTTATCATCAATAAAGGTTAAGAAATATCTTTGACCTGAGAAAGATTTATTTTCCATTGGACCACACACATCACTATGGATTAACTCAAGAACATCAGTAGCTCGTGTTGCTCCTGTTTTTGGAAAAGGTAATGAAGTTTGCTTACCTTTCAAGCACGAAATACAATCCAGTTTGTCATTAGTGTTTGGAAAATTTATACCTGCTGCATACTTTTCCTTTAATAATTTAATGTTGTACACTCCTAGATGACCAAGGCGCTTGTGCCATAAGTTAAGATCAGCATTGCTCTTCACAGCTGAAACTAATGCAATATTAGTATTGGCAGAATCAGGTTTTAGTTTATAAATTCCTCTCTCTACCTTACATACCGCTTTCACCTCGCCTTTCACTTTACAGTCATCTTCTAAATAAATCTCACAACCTCTTTTTGAAAACACTAATACTCTATTCCGTTCAACTAACGTACTTACACTCATCAAGTTCGCAGCTAAATCCGGAACATACAACGCTCCATTGACTGTGAAATCTAATTCTCTAGAACACACGTCACCTTGTCCTTCTCCTTTCATTCTACTTCCATTCGCACACATAACTTGCGTTGGCTCTTCTAGCTTTACGAAGTTCTGTAACCAATCCTTCCTTGGAGTCATATGGGAAGATGCCCCTGAATCCAGAATCCAGTCAACGGGTTTATGCGAATTATCAATTGTAGAATAGGCTGTGGTAGCGTTAGCATAATTGCTTTTCTTGTTGTTCTGGTTTTTAGGACAAACAATTGCTTTATGTTCTCCATTACATATAAAACATCGAATCTTCTTTTGATTCGACTTCTGTTGCTTCCATCCTTGATTTCTGTTCTTCTTTTGTTTAACAGAAACCATAGCACTCGTAGAGGGTTCCTCTGACTCACTCTGTCTAAGCTCTCTCGGCTTATTATCAATTTGCATCAATTTCGTTTTTACATAGTCCGTCGTTAGTACTACATTGCTGTTTTCAATTGCCATCCTCAAAGGCGTATACTCCTCTCCTAGACCTTGTAGCATCAGAGCAGCTAGTAGCTCATCATCTACTTCCTTGCCTATGTCATCTAGTTCACCAGCGATCCTCATAATCTCTGTAACATACTGACGTGGAGATTCATACATTGAAAGTCTCTGACTAACAAGACGTCCTAGCAGGCGACACCTATGGTTAACTCCTTTATCTTCAAAAGCAGCAGCCAAGGCTTGCCAACTCTCTTTTGCTGTCTTTGCTTTACGTGCGTGTACCAGGCAGTGGGGTTTTATCATCAGCAGTATCTTTGCGCGAGCAATATTGTCTCTTCGTAGACCTGCAACGTCGCTCTCTAGTGGTGTGCTCTTAGTATAATCCCACAGATCCTCAGTTATAAGAAACAGTTCCATCTGAACCTTCCATGTCGAATAATTTGACATTCCGTCTAATTTCTCAAATGACGGGAAATGTCCACTACCACTATTACTGCCTGCCTGTAAATTATTCATTCTTACGTTATTCCCGTCTCCTGAGGGTATTTCTCTAGTTTCACTTACTTCATGTTCCATTTAACTTCAATAAATTTCCGAATAAAAATCGTAGCTCACCAATGGCAGGTACGTCACTACGAGCACAATTTTCTTGTTTCACACACGAAAGTTACCATTCGCTCAAGCTACCATGATAAGTTATATGATTTAGAGGTCGTGGTCTCGGAAATCAATATAAATGAAAGACTTTGTAAGAAAACAATAACGTAGAAAATATAATAATATACACAAGATTACTCAAAAAACAAATACGACGACACGAATGACACGAATGATGTACAAGACAAATGTCATAGAGGAATACAGCTAAATCTAATCAGCCAGTGCAAGTTATGATGTACAACCTCTTTCAACAGTATTGTACGATAAATTTCTATTAAGTTTACAATAAACACTTGATTTTGCATAACCAAAGTTTATATTTCACCATGGCTGATTCACCTCCTATATATATATATAAAACATTTTTTCGAATGTTATTTGTTCGTTAAAATATTAAAAAGTTTCGCTCGAGGTTTCCGCTTGAACTATTTTTCACCATAAATCACATTTGCAGCTTATGACTCAGGAGTAAAATGAATTGAGAAGACTCTCATAAAAATCCTTTTAATTTTGCAAGCTGTTTGGTGCAGGCCTTACTTGTATTACCTGAAATATAGCTACAGACAGTTCACCAAAAAGTTTAAAATTATCTTTAAATCATTTTTTGTACTAACTTGTAACAAAAACTACTGGAGTTGCGGCAAAATTATGTAAGAACATGTGAATCTTGATACATTTAGGAATAAAACGAGACATAATTGATCATTATTGCAGCACTGGTTCTCGATTTACAGCGAGTTACATCAAACACCCTAAGATAATTTTATAGGACGAAAGAAGTAGAAACAGTAAAACTCACGTTGTCTTCTAGGATTAAATTATGGCACTTCCAATTTAATTGAATGGAATAAAAATAAACTATTTCGCCCAAAAAACTACAAGATTTATGCTTTAAGTCACAAGATGGCGTCACTTGTATAAGAAATAAATTGTAATTACAAATGGACTGCTTCGATTTTTAATATTTTAACGAACAAATAACATTCAAAAAAATGTTTTATATTTATACTTTAATAGAATATGACAAGAGCTATCGTCTGACATCTCATGTTTCAAAATAGAAGCAACCCATTTGTTAATATATTTTAATTCTTATTTTATTATACAAGTGACGCCATCTAGTTACTTAAAGCTTAAATCTTTTAGATTTTCAGGGGAAATTGTTTATTTTTATTTGATGTATTTAAATTTTAAGTGCCATTATTTAATCCTGAAAGACAACGTCAGTTTCACTGTTCCTACTTCTTTTGTCCTATAAAATTATCTCAGGGTGTTTGATGTAACTCGCTGTAAATCGAGAACCAGTGCTGCAATAATGATGAATTATGTCTCGTTTTATTCCTAAATGTATCAAGATTTACATTCTCTTAGATAATTTTGCCACAACTCCAGTAGTTTTTGTTAAAAGTTAGTACAAAAAATGATTTGAAGATAATTTTTAATTTTTGGTGAACTGTTTGTAGCTATATTTCAGGTACTGTAGGTCACATCGAAATAAAATAGGTGTTTATAGATTGGTAATTTTATAACCATCAAGTCTTAGGTTGACGACTTTCCCCTAACTTCAACTGTTTTAGAGATAAATAGAAAAATCTAAAATTAGGGACCTTTTTGTGCGGGGGGAGGGGGGAGCGAAAATGGGATCGGCAGGGAACATTCTAGATATGTTTGGATGGACCTAAGGAACACTTCCATAAAAAAAAATTGTCGGCCGTAATTTGTCCTGGGTTGTCAAAGAACATTTGGATAAAAATATTGAGCTATTTTTAAATAGAACTAAAACAAAAATTGCCTCAGCGACCATCCAACTTGACCCCTATCTTATATCAATGTTCTTGAAACGGGAGTTCACCACAATTGGTTACCATTAGTTGTGAGAAAAGTTGTAATATTTAATGATTTCAGACTTTTCCGATTATTTGTACTGTGAGACCCAGCTTCTTGCCAAATTTCATAATTTTAGGTCAACGGGAAGTACCCTGTAGGTTTTGGATTTTTGTTCATGGATCCTAATAAATGGTATTAATTTCAACCTGATACCTTTACCCGTTCGTGAGATAAAGGGTCTTGACAGACAGACAGATGGACAACAAAGTGATCCTATAAGGGTTCCGTTTTTTCTTTTGAGGTACGGAACCCTAAAAATGATTGATAGTTGATGCGCAGAAGTCAAGTCATAGTCATTTTTGACTTCTGCTCATCAATGATATAGAGTTACTGGGTACGATTTTTTTTATCAATTGGTCAACAGATGTCTAACTTTTTTGTATTAAGACGGTCTAGGTATTTCTAGGTCTACTAAAATTTCATCTGCTAAATTACTAGCCAGTTCGGTTGTCTCATTATGTTTTCCTCATTAACAAATGGATAGGATTAATTATTATTGCCTGGAAAAATAAATAAGCCTTATCATTCTCACCAATGGTGTCCTCAATGAGCCATTCCTGTTTGACACCATCCTGTCTGCCTAGCGTCTCTGTCAGTAGCCGCTTCAGCCCTTCAATCTCGTCCTCGCCCGGGTTAAGCTCGCCACCTGGCAGCTTGAAAAATGCTGTACCGAGCTGCAGTAGCAAGACGTGAGGAAGACCATGCTCGTGCACCAACAACACTCCTTCCACTGATCTGAAGTGAAGAGAAGCGAGCGATTTAAGGAATCCTGAGATTATAGGTTATAATTTATAATAGCTCTCCTTTACGCTTCTTAGTACATTGCTACGGAAGATCTAGGTAGTAATAAGCAGATTAGGGACAAGATTTTTTAAATTGTACATGAATTATAGAAAAAACAAGCAAAAACTTACCGTCTCATACCAATCTTAGAAAACTCCTCTCGCATCCTCTGGAACCGAGCGGGGACCGACGCGTCCTTTTCGAACAGCGGTTCCTTCGTCCCAAACGTGTAATTAGTTAGCGGATACAGATTTATGCCCCTATTCAAAGTAAGACTTGCGTTCGGCTGACTGTTCTGATGCTGGAGGCCGGGGCGCTGCGGCCACGCTTTATTCGTAACTCCTCCTTGAACCGCTGCCATTATTTACTCAAAAATTCACGAAATTTTCGTCAGACTTGAATTTATATAGAAAAATTTGCGTGAATTAATAGAAATTCGTGAAAACGCGTGAGACTTTCAAAAAGCCAAACAACAAGCGGCCACCATTGATTTACTAGTGATGTGCTGGTTTCATTCAACCAACTGACATTTCTACAGATTGACAGCAGTCTGTCTCGACCACATCGATGGACGTCATATAACGCTATCCTGCTGTCAGAGTAATTTTTACCCGTTTCGGAACGCAGCCCAATTAGGTTTTAAACGGTATTTGGACCGACACAAAAGGATAGTATCCAAACCAAAAAATTTTAAAAAAGAAAACATTCATTTGACAAGTGAGGCGGTGGTAAACATCAGTACGGATTAAAACCTGCTCATGAGCTTTGTGTGCGGTTTTAGCGCGCTAATAGTCGGTTCAAAACTTGCTCGTATTCACTCTTTAAGCGACGTGACGTCATCAGTGACGTCACTTTAGCGCGCTATCATTGCATACGAAAATGAGGTAGTGCAGCGTGTGCGAAACGTCAAACTCATAAGACATTTGTCATCAATCTCGTTTTCGAGAGATTATTTTCAACTTTTTTTGGGGTTTTAGATTAAATTATCTTATCGAATAATCATTATCTCTCAATAATTTCTTAAAACGCAAAACAAAATCAAACTTTTAATTTTTCTCAGTGACATTGACATAAGCGCGCTCTAGTCTGGTTTAAAACTGTATTCGATGATATTCGACGAATGCACGCATATAGAAATAAACCGACTATATTCAGCAAAGATTTTGGAAACTACGCCAGGGGGCGTTTACAGCGTTTTTCTTACGTCAATGATATTCAGTGAATGAATGTGATGTGTGCGTTGATTTCAAGAAACAATCCGTAGTGAAAAAAATTTATTTATTTTTTATTTCAGTTTTGCAGTAATCATAGAGTAACTTATATATTTGGCAGTAATTTGTGCCAAATAATTTGTAAATAATGTCACAGCAGCTCGAATTGTTAACGGAAAGTCCTTCCCAATGGACTGCGGTATCATTTGTTACACCAGAAATACAAAAAAAGGAGATAAAACCATTTGTTGTTCGTAAGTATTTCAATTATGACAAGTTCTAAACAAAACAAACTTTACAGTCCGCTTCCTTTTTTTGGCAATAATTTCACGTACAATTTGTGTCCTTCAGTTGCTCTCAAAGAGCTGGAAGGCAGTCCAGACAGCCGCACGTCGAGCCTCGTGAGCGCAGACAAGTTTGCTGCTGTGCGCGCAGTCGTGAGGCACCTGGCTCGGCTCCGCTCCGCCACCAAGGAGCCGTGGAGGCAGGAGGATGTCGTCACATTCTTAGAAGGACTTAGGTCTGAGTTATACAATTTTATTCCATAAATGGTCCTTTCCTTGTCACAGTCCTTACTTTTAATTTTGTATTGAATGTTATATATTAGACGAGCTATTTAGAGCAATTTCACAGTTTAACAATGTGACAGCACATATTTGAATAAAGTTAAATTTTACACTAAAATTAACTGCCACAAAAGTAGACACTGTGTTTTTGTTCAGGCTTATTCTTTTGATAACCGTTGAATCCTTACAAACTTTCTCTTGTCAACAAGACACTGTAGTAGAGTTATTTAGTCCGACAATTGTTCCCTTCTTCAGACAAACAAATCCTTCTTCAGACAAACAAATCCACATCTTATTCAGGATGACTAATAACTGTGGTAAAAAGGATTTGTTTGTCTGAAGAAGGGAACAATTCCACTCAAATAATTGCTTACAATCTTGGCTATTGGCAGTAATGGCTGTAATCTATACAGACCATGCTATAATATAAAAGTTGAAGTGTTTTAATTAAACAATATTATACAGTGTACAAAATAAGTCAGGCTGTGACCATTAAATGTGCATGCCATGCGCAGAAAATAACCATCATAGACACACTTATCCTGAACATGCTATACTAACAACATTTTGCTGTTTGTGTGCTTTTTTACCAATGTGGCCGTCAAAAGAACGTCACAAACTGCATCAAATAGCTTTAAAAACCGGCTTGACCATTGGCTTATAGACAATAAACTCTCTTAATGTGCAGTGAACAATACACCAGCCTAGATATAGCCATATCAGCAAAGTTGCTGCTGCATGGGCTATCAAATATAATAATAATAAAAATAAGTCTTAACTGGTGCGACTTCGTCTGTCTTTCACATCTGACTATCTCAGCAACTTCTCATGGTAATGTCTTGAAATTTGGAATAGTCATAGATTATACTTAAAAAAATATTTTTATTATTGGTGGATATAGGACCCAAATAGAGGGAGCAAAATTTTAAATTGTCATTACTAGGTTGAGTGGGGTATCATAGGAAAGAGAGAAAAAATATCATTCCCCCCTTATTTCCAAAGTTTACATTTTACTAATAAACTTAGTTTTGCAGTGACTCGCACTTGACTGGTTCTTTTTAATTGCAGGTTTTCCCGAGATTGCATAGACGAGCTATCCACACTACTGTGTATGGACAAGATGTATGACAACATTCCCACACATCTGAGAGTGAAGCCAGGACTCGTTAGCTTTCAGTGGAAAATTGACTTATCACTCAGGTAACAACCTTATATCATCATAACATCCACTACAGGAAAGGGAGCTCCGTTCAGAACTCCAGCAAAAACGCATGGTGCTTAAGAGGGGATTTACAATTTTTACCATGCTTGTTAGTATTGCGGCTGGCCGCCGCAGTATGTAAGATGGTACGATACACAGAAAGATGCTGCTGCCTATCCTCCGGTTAATAAGCCATTAGTCGCCTCTTACGACACCCACGGGTAGGGGTGTGTTGGTACTATTCTTTGATGCTAGTGAATGGGAGGTAGCCCCTTAAACATATATTCTAAACTCTCTCTCTGTTTTTGTGCTAAACGTAATTTCTTTTCCAGCCAATCGAATATCAATTCAGAAAGCCTGAATACACAGCAGAGTAAAGAGATCCTCCACAGAGACACCCGTATCATCATAGTCTTCTCGTTCACTAACGGTTCTTCCCGAACACTTCGGTTATCAATACCGAAGTTCCACGAACTCCGATTCACAATTGCAAGCGCTCTGAAGGGCATGATTGTGTTGGAGAAAAGGAAATGCATGAGGAAGGACTGACACAGGGCTGCGTTTGGGTAGGTTGCGGAACGTGTCTTTAGTTAATTATTATTATAATTTTTCAAACAATGTCATCTGAAAGGTGTGATAATACTGACAATTCCCATACTAGAAAACATAACCCGGAAATTTTCCTTTGGCTTGAGTCTGGCAGGAATGGCTGTTGCCTCTTATAACGGCCGATTGCCATATATTTTTAAAAAGTGTAGTGTGGCATAAAACTCATGGAAACTAGATGGCGCTTTCAAATAATCTGGAAATTAATTATGGTCTACCGAGGATTGTGCCAAAAATCATTCAAAATTTCAATATATTTTCAATGTAAAGAAACGCTAACATTGAAATTAGGTTTATTTTTTTAGCAGAATACTCGATAAATCATAATAACTTCCCGGACTATTTATTAGCGCCATCTAGTTTTATACTTTTCCGGGTTACGATTTCTAAAAGGGGATGGTCAGTCCTTCTTATTGTTCGTCCATGATAATACTAAAGATTGTGATTCTGCCCATGCAACTGAATGCAAGGGACATAGGTCATAGAACAAAATCAATTTTGACCTCCATCAGCTGATAGTATATTTTGTATGGGAGGTCAAATATAGTTTGTCGTATTTCGACCTACTATGTTCCTTAGGGACAGACCCTGTGTTTTAGGAAAACCGTTTAATTTATCATACGGCTTTTTGATTATAAGTGCGTGGAAAAAGCATTTTACATATCGGCTTAGTATTACCTAGGAGCTATTTATCAGGTCGTGTGGGTTACAAGGTCGATGACCGACCTCACAAACCCTGGTGTCAGAGTTGTTGAGCCGCCAAAGGCCTCTCACATGGCTCAGTAACAACTACTTACAAAACAGTAGCATTTCTCATTACTTCGATAGATATTAGTCGGGACCAACGGCTTTACGTGCCTTCCGAAGCACGGAATCATTTTATCATCCCATAAAACGCCCACTGCAGGAGAGGGAGCTCCCTCCAGAACTCCAGCAAAAACGCGTGGTACTTACTAGGAGGGGATTTTCCATAGTCACCATGCTTGTAAGCGTTTCGGCTGGCGACCGCTGTGGTTGGTGACCGCAGTATGTAAGATGGTACGATAAATAGAAAGGTACTGCTGCCCACCCTCCGGTTCATTAGCCCTTAGTCGCCTCTTACGACACCCTCGGGTAGAGATGGGTTGGTACTATTCTTTGCCGTCACCACATAGAATCATCTTATAAGGTGCGTAATATAACTCTGACCGTGAATGCGCAGAACTCAAAAAATGAGTCGCGGGGGTGAGCGCGGCAGGCAGGGGGCGAGCGAATTGTTCATTGGCTCTCCGCCTGCCACCCATGCGCAGAAAATAACCATGAGGGCTAGAGTAAGATTGCGCGGTGTATACTTTTCGGTCAATCAGGTGATTCATCCCGCAATATCCTAACCACACTGGGGGAGTCTTAAGTGTATTTTGTTTGACAGTGACCCCACCGGGAATCGAACCCAGAACCTCCGAATCGAAAGTCTTACCACTAGACTATGGACGCTGTTTTACTTATAGTCTGTTTCACGAGTCAATGGTAACGCTTACCAACACATTGTGCTATCAAGGCTATTGTGCTCCATGATCAATAGTAATCAGCTAAAGCTGTCAGAAAAAACAAGTTTGTAAAACAATGTTATTTTTTCGGTCAAATATACTCTGGTTCGTCTGGTTCGTGGTAGTTTGTCTGGTTCTATGGCTGCAAAATGTGTTGGTAAGCGATGGCATTGACTCGTAAAATGTATTATATTTGAATAGGTGCCTTTACATTGTTTTAGAGAAAATTATAAATAGAAAACATAATATTATGAAGATGTTGCAGAAGCTTTTCGCTTATAAAAAGTTATAGACTGTGAGATCACTGCAAATAATCCTACGTCATCGAGTACACGAAATATACCTATAAATTTTTAGGGAGTGTAGTGAGTATTATATTGCTCAATGGTAGTGACCACAAAACTTTTGTCTTGTCTGCCAATACGCAACTTGGAAAGTTCGGTACGATCGAAAACAACAATTTCACCGTAACTTACGTCACAGAGTACATGAAATAAATTGGTCGTAGTAATAGAAGTTACTTCGTCCGCGCAGTGCCAGCACAGAATAGTACCAACCCATCTCTACCCGTGGGTGTTGTAAGAGACGATTAAGGGCTTATGAACAGGAGGATGGGCAGCAGCATTGTTTCTGTGTATACCATCTTACATACTGCGGTCACCAACAACAGCGGTCGCCAGCCGCGACGCATACAAGCGCGGTGACTATGGTAAATCCCCTCGTAAGTACCACGCGTTTTTGATGGAGTTCTGTTGAGCTTCCTGTCCTGCAGTAGACGTTTCATGGGATAAATGATAAACGTCTATGCTTGTAAGCGTTGCGGCTGGCGACCGCTGTTGTTGGTGACCGCAGTTTGTAAGATGGTACGATACACATAAAAATGCTGCTGCCCATCCTTCGGTTTATAATCCTTTAGTCGCCTCATACGACACCTACGGGTAGATATGAGTTGGTACTATTCTATGCCGGCACTACACGGATAACAAAGGACGAATAGAAGTTACTAAGTATAATAAATAATAAAAAAAACAGGTGGCTTATATCCTCTTGGCAGTTTCGCTAGTTGAAACTGTTTTTTCTGACTGTACCGAACCTGCCAAATTGCGTATTGGCAGCTTAATATTTGTGAATCTAATAGGCCACTACCTACTCTCAATAAAGGTATTTAGATCGTGTACTCGATGAAGTAGGATTATTTGCAGTGCCCTCATAGTCTATTGTAAAATGGTGCGATTTCGCTAGATAATAAAATATATTTGAACATTCCATTAATTTACAAAAAGCGACAATTCCTTGTTAATAAATATTTAGATACTTAAGAGTTTATCATGAAATTTATTCTAAAATAAAACTATGTAATGTTAGTAAAATAAAACTATGTCTTGTTAGTTAGTTTTAGAGTTTATTTTCGTAAATAAAAGGAATAATATTCGAAGATTTCTTTACATTTATTTTATTCCACAATCAAGTCAACTTACAAAAAAAAATTGTTTAAAATTATTTATACGATTCAAAACCTAAAGAATCCTGCCGGCTTTGAACGCTGCGGTTGTCAGTTTATCTAGGCCCATAGATTAAAGACTTTAAGCATGGTCACGTTTTTTACCATCCGAGCAGTGCGACACATCTTGAAAGACAAGGACGGCTACATGTATTAGTGTATAAAGCTATCTCTGTCTAGAATATCAAAAACGTAATTTGTGGATTTTCTAAACATTTTCCTCCTCTGAAATTTCTTCGCGCTTGGAGGTGATAGATTAGATGACATAATTCCTCAAATAAAGTGAAATTTCTCCGAGATATATTTTCTCTCGGGCAGCGTGCTAAGCCGGCTGTAGGTAGCGCCACCTATGGATGCCCGCACGCACACGGTCAATATTGATCGCGATGCGGTAGAGATGCAGCTATAGGAGAAAAAGAGAAAGCTGATCGATCTGCGGAGAGGGGCTTGCGGCCGTGCGTTCTATATGATAGTACGCACGGCCGCAAGCACGTGGAAACAAAACCAGTATAAGCTGAACCAGCGCTACGCTACAAACGACCGAAACCAGAGACCGGCTCAAGGTCAAAGTGTTTCCACCGATGAGCGGCCGTGTGTACTTTTACTTTATTCTGTGCTATCGCGATAGCCGCTCACTATGACGCCGCCTGTGTGTGTGTGTGTGTCTGTATCAGTGTGTGTCTGTATCAGTGTGCCACTGTCTTAGTGTGTTCTGTATCAGTGTGTCACTGTCTCAGTGTGTGTCTGTATCATTGTGTGTGTCTGTATCAGTGTGTTCTGTATCAGTGTGTTCTGTATCAGTGTGTCACTGTCTCAGTGTGTGTCTGTATCACTGTGTGTGTCTGTATCAGTGTGTGTCTGTATCAGTGTGTGTGTGCATGTGTGGGTGTGTGCGCCGCTTGTGCGCCCGCAGCGACTCTTGGCTGCTGTACAGTCGGCGACACGCGGGCGCGGGGCACGCGTGCCGCTTGGGCTGCCCGTGAGCTGCGCTCGAGTGTACCGACAGCGACGCCGCCGATACGAACCGCTCCGGGCATTGCGTGCACGAGTGCCTGCAATAGGGAACATGCATTAATTGTTTTAGTCGCATTTATTTACAAAATATGAAAATACGGTGACAACAAGTGAAATTAAAATTGAAATTGGCTAAGATATAATAATACGGCCGATATAAGTATTTAAAACTATTAATTACGCGCCGAGATCTGACATTTGACTTTTTTTATTTCATAGTTATTCGAAAAATAGTTTTACTATACTGTTTATTAAATGAATAAGAATAATTTTATTTAAATAAAAAAAAAATGCATATTCTCTATTCTATCCTCTAAGAGATACATTGCACTACGGCCACATAAACTCCGTCTAAACTCCGTGTTAAATTTCGTTTTGCTAGAAAGAGACAGAAACAAATCTTCGATGGCTTATATCTTTTTTGATTTCATAGTTATTCGAAAAATAGTTTTACTATACTGTTTATTAAATGAATAAGAATAATTTTATTTAAATAAAAAAAAATGCATATTCTCTATTCTATCCTCTAAGAGATACATTGCACTACGGCCACATAAACTCCGTCTAAACTCCGTGTTAAATTTCGTTTTGCTAGAAAGAGACAGAAACAAATCTTCGATGGCTTATATCTTTTTTGATTTCATAGTTATTCGAAAAATAGTTTTACTATACTGTTTATTAAATGAATAAGAATAATTTTATTTAAATAAAAAAAAATGCATATTCTCTATTCTATCCTCTAAGAGATACATTGCACTACGGCCACATAAACTCCGTCTAAACTCCGTGTTAAATTTCGTTTTGCTAGAAAGAGACAGAAACAAATCTTCGATGGCTTATATCTTTTTTGATTTCATAGTTATTCGAAAAATAGTTTTACTTTACTGTTTATTACATGAATGAGAATATTTTTATTTAAATAAAAAGAATTATGCATATTCTCTATTCTATTCTCTAAGGGATACAACTAAACGAAAGAAGGAGACATCCTATAACACGTACACTGCAGGACAGAAACTCCCTCTAGAACTTCAGAAAAAATGCGTAAGTAGTACTCGGGAGGGAATTTACACGCTTGTAAGCGTTGCGGCTGGCGACCGCTGTTGTTGGTGACCGCAGTATGTAAGATGATACGATACACAAAAAGATGCTGCCATCCTCCGGTTCATAAGCCCTTAGTCGCCTTTTACGACACCCACTGGTAGAGATGGGTTGGTACTAAGTATTCTTTGCCGGCACCACACGGGAAACTTTCGTATATGCACCTAAATGTAAATCTGACGAGGAGGCCAATGTCAGCAGTGGACGTCTTTCGGCTGATATGATGATGATGATGAAATCTGCCAATAAAGTTCAGACAAGTACGTTAATCATAAATGTATTTAAAAGTAATAAAAATTTTAATAAATTGACTTTTAGTTTTGTTTTCCTACAACATCTTTTTAAACAATTCGTTACCTTTAAACGGCCCATAAAAAGCCCTGCCTGCAAGGCCCTGCTTGCAGTGCCACTGCCAATCGTACTTTATGTGGGCATGCAGGGCCGACAAAATCGCCGTTACATCGGCCCTGCAAGACCACACACAGTACGATTGGCAGTGGCACTACTGCAAGCAGGGCTTTGTATGGGGCCCTAAATCATTTACTTACATCATCATCATATCACCCGAAAGACGTCCACTGCTGGATATAGGCCTCCCCTAAAAATCTCCATGACGTCGGGTCCTGCGCTGCTCGCATCCAGCGGCTTCCCGCGACCGCCACCAGATCGTCGGTCCACCTTGTGGGGGTCCACCTGCCCACGCTTCGTCTTCCGGTACGTGGTCGCCACTCTAGAACCCTCACGCCCCATCGGCCCGAGGTTCTTCTTGCGATGTGCCCTGCCCACTGCCACTTCAGTTTAGCGATTCTCAGGGCTGTCAGTTACTTTAGTTCTTCTGCGGATCTCCTCGTTTCTGATTCGATCGCGTAGAGAGACTCCGAGCATAGCCCTTTGGGTGACTTTCAGCTTCCTAATAAGGCCCATCGTGAGCGGCCACGTCTCGGTGCCATATGTCATCACTGGCAACACACACTGGTCATTTACTTACGTGTAATTAAAATAAAATTATAAAGAGTAGTAATCAATTTATTTGACTAAGAGGACAGTTTAGTACCTACATACAGTTATGAAAAGTTATTCCTGAAATTGTTCCAGATCCAGAGCTTGTGGATGATGTTGCTTTAACATAATAAATTTCAATGCAAACTGTTACTGACAGCCTCTTGTATGTTAATCTTCTCCTGGTACTTCAATTTTCCTGTATGAACCACTTCTTATTTTGTTGCCATGGTCACTTTACATAGAAGCGAGCCAACTCTGGGTACTGTCAGCCTCTGGTCGATTTATGTTTTCCTGGTACTCTCCATTTTCTTTTAAACAATTCGTTAGCTTTAACATTTACTTACGTGTAAGACGAAGAGTCTCGGTGTCGCTTAGCCTTTTTGAAATGTAACCGCAAGTTGTCCTGAAAGTAAAATAACTGGATTACGCATACTCGTAGTAAAAAGGACACTTAATAAAAAGGCCCATTGGGCTGATTCGAAAAATAATGTATCAAAGTATGTCTAATAAGACAGTGGGTGCTATGGGCGGTGGAGACCACATACCATCAGGTGGCCCACCTGCTCGTTTGCTCACTTAAAAAAAAACGATTCTACTCACCGGAGACTTGAAGCGCACGTCACACTCGACACAGTAGTACTCGGTGGTGCGGTGGGCAGTGCGCTGGTGGCGGGCGAGTAGCGACGGGTACAGGAAGCCGCGCCTGCACTCCACACAGAGACTTGTCGTGGCGGCTGACTGTACTCACCGGAGACTTGAAGCGCACGTCACACTCGACACAGTAGTACTCGGTGGTGCGGTGGGCAGTGCGCTGGTGGCGGGCGAGGAGCGACGGGTACAGGAAGCCGCGCCCGCACTCCACACAGAGACTTGTCGTGGCGGCTGACTGTACTCACCGGAGACTTGAAGCGCACGTCACACTCGACACAGTAGTACTCGGTGGTGCGGTGGGCAGTGCGCTGGTGGCGGGCGAGGAGCGACGGGTACAGGAAGCCGCGCCCGCACTCCACACAGAGACTTGTCGTGGCGGCTGACTGTACTCACCGGAGACTTGAAGCGCACGTCACACTCGACACAGTAGTACGCGGTGGTGCGGTGGGCAGTGCGCTGGTGGCGGGCGAGTAGCGACGGGTACAGGAAGCCGCGCCCGCACTCCACACAGAGACTTGTCGTGGCGGCTGACTGTACTCACCGGAGACTTGAAGCGCACGTCACACTCGACACAGTAGTACTCGGTGGTGCGGTGGGCAGTGCGCTGGTGGCGGGCGAGGAGCGACGGGTACAGGAAGCCGCGCCCGCACTCCACACAGAGACTTGTCGTGGCGGCTGACTGTACTCACCGGAGACTTGAAGCGCACGTCACACTCGACACAGTAGTACTCGGTGGTGCGGTGGGCAGTGCGCTGGTGGCGGGCGAGTAGCGACGGGTACAGGAAGCCGCGCCCGCACTCCACACAGAGACTTGTCGTGGCGGCTGACTGTACTCACCGGAGACTTGAAGCGCACGTCACACTCGACACAGTAGTACTCGGTGGTGCGGTGGGCAGTGCGCTGGTGGCGGGCGAGTAGCGACGGGTACAGGAAGCCGCGCCCGCACTCCACACAGAGACTTGTCGTGGCGGCTGACTGTACTCACCGGAGACTTGAAGCGCACGTCACACTCGACACAGTAGTACTCGGTGGTGCGGTGGGCAGTGCGCTGGTGGCGGGCGAGGAGCGACGGGTACAGGAAGCCGCGCCCGCACTCCACACAGAGACTTGTCGTGGCGGCTGACTGTACTCACCGGAGACTTGAAGCGCACGTCACACTCGACACAGTAGTACTCGGTGGTGCGGTGGGCAGTGCGCTGGTGGCGGGCGAGGAGCGACGGGTACAGGAAGCCGCGCCCACACTCCACACAGAGACTTGTCGTGGCGGCTGACTGTACTCACCGGAGACTTGAAGCGCACGTCACACTCGACACAGTAGTACTCGGTGGTGCGGTGGGCAGTGCGCTGGTGGCGGGCGAGGAGCGACGGGTACAGGAAGCCGCGCCCGCACTCCACACAGAGACTTGTCGTGGCGGCTGACTGTACTCACCGGAGACTTGAAGCGCACGTCACACTCGACACAGTAGTACTCGGTGGTGCGGTGGGCAGTGCGCTGGTGGCGGGCGAGGAGCGACGGGTACAGGAAGCCGCGCCCGCACTCCACACAGAGACTTGTCGTGGCGGCTGACTGTACTCACCGGAGACTTGAAGCGCACGTCACACTCGACACAGTAGTACTCGGTGGTGCGGTGGGCAGTGCGCTGGTGGCGGGCGAGGAGCGACGGGTACAGGAAGCCGCGCCCGCACTCCACACAGAGACTTGTCGTGGCGGCTGACTGTACTCACCGGAGACTTGAAGCGCACGTCACACTCGACACAGTAGTACTCGGTGGTGCGGTGGGCAGTGCGCTGGTGGCGGGCGAGGAGCGACGGGTACAGGAAGCCGCGCCCGCACTCCACACAGAGACTTGTCGTGGCGGCTGACTGTACTCACCGGAGACTTGAAGCGCACGTCACACTCGACACAGTAGTACTCGGTGGTGCGGTGGGTAGTGCGCTGGTGGCGGGCGAGGAGCGACGGGTACAGGAAGCCGCGCCCGCACTCCACACAGAGACTTGTCGTGGCGGCTGACTGTACTCACCGGAGACTTGAAGCGCACGTCACACTCGACACAGTAGTACTCGGTGGTGCGGTGGGTAGTGCGCTGGTGGCGGGCGAGGAGCGACGGGTACAGGAAGCCGCGCCCGCACTCCACACAGAGACTTGTCGTGGCGGCTGACTGTACTCACCGGAGACTTGAAGCGCACGTCACACTCGACACAGTAGTACTCGGTGGTGCGGTGGGCAGTGCGCTGGTGGCGGGCGAGGAGCGACGGGTACAGGAAGCCGCGCCTGCACTCCACACAGAGACTTGTCGTGGCGGCTGACTGTACTCACCGGAGACTTGAAGCGCACGTCACACTCGACACAGTAGTACTCGGTGGTGCGGTGGGCAGTGCGCTGGTGGCGGGCGAGGAGCGACGGGTACAGGAAGCCGCGCCCGCACTCCACACAGAGACTTGTCGTGGCGGCTGACTGTACTCACCGGAGACTTGAAGCGCACGTCACACTCGACACAGTAGTACTCGGTGGTGCGGTGGGCAGTGCGCTGGTGGCGGGCGAGGAGCGACGGGTACAGGAAGCCGCGCCTGCACTCCACACAGAGACTTGTCGTGGCGGCTGACTGTACTCACCGGAGACTTGAAGCGCACGTCACACTCGACACAGTAGTACTCGGTGGTGCGGTGGGCAGTGCGCTGGTGGCGGGCGAGGAGCGACGGGTACAGGAAGCCGCGCCCGCACTCCACACAGAGACTTGTCGTGGCGGCTGACTGTACTCACCGGAGACTTGAAGCGCACGTCACACTCGACACAGTAGTACTCGGTGGTGCGGTGGGTAGTGCGCTGGTGGCGGGCGAGGAGCGACGGGTACAGGAAGCCGCGCCCGCACTCCACACAGAGACTTGTCGTGGCGGCTGACTGTACTCACCGGAGACTTGAAGCGCACGTCACACTCGACACAGTAGTACTCGGTGGTGCGGTGGGTAGTGCGCTGGTGGCGGGCGAGGAGCGACGGGTACAGGAAGCCGCGCCCGCACTCCACACAGAGACTTGTCGTGGCGGCTGACTGTACTCACCGGAGACTTGAAGCGCACGTCACACTCGACACAGTAGTACTCGGTGGTGCGGTGGGCAGTGCGCTGGTGGCGGGCGAGGAGCGACGGGTACAGGAAGCCGCGCCCGCACTCCACACAGAGACTTGTCGTGGCGGCTGACTGTACTCACCGGAGACTTGAAGCGCACGTCACACTCGACACAGTAGTACTCGGTGGTGCGGTGGGTAGTGCGCTGGTGGCGGGCGAGGAGCGACGGGTACAGGAAGCCGCGCCCGCACTCCACACAGAGACTTGTCGTGGCGGCTGACTGTACTCACCGGAGACTTGAAGCGCACGTCACACTCGACACAGTAGTACTCGGTGGTGCGGTGGGCAGTGCGCTGGTGGCGGGCGAGGAGCGACGGGTACAGGAAGCCGCGCCCGCACTCCACACAGAGACTTGTCGTGGCGGCTGACTGTACTCACCGGAGACTTGAAGCGCACGTCACACTCGACACAGTAGTACTCGGTGGTGCGGTGGGCAGTGCGCTGGTGGCGGGCGAGGAGCGACGGGTACAGGAAGCCGCGCCCGCACTCCACACAGAGACTTGTCGTGGCGGCTGACTGTACTCACCGGAGACTTGAAGCGCACGTCACACTCGACACAGTAGTACTCGGTGGTGCGGTGGGCAGTGCGCTGGTGGCGGGCGAGGAGCGACGGGTACAGGAAGCCGCGCCCGCACTCCACACAGAGACTTGTCGTGGCGGCTGACTGTACTCACCGGAGACTTGAAGCGCACGTCACACTCGACACAGTAGTACTCGGTGGTGCGGTGGGCAGTGCGCTGGTGGCGGGCGAGGAGCGACGGGTACAGGAAGCCGCGCCCGCACTCCACACAGAGACTTGTCGTGGCGGCTGACTGTACTCACCGGAGACTTGAAGCGCACGTCACACTCGACACAGTAGTACTCGGTGGTGCGGTGGGCAGTGCGCTGGTGGCGGGCGAGGAGCGACGGGTACAGGAAGCCGCGCCCGCACTCCACACAGAGACTTGTCGTGGCGGCTGACTGTACTCACCGGAGACTTGAAGCGCACGTCACACTCGACACAGTAGTACTCGGTGGTGCGGTGGGCAGTGCGCTGGTGGCGGGCGAGGAGCGACGGGTACAGGAAGCCGCGCCCGCACTCCACACAGAGACTTGTCGTGGCGGCTGACTGTACTCACCGGAGACTTGAAGCGCACGTCACACTCGACACAGTAGTACTCGGTGGTGCGGTGGGCAGTGCGCTGGTGGCGGGCGAGGAGCGACGGGTACAGGAAGCCGCGCCCGCACTCCACACAGAGTCTTGTCGTGGCGGCTGACTGTACTCACCGGAGACTTGAAGCGCACGTCACACTCGACACAGTAGTACTCGGTGGTGCGGTGGGCAGTGCGCTGGTGGCGGGCGAGGAGCGACGGGTACAGGAAGCCGCGCCCGCACTCCACACAGAGACTTGTCGTGGCGGCTGACTGTACTCACCGGAGACTTGAAGCGCACGTCACACTCGACACAGTAGTACTCGGTGGTGCGGTGGGCAGTGCGCTGGTGGCGGGCGAGGAGCGACGGGTACAGGAAGCCGCGCCCGCACTCCGCGCAGCGCACTGCGAGGGACTTGTCGTGGCGGCTGGGACAACCAGTGTAAGTAAGTATTGGGTCTTCAACTAGTTATGAAATTGACGTTTTGTATGGCGAATTTTAGGTAAATTTAATTTTCAGTTGGTACGTACATTATTGAATTTTTGTTTTATTTTATTTTTTATTTTACTTTTTTAGGAAAACTTACAGCAAAAAATATACTTAAGTTGATTCAAAAACAGTAGCTTGAAACTACGCCATTTACAAGTTTTCGCCTATAACACGTTAATGTGTAAAGATAAAAAAAAAACTAAATATCAACAAAATATAAAATCTTGAAAGGGGGTAAATGGTTCTTAAATCTACTATGATATAAAAAGATTACATTATCTTAACATACGAAGGTCTACCGAAACTTAAAAGCAATTATTAGGTAGGTACTTATAAGAAACACTAAAAGTAAAATACAGAAAATCTAACCATAGCATGAAATTTGTTAGCAAGAGATAACTCACAGATCTGGAGTCAAATGAGAATAAGAAAAAAAGAAACAAATTCATAAAAAATAGCCCCAACAATTATAGCCTAACAAAACATCAATGCATGGTGGTGAGAGGTGGTTGTGGTGCGTTATGAAAGAAACCACTCATGAATAGTCGCCGTACATGGGTGCGTTTGGAAAAGAATAAATCAAGTGATTTAGTATAGGTGTCGTTAAACTTTTTGCCAACTCGCCGCAAGAACGAGTTTTTGCGATACTCAGTACGCGAAAACGACAGGTCTAGTTTAGGAATTAAAAACTTTTTTTTTATCAGAATAAATCAAGTACGGCAACGGCAACAAAGAAGTAGAAACAAAACTAGTAGGTATAGAAACCAGAGACCCGCTCAAGTTCAAAGGATTTCCACCGACGACGTGCGGCCGTATGTACCATTGATTTAATGGTATGTAAAAGGAATTTATTTTCATGGATATTGTTTTAGGATAAACCTTAGTAGGGATTTACTTATGTTTTCCATTAAAATCTCTTCATTAAAAGCTTCTTCTTTTCGAGTCAACGGTAAAAAGTGACTACGAAATCTTAGCCCAAAACGTAGGGAGCTTTTGGTTGCCTTCAAAGAGCTAAAAATAATTAACCCAAAAAAAACCTCTACCCTGAATCATTAAGTGATACAAGGGGGGAGCAATGGGTGCAATTGCACCCCCCTGAGCCACGAAAAAAAATTCCTTATTTTGATAGCGAGCTAAATCGACCGATCGAAAAACGTCCATATAGCTAGGCAGTCAATCATTCTCGACAAAAATTTAGCCGTTTTTTTTTAAACAGTGAAATCAACTTTTATAAACCTTTTTACAAACATAATTTAAATCACAAATATTTTATTTTTACACTTGCTGTGCTTGGATAAATCTACAAATAGAAAATCGCTAAATTTCACAACCACAGGTAGGATTCGAACCTGCGTCTTCTCCGTCAGTACCGGAGACGCCCTTACCACTAGGCAACGCGCCTGGTCGCCTCTTAGACACTCACAGGTATAGATGGGTCGGTACTATTCTTTGCCGGCTCCACACGGGACACGGTTTTGTCCCTAAATAAATAAATAATGAATGTGTGGGTAGGTATTGTGGTGCGTTTGGGTGAACTCACGTGGTGTGTACCCGGAGTGACTCTACAGTAGGGAAGAGCCGGCCGCACTGGTCGCACGCGTGCCGCTCGTGTGCGCGGTGGGTGCGCACGTGGCGCTGGATCACCGTGCGCTTGCTACGAAAAAATGTACAAACCAAAAGTTATGTAAAAAGCTTACTATAAAATAGTCAACTATGTCATTGACAAAGAGGTATGGTGTTCTGATATTCCAGCGAAACACAAGAAACATTGCAAAAAGACGACTCTTAAAGTAGGCCGTGCTGCAGTGGTTTCTTGCCGTTTCTTTTACGCTGCCATAGCACGATCCAAAACGGTATAGACTCGCTCTATTTGCTTAATGTAACCTTCTGCATGCTTTGGAATTTTCTGTTAGTGTGGTAAGGCAATTGATTATAAATAAAATAAAATTGTATTCTGCATAACATTCAATAAGTATACTGTAAAGAATCTACATTGAATAAAAATATCTGAATCTGCGCGGTGGGTGCGCACGTGGCGCTGGATCACCGTGCGCTTGCTGCGCTGTGGAACACACAGTGCTGCAGTTCGTCCGCGTTAACAATGCAGAAAGTCAATCATGCCAATGCAGGGTAAAGGAGTATTCACAATGGAGTTTAAATATTTTTTTGTTCGGATTTCGACCTATGTCCTTTAGGGAAAATTGTTCAGATTTATTGTCTAAATAACATTATTTTCGCTATTGCAGTAGGAACCTATAGAATTGGTCATAAACGGGTAAAACCTGTTTAATTGCTGGCCAACTTGAATAAATATAAATAAATAAATCAAGTCTGCTGGAAGAAATTTCCAAGCTGAAATAAGCAGCACCTGTTGTGTATGTTCTCTAAATGTTTGTATTATTTGTAGTTTTATGTGTACAATAAACAGTTAAATAAAAAATAAAAATAAATATTGGGGACATTTCACACAAGGTCATCTGATCCCAAACTATGCAAAGCCTGTACTATGGGTATCAGAGACTGATATACATACATAAATAGATAAATTAATTAATTATTTTTTTAATTTTTTTTTAATTAATTAATTTTAATTTACATTAGTCAATACAACTGCACAAATAAGAATCCGTCAGAGAACTCAGTCACTCAGTCCTAAGCACCGCCAAGAAGAAAGTGAAAGAGGGTTAGTGCTTCCTCATCCTTTGGTCCCACTGCCACGTGAGTTAGTGGGCTAGAGTTGACAGTGGCTTCTGCTTCTAAAAGCAATGTGTGTAAAATCTCATCTTTGGGTGCGCGTTCCATCAGGCATACTGATAGGGCTACTTTCACTGATCTTACTAGTCTTTCCCAGAACCCGCCCATGAAAGGTGCTGCAGGCGGGATAAAGTGCCAGGTTATGTTATTATTGGCTGCAAAATCGTACAGTTCTGATAGCTTGCGGGCGGCACTAACGAAAGCAGTTCCGTTACCCGAGTATACAACGTGTTAATGGAATAAGCGAAACCCTCATACACCCCAACTGATTTTTATTAAAATAAATCCATTCCCGTAAAAAAAAAATCCCTGTTCTCCTCACCACTCAGTAATCGCGCACGGCGCGCGGCGCCCGGCCGCCATATCCACAGAAATATTTAGAATAGAAGCGGCAAAAAATAAGTAATAAATAAAAAAAAATTACCCCTATCAAAAACCCGTGAAATTGATCCTACTCTCGATTCTGAACAAACTATTTTCTCAGTTTCGCTTATTCCGTTAACTAACACGTTGTATATATCTGAAGGACATCTTGAATAGATTTGGGTTGTATGAACTCGGGAACACAGACGCAGGCAGTATGAGTCTAGTAGTTGACTTACGAAAAGGTGGTGTACACGTAGTCGTAGTGTCGTATCGTGCGCAGGCTTTAACTTTGTCTATGACCGTTAATGCGCAGAAGTAAAAAAAATTGTCGCGAGGGTGAGCGCGGCGGGTGGGGGGGAGGGGCGAGCGAATCGTTAATTGGCTCTCGACCTATCACCTATGCGCAGAAAATAACCGTCAGAGCCAAACTTATCCTGCGCACGTTGTAGCACTCCCGCGACATACTGTAGGATTGCTCAATTTGATAAGCCCGTTGGTGTGGTTGGTAGTGAGTCTGCTTTTCACGCCGTTTGCCGCGGGTTCGATCCCCGCCCAGGGCAAACATTTGTGTGGTGAACATAAGTGTTATTTCTGTGTCTGGGTGTTATTTATCTATTTACTCGTATGTATGTATATCAGTCTCTGATACCCATAGTACAGGCTTTGCCTAGTTTGGGATCAGATGACCTTGTGAGAAATGTCCCCAATATAAAAAAAAATGACAGCGCATTTGACAAACTAGGAAAGCTTTGCTTGAAAATGGGCTAGGTCAATGACTTTTCTCACTTAGTGGTGAAGGGGCAGTGGTGGCAGGAGTACCGCTGCGAGTCGTGCGCGTGAGAGAGCGCGTAGTGCTCCAGCAGGTGCTGTCGCCCGCGCCGGACCACGCCGCACACCTTGCACTGGTACCTGCGGGGCCAACCCCAACCCCAACCCTGCGTCACTGGGGCACAGAATAGAACTCACACTCTTTGCGAAAGAAACTCCCGGCGCATAATGTCACGTTTGCAAAATGTCATACTAGGTTTAACCCATCGACATATTAAATATAAACAGGTTTATATAAATTCTTTGGTTTAACCATAGCCCAATGCCACGTTCGCAGAAAGTCATACCTCATCATGACCACAGATCATATTATGATACTAGTAACTCGGAGTAAACTTCATGACATTGTGCGAACGTGAGATTCTTTGTGCGACTTAAGGTAACTTCTTTTCTACAAAAATAAGTTTATAATACAGAAGACTGGTACGAGCTTGTAATTGTAAGTGTAGAAGACTATAGAGAGGTTTGATATATTACTGAGGGGTGTGAATCTGCCCATGAAACTGAACAACTTTTCCCAGGGTGTCCACATTCTTGAAAATCAGGGAAAGTCAGGGAAGCTCAAGGTGGTCAGGGCAAGTCAGTGAAATCGAGGAGCCACCTGGAAAGCCAGGGAAAAATTAAGAATTTATAGTTTGCTTTCCAAAATCTCCCAGTGATTATAAAATAAGGGATAAATCATTCTCTAGTGACTAGAGTCTAGTCTGACTCTTAATCCAGACTATTGAAGCATTTTTTTCCAGGTTCCGAGGGACCTACAATAAGGCATAATTTGTGGTCACAATAATTAGATTCATCATAACATCCCATGAAACGTCCACTACAGGACAGGGAGCTCCCTCCAGAATTCTAGCTTATGCTGGAAAAATGTGGAGGGGAAGTACCATAGTCACCTCGCTTGTTAGCGTTACGGCTGGCACTATGGACCGCGGTTGTAGGTGACCGCAGTAAGTAAGATGTAAGATTCAGAGGAGGATGCTGCTGCCCATCCTCCAGTTAACCCTTAGTCGCCTTTTACGACACCCACGGGTATGTATGGGTTGGTACTATTCTTTGCCGGCACCACACGGGACAATAATAACGGGATACGGGATAATCTAATTATTATTAAACAATAATTAGATTACTCCTTTTTATTTTTATAAATTTCAATTGTTTTGGTTCAGTGAAATCTTTTATTTACTCCTTTAATTCATGCTCTAGTCGGACTCTTAAGGGGCTGATAAGAGCTGAATTACCTCCCTTTCTAACAAAGGGCATAATACGCTTGCTAGAACGGAGCGGATTCGCGCTGTTTTACGTTTTTCGCTCATTTTTGCATGTTTCTCAAAATTTGTACCCATTATAGTAATTATTAAACAGCTATATTATTACGCATAATATATTGAATAAAGTGTAAAAGTTTTGGCATCATAGATTAATGGGTACTTAAGAAAAACGGTTTAAAAGCAAAAAGCTGAGGTAACTTTGTTTTTTTTATGGCGTACAAAATATATTTAATCGTGTTTCTGAGTCAGCCATGTTATTGTAAAGATGCTTAATTATCACATTTTTTTTCACGGCCAAGTGAAGCGTATTCAGCTCTTATCAGCCCCTTAATCCAGACTGTTGAAGCATTATTTTTCAGGTTTAGAGTGACCTAAATCGTTTTTGGTCAAAACATTTTTTCGAAAATATATTCATTTATACTTTCTTTTTCTTTAAAATGAATAAAATTGGTCAGGGAAAATTTTGAAAATGGTCAGGGAAAGTCAGGGAAAAGTCAGGGAAATTTTTGGGGCATTGGCTGTGGACACCCTGTTTCCAAAGGATCATAGGTCGAAATACGAAAACCAAAAACCAAATTTCACCTCCCATACAAAATGCGCTATCAGCTGATGCAGTTTCTCAAGTTATGGAGGTCAAAAACTTATTTTGTTCTATGATCTATGTATGTAGGTACCTTGGAAAAAGTTATTCAGTTTCAATATATTTTGCAGCCATGATACTAAAACTAGAGTATATTTGACGGAACGCTTTGCTTTACAAACTTGTTTTTTCTGACAGCTTTAGCTGATTGCTTTTGACATAGCTGCAAAATGTGTTGGTAAAAAGTGGAATAAACGAAAAATAAAATGGATAATAGGGAGTTTTCTACCATGGCACTGCTGGTCAGAGTCCATTTGCGATCAGCAGCCATCCAGTTGAACTTTCAAAAGGTGACAGACTATTTTATTGTAGCTGTAACCATCTCCCTTCTACCTTCGGGAGTCTAGACGCAACGCACGATATCACCCATCTTGTTGATATTCCACACATTCGCACAAAGCGCTTTGAAACATCTTTTATATTGCGCACGGCTAAAGAGTGGTAACTAAAGTCAATACATCTTTCGTTGGTCTGTGTGTACGATACTACAACAGAATACCTGACAATATAGTGCAATTATCTACCTGAGAGGAAGTTTAAAGAATGTGTAAACCAAACGTTATGTAAAAAAGCTTACTATAGATTAGATGACTATATGAATGATAAAGAGGTATGGTGCTCTGATATTCCAGCGAAAAACAAGAAACACATTGTAAAAAGCAGACTCTTAAGGGGCTGAAAATAGCTAAATACGCTTCACTTGAGCAGGTTTTCAACGAAAAGTGATGAATATATGGCCGTGAAAAAAAACTATGTGATAATTAAGCATCTTTCCAAGAATATGGCCGACTCCGAAACACGATTAAATATATTTTGTACGCCATAAAAAAAAAAACAAAGTCACCTCTGCTTTTTGCTTTTAAACCGTTTTTCTTAAGTACCCATTAATCTATGATGCTAAAACTTTTACACATTATTCAAAACATTATGCATAATAATATAGCTATTTGATAATTATAATTATGGGTACAGATTTTGAGATAAATGCAAAAATGAGCGAAAAACGTAAAACAGCGCGAATCCGCTCCGTTCTAGCACGCGAATTCTGCCCTTTGTTAGAAAGGGAGGTAATTCAGCTCTTATCAGCCCCTTAAAGTAGGCCGTGCTGCAGTGGTTTCTTGCCGTTTCTTTCACGCTGCCATAGCACGATCCGAAACGGGGTAGACTCGCTCTATTTTAATTGTATTCTGCACGACATTCAATAAGTATTCTGTAAAGAATCTACATTGAATAAATAATCTGAATCTAATCTGAATCTTTCTGCCTGCGTGTGACTTCCCGAGTTCATATAACCCGGATCTATTCAAGTCGCGAGTGAATAGGCTTCTTCTGGGCAAGCTCGTTCCATCGTCGACCTCATCTCTGTCCTCAAGACTAGATCGAGGTCAAGAGTAAGCCCATTGACAATAAAAAAAACCGGCCAAGTGCGAGTCGGGCTCGCGCACTGAGGGTTCCGTACCACCACATAATCATAATTGTTTAGTTTAAATTTCAGTAAGTTAATGTGCTAGATTTTTTGAGTCTGACACGCGCTTGACCAAATTTTATTATTTGTTGTTATTTTATAGCTTATAAACTATAAACAAACCAATTTTCAAGTTTGTAAGTGTTCTCGTTTGTAAAATAGAACTAAAACAAAAATCGCCTCCGCGACTATCCAACTTGACCCCTCTCTCATATGAATGTTCTTGAAACGGGAGCTCACCACAATTGGTTACTCTTAGTTGTGAGTAACGTTGTAATATTTAATGATTTCAGACTTTTCCCTTTATTTGTACTGTGAGACCTAGCTTCTTGCCAAATTTCATAATTTTAGGTCAACGGGAAGTACCCTGTAGGTTTTGCGTTTTTGCATAAATGTATGGAGATGAGCACATAAAAAGCCATATCTTTTGATTGCGTCGTTGTAAAAAATTAAAATTTTCAGATCTTGTGTAGTCCACGGACCTTAACATTCATTATCAATTTCAACTTGATACCTCTACCCGTTCTTTAAAGTTGCGCCGATCACCTCTACCCGTTCGTGAGATAAAGGGTCTTGACAGACAGACAGACAGACAGACGGACAACAAAGTGATCCTATAAGGGTTCCGTTTTTTTCTTTTGAGGTACGGAACCCTAAAAAGTAAACCCAACTAATATTATAAATGCGGAAGTAGCTCTGTCTGCCTGTCTGTTACGCTTGAACCGCTGAACAGATTTTGATGAAATTTGGCACAGATACAGTTCGAACCATAGTAAAAGACAACAGTTTTTTTTTTTTTAAATTCCGCACGTACGAAGTTGCGGACAATAAAATAGAAAATGAAGTCTTACCGTGTAGTATGCGATTTGATATGTCCCCGCAGAGAGACGGAACTTCGACAGTACTGGGAACACATACTGCACAACAAGGAACCGTGTTCCTGCAAACATTATAGTCCAGTCAATCTACGATATGAGGTTGCATTAAATGAACATTTAGATAAATTAATTTTAAATAGTAATAGGCTATTTTGAGGCTGTAAATAATGCAATCATCAACGGACATTGCAGGATGACACACCTGATTGTCAGGAAGGTTAGATGATTCCGTGCTTCGGAAGGCACGTTAAGCCGTTGGTCCTGACTACTGACGGATGTAGTCGTTCCTGAGCCATATCAGAGGCCTTTGGCGGTTCAACAACTCTGACACCAGGGTTTGTGAGGTCGGTCATCGACCTTGCAGCCCACGCGATACGATAACGAAATAGATAAGATGAAAGCTATATTGTATAATAGGTATATTAGGAGGATTGTACGAGGTATTCTCACGGCGAGAAGGGGGCCTACACCCGTCATCGCTCACGGCGGCGGCAACTAGTTCTTGCTCTTTTCTTCCCACTCCCCCACCTCCCCGCGCATACCTAAGGCGCGGTACAGCGGTTGTGGTCAGACTATACCTGTGTGTGTTTTTCCATGTGTGCAGTTAACACGTCCTGGAAGTTGAATCCCAGCACGCAGCGCGGACACTTGTACAGCGCACGCTGGTATTTCTCGCTCTTTTCACGTTCGCGCATCTCTTCTAGCACCTTCATCAAATCATAAAATAAGATAAAATTTAACTTAAGCTAAAACATACAAATCATTACAAGGAGGTCCGAAATCTTTGTCATTACATAAACATCTTTGTCGTCTTTGTCATCTGTCTTAAACAGCATTGTAATGCCTAAACTAAGTAAAAATCTTACATTTTTATGTTTCTTTAGAAACTGTGACTAATTGATTGATCTATCAACGCATAGCTCATACCACTGAACGGATTGGGCTGTAGGTAATCTATCGTGTCTTCTTATGATATAAAAGGAAGCCGTGACTGACTGATCTATCAGCGCATAGCTCAAACCACTGAACGGATTGGGCTAAAATCTGTCTTCTGTCTTCTTCCCGTCTTTACTCCGTGGTCCCTGCTCTAATTGTTTTTCTTTGGGTTCGCCAGTCTGCCGGAAGCTTGTGAATGCTAAATACGTATCAGAGAATATATTTCTATAATACATATTTGTCTATTTGAAAGTAATTGGAGTTTATTCCCAACAGTATGTAACATAAAAAAAGTAACGGTTTCTTTTTACATCATAAGATATTACAACCCAATCCATTCAGCGGTTTGAGCTATATGTTGACAGATCAATCAATCAGTCCACCATGACATCATACCAACCTGCTCCTCCGTGAGCTTGATGACAATATACTCCTGAGTTTCCTGCACCATGCGCGAGCTGAATCCTTCCCTCACGGGCTTTTTCCTCTTCTTTTTATTCTCTGACTTCTCTGGCAACTCACTCTCATTCTCTTGTTTAATGTCTGTTCCTTGACTCTACAAGTTAAGTAGGTATTTTATGACAACGGCCAACTTTGCTTGACTTTCGTGATCAGAAAGGAAGAGGAAGTTAGACCGATCGGAAAAGTGGACAGATTGTTTCGGACGGAGAGCAACTACTATTAAAGAATTTTTATTCTAGCTAGGCATTTCTTTTTTTAGAAAAAATTTAAAACATTCAAATCACTTATAGACTTGACTTTTTATTTTTATTTAATTATTCAATACTTTTTAAATTTTATACTTATATTGACATTAAATATTATTATTATTACTATAAATAAGATGCTTTCTTTACTTTTGAATTATTTGACAATCATATTATTCATAAACGTCTGAACAATTTATGTAATTTTGAATGTGATAATATGTAACTAAAGCTACATTATGTAAAAAAGCACGATTCGAAACGGTATAGACTATCTCTATTTTCATTGTATTCTGCATGTCATAAATGTATTCAGTAAAGAATCTACATTGAATAAAATAATGTGAATCTGAAATAAATAAATCTAATCTAAACTTACCACATCTTTGCTGTAGGACTTTTTCTTCTTTTTCTTAGTTTTATATTTGTTTTCATCATTTCCGCATCTGAGCATCACAAGGGGCATTTCGTCATCTCTATCAGAAGCTTGTTCATCATCAAAGTTTATGTTTTTCAGAATAAAATCATCATTAGTATCTACGTAAAGATCTTTTTCAGACGCTAAGTTGAAGGTTTTTGGTTTAGTTTCAACGAAATTGTGCAATGATCTCTTAAAGTGGTTGAAATCTATTTTTGATTCCTGAAAGAAGTAATAGATATTACTTGAAAAATATACCTTTAAAATATTTTAGAATAAATAAGTGACCCTCTACACAAAATAAAAAGGGAAGGTATTTTTTTTTTATAAATAATTAAATGTTTTAATTGATTGATTTATATTTTGACTAATTGACAGCAGTCTTCCTTGTGGCTTGCAGAAACGTAAATACATATGGGGAACAAGAGATAAAGAACAAATTGAAATGTATTCACGAATGTGTACCGAAAACTTTGAACTTATTTACAAAAAAGACTATTTCAATGTTTTATGTTGTGACGAAACGGGCTTAATATGTAAGGATAGTAAACATATCACTATGATTGATAATTTATATAACGAAATTATTTATACACTGCAGTTTTCTGCGACATCTAGTCATATTTGTAAGATTCCTAATAAAAACAAACTAGTTGGTTGGAACTATCATGTAAAGGAGCGGCATCTAGCGGCAAGACAGAGTTTCTTGCAATGGGTGTCCTATGGTAGGCCACGCTCGGGCTATTTTTATGATGGGATGGTTGCTGCGCGTAGGGACTTTAAAGCCGCTGTGAAGTATATTCAACAAAACCAAGAAAGGATTAGGATGGACGTGCTGGCCCGCCAGAATTCGTCTAAAAATTTTGGTAGATTTTGGAAGGAAGTTAAAAAGTTAAATAATAAAACTAGTGTACCCATAAGTATAGAGAAGAGAGATTACCCTAAAGACATCGCAAATTTATTTAAAAGTCATTTTACTGTAAATGCACCAAGACCAACTCAAACAAAACAACAGGACACATACTGTTCAGGTGCAGCGGGCCCTTGTGACTCGGGAACTTTCCAGATTACTAGCGAAGACATTGTCAAAGTACTTAAAAGCATAAAGCGAGGGAAGTCCCCGGGTCATGACGGTCTGTCTGTTGAACATCTGTTGTATGCTGGCCATCACATCTCGCATATGTTGGCGCGGCTTTATAGTCTCTGTGCGCAGCATGGTTACTTACCAGAGGAACTGACTCGAACGGTTGTAGTTCCTATTACTAAAAGTAAAACAGGGGATGTTTCGAGCGTGTCCAACTATAGGCCCATATCTCTGGCAACGATTGTGGCCAAGGTGCTTGAAAGATGTATCCAAATTAAACTAGAACCCTACATGAAAGTTGACGATGGTCAATTTGGTTTTCGACCTGAGGTGTCCACTGACATGGCTATATTTGCCCTCAAGCAGACTGTGACCTATTATACTAAACGGGATACAACAGTATACGCGTGCTATCTTGATTTAAGCCGCGCATTTGACACCTTAAACCACAGTCTGCTTTGGGACAAACTGCGAGACAGGAATGTCCCCTCTGGGATTGTTGGCCTGCTTTCCTACTGGTATGGAAATCAGGAAAACAATGTCAGATGGGGAGATACAATGTCTGATGGATATAGACTGTCCTGTGGCGTGCGGCAGGGAGGACTGACCTCTCCGGATCTGTTTAACATCTACGTAAATGATTTGATTGTGGAGCTGAGCAACACCCCAGTCGGGCTTAAACTTGGAGACAGATACGTCAACAACTTAAGCTACGCCGACGATATGGTGCTGCTCAGCCCTTCAATCAAAGGTATGAGAAAACTCATCTCTTTATGTGAAGAATATGCTAGGAAGCACGATTTAGTGTATAATGCTAAAAAAACTGAAATGATGATATTCAGATCCGGAAAAGGTCCACAGGTTGTCCCTGAAGTTTGCGTTGCTGGACAGCCTGTCAAAATAGTGGAGAAATTCAAGTACCTTGGCCACATCATGTCTTCTGACATGAAAGACGATCATGATATAGAGAGGCAGAGGAGATCGCTTTCTATTGTAGGCAATATGATTGCCAGGAAATTTTTCAAAGCGACTGAGGAGGTTAAGCTTTTGCTCTTTAAGACGTTTTGTCAGTCATTCTACACCTGCCAACTCTGGACTGAATACACAAAGCGGTCCCTGGATGGCATTCGTGTCCAATATAACAACATATTTCGACACCTTATGGGCTTAAAACGCTTCTGTAGCGCATCCGAAATGTTCTTCAAGGCGCGCGTGGATACGTTTAATGCCATCCAGAGGCGGCGCATCGCATCATTCATGTCCAGAGTTGACAGTTGTAGAAACAGTATAATCATGGAGTTTGCGAGTAGACTTCCAACCACTACTATGTACAAACGCTGGCTGGATATTTCCGCCTAGTCTTACTTAACTTATTAATATTATTTTTAAGCCTATGGATGAAAAATCTGAAATAAAGATTTATTTATTTATTTATTTATTTATTTATTTATGTCCGACAGCTGGGCAAATGCTTTGCATACACATTTTCATTCCTCTGTATTTATTGCGACTATTTGCGGCAGTCAGCCACTCCTCTTTATTATTATAAGTCTGATATTTATTACTTAGTACCCGGGTGACCGAGCTTCGCTCTGTATAACCTTAACCAAAACCCACTAACAGATGGGGCTGTAGGGTTTCTAAAACGCACTATTTTCAAGAAATGCTTAAAACATCGGAGAAAACTAATTTTCCCAGACATGAGATCAGGCTAGAAAAATTTTTCGCCCCCGAAGATTTCATCGAAATTGTGAAAGCCGGAAAACCGATTACAATTACATATTTGAGATAAAATTTATTTAAAATAAAAACTTAGCCTAATTATAAGTAAAACTTACTTAAATACAAAAATATTATTATCACCTAAGTTTATGTAAAATGAGATACCTAAACTTAGTAAGTAATATTAAATACTTCTTAGGCATCATAATCTATTCTTAAGCAATACAGTCCCAAAGTTTATAAATAAGTAAAAAAATTATAATATATGTTTTTAACTTAATATAAACTTAATATATACATATATTGCTCGTTTAATAGTATTTATGATAATTATGTGATAAAAATAATTGCTTACCTGTTCAATAATTTGGTTAAAAATAACTACAGCTTCTTGGCAGTGATGATAGAAACCCATGTACTTTCTCAGCAAATGACCACAGATACAGCAAATAAACAATTTGTTTTCTGGTGATTGGTTCAGCATCTAAAATTATTAAACTTTCAGAGAAGGATGAAAATCTATCTAATGACCCGATCAAAGGAGGTTATCTGCAGCCGCCTCTCGGACTATAATAATACAAGTAAAATTTTAAAATATATTAAAACAGTAAATAAATAGCCTTACTTGAGTGACCACATTTTGATACCAATTCATTTCTTGCTCGTACATCGGCCGCAGTCCTTCCGTGCTCAGACACACTCGGCACATATTTTTTAAGTTAGAAAAATCAAAACTATAATATGCTTCAGTCATTTTTACTAATATTTTTCAGATCGAATCGAAGTAAATAAATACCGAGCTCACAACATCCTGTCCACACTGTCCATCCTGTCAACCAAGGAATTTTGCTGTCAGTTGTAATGTTTTTTTTTTATTTACCCTAAAGGGCCAGGCAAAGAACTTGCAGTACAGACAGCCTATTCTTTCGTAAATGGTTGACGAACCGGTCGTCATGGAGATCTTCAGGGGAGGCCTATGTCCAGCAGTGGACGTCTTTCGGCTGAAATGATGATGATGACGAATAAATTCGTTTCTGTCTTTACCACAGAGAATTTAATATACCACTCATACATTATGGACGTCATATAGCTATTGTATAATATCCTGCGGTCAGGGTAATTTCTTACTGTTACGAAAAGCGTCCTAATATTATACTAACGCGCCCGCCCCCTTTTAAACTGATTTCTTTCAAAGGGGGTAAAATTTAAAATACAGTTGGCTCGGCATCAACAACATAATCAACTGCTTACTGAATGTAAAACTATGTCAGAAATATATTAAAAGAAGCTTTAATTTTAAAGAACCTTTCTGCGACTGGATGATTTTAGCGGGGTGCTGTTGATAGGGCATCATAACATCATTGTACGTACAGATAAGTCAGGTTTCGTGGGATTCGCTTACTGAAAATCAGGATGCAAATAGTGCAGTTGACACATTGTGCCATATTCTATATGACATTTTTGATCTATGTATACCCAAAAAATCCAGACCCAAGAAACAAGTTAGACGTTACCCGGTATGGTATACACGCGACATAATCCATGATATTAGAGACAAATCCCGTCTACACCGTTTATGGAAAGCTTCTAATGATCCTACTGTATATAGTGAATTTAGTTCCCTCAGAACAACTATTAAATTGAATCAATCCCTTGCATATGATGCTCACATTGAAAGCGTGGTAAAAAGACTGCGTGATAACCCTCGCGCTTTTTGGCAGCACGTCAATAGTTTAAAGTCGTCTGGTGGTTTTGAGCCTCAAATTAATTACGACGGTAACCTTCATGAAGGTCCAGATGCAGCTAATGCTTTTGCAGATTTTTTCTCGGAAGTTTTTCTTCCAAATACACCCACACTCGATGTCAATAAAATTAGCCACAATGCCTATTCTTCTTCTTCTAATTTTATTCATATAAACCAAATCACAAGTTCCGATATTTTAGATGCATTTAAAAAGCTTAAACCACGTAGTGCTATTGGTCCAGATGGTATTCCTGCTTTCCTCTTAAAGGCTTGTAAAGAATATTTACTTAGTCCTATTACCCATATTTTCAACCTCATCCTAAATACGTGCAGTTACCCCAAATTATGGAAAGTTACCCGTGTTACTCCCATTCCTAAAACAAAAGATAAGACGTCAGTTGAAAACTACAGACCAATAGCAGTTCTTTCTGCTCTTCCTAAACTGTTTGAAACCATATTACATAAGAAAATTTCTCGGCAACTTGCTCCTTTTCTATCTGATGCACAACACGGTTTCCGACCAGGCCGATCAGTAAATACCAACCTTCTCACTCTGGTAGATATTATCTCAGGTCGAATGGATAAAGGCGGTCAAGTAGACGTCGTTTATCTTGATTTTAAAAAAGCCTTTGACCGAGTTGATAATGATATCTTACTAGAGAAGTTATCAAACATTGGTTTCAGTCCTGCTTTGCTAGCCCTCTTCGCTGACTATTTACGTGATCGCCAGCAGTTTGTTAGATATGGTTCCTTCGTCTCCGAACGATATGAAACACGTTCAGGAGTCAGTCAAGGCTCAATTCTTGGCCCGTTACTTTTTACTATTATGGTGAATGACTTAGAAACATCCCTGCAACATACTAGCTGTTTACTTTACGCTGATGATCTTAAGTTGATTCGTGCTGTCAATGAACAGAAAGACTGTAAACTGCTTCAGAGTGATATTAATTCTCTTTTTCAGTGGAGCATTAATAATAAACTCTTCTTTAATATTAATAAATGTAGCGTTATGAGTTACACTCGCGCACTTCAACCCATTGTGGCTTGTTATACTCTCGACACAGATATTATAAGTCGCGGTACCTCTGTTAAAGACCTAGGTGTAGAATTTGATTCTAAGCTTACTTTTAATAGCCACATAAGATCTCTCGCAGCTGACTGCTATAGCCGACTTGGTTTTGTGTTGCGAAACTGTCGTGATTTCCGTGACCCTAAAGCTATTATTATGGTTTATACAGCACTTGTCCGCAGTAAATTGGAAACTGCTTCCATAGTATGGAGTCCGCACGAAGCATCTTATCGCTTACTATTGGAAAAAGTCCAGAAAGCATTTCTAAGATTCCTTTACAAAAAAATATATTGCTATTATCCTTTTCTGTACCCTACAATGTTTCTACTTGGCATCCTTGGTTTCCACTCTCTTCAAACTAGGCGTACGTTTGTTTCCCTTCTTACAACTGTTGGTCTTCTCCGTGGTGAAGCTTCCACTTGTCCGCAGCTAGTAACAACTGCATGTCGGCTGTACGTGCCCGATAACTACACGCGCGCGCGCTCCCACCGCCTACTCGCGGTGCCCACTCACCGCACAAGCCAATACTGTCACTCCCCGCTTATGCTTGCGCTTAAACAGCTCAACACTCTTCTGACCTTGTTCCCAGACGTCGATTTATTTGCGGATTCCTTGGCAAAGCTTCGGACCAAATGCTTAGGCTTTGCTGAGAAAACTTAAGTATAATTTAGTCTAAGAATATTTGTATTTGTGATTAGCTTTTACAACGCCTTGGTTTTATTACTGTTATGTTGTAAAAATGTCATGATTAATAAATAAAATAAATAAATAAATAAATCCCATGAAACGTCCACTACAGGACAAGGAGCTCCCTCTAGAATTCTAGCGTATGCTGGAAAATGTAGAGGGGGAGTACCATAGTCACCTCGCTTGTTAGCGTTGATAGGGCATAGGGAATTAGAAATAAAAAATAAGAATCAGCATTTAAAAATTAAAATTTGATTTAGACCTTTTTTATTTATTTATCTGCCTACTCCACAGAATATTCATGTAATATTACAATAAAAATAATATACCACATCAAAGTACTTAGGTAGGTACTTTTTATAATATAATACAAAACCTTTTATCAAACTAATTTACTTATAAAATCACATACTTAAGCTTAAGAAAATTTAAATAGGTACCTACCTATAAAACTATTATAATATAAATTAAAATATTTACCCACATAACTTATGCTTAAAGTTATAAAATTGGTTACAAATAAATACATAAGTGCACTAAATCACCATGGAATGCTACACCCAACGGCACGTCAGTAGAAACAAATGCAAATGTTTCCACTGACATGCAGTTGACCGTACCTCAATCTCATAGTTACATCATTACAAAATATATTAGTCAAATGTAAATTAGTCCGGTCCCTTATAGTCTTATATCGCCAATATCACCAAGTTGCACCAAATTTTGCCAGGTACTACTTAGGTACATAGCTCTATCAATTTTTGATAGGAGCCAATTCTTGAATTTGTATGGAAATTTTTTGAAATTCAAGAATTGGCTCCTATCAAAAATTGAGAGCTATGTACCTAACTAGTACCTGGAAAAAATTTGGTGGAATTGTAAATCGTGTCTACGTGAAACAGCTAACTGACCGCACTATAAAACATTGGATTTGTAATAGTCAAGAGAATGTCATGCTTGACACTTTGTACCATCGGGATGGGTCAGTATGGGAAAGTCGGCGCAAAATTGCATGTCTGTTGGTCTTTTACAGATTGTACTTCGAAGAGTGTGCTCAAGAGCTCCATGAGCTTATTCCGCCATCCCCCTTTTAACATCGGGAATTCAGACGCACCGCAGGATATCACCCATATTTGGTTGATATTCCACACATCCGCACAAAGCGCTTTGAAACATCTTTTATGATGCGCACGGCTGAATGGAATTCTCTGCCTGCGTCTGTGTTCCCGAGCTCTTTTAACCCGAATCTAATTAAGTCGCGAGTGAATAGGCTTCTTCTGGGCAAGCTCGTTCCATCGTCGACCTTATCTCTGTCATCAAGGCTAGACTATAAGAGATAGAGATATTTGTTCAAAGGAACCATGTCGTCGATTATAGAGTTAAGAAAAACTGCATTCAAAGATTAAAAAAAAACTAGGACACGACTAGGCAACCGAATCTTGTCAGTTTTCAAAACAAAATTTTTGTTATTTTATTACAAACATGTAGGTTGTAAAGTAATAAATACTAAAAGCAAATTAAAAAAAAAAATTATAAAAAAGAATGATTAAATAAACAATTTTATTATTGTTTTTTATTTAAAATTTTATTTTTTATCTAAAATTTATTCCTTACAACCAACACAACCAACTTTCGTAATAAAATGAAATTGTTGTTTTGAAAACTGACAAGCTTCGATTCCCGAGACGTTTGAGTTTTTTTTTTAATCTTTGAATACAGATTTTCTCAACTCTAAAATCGATGACATAGTTCCTTAGAACAAATATTTGTATCTCTATATATTTTCAGACTTTCTCATACTGACCCGTCCCGATGGATCAGCCTGTATAAATTCCTTGTTCTTATTTAAATCGCAGTAGGGTTTTGAGTCGCACTATGAGTGTCAACCTTGAACTGTTATTGACTGTACGATTAGTACACCCAACAGCACGTCATTACTAACACTTTGGAATTTACTACATGGAAATAGAGTTGCAAATGTTTCTGCTAACGTGCGGTTGACCGTACAACTTACGAGGAACATAGTGCAGTCAAAGCACATCAAGCTTGACACATTGAACTTTGTACCGTTCTTATTTCAATAGATGTACAGGCTAGAGTCGCACTGCAAGTGTCAAGCTTGACCTGTCGTTGACTGTACTCAGGTAAAACTTACAAGGAACATAGAACTTATTGTGATTCTAGCAGTATGTGTGTGACTTCACCGTTCATTGTGATGAAATAGTTATTGTAAAAATAAATAAAAAATAATTAAATATAAAAAAGTAAAAATTCACTTAAATCCTGGCCTCAAATAATAGAACAAACAATAAAATAATAGAAGATTCTATCTACATCTAGTCAAATTTTGTGTGTGATGCAAACTTTTTGTGAGCCATAAAAATCTTGTGTTACAATTTTACACAGCCAAATACAAGTGGTAACAAAATCAGTAGATGCAACCTGTTCAGCCTCTAGGGCGTGAAAGAGTTACCAAACATCCAAACCTTAAAAATATTAGTGTGATGTGTAGTGCTGTGAATTAAGTTAGATTATCTACTAAAGTCAGGCCATTATAAGAAGTCAGTTTTGACATTATCTTAACACCAACACACAAAGTTAATTAATTAGTGCCGTACCCAAAGGGTGAAAAACGGGACACTATTAATATGCTTCCTATGTCCATCTGTCTGTCTGTCTGTCAGCAGGCTATGTCTCTTGGACCGTAATAGACAGTTGAAACACAGACAGATTATGTTTTTTTGTTGCTGCTATAGAAACAGATAATAAAAATTAAATTATTAAGTGTAGCTTTCTTACTACAAACGTGTTTAAGGTGATTTTTCCTTGATGTTTTGTTTTAGCTCTATTGTTTAAACGGGAACACTTACAAGCGTTAAAATTGGTATGTTTATAACACATAAGCTATAGAATAACAACAAATAATAAAAACTCGTTAAGTGCGAGTTGGATTCGCGCGTCCCTAAGACGGTTTTTTGACCTTAGTGGTACGGAACTCTCGGTGCGCAAGTCCGACTCGCACTTGGCCTGTTTTTCCCTTGCTAATGTCTTTCATATGTTTGACAGCTAAAACAGCTGCTAAACAGGAAAAAAATTTGCCTTACTTTAATCTTGCAATCCTAAAGGCACTGATAGACTCTCCACACTTGTAATCCTAATGTCAGTAACTTTCCCATTGTTTTTCACACCTTTGAGCTTTCTCGACTTCGTACAGTTGTGCTTCAAGTACAGGTATGACCGTTTAAAGGTTCTATTGCAGTTGTTGCACATGTGACGCTTCTTGTTCAGGTGCCTCTCTTCGTAGTGCTTCTTAAAATCTCTTTTCAAGTAACTCCGGTTGCAATCATTACACATTATTCGGTTGGCTTTCTCACACGGATAAATGTGCCGTAAATCTACAACGGTTGGGTTGACTTCACTTACTTTAATCCCTGTGTTTTCATTCAAAGTACGCATTATTAATGTGTTTTCGCCTGTTTTTTTAATTTCCACAATTTTGTTTGTGTTTTGGACCTTTTCGAACCAGATTTGGTTGACTTTTTTTAATTCTGCATAGGGAACTCTAGCTCGCAGGTTGAAGTGCTGGCTTCGGATGTGGTAGCGAAGCTGCATGCCCGTTTTGTAGGATTTGCTGCAAACGTGGCATGTGAACACCTCTGCCTTTTCATTGGTCACTGCAACTGTTCTATAACTGTAAAAAAAATATTTTTAGGATTCTGTCGCGTGTGGTGCCGGCAAAGAATAGTTCCATCCCATACATACCCGTGTGTGTCGTAAAAGACGACTATGGGATTATTAACTGGAGGTTGGGCAGCAGCGTCCTTTGGTGTATCGTACCATCTTACATACTGCGGGCAACAACAACTGCGGTCCATGGTGTCAGCTTCAACACTAACAAGCGTATTGACTATGGTACTTTCCCTCCTAACTGTACCACGCAATTATAGATGGTACGCTGGAGGGAGCTCCCTGTCCTGTAGTGGATGTACCTTAAATGGAACCCTCATGGGATCGCTTTGTTGTCTGTCTAACTGTTTGTCTGTCTGTCAAGACCTTTTTTTCTCTCAAACGGGTAAGGGTCATCATAATCGTCTATTTGTGTCTATCATAATCATAATCGTCTATTTGTGGAGACCTGTAATTGGTTTTTTGATACCTATTTACCTTATTATTCTATCCTATAGCGATAAGGCTGCCTTTGCTCACATTATGTAAGCGAGATAAGCTCGCCATTGTGAACCTCTTCTATCACTACTGTTTTGTTTTATTGTGCACAATAAAGAATATATATATATGTTTAAGATTTCCTGTAAAATTAGTTATATTTTTGTTATGTGCGCAATAAAGCATTTATCTATCTATCTATCTATATAACGTCCACTACAGGACAGGGAGCCCCATCCAAATCTCCAGCAAAAACGTGTGGTACAGTCAACAACAGGTCAAGCTTGACACTCGCAGTGGGACTCTAGCCCTTACGTCTACTTGATAAGAACGGTACAAAGTCCAATGTGTCAAGCTTGATGTGCTCTTGACCGTACTAAGGAGGGAATGTACCATAGTCACCACATTTGTAAGCTTTATGGCTGTTGTTGCTGACCGAAGTATTATAATAGGTCTTTACCTATGAAATTGCCGTTTTGTATGGCGAATTTTAGGTAAACTCAATTTTCAGTACTAATATTTTTGCATTTTTCTTAGGAATTATAAATCCAATTTATTTTATTTTTTTTAACCATTATTGGGAAGACATTAAGCTAACAGAAGCTTAAACTTTATTCTCGAAAAATATTATCTGTAAAAAAATATAACAATTCTAATGATGAAATCGGACGACATTTAAGACGAACAATTTTCGAACCTTTAATTTTATATATCAAACTAAAAATAAAAACTTTATTTTATGCGTAAATTGATAACCTTGAAGTCAACTTTCAAATATAAGACAAATGAAAAAAATTGCATTAGAATTATAGGAATTATGATCTCATTAATCTGTAAGAAAATTTCGTCAATTTCATAGGTAAAGACCTATTATGTAAGATGGTATGATGCACAGAAAGATGCTGCTGCTTATCCTCCGGTTCATAATCCCTTAGTCGCTTCTTACGACACCCACAGGAAGAGATGTGTTGGTACTATTCTTTTGGCACCATATAAGCAATATATACATTATATTATTGCTAAAGAGAGGAAATTTTGGGAAAGGTTAGGGGAGGCCTATGTACGAAAGGGCGTCTCTTAAGTTAATTACTACATACTATGTGATACATTTAATCAAATTTTTAAAAGTATAAGAGAAATAAATGGCTTTATTATTATTATTTTTCCTATTATTATATATATTTACATAGAAATATTGTTTACTTTACGAAATAACTGAGATAAGAGCGAGATATAGTTCACTTGCATTGGATTATTTCAGCATTTAATTTCATCATTTCACTTCTGTTTAATTTTACTTTGTTGTCAAAAAAAAGTAATTAATTAGTATCAGTGGAGGTTCAAGCTAAATAAAAATAACAAAGTTACACCTTCTAGGTACTATTGTTGTAAGAGGAGGAGGCATCAATTCCTTTGAACCTATTTGTATTTTCTCACACATTTTCATAACACTATACCAATACTTAAAATGATTTTGTAGACAGTATCTGGTAGGTATTAAGTTTATTAAGGTTCACATTGGGACAGCAATGGCTAATGAGAGAAGAAGGTTCATGTTTACTATTATTTTTAAAAGACATTACTTTCAAGCTATTTTCAACATTTGCACCAATATTTTCACTACACTAAGCACAGCAAGCCAAAAACTCTACTAGCTTCAATGTTATTTTGCTGATAAAATCCCAGTTCATGTAAGTAGGTATTGATTTGTAAAATGAGTGTGTGTGTATAAAGTGAAGTTATGCAATTTTTTTATCTTTGTGTGAAGGCAATCTGAAGTCTAGAATCTAGACTTCCAGACACAAGGCTGTATGTACTCTAACGCCAGTGCCACTGTCACCTACATAAGTTTAAAAAGTTATATTACCTTGTGTCTCCGTGAATGTGATACGCATGCGTAGCCAAATTTCCTCTATTCCTGAACTCCAGGCCGCACCACATGCATTTATTTAAAGGATTCTGAGGCCGTTCTTTCTTCTTAATCCCGTTGCAACGTCTCGTGTGCTTGTAAGCTGTGTTTCTCGTAGAAAACTTCTGTTTACATCGAGTGCACATAAATTCGCCTTCGCTTATCACTTCCAGTTTCTTACCGCCCTTTCGTTTGGATTTTATTTCACCTTCGTAATCGGATTCTTCACTTTCACTGTATTCCGTTTCGGACATTTTCCGTATAATATAAATAAGTAATGAATTAAAGTCTAAAATTATTTTTATTGTGATGCTGATGCTCCACTCACTCTGTACCTAAGAGGGTATAATTACTGACGTTTACTTTGTTTTTGTTTTTTTTGGTAATATTTATTGGCTTGGTGACTAGACCTTTAAGCCATGTCTTTATTTGTGTACTGACGTTTACTCTTACAACAGATTTTTTTTCAAGGAGGTTTTAGTAGCAGCTCTTGCTGCTAAGGAGGGAGCCATAAGCGTAGCACTTTCTTGCGAGGGACCCCCATACTAAAATGTATGGAATTTTTTTCAAATCCTAAAAACGTAAAATTTTTATCTTTCTCTCTGAGAAATATGTGACATGGGACTAATAAATGCTACTACCACAGTTTTTCTGGTGAAAACACTTACCATTCAGGAAAAAAACGGTGTTAAAAATCACGCATAAAATGGCTATTACGGATTATTTACGCTTCCGTTCTTAGTAATAATGATCAATTCACAAGTAAAAAACGATATATTTTCACTTTCGAAAACAAAGTTTATACCAAAACATTAGATTTTTAAAGATATCTTGATTTTTGTAAAACTTAACTGAGTTTTTTGACCGACTAGCATGGGCGACAGTGAGACGCTTCACGCTTCACTAGCTCATACAGAATATGCATATGGCGGACTCTATAGTTTTTTACTCTGAGTTTTTTTTGTTTCATTCTTCCTTTCGGAAAGGCAAAGAGTACAAAGCCCATACAGCCATGTCTGATGTCTTTAATAGTGAACTTTACGAAGAAAAATACGGGGCTTAAACACGAGATCACTTGAAATCTTCATCAGCTGCGCACTCCGTAGTAAATTTACTGCATAACACACTATCTTTATTATCCACGAAATCACTAAATGCACAAAAAACCAAAATTTCAACTAAGCAGGCAAACGCCTATGTCGAGTTCCCGCCAAAAAGCCCAGATTAGTATATATTAAGAGGGCTCTCTGTACATTACTAATCTCCACTCGCTCATACATACACTGACTGACTCGAGTCACTCAGTTTTACTATTATTTATTGTAATCTGTGACTCAGTCCTGTCCTGTCACTTGCTTTGGCAGGTTCTTTCCAAACCCCCCGTGAAGCCGTCTCAAATGCTTTCAGCGCCTGACATTTGTGACATCACACTGTTTAACTGTCATAATCAAGTAGTGATGAGGTATTGTCGATTTTTATATCGATGAATTTTGGATACAGGTGACAAAATTTGTGAAAAAAAAAACAAATACTATCAGATTTTTTTATTATTATGGATTACTTATTTTTAAACTTGTATTATGTAAATAAAAAGGCCGATATAAGTTTATAATTTTATTTTTAGCTTAAAGAAAAAAGATCCTTAAATAGGTATATCCTTAACAATAACTATCATTATGACAATGGATAATCATTTTATTATTTTCCATTAGGCAGTGTATTTAATACTTAATAATACTACTAATACTTAAATAAAATGTACAAAAAGCTATTATTAGTACAGGTTTCACTCATGATTCTTCATGACCAGCAGTTGTCTTTTTCACTACGTACTCAAGATTAACAATCATAATAATCTGTAACAAAACGCATTTTTAAGTACAATATCATGAGAATATTCTATTTTAACACTTCCTGTGTTCGGATAGATCTACAAAGTAGACAATTGCCAAATTCTCAGTACCGGAGACGCTTTACCAACTAGGCTCAGGGTCCCGCATGATGTTGTAAAATTTGCGATCTCTATACGTATTTCAACGTTGCGTTTGTGCTTCCACCTAATAAGCATTACCTGTACTAGCTCAACAAGTCCTATTTTTGTAAATATAATTCAAGTCAAAAATTGGTAACACTACGTATAATTCAAAATGATTAAATTTTGCAATTTTCTACTTGGTAGATTTATCCGAACACAGGAAATGTTAAAATAAAATCATTTTCAATCAATACGTAGTGTTACCAATTTTCGACTTGAATTCTTTTTGCAATAATAGACTACTTGAGCTAGTAGTCAAGTACAGCTAATGCTTACTAGGTGGTAGCACAAACACAACGTTGAGATGCGTATAGAGGTCGCAGATTTCACAACATCAGGCAGGATCACAGTAGCCTAGTTGGTAAAGCGTCTCCGGTACTGACGGAGAAGACGCAGGTTCGAATCCTTCCTGTGGTTGTAAAATTTTGCGTTTTTCTACTTTGTACATCATCATAAGTTCAAAACTATTCTATTAAAGGGTTTAGAACAAAACTCAGTTTATTGGCCTTCCAGGCTCCGATATTAATACCACCAACAGTTGTCGTTTTCTCTCCTTATTTAAAATGTACAAACATAAACACCTGTAACAAAATACATTTTAATGTACAATATCATAAGTTAAAAACGGATGTATTAACGTGCCACCAAATTTGAGTAAATTTTTACCAAATAATATCCACCAAATTTTGTCTACCAAAATGGATGAATGTACACCGAATTTGCTTCTGGCACTTCGCCGGCAGCGGCCGCGGCACGCTCGCTCCGCTCGCTCGGCTCATGCGTTGTGGTCGCAAGATAACCTTACACAACTTAACCGAAACGGTTATCCAAATTTGGTGTACGTTCAGCCAATTTGGTGTACTTTCATCCATTTTGTCTGTAGTGTATTGGGGTATAAAAAAATATTTTGGGAATCATTTAATTTGTTGCCGTTAAAAACTATTAAAACATAACTCACTTTATTGTCCTCTCCAATATTGATTCCACCATCAGTTGTCTTTTTCACTATGTACTTATTGATTAACAATGATTAACCTGTAACATAATATATTTTATGTACAAAGTCATAAGTTATAAACTATGCTATCAAAGGGTTAAGGGTGTATCTCAGTTTATTGGTCTCCCAGGCTACGATATTGTTACAACCAACAGTTGTCTTTTTCAATATAGATAAACAATCATAATAGCCTTTAACAAAACGTATTTTATGTACAATACCATCAGTTGAAAATATGGCATCAGTGTTTAAAATTTTACTAAAACCTAGCTGAACACCTCATAAAATTAAAATATAATATATCAAGCCATTTGGTAGGTACGAGATTTGTGCTTCGCTGCAGTTGGATAAAAATATATCGATGTAAGAAATCCCATCACTATATCATGTTTTGATATCAATGTTTATCATCATATTTTTATGTAAAATTTACTAATAAAATGCGATATTGAGCATACACCTAATATACCACAATGTATTGAGTACTACACAATATTTCGTGAAGCAAAATATTGCGTATTATCAAAAATAAACTAAAAAATACTTACGCATGATACGATATGACTTCGGCACTGTTTTCTTTGTAATTTTCTCGGGCATCGCAGCCTAATACGCAACAAAACATTTTTCACTAACTTTCTGAGCTCAAAACATTGGCTGAAACACACTTTTATACTAAAATTTTGCAAAAACAACCACTAAGCAAATAAACAACAACTTGCACAGTCTGACAGAAAAATGGAGGCATAAACCTTCCAAATTAAGTGACACCTTACAGGAGGGGCTTTGTCCTATGTTTATGGATCCTGCATTTTTAGTCGGATTATGCTTATCATTATAATCCGACCAAAAAATGCCTGTGGCGGGGGAGAATCGAGTATAACCAGACGATATATTTCTAGCTCTTTCTATTACGATGAATCACTTCTAGTTGAAGTGAGATAAAACGTGGTTATGAACTAATGCTCAATACAATCTGTCTTTTATACGTTAGTATTATATAGTCTAAGGTTCTTTCTATACCTTTGACAGCAGTTTATCTCTGTCACACATACGGATGCCATATAAAGCTATCCTATTGTCAGAATATAATTCCACTGTTTTGGAACGCGATCTTGATTAATCAATCAAAATTATCACAGAGCAACACTACGCAGCTTTAAAGGGCCCATACAAAGCCCTGCCTGCAGGGCCCTGCTTGCAGTACTGCCGCAGAGGATGTTGCCACACAAAGCCCTGCAAGTCATAAGAGCGCGTTGCGCTGTTGCGTTCAGACGTGTCCAGTGCTGTCTTTCCCATACTAAAATGGCTCCATCATTATCAAAACACCAAAAATTGCGTTAGCTGTACCTACTTGTGGCAGAAAGAACAGGAAAAGAAAACAATGGTGTATGTACCTTGCTACTGCGAGAGACGTTGGGTCACGCTTATTTACTGAGAGAGTTAGACCCCGATGATAACAAAAAAAACATTTTAAAAATTAAAATTTTAAAATAGTTCAAAATATTTTTTTAAAAATAGCTTTAAAAAATCTTGAAAGCCGACAATGTAGCATCTTTATTAAAAGTCTTATATTTTTGGGACCGCATGTCTTTGTTATGGCATTGCTCGATGTTAATCTTACAGAGGCACGGAAAATCTCGATATAGTTCGAATATGTCCCTCCACAGCTCCTCCAAGCCCTCGAAGAGATTTTCAACTTTTTATGACGAAATAAAGGGCCCCATACAAAGCCCTGCCTGCAGGGCCCTGCTTGCAGTGCCACTGCCAATCGTACTTTGTGTGGTCATGTAGGGCCGATTTTTTAATTGTTCACCCTGCCGCAGGGCCGCAGTGGCATTCTGCAAGCCCGACCAGACGATTCTCCCCACTCCACACTGCAAGCAGTGCCATGTGTGGTTAGATCGGGCCGATTTGATCCGCCATTTTGTTTGGGTTGCGTTCCGAATCGGGTAGAAATTACCCTGACAGCAGGATAGCGTTATATGACGTCCATCAGTGTGGTCGAGACAGACTGCTGTCAAAGGGTAACTATTACCGTTTTGGAACTCACTCTTTATTTCGTCATAAAAAGTTGAAAATCTCTTCGAGGGCTTGGAGGAGCTGTGGAGGGACATATTCGAACTATATCGAGATTTTCCGTGCCTCTGTAAGATTAACATCGAGCAATGCCATAACAAAGACATGCGGTCCCAAAAATATAAGACTTTTAATAAAGATGCTACATTGTCGGCTTTCAAGATTTTTTAAAGCTATTTTTAAAAAAATATTTTGATAAAACTATTTTAAAATTTTAATTTTTAATATGTTTTTTTTGTTATCATCGGAGTCTAACTCTCTCAGTAAATAAGCGTGACCCAACGTCTCTCGCAGTAGCAAGGTACATACACCATTGTTTTCTTTTTCTGTTCTTTCTGCCACAAGTAGGTACAGCTAACGCAATTTTTGGTGTTTAGATAATGATGGAGCCATTTTAGTATGGGTAATTGTATGGGAAAGACAGCACTGGACACGTCTGAACGCAACAGCGCAACGCGCTCTTATGAATTGCAGGGCTTTGTGTGGCAACATCCTCTGCGGCAGTACTGCAAGCAGGGCCCTGCAGGCAGGGCTTTGTATGGGCCCTTTAAAGAGTGAGTTCCAAAACGGTAATAGTTACCCTTTGACAGCAGTCTGTCTCGACCACACTGATGGACGTCATATAACGCTATCCTGCTGTCAGGGTAATTTCTACCCGATTCGGAACGCAACCCAAACAAAATGGCGGATCAAATCGGCCCGATCTAACCACACATGGCACTGCTTGCAGTGTGGAGTGGGGAGAATCGTCTGGTCGGGCTTGCAGAATGCCACTGCGGCCCTGCGGCAGGGTGAACAATTAAAAAATCGGCCCTACATGACCACACAAAGTACGATTGGCAGTGGCACTGCAAGCAGGGCCCTGCAGGCAGGGCTTTGTATGGGGCCCTTCAGGCCGGCCGCACATATCCGGAATCAAAACAGGAATTCAGAACGCACTGCTTTTCATAAAAAATGTTCTACCTGGCGCACACATTCTTAACGGTTTCAGAACGGAAAAAACCCTGACGTTCTGTTCTGAATTTTTCCGGGCTTCGGATTTTTAGAACGGAAAAAAACCGTTCAGAACGCAGCGCTAGCGAACAAAATGTACCGACCGCCGCACACATACGGAAATTTTCATTCTGAATCTCGCTACCGCCGAGCTGAGTGGACGTCGGACCCGCTTTTTCTGACAACGAAATAAAAAATGTCTGTGTTATGAGTAGCTTAAGTATGGGTGGGTAGTTACATAATTCTTGTCTACGATTTGTCAATAATAAAACAGTCTTTACCTGCACGTCACACGCGTTTCAATGTTGTCTTCTTTTAAGCCTCATAATATGGTGTCAGGTGTAAATTAAAAGATTTATTTGGTAATTAAACTAGAGCGAGCGCAACGAGCCGCTCTAAAAGTAGCCTTTAACAAACCCTTCAGATTTAGCTTGTATTCACTCTACACAGAAAACAAGATATTAACAGTAAGGCAACTGTACATAAAACATACGGTACTCTCGTTCCACAAAACGTCCATCACTACTGAACTAACACCTTTCTCTAAACCCATAAATCTACGCAACATCCCAAAAAGAGAACGTCCATGGCATATACCTTTCACGCGAACAGTATTTGCTCGAAGGTTTGATTATCACATGGGTCCTCAAATCTACACGGAAGTAAACCTAAGATTATCAATCAAAAACAAATCCCATCATGTGGCAAAAAAATTACTTTTCTACTGGCTAAATCAGCTAAACTACGAACAAACTAAGGAGTTTGTTGCTGCTAGGACTTAAGCGGATGAACAATGTCCGGCTAACCAACTAATAACCTGTTTACTAACAGTTATTGATCCCAAGACTTGCTCGTAGGGATTGGACCTAGCCGGTAACAAGTCGCTGGAGGTACAGTCGAGAGCACGTCAGGTTTGACACATTGGACTGTGTCTGGCCTTGACCTGTTCTTAACCGTACGTACCAAATGGTGTGCCCGCAAACGCAAAATTTAGCGTTATAAGATCTCCAATTACACACACAAGTACAATGCAGAGCAGGTCATGCTTGACATATTATTGTACTTTGCACTTTTCTAATTTCCATAGCCGTAGTACCTTTTTAGAGTTACACGGTGATGTCGGGTTTGACCTGCTCTTAATTATACCTATACCCCTAAAAATTCCATCCCAACACATACGAAATTCTTGTATTCAAAAGGTATTACAAAAATATCCTCTACCATACTCATAATAATCACACTCAGCACTCTCTTATTTTCCTATTTCTGTGAACTAAAAAAAATATCTTACAAAATGTACCAAAATCAACACAATTTGCACTAACACTTGATTTATCTGACTTCCTTACGTATACTGTGCAAGTGAGCCTTGGATGGGTGTACAGTAGCGTGCGTACTTTGTTATTCATAATACTCGCTTTTTAGTTCGATCTCAATCATAAATGTATCTATTGACAACAAAATTAGGATAAATAGGTATTTATAGAAGTTGTTAACTACTCCTTACTACTTAATCAGTGTTGTTTGTTAATTTTTGTCTTTTTTCTTGTTTGATGAAGTGAGTGGGTTTTATTTCTCTGTATAAATAAACTTGTTGTACTATTCAAAGTTAACCTCACAGTGCAATGTTTAGAACAGGTTGTGGCTTTTACCAATTCATAAAAGGTGAAAAAACACAGTGAACTTTAGAATCTGCATTAAAACCTCGCTTGGACTGAAAGACCTGGTCACCCATAGTACAGGGTATCCTAGTTTGGGGACCAGGAATCTCATTAATGTTAGTAAGTAAGTACCAACCTACCATTTAATTAGTTGTAAGAACACCTACTTACTTAGCTGGAAATAAATAAATTTTTGAATTTGAATTTGTTAATAGTAAGATATGACAAACCCAGTAGTGACGATGTATTCGGCAATACAACAGCCGGCTGCCATGCAGGAACATGGTAACGTCGCTGTTAATTGGAGGGAATGGAAAAGTGAATTCGACTACTTTTTGATTGCCTCAGGACAAAGTGAGGCAAAGTCAAATGAAAAGTGTGCAATTTTTCTTCACGTAATTGGAAAATACGACCGAGAGGTATACGAAGAATTTGATTTTGGAGATAAGGAACCCGATTACTCGCAGGTAGTAAAAAAATTCACGGAGCGGTTTTCACCGACGAAAAATGTGAATTTCGAACGACATGTTTTTTTCGAAACCTACCAAAAAGATAAATTGAAGATACAAAGTAAAAGTTGCGAGTTCGGCTCTTTGCGGAATAGCCTAATCTTAACGCAAATGATCAGAGGTTTAAAAGATCCGCAAATGAAGGAACGCTTGTTAGCTTAATCGACATTAAGTTTGGATGAAGCAACCTCATTGTGCCGTACGGCGGAACGAGCAAGCTCGCAAGCGGCAGCTTGCAAATCTGGTGGAGGTGACGTGCTGGTGGCGCCCGCGCTGGAGGAGATGGCCCGCGTGCGCGGCGGTCGGGGCAGGCGAGCGCGCGGCCGCAGGGGCGGCGGCGGACCGAGCGGGGGCAGCAGGCCCGCCGGGGCTGTGCCGCGCTCCACGACCATGGGCGCCGGCTCGCAGCGGAGTGCTTGTGTAAGGTGTGGCGGCTGGCACAGCGGTAATGATAGATGCCCCGCCTATAGTGCGAAATGTTGTAGATGCGACCGTTTTGGGCATTTTGCGAAGTGTTGTAATGTGAAAATAGTGCAAGAAGTTGAGGAATGCAGTGAAAATGGACATAATAATGGGGACTATGACGATGGTGAGTTTTATATGTATAGCATCTTATTAGAAGCAGTGGAGAACAGTGCTAAAAACTCATGGTACGAGTCTATTTTGGTTAATGACATAAAGATAAAATTTAAGCTAGATAGTGGCGCTGATACTTCAGTAATGTCCTTAAAAAGTTATTTAGAAGCAGGATTTAGTCTTGATATGTTAACAAAAACAAATACAGTTCTTAAAGAAATAAGTAAAAATAATTTACCAGTTATTGGTTACTTTGAAGCAAATATAAAATATATACAGCAAATCAAAGAATATATGTATAAGATGTTGATTGTAATAATTTACTTGGATTACAGGCTTGTACTGTATTACAATTAATAGCACGCATCAATGAAATGTTGGAATACACATTTAACCCAGCTGTTTTCAACGGTATTGGTTGTTCACCGACCGAAGTTAACATATCAATTGACGAAACCGTGCCCGCTGTAGTAAATACAAGCAGGAAAATTCCGATTCGCCTTCGCCCGCGCTTGAAAGACGAGTTAGATAACATGGAGATATTAGGAATTATTGTTCGGGAAGAAGGGCCTACGGACTGGGTGTCCGGCTTAGTCGTGGTAGAAAGGCCTGATAAAAAACTTAGAGTGTGCCTAGATCCTTTTTATCTTAATAAGGCGGTAAGGCGTAGTCATCTAAAGTTGGCAAACTTTAGATGAAATAGCGAGTGAGCTGAACGGAGCTAAATACTTTTCGAAGCTGGATGCCAATAAAGGCTTTTGGATGATGAAGCTAAACAAGGAGAGCTCAAAATTATGTACGTTTGCGACACCTTTCGGCAGGTATAGATTCCTAAGGATGCCGTTCGGAATAAATTGTGCTCCTGTAATTTTCCACTTGGAGATGTTAAAGATATTTAAGGCCGACGGTGTCACAGTCTATATTGATGATATCTTGGTAACAGGAAGAACGAAAAGTGAACATGATACTCGCCTTGCAGAAGTCATGAAAAAAACTGAAATGTACGGAGTGAAATTTAATAAGGAGAAATGTATATTTGGTGCGTCAGAGGTGACGTAGTGGGTCATGTCTTTAACAGTGAAGGCATGCGACCAGACGTAAAGCGGGTAGATGCTATAAATGAAATGAAATGAAATGAAATGAAATGAAATGAAATGAAATGAAATGAAATGAAATGAAATGAAATGAAATGAAATGAAATGAAATGAAATGAAATGAAATGAAATGAAATGAAATGAAGTGAAGTGAAGTGAAGTGAAGTGAAATGAAATGAAATGAAATGAAATGAAATGAAGTGAAGTGAAGTGAAGTGAAGTGAAGTGAAATGAAATGAAATGAAATGAAATGAAATGAAATGAAATGAAATGAAATGAAATGAAATGAAATGAAATGAAATGAAATGAAATGAAATGAAATGAAATGAAATGAAATGAAATGAAATGAAATGAAATGAAATGAAATGAAATGAAATGAAATGAAATGAAATGAAATGAAATGAAATGAAATGAAATGAAATGAAATGAAATGAAATGAAATGAAATGAAATGAAATGAAATGAAATGAAATGAAATGAAATGAAATGAAATGAAATGAAATGAAATGAAATGAAATGAAATGAAATGAAATGAAATGAAATGAAATGAAATGAAATGAAATGAAATGAAATGAAATGAAATGAAATGAAATGAAATGAAATGAAATGAAATGAAATGAAATGAAATGAAATGAAATGAAATGAAATGAAATGAAATGAAATGAAATGAAATGAAATGAAATGAAATGAAATGAAATGAAATGAAATGAAATGAAATGAAATGAAATGAAATGAAATGAAATGAAATGAAATGAAATGAAATGAAATGAAATGAAATGAAATGAAATGAAATGAAATGAAATGAAATGAAATGAAATGAAATGAAATGAAATGAAATGAAATGAAATGAAATGAAATGAAATGAAATGAAATGAAATGAAATGAAATGAAATGAAATGAAATGAAATGAAATGAAATGAAATGAAATGAAATGAAATGAAATGAAATGAAATGAAATGAAATGAAATGAAATGAAATGAAATGAAATGAAATGAAATGAAATGAAATGAAATGAAATGAAATGAAATGAAATGAAATGAAATGAAATGAAATGAAATGAAATGAAATGAAATGAAATGAAATGAAATGAAATGAAATGAAATGAAATGAAATGAAATGAAATGAAATGAAATGAAATGAAATGAAATGAAATGAAATGAAATGAAATGAAATGAAATGAAATGAAATGAAATGAAATGAAATGAAATGAAATGAAATGAAATGAAATGAAATGAAATGAAATGAAATGAAATGAAATGAAATGAAATGAAATGAAATGAAATGAAATGAAATGAAATGAAATGAAATGAAATGAAATGAAATGAAATGAAATGAAATGAAATGAAATGAAATGAAATGAAATGAAATGAAATGAAATGAAATGAAATGAAATGAAATGAAATGAAATGAAATGAAATGAAATGAAATGAAATGAAATGAAATGAAATGAAATGAAATGAAATGAAATGAAATGAAATGAAATGAAATGAAATGAAATGAAATGAAATGAAATGAAATGAAATGAAATGAAATGAAATGAAATGAAATGAAATGAAATGAAATGAAATGAAATGAAATGAAATGAAATGAAATGAAATGAAATGAAATGAAATGAAATGAAATGAAATGAAATGAAATGAAATGAAATGAAATGAAATGAAATGAAATGAAATGAAATGAAATGAAATGAAATGAAATGAAATGAAATGAAATGAAATGAAATGAAATGAAATGAAATGAAATGAAATGAAATGAAATGAAATGAAATGAAATGAAATGAAATGAAATGAAATGAAATGAAATGAAATGAAATGAAATGAAATGAAATGAAATGAAATAAAGCACTGGTATGCTGGAAGCGTCAACAGTGTAGGATCCCGAGGCCTAAGGTTAGGGTTTGAAATTGGATTGTTAAAAAAGTGTTTATTTGTTTTTACAAATATACATAGTTCGAAAATGTACATGCTAGTTAATGTAAGCAATTTCAATCTCTGAAGCACCCCTGTTTCAGAGATTGAAATTTCACGAGGAGAAACAAGATTCACGAGGTCCGATACCACAAACAGCCCTTATACACTTTTTCTGACTGACAAATACTCTTTCTATGTCCGTACAGTTTCCCCAAACTATCAAGCCATATCGGAGTACCGACGCCACATAACCATGATATATAATTTAGAACAAAATGTGTTAAAAACAATACCTACTCAAAAACAATACCTACACACGAAAGAAGAAGAAGACTCAAAAGTAATGATGTAGATCAGAAAACAAAGTTAACCATTGTATATAAATAGACATTAAAATGTTAATAATAAGTAATATATATGGAAAGGAAGAACAGCAACTATGAAAAATAGAAATTGTATATTTTGTAATGACCACTAAAAAAGGCAGCGATCTCCAAGTCGATGTAAATTTGGTTTATAAATAAAAAAACGCTGCTGAACTGAAAAATAAAATGTAGACCAAAATATTTTGTATATGGTTTTAGTGTTGCAAATTTTTCGAATATACCCGGAAACTTGGAAAAATATTTTCAGAATATAGGTAAAAACCGCCGGAACGTAACTGACGGTCAGGTTTTCCCAAATGCTAGGGACAAGCTTTTTACATTGATTTTTGGTAAAATTTGTCTAAATAGCGCGAGTGACACTGGGCATATTTATAAAAGTTATGAAAAGTCAATCTAGTGGATTTTTGGAGTCAAATTGAGCATCATTAAAAAAAAAACTTTCCTAATCCTGTGAAATGGGGTATCAAAATGAAGGGCTTTAAGAGGCGATCGTAAAAATATACCTACAACACTAGCTGGTGCCCGCGACTTCGTCTGTGCAGATTTATAAATTGTAGCCTATATGTTATTCTGATGTATAAGCTATATTATTGTAAAGTTTCATAGTTTTTACGTGAAAGAGTAACAAACATCCATCCATACTTACAAACTTTCGCGTTTATAATATAATAATAATATATATATATATTAAATTAAAATTCATAATATATATTAATATTATTAATATTAAGAATAATTTGTCGTAAAAATTCTAAAAACTAAAAAGATTGAAATTAAAAAGCAAAATACCTGACTGCGATAGAGTAGGAAATAAATGAAATTTTTTCTCAGAACTAAAACGGAACCATTTTTGACAACAAAGGTTTTATGGGGTTTTGGACATCACAGAATCCAGAAATCAATGTTGTCAAGCCGAAATCCTACTAGTTCAAATAATTCATACAATAACCTAGGCTAAATTACGGTACGAGATTTCTTGTTTTAAAAGTGTTCTTTAGGTCTCCCTGAACATATCTAGAGAATTCTCCGTTGATCCCATGTACGCTCCCCCTCCCCACCCTCAAACGGGTCCCTGAATTTAGTTTTTTTTTTTAATTTATTTAAGAAATGGTTAAAGATAGATGAAAATCGTTGACGTCACTTTAATTGTTATAAAATAACCAAGCAGTTGACACCTGTTTTATTTCAATGTGACCAATAGTATCTGGAATATAGAATTAAGTTTGCACTTACTACTGATTACCTATTAGCAAGCTGCTGGTAATATTAGTCCAAATGAGTGGGATTTTGAATTGACAGCATAGATTTTTGAATTCTGTGATGTTTATAACCAAAATGTTCGATATCCTACTCATTTAGACCACTTCTACCAGCAGCTTGCTAAGAGGTACTCAGTTGTTAGTGCAAACTTAACCCTGTATTTCAGATACTAAAGGTCACATTAGGATACTATAGGTCACATTGAAATAAAACTGGTATCAACTGGTTGGTAATTTTATAACGATTATATTTACGTTACCAAATTTGATTTACCTTTAACCGCTTCTGAGATAAATAAAAAAAACTAAAATCAGGGACCTGTTTGAGGGTGGGGAGGGGGGAGCCATAGAGGAAATAAATCACTCCGGGGGAGCTTACATGGGATCAACCGAGAATTTTCTAGATATGTTCAGGGGGACCTAAAGAACACTTTTAAAACAAGAAACCTCTTACCGTAATTTCACCTAGGTTATTGTTTGACTTTTTTCATCATAACATATCCCATGAAACGTCCACTACAGGACGGGAGCTCCCTCCAGAATTCCAGCTTTTGCTGGGAAAATGTGGAGGGGAAGTACCATAGTCACCTCGCTTGTTAGCGTTACGGCTGGCACCATGGACCGCGGTTGTAGGTGACCGCAGTAAGTAAGATGTAAGATACAAAGGAGGATGCTGCTGCCCATCCTCCAGTTAACCCTTAGTCGCCTCTTACGACACCCACGGGTATGTATGGGTTGGTACTATTCTTTTCCGGCACCACACGGGACGACTTTTTTAACTAGTAGGATTTCGGCTTGACAACATTGATTTTTGAATTCTGCGGTGTTCAAAACCCCTGAAAAACTTGATTGTCAGATCTGGTCCCATTTAAGTTCTGACCCCAAGAAGGAGAGCCAATTTTTGAAATTCATCCCAGTCTATAACTAAAAAGAAGAAAACAAGCATAAATCGATCGGTCTATACCTAAGATTTGGTTAAATTATTGCAGGCGGGGACAAATAAAATATTGTTTTTAATATTTATTTTATTTATTATATTTACTAAGGATATCCAACAGCATTTAAACATTAATACACATAATTATTACCAGAACTTATATATAAACGCCAATCACAGGATACCACAAAAAATCTAAGTTAAGGGGCTGATAAGAGCTAAATACGCTTCACTTAGCAGGTTTTAACGAAAAGTGATGAATATATAGCCGTGAAAAAAAATATGTCATAATTAAGCATCTTTACAATAATATGGCAGAGACTGAAACACGATTGAATATATTTTGTACAAAATATATTCAATCCAAAGTTACCTCTGCTTTTTGCTTTTAAACCGTTTTTCTGCTTTTTCCTTTTAAACAGTTTTTCTTAAGTACCCATTTATCTATGATTCCAAAACTTTTACTCAATAATATAGCTGAACTATAATTAATATTACGATTATGGGTACAGATTTTGATAAAAATGCAAAAATGAGCGAAAAACGTAAAACAGCGCGAATCCACTCCGTTCTAGCACGCGTATTCTGCCCTTTGTTAGAAAAGGAGGGAATTCAGCTCTTATCAGAATTCAGCGCTTAGTGCTGTGAAGTTATGGCTGTGCCGGCCAGATCTAAGATTACAAAATACAACACTACAAAATAATATACTCCAGGCAATACCGAATTGACCGTCTACCGAATTTAACTAAACATTTATGAGAAAACCGACTAAGGTACAGAAATATAAACAACTTAATAAATTTTTAACAAAAAGTATAAAAGTTAGTTTTAAACTGAATTATACTTAGTTATAGGTAAGTACTTATTCAGAAACATGAAAAATAAATGTAAAAAAACCGGCCAAGTGCGAGTCGGACTCGCGCCCTAAGGGTTCCGTACCTATTGACCATATGATATACTAAAAGCTTTTGCTCTTTGATTTTAAAAACTCCGCGACCATCCAACTTGACCCCTCTTTTATAGAAAAGTTAATGAAACGGGAGCTCACCTTAATTGGTTACTATTAGTTGTGAGAAAAATTGAAATATTTAATGATTTTAGACTTTTCCCTTTATTTGTACTGTGAGACCTAGCTTCTTGCCAAATTTCATAATTTTAGGTCAATGGGAAGTACCCTGTAGGTTTTGCTTTTTCGCATAAATTTATGGAGATGAGGACATAAAAAGCCATATCTTTTGATTGCGTCGTTGTAAAAAATTGAAATTTTCAGATCTTTTGTGGTTAATGGACCTTAATATTCGTTATCAATTTCAATTTGATACCTCTTCTAGTTCGTGAGAAAAAAGGTCTTGACAGACAGACAGACAGACAGACGGACAACAAAGTGATCCTATAAGGGTTCCGTTTTTTTTATTTTGAGGTACGGAACCCTAAAAAATAGAATAAATACCTATATTTATTTTAAAAAGTAATTAATAAATATAGTAAATAATTAAATTACAATAAAAAAAAATTTCATTAATCTTAATTTCTTAAAACATCAATTATTTTTTTCATTCTATCATAGCGCGCTTTTCCATGATACTTCATCATTTCACATGTCACAAAGCTCCCAAATAATTTATTACATTCCTTTTCCATCTTCATGTTGCCGGTAAATGCCCATCCAGGTTCAGTCATGGTTCCGGCATCTATGCCTGCAAATGGCAATTCAGTTTCCGTCATTGTAGCTATTTCCCTTACTTCGTCAGCGTTGTCTTCATTATTGTCATCGGAATCAGGAAATTTTTGGGAGTCGGGTAGTTCATCAGGTTGTTGAGAATTTACCTCTTCAGAATTTTCGTCTTCAGAATTCTCCTCTTCAGTTAAACAATGCTCATGGTCAATGATTATAGGTTTATTAATAAATCTAGCATCTTTGCGTTTACCAGCAAAATGAAAGTTGAAATATTTTCATTGTGAAAAACACTTTAATTTAGATTTAAAATAGAAAGAATAAATTCTACAGATGGTAGATGGGCAGGTAATACATTTTGTTGACGAGTACACCTACTTGGGCCAGATAGCATCCTTCGAAAACAGGCAGGACAAAGAGGTCGAAAGACGCATTCAAAACGCCTGGAAGAGCTACTGGTCCATGAAGGAGCTAATGAAGGGAGAACTTCCACTGTCACTAAAGCGAAAACTCGTCGACATGTGTATCCTGCCTATCTTTACCTACGAGGCGCAAACGTGGTCTTTAACAGAGTCGCAGAAGTCCAGGCTCAAGGTTTGCCAGCGCGCCATGGAGCGCAGTATTCTAGGTGTAAAGCGGATAGACCAGATTAGAAACACTACGCTGCGCTCGAAAACTGGAATTGTAGACGTCGGAAAAAAGTCTGCTAAGCTGAAGTGGGACTGGGCAGGACATGTATGCCGCATGCATCCGGATAGGTGGGCTAGAGTAGCTACAGAATGGGTGCCAGAGGATGGTCACCGTTTTTAGAAAACTGGCCATCAGAGGCTCAGAACAGAGACGAATGGCGAAAAAGAGGGGAGGCCTTTGCCCTGCAGTGGGACACCATACAGGCTACATAAAAAAAAAACTAAGTACATAAAAGGGGTACTGTAGGTATCTAGTTATTGGTTCCTACAGACCGGTGACAAGGTCGTAAAGGGTCGCACGCGGGTCTCGTCGGCAGTCAGCGCCTGACCTTGTTGCTGCCGGCTTAGCACGCTTAGCACGCTGCAGTTGTCAGTTTATCTAGGCCTATAGATTAAAGACTAGATTCAGATTTTCAGATTCAGATTATTTATTCAATGTAGATTATTTACAGAATACTTATTGAATGTCATGCAGAATACAATTCAAAAAGAGCGAGTCTACGCCGTTTCGGATCGTGCTGTGGCAGCGTAAAAGAAACTGCAAGAAACCACTGCAGCACGGCCTACTTTAACAGTCGGCTTTTTACAATGTGTTTCTTGTGTTTCGCTGGAATATCAGAGCACCATACCTCTTTGTCATTCATATAGTCATCTAATCTATAGTAAGCTTTTTTACATAACGTTTGCTTTACACATTCTTTAAACTTTCTCTCAGGTAATTGCACTATATTGTCAGGTATTTTGTTGTAGTATCGTACACACAGACCAACGAAAGATGTATTGACTTTAGTTAATCTAGTATATGGTTGATCAATTTTGTGCTTATTTCTAGTATTAAAATTATGCCTGTCACAAATTTTAGGTAATTGATGAATGTTCTTTCTAGCATACATAATATTTTCATAGATATACTGGCATGGCACTGTCATTATGTTGATTTCCTTGAACAGTTCTCTCAGGGAATCACGAGTCTTCAGGCAATAAATTGCTCTCATAGCCCTCTTTTGTAAAACGAATATTGAATGTATATCAGCTGCTCGGCCCCAAAGCATATGCCATAAGACATAATGCTATGGAAGTAGCTAAAGTAAACCAGCCTTGCGGTAGCTACATCAGTAAGTTGTCTGATTTTTCTGACAGCGTATGCAGCCGAGCTCAATCAACCAGAAAGAGCCGTTATATGAGGGCCCCATTGAAGTTTAGAGTCTAGTGTTAACCCTAAGAAAACTGTACTATTTACAAAATCTAATGGTTCATTATTCAATACTATGTTATGTGAAGTAGACCTTACATTTGGTAGTGCAAATTTAATACATTTAGTTTTTTTGGCGTTTAGGACTAAATTGTTAACAGTAAACCATGCATGAATCTGTCCAAGTGCATCATTGACTTCGTTATAATTTTGTGATTTTCTACTAACATTGAATATTAATGAAGTATCATCAGCAAATAACACAATCTTTGACAGATTCTTCACTACAGTAAGGAGGTCATTAATATAAATAAGGAATAAAAATGGCCCTAATATGGACCCTTGAGGTACGCCAATTTTGACAACAGATCCTAGTGATTTTGGTTTTGTTTACTTGTACCTTTTGAATCCTGTTTTCCAAATATGACTTAAGTAGTTTAAGTGAATTATTCTTAACACCGTAATGTTCAAGTTTTAACAACAATGTGCTATGATCTACGCAATCAAATGCTTTGGATAGATCACAGAAGATACCAATAGCATCTTCAGATTTTTCCCACGCGCCAAAAATGTATTTCAAAAGTGCAGTTCCGGCATCCGTAGTACTGCGCCCTTTCGTAAAACCAAATTGATGGTCATGTAGTAAGTTATTTCTATTAAAGTGCGAAAGCATTTGATTGAGTATGACCTTCTCAAAAATTTTACTAAGTACAGGTAAGACTGATATTGGTCTAAAATTACTAGGATCCTTTTTGTCACCAGCTTTGAATAATGGAACTACTTTACTTTTTTTCATTAAGTCAGGAAAAGTACCATGATCGACACAATCATTGAATATAACAGCTAAATATGGAGATATAGTATCAATGATCGCACTACAGACTTTTACTGACATTCCCCATAGGTCCTCATTAGTTTTCATTTTAATACTTTTAAAGGCTTTAACAATTTCGTTAGGGGTGACATGATTGAACCCAAATTCAGTTTCGCAGGCGTCCACATTCTTTTAAAGTAAACCGCTAGCAAGTGAAGATGACGAATTGAGTGACTCTGTTGTTTTCAAAGGAATATTAGTAAAAAAGGTTTCGAATTCTTGAGCCACTTCTACGTTTGAACTAATGGTTCCGCGATTTGTATGAAGTGTGATTTGATTGTCACGCGGTTTCACTTTACCAGTTTCACTGTTTATAACATTCCATACAGCCTTAATTTTGTTATCAGCAGACTGTATTTTTTTCCGTAGGAAAAATGATTTTGCTTTTAAACAAACTAATTTAAACAATTTTAAATATTTTTTTACATATTCAATGAAACTAATGAAATAATTTCTTAGCTCATATAATTCAAAAAGTCTGTCTCTACTTTTGCGAATACCAGCGGTAGCCCAGTCACTGAACTTGAATTTTACAATGATTTACTTTTCTAACCTGTCGTTCGTTAAACTCCTGGTTTCTATATCTATCTTCTGGGTTACTCGAGAATAATTAAAAGTAACACTTTGACCAGAATGGTCAGACTGAAGCGAATTTATGATACTTTTCTCAAAATAATCGCAGTTACAAAATACGTTATCAATACAGGTAGCCGAGGATGACGTCACCCTAGTAGGTTCAAAAAATACATGCTCTAAATTATAACTTTTAAAAAGACTTAAAAGTTTGGTACTATAGGAAGTATTTTCTAAAATATTTACATTAAAGTCGCCACACACTACCGCAAACTTATTTACTTTGGTGGTGAGTGTCATTTCCCTCGATTTGGTCTTCTCATTCCTGGCCTCAAACTTTTACGCGAGACTGACTTTGAGCTGTTGGGGTCTCCCATTTTTTTGTCGGGTTTACCTGCGTCACTTGAAAAGAAGAAGTGCGCACTTGTTCGTGCCAGAAGCCGCCTACAAAATCTTTCCCCACACGTTGCCCTGGTCCTTCTTAAAATATGTTTTGCCTTGCCACAGGTGACATATTTACTGCGGACTTCCCCCTCGTGGTTGCGTCCAACCGAGGTTTGGTCATTTGACGATGGCCTTAAGCTAACACTTGAGGCGATCGCGAATGTAAAGCTCACTGATGGCCAATGGGATCAGGCAACATTACCTGTAAGACATGGGGGGCTGGGTGTTCGGCGTGTTCAGGATGTGGGTCTTCCCGCATTTTTGGCGTCGGTGCACGGGTCTACGGAACTCGTCGCTCGCATTCTTTCTGTAAATGGTGATGAGCTTCGTATACATTTTGTTTCCGACGCCGAGAGTGCTTGGACGTCTCTCGGCCTGGATAAGCCGGATACCCCCCAAAGGCAACGCTTCTGGGACGATATCGCGTCCAAGTCTACCCTAGATAGACTTGTAGGGGAGGCGACGGGGGCTGATTTGGCAAGGCTTAGAGCTGCCTCTAAGCCGGAGTTTGGAGCGTGGTTGCACGCAGTACCATCGTCGAACCTGGGCACCCTTCTTGACAGCGATTCGCTGCGTATTGCCGTCGCTCTCCGCCTGGGCTGCAGTGTCTGTGAACCCCATATATGCATTTGCGGCTCTAGAGTGGAGAGTGATGGTTATCATGCGTTAAGTTGCTGTAGGTGCTCAAGTAGGTATTCACGTCACCACTCTCTGAATGACATTATACGCCGGTCTCTCGTATCAGCCAACATCCCATGCATGCTCGAGCCCCCGGGCCTCAGTAGGACAGACGGAAAGAGGCCTGACGGCCTAACGCTTGTGCCATGGGAGATGGGTAGATGTCTCCTCTGGGACGCGACCTGCGTAAGCACCTTCGCTCCATCTCACTTGGCCCAAACGACAAGATTGGCAGGTGCTGCCGCCGATGAGGCGGCCCGCCTTAAACATTCTAAATACGCTGAACTGAAGCGTGGTTATAAGTTCGTCCCCTTCGCGGTGGAGACAGCTGGCTGCTGGGGGTCTGAAGCCAAGTGCCTTGTGCAGGACATCGGGCGTCGAATGCGTGACAAGGGCTGTGACTCTCGCTCCGGGGCATTCCTGGTGCAAAGGCTGTCTGTGGCTATTCAACGTGGTAACGCGGCAAGTGTCATGGGCACCTTTGTACCGGGAGTGTCGAGGGGCGGGTTATTTATTTGACACTTTTATAGTAATAAGGGCTCCCGCACACGACCGAGAATCGGTGACCGATTTTTTGTAGGTCAAAAATGGAACGTACTGGTTGCCATACTTCAACGCACACGACCGACAAAAACTCGGTGAGAAATAAAATCGGCCGTCACGGCCGATCCGTTTGTCGGTGAGAAATAGAACATACGTAAATCTATACTTCAACGCACACGACTCACCGTCGCCGGCCGTCGCGGTCTCGTCAGTCAGCTCCGTACACTCGCTAGGGAGAGGTGCGTGTCGAATCACGCACGATGGATATTGACATCGAGATTTTGATTCCTGTGTTACGTGTAGGTAATAAACAACGTATGAAGACAAGTCTCAGACAAAAATAAAAACCGAACGTTTTTCTGTTTTCCGCCGGACGAATGAACAACGATAAATAAGTAAAATTATATACCTATTTTATTCTAGATTTGCTTCACGTTTAGTTTTCTAGGTAGGTTTACATAAGTACCTCTTGGTAAGTATCTACCTCATAGAAATTGGAAATCCTTGTCCTACCTACAGAAATTGTCGTGCCACTACGATCAACATTGCCAGCCGTGGACGAATGTGAATACAGGATGTAAAAAAAAAGTAGGATGATCCTTCTAAGGGGTGATTGTACGGTCAACCGCTTGTGGGTAGAAACTTTTTCAACTGTATTACCACGCCATAAGGTCCAAAAGTGTTTCTACCGAAGTGCGGCCGTGTGTGCATTACTAACAGATTGTAAAATAAAAATACTTTAATTAATATTTAATTTCTAATTTGTTTGATCATTAAATTAGTTTTTCCTCCGAATTACATTCCAGTAATTTATTGAAATGTGCTAGTGAGTGGATATTAAATAACAGTAAACATCCTTGTCTGCGTCGTTTAACCCTTGTGCTTCACTTCTTCTTGAGCTAAAACAACTTTTTATAGAGCAAAATATTTTTTTATATTTTATACGATGTAGAATCACTCCTTAGAAGTATAGTCGAACTTTTTTTACACTCTGTAGATTAAACAGTTCCGTGAGATATACAATGTATGCAAAAGCTCTCGAGTGGTACTTTTGTTCAACAAAAATAAAATACAAAATTCCGATTCTCAATTTTTTAATTCTAATTTCCAATAAAGTTGTTCAGTTTCATGAGTAGAACGAGTAAAACTACCACCCGAGAGGTTTTGCGTATTGGTAATTACAAGTTGTATAATAATATACCTTCTTGGTAACCTAAACCTACCTAGTCATCATCAGAGTGATTGTGTATGTTTGACCAACAACCGCGGCCGTAGTGGGTAGGTACAGTCAGCCGCACGTTAGGTAGTAACACTTTGACCTTGAGCGGGTCTTTGGTTTCGGGGGTTTGTAGTTTAGCGCTGGTTCTAGTTATAGGTACCTACTGGCTTTGTTAACACTTACTTGCTACTGTGCTCACCTTGTAGGTAGTTGTAATTATACTGTTTTTACATCTTTTGTGGTACAAAGGTACTTAGGTAGGTGCCTAGGCTAGGTTCTAGAAACTTTAGTAAAACAATATGAAACGCTCGCACTGCCGGATTTTTTATGTTTGTATGCTTGGAGATAATAACAAATAGTTCAATCATTATAACATTTATGACCCGTGAATAATCAGTTCTTGGTTTTTTTTTCGTAGGCCCTCGGGGTCACTGGGAGTGTAAATTCAAAAAGTAGACTGAATCAGGCTCCTGTGTTTATTCGAAAAATGTTTTGTTTTTAAATGGGTTTTCTCGAATAACTCGACCATTTTTACCCACGACGGAACCACAGTAAATATATAAGCTAAAGCAGTATGGAAACTCCTAACAAACGTCCAAAACAGGCACACTCACACATGCGCACACCGCTACAGGAAAATAAGCAGTTTTCGCGCTGAAGTAAGTCCTGGGTGCTAAAACCATAATACAAACAAATAGGTACATAGAGGCTGACTTTTATTTAGTTCTTGATAGCAAAAGATATGCTTTTACTCATGATACTGAACAACTTTTCCCAACGAACATAGGTTGAAATACGATAAAACAAATTTGACCTCCTATACAAAATGCGCTATCAGCTGATGCAGTTTTATATGGGAGGTCAAAACTTGATTTTCGTATTTCGACTTATGTTCCTTGGGGAAAGTTGTTCAGTATCATGAGTAGAGTACATTCATACTTTTTTCTATCAAGAACTAATTAAAGATCACCCTATATAGAGTCCCTATAAGTATGTCCCTGTCCTTGTGCGATAAAAGGCGACTAAGTATCTTAACCTGCCCTTGCGTGATAAAAGGCGACTAAGTGTCCTCATCTGCCCTTGTGTCATAAAAGGCGACTAAGTGTCTTTATCTGCCCTTGTGTCATAAAAGGCGACTAAGTGACTTAACCTTCCCGTGTGTCGTAAAAGGCGACTAAGTGACTTCTTAACCTTTCCTTGTGTCGTAAAAGATGACTAAGTGTTTCGATCTGCCCTTAGGTGCTAAAAGGCGACTAAGTGTCTTAATATTTCCTTGAGTAGTAAAAGGCGACTAAGGGTTTCGGAAAAATTGTTTGGTTTTACGGTCCGAAAACATGCTGAAAGGAACTAAGTTGATAGAAGCACCCCAATATTTGAGTTCATCATACTATTCTTATTTCAAATTTCTGGGTTACAACCCTGACGCTCTGACGCAGAATAGTTCTTTTTTCAAAAAAAGGCCCGAGTTTCCATACTGCTTTAGCTTATATATTTACTGTGACGGAACGGAGAAGGTGTATGCGTTTGGGGTGAGAGGTTGTGTGTTTGTTCGTTTGTGTGTGCAAAGTTATGTTCCCTTTTATCTTAAAAACGGTTTAGCCGATTTAGATACGGTTTTCAGTAATGGATTTATAATTTATCAATGATGGTTTGTAGATTAGAGTTGTGACGCCAACTCACCAGGGGGCGCTGTAATGATAATTTTTATTTAAGCAAATGTTCCCATTTATCTCCAAAACTGTTTGACCGATTTAGAAGCGGTTTTAAGTGAAAGATTTATGATTTATCAGTGACGGTTCTTAGACTAGAGTTGTGGTGTCAACTCACCAGGGGGCGCTGTAATAATCACTTTTATTTACACAAATGTTCTCATTTATCTCTAAAACGATTTGATCGATTTAGATGCGGTTTTCAGTAAAGAATTTATGATTTATTTGTGATTATTTTTAGACTAGAGTTGTGGCGTCAACTCACCAGGGGGCGCTGTAATAATCAGTAAAGTGGGAACTCTCTTAAAAGTTAAAAATAAAAAACAAAATTAATATTTTGAAAAAACCCACGACGGTTGTTATTGAAAAAATATTAAATAAGACTTGAAATACCCCCGACTTAAAAGGAAAAAGGTAACGAAATAGTACGAAGAAAGTACCCATGAAAATCCGTCGGGGTTGCCATTGCCATGTTTTCATAATTTATACATAACTGTAGCCAACTAAAGCTATTTAATAACTAGCTCGTATAGACTTTATATTGATTAAATTCTATATTAATTTTCGTAGGACACGGAATGGCAGCCCGACGGATTTTCATGGGTACTTTCTTCGTAATATTTCGTTACCTTCTTCCTTTTAAGTCGGGGGTATTTCAAAGGTCTTATTTAATATTTTTTCAATAACAACCGTCGTGGGTTTTTTCAAAATTTTTAATTTTGTTTCTTTGAATTTATAGTAAAACCATGAAGACAAAAATTGTAGAAAATTTGATTCTCCACAAGTTTGTATATTAAAATTTTTCTTCCAGGATCGATATTTTGGAAATTAAACCTGAAAAACGCGACAAATTCAAAATATTATCATTATCTCTTATGTTCCACGTTTTACGGCATGAATGAAAAGAAACAAAGTTGTAGAGTCTAATTTGGAACAATTTTGGTTTCTACCTTTTTTCCCCAAAATCGATATTTTGTAAATTAAACTTGAAAAAACCTGTATATTTCTTTGACTGTATATTTCTTTGACTGTGTCAAGTATTGTATACTTTTGTAAGATTAATCAACAATAAAGACAATTTAAGAAAAAAAAACCGGCCAAGTGTGAGTCGGACTCGCGCACCGAGGGTTCCGTACCACCACATAATCATAATTGTATTAGTTGAAATTTCAGTAAGTTAATGTGCTACATTTTTGAGTCCGACACGCGCTTGACCAAATTTTACTATTTGTTGTTATTTTAAAGCTTATGCACTAAACTTAACACTACTAAACATACCAATTTTCAAGTGTGTAAGTGTTCCCGTTTTTAAAATAGAACTAAAACAAAAATCGCCTCAGCGACCATCCAACTTGACCCCTCTCTTATATGAATGTTCTTGAAACGGGAGCTCACCACAATTGGTTACTATTAGTTGTGAGAAAAGTTGTAATATTTAATGATTTAAGACTTTTCCCATTATTTGTACTGTGAGACCTAGCTTCTTGCCAAATTTCATAATTTTAGGTTAACGGGAAGTACCCTGTAGGTTTTGCATTTTTGAATAAATGTATGGAGATGAGGACATAAAATGCCATATCTTTTGATTGCGTCATTGTAAAAAATTGAAATTTTCAGATCTTGTGTGGTTCATGGATCCTAATAAATACTATTAATTTCAACCTGATACCTTTACCCGTTCGTGAGATAAAGGGTCTTGACAGTCAGACAGACAAACAGACAGACAGACAGACGGACAACAAAGTGATCCTATAAGGGTTCCGTTTTTTTCTTTTGAGGTACGGAACCCTAAAAACGCGACAAATTCAAAATATTATCATTATCTCCTATGTTCCACGTTTTACGGCATGAATGAAAAGAAACAAAGTTGTAGAGAATCAAATTCCGAACAATTTTGGTACCTACCTTTTTCCCCCCAAAATTGATATTTTGGGAAAGAAACCTGAAAAACGCGACCAATTCAAAATATTATCATTATCTCCTATATTCCACGTTTTACAGCATGAAAGAAGAGAAACAAAGTTGTAGAGAATCAGATTCTGAACAATTTAAGTTGTTATTAATTAATGGGTAATTAATTAATTAATTAAGTTTAATTTCCAAAATATCGATTTTGGGGGCAAAAAGGTGGGAACCAAAATTGTTCAGAATTTTATTATCTACAACTTTGTTTATCTTCATTAATGCCGTAAAACGTGGAACATAGGAGATAATGATAATATTTAGAATTTGTGTCGCGTTTTTCAGGTTTAATTTCCAAAATATCGATTTTTGGGGAAAAAAGGTAGTTACCAAAATTGTTCAAAATTTTATTCTCTACAACTTTGTTTCTCTTCATTCTTGCCGTAAAACGTAGAACATAGGAGATAATGATAATATTTAGAATTTTTGTCGCGTTCTTCAGGTTTAATTTCCAAAATATCGATTTTGGGAGAAAAAAGGTAGGGACCAAAATTGTTCAGAATTTGATTTTCTACAACTTTGTTTCCTTTTATTCATGCCGTAAAACGTGGAACATAGGAGATAATGGTAATATTTTGAATTTGTTGCGTTTTTCAGGTTTAATTTCTAAAATATCGATCCTTGAAGAAAAATTGTGAGGACTAAACTTGTAGAAATTCAAATTTCCTACATTTTTTGTCAGTACGGTTTTACTGTGAAATCAAAAATGGCCGAGTTATTCAAGAAAAACCATTTTTTTGAAAAAATAAACCATTTTTCGAATATACACGGGAGCCTAATTCAGTCTCCTTTTTAAATTTACACTCCCAGTACGCCCCGAGGGACCTACGAAAAAAAATTCAAGAACGGATTATTTACGGGTAGGGTCGGTTTTTGGACTGGAACAACCGAAACAACCGGTTTTCATTGTTTTTTTTTTCCAGTTTCATTTCAGGTTTGGATAGCTATGCTAGGTAGGTACGGTCAACAGCACGTCAGTCAAAACATAAACAGGACGCCCGAAACCAGAGACCCGCAATGACAAAGTGTCAACTGTACGTAGGCACTTTTCTATAAATATGCGTCTTACTGCCAGTTGCAGAAATCTTCTTAAAAATAAAAGCTCCTTTACTATATTACGATGTATATCGTAATATTATCATGACATCCCATGAAACGTCCACTACAGGACAGGAAACTCCCTCCCTAAATTTCTATAGCAAATAAGTATCTTTATCTTATCTCCAAAATTCCAGTTTTTGCTAAAGCAATGTGCAGGAGAAGTATCATAGTCACCACGCTTGTTAGCGTTACGGCTGGCACCATGGACCGCGGTTGTTGGTGACCGCAGAATATAAGAGAGTCCTCTGGTTCATTAGCCCTGTAGTCGCCTCTTACGACACCCTTTACTTGGTACTATTTTTTGCCGGCACCACACGGGGCGTGATATACTGTGCCGAATTAGTCTTTGAATTAAGCCAGGTGTGATCTCTCCTTAAGTTTGGTTCTGACCACAGAACTACGATAGGGCCACTCCGCCTGCGCGCGCACCCCCCCATAGAAGCGAATATAGTAAAAAACATTGGTTCCTTATTGAATAGGTATACTTTCCAATTTATGTTCCTAGGTGCTTATTTTGAATGCACATCATAAACACATTCGTTGCCATAGAGACGCTGTCACTGGTTTTTTGCATATTACTCTCTCGCGATAATGGTACTATGTTTATCGCACTCAAAGGAAAACGTGTTAGTCTTAGTAAATGGTGACACTGATTTGTAAAGAATGACATAAAGAATTCGTCTCTAGAAGTAGATGGACTTCAGAGCTCTGTGGTTCTTATTTTCTGCGCATGGGTGACAGGCGGAGAGCCAATGAACGATTCACTCGCATCCTCTCCCACTACCGCGCTCACTCCCGCGACTCTTTTCTTGACTTCTGCGCCACAGTAAGAGTTATTTTTACCCGACTGCCCCAAAACAGGTGGGTTATGTTCGCTGTATATGCCTTATACCTACACATGCGTGTTGGCTTATATTTGGCGGTCATGGCCGAATATGTGGATGAGCCTTTAGCCCCCAGTAGACTTTGGGCCAACCCGCCGCGCCGGCCGGCAAGCTTGATGACAGCGTTCACACGTTGGTGTGTGTAGGTGTAGCGTGTAGGTCTGTCAAGCAAGATGGACGTAGACGCGGAGACTATTACTGCCGCTGCAATGTACTTTCACAGTGCTTTTAATTTTTATTACCAGCTGCACCATATTTGAAAAATAAGACGAAATTATTTTTACTTATTAAAAAAAATTAAAACGTCCATCTACTCCACTTATTGGAAATGAGGACACAGCCAACGTGTGAACGCCGTTTGCGGCTTGTGGCAAAACCGATAACCGACGGCGGCACGCCGGCGAGCGTTGGTCGCAAACGGCAAACTCACGCAAACGGGCCTAGTAGACGTTGGCTGCGCCGGCGCGGTCACGCGGCCAACGTGTAGAGCCAGTGTTTAGTTATCAACCTTTAAAACAAGGTGCTCCGTATCCGTATTTACGATGCCCGCCCCCCTCCCCCCACTTCACCGCAAGTATCCCTCTGTTGCTCTGCGTAAGTACATTAGGTGCGCTAGAGTAGGTACTAGTGAATATAATATAATCTGTTTCACGAGTCAATGCCAAAGTTTAGCAACACATTTTGCAGCTACCTATATCAAGGCTATTGTGCACCATGATCAATAGTAATCAGCTAAAGCTGTCAGAAAAAAAACAAGTTTGTAACATAATGTTATTTTTTTCGTCAAATATACTCTAGTTCGTCTGGTTCTTGGTGGTTTGTCTGGTTCTATGGCTGCAATATGTGTTGGTAAGTGTTGGTATTGACTCTTGAAACCATAGCTTGAAACGGATTAGGTATATACTCGTACCTACAACGTGTGGCACGTTAGTCCTGTACATAACAGGGGCAAATAATTAAAGCATAGGCTCTCTTAGATATTATGAGGAATTGGTTTAATGATGTTTAAAGTTATTTTAATATTAATCAAACGCATCATCACGCCTTTATCCCATAGGTAGAGCATCAAAGAGTGTATGCGATGATGAGAAATCTAGCTTTGTCTATTACTTATGAACCTTAACCATTTTTTAGGGTTCCGTACCTCAAAAGAAAAAAACGGAACCCTTATAGGATCACTTTGTTGTCCGTCTGTCTGTCTGTCTGTCTGTCTGTCAAGACCCTTTATCTCACGAACGGGTAAAGGTATCCGGTTGAAATTAATACCATATATTAAGATCCATGAACCACACAAGATCTGAAAATTTAAATTTTTTACAACGACGCAATCAAAAGATATGGCATTTTATGTCCTCATCTCCATACATTTATTCAAAAATGAAAAACCTACAGGGTACTTCCCGTTGACCTAAAATTATGAAATTTGGCAAGAAGCTAGGTCTCACAGTACAAATAATGGGAAAAGTCTGAAATCATTGAATATTACAACTTTTCTCACAACTAATGGTAACCAATTGTGTTGAGCTCCCGTTTCAAGAACATTCATGTAAGAGAGGGGTCAAGTTGGATGGTTGCTGAGGCGATTTTTGTTTTAGTTCTATTTAAACACGGGAACACTTACAAACTTGAAAATTGGTATGTTTATAGGGCATAGGCTATAAAATAACAACAAATAATAAAATTTGGTCAAGCGCGTGTCGGACTCAAAAAATCTAGCACATTAACTTACTGAAATTTCAACTAATACAATTATGTTTATGAGGTGGTACGGAACCCTCAGTGCGCGAGTCCGACTCGCACTTGGCCGGTTTTTTTTATGTTACAAGTGAGCAAACGTGCAGGTGGGCCACCTGATAAGTGCTCACTACCGCCCATAGCACCCATATTAGTGGCAGTAGTTGGTCGACCGAGCTTCACTCTATAATAGCCGCCACAACATTAAAATATCATTGGATAAGCAAGCTATTCTACTCGCCAACAGATAGCACTGTAGATTTCCGTCTAAATCGCGGAGAAATTGTAAATTTCATCGAAATCGTTAGAGCCGTTTTCGAGAAACCGTTTACAAATATATATATACCGGGTAATTTGAATGCGTGACATAGATCAGGGATCAATATCAGTAACGGAACAACTTTTCCCACGAAAATCAATTTTTGACCTCCCATAGAAACTGCATCAGCTGATAGCACATTTTGTATGGAAGGTCAAATTTGGTTTTTCGTATTTCGAACTATGTTCCTTGGGAAAATACTATTTAACGAGCAATATTTGTATACAAACAAATATACCTATATGTTTGCAATCTGTTTCTCGAAAACGGCTCTAACGATTTCGATGAAATTTACTATAAGAGAGCGTTCGGGGGCCGCCTTTAAGAAAGAAACCGACAGCGCCACCTGTTGGCGAGTAGAATAGCTTGCTCACCCGATGATATTTTAATGCTCAGGCAGCTATTATAGAGCGAAGCTCGGTCGACCAGGTACTGTACAAATATTGCACGTTTAATAGTATAGGATATTTGGAAACTAATAAGATAGCAAAGCGCGTTGCTTACTTTGAGAACTAAGATGGTATGTCTCATGTGCCGGTAGTTTTACTGACTCCCTTACCCTTCGAATTGCTGCTTCACGGCAGAAATAGGCAAGGGGGTGGTACTTCACCAGAAGGACTTTGCACAAAATCCCTACCACTAAGTAATTTAAAAATAAATCCAAATTAAAAATAAATCCAAATCGTTTTTACTCTTTTTAGGGTTCCTCTGTTTAGGGTACCTCAAAAGAAAAAACGAAACTTATAGGATCACTTTGTTGTCCGTCTGTCTGTCTGTCAAGACCCTTTATCTCACGAACGGGTAAAGGTATCAGGTTGAAATTAATACCACATATTAGGATCCATGAACCACACAAGATCTGAAAATTTAAATTTTTTACAACGACGCAATCAAAAGATATGGCATTTTATGTCTTCATCTCCATACATTTATTCAAAAATGTAAAACCTACAGGGTACTTCCCGTAGACCTAAAATTATGAAATTTGGCAAGAAGCTAGGTCTCACAGTACAAATAATGGGAAAAGTCTAAAATCATTAAATATTACAACTTTTCTCACAACTAATGGTAACCAATTGTGGTGAGCTCCCGTTTCAAGAACATTCATATAAGAGAGGGGTCAAGTTGGATGGTCGCCGAGGCGATTTTTGTTTTAGTTCTATTTCAAAACGGGAACACTAACAAACTTGAAAATTGGTATGTTTATAGTGCATAAGCTATAAAATAACAACAAATAATTAAATTTGGTCAAGCGCGTGTCGGACTCAAAAAATCTAGCACATTAACTTACTGAAATTTCAGCTAATACAATTATGTTTATGTGGTGGCACGGAACCCTCAGTGCGCGAGTCCGACTCGCACTTGGCCTGTTTTTTTATTTAGTAACCTGTGACACAAAAAAGCACTATATCTACCCGTGCGAAGCCGGGGCGGGCCTAGTCCTACCTACTATACCCAGCGGTTGATCAAGACGCTCCTAACGGTACCTCATTTGTCAAATTACGATAACTAGTTTAGAAGTTATGAAGGACCAGTATACATATATACCGTTCAAAATCATAACCCTCCTCTTTGCCGTAGTCGGGTAGTGAATTAAAAGTTTATTGTATTTATTGTGCAGAATTTATTGGTTTAGGATACCTGCAAGTACTGTCAATCGATCAGTGATACCCTATGGACGGTCCATTAATTTTATTTGCCGCTGCTCCAGGCCACACGATGTACATATCGTAATATCATCATAACATCCCATAAACGCGTCCACTGCACGACAGGGAGCTCCCACCAGGGTGTCTACTCTCAAAGTCCGATATATCGAAACGATACCATTCGAAACATGCAAATTCAACACTTCGTCCCTAGACAATAGAGTAGAATATTGGTTGGATGAATTTTCAAACTGCCAGTAGTTAGCATCCAACCAATATTCTACTGTATTGTCAAGGGACGAAGTTTTGCATTTGCATGTTTCGAATAGTATCGTTTCGATATATCGGACTTTGAGAGTAGACACCCAGATCTCCAGTAAAATCGCGTGGTACTTTGAGGGGGATTTACCATAGTCACCATGCATGTGGGCGTCGCGGCTGGCGACCGCTGTTGTTGGAGACCGCAGTATGTAAGATCGTACGATTCACAGCAAGTTGTTGCTGCCCATCCTCCGGTTCATAAGCCCTTAGTCACCTCTTACGACACCCACGGGTATAGATGACTCTGTACATATAGTGATCCTAATCTAACACCCTGTATACTTACCCTAACACCCTGTATAGTAATCCTAACCTAACACCCTGTATACTTACTTTAAAACCCTGTACATATAGTGATCCTAACCTAACACCCTGTATAGTTATCCTATCCTAACACCATGTATATTTACCATAAGACCCTATACATATAGTGATCCTAATCTAACACCCTGTATACTTACCCTGAAACCGTGTGTATTTATCCTAACCTAACACCCTGTATACTTACCCTAACATCCTGTATACTTACCCTAATATCCTGTATAATAATCCTAACCTAACACCCAGTATACTTACCCTAGCACCCTGTATGTATAGTACCTACTTAGTCGTTCTAACCTAACACCTTTTATACTTACTCTTACATCCTGTATAGGTATCCTAGCCTAACACCCTGTATATTAACAAATAATGTCCATTAGAAGCATTTTTGATAATACCGAGACTTATAAAAAAATATGTTCATGGAATCTTATCTCACTAACAAAAAATAAAATCATCGACATCGTGTGTCGATATTATTTTGATCGATCACCTCCCTATCGTCATTCGTCATACAAGAAAATCGGTCACCGATTATCGCTCGTGTGCGTTGGGTCGGTCACAAAATCGGTCGTAAAATCGGGGGAAAAATGTGCCCGATAATCGGACCTACAAAAACTCGGTCGTGTGAGTTTTTGTAGGTCCGATTATCGGGCACATTTTTCCCCCGATTTTACGACCGATTTTGTGACCGACCCAACGCACACGAGCGATAATCGGTGACCGATTTTCTTGTATGACGAATGACGATAGGGAGGTGATCGATCAAAATAATATCGACACACGATGTCGATGATTTTATTTTTTGTTAGTGAGATAAGATTCCATGAACATATTTTTTTATAAGTCTCGGTATTATCAAAAATGCTTCTAATGGTCATTATTTGTTAATACACAGGGTGTTAGGCTAGTATACCTATACAGGATGTAAGAGTAAGTATAAAAGGTGTTAGGTTAGAACGACTAAGTAGGTACTATACATACAGGGTGCTAGGGTAAGTATACTGGGTGTTAGGTTAGGATTATTATACAGGATATTAGGGTAAGTATACAGGATGTTAGGGTAAGTATACAGGGTGTTAGGTTAGGATAAATACACACGGTTTCAGGGTAAGTATACAGGGTGTTAGATTAGGATCACTATATGTATAGGGTCTTATGGTAAGTATACATGGTGTTAGGATAGGATAACTATACAGGGTGTTAGGTTAGGATCACTATATGTACAGGGTTTTAAAGTAAGTATACAGGGTGTTAGGTTAGGATTACTATACAGGGTGTTAGGGTAAGTATACAGGGTGTTAGATTAGGATCACTATATGTACAGAGTCATCTATACCCGTGGGTGTCGTAAGAGGTGACTAAGGGCTTATGAACCGGAGGATGGGCAGCAACAACTTGCTGTGAATCGTACGATCTTACATACTGCGGTCACCAACAACAGCGGTCGCCAGCCGCAACGCCCACATGCGTGGTGACTATGGTAAATCCCCCTCAAAGTACCACGCGATTTTACTGGAGATCTGGTGGGAGCTCCCTGTCGTGCAGTGGACGCGTTTATGGGATGTTATGATGATATTACGATATGTACATCGTGTGGCCTGGAGCAGCGGCAAATAAAATTAATGGACCGTCCATAGGGTATCACTGATCGATTGACAGTACTTGCAGGTATCCTAAACCAATAAATTCTGCACAATAAATACAATAAACTTTTAATTCACTACCCGACTACGGCAAAGAGGAGGGTTATGATTTTGAACGGTATGTATGTATACTGGTCCTTCATAACTTCTAAACTAGTTATCGTAATTTGACAAATGAGGTACCGTTAGGAGCGTCTTGATCAACCGCTGGGTATAGTAGGTAGGACTAGGCCCGCCCCGGCTTCGCACGGGTAGATATAGTGTTTTTTTGTGTCACGGGTTACTAAATAAAAAAACCGGCCAAGTGCTAGTCGGACTCGCGCACTGAGGGTTCCGTGCCACCACATAAACATAATTGTATTAGCTGAAATTTCAGTAAGTTAATGTGCTAGATTTTTGGAGTCCGACACGCGCTTGACCAAATTTAATTATTTGTTGTTATTTTATAGCTTATGCACTATAAACATACCAATTTTCAAGTTTGTTAGTGTTCCCGTTTTTAAATAGAACTAAAACAAAAATCGCCTCAGCGACCATCCAACTTGACCCCTCTCTTATATGAATGTTCTTGAAACGGGAGCTCACCACAATTGGTTACCATTAGTTGTGAGAAAAGTTGTAATATTTAATGATTTTAGACTTTCCCCATTATTTGTACTGTGAGACCTAGCTTCTTGCCAAATTTCATAATTTTAGGTCTACGGGAAGTACCCTGTAGGTTTTACATTTTTGAATAAATGTATGGAGATGAAGACATAAAATGCCATATCTTTTGATTGCGTCGTTGTAAAAAATTTAAATTTTCAGATCTTGTGTGGTTCATGGATCCTAATATGTGGTATTAATTTCAACCTGATACCTTTACCCGTTCGTGAGATAAAGGGTCTTGACAGACAGACAGACAGACGGACAACAAAGTGATCCTATAAGGGTTCCGTTTTTTCTTTTGAGGTACCCTAAAAAGAGGAACCCTAAAAAGAGTAAAAACGATTTGGATTTATTTTTAATTTGGATTTATTTTTAAATTACTTAGTGGTAGGGATTTTGTGCAAAGTCCTTCTGGTGAAGTACCACCCCCTTGCCTATTTCTGCCGTGAAGCAGCAATTCGAAGGGTAAGGGAGTCAGTAAAACTACCGGCACATGAGACATACCATCTTAGTTCTCAAAGTAAGCAACGCTCTTTGCTATCTTATTAGTTTCCAAATATCCTATACTATTAAACGTGCAATATTTGTACAGTACCTGGTCGACCGAGCTTCGCTCTATAATAGCTGCCTGAGCATTAAAATATCATCGGGTGAGCAAGCTATTCTACTCGCCAACAGGTGGCGCTGTAGGTTTCTGAGAACGCTCTCTTATAGTAAATTTCATCGAAATCGTTAGAGCCGTTTTCGAGAAACAGATTGCAAACATATAGGTATATTTGTATACAAATATTGCTCGTTAAATAGTATTTTCCCAAGGAACATAGTTCGAAATACGAAAAACCAAATTTGACCTTCCATACAAAATGCGCTATCAGCTGATGCAGTTTCTATGGGAGGTCAAAAATTGATTTTCGTGGGAAAAGTTGTTCCGTTACTGATATTGATCCCTGATCTATGTCACGCATTCAAATTACCCGGTATATATATATTTGTAAACGGTTTCTCGAAAACGGCTCTAACGATTTCGATGAAATTTACAATTTCTCCCCGATTTAGACGGAAATCTACAGTGCTATCTGTTGGCGAGTAGAATAGCTTGCTTATCCAATGATATTTTAATGTTGTGGCGGCTATTATAGAGCGAAGCTCGGTCGACCAACTACTGCCACTAATATGGGTGCTATGGGCGGTAGTGAGCACTTATCAGGTGGCCCACCTGCACGTTTGCTCACTTGTAACATAAAAAAAATGGTTAAGGTTCATAAGTAATAGACAAAGCTAGATTTCTCATCATCGCATACACTCTTTGATGCTCTACCTATGGGATAAAGGCGTGATGATGCGTTTGATTAATATTAAAATAACTTTAAACATCATTAAACCAATTCCTCATAATATCTAAGAGAGCCTATACTTTAATTATTTGCCCCTGTTATGTACAGGACTAACGTGCCACACGTTGTAGGTACGAGTATATACCTAATCCGTTTCAAGCTATGGTTTCAAGAGTCAATGCCAACACTTACCAACACATATTGCAGCCATAGAACCAGACAAACCACCAAGAACCAGACGAACTAGAGTATATTTGACGAAAAAAATAACATTATGTTACAAACTTGTTTTTTTTTCTGACAGCTTTAGCTGATTACTATTGATCATGGTGCACAATAGCCTTGATATAGGTAGCTGCAAAATGTGTTGCTAAACTTTGGCATTGACTCGTGAAACAGATTATATTATATTCACTAATACCTACTCTAGCGCACCTAATGTACTTACGCAGAGCAACAGAGGGGTACTTGCGGTGAAGCGGGGGGAGGGGGGCGGGCATCGTAAATACGGATACGGAGCACCTTGTTTTAAAGGTTGATAACTAAACACTGGCTCTACACGTTGGCCGCGTGACCGCGCCGGCGCAGCCAACGTCTACTAGGCCCGTTTGAGTGAGTTTGCCGTTTGCGACCAACGCTCGCCGGCGTGCCGCCGTCGGTTATCGGTTTTGCCACAAGCCGCAAACGGCGTTCACACGTTGGCCGTGTCCTCATTTCCAATAAGTGGAGTAGATGGACGTTTTAATTTTTTTTAATAAGTAAAAATAATTTAGTCTTATTTTTCAAATATGGTGCAGCTGGTAATAAAAATTAAAAGCACTGTAAAAGTACATTGCAGCGGCAGTAATAGTCTCCGCGTCTACGTCCATCTTGCTTGACAGACCTACACGCTACACCTACACACACCAACGTGTGAACGCTGTCATCAAGCTTGCCGGCCGGCGCGGCGGGTTGGCCCAAAGTCTACTGAGGGCTAAAGGCTCATCCACATATTCGGCCATGACCGCCAAATATAAGCCAACACGCATGTGTAGGTATAAGGCATATACAGCGAACATAACCCTCCTGTTTTGGGGCAGTCGGGTAAAAATAACTCTTACTGTGGCGCAGAAGTCAAGAAAAGAGTCGCGGGAGTGAGCGCGGTAGTGGGAGAGGATGCGAGTGAATCGTTCATTGGCTTTCCGCCTGTCACCCATGCGCAGAAAATAAGAACCACAGAGCTCTGAAGTCCATCTACTTCTAGAGACGAATTCTTTATGTCATTCTTTACAAATCAGTGTCACCATTTACTAAAATAAAATAAAAATAAAATAAAATAAAACTAACACGTTTTCCTTTGAGTTCGATAAACATAGTACCATTATCGCGAGAGAGTAATATGCAAAAAACCAGTGACAGCGTCTCTATGGCAACGAATGTGTTTATGATGTGCATTCAAAATAAGCACCTAGGAACATAAATTGGAAAGTATACCTATTCAATAAGGAACCAATGTTTATTACTATATTCGCTTCTATGGGGGGGTGCGCGCGCAGGCGGAGTGGCCCTATCGTAGTTCTGTGGTCAGAACCAAACTTAAGGAGAGATCACACCTGGCTTAATTCAAAGACTAATTCGGCACAGTATATCACGCCCCGTGTGGTGCCGGCAAAAAATAGTACCAACCTATCTCTACCCATGGGTGTCGTAAGAGGCGACTACAGGGCTAATGAACCAGAGGATGTGTATCGTATCATCTCTCTTATATTCTGCGGTCACCAACAACCGCGGTCCATGGTGCCAGCCGTAACGCTAACAAGCGTGGTGACTATGATACTTCTCCTGCACATTGCTTTAGCAAAAACTGGAATTTTGGAGATAAGATAAAGATATTTATTTGCTATAGAAATTTAGGGAGGGAGTTTCCTGTCCTGTAGTGGACGTTTCATGGGATGTCATGATAATATTACGATATACATCGTAATATAGTAAAGGGGCTTTTATTTTTAAGAAGATTTCTGCAACTGGCAGTAAGACGCATATTTATAGAAAAGTGCCTACGTACAGTTGACCGCACTTCAGTGGTAACACTTTGTCCATTGCGGGTCTCTGGTTTCGGGCGTCCTGTTTATGTTTTGACTGACGTGCTGTTGACCGTACCTACCTAGCAAAGCTATCCAAACCTGAAACGAAACTGAAAAAAAAAAACAATGAAAACCGGTTGTTTCGGTTGTTCCAGTCCAAAAACCGACCCTACCCGTAAATAATCCGTTCTTGAATTTTTTTTCGTAGGTCCCTCGGGGGGTACTGGGAGTGTAAATTTAAAAAGGAGACTGAATTAGGCTCCCGTGTATATTCGAAAAATGGTTCATTTTTTCAAAAAAATGGTTTTTCTTGAATAACTCGGCCATTTTTGATTTCACAGTAAAACCGTACCTACTGACAAAAAATGTAGGAAATTTGAATTCCTACAAGTTTAGTCCTCACAATTTTTCTTCAAGGATCGATATTTTAGAAATTAAACCTGAAAAACGCAACAAATTTAAAATATTACCATTATCTCCTATGTTCCACGTTTTACGGCACGAATAAAAAGAAACAAAGTTGTAGAAAATCAAATTCTGAACAATTTTGGTCCCTACCTTTTTTCTCCCAAAATCGATATTTTGGAAATTAAACCTGAAAAACGCGAAAAATTGAAAATATTATCATTATCTCCTATGTTCCACGTTTTACGGCATGAATGAAAACAAACAAAGTTGTAGAGAATCAAATTTTGAACAATTTTGGTTTCTACCTTTTTCCCCCCAAAATCGATATTTTGGAAATTAAACCTGAAAAACGCGACACAAATTCTAAATATTATCATTATCTCCTATCTTCCACGTTTTACGGCAAGAATGAAGAGAAATAAAGTTGTAGAGAATCAAATTCTGAACAATTTTGGCTCCTACCTTTTTTCCCCCAAAATTGATATTTTGGAAATGGAACCTGGAAAACGCGACCAATTCAAAATATTATCATTATCTCCTATGTTCCACGTTTTACGGCATGAATGAGGAGAAACAAAGTTGTAGAGAATCAAATTTTGAACAATTTTGGTTCTTACCTTTTTTCCCCCAAAATCGATATTTTGGAAATTAAACCTGAAGAACGCGACAAAAATTCTAAATATTATCATGATCTCCTATGTTCTACGTTTTACGGCAAGAATGAAGAGAAACAAAGTTGTAGAGAATCAAATTTTGAACAATTTTGGTAACTACCTTTTTTCCCCAAAAATCGATATTTTGGAAATTAAACCTGAAAAACGCGACACAAATTCTAAATATTATCATTATCTCCTATGTTCCACGTTTTACGGCATTAATGAAGATAAACAAAGTTGTAGATAATAAAATTCTGAACAATTTTGGTTCCTACCTTTTTGCCCCCAAAATCGATATTTTGGAAATTAAACTTAATTAATTAATTAATTACCCATTAATTAATGACAACTTAAATTGTTCAGAATCTGATTCTCTACAACTTTGTTTCTCTTCTTTCATGCTGTAAAACGTGGAATATAGGAGATAATGATAATATTTTGAATTGGTCGCGTTTTTCAGGTTTCTTTCCCAAAATATCAATTTTGGGGGGAAAAAGGTAGGTACCAAAATTGTTCAGAATTTGATTCTCTACAACTTTGTTTCTTTTCATTCATGCCGTAAAACGTGGAACATAGGAGATAATGATAATATTTTGAATTTGTCGCGTTTTTAGGGATCCGTACCTCAAAAGAAAAAAACGGAACCCTTATAGGATCACTTTGTTGTCCGTCTGTCTGTCTGTCTGTTTGTCTGTCTGTCTGTCAAGACCCTTTATCTCACGAACGGGTAAAGGTATCAGGTTGAAATTAATAGTATATATTAGGATCCATGAACCACACAAGATCTGAAAATTTAAATTTTTTACAATGACGCAATCAAAAGATATGGCATTTTATGTCCTCATCTCCATACATTTATTCAAAAATGCAAAACCTACAGGGTACTTCCCGTTGACCTAAAATTATGAAATTTGGCAAGAAGCTAGGTCTCACAGTACAAATAATGGGAAAAGTCTGAAATCATTAAATATTACAACTTTTCTCACAACTAATAGTAACCAATTGTGGTGAGCTCCCGTTTCAAGAACATTCATATAAGAGAGGGGTCAAGTTGGATGGTCGCTGAGGCGATTTTTGTTTTAGTTCTATTTTAAAAACGGGAACACTTACAAACTTGAAAATTGGTATGTTTAGTAGTGTTAAGTTTAGTGCATAAGCTTTAAAATAACAACAAATAATAAAATTTGGTCAAGCGCGTGTCGGACTCAAAAATGTAGCACATTAACTTACTGAAATTTCAACTAATACAATTATGATTATGTGGTGGTACGGAACCCTCGGTGCGCGAGTCCGACTCGCACTTGGCCGGTTTTTTCAGGTTTAATTTACAAAATATCGATTTTGGGGAAAAAAGGTAGAAACCAAAATTGTTCCAAATTTGACTCTACAACTTTGTTTCTTTTCATTCATGCCGTAAAACGTGGAACATAAGAGATAATGATAATATTTTGAATTTGTCGCGTTTTTCAGGTTTAATTTCCAAAATATCGATCCTGGAAGAAAAATTTTAATATACAAACTTGTGGAGAATCAAATTTTCTACAATTTTTGTCTTCATGGTTTTACTATAAATTCAAAAAAACAAAATTAAAAATTTTGAAAAAACCCACGACGGTTGTTATTGAAAAAATATTAAATAAGACTTTTGAAATACCCCCGACTTAAAAGGAAGAAGGTAACGAAATATTACGAAGAAAGTACCCATGAAAATCCGTCGGGCTGCCATTCCGTGTCCTACGAAAATTAATATAGAATTTAATCAATATAAAGTCTATACGAGCTAGTTATTAAATAGCTTTAGTTGGCTACAGTTATGTATAAATTATGAAAACATGGCAATGGCAACCCCGACGGATTTTCATGGGTACTTTCTTCGTACTATTTCGTTACCTTTTTCCTTTTAAGTCGGGGGTATTTCAAAAGTCTTATTTAATATTTTTTCAATAACAACCGTCGTGGGTTTTTTCAAAATTTTAATTTTAATTTTGTTTTTTATTTTTAACTTTTAAGAGAGTTCCCACTTTACTGATTATTACAGCGCCCCCTGGTGAGTTGACGCCACAACTCTAGTCTAAAAATAATCACAAATAAATCATAAATTCTTTACTGAAAACCGCATCTAAATCGATCAAATCGTTTTAGAGATAAATGAGAACATTTGTGTAAATAAAAGTGATTATTACAGCGCCCCCTGGTGAGTTGACACCACAACTCTAGTCTAAGAACCGTCACTGATAAATCATAAATCTTTCACTTAAAACCGCTTCTAAATCGGTCAAACAGTTTTGGAGATAAATGGGAACATTTGCTTAAATAAAAATTATCATTACAGCGCCCCCTGGTGAGTTGGCGTCACAACTCTAATCTACAAACCATCATTGATAAATTATAAATCCATTACTGAAAACCGTATCTAAATCGGCTAAGCCGTTTTTAAGATAAAAGGGAACATAACTTTGCACACACAAACGAACAAACACACAACCTCTCACCCTAAACGCATACACCTTCTCCGTTCCGTCACAGTAAATATATAAGCTAAAGCAGTATGGAAACTCGGGCCTTTTTTTGAAAAAAGAACTATTCTGCGTCAGAGCGTCAGGGTTGTAACCCAGAAATTTGAAATAAGAATAGTATGATGAACTCAAATATTGGGGTGCTTCTATCAACTTAGTGCCTTTCAGCATGTTTTCGGACCGTAAAACCAAACAATTTTTTCCGAAACCCTTAGTCGCCTTTTACGACTCAAGGAAATATTAAGACACTTAGTCGCCTTTTAGCACCTAAGGGCAGATCGAAACACTTAGTCATCTTTTACGACACAAGGAAAGGTTAAGAAGTCACTTAGTCGCCTTTTACGACACACGGGAAGGTTAAGTCACTTAGTCGCCTTTTATGACACAAGGGCAGATAAAGACACTTAGTCGCCTTTTATGACACAAGGGCAGATGAGGACACTTAGTCGCCTTTTATCACGCAAGGGCAGGTTAAGATACTTAGTCGCCTTTTATCGCACAAGGACAGGGACATACTTATAGGGTGATCTTTAATTAGTTCTTGATAGAAAAAAGTATGAATGTACTCTACTCATGATACTGAACAACTTTCCCCAAGGAACATAAGTCGAAATACGAAAATCAAGTTTTGACCTCCCATATAAAACTGCATCAGCTGATAGCGCATTTTGTATGGGAGGTCAAATTTGTTTTTTCGTATTTCAACCTATGTTCGTTGGGAAAAGTTGTTCAGTATCATGAGTAAAAGCATATCTTTTGCTATCAAGAACTAAATAAAAGTCAGCCTCTATGTACCTATTTGTTTGTATTATGGTTTTAGCACCCACGACTTACTTCAGCGCGAAAACTGCTTATTTTCCTGTAGCGGTGTGCGCATGTGTGAGTGTGCCTGTTTTGGACGTTTGTTAGGAGTTTCCATACTGCTTTAGTTTATATATTTACTGTGGTTCCGTCGTGGGTAAAAATGGTCGAGTTATTCGAGAAAACCCATTTAAAAACAAAACATTTTTCGAATAAACACAGGAGCCTGATTCAGTCTACTTTTTGAATTTACACTCCCAGTGACCCCGAGGGCCTACGAAAAAAAAACCAAGAACTGATTATTCACGGGTCATAAATGTCATAATGATTGAACTATTTGTTATTATCTCCAAGCATACAAACATAAAAAATCCGGCAGTGCGAGCGTTTCATATTGTTTTACTAAAGTTTCTAGAACCTAGCCTAGGCACCTACCTAAGTACCTTTGTACCACAAAAGATGTAAAAACAGTATAATTACAACTACCTACAAGGTGAGCACAGTAGCAAGTAAGTGTGAACAAAGCCAGTAGGTACCTATAACTAGAACCAGCGCTAAACTACAAACCCCCGAAACCAAAGACCCGCTCAAGGTCAAAGTGTTACTACCTAACGTGCGGCTGACTGTACCTACCCACTACGGCCGCGGTTGTTGGTCAAACATACACAATCACTCTGATGATGACTAGGTAGGTTTAGGTTACCAAGAAGGTATATTATTATACAACTTGTAATTACCAATACGCAAAACCTCTCGGGTGGTAGTTTTACTCGTTCTACTCATGAAACTGAACAACTTTATTGGAAATTAGAATAAAAAAATTGAGAATCGGAATTTTGTATTTTATTTTTGTTGAACAAAAGTACCACTCGAGAGCTTTTGCATACATTGTATATCTCACGGAACTGTTTAATCTACAGGGTGTAAAAAAAGTTCGACTATACTTCTAAGGAGTGATTCTACATCGTATAAAATATAAAAAAATATTTTGCTCTATAAAAAGTTGTTTTAGCTCAAGAAGAAGTGAAGCACAAGGGTTAAACGACGCAGACAAGGATGTTCACTGTTATTTAATATCCACTCACTAGCACATTTCAATAAATTACTGGAATGTAATTCGGAGGAAAAACTAATTTAATGATCAAACAAATTAGAAATTAAATATTAATTAAAGTATTTTTATTTTACAATCTGTTAGTAATGTACACACGGCCGCACTTCGGTAGAAACACTTTTGGACCTTATGGCGTGGTAATACAGTTGAAAAAGTTTCTACCCACAAGCGGTTGACCGTACAATCACCCCTTAGAAGGATCATCCTACTTTTTTTTTACATCCTGTATTCACATTCGTCCACGGCTGGCAATGTTGATCGTAGTGGCACGACAATTTCTGTAGGTAGGACAAGGATTTCCAATTTCTATGAGGTAGATACTTACCAAGAGGTACTTAGGTATGTAAACCTACCTAGAAAACTAAACGTGAAGCAAATCTAGAATAAAATAGGTATATAATTTTACTTATTTATCGTTGTTCATTCGTCCGGCGGAAAACAGAAAAACGTTCGGTTTTTATTTTTGTCTGAGACTTGTCTTCATACGTTGTTTATTACCTACACGTAACACAGGAATCAAAATCTCGATGTCAATATCCATCGTGCGTGATTCGACACGCACCTCTCCCTAGCGAGTGTACGGAGCTGACTGACGAGACCGCGACGGCCGGCGACGGTGAGTCGTGTGCGTTGAAGTATAGATTTACGTATGTTCTATTTCTCACCGACAAACGGATCGGCCGTGACGGCCGATTTTATTTCTCACCGAGTTTTTGTCGGTCGTGTGCGTTGAAGTATGGCAACCAGTACGTTCCATTTTTGACCTACAAAAAATCGGTCACCGATTCTCGGTCGTGTGCGGGAGCCCTTAGGGCTCCCGCACACGACCGAGTTTTTGTAGGTCCGATTATCGGGCACATTTTTCCCCTGATTTTACGACCGATTTTGTGACCGACCCAACGCACACGGGCGATAATCGGTGGCCGATTTTCTTGTATGACGAATGACGATAGGGAGGTGATCGATCAAAATAATATCGACACACGATGTCGATGATTTTAGTTTTTGTTAGTGAGATAAGATTCCATGAACATATTTTTTTATAAGTCTCGGTATTATCAAAAATGCTTCTAATGGTCATTATTTGTTAATATACAGGGTGTTAGGCTAGGATACCTATACAGGATGTAAGAGTAAGTATAAAAGGTGTTAGGTTAGATCGACTAAGTACTATACATACAGGGTGCTAGGGTAAGTATACTGGGTGTCAGGTTAGGATTATTATACAGGATGTTAGGGTAAGTATACAGGATGTTAGGGTAAGTATACAGGGTGTTAGGTTAGGATAAATACACACGGTTTTAGGGTAAGTATACAGGGTGTTAGATTAGGATCACTATATGTATAGGGTCTTATGGTAAGTATACATGGTGTTAGGATAGGATAACTATACAGGGTGTTAGGTAAGGATCACTATATGTACAGGGTTTTAAAGTAAGTATACAGGGTGTTAGGTTAGGATTACTATACAGGGTGTTAGGGTAAGTATACAGGGTGTTAGATTAGGATCACTATATGTACAGAGTCATCTATACCCGTGGGTGTCGTAAGAGGTGACTAAGGGCTTATGAACCGGAGGATGGGCAGCAACAACTTTCTGTGAATCGTACGATCTTACATACTGCGGTCACCAACAACAGCGGTCGCCAGCCGCAACGCTTACATGCGTGGTGACTATGGTAAATCCCCCTCAAAGTACCACGCGATTTTACTGGAGATCTGGTGGGAGCTCCCTGTCGTGCAGTGGACGCGTTTATGGGATGATATTACGATATGTACATCGTGTGGCCTGGAGCTGCGGCAAATAAAATTAATGGACCGTCCATAGGGTATCACTGATCGATTGACAGTACTTGCAGGTATCCTAAACCAATAAATTCTGCACAATAAATACAATAAACTTTTAATTCACTACCCGACTACGGCAAAGAGGAGGGTTATGATTTTGAACGGTATGTATGTATACTGGTCCTTCATAACTTCTAAACTAGTTATCGTAATTTGACAAATGAGGTACCGTTAGGAGCGTCTTGATCAACCGCTGGGTATAGTAGGTAGGACTAGGCCCGCCCCGGCTTCGCACGGGTAGATATAGTGTTTTTTTGTGTCACGGGTTACTAAAAAAGAGTAAAAACGATTTGGATTTATTTTTAATTTGGATTTATTTTTAAATTACTTAGTGGTAGGGATTTTGTGCAAAGTGCTTCTGGTGAAGTACCACCCCCTTGCCTATTTCTGCCGTGAAGCAGCAATTCTAAGGGAGCCAGTAAAACTACCGGCACATGAGACATACCATCTTAGTTCTCAAAGTAAGCAACGCGCTTTGCTGTCTTATTAGTTTCCAAATATCCTATACTATTAAACGTGCAATATTTGTACAGTACCTGGTCGACCGAGCTTCGCTCTATAATAGCTGCCTGAACATTAAAATATCATCGGGTGAGCAAGCTATTCTACTCGCCAACAGGTGGCGCTGTAGGTTTCTGTCTTAAAGGCGGCCCCCGAACGCTCTCTTATAGTAAATTTCATCGAAATCGTTAGAGCCGTTTTCGAGAAACAGATTGCAAACATATAGGTATATTTGTATACAAATATTGCTCGTTAAATAGTATTTTCCCAAGGAACATAGTTCGAAATACGAAAAACCAAATTTGACCTTCCATACAAAATGCGCTATCAGCTGATGCAGTTTCTATGGGAGGTCAAAAATTGATTTTCGTGGGAAAAGTTGTTCCGTTACTGATATTGATCCCTGATCTATGTCACGCATTCAAATTACCCGGTATATATATATATATATATTTGAAAACGGTTGCTCGAAAACGGCTCTAACGATTTCGATGAAATTTACAATTTCTCCGCGATTTAGACGGAAATCTACAGTGCTATCTGTTGGCGGGTAGAATAGCTTGCTTATCCAATGATATTTTAATGTTGTGGCGGCTAATAGAGCGAAGCTCGGTCGACCAACTACTGCCACTAATATGGGTGCTATGGGCGGTAGTGGGCACTTATCAGGTGGCCCACTGCACGTTTGCTCACTTGTAACATAAAAAAAATGGTTTAGGTTCCTAAGTAATAGACAAAGCTAGATTTCTCATCATCGCATACACTCTTTGATGCTCTACCTATGGGATAAAGGCGTGATGATGCGTTTGATTAATATTAAAATAACTTTAAACATCATTAAACCAATTCCTCATAATATCTAAGAGAGCCTATACTACCTATACTTTAGTTATTTGCCCCTGTTATGTACAGGACTAACGTGCCACACGTTGTAGGTACGAGTATATACCTAATCCGTTTCAAGCTATGGTTTCAAGAGTCAATGCCAACACTTACCAACACATTTTGCAGCCATAGAACCAGACAAACCACCAAGAACCAGACGAACTAGAGTATATTTGACGAAAAAAATAACATTATGTTACAAACTTGTTTTTTTTCTGACAGCTTTAGCTGATTACTATTGATCATGGTGCACAATAGCCTTGATATAGGTAGCTGCAAAATGTGTTGCTAAACTTTGGCATTGACTCGTGAAACAGATTCTATTATATTCACTATTACCTACTCCAGCGCACCTAATGTACTTACGCAGAGCAACAGAGGGGTACTTGCGGTGAAGCGGGGGGAGGGGGGCGGGCATCGTAAATACGGATACGGAGCACCTTGTTTTAAAGGTTGATAACTAAACACTGGCTCTACACGTTGGCCGCGTGACCGCGGCGGCGCAGCCAACGTCTACTAAGCCCGTTTGCGTGAGTTTGCCGTTTGCGACCAACAACGCTCGCCGGCGTGCCGTCGGTTATCGGTTTTGCCACAAGCCGCAAACGGCGTTCACACGTTGGCCGTGTCCTCATTTCCAATAAGTGGAGTAGATGGACGTTTTAATTTTTTTTTAATAAGTAAAAATAATTTCGTCTTATTTTTCAAATATGGTGCAGCTGGTAATAAAAATTAAAAGCACTGTAAAAGTACATTGCAGCGGCAGTAATAGTCTCCGCGTCTACGTCCATCTTGCTTGACAGACCTACACGCTACACCTACACACACCAACGTGTGAACGCTGTCATTAAGCTTGCCGAGCCGGCGCGGCCTACGGTTGGCCCAAAGTCTACTGGGGGCTAAAGGCTCATCCACATATTCGGCCATGACCGCCAAATATAAGCCAACACGCATGTGTAGGTATAAGGCATATACAGCGAACAAAATAACTCTTACTGTGGCGCAGAAGTCAAGAAAAGAGTCGCGGGAGTGAGCGCGGTAGTGGGAGAGGATGCGAGTGAATCGTTCATTGGCTCTCCGCCTGTCACCTATGCGCAGAAAATAAGAACCACAGAGCTCTGAAGTCCATCTACTTCTAGAGACGAATTCTTTATGTCATTCAATACAAATCAGTGTCACCATTTACTAAAACTAACACGTTTTCCTTTGAGTGCGATAAACATAGTACCATTATCGCGAGAGAGTAATATGCAAAAAACCAGTGACAGCGTCTCTATGGCAACGAATGTGTTTATGATGTGCATTCAAAATAAGCACCTAGGAACATAAATTGGAAAGTATACCTATTCAATAAGGAACTGAACTGTGGGGGGGTGCGCGCGCAGGCGGAGTGGCCCTATCGTAGTTCTGTGGTCAGAACCAAACTTAAGGAGAGATCACACCTGGCTGAATTCAAAGACTAATTCGGCACAGTATATCACGCCCCGTGTGGTGCCGGCAAAAAATAGTACCAACCTATCTCTACCCATGGGTGTCGTAAGAGGCGACTACAGGGCTAATGAACCAGATGATACATCTCTCTTATATTCTGCGGTCACCAACAACCGCGGTCCATGGTGCCAGCCGTAACGCTAACAAGCGTGGTGACTATGATACTTCTCCTGCACATTGTTTTAGCAAAAACTGGAATTTTGGAGATAAGATAAAGATATTTATTTGCTATAGAAATATAGGGAGGGAGTTTCCTGTCCTGTAGTGGACGTTTCATGGGATGTCATGATAATATTACGATATACATCGTAATATAGTAAAGGAGCTTTTATTTTTAAGAAGATTTCTGCAACTGGCAGTAAGACGCATATTTATAGAAAAGTGCCTACGTACAGTTGACCGCACTTCAGTGGTAACACTTTGTCCATTGCGGGTCTCTGGTTTCGGGCGTCCTGTTTATGTTTTGACTGACGTGCTGTTGACCGTACCTACCTAGCTAGCTATCCAAACCTGAAACGAAACTGGAAAAAAAAAACAATGAAAACCGGTTGTTTCGGTTGTTACAGTCCAAAAACCGACCCTACCCGTAAATAATCCGTTCTTGAATTTTTTTTTCGTAGGTCCCTCGGGGGGTACTGGGAGTGTAAATTTAAAAAGGAGACTGAATTAGGCTCCCGTGTGTATTCGAAAAATGGTTTGTTTTTTCAAAAAAATGGTTTTTCTTGAATAACTCGGCCATTTTTGATTTCACAGTAAAACCGTACGGACAAAAATTGTAGGAAATTTGAATTTCTACAAGTTTAGTCCTTACAATTTTTCTTCAAGGATCGATATTTTTTTAAAATTAAACCTGAAAAACGCAACAAATTCAAAATATTACCATTATCTCCTATGTTCCACGTTTTACGGCATGAATAAAAAGAAACAAAGTTGTAGAAAATCAAATTCTGAACAATTTTGGTCCTTACCTTTTTTCTCCCAAAATCGATATTTTGGAAATTGAACCTGAAAAACGCGACAAATTGAAAATATTATCATTATCTCCTATGTTCCACGTTTTACGGTATGAATGAAAATAAACAAAGTTGTAGAGAATCAAATTCTGAACAATTTTGGCTCCTACCTTTTTTCCCCCAAAATTGATATTTTGGAAATGGAACCTGGAAAACGCGACCAATTCAAAATATTATCATTATCTCCTATGTTCCACGTTTTACGGCATGAATGAAGATAAACAAAGTTGTAGATAATAAAATTCTGAACAATTTTGGTTCTTACCTTTTTCCCCCCAAAATCGATATTTTGGAAATTAAACCTGAAAAACGCGACACAAATTCTAAATATTATCATTATCTCCTATGTTCCACGTTTTACGGCATGAATGAAGAGAAACAAAGTTGCAGAGAATCAAATTTTGAACAATTTTGGTACCTACCTTTTTCCCCCAAAATCGATATTTTGGAAATTAAACCTGAAAAACGCGACACAAATTCTAAATATTATCATTATCTCCTATGTTCCACGTTTTACGGCATGAATGAAGAGAAACAAAGTTGTAGAGAATCAAATTTTGAACAATTTTGGTTCCTACCTTTTTCCCCCAAAATCGATATTTTGGAAATTAAACCTGAAAAACGCGACACAAATTCTAAATATTATCATTATCTCCTGTGTTCCACGTTTTACGGCATGAATGAAGAGAAACAAAGTTGCAGAGAATCAAATTTTGAACAATTTTGGTTCCTACCTTTTTCCCCCAAAATCGATATTTTGGAAATTAAACCTGAAAAACGCGACACAAATTCTAAATATTATCATTATCTCTTATGTTCCACGTTTTACGGCATGAATGAAGAGAAACAAAGTTGTAGAGAATCAAATTTTGAACAATTTTGGTTCCTACCTTTTTCCCCCAAAATCGATATTTTGGAAATTAAACCTGAAAAACGCGACACAAATTCTAAATATTATCATTATCTCCTATGTTCCACGTTTTACGGCATGAATGAAGAGAAATAAAGTTGTAGAGAATCAAATTTTGAACAATTTTGGTTCTTACCTTTTTCCCCCCAAAATCGATATTTTGGAAATTAAACCTGAAGAACGCGACAAAAATTCTAAATATTATCATTATCTCCTATGTTCTACGTTTTACGGCAAGAATGAAGAAAAACAAAGTTGTAGAGAATCAAATTTTGAACAATTTTGGTTCTTACCTTTTTCCCCCCAAAATCGATATTTTGGAAATTAAACCTGAGGAACGCGACAAAAATTCTAAATATTATCATTATCTCCTATGTTCTACGTTTTACGGCAAGAATGAAGAGAAAAAAGTTGTAGAGAATCAAATTTTGAACAATTTTGGTTCCTACCTTTTTCCCCCAAAATCGATATTTTGGAAATTAAACCTGAAAAACCTGACACAAATTCTAAATATTATCATTATCTCCTATGTTCCACGTTTTACGGCATGAATGAAGAGAAACAAAGTTGTAGAGAATCAAATTTTGAACAATTTTGGTTTCTACCTTTTTTCCCCCAAAATCGATATTTTGGAAATTAAACCTGAAAAATGCGACACAAATTCTAAATATTATCATTTTCTCGTATGTTCCACGTTTTACGGCATTAATGAAGATAAACAAAGTTGTAGAGAATCAAATTTTGAACAATTTTAGCCCCTACCTTTTTTCCCCCAAAATTGATATTTTGGAAATGGAACCTGGAAAACGCGACAAAAATTCTAAATATTATCATTATCTCCTATGTTCCACGTTTTACAGCATAATATTTTGAATTGGTCGCGTTTTTCAGGTTTCTTTCCCAAAATATCAATTTTGGGGGGGAAAAGGTAGGTACCAAAATTGTTCAGAATTTGATTCTCTACAACTTTGTTTCTTTTCATTCATGCCGTAAAACGTGGAACATAGGAGATAATGATAATATTTTGAATTTGTCGTGTTTTTCAGGTTTAATTTCCAAAATATCGATCCTGGAAGAAACATTTTAAATTACAAACTTGTGGAGAATCAAATTTTCTAAAATTTTTGTCTTCATGGTTTTACTATAAATTCAAAAATGGTTGAGTTATTCAAGAAAACCCATTAAAAAAACATTTTTCGAATAAACAGGAGCCTGATTCAGTCTACTTTTTGAATTTACACTCCCAGTCCACTCTTCCCCGAGGGCCTACGAAAAAAAACCAAGAACTGATTATTCACGGGTCATAAATGTCATAATGATTGAACTATTTGTTATTATCTCCAAGCATACAAACATATTAGAATATGATATATTATCTACTCATTAAAAATCCGGCAGTGCGAGTTTAATATTTTTTTACTAAAGTTTCTAGGACCTAGCCTAGGCACCTACCTCAGTACCTTTGTACCACAAAAGATGTAAAAACAGTATAATTACAACTACCTACAAGGTACGCACAGTAGCAAGTAAGTGTTAACAAAGCCAGTAGGTACCTATAACTAGAACCAGCGCTAAGCTACAAACCCCCGAAACCAAAGACCCGCTCAAGGTCAAAGTGTTACTACCTAACGTGCGGCTGACTGTACCTACCCACTAGGGCCGCGGTTGTTGGTCAAACATACACAATCACTCTGATGATGACTAGGTAGGTTTAGGTTACCAAGAAGGTATATTATTATACAACTTGTAATTACCAATACGCAAAACCTCTCGGGTGGTAGTTTTACTCGTTCTACTCATGAAACTGAACAACTTTATTGGAAATTAGAATAAAAAAAATGAGAATCGGAATTTTGTATTTTATTTTTGTTGAACAAAAGTACCACTCGAGAACCTTTGCATACATTGTATATCTCACGGAACTGTTTAATCTACAGGGTGTAAAAAAAGTTCGACTATACTTCTAAGGAGTGATTCTACATCGTATAAAATATAAAAAAATATTTTGCTTAAAAAAAGTTGTTTTAGCTCAAGAAGAAGTGAGGCACAAGGGTTAAACGACGTAGACAAGGATGTTTATTGTTATTTAATATCCACTCACTAGCACATTTCAATAAATTACTGGAATGTAATTCGGAGGAAAAACTAATTTAATGATCAAACAAATCAGAAATTAAATATTAATTAAAGTATTTTTATTTTAGTAATGTACGTACAATCACCCCTTAGAAGGATCATCCTACTTTTTTTTTACATCCTGTATTTTTCATTCGTCCACGGCTGGCAATGTTGATCGTAGTGGCACGACAATTTCTGTAGGTAGGACAAGGATTTCCAATTTCTATGAGGTAGATACTTACCAAGAGGTACTTATGTAAACCTACTTAGAAAACCAAACGTGAAGCAAATCTAGAATAAAATAGGTACATAATTTTACTTATTTATCGTCGTTCATTCGTCCGGCGGAAAACAGAAAAACGTTCGGTTTTTATTTTTGTCTGAGACTTGTCTTCATACGTTGTTTATTACCTACACTACAGGAATCAAAATCTCGATGTCAATATCCATCGTGCGTGATTCAACACGCACCCCTCCCTAGCGAGTGTACGGAGCTGACTGACGAGACCGCGACGGCCGGCGACGGTGAGTCGTGTGCGTTGAAGTATAGATTTAGGGCTCCCGCACACGACCGAGAATCGGTGGGCGATTATCGGCCAGGACAAGGACGGAAGATCCAGGTGATAACACGTCAGAGCGGGATGCCGATAAAAAATCGGCCACCGATTCTCGGTCGTGTGCGGGAGCCCTTACGTATGTTCCATTTCTCACCGACAAACGGATCGGCCGTGACGGCCGATTTTATTTCTCACCGAGTTTTTGTCGGTCGTGTGCGTTGAAGTATGGCAATCAGTACATTCCATTTTTGTCCTACAAAAAATCGGTCACCGATTCTCGGTCGTGTGCGGGAGCCCTTAGTATGTAGTATTTGACATTTGATTTGATTGGAAATAAATGAATATAACCTTTGGTCACTATTTTTAAAACATCTTCCATTACTAACTCAAACAAAGAAAAATTTTGATAAGCGGGAGGTCGGTATACACATACTACAACATGCTTGTCCAGCTCAACACAAGATATTTCAATACATCTTTCAACCGAAAGTCCAACAATATCTGTACGGTTCTTTATTTTAAAACTGTTACGAACTAAAATCAGTGACCCACCGTGTAAAGCAGATTTTCGATTGAAAGAACTAGCTATACAATAATTATCATAATTAATTAACATTTGGTGATCTTTTTGCCAGTGTTCAGTGAGACATACAATGTCAAATTTAGTTTTTTCTAAGAACATTTCCACTTCTAAAATTTTGCTGGAAAAACCCTGAATATTTTGATGTAAGATTTTAAAAATATTAGATTTTTCCTTTGTCTTTGCTATAGAAAGTTTTTTGCCAGAAGATTTTTTTTTAATTACTTCAGTAAAAATTCGATCAGAAAAACCTTCTTTTGTCGTATCAACTAGTTTAAAGAATTTGAGTTAGTAATGTTACTAACTACAGAAATATTTTGTACATTACTTCCTATAACAGAATTATGTATATTATATTCTATCAATGTAGCGGGGTCTTTCTTAAACTTAAAGGGCAGATACATAGTCTCCTGCGTTAAAGTAAAATAACGAATAAAATTATTTATGTCAAGATATAAAATGTCACTATGACGACATGTCAATGCATGGTCACGTTTTTTTGACAGCCGAGCAGTGCGACACATTTTGAAAAACAAGGACGGCTACATGTATTAGTGTATAAAGCTATCTCTGATGACATAATTCCTCAAATAAAGTGACATTTCTCCGAGATATATCTTCTCCCGGGCAGCGTGCTGAGCCTGCTTGTCTGTAAAAGCTCTTACAGCTTTATTTTTAGGGTTCCGATACCAAAATGGTAAAAAAAGCTCACCCTTATGGTGCGACTTTGTCTGTCACACCTGTATATCTCAGGAACCACTCATGCTATCAACTTGAAATTTGGAATAGTTTTAGAATATGGTTGGCCAATTTAATTGCACATAAGAGAATTAAAAAGAAAGTTATGATTATTAATGTAAAGGGAGCCCAAATAGGGGGGGTAAAATATCAAATTGTCGTCACTAGGTCGAGTGGGGTATCATATGAAAGGGCTTTACTTGTACATTCTAAAATATATTTTTGTATTTTTTACGACTCTTAGATTTCAACTTGTGATGAAAAATGTAAAAAAAATGCCATTCTCCCCCCCCCCCTTATTGCCGAAGTTTGTGAAAGAAAAATCTGAATTAATTGCAGTCGATAGAAGTTTATGTTAATATTACAGTAGAAATAAAACGATCTTTCTACGTTCCACAGTTTTTTAGAAATCTGCAAAAACCTTTACAAACAAATTTAGTTTTGTTTTGTTTTTAAAAATGGACTTTATTGCTTCCTAAAATACTATAGGCACATCGGAACCCTCAGCGCGCGAGTCCGACTCGCACTTGACCGGTTTTTGTAACTCTAGCTCTGACTGTTAATGCACAGAACTCAAAAATGCGATTCGGTTATTGCAGGATGAATCACCTGATTGTCCGAAAAGTTAGATGATTCCGTGTTTCGGAAGGCACGTTAAGCCTTTGGTCCCGTCTACTATTTACTGTTAGGTTAGTATAAATACACCGGGTTTTAGGGTAAGTATACAGGGTGTTAGATTAGGATCACTATATGTACAGGGTCTTAGGGTAGGGTAGCCTGGTCTAAGATGACGCAGTCGATAAGAGTACGCAATGCCAATTGCGGCAAAAAAAACTTACACTCCGCAGCTAACTTCAGTGTCGATTTGAAGTACAAGCGTAAAGGAGCCACTGCGTGAAAAATAATTTCAAAAGTGCTAAAAACAGAGAAACTACGTAAGTTTCAAACAAAATTCATATTTTTTTCTTATTTTCTACATTTTGGAAGTGTGCTAATGCTTCAATTAAAGGTATTTTATGAAATATCGATTTTGACAAAGTTAGCTTATACTCAACTCGGGGTCCCGAGCCGCTTGGTTCAGGTCAGTTTAGTTAGATGGAGCTAGGGAAAATTTCTTCCGGAATCGGGCGATATGTGTAAGAGTACGCAATTCAGTAATGGGTAAGATGACGCGCGTACTCTTACACGTATTTTTTTTGGCGAGCATTAACAGTAAATTTATTTAGTTTTTTTAGAGTAGTTGTTTGTTTAAGTGTTTGTTGTACCATAATATTAGCTACCTGTTTTGAATTTTTGTTCAGGATTGATCAGAACCTTCACCGTCCATTAGACAGCGCAAATATTTATTGCTTTCAGCTTTGGCTCCATTACCGGCCCAAAAAAATATTACACGTTCTTCTCGCAAACGGGGAAAGTCTGCTATTATCGCTTCGCCTTATAAGAGGAAGATAAAAGAAAAAGAAACAAATGAGAAACCAAAAAAATCCACTAATTAAAAAAAATTCAGAGAAAAGCCAAAAGAAGACGGTGAAAGCTACAAAACAACCTAGGCAAAGTTAAAAAAAACGCAATAAAGCCACCTACATTAAATTGTTAATGAGTTTTATTAGATACTTATGTATATAACAAACCCAATTTTAACATTTAAATGACTGCGTACTCTTATCAACGCGTTTGCGTACTCTTACCCACAGCGTAGTCTAAGAGTACGCGCATGCCATTTTTTATTTTTTTATTAATTCTGGCAAAACCTATAACTCCAGTCGTTTGAAGCGCTAGTATATATGAGTCAGTTTATTAGGCTATTGAATACAGTTTTTTTTATATTTTAAATGTCAATAGTTTTTAAACAAGATTAATTTGAACCTTAAGTGCGTCATCTTAGACCAGGCTACCCTATGTATACAGGGTGTTAAGATAGGATAACTATGCAGGGTGTTAGGTTAGGATCACTATATGTACAGGGTTTTAGGGTAAGTATACAGGGTGTTAAGTTACGATTACTACACAGGGGGTTAGGGTAAGTCTACAGGGTGTTAGATTAGGATCACTATATGTACAGGATCTTTGGGTAAGTATACAGGGTGTTACTACACAGGGTGTTAGGGCAAGTATAAAGGGTGATAAGATAGGATATCTATACAGGGTGTTAGGTTAGGATCACTATAAAGGGTGTAAGGGACAGCCTTCCGAATATTGAAAGGGCATGATCAGTCAACGTAACTGAACAACTTTCCGCGAATAAAACTTTCAGGAAATGAAACAAAAAATCGGCCTCTCCATACAAAATTGCAAACTTGATTGCACAGTTTGTATGGAGACGCCGAATTTTTTTTTCTATTCCTGAAAGTTTTATTCACTGAAAGTTGTTCAGTTACATTGACTGATCATCTACCTGATCATGCCCTTTCAGTATTCGGAAGGCTGTCCCTTACACCCTGTATGTACAGCGTTTTAGGGTAAGTATACAGGGTGTTAGGATAGGATAACTACACAGGGTGTTGGGTTAGAATAAATATACAGGGTGTTAGGTTAGGATCACTATACATATAATGATCGTAACTTAACCGGGAGCCCTTACTGTTTTCTTAATTGTAGGAGTCAATACTTTTAAAAATAATTACAATAAACACAATGTAAATAACACCAAGAATATTTATAAAAATGGCGCGCACTGTTTTAGCGGACACAGATTGATTATACATACATGCGCGCGCAAGAGACATTTACTAAACTGCCAAACAGCCTAGTCTTTTAATTATTTAGAATGGGATATTTTGTGACTTAAAAGACGAATTAGTTGTTACTTAGTTGATTAATATATTTATTGATCATATTATCAAATTTTATTTTAAAATTATATTTCAAAAGTTGATTTATTCATGAAAATATTATGAAATACAGTGAAAATAAAGCTGTTTTATGAGATAATGTGGGGCCGGGCAGCTGATATCCATTCAGTATTCGTTTTACAAAAGAGGGCTATAAGAGCAATTTATTGCCTGAAGACTCGTGATTCCCTGAGAGAACTGTTTAAGGAGATCAACATTATAAAAGTGCCATGCCAATATATTTATGAATACATTATTATGTACGATAGGAAGAACATTCATCAATAACCTAAAAATTGTGACAGGCATAATTTTAATTTGTACTAGTAATAAGTATAAACTTGATCAACCATTATACTAGATTAGCAAAAGTCAATACATCATTCGTTGGTCTGTGTGTACGATACTACAACAAAATACCTGACAATATAATGCAATTACCTGAGAGAAAGTTTAAACAATGTGTAAAGCAAACGTTATGTAAAAAAGCTTACTATTAGATGACTATATGAATGACAAAGAGGTATGGTGCTCTGATATTCCAGCGAAACACATTGTAAAAAGCCGACTTGCACGCCATAGCACGATCCGAAACGGCGTAGACTCGCTCTATTTACATTGTATTCTGCATGACATTCAATAAGTAGTTATTCTGTAAAAAATCTACATTGAATATAATTATCTAAATCTGGAAAAGAATATTAACATTGAATTAATGGAAACGTTGGAAGGGGAAGGCCTCGGCGAACTTTCCAAGACTTTAATCAGGACGATCTGGTTAAAAGTACCCTAAACTGACGAGCATGTATGAAAGGGTTGATGAAAGAAAAGGAAGCGAGGGAAGTATGTCAAGATCGTAGTAGGTGGAGGGTTGTGATCTCAGCCTACACCACAGGGAAAGAGGCGTGATGTTATGTATTTATGGAACACTATAGCTGGTGCCCGCGACTTCGTCTGCGTAGAATCTGCGGTTTCACCAGCATTAAATGCGTTTTCCCGTGGGAATGTAGCCTATGTGTTATTCCAGGACCTAACCTATATGTGTGCCAAGTTTTATTAAAATCCATTCAGTAGTTTTTACGTGAAAGAGTAACAAACATACATCCATCCATACTTACAAACTTTCGCGTTTGTAATATTATATAGTAGGATTGGTATATATTTTATCTATTAAGTAAAGCAACTCACCACTTTTCTTTCCTTTATTTTTGTATGATTCATCTATGTATCTAGACAGAGATCTCTTCTTTGGTGACTGGAACAAACAAAGCAGTCATACAGTTATAATTACCCTTTTTTAAGTCTTCAGTTTCACAGCATTGGGAATATGCATAATTTTTTTTAGTCGCATTTATTAATAAAATATGAAAGTACCGTAGTAGAGATGACAAAAAGTGAAATTTAAAATTTAAATCGGCTAAAACCTCATCCACATACGGCAATTTTGCGACCAATCTGACTAGATTGACAATCAGATTGAGTAGTGTGGATGGCGATTGGGTCAAATTGGCCAATTTGAGGAAATTGGGAGTCGAGATCGGTCGATTTGATGGATTGGCAATCAGATTGGGTAGTGTGGACGCTAATTGGCCAATTTTAGCACTAGTCTGAGTACAAGCGGCATGCTGAGCGGACGTCTTTGTATTCTCTTATAACATTTAAACGGCTTTTTAAGATGTTTTCTTTTTAATAACCATTCATTCATTTATTCTCATTCATTAGAGCCATTTCAGAGGCCTTTGGCGGCTCAACAACTCTGATACCAGGATATTTAAGGTCGGTCATCGACCTTGAAACCCACACGATATGATGATGATGATTGCCATTCCTTGTTCCACAACCTTTTCTTCACGTTCGATACCCAAAGCTGCAACCAAAACATTTTTTTTGTTTTTTATGGCATTATTGACAGACGTCCGTCCAGCACAAAACACAAAATCGAATGAAATTGGCAATCTGATTGGGTACGTGTAGACGCACGATCTGATCGTAACGCCAATTTAATTGCCAATCAGATTGGGTGAAAAGTTGGCCGTGTGGAACCTACTTAAGAAATACGGCCGACATACATAAGCATTTAAAACTATTTCTAGACACGACTAGACAGAGAGATCCGACATGTACAGTGACGTCACATGTCACTACGGCCATAAAACCTCGTCCACACACGGCTATTTCGCGACCAACCTGACTAGATTGACAATCAGATTGTGTAGTGAGGAGCGCGATTTGGTCAAGTTGGCCATGTCAAAATTGTTTTTGGTATTTTTTAAATATTTTTAAATGATAATTTAGACTATTCTAAGAAACTAATTTGAAAGTTTTATCATTTAGATCATTAATCATTTTTATATAACGATTTTAAGTTTGCGACCCTGTGACGTCACATGCTCACGTTCTTACAAATAACTTGATATCTTTGAAACAAAATGCTCTACAGACTATGAACACAGCTCATTGCTTATCACGTCTATCATACTGTCCTATAATTGTAATGTTCCTCGAGTAGCTTTCTTTCATTGTAGTTTTCTCAATGTATTTCTTGGCTTGTGAGCATATGACGTCACAAAGTCGCAAATTTCAATTCGCTATTTAAAAATAATTAATGATCTAAATGATATTCTTTCTTCAAATTAGTTTCTTAGAATAGTCTACATTATCATTTAAAAATATATAAAAAATACCGAAAATATTTTTGACATGGGCAATTCGAAGAAATTTGGGAGTCGAGATCGGCCGATTTGATCGATTGGCAATCAGATTGGGTAGTGTGGACGGTAATTGGGCAATTTCGGCACTAGTACAAGCGGCATGCTGAGCGGAGTCCTTGTATTCTCTAATAACATTTAAATAGCTTTTTAATTTGTTTTCTTTTTAATAACTATTCATTCATTTATTATCATTCATTAGAGCCATTTCAGAGGCCTTTGGCGGCTCAACAACTCTGATACTAGGATATTTAAGGTCGATCATCGATCTTTAAACCCACACGATATGAGGATGCTGATTGCCATTCCTTTTTCCACAACCTTTTCTTTACGTTCGATACCCAATGCTGCAACAAAACATTTTTTTTTTGTTTTTACGGCATTATTGACAGACGTCCGCCCAGCACAAAACACAAAATCGAATGAAATTGGCAATCTGATTGGGTACGTGTAGACGCGCGATCTGATCGTAACGCCAATTTAATTGCTAATCAGATTGGGTGAAAAGTTGGCCGTGTGGAACCCACTTAAATTTCGTTTTGTTAGAAATAAATCTTCTATGGCTTATATCTTTTTTAATTTCATAATTATTAGAACATTTCTTTTACCAAATTGTTCATTACATGAATGAAGATACACTTTTTAAATAAAAAAAAATCATGAATATTCCCTAAAAAATAACAGTAAGTCGAAATAATCCAGCTTGATTAGAATTACAGCAGGATGATAGAGCTATGTGTGAGAGCAGGACAGAACGATACTTGTCTCTTTTTTTTTTCGTTTATTCCAAATTCCAAGGCTTACCAACACATTTTGTAGCTAAGTCAAAAGCAATCGGCTAAAGCTGTCAAAAGAAACAAGTTTGTAAACAATGTTATTCTTTCCATCAAATATAGGTACCTACTACTCTGGTTTTAGTGCCATGGCTGCAAAAAATTGAGTGTATAGGTGTTTGTGTGATTGAAGTGATTTTCACTTGTTTCTTCTTTTTGTTTCTCCTAGCTTAGAGCTGCACTGCGCTAAGGTAGGAAAATGGAACAACGTTATTGGTCGGCATTTCACAGCTAACATCTTCACTACTTCCCACGGCTCAGGTGAGAAATTGCCCTTAACTCTTCATAGGGAAAATTTAATAAGTTGCAAAATTGATCGCTTTAATAACAACCACTAACAAGGTTTAACTCAGTGCCTGATACATTGTCGGCAACAAGGTCCCGACAGAGGTGCCCTTGGCTCGCAACCATTCGGGTACTATAGAGAATTGGTTGTAAACTGCGAACTACACGGTCGGAACGGACCAACGTTAACTCAGTCGGGAATGCTTGATACACGGTCGGATACAGGATACTGGCTTAGTAGTAACAGAAGAACTTTTGGAATGGAGCATAAACACCTTCTCACCGTACAAAACGGCGGGACCGGACGGAATATTTCCAAAGATGCTACAAAGCGCCTTGAAAATCATAAAAAAGGAACTAGTGCACATTCTAAAGGGCAGCCTATCCTTAGACCATATACCAGATAAATGGAGAATAGTAAGGGCGAGCTTCCTACCGAAACCAGGGAAGAAGACATACCAAGATCCGAAGTCATTCCGATGCATAAGCTTGTCCTCGTTTATGCTGAAGACACTAGAAAAGCTAATCGACAGATACATAAGAATGAAGGTCGGAACTGGAATTAGTCCCCTGCATGTTAATCAGCATGCATATATGGAGAACAAATCCACAGTAACGGCGCTTCATAATCTGGCAATAAGAGTAGACAGAGCTCTGGAAGCGAAAGAGTCGGCGATGGCAAGCTTCTTTGATGTCGAAGGGGCCTTCGATTTATTTATTTATCGTATGGCGTGTTCTCTACTTAAAAATTAATAAATATATTAGATTTTAAATATGTTACTGCGTCCGTTGTAAGTGACAGAAGGTCCTCCTCATTCCCGTCAAACTTAGTAAGCGGGCAGTCAAACACAATGTGGTGCACGGTCTGTTCAGGACACCCACACTGACATGCAGCCGACTCGCACCAGCCCCATTTATACCGCTGAGCAGCACAGTTACCAACTCCCGTTCTGATACGGTTGAGAAGGCACCACACCCGCCGCGCCGGTGTTCTTCAAAACCTTTTGGCCTCTTCTTGGTGTTCAGCTTAAATAATGCGTTGGGGTGGGATTTGAGGTCGAAGTCAGCAGACCAAGCTTTGTGGAAGTCGGCTGGCTGTTTGTCATGCACTTGAAGCGCTGGGGGGTGTCGGGATTTCAGCCTGGTGGCTTGGAACTCGTTGAGGTCGTTGTGGATGGGCAACGCTTTGTTTCCTCGGATTTTGTCCAACTCAAGGCTAAGGCACTTTTCTCTGCGGAGGTGCGGTGGCATAATGTGACTCAGCGCAGGTAGCCAATGGCAGGGGGTTGGTTTAAGGCAGCCAGTAACAAGCCGCATTGAGTGGTTCAATTGAACATCAATAACGGGTGTATGGGCACTTCGCAGCCAAGCCGCAGCGCAGTATTCAGCCGCCGAGTATACTAGGGACAGTGTCGAGGTTCGCAAGGTGGATGCGCTAGCTCCCCAGGAGGTGCCTGTCAGTTTTTGAATGATGCTGTTACGTGTCTTCAGCTTCGCGGAAACTTTTTCTAAATGGTTTTTGAAGTTAAGGCTTCTGTCCAGGGTGACACCCAAGTATTTGGGGTGGAAGTTGTGGGAGAGAAGGGTGTTCCTAAACTTCACATGAAGTTCCTTCTTGGCTAACTTGTTGTTGAGGTGAAAGCAGGAGACTTCGGTTTTGGAAGGGTTAGGGCAGAGACGCCAACGAACGAAAAAGTCATCCACGGTCGCCAGGTCCGCCTCTAGGACCGCTTCTGAAATCTCCAAACTTCTATCCTGCGTTAGAAGAGCTAGGTCATCCGCGTAGCCAAATTTCCGACTGGCAGTATCAGGAAGGTCGTGGATATACAAGTTGAAGAGTAGCGGCGCGAGGACTGAGCCTTGGGGAAGGCCATTATTAAGCATACTTAGGTTGCTGGTGTGGTCACCCAAGTGGACCTGATACGGCCTGTTGCTAAGAGCGTTTTCGAGAAGCCGGAAGATCTTTATGCAGGGCACGATTTTGAGCAGCTTATACAGAAGCCCTTGGCGCCACACAGTGTCGTAAGCGGCGGTAAGGTCTATAAATGCCGCAGAGGATTTAAGTTGGCGGTTAAACCCGTTTTCGACATGTGTCGTCAATGCCAGCACTTGGTCCGTGCAGTTCCTGTGTGGTCGGAAACCTGCTTGCTCTGGTGGAATATGCTCATTAATTGTGGCTGAGATTCGGTTATGTATTATGCGTTCCAGTAGTTTATAGACGACGCTGAGCAGCGCTATTGGCCGATAACTCTCAGGCGCATCTTCTGGTTTTCCAGGTTTGAGGATTGCTACGATTTTGGCCCTTTTCAATAGAGGTGGAATATTGCCTGTATCAATGATGCTTGTATAGAACTTGGCGAGCCACTCCCGGGTACGCGGTCCACAGTATTTCACAAATTCTGGGAAAATGCCATCTTCGCCGCAAGCTTTGTTGGTAGTTATTTGTTTTATGTTAAGCGTTACTTCGTCAGCTGAAACAGGACGACTATAGCGCTCATGTGGTGTTGACTTGGCCTTGAGCTCGCGCAGCTCTTTACGGATTTTGCGCGTATGAGCTTTGTGGCTGGGGGCCTTCGAAAGCTTGCGTATTCTCTGGGCAATGGCGTTGGGGTTCACTTTCGGCTGCCCTTTCTGTGTGGTCTTCCCGGACGTAAGCCTATTGAGCGTATGCCACGCTTTGCGGCTGGAATGCCTGAAGTTCATAGTTCCTACTGTTTGTTCCCACTTTTCTTTTCGGGCTACATTCAAGGATTCAATGAGCTTATGAGCAGTGCTCCTATCACCAGATTCAGAGAAGTACTTCCAGTGCTGTTCCGAGTCTTTGTTCCAGCAAGGAATGTATTTTTTCCTGTAGCCTCGGGGTATGTGCTTTTTCGCAATACTCCTAATCAAGTTCCGGAATCGCTCATAGCTCTCTACAACTGGGGGAATCCACCTTACGCACTTGTCAAGCTCATCTGCAAAGTTAGTCCAGTCAGCTTTTTGGAAGTTCCAGCGGGGGAGAGGGTATGATTCGACCATGGGTATTCTAAGACCAGTAGTTAGGAGGACTGGGCGGTGTTGACTATGTGGGAAGTCGGAAAGGACTAGCCTCTCTAGAGGAACCGGCGTGCCGTCATCAGCCTTGGTCGTGAAAACGAGGTCTGGTAATCCAGATCCGATTATAATTAATCGCGTCCCCAGCGAGCAGACTTAAAGGTGCCTTTGCCTTTGTTAGGGACAGCAAGAAAGCTGTAGAATAGAATAGAATAGAATAGAATAGAATAGAATAGAATATTTTTATTCGCTTGAATAGGGTACAAGTTAAGATGTTACAATATTTAAGGTTTCTCCATATTCAGCTATGTACACAATAGCATGCAAATATTTGAATTTTAAATAATAATTACAAACAAAAAAAAAATTTATCTAATTACAAAACAAAAAATCTTATGTCAATCTAGTCTAATTATTATATTATTTTAATTCTATGTTATCTAATTTAAAAGCCAAAAATTCAGCCACAGAGTAAAAATTATAATGGATAAGCTGCTCATAAAGCTTTTGTTTAAATTTTCTTATTGGAAAGTCCTTTAAATACTGCGGTATATGATTAAATATTACTATACACATACTATAACAGTTTCGTAGGTAACGTGTACTTTTTGGAACAGCCTCATGCACCAGTCTATCAGGATATCTCATATTTCGAGGACACATCTCATTGGCCCTAATAAACACATTTGGATTTTCTTTAGCAAAGACTGCAAGGTCATATATATATAAGGAAGGTAGAGAAAGAATTCCTAATTTCCGGAACAGAGGTTTACAAGAATCCCGTGGGCCAACGCCACAAATTGATCGAACGCATTTTTTTTGGGCAATAAAAGCTTTGTACATGTCAGAGCTATTCCCCCAAACAAGAAGACCATATCGCAGAACTGACTGAACGTAACCGAAGTACGCCATCATAGCTGTCGAGAACGAGGCTGTTTTTGTTAATTTATACAGAGGAAAAGTAAATCGATTTATTTTGTTACAGACATTATTTATGTGAGATTTCCATTTAAGTTCATTGTCAAGATAAATCCCTAGAAATTTCACGCATTCCGATTTCTCAATAATTTCTTCGTTATATTTTACATTAAGATTAACTTTAAGGTTATTGAAATGAATATAAAATGTCTTATTAATATTGATTTTTAAATTGTTTGAATTTAACCATTGAATAATTGAATAAATTGAATTATTGATGTCAACTTCATGTTCAAGTAATGTACTATTTTTATTAGATGTTACAATTAAAGATATATCATCGGCAAATAAGATTGTTCTATAGTTAGTTATTTCAGGGAGGTCATTGATATATAATAAAAATAGCAAAGGGCCCAACACACTGCCCTGTGGCACTCCAAAATTATTTTGCTTGTAATTTGAAGTGTAAGTTTGCATGACATTGTTTGCATCCATTCTAGATACCTCTACACATTGCGTTCTGCCTTTGAGATAGCTCACTAGCCAGTCTAGTGCAGGACCCCGAATTCCGTAATGCTCTAATTTCGAAATCAGCAGTTCATGACAGACAAAGTCAAATGCTTTTGACATATCAAAAAACAGTACCGTTGTAAGTAATTTATCATTAGTTTTTTGTAATACATCTGTTACTAAGTGGAACGTTGCGAGCGTGGTTGATTTAAGCTTTTGGAATCCGTACTGGTCTCTCTGCAATATGTTATACTTGTTGAGGAACTTTGAAATTTGGCTGTACATATTTTTTTCGAATATTTTTGATAAAATTGGGACTAACGTGATTGGTCGAAAATTGTTCATGTCAGTTTTGTCTCCGTTTTTATGGATGGGTTTAACTATTGAGACTTTTAATTGATCTGGATAAACGCCTTGCTCAAAAGATAGATTTATGAGATACGTGAGTACAGGCGCAATTTCCATCCTACAGGCCTTAATAACCCTAGTACAAACCTCGTCATTTCCAGCTGAATTTGTGTTATTTAAAGATATTATAGATTTAATTGTATCATATTCATTTATAGGATTAATGTATATAGAGTTTGGTATATATTTTTTTGAATTTGTTTTTCTAATATCAGGATTAAGTTTGTTTGTCATGTTTATAAAGTGTTCATTAAATTTTGAGGCAATATCAGCTGGTTGCACAAATGTCTCTTTATTCACTGCAATCCTATCGATATGATTTTTAGACAAAGTTTCTGTCGTTTCACTTTGAATCACTTTCCACGTAGCTCTACATTTGTTTTTACTTGTTTGTACAATTTTATTGTTATTATTTCTTTTTGCTAACGCGACACATTTTTTCAACAATTTTGTATAACATTGATGTTTCTTTTTTATGCGTTTTTTATTATCTTTATTTCTACATTTATAGTATTCGCGTCTAAGTTCATTTTTTTTTTTGCGACTGCTTATTCTTAGTCCTTTAGAAACCCATCGGGCAGAAGTTGTCTGATATATTTTTAATTTTATTTTGGGAAAGCAAAGTTTGTAAAATAGGCAAAAAAGTTCATAGAAATTTGTAAAGGCGGCCTTGAAATCACTCTCAGCATATATGTCACTAAATGACAAACTAGCTAGGCAACTCCGGAATTTGATCATATTTTCTTTAGAATATTCCCTTCTATAAATAAAAGTGACCCTGGGAATCTGCAGCTTATGCCGGACTGATGTTTTTAAAACTTGTGCGGTGTCATGGTCAGATAGTCCTAGCGGTAGAACCACTCCCATTCCGGTTTTTATATTACTAATGATGTGATCTATACATGATAAGCCTCTCGTAGGTTCGTTTATGTGTAATTTAAGGTTGTAGTTTTTTAATATGTCTGTATAATGTGTAGTTATATTATTTTTTTCTAGAACGTTAATGTTGATATCTCCTGTTATGACAAGTTTTTTCTTAGGAAATTTTTGTAGACATTTGTGCAAAAGTTGTTCAAACTTATCGAAGAAAGTGCATAAGTTTGCTTTTAATTTGTTCGGCGTTCGATAAAGGCAGATAATTATCATTTTAATATCGGTTATTTCAACTGCACAACATTCGAATACGTTATTTTCTGCGATGTTTTGAAATGTGGTTAAATTTTTATATGCTTTGCCTTTTTTAACCAAGATGCAAGTCCCTTTGATCAAAAGACCTTTTGATTTTTTTCCTCGAATAGGATGAAGCTAGTGTACAATTGTTTAACAGTATATTTCCTTCATCTCCTGACTTCACAAACGTTTCCGAAAGGCAAAGTACATCTGGCTTAGTATCGTTATTTAGATCCTTTAAAGTAATTTCCAATAATTCAGTTTTGGAAAGTAGGCCTTGAATATTTTGATGAAGAATGTTAAAAGTTCGGCTCGAGGAATCTTCTTTCTCTACATTAGCTTCCTTATTTGTGAGAGTCGTGTTTCTGTTGCTTATAAAAAAAATTGGCTTTGATTTTGTTCTGGTTGCATTTTTTTGATCTCGTTTATGCTATACATGTCATGGAGTGACTGGGCTTTAGGCGCGCTTTTTTCGTGAGCCATGTGTAAAATCTCTCGAGCAATTAACTTAAGTTTGATGTAAAATAGAAAGAACCTTGTCTTGCTCGCCTATAGTCCATTCTTACAAAAATTCTGTGTACGAAATCTTGGCAAATTAATTTAAAATCAAAATTTAGTGTTACATTTTTCAAGTATGCATTCGATGGTAGACCACAAACTACAATATTGGTGTTGTTTATTTTATTTAGCCACAGTAATAGAGTCTTTTTTAGGGCAAATGGGTTTTGTCGTTCATGCCTCCTAAAATAACAAGATAATCTTTCATTGTTAGCCTTCTGATTTCTTCTTTACTCAAAATTCGCATTTTTCTTCCAGAAACAGCACACTATATAGTCAGATCCTATTAGTCTTTGAAGCGATTGTTGTAATCCTTTGCCTTGTTCATCTGCAATGATAAATATTTTCCTTTTTCCGTCTATATCGTCATTGAATTCGATATTACTATCAGAACAAGAGGCTAATGTTGAGTTTAAGTCAGAAATATTTGTTACAGTTGCTATGCTTGTATCAGCCGTTTTGTTGTTCTCATAATCTGATTCCGCCTTATCACCACATTCAGTAATCGTTCCGCTTTGTTCCGCCGTCGCCACAGGCTCTATATCTACTCCTGGTAATTTCTTTATATTTAGTTTTTTCTGTTTATAGGACGGCTGGGCTGACGTGGACTTACAGATTTCAGTTAGTCTTTCAATTTTTTGCATAAGTTTGGAAATTTCACTTTTTAAGTAACCGTTTTCTATTAAATATTTGTCTAACATTTCATCTCTTATTTTTAATTCATTTTCCATGTCTGTCAATTTCCGGTTTAGTTCGTCTACTTTTTCGCAGTTTATGACACTCAGGTCAGGACAGCTTCGGTTCGCAAAGTTTTTTTCTATATTTGAACATTCGAAACAATTATTTTCTTCCGGATTTAACACTGCAAAAGAGTTTTCCGTTCTAACATTTATAACATGTTTTCCTCTAGTGGTCACATTATCACATGGTGTAGATGACGACGAAGTTATAGGATTGGGTATCGATTTAGTTGAAGACGACGATGGCGTTGACGATAATCCATATATTCCATATTTCTTAGTGTTTGGCATGGCAGTTAAACACGAGTTACATTTCCAATTAAGTTTTTTTTCCTTTGGCATAATGGCAAACAATTTATAAGAGATATGTGTACATTTCTGATGGTATATTTGGCTGCAGCACGAGCATTTTAATTTAGGTTTGACTTGAATATTATTTTTACATTTTTTACAAACCGATGCCATGCTGTTTTATTCTTTAATGGTTCTTAGCAACCTCTCTTGGTTACTGATTGAAGTAAAAAATTAATTAAGCGACCTCTCTCTGTTAATGATTGTACTAAATAGTTTCTCTTCTCCTCACTAGATGGTCTATTACAGCGCCATCCTGTAGTCTTCTTATGAACTATTTCGTAAAGATGATTTATCCTTTGATTGGTCGATGCAGGTCAGCTGTTATTGTTTACGTCAAACTTCAAATACAAAATCGATAAAAACGAATTGTATTACTACACTTTTCGATATTTTGGTAAGATGGAGCAATTTTTAGGAGAGATTTGATCACTTTGAACACTATAAGTGTTTGTATGTATTAAGTTCATTACCAAAATAATGTTTCACTAACAGATAAAAGAAAATTTTGCACTAATGACTCACAGTTTTAAGAATCCAATTTATGTCGATATTATGGGTTCGATTTCTTTACAAACGATTGTGCTTTAAATTCACGCATCACTGAACTCACTAGTTATGTTTAAACACAAATTTGTCATAATTTACTTTTTATTAACACCTTTTAATACGGAGCTGCTTGTTTATGTGGCAGTGGCGCCCTCACCTGTTCGTTCCATCCGCCCAATTGACAATCGCCTCACCATTTGGGTCATTCGTCCTGTATCCCCAGCTAGTGTGATGGCTGTTAAAATCACCTACGTATAGTGCAGGATGTTCAAGCACAGATAGCGGCTGTGATGGCCAGGTGCTGTTGGGGGGCTTGTAAATATTGCAGATCTTTAGTTCACCTAATTGAACAGTCGTGGTGGCAATGTTGTTGGCATCTACGGTATTCGAGAGTACGCTAGTTTGTTGTGAGAGTGGCTTCCTAACATATGTTGCCGATCCGTATTGTGCGTTGTAAGTGGCCGCGATGAGATCGTATCCCGGGATGTTACCCCTGCGAATGAGTTGGGCTTCATCGGCCGTGTGTGTTTCCTGGAGGAGGACAATGTCAACGTCGTTGTCGAATAGTATTTTATGAAGGCATTCCGTTTTAGCCTGACTAATGCTTTCAATGTTTAGTTGCAGGACACGGACTGAAGGTCCTATGTCCCTTGTTTTAGAAACCTGGGGCTTAGGATTCGGGCCCTTAGAAGAAGGGTCGTCATCAAGATGGCACTGAGAAGTGCCTTTTTGTAATGTTTTCGGACGCATGTCGTAGTAGAGAAAGCTGCGAGTTCTTAAATATGGAAAGTGCAGCTGCCTGATTTGTTGCGCTCTTAGCACCACCCGGGGGCCACGTGTAGGGATATCTAAGGTGGTTCCTACGGACGTGGTGCAACTCGACCCCCGATAAGACAACCTCACAAGCTATAGAGGCATCACTAGCAAGAGACAATATAGAAACATATATTAGTCGCTGGATAATGAATATGCTGAGGCATAGACAGATCACAGCTGAACTAGGAGGCACCACTCACACAATAAAGGCCAACAGGGGATTCCCTCAAGGAGGATGTCTTTCACCTCTCTTGTGGTGCCTTCTCATAGATGACCTAATAAAGAATACAAACAGAATGCACCTCTTCATGCAAGCATATTCAGATGATGGTGTGATACCAGTTACCGGGAAAGATATTATAATGATCAGGAATACAATGAATGTTGGCATAAAGGCAACCCTAGCATGGTGCAGAAAGAGGGGACTGAATCTCAATCCCGCAAAAACCAAGCTAATGCTATTCACAAAGACAAGGAAGAAGATAGAAATCACTATAGATGGGATCCAAATAGAAACAGTAAAAGACATAAAGTACCTAGGTGTGACAATAGACGACAAAATGTCGTTCAATTTACACATAAAGACACAAAGTAACAAAGCCAAGATAGCACTCATACAATGCAGCAGGGCAATTGGTAGGACTTGGGGACTAAAACCGCAAGTCGTGTATTGGATCTACCAAGCCATTATATTGCCTAGACTAATGTACGGGGCAGTAGTGTGGTGGCATAGAGCCACTATTAAAGCCAATAACAAAGAGCTAGTCCAGGTACAAAGACTAGCCGAGTTGATGATAACAGGAGCAATGAGATCAACACCCACAGCAGCGCTGGACATGATCCTTGGACGTGATCCACCAGATCTGGGGGCTAAGAAAAAGGCACTTGAGCAGTGGTATAAAATGAGATCCTGCGGGCAATGGAGCAATATAAAAGTCAGTTATGGGCACTCAGTCGTAGATAAAGCCTACGAAAGAAACCAATTGATGATCATGACTCGCAATGACCTCATAGGCAAACGGAGAATCTTTGACAAGAAGTATAGAATCCACATAGGAACAAGGGACCAATGGGAACTAGAAAGAACAGAAGGAACAACAGTCTGTTACACCGATGGTTCAAGGAAAGAAAAGACTGGAAGATCGGGAGCTGGGTTCTTCAACCCAGGACCAGAAAGTACAAACATCAGTGCCATTGGGGAAATTTGCAAGTGTTTTCCAGGCGGAGGTATTTGCCATTATGGAATGTGCCCGTTACCTGGAGGAATCCAATGCAAATCCACACGTGACAGTCAAGCGGAAATAAAAGCCCTAGAGAGACCAGAAACAACATCAGCACTGGTGTTGGAATGCAAAGAGACCCTGAACAAACTAGCTTCAAGCAGGGAGGTAGTCATAGCCTGGACGCCTGGACATGAAGGAAATATGGGCAATGAAACTGCCGATAAATTGGCAAGGATGGGGGCAAATGAAGTCTCGATAGGCCCAGAACCCCGCCTACCCATCCCTAGTAAGATAATTAAAGGGGTTTTCAAGAGAATAATAAATACAGAGGCGATTGCTCGATGGAATACCTTAGAAGGACACCGACAATTCAAACTCTTTATAAAAGGGTATGATAGAACAAAGACCAGACGTTTAATACAGCTTCCGAAAGCGGATATAACTAAGATAGTAGGTATACTGACAGGACACTGTACCCTGATCAGACACCTAGCTATTATGAAGAGGAAGGAAGATCCAGCCTGTCCGGAGTGCGGAGAAGATGAAACTAGCTTCCACTTCATCGCCGAGTGCCCGATGTATTCGCTACCGAGATGGAAAACTCTAGGCAGAGACAGCTTATCAGAGGAGGATCTCAGGGAAGTATCAATAGGAGATATGGTAAGATTTTATAAAGCTACGGGAAGATTCCACGGGGTGATACTGCAGGAGCACCAGTAAAACCAGTGCCCCGGGCAGCGTGCCATGTGAAGTGGGGAATCTACACCACCGAGGAACAGTAAAAGTGTCTGAATAGTATGGAAAGCGTGATGAGTAGGTACCTTTATGTCCGGAGGTTCACCCAGCAGAAGGAGGACACTGGACTATTGGCTACTGAATCGATCGCTGACCTGCTATTCATCACAAATACATGGCCTTCTCGGGGCTAGAACTCCCAACAAAGCATGGGCAGGCTATCCGTTTTCTGGGATAAAGGGTGAAATTGCTCCACTAACGCGATCCGATCACCCGTCTGCGTGCATCGCGGCGTCCCCAACAAGAAATGAATGAATGAATACACGGTCGGCAACAAGGTCCCGACAGAGGTCACCTTGGTTTGCAACCATTTGAGTCAGTTTCAACTACACAGTCGCCAGCAGAAAGCAGCTTCCCAAGCTAATGTCAAATAGCGGACATTGGTTACGTCTTCGACCATGTAGCTGGCTGCTGGCAACCGCATAGATTATAAACTGACGTTTCTTGCCTTTCCTGGTAATTAAAAACAAAAGAAGACAGCGAAATTGATAATTTTGTGACAAAGAAGATATAAACAGTCTTCTAAGGAGTGATTGCGTATATTTATACTTCACTTCAGGAACAACCATTCTTGCCATGTTTAGAACCGAATTACAAAACACGAGAACTGTCAGTGTCAACTGTCATTTTGTATCATTACATCGTGTTTTTTCTATTTCAATGCTTGTTGTCAACAAGTCGGCAACTGTGTAGTTGAAACGGACCCGAACGTGTGCAAACCAAGGTGACCTCTGTCGGGAGCTTGTTGCCGACCGTGTGTCAGGCACTTTAAGGGCAAAATTCAAAGAGTTGCAAAATCGGTTGCTTCAAAGACAATTTCTATAAGATTTAATTAAACTATAAGGGATCCCGCACACGACCGAGAATCGGTGACCGATTTTTTGTTGGCATCCCGCTCTGACGTGTTATCACCTGAATCTTCCGTCCTTGTCCTGGCCGATAATCGCCCACCGATTCTCGGTCGTGTGCGGGAGCCCTTACTCGAACATTGCATCAAATGGGAGTACCTATAGACGTTATGTGTATGGGGAGAAAGGCAGTCCATATGTCGACCGATTCTGCAACTTGACATAGGTATAAAGCGAGAGCTGAGTTACTCGTGGTCCTCACCTGCCTTTTCTGCATCTGGTAACGATGCTCGTCGAAGTAATGAGTCTGCTTCCGCCGCCGCACTTCCCCCGCCCCCTCCCTGCCCCGCTGCCGCGACAGGGCGGCGTCGCTCCCGCGCCGAGACAGATAGAAAATGTGCCCGCACTTACAAGCCTTCGAGCCCACTGCTACCTGACGGGACAAACAATCTTCATAACATCCTTTGAAAAGTCCACTGCAGGACAGGGAGCTCCCTTCAGAAATAACAAAAACGCATGGTACTTTGGAGGTACACGGTACAAGAAACACATTGTAAAAAGCCGACTCTTAAAGTAGGCCGTGCTGCAGTGGTTTCTTGCCGATACTTTTACGCTGCCGTCGATCCGAAACGGCGTAGACTCGCTCTATTTGCATTGTATTCTGCATGACATTCAATAAGTATTCTGTAAAGAATCTACATTGAATAAAATTATCTGAATCTGAATCTGAGGGGATTTACCATATCCACCATGCTTGTAAGTCGGCGACCGCTGTAGTTGGTGACCACAGTACTTATACAAGATGGTACGATATACAGAAAGATGCTGCTGCCCATCGTCTAGTTCATAAACCCTAAGAAGCCTCTTACAACACCCACAGGTAAAGATGGGTTATGTATACTTTGCCGGCACCACACAAATATTTTTTCTTTATATCTAAAGTTAAATAAAAATACTAAAATTCAACTTAGAAATATCGAAAGACTAACTAACCTACTTAATCTGAGACTAGATTGACTTACTTTAACACACAAAAATAAACAGAAATAGTTGACAGTGGGGACTGTCCACTGATCAGAAGTATGATCGACAGGTGCAGATCTCTTTTAGTTATAGATTACTAACATAGTTTTAAGGCTTACTAACCCATATGGATCATGTTGTCCGAAATAAATAGTTTTTTTTTTTTAACTTTTAATAGATATACGTACATCAAGATATGAGTACGCTATTTTGAATATTACGGCCGAGGTTCAGAAATTGCAGCACGAGCTGCAGCTGCAGGCGAGGGCGTAATGGAGCCGAGGGTGTAATCACCAAATCGCACAAGCTTCTTACGACGTTTTTCAACACATTTGCGAATAAAAACAAATAAAATTTGCTTATCTTTTATCCCGAAGGAGAATTTGTAGACTTTTTCCTTAAATTTCTACGTACACCTGATACTCCAGACTTGTGTTTTGTGTCTAAGTATTTTCACCGCTGAGGAACTACACTAATTACTGTTTTTTTATTTGTAGAAGTCAATACTTTTGAAAATAATTACAATAAAAATAATAAATATTTGTTAAATGGCGCGCGTATCACTTTTTCGGAAGACCCAGATAATGCATGCGCGCGCAGAAGGCAATGACTAAACCGCCAAACAGCCTACTCCCTTCAATTATTTAAAATTGAATATTTTGTTACTTTAAAGACAAAGTAGTTAGTTGACTAACATAAATGTTTTCAGACAGAATCATGCATTGTTTACTGTTAACAATTTAGGAGTCCTAAACACCATAAAAACTAAATGTATTAAATTTGCACTACTACCTTTGGTAAGGTCTACTTCTGAGCTCGAAGTCTGATCGCGAAACAGGATGTTGGTCAGTCGTACAAAGAGTCGTGCGGCGATTGCGCCGGAGAGTGGGAATGGGAACGTGTATTTTTGGTGATTTTCGCGCGCCGGCAGCACAGTCTTACGACATCATTTTTGATCATTGTAAGTAATGGTTTTCGTCATTTACTAACCAAAATTATTTCTAAACTATATATTAGCATGATAATTGTCTGTTACAGAATGGTTACAGACTAGTTCATATCATTTTACCAGCTAGAAACGTCTTCTAAATAAGATATAGTAAATATACCTACTCTTTGTAGATTCATCAAAATACGATCCAAACGGGTCAATTTACTAACTTAAACCTTGTTCATTTGTATATTTCGTTGTCCTTATAGATAAATTTCATGGAACCATTACGGAAAAAACACAAAAATGGGTTCTAACATGTTCCACAATAGGTAAGTACCTACTTCGTAAACCGGTAAATGCTCTCGCATGCTCGAGCAGTCCGGAGCAGTTTCTCAGGGTTGCCATGCCATGTTACTAATTTGTAGCGGTAATTCAACACTGGGACGTGCATACGTGAATGTGAGGGACTGGAACATTGTAATTATGCACTTTTGGCGGAAGAGGAAGAAACAGAATTGTAAAAAAAAATTAACATAAGAATATCTGAATTTTCATTATAGATGGAGGAGACCCAAGAGAGATTATTTTTGGAAAAACTCTAACCTTTTCCAATAATTTACCATTCAGAAGAATTTTATTTTATAATTTTTTGTTAGTACGAAAAATCTAATTACAAATTTACGAAAAAAGTGTGATTCGGTCTTAATTATTTACATAATCTCGATCTAATCTTTTCGAGGTGAGGTGAGGTTTTTGAGAGGTGAGGTGAGGTTTTGATCACTGAAGGCAATACCTCATAGGCTTTCTAAGTCGGAGCGGTCGGTGTATGTATTAGGCCCTACGGTCTACAACAGACTACCGGAATCGGTGAGGAATGCTTCTAACACTATGAATTTTAAATCCAGACTGAAAGACTGGCTGTTAAAACTGCGGTTCTACTCGTTTAAAGAGTTTACGGCACTACCGCTCACTACTGGTAGCTCACTCGCCTAATAGGTTAGATAATAATAGATTTGTTAATGTGGAATATGAATTATATCCAACGATATTTTACTTTATTATTTTAATATTTGTTTTTTAAAATATTATTTGAATCTATAAATTTTATTTGAATTTGTTAGATCTATTTTATGACCTGTAACTTATTGTTATTAAAAAAAATTGTCTTGTCGAGTTAATTACAAATTGTAAAAAATGTTAATTTAGCCCCAAATCCTTCAAGCAGGTAACACTGCGACCTTCCGTCCGCGCGACTGCTCGCGCATGCTCGAGCAGCCGCGAGCAGTTTTCATGCCTCTCAGGCAATTTTGCATTTTATTCCTATGGATATGAATGGTCCATTTTGCAATGTTATCAAAAACTGCTCTCGTCTGCTCTGCCTTTTGGTGTGCGCGGAGCCAAAGTCTTCACTAAACTGATTTTTATTGAGGCTAGATATAGTATAGGAAATGACGGTGAAAAGATTGTACAACCTAGAAATTCTTTCGAGACCGATGGATTTTCTTCAAAATTTGGAATTAAGCTCTACTTACCATCCACTTCAAAATGTATACTATGCCGATGTGTGCTTTTGACTCTTAGGGGTGAAAACTACCCCTAATTGACAAAAATTTATAAATTTACAAATTTATGCCTTTAACGAATGAAAAAAATGTATAAAGCTTTTGATTAATGATAGTTATATAGTTTTAAAAACCATTTGTGATTTTTAAACCCCTATTTTATTCCTTACACCCTTTTAAAACACCCCTTTTTACATAAAATTGAAAAAAACGAACAAATTTTTGAAATTTTATTCTTGTTTTGATAAATCATTATATTTAAATCGTGGACACCTTATAATTAGTTAACATCCTCTAAAAGCATATAAAAATATAAAAAAAGCCTATTACTTACATAAAAGGCATTATTTTGAGTTCATTATCTCAGTACATGTATTAAATGGTACATCTTCACCAGGAAGAAGGCAGGAAAAAAAATTACAATGTTAAATCCTTGTAAGTATTATGTTTTATCTACACTCATGTCGTAATCTTTGAATTATGATTCAAAAAGTTGGTACATAAGGCTGAATATTACGCAGAGTATGCATAAAAAATTAAAAAGTTACCATTACGTAACGATTTTTGTATGAAAATTTTGCAAAGGTGTTACGTAATTTAACTTTTTAATCATAACATAACACTTGGATGAAATTCTTCTTGAAACTAAACCTTTTTAAAGAAGACTATAAGGTCTTTTAGAGAGCCGGTTAACAATGTAACAGTTTTTCTTAGTAGCATATTTACAAAGTGTACCTTATAAACAACCTATTATTTTGGAGCAGTCACAGTAACAGTTACTATAGTTACAATTTTATTTGTAGTGGAAAATATGCGCGCGCAGCCTGGGGAAAATTTTGTGTCCGTCTTCCCAGCAAGCCCGTGCGAGATATGGCCTAGTGGCATACACCAAAATTTAGTGGAAATTGGTTCATTCCATCAGCAAAGCGTCAGATTCAGTGCATCAAAACTGACGACACTACGAGTTGAAAACTTTGGGTGGCTGTAGAGACGTCTCGTCAGCCAGCCCATTCTATACAGGAAAAACTACGAAGATTACATAAAAGCAAAATAGTTCTACATTTACTGCAAGTCTAGTGCAATGGATTGTAAAAAAGCTGAATCGAAAATATCCATATGGTAGGAGCACTTCAACAATAAATTATGGGTGGCTGGAGAGACGTTTTCCCAGCCAGCCCAGGTGACATCTCGGAACAGTAGAAACCAAATATTTCAAAATCCTAGCTCCCCTAACTTTTGATATATTTGTATTTTTGCATGGGCTTGCTGGGGAGACGTATCGCCAGCAAGCCCATGCTGTACCTCTAAAAGTACTGCACGTAGAATGCTGAGCGATATACCAATAGAGAGAGCATATTTGATGCAATAAGCACCAAGAATAGTGAGTCCTAAGGTCTTACGGTTTCGGTGCTAGAAACAAAAATCATTTTCCCGCCGAAAATTTTGAATGCATGCTGTGAAGTGCGACGTTGCCGTTCTGTGCAATTCTACATGTTGCGGTTACAGCATTCAAAAATCAATCTTGTGTCCTTATAGTTAAGAGGTACCCTACTGTAGACGCACGTGTAGATTACTAGTAATTTGGGTGGCTGGAGAGACGTTTTCCCAGCCAGCCCAGGTGATATCTCGGAACATATTTTTTTTTTTTTTATTTATTTATTTAAAAATACAACAGATACATGTCTCTTAAAACCCTGCAGCCTGTGCTAGTAGAAAGAAACTGTGTTACAGGCTACAGTGTTCCCCTAAGGTTAACAATCAGGTATTTCAATAATCTAAAAAGTTAGAATCTAAGTTATTAACAAATTCAAGTCTACACAAATAGGTATGCATGCGGAGTTTATGTGAGCGTGTGTGTGTATTTGTGCGCGTGTTTGTGTGTGGTTGTATATGTTGATGTGTATGTGTTGCGTGATTGAATGAGTGTATTTGTTTATTCATGTTGCGCCAGATCTGGTTTATATCACTGCTACAAAAAGGTTTTCTATCCCATCATAGTCAAATTCTTCAAGCCACCTAACAACATATTTTTTGAATTCATGGTTGTTATATTTTTTTGTATTTTCTTTGTATAATAGTTTATTATATAGAAACGGAGCATTGTAGTTGTAGTGTCTTTTAGCGAATTGACTATTACATTTTTGTGTCGGGACTCTGTTCAATCTCTTATTCGTTTCAGGTATGGAAGGAACAGTGGTACGGTGATATCTTCGCAGGCTCTGCAGTATATAAATTTTCCGAATAGACAGAACCTTGCAGGATTTGTATAGGTCTGTAGTTGGGTATCTATAAGGTAGGCGTTTAATAACTTTGAGCAAAGCACGCTGCGCCCTCTCTGCAATAATAAGATAAGTCTTTGCAGCTCCACCCCAGGAACAAATACAATATGATAGTATACACTCTGCTAAGGATTTATACACTTTCATCACTAGATCAGAATCTACGTTATCTCTAAGCTGTTTAAACACATAAATGAGCTTTCTGATCCTATTAGCCACATTGATTATCTGTAGTTCCCATGTAAGCCTATAATCTATCGTCACACCCAAATATTTAATACTATCAACTTTTTGCAAAGTTGAACATTCACACAACGCGTTAACAGTATCTCTATTACAGGGATAAGTGTGTATTATAAGTTTAAGTGTTTTGTTAGGCTTAGTAGCATTAGTTTTGCAAAAGGTAAGGTATTTAGTTTTATCTGTATTCAAGGACAGCAAATTATCTTCTAACCAAGCAGTAGTGACTTTAAGACCCTCTTCAGCAATTTTAAAGACTGTCTGCCAGCTGTCGCCTCGAAACAGTAGAACGGTATCATCAGCGAACATCATGATGTCAGTACTGTCCAAGCTTTGGTTGCACAAATCATTTATATAAAGTAGGAACAGAGACGGGCCAATAATAGAATATAGTAGGTAGGAAGATAAAACAAAGCTTAATATTTACTACCTACTCGGAACAGTAGGAACCAAATATTTCAAAATCCTAGCTCCACTAACTTTTGAGATATTTGTATTTTTTCATGGGCTTGCTGAAGAGACGTCTCGCCAGAAAGCCCATGCTGTACCTCAAAAAGTACTGCACGTAGAATGCTGAGCAATATACCAATAGAGAGTGCATATTTGATGCAATAAGCACCAAGAAAAGTGAGTCCTAAGGTCTTACGGTTTCGGTGGTAGAAACAAAAATCATTTTCCCGCCGAAAATTTTGAATGCATGCTGTGAAGTGTGACGTTGCCGTTCTGTGCAATTCTACATGTTGCTGTTATAGTATCAAAAATCAATCTTGTGTCCTTATAGTTAAGAGGTACTGTAGACGCACGTGTAGATTATTTGTAATTTGAGAATAGTTCGGGAGACGGTGTACTTAGTAAAAGGTTGATTGGTTAACAAGAAGTTTTTATTTATTTGTGGACAACATGTGAGATAATATGTATTTTGGCTCACGAGATATCACCTGGGCTGGCTGGGAAAACGTCTCTCCAGCCACCCATAATTATTGTTGAAGTGCTCCTACCATATGGACATTTTCGATTCGGCTTTTTTTTAATCAATTGCACTAGATATGCAGTAAATGTAGAACTATTTTGCTTTTATGTAATCTTCGTAGTTTTTCCTGTATAGAATGGGCTGGCTGACGAGACGTCTCTACAGCCACCCAAAGTTTTCGGCTCGTAGTGTCGTCAGTTTTGATGCACTGAATCCGACACTTTATTGATAGAATGAACCAATTTCCACTCAATTTTGATGTATGCCACTTGGCCATATCTCGCACGGGCTTGCTGGGAAGACGGACACATTAATAAGCCTACAAATAAGAAAAGGTGATAGATAAAATCGTATAAATTATGATCGAAACTACCCGACAGTGAAAAATAATTGATTAAATAGGTACAATACGGCTAAATGAGAGAGATTTTCGGACATAACGTAGGTTTATCACGTTCACGAGTGTGAAGAATGCCCGTCAAAGGTGCTATTTCTTAGCCTTCTTGGCTCCAGCAGCAGGCTTTTTTGCCTTTATCGGTGCTGTTATAGTGACTGGCGATGCTGGTGGTGGGCTGAGGGGCTCTTGCTCGGAGGCTATAAACAGCAAAGTTAGAGACTCCAGTTTGGAAGCTGTTTCAATCTTCTTGCGGGTCTTGTCTGGCAAGATGGTAACCACTCTTCCGTCTGAAGACCAGCAGTTCCGTACTCCGAAATGCTTTCTAGCTGCCATAAAGATATCGTGGCGGGCTTTCGTTAAGAACTCTGATAATACAATCCCCGTGTCCTTTAATGCAGTTTTTCAGTCCCAAGTTAGGCGTCTGATTTCATAATCGCGGGATCGAACCAGAATAGGACGTGCCTTCTTTGTTGAGGTCCCCAGACGATGACAAGAATGCAAATCCCCCAAGGTAATGGTATATCCATTTTGTCGGTTAATACTGACTTTATCACATCACTAACCTTTTCGTCCTTAGTTTCAGCAATTCCATGGAATAAGAGAACCTTCCTGCGCAGAAACGTTTCGTGACGGTCATGCCCTAAGGTTAGAAGTTCAGTCTGAGCTGCCAGTTTATTTAGCACCTGCCACACTGCCGTCTTGAACGAAGCGAACTCTTGAGCTAGTGCTGGCAGGTCTGTGTGCACTGGTGCTGGCGTAGATGATGCTGTTGCCTTCTAAAGCCGCTCTTCGAAGGAACCCATGCGCTGGAACAGTCCTGCGATGTCGCTTTTGTTGGAAGCCAAAAGTGATGACAGGTCCATATTGTGTGTGATAAAAGACTTCAGAAGTGCACAAGTGATAATTTATGTTTGTAGCAAGTGTAGATACGGTGACGAATTTAAACTAAGTAGTGCATATAAATAGCAAAATAGCACTGTAAGTATTTTATTAAATAAAAAAATGCATTCAAATACAAAGAGATGTTTCGTCGGCGACGTCTACCCGCAAAAAAAAAGTCATCAATATCTACAAAAAAGTCCGCGGGACTATATGTCTAACTATTACAGTTATGTCCCAATAACTACTTTTTCATATTAAAATATGCAATAGTAACGCCGGTACAAACTATATAGGCCACATTATTCGTACCTATTAATCTTTGTCCAAATAAATGGTTTCGTATTCAAGGCTATATCAGTACCAGTAAATTACTTTTAGAATTATTCAAATTGGACATACGAGTACCATTCAAAAGTTATCATGAGTCATTACATCGTTATCAAAATTGAAATTAAAGAAACAGCGCTCTAAGTGACTGTAATGGTTTTATCTACAACAGAGAATATACACGGAAAATTTGGCTGATGTTTCCTGTCCAAATTTTCTTTAAAATGTACTCTTTTTAAGGTTCCGTACCCAACGGGTGAAAAACGGGACCCTATCAATATGCCTCCGATGTCTGTCTGTCTGTCAGCGGGTTGTATCTCATGAACCGTAATAGGTAGGCAGTTGAAATTTTCACAGATTATCTATTTCTGTTGCCGCTATAACAACAAATACTAAATACAAAAACAAAATATAAATAAAGGGGGGCTCCCCTACTAAAAACATGTTTTTCTAAGCGATCTTTGCTCGAGTTTTGATTTAGCTCTATCGTTAAAAGGGGAACACTTACAAGCGTGAAAATTGGTATATTTATAGTGCATAAGCTATATAGATAGGGTGACTTTTAATTAGTTCTTGATAGAAAAAGGTATGAATGTACTCATGATACTGAACAACTTTCCCCTAGGAACATAGGTCGAAATACGAAAATCAAGTTTTGACCTCCCATAGAAACTGCATCAGCTGATAGCGCATTTTGTATGGGAGGTCAAATTTGGTTTTTCGTATTCCGACCTATGTTCCTTGGGAAAAGTTGTTCAGTATCATGAGCACATGCATATCTTTTGCTATCAAGAACTAATTAAAAGTCACCCTATAGAATAACAACTAATAATAAAAACTGGTCAAGTGCGTGTCGTTCCGTGTGGTAGCGGCAAAGAGTACCAACCCATCTCTACCTGTAGGTGTCGTAAGAGGCGACTAAGGGTTTACAAACCAGAAGATGGGCAGCAGCATCTTTCCGTGTATCGCACCATCTTACATACTGCGGTCACCAACAACCGCGGTCCATGGAGCCAGCAGTAACGCTAACAAGCATGGTGACTAAGGTTCTAGCATTCTTCTTCTTCGAATTTAATGCACTTCTGCGTGACTAAGACGGTGTGACTGTCCAAAACTAGGACGGTATTTTTACCTTAGTGGTACGGAGCCCTCGGTGTGAGTCCGACTTGCGCTTGATCGGTTTTCTTAATAGCCCCGACGCAACAAGTACCTATATCTACAGGTGCGAAGCCGGGGCGGACCGCTAGTGGTAAATAACAACCCGCCCACGACGTTTTAAATTTACTCAGCATTCATAACCTCAAAATTTACTAGTCGGTGAGTTGTAGGCAAGGTTTTACTAGTGGGTTAAAACCTCCTTGGTTGTAGGAATGCGCGCAACGAAAGATGAGCCCTGTCAGTTGAAAGTACAATAGAGGGGATTTCGCGCTGGTACAGCCTAGCGTCCCTCCCCGCTTGCCGCCAAAATGGCCTGCGAACTGTCTACTGCGCAAAAACTAGAAATTTCCGCAGGTTGAAATTTTTCACGTAGGCTAGGTATGGTAAGACCTTTTCTAGCAGCCACCACTTGGCTAGCTGCCTAGCCCCGGGCTAGAAAAGGTCTTACCATACCTAGCCTACGTGAAAAATTTCAACCTGCGGAAATTTCTAGTTTTTGCGCAGTAGACAGTTCGCAGGCCATTTTGGCGGCAAGCGGGGAGGGACGCTAGGCTGTACCAGCGCGAAATCCCCTCTATTGTACTTTCAACTGACAGGGCTCATCTTTCGTTGCGCGCATTCCTACAACCAAGGAGGTTTTAACCCACTAGTAAAACCTTGCCTACAACTCACCGACTAGTAAATTTTGAGGTTATGAATGCTGAGTAAATTTAAAACGTCGTGGGCGGGTTGTTATTTACCACTAGCGGTCCGCCCCGGCTTCGCACCTGTAGATATAGGTACTTGTTGCGTCGGGGCTATTAAGAAAACCGATCAAGCGCAAGTCGGACTCACACCGAGGGCTCCGTACCACTAAGGTAAAAATACCGTCCTAGTTTTGGACAGTCACACCGTCTTAGTCACGCAGAAGTGCATTAAATTCGAAGAAGAAGAATGCTAGAACCTTAGTCACCATGCTTGTTAGCGTTACTGCTGGCTCCATGGACCGCGGTTGTTGGTGACCGCAGTATGTAAGATGGTGCGATACACGGAAAGATGCTGCTGCCCATCTTCTGGTTTGTAAACCCTTAGTCGCCTCTTACGACACCTACAGGTAGAGATGGGTTGGTACTCTTTGCCGCTACCACACGGAACGACACGCACTTGACCAGTTTTTATTATTAGTTGTTATTCTATAGGGTGACTTTTAATTAGTTCTTGATAGCAAAAGATATGCATGTGCTCATGATACTGAACAACTTTTCCCAAGGAACATAGGTCGGAATACGAAAAACCAAATTTGACCTCCCATACAAAATGCGCTATCAGCTGATGCAGTTTCTATGGGAGGTCAAAACTTGATTTTCGTATTTCGACCTATGTTCCTAGGGGAAAGTTGTTCAGTATCATGAGTACATTCATACCTTTTTCTATCAAGAACTAATTAAAAGTCACCCTATCTATATAGCTTATGCACTATAAATATACCAATTTTCACGCTTGTAAGTGTTCCCCTTTTAACGATAGAGCTAAATCAAAACTCGAGCAAAGATCGCTTAGAAAAACATGTTTTTAGTAGGGGAGCCCCCCTTTATTTATATTTTGTTTTTGTATTTAGTATTTGTTGTTATAGCGGCAACAGAAATAGATAATCTGTGAAAATTTCAACTGCCTACCTATTACGGTTCATGAGATACAACCCGCTGACAGACAGACAGACATCGGAGGCATATTGATAGGGTCCCGTTTTTCACCCGTTGGGTACGGAACCTTAAAAAGAGTACATTTTAAAGAAAATTTGGACAGGAAACATCAGCCAAATTTTCCGTGTATATTCTCTGTTGTAGATAAAACCATTACAGTCACTTAGAGCGCTGTTTCTTTAATTTCAATTTTGATAACGATGTAATGACTCATGATAACTTTTGAATGGTACTCGTATGTCCAATTTGAATAATTCTAAAAGTAATTTACTGGTACTGATATAGCCTTGAATACGAAACCATTTATTTGGACAAAGATTAATAGGTACGAATAATGTGGCCTATATAGTTTGTACCGGCGTTACTATTGCATATTTTAATATGAAAAAGTAGTTATTGGGACATAACTGTAATAGTTAGACATATAGTCCCGCGGACTTTTTTGTAGATATTGATGACTTTTTTTTTGCGGGTAGACGTCGCCGACGAAACATCTCTTTGTATTTGAATGCATTTTTTTATTTAATAAAATACTTACAGTGCTATTTTGCTATTTATATGCACTACTTAGTTTAAATTCGTCACCGTATCTACACTTGCTACAAACATAAATTATCACTTGTGCACTTCTGAAGTCTTTTATCACACACAATATGGACCTGTCATCACTTTTGGCTTCCAACAAAAGCGACATCGCAGGACTGTTCCAGCGCATGGGTTCCTTCGAAGAGCGGCTTTAGAAGGCAACAGCATCATCTACGCCAGCACCAGTGCACACAGACCTGCCAGCACTAGCTCAAGAGTTCGCTTCGTTCAAGACGGCAGTGTGGCAGGTGCTAAATAAACTGGCAGCTCAGACTGAACTTCTAACCTTAGGGCATGACCGTCACGAAACGTTTCTGCGCAGGAAGGTTCTCTTATTCCATGGAATTGCTGAAACTAAGGACGAAAAGGTTAGTGATGTGATAAAGTCAGTATTAACCGACAAAATGGATATACCATTACCTTGGGGGATTTGCATTCTTGTCATCGTCTGGGGACCTCAACAAAGAAGGCACGTCCTATTCTGGTTCGATCCCGCGATTATGAAATCAGACGCCTAACTTGGGACTGAAAAACTGCATTAAAGGACACGGGGATTGTATTATCAGAGTTCTTAACGAAAGCCCGCCACGATATCTTTATGGCAGCTAGAAAGCATTTCGGAGTACGGAACTGCTGGTCTTCAGACGGAAGAGTGGTTACCATCTTGCCAGACAAGACCCGCAAGAAGATTGAAACAGCTTCCAAACTGGAGTCTCTAACTTTGCTGTTTATAGCCTCCGAGCAAGAGCCCCTCAGCCCACCACCAGCATCGCCAGTCACTATAACAGCACCGATAAAGGCAAAAAAGCCTGCTGCTGGAGCCAAGAAGGCTAAGAAATAGCACCTTTGACGGGCATTCTTCACACTCGTGAACGTGATAAACCTACGTTATGTCCGAAAATCTCTCTCATTTAGCCGTATTGTACCTATTTAATCTATTATTTTTCACTGTCGGGTAGTTTCGATCATAATTTATACGATTTTATCTATCACCTTTTCTTATTTGTAGGCTTATTAATGTGTCCGTCTTCCCAGCAAGCCCGTGCGAGATATGGCCAAGTGGCATACATCAAAATTGAGTGGAAATTGGTTCATTCTATCAATAAAGTGTCAGATTCAGTGCATCAAAACTGACGACACTACGAGCCGAAAACTTTGGGTGGCTGTAGAGACGTCTCGTCAGCCAGCCCATTCTATACAGGAAAAACTACGAAGATTACATAAAAGCAAAATAGTTCTACATTTACTGCATATCTAGTGCAATTGATTAAAAAAAAGCCGAATCGAAAATGTCCATATGGTAGGAGCACTTCAACAATAATTATGGGTGGCTGGAGAGACGTTTTCCCAGCCAGCCCAGGTGATATCTCGTGAGCCAAAATACATATTATCTCACATGTTGTCCACAAATAAATAAAAACTTCTTGTTAACCAATCAACCTTTTACTAAGTACACCGTCTCCCGAACTATTCTCAAATTACAAATAATCTACACGTGCGTCTACAGTACCTCTTAACTATAAGGACACAAGATTGATTTTTGATACTATAACAGCAACATGTAGAATTGCACAGAACGGCAACGTCACACTTCACAGCATGCATTCAAAATTTTCGGCGGGAAAATGATTTTTGTTTCTACCACCGAAACCGTAAGACCTTAGGACTCACTTTTCTTGGTGCTTATTGCATCAAATATGCACTCTCTATTGGTATATTGCTCAGCATTCTACGTGCAGTACTTTTTGAGGTACAGCATGGGCTTTCTGGCGAGACGTCTCTTCAGCAAGCCCATGAAAAAATACAAATATCTCAAAAGTTAGTGGAGCTAGGATTTTGAAATATTTGGTTCCTACTGTTCCGAGTAGGTAGTAAATATTAAGCTTTGTTTTATCTTCCTACCTACTATATTCTATTATTGGCCCGTCTCTGTTCCTACTTTATATAAATGATTTGTGCAACCAAAGCTTGGACAGTACTGACATCATGATGTTCGCTGATGATACCGTTCTACTGTTTCGAGGCGACAGCTGGCAGTATTGGATGCTCGGTGGCATGAGTGCAGTTAAACGTCAACTACGAAAATGTACAAAATGCCTAAGGTTCAAGGCGTCTACAAAAAACCAACTCATGGCGGACCTCCCAAGACCTCGTGTAACACCTTCACGCCCGTTTACTCACGCTGGAGTGGATTTGGCTGGACCTGTGGACGTGAAGTCTAACAAGGGAAGAGGCATAGCAACATCTAAGGGCTACGTCACTATATTTATCTGCCTGTCCACCAAGGCCATCCACATAGAGCTGGTCTCTGATTTAAGCTCAATCACATTTCTGGCAGCATTCAAACGACTATGTGCGCGTCGTGGAACTCCACGGCACATGTACAGTGACTGTGGGACTAACTTTGTCGGCGCCGCTTGCAGTCTGGAAAAAGAACATAAACTGGCACTACAGATCTATCTATCTATCTAACAACACCTGGAGTTATGGATGAACTGGCAAACAGTGGTGTCCAATGGCATTTTAATGCTGCTTCTTGGCCTACAGCTGGAGGATTGTGGGAAGCAGCTGTAAAGCAGATGAAACACCATCTAAGAAGAGTGCTAGGCGAACAAAAGCTGACATTCGAAGAGTTCAGTACACTACTTACCCAAATCGAAGCATGCCTGAACTCGAGGCCACTGGTCGCATTAACGGACAGCATTGAAGACCTGGAATGCCTCACACCTGGTCACTTCTTAACCGGAGACCAATCGTTAGCGCCACCACTCAACCAAGAAGTTGAAGACATCAGCCTTGGCACGCGTTGGAAGCTTACTGAAAACATGCATAAGGACTTCTGGAGAAAATGGTCCACAGAGTACCTTCAGACTCTACAAACACGCAGTAAATGGAACTACCCTGAAAGAGACCTTAAAGTTAACGACTTGGTGATTATAAAGGAGGACAACATTCCGCCTGCTCGTTGGCTGCTGGGGAGGGTCATACTGACTCATCCTGGTGACGATGGCCGCGTCCGGGTAGTAACTCTGAAAACAAAAAACAACAATGGAGTTAAACGTCCTGTGAACAAGCTGGTGTACTTACCTGTCGAACCTCAGGAACAGCCTCAGTCTGGAACACCAGAAAAAATGGAACAGAACACTGAAACGAAAACAAACCACAGAGAACAACGAAACAAAAATATAAAGAAAAAAGGATTCAAACCACTTACCTTATTCACACTGCTACTGACAATGTGTGTAACAATCACATGTAAACAAACTCCGCATGCTGTGGAAGTGACAACCCTACACGAAAATCAGCCCGTGTACTTTGATAAAGTCGCCGACATGCATGTTATTCAGGACGAGTGGAAGATGGTTGTATACTACAATTTATCCACTTATTGGCATAGCTTTGCGAACGTGAAGTACTACATTGATCTACTAGACGATCTTAGCAAAGACGAAATTGCTTTCAAGGTCATCACATCTCAACTACGTCACGAAGTGTCGGAGTTACAACATTACAATGACATGTTGACAAATGAACACGGCAGAAGAAACAAGCGAGGTCTGATCAATGGAATTGGATATGTAGCTAATCAACTATTTGGCATCCTTGACGAACAGTTTGCTATTAAATACGAAAAGGATATCCAAACAATAAAGCAGAACGAAAATCATCTAATCAATTTATACAAACAACAAACCTCAATAATTGAAGGAGAATACAACATATTGAAACGAAATGAGGAAAACATGATCAAACAATTCGCCAGTATAAGTCAACAAATGTCTCATCTCAACAACATGATACAAGATGAACACAACAAGTCCATGTACATAACCGCAGCAACCCTAACGGCAAGTTTGGTTATTGAAAACCTGCGTCGCCTGCAACAACAACTTTTGGATCTCGTAACTGATGTACGCAGCGGTCGCATGGACACGCACTTATTAAAACCTGAAGAGTTTGAGATCCAACTCAACGTCATAGCGGCTCAAATTCCAAGCGACATAACTCTCCCATGTGTTGGCAGTCAACAAGAATGCGTACGTGAAATATACAAGCTTTCAAGAGTACACGTCAGATTGACCAACTATCTTATATTTGAAATTAAGCTTCCTCTGTTGAACATTGAACCTTTTGAACTTGATAAGGTCATACCTATCCCAAAAATAAGTCATCAGACCTTGACAGCAAGATACATCAAGCCTACAGCCAAATATGCAGCCTTGAACCTAAGAAAGGACATGATTATCCCCATGGAGGAATACGATGTAAACACCGGCTGTATAACATTCCAAGAGAACAATTTACTATGCAGACTTAATTTGCCTATACATACAACTACAAAGGAGCTATCTACACTCTGTGAATCGCAAATTATAAACAATCATAACTTATCGGGCTGCGACACTACCGTGAAAGCTTGCACCGACGAGTGGATCATGTTACATAGTCGCACAGCTTGGCTGTTTACATGTTGTAGCGAGTGTACCGTACGTATATTTTGCAAGGACGCTATTGTGACGTCAGAAAACCTACGAGGCACAGGAATAATGCAAATATGGCCTGGCTGCATGCTAAAGGGAGACAACATAATCATACACTCGTCACAAACATACCGCACAGAAGTATCTATTAATGAGAACCTGACTTATCCCTACCTATCTGAATCGGGAGTAAACAACATGTTGAAGGGCATGAATTACACCTATATTCCTGAAGCCCATGAAAAACAGTTCAATGACCTGCATCGTCAAATACAAGCTGTAAAAGCATCTCAGAAAAATCTAAATACGCTCAGCAGCTTCCATGATGCACATCATTACACATCATATGCTCTCTTTGGAACGGTGGGAGTCATAGCTATTACCATCTGGATATGGTTTAGAGTGAAACGGTGTAAGAAAACCCACGTTTCTCAGGACATAGAGCTACAGAAAGTTGAACGCACTACGGTGGAGACGGAACGCACGGAGCCACGTACCGCGCCGAGGAGAACCGTCGACCGGCAGACATCCACACGGGTCAACCGACAAACATCGCCGTAAACTTAGTGTTATTTTAAGCATTTTTCGTTATATTTTAAGAAAATTTTCTTGTTCTTTTTAAAATTCGGCAGCATGTACGAGCAAGCTCACACATTCTTACTTACTTATGTATTGTATCTGCTGACTACAACATTTTCACTTTACATGACAGTGGCAATTAAACCTTCCTTGCAAACGCACGCGTCACTCTTTTACTTTAACTTACCCTTAACAACATCGTGTAGGGCCAGCCCCTACATTTATGGTCCTTCGAGCCTCAGTGCCTTGTGTTCTTGTGCGGTAGCGGATCGGTTCACCGGCCTCCCAGAAGCGGGTCTCACCGGTGGGATTGAGAAGTCGCACATGCCGTATGAGAGTGCAAGCGCACTGCACAAACAACCAGTGCAATTTGGATTACTCAAGTTTTGTGTGATCTTTCAACAATTACACTACATCTAACATCTACGCTCAGGTGAGCTAACATCTAACATTACAACGCATAACTGGATTATCTTCGTGATGGAGGCGCTCATTTTTGTATCTGGTGTCATGTTTAAAAACTTTTTGCATGTCATTAGCACGTGGTTCTTTGCCTTGCACAGAGGACAGTCGCGTATAGCGTATGTTCTATATTGTTTGCTGAACTTTGTATCATAGTTGGCGTTGTTATTATGTTTGTGCTCGGTGTCCCTTGGCGATGACGCCGATGACGAAGTTGATGTTGTAGATGTTGTTTTGTTCGGCTTGCCTTTTTTGTTTAAAGGCTCAAGCGCAGTGAATTTACATTCGAGAAAACTTATCAATTCTTCGAATGAAGGCAAATCACGTTTGTTTTGTCGAGCGTCCATGTATGCTGTGTATGTTTCAGACTCCATTTTCTCAGTAATAATGTGCACCAAGATCGGATCCCATGTTGAAGTGTCCACCCCAAGATTGTGTATAGCGTGAACCGTTTCTAGGCTGACGTCATGCAGACGTTTTATTTCATGCGCTGAATGTTTCTGCATCGTAGGTTGATTCATGAAAGTTTGCATGAGTTTAGTAAATAGGAGTTGGACGTTGTTGTATCTGCGGTTAAGTATTTCCCAGCAGGAATCATAGTTTTCTGCAGAAATTGTTAGGTGTTGGACAATCCGCTCGGCTTCGCCTCTCAGCTTGCCCTTGAGGTGTTGCATCTTCTGAGTTTTGCTTAGAGTTGGGTTGTTATGAATGGCCTCACAGTACAGATCCGAGAAGACTGGCCAGTTGGCATAGTTACCAGTAAATGTAGGTATTTCGACGTGTGGGGTCGCTTCCTGTCGATGTTTAACAGAGTTCAACTTGCGGTGTAAATCGGTCTTGTAACTTTCAAACAACTTTTCGTGAAGAGAAAATTCCTTATCATAAATTTCGTCTGTACCTTCCAGTAGGTTGTCTATCTGCCAGTGTAGCTCGTCAATTGCTCTCCAGCGTGATTGAAGCGATTGAAGCTTATCTTCAATCTCCCAGCTTTCTGTAAGTTCATTGGCGACAATGTTTTTAATTACCCGATTTAGGGCTCGGAAGTTTGTTTTTTGTTGGCTTTTTAATTCATCCGATTTAGAAGGAGATCCCGTACTACCGGAACCGCTGCCGCCAGAGCCGCCGTCGGCGTTGGGCTTGGTGTAGGCTTTTGTTGATTGTATTTGCTGAAGACCGCTGTCATATAATTGTTTCAGAACGTTGAACTTGTCGGCAGTGAAGTAAGTATGCGATTGATCTTCCTCTTCTCGCAGCAGATCATCGTTGGACACAAACTCACTCCATAAGGTTTGTAAGGTCTCCACCCTCGTTTTTAGATATTCAGCTGTTTTTCGTGTTTGAGAATCCTTTTTGAAGTTTGAGATTATCCTCTCAATCGAAGCAGTTATCTCGCTTTGACGTGCGAAGAGCGCCTCCATCACGAAGATAATCCAGTTATGCGTTGTAATGTTAGATGTTAGCTCACCTGAGCGTAGATGTTAGATGTAGTGTAATTGTTGAAAGATCACACAAAACTTGAGTAATCCAAATTGCACTGGTTGTTTGTGCAGTGCGCTTGCACTCTCATACGGCATGTGCGACTTCTCAATCCCACCGGTGAGACCCGCTTCTGGGAGGCCGGTGAACCGATCCGCTACCGCACAAGAACACAAGGCACTGAGGCTCGAAGGACCATAAATGTAGGGGCTGGCCCTACACGATGTTGTTAAGGGTAAGTTAAAGTAAAAGAGTGACGCGTGCGTTTGCAAGGAAGGTTTAATTGCCACTGTCATGTAAAGTGAAAATGTTGTAGTCAGCAGATACAATACATAAGTAAGTAAGAATGTGTGAGCTTGCTCGTACAATCACGAACCAGATAAAATATAGATTGGATTATTTATTCTTTAATTTATTTATTTCTTACTATTTCTTAGCAAAATTACATCATATTATAATAATATATATATATATATATAATATTATAAACGCGAAAGTTTGTAAGTATGGATGGATGGATGGATGTTTGTTACTCTTTCACGCAAAAACTACTGAATGGATTTTAATGAAACTTGGCACACATATAGGTTAGGTCCTGGAATAACACATAGGCTACTTTTTACCGCGGGAAAATACTTCATTCTCACAGGAAAACGGATATCTACATATATAAAGAGAAAGTCGTGTTAGTTCTACTATTTATAACTCAAGAACGGCAGAACCGATTTGGTTGCAAATTAGTGGGGAGATAGCTTAGGACCAGGAGAAGGACATAGGATTGTAGGGGTAGGGGAAGGGGTAGGAGAACGGTATAACTCAAGAACAACTGAACCGATTTGGTTGAAAATTGGTGGGGAGGTAGCTTAGAACCAGGAGAAGGATATAGGATGATAGGGGTAGGGGCAGGGGAAGGAGAATGGCTGAGAAAGTCGTGTTAGTTACACTATTTATAACTCAAGAAAGGCTGAACCGATTTGGTTATGAGGAAGAGGAAGTGGAAGAGGAAATATAGAGCACAATTTTAGAGGATGCGGTTGAGGATGAGGATATTTCATGATATATTTATGGGGAAGAGGATGCGGATGAGGAAGAGGAAGCGGTTGAGGAAGAGGAACGTTGAGAAGAGTGGAAGTAATATATAGGGTCTTACAAAATAGTAGGTATAATATTTTATGTGGATAGTGAAATAAAGAAACTGAACAACTTTTCAAAGAAAATTATTGATAGTTTCACATAAATTTTCTCCAAACGCGCTACAATGCGTTACTGAGGCTTCCTCATAAGTTCCTCTTATTTCTAAGAGGAAGCGAAAGCGGAAGAGGAATTTTTAACTTGCTTTTATAGGGAACCGGTAGCGGTAGAGGAAGTCTGAAAAATGCGGAACTTCCGCGTAATGAGGATGCGGAAGCGGAACTCTCATCAACACTACTTAGAACCAGGAGAAGGACATAGGATGGTAGGGGTAGGAAAACGGCTTAACCGATTTGGTTAAAAATTGGTGGGGAGCATTGGCGTAGCCAGAAAAATTTTGTAGGGAAAGCGATGACTGACAATTTAATACTTATTTATTTTGTCTTTTATCTTAGGTTTAAAGAATCTTTATTCTCATTAAAGACAATATGCCACTTACATGAGAAAAAATAACAAAAGCAAGTAGACACATCGTTCGCTTAAGGGGGTTGCTGAGTGGCAGCACCTTACTTTTAGAAATAAATTTATTGCGTCGCAAATACAAAACTTTTCATTAGTATTGTTCGTTTGGCGACAATATGGGGTAGCTATACATGTTATAACCCATAACATCATAGCTTAGCTTATCATTTATAGCTTTGTATTGGTAAAGTGCTAAAAGTGGCCGTTTTTGGCACTTTTGGAATACAAAGCTATTCACGATAAGCTAAGGTGTGAGGTGATGGATAATAAAATATAGAACTACCCCAAATTGCCGCCAAACAAACAATCATTATTAAATGTTTTGTATTTATGACGCAATAAATTTATTTACACAAAGTTGCAGCACCTCTGCTCAGCAACCACCTTAAACACAAGAATGTAGGTTAGTACAAAAATTTCACACAATAAGAAACAAAATAAAGAACATACTAAAACAGAATTCACTAGTAATGTATAGATTAATCAGTGTAATTTATAAACAACCTTTTTCTAAGATATGATCTGCTAATTTGTATTTAAATTCATTAAGCGACTCCAATTTTTTTATAGATGACGGTGATTTGTTAGAGTTGTGCGCCTTCGTACGTAAGAGACTGTTTGCCGTAGTTAGTTCGTATTTTAGGTAGGATTATGTAGCTTGCTCGTTTTGTGCTCCGTTTAGTAACATGTTTTTTCTGGGCAAGTGAAAGAGAAGTATGAATGGATTTAGTTAGGAGTTTTTGAATGAAGATGCATGTGTTGTAGTAATATAAATTTCGGATATTCATTAGTTTTGTTTCCATTATGGGTATTGTTTGTATGTTTGTATGGTGTATCGGTTCGCTGATTATGAAAACTACAACAATTTTGAAATCCAACGTGGTGGACGTGAAATACCATCATCCCCTGGGGATAAGGTTGAAGTGCGATAGGGTTGAAATGTCTAAAAATCAATATGGGTGTCGTTTGTATGGTTTATCGGGTCGCTGATTAAGAAAACTATAATTATTTTGAAATCCAACGTGGTGGACGTGAAATACCATCATCCCCTGGGGATAAGGTTGAAATGTCTAAAAATCAATATGGGTGTCGGTTGTATGTTTATATAAGGATAGGGATAGCGGTTAAGATGGCGTTACCTATCCCTAACGCCATCTTCAGGGATAGGAATAGGGATTGGGGCAGGGTTATGGGCAGGGATAGGAGTAGGGGCTGAGGTAGGGGAAGGGTTAGGGGGAGAGGGGGGAAGAGGGATGGGGAGGGAAGACGTAGGGAGAGTGCGAGAGGGAGGGGGAAGGGGGAGGGAGGTAGACTGGGGTGAGGGAGGGGGGGAAGGGAGGTGGGGAGTGAGAGGGAGGGTGAAAGGGGAAGAGAAAGGGGCGAGGAAGGGGAAGAGGGAGGGGGAGGGGCAGGGGGATGTGGAGGGGGGGATGGAAAAGGATAGATAGGGAGGAATAGGGACTTTTATAAAAACCTCCTCCTCACTACCCATTCACTCCCTTTATCGCCTTCTTTTCTAAGTTCGCCTGTAACAACTGACAATGAAAAGCCCGCACTACCTACCAGTTGAATAAAATCGAAAGATAATTAAATTTGTAGTAAGATAGCATTCATCTTGGATAAGTACATATGCATCTTTTACGTAGGGATCAAGAAGGAAAAGTTCTGTTTTTTTATAAAATCCACGCGGACGAAGTCGCAGGTAACAGCTAGTAACTTATAATCTAATGTCCCGCAAAACTGCTCAGCAGGTTGTCTTAAAGAAGCAAGAAATACAATTTTTTTATATTAAACTGCTTGTCTGTTAATAATTATTTAATTACCTATAAATAAAGAATTGGTCAAAGGATACGAAAGGGGGCACTGAGGAGTTGAGACTTAGAATTTTTTTCTAAATTTTTTTGATTTTTCTAAAAATGACTATTAATGATTGTTTTGGATTAAATGAACAAAAATAAAATAATCAATTCTATTTTTCTCTAAAATTAATAGGTTCCGAGATATTTTACCTAAAAGAATTGAATTTACTATGAAGCTATATTCTGTCAAAAATCAATATTATTACAAATTCTTCAACTTTATGAACCTAAATGGTTTATAAAACTTACTTATGACTTTAAATTAGGTCGACGGAGACCCGCTGCGCGGGTCTCCTATTTCTGGCTGCAAGGGGTCACAAGGGAACCTAACAAAACCTACCGTGTAGGTATGTGTCGTTCTGACTGGAACTTGTTTTTTCTTGTTTTTTCCGCCCCCCCCCGTCCCCCTGCTTCGTCGTCCCGCCTTTCAGTTGGCCTAATACTAAAATTGGGTTGGGCCAATTCGGTTCTGTAACCACTTTTGAACCTAACCGATCCTTTTCGGAAGTAACCAATTCGTTTCTATAATCAGTTTTGTACCTAATCCTAGTTAATAAAATTACCTGAAATTATGTTATGTTCCCTGTACTGGCAACACTGGTATGACACTGCATCTGGCAACACTAAAATAATCTCTGCATCATAAGTAAATTACTCGTATATCATCAGACAATCCACTAAAAGTCCTTTTTTTGATGGTCCCTAACGTACAATTTATCTTACTTTTACAGTCAATTATCTCAATAACTAACAGCCGTAGAGAAAAAAATATAAGAATAAAAATTGAATATTTTTATTCAGTCTATCCGAAACAATCATTAAAAATAATAAAAATCAAAATATTTTTTTTTGTGTGAAAAAAGTCCCAACTCCATAGCGCCCCCTTTGCTACACCCCAACCAAAGAATTAATTAAGAATAATAATAATAATAGGTACCTAAATAAAATACAGCTCTCCACAGCTGGGATCTAACCAGCCTCTTATCACTTCAGACTAGCGAAGGTACCTAAAACCATTTATATACGTATTCTACAGTCAAGCGTTCACCATTAAGGCTTAAAGTCTCATAAAAACATTTTTAAAACACAACGAACCTGCATCTCACATTCGGGACAGCTTTTAGCAATCATTTTATTTCTGCCCATTGCGCTGCAAAGTAAACACTGCAATAATAACAAATTCTGCCAATTTTTCTTGCTTTAATACAATTTTTCTAGAATTGTATTTTGATTTAATGGCATCACATCTCATTACAAAACGTATTTCGCCAGTAATCAGTATCAAACAAAATTATGGTGACACCAATGATATATTACCACTGACCTCTATATATACAAGTGCGTACTTGTATATATAGAGGTCAGTATATAGGTGCTACTTAATTAAGTGCGTTCCTTCTAGTATGTTATACGGGCTTTAAAACTGAACACAACTATGGTAAAATATTGAAATATTTCTGTATGATTTTTCAAAATAATCGAGAAAACGTTTTTTAACTTAAACATTTAAAATATCACCCTTTATTATTGATTTACTCACACTTTTGCAGAATTTATTCATTCATTTATTACCCATGGCGCCAAAAAGCAAACTGAACATTTAGGAACTCCAACATAACAAATGTTTTGATTGCAGATTACGAGTAGCATATTCCTTGCAGATTGCAGACTGCAAATTATTAAAGGTACCTGTAATGCGTCGCTGCGTACTGGCGTGGTGATAGCCACGTCCAAACTCTAAAAAGTTGTGCACTAAATTGTTCATCTATTGCGTTTTTAAACTGTTTTTAAACTCACAAAGCACCCGAAAGTTGTGCACTAGATTGTACATCCAAGTATTGCTTTTGTTTTACAAGTAACATGTTCCAGTAGATAAAACATCTTGTAAAACTATTCTGAACAAAACTAAATAATTTTGTTATTGTTTACTTCATGAAAGATACGTGACAGGTAACCAAAGATTTTAGAAACTACGCGCAGGGCGTTTAGAAACGAAGCGTTTTTCTTACGTCAATGCAGGCAACAGACCACTTTTTTGACAGCATAGACGTGAGACGAGATACTAAGGAGATCATACTCTTAAGAAGTAGTACATTTTAAAGTTTTTAAGGTTTCATCTCTTTAGTCGCACTCATCTGCGCACTACTAAGTAGGTACCTACTTCTAATAAAAAATTTGAACCGAATTAGAAAAGGAGGTTATCAATTTATTATTATAGCGCGTACAGCAGCAGCGAGAACATACTCCCCGCCTGTTAGCCAATCAGCATCACGCATGGTCGCGCCAACCAATCCCGAGGCTCGGTCACAGACAGTGAGAAGGGCTGGTCGGCGCGCAGTTCAAAAGCCTGCGTGCTTTTGATAGTTGTTGTTTTTTTGTTATTTGTCTGTCAGCAGCCATATCTCTAAATGAAAATTGCTTTATAATAATTTTGTCTGGTTTGGTGGCATTAATAACATCCCATACCCTAAACTGTGTTTGCCTTGCATCTCCAAGCCTTAGGAACCCTATCCGCCCTGCTAAATTGGCGCCCAACGTGGGGCGATACGTTGATTCAGCCTGTACAACCATGGCGCCAAAGCGGAAGACCGCGCAGGCACCATAAAACACTACCACAACAAAACACACATATACTACTGACGGAGGCGAAAGCCAACTCACCATCGAGACGATGTTGCGAGTTGGAGGAGGAGAGTATAGCGCGTGCAGCAGCAGCGAGAACGTACTCCCCGCCTGTTAGCCAATTAGGAACGCGCGCAGTTCAAAAGCCTGCGTGCTTTTGATAGTTGTTGTTCTTTTGTTATTTGTCTGTCAGCAGCCATATCTCTAAATGAAAATTGCTTTATAATAATTTTGTCTGGTTTGGTGGCAATAATAACATCCCACACCCTAAACTGTGTTTGCCTTGCATCTCCAAGCCTTAGGAACCCTATCCGCCCTGTTAAATTATTAAGTTATTATAATAAAGACTCCTTGCTAGTTGCTATGACAAGTAAAGTCTTAAGTCTTTGATTGTCAACTTTTGACAATGCAAATGTCGCAGGTTATTGATAAAATCAGTTTTTTTGGTCAGTTACTTAGATTTTTATGTTTGTATCACCTAATGGACCTTTTAACGGATATGTTGAGTAAAGTTCACGTCTTGTGACCACATCTTGTGAGCCGAGTGAGCAAAGAGATCGTGTCGCAGCAGCGGCGGGCGAGTGCCAGAAGCGAAATAAGGGCGTCCGCACCTTGAAGCGTTCGTACACGCCTTCAAACGCGCGGGACAGATGCGACGTTCGCCATACGGTCCACGATGCGCGCCGCCAACAAATTCTCATTCCTGCCATACGCGACGTACGTACGTCGCGTTTGAACGCTTCTCTCGGCGGCGTCAGTAGAAACTCGTCTTTGCGGTACCCATTGTACAGTCAAGAGCGGGTCAAAGTAAATAATTAGATAAAAATTTAAAAGTGTTCCGTATGTTTCTGTATGTTTTTGCATGTTTCTGTATGTTTCCGCGTTTTACTGCATGTTTCCGCATTTTTCCACATGGTTCCGCATGTTGTTGCATGTTTTACATGTTTCCGTATGATCCGTGTCACGATGCGGGGTTCATAGAAACACGAACGCCCGCAATAACGCTTCACGGTGCGGATGCCCTAAACCTTATTGTCAGTGTTTTTTGATAAAAAAATCTAAGTCTTTTAACAAAAACCTGATTTCATAATAAACCTACGACGTAAACAAACAATAGTACGAAACAACCAATTTCCTGAAGATAAGATCGACTGTCGTGAGCGTACGTGTACCTATTGTGCGGCGATATGTGATCCAAATGTAAATCGAGTAGTGCTTCTGTGTAACGATAGTCATAAAACTAATGTGTAAAAAAGTGCGTCAGTGAAACAGTGCTAAACTGTTGTGAACTGCAGTTCCAAAGCTGCAGACCTGTTTCCAGCAATAGTGGGACACATACGGGACTCCTTAAGGCCGATGTATTTAAATAAACGGTTGCCCATTTAAAAGCGAAGGTACCGGAAGAATTTTCTTATTTCACAATGCACAAAGACCGTTTTAGGTTGATTCAATGGTTATCTAATCTAATCCCGCGCTGGGTTCTAAACTCAGGTCCTAAATGCTTTGCTGCTGCTGTGCTGATAAGATTAGTCAGTGTAAGATGAAAACACTGGATCAATGTGAATCAGACTTCATGAAAATTTAGAAAACATCGCCTTTGTAGTTTGAACATTCATTCACTCATTCATATCCTTGCTCGCTCTGGCTTATGGCCTCACGCAGTTAAGCGTCTTTGTCAGATGATCTCAGTGACCTTCTCGCTTTACGTATGTGTGTGTGCCGTATGAGTACCTACACGCTTCCAGCTGTTCTAGCATGGTTTCTACAGGATGTTAAAATCTCATGCATATTTAATAATAAAATTTTGTTAGGAAAGTTAATTTCGAAAAATCATATGGAAAGTTTTCTAATTTTTAATATATTTGAGGTCAATGAACCTCCACAAAGCCATGGTTTTCTTAAACGTACTTGATTAGGTAGCACCCTATATTACAATTTGGGTGACACGCCAAGATCGGCGACGAGGAAAGCCTGTGCACCACGATGACTGATAAGTTGATAGGGGAAATTATTGAAGTCACGATGAAAGCCGCTTCTCACCATCCAAAAACTTTAGTAAATGAATACATACATACATAAATTGTAATATCATTGACATACATACATAACATCAGCATGACTATGCTAATTGACCGTCCATTTATCTGGTCATTGTAGTGCCGTGTATTCTCCAACTTCGACTCTGGCAAAATTGTCTATGTTGACAGAAGCCATATTACAAATATTTGATTTGATTTGATCAGCATCACAATAAAAATAATTTTAGACTTTAATTCATTACTTATTTACGGAAAATGTCCGAAACGGAATACAGTGAAAGTGAAGAATCCGATTACGAAGGTGAAATAAAATCCAAAAGAAAGGGCGGTAAGAAACTGGAAGTGATAAGCGAAGGCGAATTTATGTGCACTCGATGTAAACAGAAGTTTACTAGTTCAAGAAGCACAGCTTACAATCACACGAGACGTTGCAACGGGAAGAAAGAACAGCCTCAGAATCCTTTAAATAAATGCATGTGGTGCGGCCTGGAGTTCAGGAATATACTCCAAGATAATTAGATTTTGGCCTAGACAAAAATCGGAACCAAGATTTTCTTTTTGTGGTTTATGAAGTCTTGGAAGTAATTACATAATTACTTAGAATTAAGCATATCACCAAATGGGACAAGGCGGCAGATTAAAAAAACCCTATTATATAAATAGTTACTGTGGCAAAAATGCCAACTAAACGAAATGTTTTCTGGGCTCGTTCAATGATAAACTTTTTGTATTTTGCAAACTAATTAAGCACCTAAGTTCTTAGGTTAATCCTTAAATTAAAAAAATCCCACTAAAAGTTTTATTTCTTTTTGTCTGCTCGGGCAAAATACATAACTATCTCGTGACTTTTTGTACTTCAAAATTTTGTTGTACTTGATCAAACAGTCATAAAAGTGAACACAATATGTTAAAGCTTTACAGTGGTATAATTATTGAGGGATTTCTCTTTGGCCAAAATAGGTAACTGAATGAAAAGTGTTTAATTATACTCTAAAACTGTACTTACGTTGATTACTTTAAAAATTAAACACTTCAGGCAATAGCGTATCTTTTTATATAAAAATTACATTATGTAGCGCTTTATATCGACCCTAAAGAAGTTGAAATAAAGTTCATAATTGACATTAACATAGTACACGGCTCGTGATTGCACGGTACGGCAACGTCGCATTGCTTCGCTGTTTTATTCGGTACGCGCTTCGGAATTTAAAGTTAAACATGAAAGATGAAAATTTACATCGGTTGTAGTAAGCTGAAAATACTTTTGATTTTCTGATCTAAATATATAAAACAGCATGCCCTGACCGACTGACTGACTGATTCATCAACGCCGAGCCGTAACCGATAAAGCTACAGATGTGAAATTTTGTAAGCAGTTTTTTAGTACGTCAAGACTACACATTAAGAAAGGATTTTCTGAAATTCGCCCCTGAGGGGTTGAAAAATGGGGTGGAAGTTTGTATGAATATTCTACAGGTTTGACATGAGACTCAAAATAATTGTGGATTTGATCTAATGAAAGGGAAAAACCGGCCAAGTGCGAGTCGGACTCGCGCACCGAGGGTTCCGTACCACCGCATGATATAAATTGTATTAGTTGAAATGTCAGTAAATTACGAGTACTGTGGTCGATATTTGAAGTGAAAACTTCTTCAGCGGCGCTTGGCACTTTTTCAGATGGGAAAAAAATTATTAACTCGCATCAGAAGTCGCGTCAGATCTCGGATGAAGTATCGAAATGGATTTGAAAATAAGCATACCAAGTTAGAGCAGGCTCAATATATACAAAAGTTCTAAAGTGTGATAAAGATAAAAACATCTTTTTTACCTTTGTCGCGTCAGATCTCGGATGAAGTATAGAAATTGATTTGCAAATAATCATACCAAGTTAGAGCAGGCTCAATATATACAAAACTTCTAAAGTGTGATAAAGACCAAAACATCTTTTTTGTCTTTGTCATAGCAGGCCTGTCTGTGAAATAGGCAGCTTTTTCCAAGATCAAAGGAGTGTGACTCTTGTAAACTTGTTTACTATTATATATTCTGTGGTCATAGTCTCGCCTTTTTTTGTTGTGCACAACGTGATATGTGCACGACAGACTTGACGTACTAGTTTTGATCGTTATTTAATAGCGAATCCTAAATGTATGAGATCTAAATTTCGGATGACAGCAGTCAAACTAAAAATCGCTATAACTCGAAAACTACTGACCCTAGACTACTCGTGTGCTGAGACAAATGATAGGTCTCGATGAGATCTTCATTTCGGATGACAGCTGTCAAAGTAAAAATCGCTATAACTTGAAAACTACTGACCCTAGACTACTCATGTGCTAAGACAAATGATAGGTCTCGATGAGATCTACATTTCGGATGACAGCTGTCAAACTGAAAAACCCCATAACTTGGAAACTACTGAATCTAGAGTACTTGTGTGCTGAGTCAAATGATAGGTCTCGATGAGATCTTCATTTCGAATAACAATTGTCAAACTAAAAATCGCTATACCTCGAAAACTACTGACCCTAGACTACTCGTGTGCTGAGACAAATGACAAGTCTCGATGAGATCTTCATTTCGGATGACAGCTGTCAAACTAAAAATCGCTATAACTCGAAATATACTGACCCTAGACTACTCGGAGACAAATGATAGGTCTCGATGAGATCTTCATTTCGGATGACAGCTGTCAAAGTAAAAATCGCTATAACTTGAAAACTACTGAATCTAGAGTACTTGTGTGCTGAGTCAAATGATAGGTCTCGATGAGATCTACATTTTGGATGACAGCTGTCAAAGTAAAAATCGCTATTACTTTAAAACTACTGACCCTAGACTACTCATGTGCTGAGACAAATGAAAGGTCTCGATGAGATCTACATTACGGATGACAGCTGTCGAACTAAAAAAACCCCATAACTTGGAAACTACTGACTCTAGTGTACTCGTGTGTTGAGTCAAATGATAGGTCTTGATGAGATCTACATTTCGGATGACAGCTGTCAAAGTAAAAATCGCTATAACTTGAAAACTACTGACCCTAGACTACTCATGTACTGAGACAAATTTTAGGTCTCGATGAAGAAGTACACGAGCAATGACGCGATTGACCCTTACAAAAACATCATATTCAAAAATTCAAGTTTTCACTTCTGCCGGCACTCTCGGAGTGCAACTCGTCCTTTTTTGAGTCCGACTCGTACTTGATCAGTTTTTATATTTTATAGCTTATGCAGCATGAGATACAGCCCACTGACAGACAGTCAGACAGACATCGGAGGCATATTAGTATGATCCCGTTTTTCACCCTATGGGTACGGAACTATAAAGTCTGAAATAATTAAAGTTTACAACCTTTCTCACAACCATTTAACGCTAGCTAGCTTCCACTTCAAGTAAATTCTTATTAAAGAGGAGTCAAGATCGGGGGATCAAGAGCAATAGCTTAGCACGCTAGTCCGACTCGCACTTGCCCGGTTTTTTGTAACACTGTATCCCACAATGATATTTTCTCCTTTCAATAGACTGTTTGAAGTGTTGTTGTTTGTACAAGCAGGCAGCCAGACACTTGCAGCCCACTCTAGCTACTTGGACTGTTGAAATAAGAACACTAAAAAGTCTAATATTATGTCAGGCTTGACGTACTCTTGACATTACGTAGAAGAAAAAAGTCTCGAGGCGCACGGCACGCCATACCGGTTCCAAAGAACATATAATATTACGCCGGTTCTCGCTCGCTTGACGCGATCTATTGAATTAAAAATCAACTTTTTTATCTTTTTATAATTATGCTTAATTTTATAAATAAAGGAAAGAACACACGATGAAACCTGTAATTAAACAAAAGTTTTTCAGTTGGTATTTTTGCTTCAACATTAAATACGAAAATATTTAACTTTTGATTAATATGCTTAATTTTAGGTAATTTGCTCAAAAACTGTCCTGGAAAGTCTATCAAATTTAAAATAATTTGGTTGCCATTTTTGCCTGGACTTTTATGTAACTTGCATACAAATTTGCTAATAAAAAAATATGCGCAAATATTTTTTGCTTAGTTTTAATTGAAGTAGGTACCTTGGAACCCACATCAAAAGTTTACCCCATCAGATATTAGTTACAATTTTTGGCTTGACTTCACATGCATAAACAAACAAAAAAATATATTTTCTGGAGAATCTAAAAGTCAGCCAATTCATTAAAAATTATTTTTTACATAAGTGTTCCACCACCTATTATAATACATAGCAACTTTATAGTAAATTGACGGTTTCGATTTATGTCCAGCCAATTAAAAATTACAGCTTCAGGACTCGGCCTAATAGAGGAAATTTGGCTACGCATGCGTATCACATTCACGGAGACACAAGGTAATATAACTTTTTAAACTTATGTAGGTGACAGTGGCACTGGCATTAGAGTACATATATACATATATATATAGCCTTGTGTCTGGAAGTCTAGATTCTAGACTTCAGATTGCCTTCACACAAAGATAAAAAAATTGCATAACTTCACTTTATACACACACTCATTTTACAAATCAATACCTACTTACAGTACGGATTAAAACCTGCTCATGAGCTTTGTGTGCGGTTTTAGCGCGCTAATAGTCGGTTCAAAACTTGATCGTATTCACTCGTTTAAGCGACGTGACGTCATCAGTGACGTCACTTTAGCGCGCTATCATTGCATACGAAAATGAGGTAGTGCAGCGTGTGCGAAACGTCAAACTCATAAGACATTTGTCATCAATCTCGTTTTCGAGAGATTTTATTCAACTTTTTTTGGGGTTTTAGATTAAATTATCTTATCGAATAATCATTATCTCTCAATAATTTCTTAAAACGCAAAACAAAATCAAACTTTTAATTTTTCTCAGTGACATTGACATAAGCGCGCTCTAGTCTGGTTTAAAACTGTATTCGATGATATTCGACGAATGCACGCATATAGAAATAAACCGACTATATTCAGTGAATGTGATGTGTGCGTTGATTTCAAGAAACAATCCGTAGTGTTACATGAACTGGGATTTTATCAGCAAAATAACATTGAAGCTAGTAGAGTTTTTGGCTTGCTGTGCTTAGTGTAGGGAAAATATTGGTGCAAATGTTGAAAATAGCTTGAAAGTAATGTCTTTTAAAAATAATAGTAAACATGAACCTTCTTCTCTCATTAGCCATTGCTGTCCCAATGTGAACCTTAATATACTGTCTACAAAATCATTTTAAGTATTGGTATAGTGTTATGAAAATGTGTGAGAAAATACAAGTAGGTTCAGAGGAATTGATGCCTCCTCCTCTTACAACAATAGTACCTAGAAGGTGTAACTTTGTTATTTTTATTTAGCTTTAACCTCCACTGATACTAATTAATTACTTTTTTTTGACAACAATGTAAAATTAAACAGAAGTGAAATGATGAAATAAAATGCAGAAATAATCCAATGCAAGTGAACTATATCTCGCTCTTATCTCAGTTAGGTATTTCGTAAAGTAAACAATATTTCTATGTAAATATATATAATAATAGGAAAAATAATAATAATAAAGCCATTTATTTCTCTTATACTTTTAAAAATTTGATTAAATGTATCACATAGTATGTAGTAATTAACTTAAGAGACGCCCTTTCGTACATAGGCCTCCCCTAACCTTTCCCAAAATTTCCTCTCTTTAGCAAAAATATAATGTATATATTGCTTATATGGTGCCATAAGAATAGTACCAACACATCTCTTCCTGTGGGTGTCGTAAGAAGCGACTAAGGGATTATGAATCGGAGGATAAGCGGCAGCATCTTTCTGTGCATCATACCATCTTACATAATAGGTCTTTACCTATGAAATTGCTGAAATTTTCTTACAGATTAATGAGATCATAATTCCTATAATTCTAATGCAATTTTTTTTATTTGTCTTATATTTGAAAGTTGACTTCAAGGTTATCAATTTACGCATAAAATAAAGTTTTTATTTTTAGTTTGATATATAAAATTAAAGGTTCGAAAATTGTTCGTCTTTAATGTCGTCCGATTTCATCATTAGAATTGTTATATTTTTTTACAGATAATATTTTTCGAGAATAAAGTTTAAGCTTCTGTTAGCTTAATGTCTTCCCAATAATGGTTAAAAAAATAAAATAAATTGGATTTATAATTCCTAAGAAAAATGCAAAAATATTAGTACTGAAAATTGAGTTTACCTAAAATTCGCCATACAAAACGGCAATTTCATAGGTAAAGACCTATTATAATACTTCGGTCAGCAACAACAGCCATAAAGCTTACAAATGTGGTGACTATGGTACATTCCCTCCTTAGTACGGTCAAGAGCACATCAAGCTTGACACATTGGACTTTGTACCGTTCTTATCAAGTAGACGTAAGGGCTAGAGTCCCACTGCGAGTGTCAAGCTTGACCTGTTGTTGACTGTACCACACGTTTTTGCTGGAGATTTGGATGGGGCTCCCTGTCCTGTAGTGGACGTTATATAGATAGATAGATAGATAAATGCTTTATTGCGCACATAACAAAAATATAACTAATTTTACAGGAAATCTTAAACATAATGTGAGCAAAGGCGGCCTTATCGCTATAGGATGTTATTTAATTTATATTCGGGTGACCAACAGTATTACAGACAGAATAATAAGGTAAATAGGTATCAAAAAACCAATTACAGGTCTCCACAAATAGACGATTATGATAGACACAAATAGACGATTATGATAGACACAAATAGACGATTATGATGACCCTTACCCGTTTGAGAGAAAAAAGGTCGTGACAGACAGACAAACAGTTAGACAGACAACAAAGCGATCCCATGAGGGTTCCATTTAAGGTACATCCACTACAGGACAGGGAGCTCCCTCCAGCGTACCATCTATAATTGCGTGGTACAGTTAGGAGGGAAAGTACCATAGTCAATACGCTTGTTAGTGTTGAAGCTGACACCATGGACCGCAGTTGTTGTTGCCCGCAGTATGTAAGATAGTACGATACACCAAAGGACCCTGCTGCCCAACCTCCAGTTCATAATCCCATAGTCGTCTTTTACGACACACACGGGTATGTATGGGATGGAACTATTCTTTGCCGGCACCACACGCGACAGAATCCTAAAAATATTTTTTTTACAGTTATAGAACAGTTGCAGTGACCAATGAAAAGGCAGAGGTGTTCACATGCCACGTTTGCAGCAAATCCTACAAAACGGGCATGCAGCTTCGCTACCACATCCGAAGCCAGCACTTCAATCTGCGAGCTAGAGTTCCCTATGCAGAATTTAAAAAAGTCAACCAAATCTGGTTCGAAAAGGTCCAAAACACAAACAAAATTGTGGAAATTAAAAAAACAGGCGAAAACACATTAATAATGCGTACTTTGAATGAAAACACAGAGATTAAAGTAAGTGAAGTCAACCCAACCGTTGTAGATTTACGGCACATTTATCCGTGTGAGAAAGCCAACCGAATAATGTGTAATGATTGCAACCGGAGTTACTTGAAAGGATATTTTAAGAAGCACTACGAAGAGAGGCACCTGAACAAGAAGCGTCACATGTGCAACAACTGCAATAGAACCTTTAAACGGTCATACCTGTACTTGAAGCACAACTGTACGAAGTCGAGAAAGCTCAAAGGTGTGAAAAACAATGGGAAAGTTACTGACATTAGGATTACAAGTGTGGAGAGTCTATCAGTGCCTTTAGGATTGCAAGATTAAAGTAAGGCAAATTTTTTTCCTGTTTAGCAGCTGTTTTAGCTGTCAAACATATGAAAGACATTAGCAAGGGAAAAACAGGCCAAGTGCGAGTCGGACTTGCGCACCGAGAGTTCCGTACCACTAAGGTCAAAAAACCGTCTTAGGGACGCGCGAATCCAACTCGCACTTAACGAGTTTTTATTATTTGTTGTTATTCTATAGCTTATGTGTTATAAACATACCAATTTTAACGCTTGTAAGTGTTCCAGTTTAAACAATAGAGCTAAAACAAAACATCAAGGAAAAATCACCTTTAACACGTTTGTAGTAAGAAAGCTACACTTAATAATTTAATTTTTATTATCTGTTTCTATAGCAGCAACAAAAAAAAATAATCTGTCTGTGTTTCAACTGTCTATTACGGTCCAAGAGACATAGCCTGCTGACAGACAGACAGACAAATGGACATAGGAAGCATATTAATAGTGTCCCGTTTTTCACCCTTTGGGTACGGCACCTTAATTAATTAACTTTGTGTGTTGGTGTTAAGATAATGTCAAAACTGACTTCTTATAATGGCCTGACTTTAGTAGATAATCTAACTTAATTCACAGCACTACACATCGCACTAATATTTTTAAGGTTTGGATGTTTGGTAACTCTTTCACGCCCTAGAGGCTGAACAGGTTGCATCTACTGATTTTGTTACCACTTGTATTTGGCTGTGTAAAATTGTAACACAAGATTTTTATGGCTCACAAAAAGTTTGCATCACACACAAAATGATGATTGTTGATAAAATTGGAGCACTTTGGTATTCGTGGTAACTTATTAGAATGGATTAAAGACTACTTGAACGATAGAACATACCAAGTGAGAGTAGGGGGTGTTGTGTCTTCAAAGAGAAATGTGCTCAGTGGTGTTCCTCAAGGATCTGTTCTAGCTCCAACACTGTTCAGTATTTTTATCACAGACCTGATCGCCATTATTGAGTCTCAGTCCAGTTTCTTTGCTGACGATGGGAAATTCTTTGGGAACCCCATTACGAATTTCGTTAAATTGCAGTCAGATATAAACAGGCTACACACTTGGATGAAAGAATGGATTGTTTAACTGAATGTTGCAAAGTGTTCAGTCCTCCATCTTGGCAGCAAAAACCCCCAAGTTAAGTACACGATTAAAGATCAACCAATCACAGCTGTCAACTCACAAAAAGACCTGGGCGTTTTAGTAACGAAAGATCTCAAGTGGGGTGAACATGTCAGCATGATAGTGAAAAGGGCTAATTCATTTCTGTATGTTATAAGACGGTCCTTCCAACACATCACACAGGAAGTCTTTGTCAAATTATACAAAACGTATGTGAGACCGCTACTTGAATATGCTGTTCAGGTATGGAACCCTTACTTCTGCAAGGACATAGACTTATTAGAGAGTGTTCAGAGAAAAGCCACGAAGATAAAATTTTCTTTAAGGAAAAAAACATATGAGCAAAGACTGGAAATTCTCAACCTTCCCACTCTAAAGCATAGAAGGCTAAGAGGAGATCTGATCGAGACATATAAAATTCTCACTTCCGAGTATAATCTGCCGGTGTGAAGTTAGCAGAAAAAGTTAGACGAATTTGATAACCCGACCAAATTGAGGAGGTCAATTTTCAAAAATGAGAAAACTGCCTTAATTGGGCTCAAATCAAGTAGAAAATGAGTAAGTATGGTAAAACAAACCAAAATCTACCGCTATAACCTAAAAAAAAAGACATGAAATGCATTTAAACGACATTCTGTCAATATGAACACGAGAAAGTTCGAAGACCGATAGCTTGCGTTCTGGGTCACATCTGGAGGTCAAACTCATATCAAATGAAAGCCTACTTTATAAAATTTCTAATAGTAAGCAACACAATAGGTTTACAATTCAATTTTTTAAGAAATAAAATGTTATTTTGGGGACCACTTATCGTCAGAAACATCTGCATTTACACTGAACCATATCTTCTGTTCCTTAAGACCTTGCACGATTAAAATTACATCAAATGAAAGGTATTTTGATAGGCTTTCTAACAATATACATCTCAATTGGTTTGATACAGTTGGAGTGGTAGAAACTTTTTTTTTTAATGAACAACTTTCTTCAAAAACGTCTGAACTTCCATGACCCATATCTTCTGTTACTTAAGACCTTGCACAATAAAAGTTATACGAGATGAAACGTATTTTGATAGGCTTTCTAACAATATACACCACATTTGTTTTGTTACATTCAGAGTGCTAGAATTTTTTTTTTTAATAAACAACTATCTTCAAAAACGTCTGAACTTTCCATGACCCATATCTTGTTCCTTAAGACCTTGCACGATAAAAGTTATACGAGATGAAAGGTATTTTGATAGGCTTTCTAACAATATACATCTCATTTGTTTTGATACAGTCGGAGTGGTAGAAATTTTTGTTTTAATAAACAACTACCTTCAAAAACGTCTGAACTTTCCATGACCCATATCTTCTGTTGCTTAAGACCTTGCACGATAAAAGTTATACGAGATGAAAGGTATTTTGATAGGCTTTCTAACAATATACACCTCATTTGTTTTGATACAGTCAGAGTGCAAGAATTTTTTTTTTAATAAACAACTATCTTCAAAAACGTCTGAACTTTCCATGACCCATATCTTCTGTTTCTTAAGACCTTGCACGATAAAAGTTATACGAGATGAAAGGTATTTTGATAGGCTTTCTAACAATATACACCTCATTAGTTTTGATACAGTCAGAGTGCAAGAATTTTTTTTTTATTAAACAACTATCTTCAAAAACGTCTGAACTTTCCATGACCCATATCTTCTGTTCCTTAAGACCTTGCACGATAAAAGTTATACGAGATGAAAGGTATTTTGACAGGCTTTCTAACAATATACACCTCATTTGTTTTGATACAGTCAGAGTGCAAGAATTTTTTTTTTTAATAAACAACTATCTTCAAAAACGTCTGAACTTTCCATGACCCATATCTTGTTCCTTAAGACCTTGCACGATAAAAGTTATACGAGATGAAAGGTATTTTGATAGGCTTTCTAACAATATACACCTCATTTGTTTTGATACAGTAAGAGTGGTAGAAATTTTTGTTTTAATAAACAACTACCTTCAAAAACGTCTGAACTTTCCATGACCCATATCTTCTGTTGCTTAAGACCTTGCACGATAAAAGTTATACGAGATGAAAGGTATTTTGATAGGCTTTCTAACAATATACACCTCATTTGTTTTGATACAGTCAGAGTGGTAGAATTTTTTTTTTTAATGAACAACTATCTTCAAAAACGTCTGAACTTTCCATGACCCATATCTTCTGTTCCTTAAGACCTTGCACGATAAAAATTATACGAGATGAAAGGTATTTTGATAGGCTTTCTAACAATATACACCTCATTTGTTTTGATACAGTCAGAGTGCAAGAATTTTTTTTTTAATAAACAACTATCTTCAAAAACGTCTGAACTTTCCATGACCCATATCTTCTGTTTCTTAAGACCTTGCACGATAAAAGTTATACGAGATGAAAGGTATTTTGATAGGCTTTCTAACAATATACACCTCATTAGTTTTGATACAGTCAGAGTGCAAGAATTTTTTTTTTTAATAAACAACTATCTTCAAAAACGTCTGAACTTTCCATGACCCATATCTTCTGTTCCTTAAGACCTTGCACGATAAAAAATATACGAGATGAAAGGTATTTTGACAGGCTTTCTAACAATATACACCTCATTTGTTTTGATACAGTCAGAGTGCAAGAAATTTTTTTTTTTATAAACAACTATCTTCAAAAACGTCTGAACTTTCCATGACCCATATCTTCTGTTCCTTAAGACCTTGCACGATAAAACTTTATCGAGATGAAAGGTATTTTGATAGGCTTTCTAACAATATACACCTCATTTGTTTTGATACAGTCGGAGTGGTAGAATTACTTTTTTAATAAACAACTTTCTTTAAAAACGTCTGAACTTTCAATGACCCATATCTTCTGTTGCTTAAGACCTTGCACGATAAATGTTATACGAGATGAAAGGTATTTTGATAGGCTTTCTAACAATATACACCTCATTTGTTTTGATACAGTCGGAGTGGTAGAATTATTTTTTTAATAAACAACTTTCTTCAAAAACGTCTGAACTTTCCATGACCCATATCTTCTGTTCCTTAAGACCTTGCACGATAAAAGTTATACGAGATGAAAGGTATTTTGATAGGCTTTCTAACAATATACACCTCATTTGTTTTGATACAGTCGGAGTGGTAGAATTATTTTTTTAATAAACAACTTTCTTCAAAAACGTCTGAACTTTCCATGACCCATATCTTCTGTTCCTTAAGACCTTGCACGATAAAAGTTATACGAGATGAAAGGTATTTTGATAGGCTTTCTAACAATATACACCTCATTTGTTTTGATACAGTCGGAGTGGTAGAATTATTTTTTTAATAAACAACTTTCTTCAAAAACGTCTGAACTTTCCATGACCCATATCTTCTGTTCCTTAAGACCTTGCACGATAAAAGTTATACGAGATGAAAGGTATTTTGATAGGCTTTCTAACAATATACACCTCATTTGTTTTGATACAGTCGGAGTGGTAGAATTTTTTTTTTATTAACAACTTTCTTCAAAAACGTCTGAACTTTCCATGACCCATATCTTCTGTTCCTTAAGACCTTGCACGATAAAAGTTATACGAGATGAAAGGTATTTTGATAGGCTTTCTAACAATATACACCTCATTTGTTTTGATACAGTCGGAGTGGTAGAATTATTTTTTTAATAAACAACTTTCTTCAAAAACGTCTGAACTTTCCATGACCCATATCTTCTGTTCCTTAAGACCTTGCACGATAAAAGTTATACGAGATGAAAGGTATTTTGACAGGCTTTCTAACAATATACAGTTTATTTGTTTTGATACAGTCGGAGTGGTAGAATTATTTTTTTAATAAACAACTTTCTTCAAAAACGTCTGAACTTTCCATGACCCATATCTTCTGTTCCTTAAGACCTTGCACGATAAAACTTTTTCGAGATGAAAGGTATTTTGATAGGCTTTCTAACAATATACAGACCGTTTGGTTTCATTTGGTAAGGCTTGTTGAAAAACGTGAAATTGTTGGACCCATTATCAATATCCTAGTGTGAATTTTGCACGACCCAAATCCTAGTTTTTAGACTACGTTTTGCCTTGATTGTGATATTAAACGAAAGGTTATTTAATAGGCTTTCTTACAACATACAGATCATTTGGTTTCATTCGGTAGGGCTAGTTCAAAAACGTGATTTTCCTTGGACCTATTATCAATATCCTAGTGTTAATTTTGCACGACTCAAATCCTAGCTTATAGAAAACTTTTGGTCATCGCTGTGGTGTTAAAAGAAAGGTAATTTAATATGCTTTCTAACAATATACAATTTGTTCGGTTTAATCCGGTAGGACTAGTTGAAAAACGTGATTATGTTGGACCCCTTATCAATATTCTAGTGTGAATTTTGCACGACTCAAATCCTACTTTCTAGAATACCTTTGGTCATCGCTGTGGTGTTAAAAGAAAGGTAATTTAATAGGCTTTCGAACGATATACAATTTGTTCGGTTTAATCCGGTAAGGCTAGTTGAAAAACGTGGTTTTGTTGGACCACTAATCAAAATCCTATCGTGAACTTTGCACGACCCAAATCCTTGTGTTTAGACTACCGTCAGCTTTGATTGTGGTATCAAACGAAAGGTAATTTAATAAGCTTTCTAACCATATACAATTCGTTCGGTTCGATTTGGTAAGGCTAGTTGAAAACCGTGATTTTATCGGACACCGTATCAAAATCTTAGTGTAAAGTTTGCATGACCCAAATCCTAGTTTTTAGACTATCATCAGCTTTGATTGTGGTATTAAACGAAAGGTAATTTAATAAGATTTCTAACGATATACAATTCGTTCGGTTCGATTTGGTAAGGCTAGTTGAAAACCGTGATTTTATCGGACTTCTTATCAAAATCTTAGTGTAAACTTTGCACGACCCAAATCCTAGTTTTTAGACTATCATCAGCTTTGATTGTGGTATCAAACAAAAGGTAATTTAATATGCTTGCTAGCAATATACAATTTGTTCGATTTAATCCGGTAGGGCTAGTTGAAAAACGTGATTATGTTGGACCCCTTATCAATATCCTAGTGTGAATTTTGCACGACTCAAATCCTACTTTCTAGAATACCTTTGGTCATCGCTGTGGTGTTAAAAGAAAGGTAATTTAATAGGCTTTCGAACGATATACAATTTGTTCGGTTTAATCCGGTAAGGCTAGTTGAAAAACGTGGTTTTGTTGGACCACTAATCAAAATCCTATTGTGAACTTTGCACGACCCAAATCCTTGTGTTTAGACTACCGTCAGCTTTGATTGTGGTATCAAACGAAAGGTAATTTAATAAGCTTTCTAACCATATACAATTCGTTCGGTTCGATTTGGTAAGGCTAGTTGAAAACCGTGATTTTATCGGACACCGTATCAAAACCTTAGTGTAAACTTTGCACGACCCAAATCCTAGTTTTTAGACTATCATCAGCTTTGATTGTGGTATCAAACGAAAGGTAATTTAATAAGATTTCTAACGATGTACAATTCGTTCGGTTCGATTTGGTAAGGCTAGTTGAAAACCGTGATTTTATCGGACACCTTATCAAAATCTTAGTGTAAACTTTGCACGACCCAAATCCTAGTTTTTAGACTATCATCAGCTTTGATTGTGGTATCAAACAAAAGGTAATTTAATATGCTTTCTAATAATATACAATTTGTTCGATTTAATCCGGTAGGGCTAGTTGAAAAACGTGATTATGTTGGACCCCTTATCAATATCCTAGTGTGAATTTTGCACGACTCAAATCCTACTTTCTAGAATACCTTTGGTCATCGCTGTGGTGTTAAAAGAAAGGTAATTTAATAGGCTTTCGAACGATATACAATTTGTTCGGTTTAATCCGGTAAGGCTAGTTGAAAAACGTGGTTTTGTTGGACCACTAATCAAAATCCTATTGTGAACTTTGCACGACCCAAATCCTTGTGTTTAGACTACCGTCAGCTTTGATTGTGGTATCAAACGAAAGGTAATTTAATAAGCTTTCTAACCATATACAATTCGTTCGGTTCGATTTGGTAAGGCTAGTTGAAAACCGTGATTTTATCGGACACCGTATCAAAATCTTAGTGTAAACTTTGCACGACCCAAATCCTAGTTTTTAGACTATCATTAGCTTTGATTGTGGTATCAAACGAAAGGTAATTTAATAAGATTTCTAACGATATACAATTCGTTCGGTTCGATTTGGTAAGGCTAGTTGAAAACCGTGATTTTATCGGACTTCTTATCAAAATCTTGGTGTAAACTTTGCACGACCCAAATCCTAGTTTTTAGGGTTCCGTACCTCAAAAGAAAAAAACGGAACCCTTATAGGATCACTTTGTTGTCCGTCTGTCTGTCTGTCTGTCTGTCTGTCTGTCTGTCTGTCTGTCTGGCTGTCTGTCTGTCAAGACCCTTTATCTCACGAACGGGTAAAGGTATCAGGTTGAAATTAATACCATATATTGGGATCCATGAACCACACAAGATCTGAAAATTTAAATTTTTTACAACGACGCAATCAAAAGATATGGCATTTTATGTCCTCATCTCCATACATTTATTCAAAAATGAAAAACCTACAGGGTACTTCCCGTTGACCTAAAATTATGAAATTTGGCAAGAAGCTAGGTCTCACAGTACAAATAATGGGAAAAGTCTGAAATCATTAAATATTACAACTTTTCTCACAACTAATGGTAACCAATTGTGGTGAGCTCCCGTTTCAAGAACATTCATATAAGAGAGGGGTCAAGTTGGATGGTTGCTTAGGCGATTTTTGTTTTAGTTCTATTTAAAAACGGGAACACTTACAAACTTGAAAATTGGTATGTTTATAGGGCATAGGCTATAAAATAACAACAAATAATAAAATTTGGTCAAGCGCGTGTCGGACTCAAAAAATCTAGCACATTAACTTACTGAAATTTCAACTAATACAATTATGTTTATGTGGTGGTACGGAACCCTCAGTGCGCGAGTCCGACTCGCACTTGGCCGGTTTTTTAGACTATCATCAGCTTTGATTGTGGTATCAAACAAAAGGTAATTTAATATGCTTTCTAACAATATACAATTTGTTCGGTTTAATCCGGTAGGGCTAGTTGAAAAACGTGATTATGTTGGACCCCTTATCAATATCCTAGTGTGAATTTTGCACGACTCAAATCCTAGTTTCTAGAATACCTTTGGTCATCGCTGTGGTGTTAAAAGAAAGGTAATTTAATAGGCTTTCAAACGATATACAATTTGTGCGGTTTAATCTGGTAAGGCTTGTTGAAAAATGGGATTTTGTTGGACTTTTATTAAAAATCCTAGTGTAAACTTTGAGCGGTGTGAAGTTAGCAGAAAAAGTTAGCTGAATTTGATAACCCGACCAAATTGAGGAGGTCATTTTCGGAAAATGGTTTGATAGCCCCAAAACGGGTGGAAAATGATCAAAAACCGAAAAAAACTAAAAGAAAATTGCTTTTCCAGCTAGGACGAGAGCCCACAAACACTAAAACTCGTAAAAACTAAGGTGGTTCTAAAAACATCACGAATCGCTGTTTCGAGGCTAAATATGATTTTCTAAGTCGAATAAAGTATAAATTTAGTACAATTACACAAAACCCACTATTACACATGCTAAATAAACTTCCTATATACAGAAAACCGGAAATAAATGAGATTGAAAACAATGTAAAAGTGTTTTATTTCATTCAAAAATATACAGTTTTTCAGAGGCTTGTAGCGACTACCACAGCACAGGTATATCCGTAAATCTGAAACCAGGAGAAAGGAGGCTTCAATAGCTGTTCAAAAATATAGGTTTCAACTAACTGGATATGATCAGATTGTCGCAAAAGCCTACCATACAAGCATACTCGCCCATCTAAAATCCGCTAACGTGATGTCAATGTTCAGTGGCTTGTGGCGCCTACCACAGACCAGATACATCCACAAATCTGATACCATTAGAAAGAAGGTTTCAATAGCTGTCCAAAAATATAGGTTTAAACCAACTGGATATCGTCAGATTGCTGAAAAGCCTACTACACAAGCATACTCGTCCATTTTAAATCCGCTAACGTGATGTCAATGTTCAGTGGCTTGTAGCGCCTACAACAGACCAGGTAAATTCACAAATCTGATACCATTAGAAAAAAGATTTTAATAGCTTTTCAAAAATATAGGTTTCAACCAACTGGATATCGTCAGACTGCTGAAAAGCCTACCACACAAGCATACTCGTCCATCTAAAATCCGCTAACGTGATGTCAATGTTCAGAGGCTTGTGGCGCCTACCACAGACCAGGTACATCCACAAATCTGTTACCATTAGAAAGAAGGTTTCAATAGCTGTCCAAAAATATAGGTTTTAACCAACTGGATATCGTCAGATTGCTGAAAAGCCAACACACATGCATACTCGTCCATATTAAATCCGCTAACGTGATGTCAATGTTCAGAGGCTTGTGGCGCCTACCACAGACCAGGTACATCCACAAATCTGTTACCATTAGAAAGAAGGTTTCAATAGCTGTCCAAAAATATAGGTTTGACCCAACTGGATATCGTCAGATTGCTGCAAAGTCTACCACAAAAGTATACTCGTCCATCTAGTATCCACTAACGTGATGTCAATGTTCAGTGGCTTGTGGCGCCTACCACAGACCAGATACATCCACAAATCTGTTACCATTAGAAAGAAGGTTTCAATAGCTGTCCAAAAATATAGGTTTAAACCAACTGGATATCGTCAGATTGCTGAAAAGCCTACCACACAAGCATACTCGTCAATCTAAAATCCGCTTACGTGATGTCAATGTTCAGTGGCTTGTGGCGCCTACCACAGACCAGGTACATCCACAAATCTGAAAGCATTAGGAAGGAGGCTTCAAGTGATGTCAATGTTCAGTGGCTTGTGGCGCCTACCACAGACCAGGTACATCCACAAATCTGATTCCATTAGAAAGAGAGTTTCAATAGCTGTCCAAAAATATAGGTTTCAACCAACTCGATATCGTCAGATTGCTGAAAAGCCTACAACACAAGCATACTCGTCCATCTAAAATCCACTAACGTGATGTCAATGTTCAGTGGCTTGTGGCGCCTACCACAGACCAGGTACATCCTCATATCTGAAAGCATTAGAAAGGAGGCTTCAATAGCTGTCCAAGAATGAAGGTTTCAACCAGATGGTTATAGTCAGATCGCCGTAAGAGCTTACCATACAAACATACTTGCCCATCTAGTTACGGCTAACGAGACCACAATTTGCTGTGGCTCGTTACATCTTACCATAGAAATAGTGAACGCATGAGAATAAGGCAAATAAAAAGGCATCAAAACAATTTAGTCTCTTTTATTTCAAACCTAATTCACCAAATTTTCAGAAGCTTATAGCGCCTACAACCGACTAGGTACATCCACAAATCTGATACCATTAGAAAGAAAGTTTCAATAGCTTACCAAAAATATAGGTTTCAACCAACTGGATATCGTCAGATTGCTGAAAAGCCTACCACACAAGCATACTCGTTCATCTAAAATCCACTAACGTGATGTCAATGTTCAGTGGCTTGTGGCGCCTACCACAGACCAGGTACATCCACAAATCTGTTACCATTAGAAAGAAGGTTTCAATAGCTGTCTAAAAATATAGGTTTTAACCAACTGGATATCGTCAGATTGCTGAAAAGCCTACCACACAAGCATACTCGTCCATCTAAAATCCGCTTACGTGATGTCAATGTTCAGTGGCTTGTAGCGCCTACCACAGACCAGGTACAGCCACAAATCTGTTACCAATAGTAAGAAGGTTTCAATAGCTGTCTAAAAATATAGGTTTTAACCAACTGGATATCGTCAGATTACTGAAAAGCCTACCACACAATCGTACTCGTCCATCTAAAATACGCTTACGTGATGTCAATGTTCAGTGGCTTGTGGCGCCTACCACAGACCAGGTACATCCACAAATCTGATTCCATTAGAAAGAAAGTTTTAAAAGCTGTCCAAAAATATAGGTTTCAACCAACTGGATATCGTCAGGTGGCTGACGGCGCCCATGGCATCTTTTGCCGAATCCACTGACAGGACAATGTCCTTGTTCTGATCATAAAAAGTTAATACTGGGGCTTTGGAAATAAGATTTTTGAGGTTATTGAACTCATTATTATGTGAATCTAACCAGTTAAATTCTACATTTTTATACAAAAGTGATCTCAAGTTAGTAGTTTTCTGTGACAAGTTTGGAATGTAGGACCCTAAATAGGTGACCATACCTAAAAAACGCTGAAGTTCAGTGAGATTGGTGGGAGGTGGCATTTGACATATTGCTTGCACTTTAGCAGGATCTACACTCACACCATTTTCACTAAACACATGTCCTAAGTACCTGACTTGTGTTTGGCATATGTTAGACTTTTCTCTGTTAAATTTTATACCTAATTGTTCAGCTCTTTTTAGCACATTTTTTAACCTCTCGTCGTGTTCCTGTTTGGTGCTACCAAAGATGAGTAAGTCATCCATCATGACTTTTACTCCTGCAAGATCACTAAATCTTCTTGTCATCTCGGCATGAAATATTTCAGGAGCAGCATTTATACCAAAAGGAAGCCTTAGGAAGCGATAACGACCAAATGGTGTTATGAAGGTGCATAGCTTTGAAGAAGCTTCGTCTAATTTGAGCATGTAAAAGCCTTTGTTTGCATCTAAAGTTGAGAAAAACTTAGCACCTGACAAACTAGTTTTAATCTCATCGATAGTGGGGAACTGATAGTGAGTTCTCTATTTCTGTCGTAAGATGTAACGAGCCACCGCAAATTGTGGTCTCGTTAGCCGTAACTAGATGGGTCAGTATTTTTGTATGGTAAGCTCTTACGGCGATCTGACTATAACGTCTGAGTACGTCCATTGACGCTTGGCTGTATTTTTATGCGATAGTCCTGTTTGTCTTACTAACATAGTTTTAAGTCCAATTGTACTAACCATTTTTATTTATTTGTCTAATTTGATTTTAATTGTAACTATGGATGTTTTTCCGAAATAAATGAATATTATTATTATTATTATTATAACCAGCTGGTTGAAACCTTCATTTTTGGACAGCTATTGAAGCCTCCTTTCTAATGCTACCAGATTTCTGGATGAACCTAGTCGGTGGTAGGCGCTATGAGCTTCTGAAAATTTGGTAAATTGGGTTTGAAATAAAAGAGATTAAATTGTTTTGATGACTTTTTATTTGCCTTATTCTAATGCGTTCTCTATTTCTGTGGTAAGATGTAACGAGCCACCGCAAATTGTGGTCTCGTTAGCCATAACTAGATGGGTCAGTATTTTTGTATGGTAAGCTCTTACGGCGATCTGACTATAACCAGCTGGTTGATCCCTTCATTTTTGGACAGCTATTGAAGCCTCCTTACTAATGCTACCAGATTTGTGGATGTACCTAGTCGGTGGTAGGCGCTATGAGCTTCTGTAAATTTGGTAAATTGGGTTTGAAATAAATGAGATTAAATTGTTTTGATGCCTTTTTATTTGCCTTATTCTCATGCGTTCACTATTTCTGTGGTAAGATGTAAAGAGCCACAGCAAATTGTGGTCTCGTTAGCCGTAACTAGATGGGTAAGTATGTTTGTATGGTAAGCTCTTACGGCGATCTGACTATAACCAGCTGGTTGAAACCTTAATTTTTGGACAGCTATTGAAGCCTACTTTCTAATGCTACCAGATTTGTGGATGTACCTAGTCGGTGGAAGGCGCTATGAGCTTCTGAAAATTTGGTGGATTGGGTTTGAAATAAAAGAGATTAAATTGTTTTGATGCCTTTTTATTTGCCTTATTCTAATGCGTTCTCTATTTCTGTGGTAAGATGTAACGAGCCACCGCAAATTGTGGTCTCGTTAAACGCCCCATACAAAGCCCTGCCTGCAGGGCCCTGCTTGCAGTGCGCACTGCCAATCGTACCGTGTGTGGTGTTGCAGGGCCGATGTAACGGCCATTTTGTCGGCCCTGCATGCCCACACAAAGTACGATTGGCAGTGGCACTGCAAGCAGGGCCCTGCAGGCAGGGCTTTGTGTGGGGCCTTTTAGCCGTAACTAGATGGGTGAGTATGTTTGTTTGGTAAGCTCTTACGGCGATCTGACTATAACCATTTGGTTGAAACCTTCATTTTTAGACAGCTATTGAAGCCTCCTTTCTAATGCTACCAGATTTGTGGATGTACCTGATCTGTGGTAGGCGCCACAAGCCACTGAACATTGACATCACGTTAGTGGATTTTAGATGGACGAGTATACTTTTGTGGTAGATTTTGCAGCAATCTGACGATATCCAGTTGGGTCAAACCTATATTTTTGGACAGCTATTGAAACCTTCTTTTTAATGGTAACAGACTTGTGGATGTACCTGGTCTGTGGTAGGCGCCACAAGGCACTGAACATTGACATCACGTTAGTGGATTTTAGATGGACGAGTATGCTTGTGTGGTAGGCTTTTCAGCAATCTGACGATATCCAGTTGGTTGAAACCTATATTTTTGGACAGCTATTGAAACCTTCTTTCTAATGGTATCAGATTTGTGGATGTACCTGGTCTGTGGTAGGCGCCACAAGCCTTTGAACATTGACATCACGTTAGCGGATTTAAGATGGACGAGTACGCTTGTGTGTTGGCTTTTCAGCAATCTGACGATATCCAGTTGGTTGAAACCTGTATTTTTGGACAGCTATTGAAACTTTCTTTCTAATGGTAACATATTTTTGGATGTACCTGATCTGTGGTAGGCGCCACAAGCCTCTGTACATTGACATCACGTTAGCGGATTTAAGATAGACGAGTATGCTTGTGTAGTAGGCTTTTCAGCAATCTGACGATATCCAGTTGGTTGAAACCTATATTTTTGGACAGCTATTGAAACCTTCTTTTTAATGGTAACAGATTTGTGGATGTACCTGGTCTGTGGTAGGCGCCACAAGCCTCTGAACATTGACATCACGTTAGCGGATTTAAGATAGACGAGTATGCTTGTGTAGTAGGCTTTTCAGCAATCTGACGATATCCAGTTGGTTAAAACCTATATTTTTGGACAGCTATTGAAACCTTCTTTCTAATGGTATCAGATTTGTGGATGTACCTGGTCTGTGGTAGGCGCCACAAGCCACTGAACATTGACATCACGTTAGTGGATTTTAGATGGACGAGTATACTTTTGTGGTAGATTTTGCAGCAATCTGACGATATCCAGTTGGGTCAAACCTATATTTTTGGACAGCTATTGAAACCTTCTTTCTAATGGTAACAGATTTGTGGATGTACCTGGTCTGTGGTAGGCGCCACAAGCCTCTGAACATTGACATCACGTTAGCGGATTTAAGATAGACGAGTATGCTTGTGTAGTAGGCTTTTCAGCAATCTGACGATATCCAGTTGGTTAAAACCTATATTTTTGGACAGCTATTGAAACCTTCTTTCTAATGGTATCAGATTTGTGGATGTACCTGGTCTGTGGTAGGCGCCACAAGCCACTGAACATTGACATCACGTTAGTGGATTTTAGATGGACGAGTATACTTTTGTGGTAGACTTTGCAGCAATCTGACGATATCCAGTTGGGTCAAACCTATATTTTTGGACAGCTATTGAAACCTTTTTTCTAATGGTAACAGATTTGTGGATGTACCTGGTCTGTGGTAGGCGCTACAAGCCTTTGAACATTGACATCACGTTAGCGGATTTAAGATGGACGAGTACGCTTGTGTGTTAGCTTTTCAGCAATCTGACGATATCCAGTTGGTTGAAACCTATATTTTTAGACAGCTATTGAAACCTTCTTTCTAATGGTAACAGATTTGTGGATGTACCTGGTCTGTGGTAGGCGCCACAAGCCTCTGAACATTGACATCACGTTAGCGGATTTAAGATAGACGAGTATGCTTGTGTAGTAGGCTTCTCAGCAATCTGACGATATCCAGTTGGTTGAAACCTATATTTTTGGACAGCTATTGAAACCTTCTTTCTAATGGTATCAGATTTGTGGATGTACCTGGTCTGTGGTAGGCGCCACAAGCCACTGAACATTGACATCACGTGGTGCGGATTTAAGATGGACGAGTATGCTTGTGTGGTAGGCTTTTTCGGCAATCTGACGATATTAAGTTGGTTAAAACCTATATTTTTGGACAGCTATTGAAACCTTCTTTCTAATGGTAACAGATTTGTGGATGTACCTGGTCTGTGGTAGGCGCCACAAGCCTCTGAACATTGTTATCACGTTAGCGGATTTAAGATGGACGAGTATGCTTGTGTGGTAGGCTTTTTCGGCAATCTGACGATATTAAGTTGGTTAAAACCTATATTTTTGGACAGCTATTGAAATCTTCTTTCTAATGGTATCAGATTTGTGGATGTACCTGGTCTGTGGTAGTCGCTACAAGCCTCTGAAAAACTGTATATTTTTGAATGAAATAAAACACTTTTACATTGTTTTCATGCTAATTTATTTTCGGTTTTCTGTATATAGGAAGTTTATTTAGCATGTGTAATAGTGGGTTTTGTGTTATTTTACTAAATTTATACTTTATTCGACTTAGAAAATCATATTTAGCCTCGAAACAGCGATTCGTGATGTTTTTAGAACCACCTTAGTTTTTACGAGTTTTAGCGTTTGTGGGCTCTCGTCCTAGCTGGAAAAGCAATTTTCTTTTAGTTTTATTCGGTTTTTGATCATTTTCCACCCGTTTTGGGGCTTTCAAACCATTTTCCGAAAATGACCTCCTCAATTTGGTCGGGTTATCAAATTCAGCTAACTTTTTCAGCTAACTTCACACCGCTACCGAGCGGTATGTCGGAGAACGGAATATACTATTCCATCCCCTGCCGTATCACGTCCGCAACCGCTTCAGCTGAACAGTAGGGATCGCCCGAAGAAAAACATACTGGCTGCCATGGGTAGGACGCAAATAAGTGCCGTATCTCATCCCAATCTGCTGACTCGTATCGCCAAACTCGCCTCGTGCCTCTTGGGCTATCATCCGGAGGAGAGCTGATCGACACGGACTTCACCAGACAGTGGTCGGATGTTCCCAGCGGGGCTGATACCGACACCACGTGCCTGTCCGGATCTGTAGTCGGCAGTAAGTCCAAGCAATTGGGCGTGTGTCCGTCTACATCAGGCACCCGCGTAGCTACATTCACCAGCTGGGTGAGATCTAGCGACAATGCAAACCTGCGCGCCTCTCCCCCAGCATGGTCAGTTTTCTGGTATGGGAACAACCACTCGCTGTGGTGGGCATTAAAGTCCCCCAGAAAATTAAGCTGCGCTGTTGGGTACCGTTGTACGGCACAATCCGCCTTCTCTAACAGGTGCTCAAAGAGCCTGGTCGTCTCCTGGTCACCGCTGTGCGACCGGTAGACACCGACGTAGAGAGATTTCTCTATGCCGGTGTCCACCAGAATCCATATTGTTGATGACCCTGAATCTTCAAAGCAACGGAGACGCAGATAGCAAATGTCATCGCGGACGTACACACAGACCCCGGCTCGTTTTTTGAACTTGTGTTCTAAGCCAACGAGTAACCCGGGTAGTTGAGGTACGCCACGTATTATATAGTCTAAGGCCACGTCTGACGGTGTTGCTATCAGCTACTGGAAAAAGAAAGTTTTCCATATTGCAAGAACCCGTGTTCCAGCATCAGACTATCAAAAAGAAAGTTGTAGTACTTACATAATTACATACTTATAAAATATTACAAGATATACGAAATCAGCTTCGGCTAAACTGAAAACAACTTGCGATTGTCGTACGTCCACGAATGGTCGTACGTTAGTCGCAAATCGTTTTCAGTTTGGTCTAAGCCTAACTATTCTTAAAGTACTAATTAGTATTATATAGAGCGTAAAACACATAAAAAAAAATGTTGAAATGGGATTTACCAAAGGTTGAAATTGAAATTTTGGTTTTTTGTGCATTTAGTGATTTAGTGGATAATAAAGATAGTGTGTTATGCAGTTTTACTACGGAGTGCGCAGCTGATGAAGATTTCAAGTGATCTCGTGTTTAAGCCCCGTTTGTGTTGTCTCAAAAAGTCACGAACATTTTCCTTCGTAAAGTTCACTATCGCTTTACGAGGGGAGCAAAAAGAAAGACAGATTAAAGACATCAGACATGGCTGTATGGGCTTTGTCACTTGTACTCTTTGCCTTTCCGAAAGGAAGAATGAAAAAAAAAAATTAATTAATTAATTAATTAATTTTTCTATGATCATTTATTTATATGTTTTTATTTTTATCCAGATTATGCTAAGTGACCGTCGATTTATCTGGTCATTGTAGTGCCGTGTATTCTCCAACTTCGACACTGGCAAAATTGTCCATATTGACAGAAGCCATATTACAAATATTTGATTTGATTTTAAGTTTATAATCATAATAGTTATAATCATATTAAACTCTAATGTTCTCCTATTTATGAAAATTATTTTTAATAATAACTATCTTGTTCTGTTGTACATATTGTGATGTTTTGTACTCTAAAGGATTATTCAATGGATTCTATATCCGGGTTTTTTTTTTTTTTTTTGCGAATCTCCATCGTGTATTCACTTCACTACGTGACATTGGCGGAATTGTGAACTCACAAAAGCCACTCATCAAAGATTGAATTGAAGTTTATGTACAGAGTAGGATTTACTTCTCTTTAATTTTCAGAAAAACTATATTAGAAACAAGAAAAATTGGCTGAATTTGTGATTATTGAAGTGTTTCCTTTGCAGTGCAATGGGTAGAAATAAAATGATTGCTAAAAGCTGTCCTAAATGTGAGATGCAGGTTCGTTATGTTTTTAAAAAATGTTTTTATGAGAGTAAGCTTAGAAGGCATACTTAGATTAGGCATTGTGAACGCTGGACTGTAGAAAATATAACTACGAGCAAAGAGGCTGGTTTGTGCCCAGCTGTGTTATTCGTAAACAGGCAAGAAGTTACTATACAAAATTGTGTTTTCTGCTTCTTTATTTCAGCATGTATTTATTAAATCTATGTATATTTAAACTGGTTCGTGGTGTTTGCAGCCACCACTTGGCTTGTTACCTAGCCCTGTAGCTCTGTGCCTTATTTACACGCTTCTTTTACAAACCCTTATTTTTTTATTACACCAGATATTTTTTTAAATGTTACAAGTGAGCAAACAAGCAGGTGGGCCACCTGATGGTAAGAGGTGTCCATCGCCCTTAGCACCCACTGTCTTATTGGTGACATAACTTTGACGCTAAGAAGACAATGGGGTCTCATTCTGTACTACGGTTTTTGCGACGGAGTAAATAGCCCGAATTCATTTGGCCCTTTTGTTTCTTATAATTAAACTAAATGTTACTACTAGGTTGGTAGGTAAAGGTGTAAACTATGACATTAATTCAATTTTAACATCTAGATATTAATTTATTCTAAGAAAATACCTTATGGAAAAAATAGCTCGAACAATTTTCGGCACAAATTCGTTCTATGACGTGAGGCATCTGTACTAGTATAGTATTATATTATCTGTGGTAAAGTGCGTTGCCCACCCTGAGAACTAAGATGTTATTTCTCATGTGTCAGTAATTTCACTGACTCCCTTACCTTTCAAACCGAAACACAGCAGTGCAAAACTGCTGCTTTAAAACAGAATTAGGTACCTAAGGGGGTGGTACTTCCCCAGACAGACTTTGCACAAAAGCCCTACCACCTCTAAGAGGTGTTTCTGTCCATGAAACTGAACAACTTTTCCCATGGAGCATAGGTCATATACAAAAAAAGTTCAACTTCTCATACAAATATACAAACTACCTCATCTGACAGCACATTTTGTTTGAGAGGAAGAATTTTTTGTTTTGGCTTTCGATTCGACCTATGTTGCTTGGTAAAAGTTGTACAGCTTAGTGGGCAGAGACACCTCTTAACATATCCGGGGTGAATAAAATATGCCTTAACCTACCTACATATATTATTTCTCTTGACAAGTACATACTATTTTTCTTGTTTGGTGTATTGTTTAATATTGGTTTCTTTTTATATTATAAATGAGCAAAACGAGCTGGTGGGCCGACTGATGGTAAATGGTCACCACTGTCCATAACACACAGTCTTATTAGTGGCAGGATATGACACTAATAAGAGAGCAAAACATGTTGCTCACCTTGAGAATCAAATCAACTAAGACTGTAGGTCTCATGTGCCAGTAATTTCACTGGTTTTCTTACCCTAAGAACTGGAATAGCAATGTGAGCATTGCTGCTTCGTGGCAAAAATATGTAAGTACTTCTGCAGACGGACTTTGCACAATAGCTCTACCACTCTAAGCTTCCTCTAGAGCTCGGCACCTTTAAATCAAGTCATGGTACTTAAATATATACATGTATGCAGATGTGCCTACACATTTATTTGAAATAGACTTTCACAAAGTAATTTCAGATTCTATTAACTACTGACCATCTTCTGTCTCTTGCCTCTCTGATCTTCTCTTGCCATTGCACCATGCCATTGTTTTTATTATTTTAATTTTTGTTCAATTACATTTTTGATAGTGTATTTATAATTCTTCCAACATCATGTACTGAAGAGAATACTTGATGGTGATTTAGTTTATAGATGTCACGTGGTAACTGGGAGAATTTCTGGGACAAACACAGGACATCACAATTTGTATAATATTGACAACATATTGAATGACATAAAATAATGCATTAGATAATGTTTAACTTTTATTTAATTTTAGATATAAAGAAAAATTATTTGTGTGGTGCCGGCAAAGTATACATATTAACAACCCATCTCTACCCGTGGGTGTCGTAAGAGGCTCCTATGGGCTTATGAACCAGAGGATGGGCAGCAGCATCTTTCTGTGTGTTGTACCGTCTTATGATTGTCATATCCCTCAGTCATGAAGATACGACTAAGAGGAAGACCATCTTACATACTGTGGTCACCAACAACAGCCGACGCCAGCCGTGACGCTTACTATCGTCAATCCCCTTCAAAGTACCATGCGTTTTTATCTTGTGTTCTGGAGGGAGCTCCCTGTCCTGTAGTGGATATTTCATGGGTTATGTATGTTGATTGTTTGTCCCGTCAGGTAGCAGTGGCCTCGAAGGCTTGTAAGTGCGGACACACGTTCTTCCTGTCGCGGCGCGGGGCCGACGCCCTGGCGCGGGGGCGGGGCGGGGAGGCGGCGCGGGCGGGGGTAGGGACGGCGGGGGGAGGGGCAGGGGGCGGGGAGCGGCGCACGGCGCGCGTGCGCAGGTCTCAGACTCAGTTCTACGACGCGCAGCACTACCAGAAGCAGAAGAGGCGGGTGAGGAACACTACCAATGTAGCTCTTGATTAGACTGCCTGCTAGACGTAACGAAAGTTCTGTATCGATTTAATGATTCCATGACTTTAGTGTCACCCTTTGATAAAAAATGTGGAATACTCCTGCAATGACCTTCAAGTTCAACAAGACCGCTATTATGCTACGCTACTATTGTCACATTTAGGGACAGTTTAGTACGGGAAGCGATAGTTATCGCCTAGAAATCACAGCTCGCAGTAGCAGATGTGTCAACGATCGCTTTTGCCATGCTAAAAAAAATCGTACTATATCTAAAATATCAAAAACGTAATTTGTGGATTTGATAAACATTTTCTTCCACTGACATTTCTTCGCGTTTGGAGATGATAGATTAGATGACATAATTCCTCAAATAAAGTGACATTTCTCCGAGATATAGTTTATCTCGGGCAACGTGCTAAACCCGCTGCTGTAATTCTAATCATAGTAATGACTTAATGATATAATGTATTTTTTAGCCTATTTAATTTTAATTTCACTATTTGTCATCTCTACTACGGTACTTTCATATTTTGTTAATAAATGCGACCGAAAAAAAATATGCATGTTCCCTACTATTTTGCTGTGAAACTTTAAAAGATGTATTTATAAATGTACTAGCTGTTGCCCGCGGCTTCGCTCGCGTGGATTTCGTATTTATGTTGTTACCGTTTTTCCAAAGCAATGAGATATTTTCCCGTCATTTCGGGGTAATTTTAAACTAAGGAAAAACGGTATTAACCCTGCGCAATTCAATGGGTGCAATTCAAGATCCAGCTGAAGTTACTCATAAATTACTCAGAACAGAAGAACTTAGCAGCAGTATATAATATAAAGTAAAGTTGAAGTTGTCACTTAACCTAACAAATGTAGAAAGAGAGCTGAGAGACTCCTTTATCTTATATTTCAAAACGGAGCCAATTCGCCGAAGTAATTGAGAAAAACTAAAACCCTCTTCCTTCCCCCCTCCTTCCTCTCCCCCTCCCTGTGTCTCTCCCCCTTCCCCCTCTTTCTCTCCCCCTTCCCCCTCCTTCTCCCTCTCTACCTCAATCTCTCTCCCTCTCCTTCTACCTCTACCTGTACCTCTCCCTCTACATCTACCTATACCTCTTCCTCTACCTCCACCTCTACCTATTCCTCTATCTCTACCTCTACTTCTACCTGTACCTCTCCCTCTGCCTCTTCCTCTACCTACCTTTACCTCTCCCTATCCCTGCTTCTACCCTATCCCTATACCTTCCCCTATCCCTACCCCTAACGTCAATTTAACCGCTATCCTTAACATGGAAACGGCACCCACGTTGGATTTCAAAGTTATTGTAGTTTTCGTAATTAGCGACCCGATTAACCATACAAACGACACCCATATTGATTTTCAGACATTTCAACCCTATCGCACCCCACCCAACCCCATCCCCAGGGGATGATGGTATTTCACTTCCAAAACGTTGGATTTTAAAATTGTTGTAGTTTTTGTAATCAGCGACCCGATAAACCGTACAAACGACACCCCTATTGATTTTTAGACATTGCAACGCTATCGCACCCCAACCCCATCCCCAGGGGATGATGGTATTTCACGTCCACTACGTTCGATTTCACAATTGTTGTAGTTTTTGTAATCAGCGACCCGATAAACCATACAAACGAAACGACCCATATTGGTTTTTAGAATTTTCCACCCCATTTCCCTCTTTAGGGGTTAAATTTGGGATGGAATTTAGAGTGGATTTTCAATAACAGTGATGTACGTTCCACAGAATTACAACCCTAATGCCTAAATAATAAATTTAGTGGATTTTACTTTGAAAATAAAGGATTTTCAACTTTATCCCCCTTTTCACCCCTTAGGGTGTAGAATTTTCAAAAAATCTGAGACACGTGAAACTTAATTTTTAGTCGTCAGCCTAAATACAAATTTTGAAGATCCTAACTTCAAAACTGACGGACTTTCATACAAACTTTTATTCCCTATTTTACCCCCTTAGGGGTGGAATTTTGTAAAACTCTTTCTTAGTGCACCCCTAGACCTCATAAGGAACCTACATGCCAAATTTGGAATCTCTAGACCCAGCGGTTTGGGCTGTGCGTTGATATGTCAGTGAGTGAGTCAGTCACCTTCTTCTTTTGTATATATAGATTTATATATATGACTGCTTTGTTTGTTCCAGTCACCAAAGAAGAGATCTCTGTCTAGCTCCATAGATGAATCATACAAAATTAAAGAAAAGGAAAGTGGTGAGTTGCTTTTAGACTAGGATGAAATTACGAATTTGGCTCTCCTTAAACTTTTAAACTGGACTAGATTAAGACGAAAAATAACCTAGGTTAAATTATGGCGGGAGTTTTCTTGTTTTAAAAGTTTTCCTTAGGCCCCCCTGAACATATCTAGAAAATTCTACATTGATCCCATGTATGCTCCCCCCTCCCCACCCTCAAATGGGTCTCTGACTGATTTTTTTTTATTTATCACAGAAACGGTTAATGATAGATGAAAATCGTTGACGTTACTTTAATTGCTATTATTAAAATACCAACCCGTTGACACCTGTTTTATTTCCTAGTGACCTGTAGTATATGAAATATAGATTTAATTTTGCACTGTTTTATGAACCAGCATCTTTTTGTGTATCGTACCATCTTACATACTGCGGTCACCAACACTTCGGTCGCCAGCCGCAACGCTGACAAGCGTGGTGACTATGATAAATCCCCTCCGAAGTACCATGCGTTTTTGCTGGAGTTCTGGAGGGAGCTCTCCGTCCTGAAGTGGACGTTTCACGGGATGTTATGATGATGAACCTGAACCTGAGATTCTTCTTAGATATAGAATGCACAAAACAATACTGGGTGCATACCTACATATTTTTCAATTTTCTGTATGTACCTACCGGAACTTTACAAGCCACGACATCATGTAACGTTGCGGTTGTGATGTGACGTGCATTTTTAGGACATGGTAACGCCACTTGGCACGTCACGTCAACATTTCATGTTAACGACGTCTTGATGTGGTGATGTGCACAAGCTCTAACGATTTCTATAAGGGAATGGTCAGTCCTTTCCTATTCGTTAATGATAACTTCAATTTTTCAATTCATTTATTCTGAGCAAAATACATAATGCATTGAATATAACTTAATCTAGGTACTAATTTTTATTTTTATTTTATTTTCTTTTATTTTATTTTATATTATAATGGTTTGGCAACGAGCAGTATGTGAGAAAACAGAGAGTTTTAAAATTGTGTCACTTTTAATTGGGATGTCTTTTCGCCTTGTTAAAAGTCTCAAGTCTCTTTCTGCAGTTGTCTCCATGTATTGTGGATGCTTGACGAAATTACACAACAAAACAAATATGTAGAGACTTGGTGCTGTCAACACGCCTAGTTTAATAAAGTACTCCCTACAGGATACCATTTGGGGAATACTAAATAACGTTTTGATCGCCCTTTTTTGAATAATGAAGGCATTCCCTATATTATACGCATAGCTATTACCCCACAGCTTAATGCTATAGCGTAAATATGACTCTACTAGAGCATGATAGACTATTTTAAGGTGTGGGATAGTAGCCTCGTCTCTCAGAGTTCGTAGGGCGAAGCACGCTGAGCTTATTTTAGTAACGATATGTTCGATAATGATATATCCTTCTGCTGTCTGCTTATGGAGCTCCGTTTGTGTTGGTTAATAGCAACGGCTCGCGCTCGGCGGCGGCGAGCGCTACGGAGAGCGCAGCGGGACAAGCCGCCAGCGGGGGGACCGGGCGGGGAGCGCGCCGTCCCGCTCAGACCCGCGCAGCTAGCCAGGTGCCAGCTCGTGTTACAGGTGGGTGCCATCTGCCATCTCACTGAGACAAGGGGACCGGGCGGGGAGCGCGCCGTCCCGCTCAGACCCGCGCAGCTAGCCAGGTGCCAGCTCGTGTTACAGGTGGGTGCCATCTGCCATCTCACTGAGACAAGGGGACCGGGCGGGGAGCGCGCCGTCCCGCTCAGACCCGCGCAGCTAGCCAGGTGCCAGCTCGTGTTACAGGTGGGTGCCATCTGCCATCTCACTGAGACAAGGGGACCGGGCGGGGAGCGCGCCGTCCCGCTCAGACCCGCGCAGCTAGCCAGGTGCCAGCTCGTGTTACAGGTGGGTGCCATCTGCCATCTCACTGAGACAAGGGGACCGGGCGGGGAGCGCGCCGTCCCGCTCAGACCCGCGCAGCTAGCCAGGTGCCAGCTCGTGTTACAGGTGGGTGCCATCTGCCATCTCACTGAGACAAGGGGACCGGGCGGGGAGCGCGCCGTCCCGCTCAGACCCGCGCAGCTAGCCAGGTGCCAGCTCGTGTTACAGGTGGGTGCCATCTGCCATCTCACTGAGACAAGGGGACCGGGCGGGGAGCGCGCCGTCCCGCTCAGACCCGCGCAGCTAGCCAGGTGCCAGCTCGTGTTACAGGTGGGTGCCATCTGCCATCTCACTGAGACAAGGGGACCGGGCGGGGAGCGCGCCGTCCCGCTCAGACCCGCGCAGCTAGCCAGGTGCCAGCTCGTGTTACAGGTGGGTGCCATCTGCCATCTCACTGAGACAAGGGGACCGGGCGGGGAGCGCGCCGTCCCGCTCAGACCCGCGCAGCTAGCCAGGTGCCAGCTCGTGTTACAGGTGGGTGCCATCTGCCATCTCACTGAGACAAGGGGACCGGGCGGGGAGCGCGCCGTCCCGCTCAGACCCGCGCAGCTAGCCAGGTGCCAGCTCGTGTTACAGGTGGGTGCCATCTGCCATCTCACTGAGACAAGGGGACCGGGGGGGAGCGCGCCGTCCCGCTCAGATCCGCGCAGCTAGCCAGGTGCCAGCTCGTGTTACAGGTGGGTGCCATCTGCCATCTCACTGAGACAAGGGGACCGGGGGGGAGCGCGCCGTCCCGCTCAGACCCGCGCAGCTAGCCAGGTGCCAGCTCGTGTTACAGGTGGGTGCCATCTGCCATCTCACTGAGACAAGGGGACCGGGGGGGAGCGCGCCGTCCCGCTCAGACCCGCGCAGCTAGCCAGGTGCCAGCTCGTGTTACAGGTGGGTGCCATCTGCCATCTCACTGAGACAAGGGGACCGGGGGGGAGCGCGCCGTCCCGCTCAGACCCGCGCAGCTAGCCAGGTGCCAGCTCGTGTTACAGGTGGGTGCCATCTGCCATCTCACTGAGACAAGGGGACCGGGGGGGAGCGCGCCGTCCCGCTCAGACCCGCGCAGCTAGCCAGGTGCCAGCTCGTGTTACAGGTGGGTGCCATCTGCCATCTCACTGAGACAAGGGGACCGGGGGGGAGCGCGCCGTCCCGCTCAGACCCGCGCAGCTAGCCAGGTGCCAGCTCGTGTTACAGGTGGGTGCCATCTGCCATCTCACTGAGACAAGGGGACCGGGGGGGAGCGCGCCGTCCCGCTCAGACCCGCGCAGCTAGCCAGGTGCCAGCTCGTGTTACAGGTGGGTGCCATCTGCCATCTCACTGAGACAAGGGGACCGGGCGGGGAGCGCGCCGTCCCGCTCAGACCCGCGCAGCTAGCCAGGTGCCAGCTCGTGTTACAGGTGGGTGCCATCTGCCATCTCACTGAGACAAGGGGACCGGGGGGGAGCGCGCCGTCCCGCTCAGACCCGCGCAGCTAGCCAGGTGCCAGCTCGTGTTACAGGTGGGTGCCATCTGCCATCTCACTGAGACAAGGGGACCGGGGGGGAGCGCGCCGTCCCGCTCAGACCCGCGCAGCTAGCCAGGTGCCAGCTCGTGTTACAGGTGGGTGCCATCTGCCATCTCACTGAGACAAGGGGACCGGGGGGGAGCGCGCCGTCCCGCTCAGACCCGCGCAGCTAGCCAGGTGCCAGCTCGTGTTACAGGTGGGTGCCATCTGCCATCTCACTGAGACAAGGGGACCGGGGGGGAGCGCGCCGTCCCGCTCAGACCCGCGCAGCTAGCCAGGTGCCAGCTCGTGTTACAGGTGGGTGCCATCTGCCATCTCACTGAGACAAGGGGACCGGGGGGGAGCGCGCCGTCCCGCTCAGACCCGCGCAGCTAGCCAGGTGCCAGCTCGTGTTACAGGTGGGTGCCATCTGCCATCTCACTGAGACAAGGGGACCGGGGGGGAGCGCGCCGTCCCGCTCAGACCCGCGCAGCTAGCCAGGTGCCAGCTCGTGTTACAGGTGGGTGCCATCTGCCATCTCACTGAGACAAGGGGACCGGGGGGGAGCGCGCCGTCCCGCTCAGACCCGCGCAGCTAGCCAGGTGCCAGCTCGTGTTACAGGTGGGTGCCATCTGCCATCTCACTGAGACAAGGGGACCGGGGGGGAGCGCGCCGTCCCGCTCAGACCCGCGCAGCTAGCCAGGTGCCAGCTCGTGTTACAGGTGGGTGCCATCTGCCATCTCACTGAGACAAGGGGACCGGGGGGGAGCGCGCCGTCCCGCTCAGACCCTCATAATATTTTTTAAAAAGAAAAATACAGTATTTATCTACTCGACGAGCTCTAAACAACGATACCCCACTCGATGGGGTAGGTAAAACTTTTTTTTACGCTCCCCCCTTTAGCTGTTCGGGAGCCCCCTTAATTTTTTACTTTTTATTTTTAGTATATGTTGTTGTAGCGGCAACAGATATACACAATTAGTGAAAATTTCAAATTTTTACCTATTACGGTTCATGAGATACAGCCCGCTGACAGACAGACGTCGAAAGCATATCAATAGGGTCCCGTTTTTCACCCTCTGGGTACGGAACCCAAAAAAAAGGATTATATTTATACATAGACATATCCACGTGAAACGTACGGCCGTTTCAAAGATACAGCCATTCAGGGATTTTTTTGGTTACTCCCTTTAGAATCAATACCAAAAGAAACTTTTAAATAAAATAAAAATACCTAACAATATAGTGCAATTACCTGAGAGAAAGTTTAAACAATGTGTAAAGCAAACGTTATGTAAAAAAGCTTACTATAGATTAGATGACTATATGAATGACAAAGAGGTATGGTGCTCTGATATTCCAGCGAAACACAAGAAACACATTGTAAAAAGCCGACTCTTGTCGTAGGCGGTGCTGCAGTGGTTTCTTGCCGTTTCTTTTACGCTGCCATAGCACGATCCGAAACGGCGTTGACTCGCTCTATTTGAATTGTATTCTGCATGACATTCAATAAGTATTCTGTAAAGAATCTACATTGAATAAAATAATCTGAATCTGATTCTTTATTTTTTCAGGAGATTAACCGCAAAATGCGCTCCGTGACGTGGCAACCGCCGCTTGACTTGTAGCAATAGTAAAGGTGACTCTTGCAGCGTTGGTTTCTTACTCCTCGGATATTTTGAAGCATATCATACTATTGAGAATAGACGAGGGAATATGTTTTGGGACCTACGAATAAATAATAAGTCAGGAACTCTAATGCTGTAAACCACTTTTCAAAGAGTTAAATATTCTCCCATTGCCTTGTTTGTACATTAGAGATGCCTGTTATTTTGTTAAGCAACATCCTCAGTATTATAAACAAAATGTCGGACGTCTCTTCTCGACAAATTACATCACAGTACGCGTTTTTGTTATACAAACCACCATCAAACATTTATACGACAAAAGTGTATTTATCATGAGTATTGACCTTTATAATAAACTACCGAATGACTTGAAAGTTTTAAATAGTAATAGATTTAAAAGAGCAGTATCCGAATGGCTGAGCAAGAAGTGTTTTTACTCTGTCAAGGAATACTTGGAATATAGACATAATTAACTAAATACTAATTATTTTTAGGTTTCTTTGAGATTGATTACTATTATTAATGCTGATGTAATACTTTGCACGCCTTATTGGTAGAATACATGACATGATAAGACCTATGACATACTGTATTCAAGCAAATAAAATATTGATTGATTGATTGAATTCAGAACAAATTCCAAACAAAAAGTGGCCCTACGTGAAACCAAAAGGACGTATATTCAAAATACAAATCAATTGGTTCAAATTCAGAACGAGAGCAGCGATTGGTTCGCGCGCGTGCTGCAATGTCAGCTAGCAGTAGTTGAGCCAACGACGCGGTGGAACGACTTCTGAAATACACGACTTTCGTGGGTAATTTTTTGAGCGCAGTTACAATTCCTGGCTTATTATTTATTCGTAGGTTGGGACATCTGTGCTGATACGAGCGAAAAATTCTTAAGAGCGTTACTCCGATGCGTCGCCACAACAAGGCCTCTGCCACGACTAAGCGGCTGGCGCTTTCTCGCATCGATTTTATAGGAGTACTAAATAATTCACAGTAAAATATAAATACAATTTATTAAAAAAAAAAAAGATACAATATTTTAGAGTATGAATGACTTCACATGCTTAGTCCAAAAAGAAAAAATAATGTCTTACATTTTCGACTAAAGTGACACGGTTAATATCCCGTAAATTTACTGAAAATGTCACTTTTGATTGTAGTTTTTTTAATGAATTTTTACCTAAATCGAGTTTTTTTTTAACCAAAAACTAAAAAGTATCCTAAATTTTCGAATGGTATTTTTTTTTTCAATCTTGTAGTATTTGATCCTACATAAATCTCGCATCTGCGTAGACGGTCAAGCGCTAAGTTAAAAACGGACGTGTTTAAAAACTGTTCTATTTGGAAAAATATCCCAATATTTTGAAATGTTTTTAAACAAAAAGCAACTCGTGAAAGTATATCTAATATGATATTAATGTCTTCTTTGAAAACTGAGAACAGCATTGTTTTATCCTTCGGCGAAAATCGTAAATTTTGACTCCAGGCGCGATTTGAACGGATGAACGCTCTTAAAAACCATCATTGAAGGAATGGAGCAGAAATAGAGGTGGACCCAGACGTTGCGACATGGACCAGATTAAGAGGCTACCCGCCGTCCACTAGCGCCCCCATCAGGTCGAAACACAAAAAAAAACTTCGATTCCAATACGAACAGCATCAGCTGACAGCTCATTTTGTATGGGAGGTCGAATTTTTTTTTCATATTACGACCTATGTTCCTTGGGAAAAGTTGTTCAGTTTCATGGGCAGAACCACCTCTTAAAATATGCGGGGTGATAAAAAAATACCCTAAAATGGAAAATTTTGGCGGCTCGGAGGGACGGAGCAAATAAAAGGAACAAACAATCGAATAACTTAACTCTTAACTTGTTTCCTATTATATATTTTGTGCTCTAACTCTTACTTACTCTTAACTAGGCTAAAGAGGGGAATTATCTGCCTGCATCTGAATTCCTGAGATCATATAACCCGAATCTATTCAAGTCGCGAGTGAGTAAGCTTCTTCTGGGCAAGCTCGTTCCATCGTCGACCTCACCTCTGCCCTCAAGACTAGATCGAGGTCAAGAGTAAGCCCATTTATAATTAAAAAAAAAGCTTTCTCTTTCCTTCCTATAGCTGCATCCCTCCGAGGCGTAAACATTTTGCCTCCGAGCTACTCTCCGAGTAAAACAGTCTTATGTGTCAACCGCTAAGTTGTATAATAGAGTTTATAATTATTTTTTTTCTTTTATTCCAACGCTTACCAAACACATTTTGCAGCCATGACACTAATAAGACTATATATATTTGCTGGTTGTATTTTTTCCTGACAGACGCTGTGTTCCAAATTGTACAAACGCTGCTAAAAGCGTATACAGTACTGACGGACGGTCCAAATTGATTTTGCACGCTCACAAAGCTATCACTGCTTTAATGGCTCTAGTCAATTTGGAATGGATTTAAGCGCGCTCACGTGTTCATCTGTCAAAATGTCAGTTTTGTTTTTATTTTCTTTAACAAAGCCTAAGCTAATCCCTCAAAAATGTGCGCCAAATCCACTCTCATTTCCATTAGAGACAAAGTCATTAAAATTAAAACTTGAGAAACGTCAGCTGGCTACAAATGTGTAGGATATTATATGTGTCAAATCGATTTTTCACTGCTCCGCCTATTTGACTAAAGCACTGATAGCAGAAACGATGACGTCATCAATGACGTAAGGCGGTGAGCGAGCGAGTGCTTTAGAGCACACTTTAGGTTAAATTGGACCGACTTAAGCGCGCTCACAGTGCTCTAAAGCAGTCTGTTAGCGCAAAATGGAACGCACAGAGAGTTTGCAGTGTCTAAAGCAATCGGCTAAGCTTATGATATAGCTGCATTGTTGGTAAGTGTAGGAATAAAAGAAAAAAATGGATATTACCTAGCGATATATTCTATTAATATTTCGAGAATCGATTGTTAATGGTGTGCCTAAATAGATCTCTTGGTGTAAATAGTTCTTTTGATATTAAAAATGTGACAATATTAATATTTTCATTTTTTTTATATAAAAAATGGGTCAGAATTTGAGCCCAAATGTACAGTCAGCGTCAAATCAATGTGAGCGTCTATTGTAGTCCAAATGATCAGTAGTAAACAAGTTCAATTTCATATACGCAATTAGAAATTGTCATTGTAAGCATCCAAAGTGTTCATACACTCACCGGCAGAAATAACCGGCCGGTCTATTTTCTGTCGTACATTTTCATACAAGTAAGAGATCAAATGAAGCGTCAATATATTTCCTAAACGAAATAAATATTCGTGAATAAACAATGAGATCATTAAATAAGGTGTCTGACTACCGATTCTTGAAGATTAGACCTGTGCACGGTATCCAGGAAATTCCGTGCATCGTTCAGAAAAAAATATACGTCGTTTTGTCAGAAATCTCTTACATTTAGCGAATTAAAATGTTTTAAGAGTCGCATGGGTTTTCTTCAACATTTTAGATATACCTAATCTTTGACAATATTGTTAATAAGGTTCTTATCTAAAGACCTCATCAATCAGATTTGTATTTTTATTCAATTTAGGTAATAGACTGTAAGGGCACTGCATGTTATCCTACGTCATCTAGTACACGAAATTTGCAACTTTGTAGCGATAGTAGTGGCCTACTAGGTCCACAAAACGTTGGTCTGCCAATCCGAAACCTGACAGGTTTTGTACAGTAGGAGCGAAAAGTGGTTAAGTGACAGATTACACGAATGAAATCTATTCGTAGAAATAGAAGGTACCTATATAAGTAAAAAACAACAGGTCTGCCTTGCATCCTCTTGGCAGTTTCGCCAGTCCGACTAAATTTGTGGTCCAATCACATCTGACCACATTTGTGGTCCGACTAGCGAAACTGCCAATAGGATGCAAGGCAGACCTGTTGATTTTTACTTGTATAGGTACCTTCTATTCCTACGAATAGATTTCATTCGCGTGATCTGTCACTTAACCACTTTGCGCTCCGACTGTACAAAACCTGCCAGGTTTCGTATTGGCAGACCATCGTTTTGTAGACTTAGTAGGCCACTACTATCGCTACAAAGTTGCAAATTTCGTGTACTAGATGACGTAGGATAACATGCAGTGCCCTTACAGTCTATAAGATATTGACGCTTCGTTTGCCCCCAAATATATGAAAGAAAACAGACCAGCCGGTTATTTCTGCCAGTGAGTGTAGTTTCCAATATTATGTTCGGCCGTCACCGTCACGTACATAGGTAGTAGTCAAAATGATCTGAAGTAGTAATATTACTTCAGATCATTTTGGCTACTTACTATAGACAGACAAATATTAACTCGACATGCTTTTGGCTGTTATAAATGTGATAATTTGTTTATTTTTTAGCTGTAGATAGATAAAATAATTGAAATATAGTTTTTAACAGATTGTATTTTGTTGTTTTTATTTGAAAATAAAAAATGTTCTAACAACGAAACTGTTCGTTCTACTTAATATTAAATAAAAAAGGAAGTTTTAAAATAAATAAATTCCGGTATAGCATTAAAATAAAATATATTTGGAATTATTTAAAATACACAACATTTATTCACATCCATAAAGTACCTAGGTAGTATTATCCTAAACCTAAATTACATTTTTACAATACTTGATAACTTTTACCGTGCTAACAATAGTACCAACCCATCTATACCCGTGGGTGTCGTAAGAGGCGACTAAGGGTTTATGAACTAGAGGATGGTCAGCAGCATCCTGTGTATTGTGCCATCTTACGGTCGAATTGATAAATCCTGCTTAAGTGTGAGATTGTCCTTAAGGGGCATCTTGACGTGTTGCATTAATTAATAAACAGGAATTGAGTAGCTGTCATCGGAGCAATTATCACAAGTGTTAAAAACACACTCACTAATTTACAAACGAAACTTAACTCAAAACGCAGACATAAATTCTTTTTGCTCTTTTGACGTTTGACTCAAAGACGGACACTTGAGATTGGTATTTGGATAGTAGTTTATTAATTAGCAAGATCTTGAGATGCTAATTGCATCGTGATAATTAAGTCAGCTGACATGGACTTGGGGAAGATTTTGAGAGTAATTTATCAATACGGGCCTTACATACTGCGGTCCATGGAGCCAGCCCCAACGCTATCAAGCGTGGTATCTATGGTAATTTCACTTACGAAATTTACCTATCACGTAAAATTCCGGGGCAGCTCCCTGTCCAGTAGTGGACTTCGGTATGTTATATGAAACCCCTCTATTGTAAATTTCATCGAAATTGTTAAAATCGATTTCACCGAAATGTGCAATTGAAATTGAAATGTTGGTAAGTGTTGAAATAAAAAAAAAATGGATGATACAACGTGTTAACGGAATAAGCGAAACTGAGAAAATAGTTTGTTCAGAATCGAGAGTAGAATCAATTTCACGCGTTTTTGATAAGGGTATTTTTTTTTAATTTTTGCCGCTTCTATTCAAAATATTTCTGTTCGCGCTGGCAAGAGGAGGAGGGGGGGGGGAAGTGGGCGCGGAGTGCGCGGACTAGAACAACGATTAAGGGCTCCCGCACACGACCGAGAATCGGTGGCCGATTTTTTGTCGGCATCCCGCTCTTACGTGTTATCACCTGGATCTTCCGTCCTTGTCCTGGGCGATAATCGGCCACCGATTCTCGGTCGTGTGCGGGAGCCCTAAACTAGAACAATCATGAAACTTAAAAAAAAATGCTTAATTTTTTTTTTTTACGGCAATGAATTTTATTTTAATAAAAATCAGTTGGGGTGTATCAGGGTTTCGCTTATTCCATTAACAAGTTGTAGGACAGCCTTCGGAATACTGAAAGGGCATGAGGTAACTCAACAACAGTCCAGTCAATCTACGATATGAGGCATTAAATGCACATTTAGAGAAATTAATTTTAAATAGTAATACCTATAGGCTATTTGAAGCTGTAAATAATTAAATCCGGCAATTTTTTAAAACACATTTTTTGTAAAATGGACCGCGGTTGTAGGTGACCGCAGTAAGTAAGATTTAAGATATTAAGGAGGATGCTGCAGCCCATCCTCCAGTTAACCCTTACTGACCTGTTTTACATGATAAATATTATAAAGGTTGAGTTCACCTAATCACCTTATACTGGTTTTTAAGAATGTCAACGTTATGTCGTCGGGGATGACAGAACATGATACTATACTAGCTTTAGAGATCATCAATATTCCTACAGGAGTCCTCTTCAATATCTTCGGGTGATAAAGTATCACCCAAAAATTTTTAAATTAATGATAGATTTTTTTCCGAAACTGATATTCTCGTTCGTCCGCGTGAAGAATGCAGTAAGTCATGTAGGGCTCCCGCACACGACCGAGAATCGGTGACATCCCGCTCTGACGTGTTATCACCTGCGTCTTCCCTCCTTGTTCTGGCCGATAATCGCCCACCGATTCTCGGTCGTGTGCGGGAGCCCTAATGCTAATTCAGGGTAAAGGTGTATTCACAATGGAGTTAAAACGCAATTTTTTTTGTCTCTTAATTTTTTAGGTAACACACAAAGGAAACAACCGCTTCTTACAAAGGTTTGCCTTCAGTTGGTTACTGTGCATTTGACTTAACAATTTTAAGCGACCTGATTGGTTACGAGGCTTGGCTACCAGCGGCGGAAATCGATGTCTCACTGCATTCTTAACATGGACGACCTGTAGTGTTCGATTGCAAATTTATGTAACGTGTTAACGTAATAAGCGAAACTGAGAAAATAGTTTGTTCAGAATCGAGATTAGAATCCATTTCACGGGTTTTTGATAGGGTTAATTTTTTAAGTTTTAAATTTTTGCCGCTTCTATTCTAAATATTTCTGTGGATACGCGCGCTGGCGGGGAAACTGGGCGTGGCGTGCGCGGTGTGCGCGGACTAGAACAACGATGAAACTAGAACAATCATGAAACTTTAAAATAACAATATCTAGAAAAAAAAGAAAGTTTTTTTTACGGGAATATTTTATTATAATAAAAATCAGTTGGGGTGTATGAGGGTTTCGCTTATTCCATTAACACGTTGTATAATATTAATAAAGCTTTTATGACATCGCTCGTGTTATACAGGGTGTGAATAAAGTACGATGATCCTTCTAAGGGGTGATCCTATATGACAAATAAGTTGTATAAAAAATATTAAAAAAAATATTTTTCTTAAAAAAAAAAATTTTTTTATGGTGGTAGGGCTTTTGTGCAAAGTCCGTCTGGGGAAGTACCACCCCTTGCTTTCTTCTGCCGTGAAGCAGCAGTGTTTGCACTGCTGTGTTTCGGTTTGAAGGGCAAGGGAGCCAGCGAAATTACCGGCACATGAGACATATCAACTTAGTTCTCAAAGTGAGCAACGCGCTTAGCTGTCTTATTAGTATCAAAATATGCCGTTAATAAGACAGTAGGTGTTATGGGCGGTGGTGACCACTTACCATCAGGTGGCCCACCTGATCGTTTGCTCACTTGTAACATAAAAAAAAACTCTAGAAGTGAAGCGCGTGGAGGGTTCAATGACCTATATAGGGTGACTTTTAATTAGTTCTTGATAGGTTTAATTTAACTACTTGGTTTATACTCCAGTGATATTTTTGGCTTCTTCAGTTATTTAGTTAGATTTTAATCTGCAAGTACCTATAAATGGCTGTGTACTAATTCACCTATGTTTATAATTAGATTTAAGTAGCTGTTGGTACTCTGAATAAAATTAAAATAAAATAGAAAAAGGTATGACTGTACTCATGATACTGATCAACTTACCCCAAGGAACATAGGTCGAAATACGAAAATCAAGTTTTGACCTCCCATAGAAACTGCATCAGCTGATAGCGCATTTTGTATGAGAGGTCAAAACTTGATTTTCGTATTTCGACCTATATTCCTTGGGAAAAGTTGTTCAGTATCATGAGTACATGCGTATCTTTTGCTATCAAGAACTAATTAAAAGTCATGATCAGCTGGTGATGCATAAAAAGATGTTTTTTGTTAATATAATATCCAGTCGCTACCAAGTACCTATTCATAATTTTTTACAATCTATTATGATGTAGTATCATCCCTTAGGAGGATCATCTTACTTTAGAGGCTGAATGCAAAAAAGAGTTATTGAGATTAGCAATGAGCCGTTTTCGCAGCTAAGCGACAACTGAGTATTCAAAGGTGTCTATAGATGGCTCTGAAGACAGTTGCTAAAAAACTTAAAATAAATCTGTCATAGATGAAGCGTGAAGTAAATAAACCTCCTTAGCCAACACTTACAACAGATAGGAAAAATAAGTTGACAGTTAAATTTTCCTACAACAACGCTATCTATCAAGAAAATTAAAAATAGTTTTTCTTTTTTTTTAAATCGGCTCATTATTTAGCAAACAAAATCTGACTTCTCATACTTAGACGGATACGCTAATAATTTGGCACGATTTTTTTACGAATTTACAAAACTCGTAGAACTAAAGAAGCCCTCAAAAAGTTTAATGCGATTTTTTTATAAAAATGCGATGCGGAATAAGTAACGTATTGCTATATTTAAAAGGATATTTGGAAACCTGGAGTCCAATTCTTGAATATCATTGGAGTGATTAAAAACACCTAAAAACTTAAAATTTCTGATATTTCTTTTCAAAAGTGAACATTAATATTAGTTTTCATTATCATTTAGTTAGTCGTTTTGTTTTTGAAGTAGCTTTTATCGAGGTATTGAATTTATGAAACCTCAAAATTGATACTTTACTATCCGGTGATATTCAAGAATTGGGCCCCTGGCCAATTTAACTTAAAACGACCGTGTATTAAGCAAATTAGTAAGTACTAATAAACATGTCAATTAGACCATGAAACTAAACAACTTTTTCCAAATAACAAAGGTAAAAAAAAAAACAGTTTTCTATAGAAACTACACCAGCTGATTGCGCATTTGTATGGGAGATTATTATTTTTTCTTTTTCGACCTATGTTCCTTGGGGAAAGTTGTTCAGTTTCGCTGTACGAATAATAGGTTAAAATAGTGCCTATAATTTTTTTTTAATTTGTATGTAGCGTGAATTTTCTTTGGTTTTTCTACAAGCAACTTTCTGGAAGAAAAAAAAATTTTACTAGAAAAATATTTTCCGCCTTCCCATACAAAAAGAATCGATCACGTGATCACTTCACTATGGAGTCCACAGAGCTCTGAAGCGCATGCGTCTTGCTCTGCATCTTTCTTGAATTCTTTATTTCATTCAATACAAATCAGTGTCACCATTTACTAAAACTAACACGCTTTCCGCACCCACACTACTAGCGTCTTTTGAGTGCGATAAACATAGTACGATTATTGCGAGAGAGTAAGATGCAAAAAACCAGTAACAGCGTCTCTATGGCAACCAATGTGTTTATGATGTGCATTCAAAATAAGCGCCTACATAAATTAGATAGTATACCTCTTCAATAAGGAACTAGATTTTTTAACTATATTCGCTTCTTATGTACGGCAATGAAAACTGGGTGTGGCAGAAAAAGCATGAAAGAAGAATTAATGCAGTAGAAATGAGAGCGTTGAGGAGTATGATTGGTGTGAAATTGAGTGACAGGATTAGAAATAGTGTGATAAGAGAACGTTGTGGCGTAAAAGAAGACGTAGTGACCAAAATTGAGAAAGGGATGCTGAGATGGTTTGGTCATGTAGAGAGGATGAATGAAGGAAGATTGACGAAAGAGATCTACCAGGCGAGAGTGAATGGAAACGTTGGAAGGGGAAGGCCTAGGCGAACGTACCAGGACCAAATTCAGGACGTTCTGAATAAAGGCCAGGTTAAAAGTACCCTAAACCGACGAGCATGTATGAAAGGATTGATGAAGGTTCAGGAAGCAAGGGAAGTATGTCAAGATCGTAGCAGGTGGAGGACTGTGGTCTCTGCCTACCCCGACGGGAACAAGGCGTGATGTTATGTATGTATGTATGTATGTATTCGCTTCTATGGGGGGGTGCGCGCGCAGGCGGAGTGGCCCTATCGTTGTTCTGTGATAGAGTCGAAAAATAATTTCCGAGTATAATTTTTTTCCTTCGGTAAAGTTGCATGTTATCGTGAGTAGAATAACTGAGCTTCGGGAGCAGAACCAATCAAAATTCAAGATATATAAGGTCCAAATGAAATAGTGATTACTAATTTTACTATGTTACTCAGACAATGAAACTGAACAACTATTCCCAATGAACATAGGTCGAAATACGAAAAACCAAATTCGACCTACAATACAAAATGCGCTATCAGCTGTTGCAGTATCTATGGGAGGTCAAAAATTGATTTTCGTATTTCGACCTATGTTCCTTGGGGAAAGTTGTTCAGTTTCATGGTCTGAGTAACATACTAAAATTATGACCACTATTTCATTGGGACCCGGAAATGTGTGATAATACTAAAGGGTGTGAATCTGCCGATGAAACTGAACAACATGCAAAGGTTGTCTGGAAGAGATCGCTCCCAGCGATAAGACCGCCTTTGTCACCCTAGATTTAAGAGTTTCCTTTTATACTGTTAATGTGAACCATGGGTGACAATAAAGTGTTTATCTCTATCTATCTATCTTTTCCCAAGGAACATGGGTCGAAATATGATAATTAGTCTAGGCAACGAAGCGGATCGTTGTATGAAGACCCCCGCATTAAATCCTCAGTCGATGAAACTTTGCTGGGGTATTACACTATATGAGACAAACCTTCTATAAAAAAAAATCAAAAAAAAAATTGGTATTTTTTTTTGGATATTTTGAATTTACATTTAATTCATGATACTTTATCACCCTGTCAAATAAAATCTGCCTGAGAAATTAATGTTGGGGTCAACTGCTTCGTTGCCTACACTAAATCTATTTTTGACCTCCCATAAAAACTGCATCAGCTGATAGCGCATTTTGTATGGGAGGTCGAATTTGGTTTTTCGTATTTCGACCTATGTTCATTGGGAATAGTTGTTCAGTTTTATCACACTCACATACTATCACACCATTACACGTTGTATTTCTTATTTCTTAAATTAGGTGATTTTTTTTTATGAAATACAAAGCACAGTTTTCTTCAGCTCCATAAATCAAGTAAGCTAAGCCTCGGTCGAAGGACCTCGTCTTACCTTCCAGTTGCAAAAAGCATCTTAAAAGTTAAAGGCTTCTTTAATCTATTCCTAATCTCTATTTTGTTGACACAGAATGATACTCGTAAATATAATTATAAAAAAATAAATTATACAACGTGTGATAATACTGAAGGGTGTGAATCTGTCTATGAAACTGAACAACTTTTCCCAAGGAACATAGGTCGAAATACGAAAAATCTAATTTGACCTCATATACAAAATGCGCTATCAGATGATGAAGTTACTATGGGAGGTCGAAAATAGATTTTCATATTACACCCTTCAGTATTATCAAGTAGTTTTAAAGAAGTTTTAACTGTGAAGACGCTCTGTGCAACCGGCTTTAAAAGCAATAGGGTCGTTTGTTTGATTGTGATGTGCCGTTACTGGATGTGAGCCCCGCGGGGTGCGGGGTACTGGGAGCGGGGTCAGGAGTCAAACACTCGCGGCATGTACCTGCGGGGGATACATCATTCATTCATTTATTAGTTGTAATATATTTACATCGTCAAAATATACAATCCGAAAATATTAAAAATTAAAGTACGGTGATACATTAAGTTGTACACTAAAGTATAAAGATATAATAGTTGTACACTAGAGTATACAAATAAAATAAAAATGAAATGTCAATTAATAAATTATGTCAATTATTAAATTAATTTACATTAAGACTCGTCAAGGAATTCAGATAAATTAATTAATTAAATACAAGAAGGTCAACCGCTCGTCGGTAGAAACTTTTTCAACTTTATTACCACGACATAAGGTCCAAAAGTGTTTCTACTGACGTGGTGTTGAGTGTACCTGGGCGACCGAGCTTCGCTCTATAATAGCGCCCTCAACATTAAAAAATCATCGGGTGAGCAAGCTATGCTACTCGCCAACAGATGGCGCTGTAGGTTTTTGTCTAAAACGCAAATGCTTAAAAACACGAGGAAAACGAATTTTCGAACGGATCAAAGTGTACAGGCAGCTGTTTGTGAGAAGAAGAAAGCATGGTTAGATTGGTTAGCTGTAAAAGCTAATCAAAGAATGCAGAAGGCCGCAAGTGATGATGTTAGTGTAGCACGAAAGGAATATAAAAGAGTGAAAGGTATTGTAAAGGGTGTTGTTGAGAGAAAGAAAGAGGAGTGTACTCGTAAGGATGAGTAAAGGAAAGTTTGGAACATCGGAGCTGAGTAAAATCAGAAGCCAAGGATGGCAGTATTATAAAAGCTGAAGAATGTGTGCTGAAGAGATGGAAGGAATATTTTGAAAGTCTGTTTGAGAGAGAAGAAGCAGAGGCCAGCGTACCGAGGTCTTCTGTGGAAATGCATGAGAATGAATATGAGAGTAATGTAAGTGAGATAAGTATGGATGAGATCATGAAAGCAATGAAAAGTATGAAATCAGGTAAAGTAGGTGGGTATGATAGAGTGTCGGTCGAAATGTTGAAGGCTGGGCGAGGCATTATGGCTAGTCAGCTGTACCGCCTTTTCAATCTGTGTTGGACGAACGGCCAAGTACCAGGTGACTGGTGCAAGGCTGTGATTGTGCCGCTGTACAAGGGAGAAGGGTCACAACAGGACTGCAAAAATTACCGCGGGATAAGTCTTCTCAGTGTCGTCGGGCGGGGGGAGAAAGAGAGGCAGGGGGGTGAGCAAGGGGGGCGGGGGGGCGCAAAAGGGGGCGGAGAGGGTTCGTACGCACGTTATTATAGTACTATAACTTTAGTCTGTGCTATACTATAGTCTATAGTGTACAAAGATTTCGGACCTCCTTGCTTCGCTCGGAATAGATACCTTGCTAATTTATTTTACTATGGGATGACATCTGCCAACGTGTCCCAAATTTTTATGTCAAATCGTCAATGATCACTAGGAAATATTCAAAATAACCCGTCAAATCCATAGAACAACGCCTTCACTACCTTGTGACAACTTATTTCTTTAATCCTCCTTCTAATTACCCTTATTTTTCTATGATAGTGTAGGCTTCACCTGACGCTGAGGTCGTGCACGCGGTACACGGCGTAGTGCGCGTTGAGGAACTCGCGGTAGAAGTGCTCCGCGCGCCCCGCCGCGTGCAGCGCGCCGCACAGCAGCGGGGGCGGGGGCGGGGGCGGGGGCGGGGGGGCAGAGGTGGGGGACTCCGCTCCCCCCTCCGCCGCCCACATGTCGAGGAGGGTGCAGCCCTGCCTGCGAATTAATAACACTTTATTGCACACTAATAAAGTAACAATTACAAAAAACGAATTATAAAATGTGGGCAAGAGGCGGTCTTATCACTAAGAGTGATATCTTCCAGAAAACAAACACCGACAAACAAAAAAAATACAGACAGTTAAAAAAAATACAGTGACGTACAGTCAACCAATTTAAAAAACCGACCAAGTGCGAGTCGGACTCGCGCACCGAGGGTCACGTACGCACTGGACCAAATTTTATTCTTATTATTCTAAAAGCCTGAATTATCTTTCGTTTTGCTCCCGAAGCCCAGTGATTCTCGTGTGAAAACAAGCAACTTTCCTAAAGATAAACATTTTTTAACTCAAAAAAAAATTTTCATCTTCCCATACAAAATGAGTCAATCACGTGACCACTTCACTATGGGGAGAAGAAAAAATATTTTCAAGTAAAAATTGTTTTCTTCGCGAGAATACTGGACTTCGGGAGCGAAGCCATGTATGAAAAGTACCAGGAGAACATGAATCTACAAGAGGCTGTCAGAAAACATGTACCGGGTGCAACAGTACGCCATGAAATTAATGTTAAAGCAACTCCATCCACAAGCTCTAGATCTGGAACAACTTCAGGAAAAACTTTTAATAATTGTACTATTCAAAGTTAAATTAATTAATTACTAGTCTTTACAATATTATTTTATTTTGTTGATCCTAAGATATACATTTTTTTATCTACACTCATGTCGTAATCTCTGAATTATGATTCATGATGTATTGTTGATAATATTATTAATAAATAAATAAATAAATAAAAAAGTTGGTACATAAGGCTGAATATTACGCAGAGTATGCATAAAAAATTAAAAAGTTACCATTACGTAACGATTTTTGTATGAAAATTTTGCAAAGGTGTTACGTAATTTAACTTTTTAATCATAACATAACACTTGGATAAAATTCTTCTTGAACCAAAACCTTTTTAAAGAAGACTGAATATAAGGTCTTTTAGAGAGACGGTTATAAATGTAACAGTTTTTCTTAGTAGCTGTCAAATATCAGTAGCATATTTGAAAAGTGTACCTTGCAGTTAAAGTAACGGTTTACAATTATTTTATCTGTAGTGGAAAATATGCGCGCGCAGCCTGAAATTAGAAGGACTTGGAAATAGATATTAGATTTGCCGCCATTTTCAAATATTTACCTTTTTCAAGTATTTTGTGCCCGTGAAAGTAATGTGAAAGTTTATTGAAAAAGTAGATAAAGTGGTGTAGTCAGGATACTGCAGTTACACCAGAAGATACTCAATAACTTATGATCTTCTCCCATACGAGTATTAGTCTAGAACATTTTATGACATAACCTACAATGAATTGGGAATGAATGAAAATCGAAAAGAAAACCATGTCTTGTTAAGAAAATGTTCTGCTTGTATATTTCAAAGAAGACCGGATATATTAAGGCGGCTTCTTCAGACTCATATCAGAACTGTAATATACATAATATAAGTTACCTTTGTTGTTTACTTACTTTTGTTTAAATTTTATAAGTAAGTACCTACCTATTGCATGAGTGAAGATAAAGTAGTATACGCAACTGCATATAATATGGTATTAAAACACTCGTTTGATGCTATTCAAACCCAAACTCGTGTTTTAATAACCTGTTTTATATGACAGTTGCATAAACTACTAATATGCAACTATATGTAATTCGATCTATACTATTACTCGATCTATACACATTATTCAATCTATACACTCGATCTATACTATTTTAATACTCTTTTTAGGGTTCCGTACCTCAAAATAAAAAAACGGAACCCTTATAGGATCACTTTGTTGTCCGTCTGTCTGTCTGTCAGGACCCTTTTTTTCACGAACGAGAAGAGGTACCAGGTTGAAGTTGATAACGAATATTAAGGTCCATAAACCACACAAGATCTGAAAATTTAAATTTTTTACAACAACGCAATCAAAAGATATGGCTTTTTATGTCCTCATCTCCATACATTTATGCAAAAAAGCAAAACCTACAGGGTACTTCCCGTTGACCTAAAATTATGAAATTTGGCAAGAAGCTAGGTCTCACAGTACAAATAATGGGAAAAGTCTAAAATCATTAAATATTTAAATTTTTCTCACAACTAATAGTAGTTTCAAGAACTTTTCTATAAAAGAGGGGTCATGTTGGATGGTCGGGAGATTTTAAAATCAAAGAGCAAAAGCTTTTAGTATATCATATGGTAGATAGGTACGGAACCCTTAGGGCGCGAGTCCGACTCGCACTTGGCCGGTTTTTTTTTATTAATTTGGCAATCGTCAACCCATATTTGGGGACATTTCTGCCAGTGTCGTGTTCTAGAACATTCTTCAGTTTTTGGAATTTCTTCACTTTTTAAGAATTAAAAATATGGCAAACCGCGAGTGGGGAAATTGTTCATTGCTCCCCCCGTAAAGCGATAAATGACTTTTTGAGACAACACAAACTGGGTTCAAACTCGAGATCGCTTGAAATCTTCATCAGCTGCACACTCCGTAGTAAATTCATTGCATAAAACACTATCTATATTATCCACTAAATCACTACATACACAAAAAACAAGAATTTCAACCGAGCAGGCAAGAGCCCACGCCGAGTTCCCGCCAAAAAGTCCATTTTGATACTCGGCTGGGGCTCGTATCAAAAACCAGATCTCGTGTTAAAATTACTCTTATTACGCAACAGTTGCATAATAGTAGTTTATGCAACTGTCATATAAAATAGGTTATTAAAATACGAGTTTGGGTTTATCACACGAGGCGTAGCCGAGTGTGATAATAGCATCAAACGAGTGTTTTAATACCATATTATATGCAGTTGCGTATACTACTTTATCTTCACTCATGCAATAGGTAGGTACTTACTTATAAAAATTAAACATAAGTAATTAAACAACAAAGGTAACTTATATTATGCATATTACAATTCTGATATGAGTCTAAAGAAGCCGCTTTAATATATCCGCTAAGTCTTTTCTTTGAAATATACAAGCAGAACATTTTCTTAACAAGACATGGTTTTCTCTTCGATTTTCATTCTTTCCCAATTCATTGTAGGTTATGTCATAAAATGTCCTAGACTAATATGGGAGAAGATCATAAGTTATTGAGTATCTTCTGGTGTAACTGCACCAGAAGATACTCAATAACTCTACCACTTTATCAACTTTTTCAATAAACTTTCAGATTACTTTCACGGGCACAAAATACTTGGAAAAGATAAATATTTGAAAATGGCGGCAAATTTAATATCTATTTCCAAGTTCTTCTAATTTCAGGCTGCGCGCGCATATTTTCCACTACAGATAAAATAATTGTAACTATAGTAACTGTTACTGTAACTGCTCCAAAATAATAGGTTGTTTATAAGGTCCACTTTGTAAATATGCTACTGATATTTGACAGCTACTAAGAAAAACTGTTACATTTATAACCGGCTCTCTAAAAGACCTTATATTCAGTCTTCTTTAAAAAGGTTTAGATTCAAGAAGAATTTTATCCAAGTGTTATGTTATGATTAAAAAGTTAAATTACGTAACACCTTTGGAAAATTTTCATACAAAAATCCTTACGTAATGGTAACTTTTTTATTTTTTATGCATACTCTGCGTAATATTCAGCCTTATGTACCAAGTTTTTGTATCATAAGTCAAAGATTACGACATGAGTGTAGATAAATAACTATATTCATTCATTATAAACAACTTACGTTGTTTTCCCGTAACACAACCTGCTCTCCACTATGAGGTGGGTCGCTTTGAGTCGAGACAACTCTTCATACAACTCTTCAGGCGTGAACCTTCCGTACAGTTTGTGCACGGCGTACGCGCGCGCTCTGTGTGAAAACATAACCAAAACATGCATTATAATCATCATCCCGTAAAACACTGCTTATTAAGTAAGTTAAAATGGGCTTATTTATTTATGTTATACTATTAAACGAGCAATATTTGTATTTGTATATAGTATATAAATATATATATATATATTTGTAATCGGTTTCTCGAAAACGGCTCTAACGATTTCGATGAAATTTACCATACGGAGGTTTTCGGAGGCAAAAATCTATCTAGCTAGGTGTCATGTCTGGGAAAATTCGTTTAACCTGTGTTTTAAGCATTTGCGTTTTAGATCAAAACCTGCATAGCTTGCTCACCCGATGATATTTTCTGGTTGAGGCGGCTCTTATAGAGCGAAGCTCGGTCACCCAGGTACTTATGGGGTGAAGGTGTTAATTGTACAATATATTTTGGCTCTGTAAGTTTGATAATGAAATTTTTAATCGGCAGCAAAATTGTTATTAGGTGCGAGCAAGCGAAGGATTCTAGGGTTCAATAGAAGAACCCGAGCGTAGTGGGTTTTAAGTCACGACACGTGAAATAACTTTGCTGCTGAGCGAAACACACAATTTTTCACCTGACTAAATTTTTCTAACTTTACCGACCCATTGACCTGTGTGTAATCCCGCCCTACTGATCTGTTTCCCTAGTTCACCGATCTATTGCCCATATACACCGACCTGTTTCCCCAGTTCACCGATCTATTGTCCATATACACCGACCTGTTTCCCCAGTTTACCGATCTATTGCCCATATACACCGACCTGTTTCCCCAGTTTACCGATCTATTGCCCATATACACCGACCTGTTTCCCCAGTTTACCGATCTATTGCCCATATACACCGACCTGTTTCCCCAGTTCACCGATCTATTACCCATATACACCGACCTGTTTCCCCAGTTTACCGATCTATTGCCCATATACACCGACCTGTTTCCCCAGTTCACCGATCTATTGCCCATATACACCGACCTGTTTCCCCAGTTCACCGATCTATTGCCCATATACACCGACCTGTTTCCCCAGTTCACCGATCTATTACCCATATACACCGACCTGTTTCCCCAGTTTACCGATCTATTGCCCATATACACCGACCTGTTTCCCTAGTTCACCGATCTATTGCCCATATACACCGACCTGTTTCCCCAGTTCACCGATTTATTGCCCCGCTCCACCGACCTGTTGCCCCGACCCACAGACATGTTTTCCCGACTCACCGAACTATTGTCCCGAGCCACCGACCTATTGCCCCGACCCACCGAATTCTTACCCCTACCTACCAACCTATTGCCCAGACCCACAGACCTGTTTTCCTGATCTATTGCCACGCCCCACCGACCTGGGTTTCCGTCCTCCCGCCCTCATAGCAGTGGAAAGTCAGCGGGACATACATTAAAATAAGCCCACCTGGCGTCCTTGTGCTCGTAGTGCGGGTGGGACACCACGGCCCTCCCGGCGCTCAGCAGCACGGCGGCAGAGACCGGCATGGAGCCCGCGAACACGGCGCCGGCGGGCGACGACCGCACTATCCACGAGATCAGCTCTTCTAGAGGGTAGTCGGAGAACTCGCCTGCGACACATACACGCTCTTGTTACTCAACAGCCTCCGTCGTCTCGTGGCTAGAACGCTAGGCTCTCGATAAGGAGGTTCAATTCAGATACAGATAATTTTATTTAATGTAGATTATCTACAGAATACAATGCAGATAGAGCGAGTCTACGCCGTTTCGGATCGTGCTATGGCAGCGTAAAAGAAACGGCAAGAAACCACTGCACCACGGCCTGCGACAAAAGTCGGCTTTTTACAATGTGTTTTGAAAATCACCTCTCAAGCCCCATGTCAAAATTCGCAGGAATCGAAAAGAAAACTTAGTTATTTACTCAATAAGGCATAATTTTGCATAAATTGATATACATTTTTCATTAATTTTCCATTTTCCGGGAACTCTATTGGAAATTGACATAGGGGTCATATTATGTCAAAATTATCTGTATCCCAAAAGATATTACGAGTTCACAGATTAAAACTCAAAATCATTTATTCATTGTTGGATATTATAATATCTATTAATAAATGACGTCAGCTAAACTGTACCACTTCACAAAGTAAATCCCTGGAGTAGCGACTTCTTATACAAATTAAATATTTTTTAAATAAAGCATTCATCTATCTTACATCCACGGCAGGACAGGAAGCTTCCTCCAGAAAACGCGTGGTAAGGAGGACGAGATTTACCATAGTCACCACGTTTGTAAGCGGTTCGCCTGGCGACCGTAGTATGTAAGATGGTACGGTACATAGAAAGATACTCCTGTCAATCCTCCAACTTATAAGCCCTTAGTCGCCTCTTACGACACCCACGAGTAGAGATGGATTGGTACCGGCACCACACGGGCTACAGAACACTAATAAGGGTGTTTAATTTATTTAACATATCGCGACGTTTTAGCGTGAACTCGTAGAATGTAGTGTTACCTCGCACGGCCAGCTCCCCGCCGACGAGCGTGTAGACGTGCACCGCCACCACCCCCTACTGGAGAGTGTAGAGTGTAGTGTTACCTCGCACGGCCAGCTCCCCGCCGACGAGCGTGTAGACGTGCACCGCTACCACCCCCTACTGGAGAGTGTAGAGTGTAGTGTTACCTCGCACGGCCAGCTCCCCGCCGACGAGCGTGTAGACGTGCACCACTACCACCCCCTACTGGAGAGTGTAGAGTGTAGTGTTACCTCGCACGGCCAGCTCCCCGCCGACGAGCGTGTAGACGTGCACCGCTACCACCCCCTACTGGAGAGTGTAGAGTGTAGTGTTACCTCGCACGGCCAGCTCCCCGCCGACGAGCGTGTAGACGTGCACCGCTACCACCCCCTACTGGAGAGTGTAGAGTGTAGTGTTACCTCGCACGGCCAGCTCCCCGCCGACGAGCGTGTAGACGTGCACCGCTACCACCCCCTACTGGAGAGTGTAGAGTGTAGTGTTACCTCGCACGGCCAGCTCCCCCTACTGGAGAGTGTAGAGTGTAGTGTTACCTCGCACGGCCAGCTCCCCCTACTGGAGAGTGTAGAGTGTAGTGTTACCTCGCACGGCCAGCTCCCCCTACTGGAGAGTGTAGAGTGTAGTGTTACCTCGCACGGCCAGCTCCCCCTACTGGAGAGTGTAGAGTGTAGTGTTACCTCGCACGGCCAGCTCCCCGCCGACGAGCGTGTAGACGTGCACCGCTACCACCCCCTACTGGAGAGTGTAGAGTGTAGTGTTACCTCGCACGGCCAGCTCCCCGCCGACGAGCGTGTAGACGTGCACCGCTACCACCCCCTACTGGAGAGTGTAGAGTGTAGTGTTACCTCGCACGGCCAGCTCCCCCTACTGGAGAGTGTAGAGTGTAGTGTTACCTCGCACGGCCAGCTCCCCCTACTGGAGAGTGTAGAGTGTAGTGTTACCTCGCACGGCCAGCTCCCCCTACTGGAGAGTGTAGAGTGTAGTGTTACCTCGCACGGCCAGCTCCCCCTACTGGAGAGTGTAGAGTGTAGTGTTACCTCGCACGGCCAGCTCCCCCTACTGGAGAGTGTAGAGTGTAGTGTTACCTCGCACGGCCAGCTCCCCCTACTGGAGAGTGTAGAGTGTAGTGTTACCTCGCACGGCCAGCTCCCCCTACTGGAGAGTGTAGTGTTACCTCGCACGGCCAGCTCCCCCTACTGGAGAGTGTAGAGTGTAGTGTTACCTCGCACGGCCAGCTCCCCCTACTGGAGAGTGTAGAGTGTAGTGTTACCTCGCACGGCCAGCTCCCCCTACTGGAGAGTGTAGAGTGTAGTGTTACCTCGCACGGCCAGCTCCCCCTACTGGAGAGTGTAGAGTGTAGTGTTACCTCGCACGGCCAGCTCCCCGCCGACGAGCGTGTAGACGTGCACCGCTACCACCCCCTACTGGAGAGTGTAGAGTGTAGTGTTACCTCGCACGGCCAGCTCCCCCTACTGGAGAGTGTAGAGTGTAGTGTTACCTTTTTCGCCAGAGGGCGCTCTAAGTGTAAACATTGCGCTTATTAACGTTTCACAAATAATTAGTAAAAACCTGTTAAAATTGTGTTCTGACTAACTATACGAACAGTGCAAGTGTGATTTCTCGACCGATAATTGTTATCAGCGTATAATAAGAAGATCAAACATACTTTACAACGAACATAAGTCTTATCAGTGTTTAGTGACAGTTACAAGTTGTTGGAGATAGATTACCCAAGAATCTTTCCTAAATTGTTCCGAAAAAATCATCACCGAGCCTGACGAATATATCCGGACGTATTGCAAGCAGTAGCACGGACAAAACGGTAAAAGTGTTAGCTTTTATAACCTCAAACTCAAACGACCGTTACATAGAGTATTATACTCACTAACCCAAAGAGAGCCAGAGAGAGCCCTACTAAGTTTGTAACAACGCCATCTATAGTTTTGAACTGTAACAACTGTAACAACGCCATCTATAGGTTTGAACTGCATAACTGAATCAGGAAAATAAACCTTGTTACTGGTTTGCAGTCTTTCTCGCTGTATTACCAGCAATTGTAAGAGGGTGCCAGAAGCCGAAACATTTGATTTAAAAAAAAAAATTGCTGTCGTCTAAAACTGACTTCTATCACCAATATGAGCAATTCAAAGAACTGTGCGGCATGTAACGCAAGCCTGGGTGGCGATATCGATAAAGAAGATATAAGTGGATGCTCATTATGTACCTTGAAGTATCATACGTCATGTTTGGGCTTAACCAGAGAACAAGCTAAACAGATGCGCCTAAAGCCAGGCTTGTATCAATGCCCAGCATGTAAGGCTAAAAACAGAACAATTAAAAACGCAGACTCTGCTCCCGATACTCCCCCCGCTGGTAAAAGAGATCTGCCTACCTCTAACACAGCAAAGACAGTGCCAGATACCTACCTTTCAGCAACCGATAATCAAGCCCTCTGCTCCTTTTCCACAACAGTTCTTAAACTTAAAGAAGACCTTAAAGACATTAACAAGCTGATGAATGCATTTACGGCCTCCCTAAACTCAACCAGCGAAGATATGGAAGATTTCAGGAACGAGATTGCGGATATGAGAAAGCAGCTTAAGGAGTTAGACCATTTTAAAACTGAAGTTGCTCTTCTTCGTACTGAAGTTAATGAGCTTCGTTTGGAATTGGCCGCAAAGCAACAACAAGAATATATAAAAGACGTTGAAATTACCGGCATAACAGAAGTCAAGGGTGAGAATATAGGACAAGTCGTTTCAACTCTGTCTACTACCATTGGTATTCAGCTGGACCCGCGGGATGTAGTCGACGTAAAGCGAGTTGGAAAGCGTACTGAAAGTGCTAAAGACCGCCCCCGTCCTGTAGTTCTGTCCTTTACACGCCGACATCCTCGAGATCTATTCCTAAGGGCAGCTAAAACCCGGCGAGGCATTACAACTGACAAAATAAGTGTTCCTGGAAACCCTCGAAAGATCTACATCAACGAGCATCTAACAAAAGGGAACAGAATTCTTTTCAGTAAAGCCAGACAAACAAGAGATGCTCTCAATTTCAAGTACGTTTGGACCTCAAATGGCAATATTTTCCTACGAAGAACCAGCACCAGCTCCATTCTAAGAGTGACCTCAGAATCCATGCTCGATAAGCTTATAACGAGTCGTGGCAGCCAGGGAGCGGGTGAACAGCGAGGTGATGACACTGGCCATCAGCACACCGAGACCTGTTCCTAACCAAATTGATAAAATAACACTATTGCATGTCTTATTGATAATTTACTGTCTGTCATATGTTGTTAAATTTTCAAACATTTTGACTAGCTTTGTTTACGGTACATTCCATATTCTTTTTTCCTGTACAAGTGTGTTAAACCGGTTGAACTTAATATTATGCCAAACATTTAATTATTTATTTTCATCTGACACTCACAACAACTACTCCTACAAACACTTAGGAACTCACCTGCTGCCACTTAAAATCAAAAACCTAAATCAAAATTTAGTAATTCTAGTATAACAAACCTTGCCAGATTGTTTAATGGAAGCCCTCACAAATATTGACAATAATCCTAATGATATAGAATGTGAGTTCGTCACACCTGAAAACTGTAGAGACTATTTGGGTTCTTATAACCTTAAAATCATGACATTTAATATCCGCAGCATAAATAAAAACTTAAACACGTTTCAAGTTTTTCTCAAACGTCTTTCAACTCCTCTTGATATACTTATACTAACAGAATGTTGGCTCGATGACACTTCCGTCATTAATCAGATTCCTGGATACACATCTTACTTCACGACTAAAAATATAAATCAAAATGGAGGGGTCGTGGCTTACGTTAGAGAGAATTGGAATGCAACTGTAAAAGAACCCACTTTAGCTGAATCTTGTGGTTTAATTCTAGATATACCAAACGTTATAACGGTCATTGGCTGTTATCGATCTCCATCTTTCAAGGACGTTACATTGTTTCTAAACTCACTAGATGACATTCTGACGTCTCTGTCAGATAAGCCTTGCGTCATATTTGCTGGGGACATCAATATCGATATCCTCGCCGAGGTCGGTAGCAGAGATCACAGTCATTCTTCTCAATACCTTTGTCTTACAGCTTCTCATGGCTTTCGGCCAGCAATCTCTAAGCCAACTCGCAAATCAACTTGTCTAGATCACATCTTTGTGAAGACTAGGCATCCAGTAATAGGAGCAGTTTGTGCCACTGATATTACTGATCATGATCCAGCCCTCGTGGCGCTATCTACAAGAACAAAAAAGCATCAATACAAAAGTCGTATTAAAGTGACTATAGACTTTGAACAAGTGGCTAAAGAGCTAGAAAAATATGACTGGAGCCATATCTATGCTTTCACTGATGTCAATAAGGCAACGGCTACTTTCATTGAAGCTATTACCACAGTGACTAAGAAGTACACAAAAAAGGTCAGAGTGAGCAGATCAAAATTTCACTTGGAGTCCTGGATGACTTCCGGCTTGCTAAGATGCGCACGTTTTCGTGACCGCCTTCATATTCAATCTAAATTGAACCCTGATAATGATATTATCAGACACTCTTACAAACGATATCGAAATTTTTATTATAATTTGGTAAAAAAGCTCAAATCACAATACGATTCATCGGAATTACAATCTAAAATCAATAAACCTAAAGAGCTATGGTCAACGATCTACAAAATTTGTAACATTAAGCGGAAATCGAACCAATGTACTGAGCTTCTGACGATTACGGAGGACCCAATAGAGTCTCTCAACATTTGCAATAGCTATTTTACTAACGTAGGAGCTAACCTAGCTGAAACAATACTTACTGAGAGTGGAGACACGGAGGAGAGGCTTGCTTCTAGTGTTTTGACCACTGACGGCTTACCAACTTCATTCTTCTTCCTACCCACGGATGCACAAGAAATTGAATCACTAATTGGACAAATGAAAAATGACAGTGCACCTGGCTTGGATGGCTTGACAAACCGTCTAATCAAAGCGATAAAGAAATATATAGTCCAGCCACTTACTTACATTTTTAACCTGAGCTTGAGCACTGGATGCTTCCCTGATACATGGAAGGTTGCTTCTGTTACCCCAATTTATAAGGATGGCCTTAAAGACTCCCCCAGCAACTACCGGCCCATTTCACTACTAAGCAACCTCTCCAAATTACTAGAAAAAATTGTAAATAAGCGTCTCATCAACTTCTTGGAACAAAATTGCCTTTTATCACAAAGACAGTTTGGGTTTAGATCGGGTAGATCAACGGAGGATGCGGTGGTGCTGCTGGCAAGTCTGGTTTCCTCCTATCTTGACAATGGACAAAGTTGTATAGGTGTCTTTCTGGACCTCGCCAAGGCCTTTGACACTGTTTCTGTTCAAATTCTCTTACGCAAGCTTGAAAAACTTGGTATTCGTGGAACGGCCTTGGCGTGGTTCACAAGCTATCTCTCAGACAGAAGGCAACTCATCCGAGTGGATCAGACTGCCAGTGATACCAATTCGATACTTTTTGGGGTTCCGCAGGGTAGTGTTTTGGGCCCAACTCTATTTATTGTTTATATGAATGATATTCACGACCTTGCCCTCAAATCTGCTGAAATAATCTGTTATGCTGACGATACAGCGGTACTTTTCCACTCATCTAGTTGGCCTGAGGCCTGGGAGACAGCTGAAAGCGGAATATCACTGGTTTCAGGATGGCTGGAAAAGAACCTTCTTACCCTAAATAGAAAGAAGACCAAATTCGTCTGTTTTCATAAAACGTCTGCGTCGAGCCCTCCCACAACCTTACCGGATATTAAAATTCATAACTGTGGAGCGCATACCTTTGATCACAACACCAGCAACTGCAACTGTGAATCCATCGAGCGAGTGAAAGATATACGGTATCTGGGTATAATTCTTGATGAAAAGCTCAACTTCCAGGCACATATAACGTCCCTAGTTACTAGACTGCGCAAGATTATTGGCATAATGAGAGAACTGCGAAACTCAGCTCCTCGAAACGTATTGAAAAGCACCTATATCGCTATATGCGAATCAGTTCTCACCTACTGTATTAGCGCCTGGGGCTGCGCAGCCAAAACTTTTATGATAGCACTCGAAAGAGCACAACGTGCAGTTTTAAAAACTATGCTTAGAAAACGTTTTCGTTTTCCTACTAATGAACTTTATGAAGAAGCACAGGTGCTCAGAGTTAGGCAACTCTACATCTTGAGGGCGTGTATTTCTACTCACAAGTGCGTCCTAAGCTCGATTGAATACTCACAGCTCTTGCGAAAAAGAATATTTAAAATCCCTGTCGTGGCCGTCAGAACCCAGTTTGCAAAAAGATTCCCCTCCTATGCTTTTCCAACTTTATACAATACAGTCGTGAAGCACTGTGATATAATAACATGCTCGACGATAGTAGCTAAACAAAGATTGCGATTATGGTTATTTGGCCTACATTATGACATCACTGAGTCTCTGATCCCCTCCAACCAACACTAGTATTGTTTATTTTTATTTTCTTTACACCTCACCTACACTACATATTATACACACACCCTTGCTCTGTACACACCTATGTATGTAATTAATATAATAACTAACATTTCATAACCTAAATAATATAATGTACCTATAATTTATGTGATATGTTAAGAAAATCTGTTATATTGTATCTCATATTTGGTTTCCCAAGATACAGGCGTTGTCCTAGTTTGGGAACCACTGGAAAATCTAAAAATTGTAATTAGTATTTTAGTAAATAAATATATTTTCATTTTCATTTTTTCATTTTCACCTCGCACGGCCAGCTCCCCGCCGACGAGCGTGTAGACGTGCACCGCTACCACCCCCTACTGGAGAGTGTAGAGTGTAGTGTTACCTCGCACGGCCAGCTCCCCCTACTGGAGAGTGTAGAGTGTAGTGTTACCTCGCACGGCCAGCTCCCCCTACTGGAGAGTGTAGAGTGTAGTGTTACCTCGCACGGCCAGCTCCCCGCCGACGAGCGTGTAGACGTGCACCGCTACCACCCCCTACTGGAGAGTGTAGAGTGTAGTGTTACCTCGCACGGCCAGCTCCCCCTACTGGAGAGTGTAGAGTGTAGTGTTACCTCGCACGGCCAGCTCCCCGCCGACGAGCGTGTAGACGTGCACCGCTACCACCCCCTACTGGAGAGTGTAGAGTGTAGTGTTACCTCGCACGGCCAGCTCCCCCTACTGGAGAGTGTAGAGTGTAGTGTTACCTCGCACGGCCAGCTCCCCCTACTGGAGAGTGTAGAGTGTAGTGTTACCTCGCACGGCCAGCTCCCCCTACTGGAGAGTGTAGAGTGTAGTGTTACCTCGCACGGCCAGCTCCCCCTACTGGAGAGTGTAGAGTGTAGTGTTACCTCGCACGGCCAGCTCCCCGGCGACGAGCGTGTAGACGTGCACCGCTACCACCCCCTACTGGAGAGTGTAGAGTGTAGTGTTACCTCGCACGGCCAGCTCCCCCTACTGGAGAGTGTAGAGTGTAGTGTTACCTCGCACGGCCAGCTCCCCCTACTGGAGAGTGTAGAGTGTAGTGTTACCTCGCACGGCCAGCTCCCCCTACTGGAGAGTGTAGTGTTACCTCGCACGGCCAGCTCCCCGCCGACGAGCGTGTAGACGTGCACCGCTACCACCCCCTACTGGAGAGTGTAGAGTGTAGTGTTACCTCGCACGGCCAGCTCCCCCTACTGGAGAGTGTAGAGTGTAGTGTTACCTCGCACGGCCAGCTCCCCGGCGACGAGCGTGTAGACGTGCACCGCTACCACCCCCTACTGGAGAGTGTAGAGTGTAGTGTTACCTCGCACGGCCAGCTCCCCCTACTGGAGAGTGTAGAGTGTAGTGTTACCTCGCACGGCCAGCTCCCCCTACTGGAGAGTGTAGAGTGTAGTGTTACCTCGCACGGCCAGCTCCCCCTACTGGAGAGTGTAGAGTGTAGTGTTACCTCGCACGGCCAGCTCCCCGCCGACGAGCGTGTAGACGTGCACCGCTACCACCCCCTACTGGAGAGTGTAGAGTGTAGTGTTACCTCGCACGGCCAGCTCCCCGGCGACGAGCGTGTAGACGTGCACCGCTACCACCCCCTACTGGAGAGTGTAGAGTGTAGTGTTACCTCGCACGGCCAGCTCCCCCTACTGGAGAGTGTAGAGTGTAGTGTTACCTCGCACGGCCAGCTCCCCCTACTGGAGAGTGTAGAGTGTAGTGTTACCTCGCACGGCCAGCTCCCCCTACTGGAGAGTGTAGAGTGTAGTGTTACCTCGCACGGCCAGCTCCCCCTACTGGAGAGTGTAGAGTGTAGTGTTACCTCGCACGGCCAGCTCCCCCTACTGGAGAGTGTAGAGTGTAGTGTTACCTCGCACGGCCAGCTCCCCCTACTGGAGAGTGTAGAGTGTAGTGTTACCTCGCACGGCCAGCTCCCCCTACTGGAGAGTGTAGAGTGTAGTGTTACCTCGCACGGCCAGCTCCCCCTACTGGAGAGTGTAGAGTGTAGTGTTACCTCGCACGGCCAGCTCCCCCTACTGGAGAGTGTAGAGTGTAGTGTTACCTCGCACGGCCAGCTCCCCCTACTGGAGAGTGTAGAGTGTAGTGTTACCTCGCACGGCCAGCTCCCCCTACTGGAGAGTGTAGAGTGTAGTGTTACCTCGCACGGCCAGCTCCCCCTACTGGAGAGTGTAGAGTGTAGTGTTACCTCGCACGGCCAGCTCCCCCTACTGGAGAGTGTAGAGTGTAGTGTTACCTCGCACGGCCAGCTCCCCCTACTGGAGAGTGTAGAGTGTAGTGTTACCTCGCACGGCCAGCTCCCCCTACTGGAGAGTGTAGAGTGTAGTGTTACCTCGCACGGCCAGCTCCCCCTACTGGAGAGTGTAGAGTGTAGTGTTACCTCGCACGGCCAGCTCCCCCTACTGGAGAGTGTAGAGTGTAGTGTTACCTCGCACGGCCAGCTCCCCCTACTGGAGAGTGTAGAGTGTAGTGTTACCTCGCACGGCCAGCTCCCCCTACTGGAGAGTGTAGAGTGTAGTGTTACCTCGCACGGCCAGCTCCCCCTACTGGAGAGTGTAGAGTGTAGTGTTACCTCGCACGGCCAGCTCCCCCTACTGGAGAGTGTAGAGTGTAGTGTTACCTCGCACGGCCAGCTCCCCCTACTGGAGAGTGTAGAGTGTAGTGTTACCTCGCACGGCCAGCTCCCCCTACTGGAGAGTGTAGAGTGTAGTGTTACCTCGCACGGCCAGCTCCCCCTACTGGAGAGTGTAGAGTGTAGTGTTACCTCGCACGGCCAGCTCCCCGCCGACGAGCGTGTAGACGTGCACCGCTACCACCCCCGCCACCACTCCCCACACCAGCTTACCGGCTCGACGCGACCGAGCCGCGCTGCAATATGGGAGGACACACAGTAATCGCCAGTTGCACAAAGCGTCGTTAAAGTTAAAGGTCCTTTAAGTCTAATGCTGACTTTTTCTGTTTTGTTCACAAAGAAAGTGACAGCAATAGAAAGTGACAGCAATAGAGAAAATAAAAAGAAAAAATGGTCCGGAGTAGGCGTAGAACTATTTCTATGGTACATTACGTATTACATCAGATTCAGTTTAGGGCATGGACAGTCGGAGGGCATGGACTTTGTGCGAGAAATTGGTCGTCGCATAAGACAGAAGGGTGGACATCCTCGTTCAGGGGCATTCCTGATGCAAAGGTTGTCCATCGCTATTCAGCGTGGGAACGCTGCCAGCGTAATGGGCACCTTTGCACCAGGAACATCCAGGGGGGGACTTTTTGACTAACGAAGCCACGAGCGGATTTTTGAGCCAATTTTTATTTTATTATGTTTAAAAAAAGAAAAAAGAAGAAATCAGTTTAAGTAGTATTCGGTCCGAGTTTTCTGTATTTAGTGTAGACAACGAAGCAGTTGACCACAACATAATTCTCTCAGGCAGATTTTATTTGACAGGATGATAAAGTACCATAAATTAAATATAAATTCAAAATATCCAAAAAAAATTTAACAAAAACATTTTTTCACATTTTTCACAAATTAAAAGTACCGATTTTTTTTTTGACACAGCCCTAACAATACATAGAGGTACGGTAACCGCTCGTCGGTAGAAACTTTTTCATACTTTTTCGTCGGCATACCCCAGACGCTACATACATCTTCGACCAATATAAAGAGTTATTATGGACGGGCCATAGGGAACATCGTTTGAAAGCCGATCAAGCGAGTGCGCGCACTCACATTGATTTAGTCGGTCTTCGGATGCTCAACGAGTAACACGTGTGAAAAAATAATTATCTTCCCGCCTTTCTAATAAACGAAAGCCGTCCTGTGCTTTTCCAAAGTATTCAAATAACTCAAGAAATACTGAACGAATATTTAGGCGTCATATTTCACTCGTTAGTAATTATTGTTTTAGTAAAATCTAATTATTTGATAATTTTCTAGATTCAAAATATTCGCCGGAAAAATAACGACGCATGATTGAAACGGCGGCATGAACAGACCGCTCCCGACGAACATTCGCTATCTCGCTCGCGCTACGGTGCGAGCGCGTGTTTCTATCTCTGTTGGGCACTGTGTATGCATGTGATTAGGAAAACTGTAACTGTGGGTGTGCGTTTACATGTAGTTGTAGCGCGGCTTATTTTTTATTAGCGTTTTGTACGGATAAGGCTCGTCCATCCTCTTTATATTGGTCGAAGACATACATAGTGTCCCTACTGAATGATAGTCATCATCATAACTTCCCATGAAACGTCCACTACAGGACAAGGAACTCCCTCCAAAATTCCAGCTTTCGCTGAAACAATGTGGAGGGGGAATACCACAGTCACCACGCTTGTTAGCGTTACGGCTGGCATCATTGACCGCGGTTCTTGGTGACCGCAGAATGTAAGATGTCACGATACACAGAAGGATGCTGCTGCCCATCCTCTGGTTCATTAACCCTTAGTCGCCTCTTACGACACCCATGGGGTCGGTACTATTCTTTGCCGGCACCACACATGACAGGATATGATAGTACCATTACATTATTCTGTGGCCCACTGCTCGTTTGCTCACTTGTAACATATAAAAATAAAATAAAAAGTGACATACTTACAAAGGAACGTCAAAGTTGAGAGCCAGCGAACAGACTAGACACATCTGCGTAGTAAACAATAGCTTGAGTCGCATAAACAGGAACGCCATAACTCCATACACAACCATTTGACACATATTATAGAAAATCGCTGCGTCTATATCCAAATTCCTTAACATATTAACCAATACACTCTCAGACTCATCATTTTCCTTCTCTTTAGTTTCTTTTAATTCTTTTAACTTATCTAAATCCAGTCTTTTATTAACTGCAACGCTTTCAGCATTGTTTTCTATTCCACTATCACCTGAATCATCAGAATCTATATCATTAGTATCTCCTTCATCTGCTTTACCCATTTCATGTGTATTTTGAATTTTATCATCTGTATTTTTAATTTTATAATCTGTATGTATTTTATTATCTGTTGATTTATTGTCTTTATCTTCCGTAATTTCCTTTTTATCAATTTTGTTGTTAAATTTTTTCTTTGTAGCAACATAGGCGTTTGAAAAACATACTATAAAGTAATTTACTGTAGCGTAAACAGTTAATGGTAATAAAAGAGTCGTAGATACATCATAAAAATAGGATTTTGGTAAAAAATCGAAGACGTCAATGCATGTGTACATTAATGTGTGAAAAGATTTATAATTTGTGAATTTTGATAATAACAGTTCCCATATATGGTTGTCATCTTCCGTTCCTAAGAAATCACTTATAGTTTTCTTCAAATACAGCGAAGCACATATCACTATGCAGATTCTTAGTAAGACCAGCCAGGCTTCGACGAATAAGTCCAAATTTGTTTTCACTTTGATTCTGAACGAGCTGAACAGAAGGCAGTAAACGAACACGACGACGAAAAAAGACATGTATATTGATGACTTTAGCATGTCGTTTCCCTGAAAAGAAAAAAAAATAAAAAAAAATATTAGGGGACATTTCACACAAGGTCATCTGATCCCAAACTAGGCAAAGCCTGTACTATGGGTACCAGAGACTGATATACATACATAAATAGATAAATAACACCTAGACACAGAACAAACACTTGTGTTCATGACACAAATGTTTGCCCTGGGCGGGGATCGAACCCGCGGCCCACGGCGTGAGATGCAGGCCCCCTACCAACCACACCAATGGGCTTATCACAAGGAAATAATTGTGGTAGATTGTTTTATTGTACAATGTCTAACAGAAAGGTATGATAATACTGAAGGGTGTGAATCTGCCCATGAAACTGAACAACTTTTACCAAGGAACATAAGTCAAAATACGAAAAACCAAATTGGACCTTCCATACAAAATGTGCTTTCAGTTTAAATAAAAAAAAATAGTTTATTCCATACAAAATGTGCTTTCAGTTTTAAGGGCAGACTCACACCCTTTATTATTATCACACCTTTCCGTTGTACACTGTTTAACCATTATTTACTATACACTAAATCATTAAATACACAAAATACAAAAATTTCAATTTAGCAGGCAACAATAAGTCACATCAATTTAGCAGGCAACAATAAGTCACATCAATTTAGCAGGCAACAAAAGGTCATATCAATTTAGCAGGCAACAATAAGTCACATCAGTTTAGCAGGAAACAACAAGTCACATCAACTTAGCAGGCAACAATAAGTCACATCAGTTTAGCAGGCAACAATAAGTCATATCAATTTAGCAGGCTACAATAAGTCACATCAATTTAGCAGGCAACAATAAGTCACATCAATTTTGCAGGCAACAATAAGTCGCATCAATTTAGCAGGCAACAATAAGTCACATCAGTTTAGCAGGCAACAATAAGTCACATCAATTTTGCAGGCAACAATAAGTCATATCAATTTTGCAGGCAACAATAAGTCACATCAATTTTTCAGGCAACAATAAGTCACATCAATTTAGCAGGCACCAATAAGTCACATCAATTTAGCAGGCAACAATTTGTCACATCAATTTAGCAGGCAACAATAAGTCACATCAATTTAGCAGGCAAGAATAAGTAAGATCAATTTCGAAAGTTACCTGTAGCAGCAACACGGCCATATGGAGCCCGCAGAAGTGAGAATGTAGGAACACGCATAGAGTCTTCATGTCTATGATCCGCAGCTGCTCCATCACAAACAAGATGGCGGTCTGCGTGAGGAAGATGAACTGCGACAGCTGCCAGAACAGTAGGCACACGCAGTTCAGGACAAACGTGGACACCTGACAGACAAACACACACTCATTTTACAGTAGGTAAATAAATCATTGTTAATTTAATTGAGTGCCATTGCTCAGGGGCGGGTTCAGCATCCGTAACTTAACAACTTTTCCCAAAGAACCTACACACATCACAAATATTCTTCCCCCAAAGTAATAATTCTTGCTCGTAAAACTTCTGATAATCCCCTCGGCATCATTTTGAATGAACCCCTTCTTCGAAAAGTTAGAAAAAACGCTTGAATCAAGTTGTTTAGATTTCTTAATGAGCGTAAACAAGGATTTAATCTCTTTTTATACAGAAAACCCATTGATATTTTAAATTCTTTTTTAAATGAAGAATCTTATTTTAGCCTGATCTTTGGTTTTATTTTATCCTACTGTAACAAAAAAGATTTCGTATTTTCAAAGTGATCTCAAACTTTTTTTGATGTGTGTGTGTAGGTCGAAAAACGAAAAATAATTTTGGACTTCCCATATAAGTGATAATTACAATTGCATGGGAAGTTCAAAATTTTATCCTTTATCGACCTATGTTTCTTTGGGAAAGTCGTTCAATTACTGATACTGAACCCCCCCCCCCCCCCCCCACCCTGAGTTATGGCATTAACACCCTGTATAGTTCATCCACCTTTAGAATATAGTAAGTTATTTATGCAAATGCAGGGCAAAGGTGTATTCTATGGAGTTCTAATGCAAAAAAAAATCAATTTCAATTTCTTTTCGTTTTTTAAGTAACACACAAAGGAAGCAACCAAAGGTGGGTGAGTAAGCATTCTCAAGATAGGTTGAAATGCGGTTTCGACTGGGGGGGGGGGGATAAGCTCGCCGATGGCTATGGGTCAATGAGCACCTTATATGCACATACTTGTGCCAACTGTGGAGGGACCCAGGCCTACCTGTACCAGTAGGGGAGCTACCCAGGCCTACCTGTGCCAGCAGGGGAGCTACCCAGGCCTATCTGTGCCAGTAGGGGAGCTACCCAGGCCTACCTGTAGGCTGGCGGCGTGGCGGCGCCGCAGCAGCACGGTCAGCAGGCAGGCCTGTGCCAGCAGGGGAGCTACCCAGGCCTACCTGTGCAAGCAGGGGAGCTACCCAGGCCTACCTGTAGGCTGGCGGCGTGGCGGCGCCGCAGCAGCACGGTCAGCAGGCAGGCCTGTGCCAGTAGGGGAGCTACCCAGGCCTACCTGTAGGCTGTCGGCGTGGCGGCGCCGCAACAGCACGGTCAGCAGGCAGGCCTGTGCCAGTAGGGGAGCTACCCAGGCCTACCTGTAGGCTGGCGGCGTGGCGGCGCCGCAGCAGCACGGTCAGCAGGCAGGCCTGTGCCAGCAGGGGAGCTACCCAGGCCTACCTGTGCAAGCAGGGGAGCTACCCAGGCCTACCTGTAGGCTGGCGGCGTGGCGGCGCCGCAGCAGCACGGTCAGCAGGCAGGCCTGTGCCAGCAGGGGAGCTACCCAGGCCTACCTGTAGGCTGGCGGCGTGGCGGCGCCGCAGCAGCACGGTCAGCAGGCAGGCCTGTGCCAGCAGGGGAGCTACCCAGGCCTACCTGTGCAAGCAGGGGAGCTACCCAGGCCTACCTGTAGGCTGGCGGCGTGGCGGCGCCGCAGCAGCACGGTCAGCAGGCAGGCCTGTGCCAGCAGGGGAGCTACCCAGGCCTACCTGTGCAAGCAGGGGAGCTACCCAGGCCTACCTGTAGGCTGGCGGCGTGGCGGCGCCGCAGCAGCACGGTCAGCAGGCAGGCCTGTGCCAGTAGGGGAGCTACCCAGGCCTACCTGTAGGCTGTCGGCGTGGCGGCGCCGCAGCAGCACGGTCAGCAGGCAGGCCTGTGCCAGTAGGGGAGCTACCCAGGCCTACCTGTAGGCTGTCGGCGTGGCGGCGCCGCAGCAGCACGGTCAGCAGGCAGGCCTGTGCCAGTAGGGGAGCTACCCAGGCCTACCTGTAGGCTGTCGGCGTGGCGGCGCCGCAGCAGCACGGTCAGCAGGCAGGCCTGTGCCAGCAGGGGAGCTACCCAGGCCTACCTGTGCAAGCAGGGGAGCTACCCAGGCCTACCTGTAGGCTGGCGGCGTGGCGGCGCCGCAGCAGCACGGTCAGCAGGCAGGCCTGTGCCAGTAGGGGAGCTACCCAGGCCTACCTGTAGGCTGGCGGCGTGGCGGCGCCGCAACAGCACGGTCAGCAGGCAGGCCTGTGCCAGTAGGGGAGCTACCCAGGCCTACCTGTAGGCTGTCGGCGTGGCGGCGCCGCAGCAGCACGGTCAGCAGGCAGGCCTGTGCCAGTAGGGGAGCTACCCAGGCCTACCTGTAGGCTGGCGGCGTGGCGGCGCCGCAACAGCACGGTCAGCAGGCAGGCCTGTGCCAGTAGGGGAGCTACCCAGGCCTACCTGTAGGCTGTCGGCGTGGCGGCGCCGCAGCAGCACGGTCAGCAGGCAGGCCTGTGCCAGCAGGGGAGCTACCCAGGCCTACCTGTAGGCTGTCGGCGTGGCGGCGCCGCAGCAGCACGGTCAGCAGGCAGGCCTGTGCCAGCAGGGGAGCTACCCAGGCCTACCTGTGCAAGCAGGGGAGCTACCCAGGCCTACCTGTAGGCTGGCGGCGTGGCGGCGCCGCAGCAGCACGGTCAGCAGGCAGGCCTGTGCCAGTAGGGGAGCTACCCAGGCCTACCTGTAGGCTGTCGGCGTGGCGGCGCCGCAGCAGCACGGTCAGCAGGCAGGCCTGTGCCAGCAGGGGAGCTACCCAGGCCTACCTGTGCAAGCAGGGGAGCTACCCAGGCCTACCTGTAGGCTGGCGGCGTGGCGGCGCCGCAGCAGCACGGTCAGCAGGCAGGCCTGTGCCAGTAGGGGAGCTACCCAGGCCTACCTGTAGGCTGTCGGCGTGGCGGCGCCGCAGCAGCACGGTCAGCAGGCAGGCCTGTGCCAGTAGGGGAGCTACCCAGGCCTACCTGTAGGCTGGCGGCGTGGCGGCGCCGCAGCAGCACGGTCAGCAGGCAGGCCTGTGCCAGTAGGGGAGCTACCCAGGCCTACCTGTAGGCTGTCGGCGTGGCGGCGCCGCAGCAGCACGGTCAGCAGGCAGGCCTGTGCCAGTAGGGGAGCTACCCAGGCCTACCTGTAGGCTGGCGGCGTGGCGGCGCCGCAGCAGCACGGTCAGCAGGCAGGCCTGTGCCAGCAGCGGCGCCAGCGTCCAGTTCTCGCGCTCGGCGGGCGCGCGCTGCACGCGGGTGGCAGACGGGTGGTTGGCGAAGTAGGCGGCCACCGACACCACGCCGCCGAGGATACTGCCGCTGAAATGTAAATTAACTAATTAAAGCTGTTCCCACACAGGTTGCAGTTAGAACAGTACGGGCTCACTATTACAAATTACACACTATGCCACTTTATGGCACCATACGCACCTGAGCTGAGCTGGGTGTCATGCAGGAACAACACAGCAACCACTCCAGGCAACACCCACACAACTTGCAATTAGAACAGTACGGGTTCACTATACGAACTACCCACTATGCAACTTTATGCCACCATACGCACCTGAGCTGGGTGGCATGCAGGAAGAGCACAGCAACCACCGCTCCAGCCAGCACCCACACAGCTTGCAGGTAGAACAGTACGGGCTCCTTCAGGCCCTCACAGGCTTGCACCGGCTCCAGACCTCCGCCCCGCGCCACCAGCCCGCACTCCGCCTCCAGCCAGGGCTCCACATAACGGTACAAACCACCTACTATCACCTACACACAAACAGATTCATGTATGAGGAGGTAGGCAAGTCAAAGAAAGGCAATACATTTGTTCAAAGATTTAAAATTATTCATTGTACTCTCGGCCGCAAGCAAGTGGTCACAAAACGCTTAATAAAGCAAAGCTTATCAGTATAAGCTGAACCAACGCTACGCTATAAAAGCCCGAAACAAGAAACCCGCTCAAGGTTCAAGTATTTCCACCGACGAGCGGTCCTGTGTACCAGGTTTCATTTGTGTACTCCATGACGTGACCACATTTATCTTAACAAAGTTGCAAATTTCTTGTACTAGATTTATTTTTATTTAATATTAATTGTCCAACATGCGATCGGTCTTCAGACCATAAGCAGTTAATTTAGATGTTGTGATGGCGTTTTAGGCGGGCCCTTCCAGTGTCAGGCTGCCTTCATGTGTAATTAGACATACAATTTTATTTATATGTTGTCCCACGTATGTGTACGTTTCAGACGTCTCGTTTGCAATGGCTTACTTAGACAATGAGCAAGTCTGTTTTGGTGGTGAGTTATTTTGCTCTTACAGGCCTTCGTTATTGTGTTTATTTCCTCTTTTACAGTTGGGATATGTACTAGATGACGAAGGGTAACTTGCAGCGCCTGAGTCTATTAAGTTTCCTACTTTCCTACTCACCTCTGGGTGTATGTTGAAGCGGTAGAAGGCGTTCACTTCTTTTGGGTATTCCACCGTGCGGTCGTACATGAGCCGAGAGATCGCCACGAGAAAGGGGCGCTCCTGAGAACATGCGAGACGGGAGCTCAAATGAAACATTTAAAAAAGCCTTTTAGATGCACATATGTACATTTTTTAACAGTCATAAATTGTCATCATTTCATTGTTAGATTATCGGCTAAAGATGTATAAAAAGGGAGTTTGTACAACAATGTTATTCTTTCCGTCAAATATAATCTGGTTTTAGTGTCATGGCTGCAAAATAGGTAAGCATTGGAATAAAAAGAAAATGGATTTTAAATAAATATTCGAGGACAAGGACAATTCACACAGAGTCAACTGATCCCAAACTAGGTAAAGCCTATAGACATACATAAATAGATAAATAACACCCAGACAAAGAACAAAAACTTGTGTGTGTTCATCATACAAATGTTTGCCCTGGGCGGGGATCGAATTTGCGGCCCACGGTGTAGAAGGCAGGCTCACTACCAACCATACCAACAAGCCAGTTAAATGTGTCATACTCTACGTCATGTTTATGTTTTGAGGGTAAAGGGGCCGGGCTCCTAGTTTCCAACGGCCACTGCGACCAGCATAGATCTATTGTAGCCAACCCTTTATACTACATCTCCTCGGTCACACCGACAGCCTCGAAGAAGCTGACGATCTGCCTAGGACTGAGAGCTCAGGCATCCTCGGGGTGTAGTTTATGTCCTCCTGTTTCCCGACTTCTGCTGTGAGTTAGTGCATTACAGTGACAGATTAGGTGTATATTGTGTACAGGCGTTTCATCGTCCTCTGCACAAAATCGGCAGTATGGGTTTTCATATAAGCTCATTCTGTTTAGATGTTTGCACAACCTACAATGTCCTGTTAGGGCTGTTATGAGTATCCTAAATTGATTCCGATTTAAAAGCTTCAGATGTGTATTTCTTTCAAACGCTTTGAAACATCCTTTATAATGCGCACAGCTAAGGAGTGGAATTTTCTGCCTGCGTCTGTGTTCCCGAGCACTTATAACCCGAGTCTATTTAAGTCGCGAGTGAATAGGCTTCTTCTGGACAAGCTCGTTCCATCGTCGACCTCATCTCTGTCCTCAAGGCTAGATCGAGATCAAGAGTAAGCCTATACATAGTAAAAAAAAAACTACTCTACGTCATACCTGCACAATAATCTTGTAATAGGAGTAGTAGAAGCCCATCTCCGTCCGCAAGGTGAGCTCGCGCTCCAGCTCGGAGAGGTGCGAGAAGTGGAAGTAGTTCTCGTGCAGAGTGGACACGTAGCAGTAGTGCAGAAAGCCGGCTACCAACGCTGTCGGGAGGAAAATACTATATTATGCAATCGGTGAATAAAGGTCCTGTGTGGTGCCGGCAAAGAATAGTACCAACCCTTACATACCCGTGGGTGTCGTAAGAGGCAAGTAAGGGTTATAAACTGTAGGATGGGCAGCAGCATCCTACTTTGTATCGAACATCTTACTTACTCCGGTCACCTACAACCGCGGCCCATGGTGCCAGCCGTAACGCTAACAAGCGAGGTGACTATGGTACTTCCCCTCTACATTTTTCCAGCAAAAGCTAGAATTATAGAGGGAGATCCCTGTCCTGTAGTGGACGTTTCATGGGATGTTATGATGATGATGAATAAAAGACGGATTTAAAATGAGGGCCAGAGATGACTCACTAGCAAGTGTAGGATTCTAACGACTGTTGAGTGTTAGAATCCTGAGCGACGCGAGTGATTCATGGCCCTCGATTTTAATCCCTTTAATTCAAAAGTTGCATACTATACTTTATACCATGACTACGAGAACAAGAAACAAAAAAACCAAAGAGTTATTTGCACAAGGAGTTTGTATGTCAAGTATTCTTTGCACTAGGAGTTTGTATCTAATATGGTTTGCGCAAGGAGGTTATATAGCATTGAGGTGGAGGTCGAATATATTGGTGTGTTCAAAATTCAAACACCAAAATAGTGATTAAAAGGGCTTTTTATTCACTGTTTTCAGTGAATAAAAGAATACCAACCCTTTCCTAACCGTGTGTTTCGTAAAAAGCGACTAAGGGTTTATGAACTGGAGGATGGGCAGCAGCATCTTTCTGTGTATCATACCATCTTACATACTGCGGTCACCAACAACGCCGGCCGCAACGCTTACAAGCGTGTGGTGACTATGGTAAATCTCCTCCTAAGTAACCATGCGTTTATGCTGACGTTCTGGAGGGAGCTCGCTGTCCTGCAGTGCTCGTTTCATGGGATGTTATGTATGACGAGTGTAATGTCCAACAGGGACCAGCCAGATTGGGACACGTTGTTTTTAGGGATCCAAACCAAAATGGGAAAAACGGAACCCTTATGGTGCAACTTCGTCTGTCTGTCTGTCACACCTGTTTATCTCAGCAACTACTCACACTATTGACTTGAAATTTATTATTATTATTATTATTATCATTGAGCAGGCAGGCAGTCGATATACAACTGATAATGCCTGTATACAGTTAACTAGTGTGCTTTCTTTTTCTTAATTTCTATTATATGTTTGTCTAGTTTGTTCTTAAAAATGTTGACATTTGGTGCTGAGACTACTTCTTCGGGCAGTTTATTCCATGGGTTGACGACTCTATTAGCAAAGAAGTTTCTGTGAGGATTGTTGTGGGAGAGACAGGTTTCTAGTTTCAAGTGGTGACCTCTTAGACGGGTATTATTGTCCTTTCTGAACATTGTCTGGAGATTTTTCAGATTGTAGTGGCCGTTTAAGATTTTATAGGTTTCTATAAGGTCTCCACGCTCCCGTCGCTCTTTGAGAGTGCATAACTTCAGTGCTTCTAGTCTGTCATCGTATGGTAGTCTCTTTAATTGTCTTGGTATTTTGGTGAAGCTGCGCTGTACTTTCTCCAATAATTCAATGTCCTTGACAAAATACGGGCTCCAAGCCTGAAAAGCATACTCCAGTATTGGTCTTATGTATGTCTTGTGTATATTCAGCAACATGTCTGGAGTAAGAATTCCAAAGGCTTTTCGGATAAGATAGATAAAGCTTTTTGCTCTCTTCGTGATTGTGCAAATTTGATCTTCCCACTTAAGGTTATCCGTGATAATAACACCCAAGTCAGTTTGCTCTTTGACTGCTCGCAGTTCTACTCCATTCATCTTATATTTTAAGTGTGGGTTTCTATTACCTATGTGGAGTGTGGTACATTTGTCAGCATTAAGGTTTATGAGCCATTCTTTTGACCAGTTCGCTATTGCATCTAGGTCTCTTTGCAGACTGTCGTAATCAGTGAGTGGGTTTCCAAAAATCTTGGTGTCGTCAGCAAAAATGCTGACATTGCATTTCAGGCAATGTGGCAGGTCAAACGTATAAATAATATACAGAACGGGGCCCAGGACAGAGCCTTGTGGCACACCACTATGTATTTCTCTTTCTTCAGACATAGTATCGCCGACTCGAACTCGCAGTGTTCTGTTTCGCAGGAAGGCCTCGATCCATTCGTACAGTTTTCCTCGTATACCTATGTGTTCTAGTTTGTGTAGAAGCCTTGTAGTGGGTACTTTGTCAAATGCCTTTTCATAGTCTAGGTATATGACGTCTACAGGTTCTCTTTTGTTAAAACTATCAGTCCAGGATGCTAGGCAAGATAATAGATTTGATACTGTCGAACGGTGAGGGCAGAAGCCATGTTGCTGGTCACTAATTATTTCATGTGTATGCAGAAATTCTCTTATATGCCGAACTATAACTTTTTCCATTATTTTGCATACTACACTGGTCAGGCTTATAGGTCTGTAATTTGACGGTTCCAGTTTACTTCCTTTCTTGAAAATTGGTGTTACTGATGCAGTTTTCCACAACGGTGGCAGGAGTCCAGTGTCATATGAAGTCTGCATTAAAACTGATAATGTCTCTGCAAGGTTGCATTTCTGTATTACTGTTACAGGGATTTCGTCTGGTCCTGGTGCAGAGTCTGGTTTCATTTCTTTAACAGCTTGTTGAATTTTTGACACTGAGAAAGTAACATCTGTTATACTTTCCTGTATTCGAGTGCATGGGTCCAAAACAGGTAGTTGGCCCTGTGGTTCCTTTTGAAACACTCCTGCAAACTGATCAGCAAATGCCTCTGAAATCTCATAAGCTTGCGAAACTATTTGTCCATGTTTGTTGCGTAAAACAGAGGGCGTGTTGACTTTTGACGTAACTTGTTGCCTTATGTACGAGTGAAAGCGCTTTGGTCCAGCTCGAAGAAGATCTTTTTCAAAATGGATGCGTGATCTTTTGCTTTGATTAGACAGTTTGTTATTAATTTTTCTATACTCTTTGTAAGTTGTGTCCAAGCCTGTTAACATGTATCTGTTCCAGAGTATTAGTTTTTGTTTAATTAAGTCTTGGGTTTCTTTCGTTATCCATTGTTTATTCTTTATATGATTGCTCAGTTTTATTTGGGGTACATATAGACGAATGGCCTCCTTGAATTATGTTAGAAAAATCTGAAATCGATTCTTAGCATTATTTAGGTCTCGAATACTTCCCAGGATAGACTGTAATTTTTCATTTATTTTATCAGTCTGCCTTTTTGTAGTTCCATCTTACGGTTGTTTTATTTTGTTCATTTGCTTCAAGTTGAATTGTTGCTATAAGGCATGAGTGGTCACTTTTACCTATAGGTGCTTCATGTTTTATGTGTGCTATTAACGAGTCATCATTGGTTAATACCAAGTCCAAAAACGAGGGCTGGTTTCCTTCTCGGAATCTGGTTGGCTTATCAACTAACTGTTCAAAGTTACTGTTCTTGTACCACTGCACAAAATTTTCTTCTCGTGGTGTTAAGTATTCACATTCTTGGAGGGGCCATTTTACTCCACGGTAGTTAAAGTCTCCCATGATGATTGTTGTGTGTGATTCTGACACAAGTTCAATTTGTTCTAGTAGAGTGTTATCTTCGTCTTGAGTTGAATTTTGGCCTCGGTATATACCACATAGTATAAATTTGTGCATTCCAAATTGGACGTCCAACCACACACATTCTGCAGCCTCATGTTTTGTATTGTAGTTAATATTTAGTTTTGTAGCCAGTAGGTCAGAACTGTTTGCCGCATATATAGCCACTCCACCACTTCGTTTTACAGCACGGTCATCTCTATATAAGTCATAGCCTGGTATTTTGATCATAGAGTCCGGGATATTAGGTTTGAGCCATGTTTCAGTAAGTATTATCAAATTTGGAATAGTTTTAGAATATGCTTGCCAAACCATATTGCAAACAAACAAATTAAGACTTTTTTGTATTATTATTGTTTGAGAGTTTTGCGGTCACTACACTATTATAAAAACAGTATGGCGGGTTCTTACTATGATCATACTGTTTTAATAATTTTTATTATTGTTGGAAATGGGGCCCAAACTAGGGGGCAATATTTCAAATTTTTGTGTATAGATTGAGTGGGGTATCATATAAAAGCGATTTATTTGAGATTCCTAAATAGATTCAATCAATCAATCATAACATCCAATGAAATGCCCACTACAGGACGCTCCCTCCAGAATTATAGCTTTAACTAGAAAAGTGTGGAGGGGAAGTACCATAGTCACCTTGCTTGTCAGCGTTACGGCTGGCACTATGGACCGCGGTTGTAGGTGGCTGCTGCTCATCCTCCTGTTTATAACCCTTAGTCGCCTCTTACGACATCCACGGTTATGTATGGGTTGGTACTATTCTATGCCGGCACACATACAACAAAAATAGATTACTGTATACATTCTTTCATTCAAAGAGTTTGATCGAAGTCTAATTTTATTTGTGGTTTTTTTCATATTCTATTTTTAGTTGTCAGTCTTGATGATCGTAAAGGTGATCTCTTCCTTTTATCTTGCCTCATCTTTATTTTTGACCATCAGCTATCATACTGGATATAAGTTATTTTCCCATTCTCTTTTTTTTCTTTCAGTGTTATTTAAAGTTTGTTCCTATTCTCTAAATCATTTTATTGTAGCATATACATTTCTAGTAAAATATTTATAGTTCCTAAGAATTCCTAATATTTTGTTAAACAAGAGTGTTTCTTCAGAATAGGTCTTGACAATTTTTTTTATTATTATTATCCTTGAGCAGGCAGGCAGTCGATAAACAACTGATAATGCCTGTATCCAGTTAACTAGTGTGCTTTCTTTTTCTTAATTTCTATTACATATTTGTCTAGTTTGTTATTAAATATGTTGACATTTGGTGCTGAGACTACTTCTTCGGGCAGTTTATTCCATGGGTTGACGACTCTATTAGCAAAGAAGTTTCTGTGAGGATTGTTGTGGGAGAGACAGGTTACTTTTTGGTAAGGTATTTTGTTTATTTTATTTCCTAAACAGGTCACCTGACTGACTTTCTATTTATCTCATTCATTGATTCCCCCGTTTTTGCTCATTTGTTTTCAGCCTTAAACAGGCTTAGGTATTCCTTATAATGTACAATGATGAGAGACGGCAATGATCCATGTTTGTTGTTTATTCCAACATTTAAGATAAGATAAGATACATTTTGCAGATGTCAAAAGCAATTGGCTAAAGCTGTCATAAAAACAAGTTTGTGAAACAATGTTATTCTTTCCATCAAATGTTCTCTGGTTTTAGAGTCATGGCTGCCAAATGTGTTGGTAATTGTTGGACTAAATGATAAGAAATTGAATATACAATAGATTTTTCAGATCTTTGCAGGTCGGTCAGTGGGAGATTCAGATAACTATATTCAATATAGATTATTTACAGAGTACTTATTTAATTTCATGCAAAATACAATGCAAGTAGAGCGAGTCTACACCGTTTGGGATCCTGCTACGGCAGCGTAAAAGAAACGGCAAGAAACCACTGCAGCACGAAAAGCAAGAAACCAATTATTGTTCTTTCTAGCATACATATTTTCATAGATATATTGGCATGGCACTGTCATAATGTTGATTTTTTTGAACAGTTCTCTCAGGGAATCACGAATTTTCAGACAATAAATTGCTCTTAAAGCCCTCTTTTGCAAAACAAATATTAAATGGATATTAGCTACCCTGCCCAAATCAGTGTCCCATAGGACATAATGCTATGGAAGTAGCTAAGGTAAAGGAACTAGGAGCCCGGCCCCCTTACCCTCAAAATATAGGCCTTAAACAATTTCAGGGTAATTCCTTATAATGTAACCTCAAACTTTGAAGCATCTTATTTGACACAATTCAAAGTTTATTTGCTTTAGAAAATTAAACAATAGCTGCGTATTTTTATTGAAAACATGCTGTTATAGCGACGTCTTAAAGAATATTTGATAATTCGTTTAAATACTGGAAAAACATTGACTCACCTAATAGCAAAACACAACCATTTCTAAATACCTTCCGGCGCGAATATTTAGGTATCACAGCAGTAGGTTGTTGGTCCTGTATAACTTCCTCCATATTTAGTTGATGGTTTCTCTACATTTCCTACCAATTTATTTCGATTTTCATACAAATTAAAATGAAAATATTTTTTTCGCACGAAAAAACACTAACTTCTGTCAAACTGTGCGTTCCATTTTGCGCTAACAGACTGCTTTAGAGCACTGTGAGCGCGCTTAAGTCGGTCCAAATTGACCTAAAGCGTGCTCTAAAGCACTCGCTCGTTCACCGCCTTACGTCATTGATGACGTCATCGTTTCTGCTATCAGTGCTTTAGTCAAATAGGTAGAGCAGTGAAAGCGCTAATGTCAAAATCGATTTGACACATATAAAATCCCACACATTTGCAGCCAGCTGACGTTACTCAAGTTTTAATTTTAATAAGTTTGTCTCTAATGGAAATGAGAGTGGATTTGGCGCACATTTTTGAGGGATTAGCTTAGGCTTTGTTAAAGAAAATAAAAACAAAACTGACATTTTGACAGATGAACACGTGAGCACGCTTAAATCCATTCCAAATTGACTAGAGCCATTAAAGCAGTGATAGCTTTGTGAGCGTGCAAAATCAATTTGGACCGTCCGTCAGCACTGTATACGCTTTTAGCAGCGTTTGTACAATTTGGAACACAGCGAAACAAACAATGCTGTGTTCCAAATTGTACAAACGCTGCTAAAAGCGTATACAGTACTGACGGACGGTCCAAATTGATTTTGCACGCTCACAAAGCTATCACTGCTTTAATGGCTCTATTCAATTTGGAATGGATTTAAGCGCGCTCACGTGTTCATCTGTCAAAATGTCTGTTTTGTTTTTATTTTCTTTAACAAAGCCTAAGCTAATCCCTCAAAAATGTGCGCCAAATCCACTCTCATTTCCATTAGAGACAAACTCATTAATATTAAAACTTGAGAAACGTCAGCTGGCTGAAAATGTGTGGGATTTTATGTGTCAAATCGATTTTGACATTAGCGCTTTCACTGCTCCACCTATTTGACTGAGCAGTGATAGCAGAAACGATGACGTCATCAATGACGTAAAGCGGTGAACGAGCAAGCGCAAATTGGAACGCACAGCAAATGTCAGCTGTCAATATCAACTGTCAGTGTTTTAAAGGGATGGGGCAAAACCTATCGACGCATCGATATTCGTCACAAGATAACTTTTTCATCTCGAAATGTATGTGAATTTTTATTTCCGTGTAGCTGTAGCAGCTTTAGGAAGATCGCGAAGTTAGCTGTACCACTCGCGCCGTTATAATACAAAAAACAGCCCTGTGTAAATAGTCAGATTTTGCGGATCTTTCCTTTTGTTATAAAGGTAAGTTTTTTGACAGCTAAAAGTTGGATTTTGTGCTGGTAATGATTGTAACCCTTTTACAAGTTCGCTGTCGTGCCTTGCCGTCTAACAAAAATTCTATTAAAGTACAATGCTCATAATGTATGGAAAAAAACCCAGGCCCGGCGCAAATGAAATGTAACTCAAATAATAGGTTAAAATTCATTACTGCATTGGGGGCATCATCGAATTAGATGGCTGAGTGTGTGAAATTGCTATTTCATTTTTTCAGGGGTCATATTATCGTTTAAGTAAAAGATGCATTAAATAGTCACAAACGCGATTGAAAGTCGTTTTATCGGACTTGCACAAAGTAAGTATGTTACAGGATTACCACTAAAAAGAAGGGAAAAAATGTTTAAGAAAAATATCGTTTATTTTATATTAATTAAATGTCTTTGCGTACAAGTTTTCCGGGTCTAATATCATAATATGATTTCAAGGGGGTTTGCATGTAAACCAAAGATTTTGAAAAAAAAATTCTTACGTTACTGATGTTACACTCAATGGGAATCATTTTGAAGCAGATTGAAAGCTGTCAAATACAAATGGTATGATGCTGGACCCTTTTTATGGCATAAATGCAAAGATTTTGGAAACTACGCCATAGAAGCGCTGCGTTTTTCTTACGTCAATGCATAAATGGGATTCAGTTTCATACTATATCAATAAAGAGTTTTCATTCAGCTTCATAAGGATTCCCATTGTGTGTCAATTCTAGCAACAGGATCGACAAATTCCAATTTTTCAACTTTTTGAGCACAAATCAAGAGATATTCAAAATCGTCGATAAAGTATAATGATAAAAAAAAACCCTGGCCCGGCGCAAATTAAATATATCTCAAATAATAGACAAAATGTGTAATAAAATACTGCATAGGTGGCATCATCGAATTTCATGGCTAAGTGTGTGAAATTGCTATTTAATTTTTTCAGGGGTCATATTATTGTTTAAGTAAAAGATGCATTAAATAGTCACAAATGCGATTGAAAGTCGTTTTATCGGACTTGCACAAAGTAAGTATGTTACAGGATTACCACTAAAAAGAAGGGAAAAAAATATTTAAGAAAAATATCGTTTATTTTATATTAATTAAATGTCTTTGCGTACAAGTTTTCCGGGTCTAATATCATATGATTCAAAAACGATGCTGGATGATCATTCATTCATTCGTTTATATCGTGTGAGTGGCAAGGTCGATGACCGACCTCACAAACCCTGGTGTCAGAGTTATTGAGCCGCCAATGGCCTCTACATGAATGAAAATACTCTTGGTTTAGCGGAGGACAGCCAGCAGCATCCTTTTGTTTATCATACCATCTTACATACTGCGGTCACCAACGACAGCAGGCCATGGTGCCAGCAGCAACGCTAACAAGCGTGGTGACTGTGGTACATCCCTTCCAAAATGTACATCACCCGCTTTCGCAGGGTTTTTGTAGGGAGCTCCCTGTCCTGCAGTGGACGTTTCATGGGATGTTGTGTTTCAACAATGATGATGGTAATGATTTTAAATCTTGATTACTGGACAAAAAGTACACATTTCCCTGAGAAGAATCGTAAACGTCTCATTTCAGTCAATTCAGTCAAACAATTGACGTCTTTCAGCATCCTCGAATCACGTTTTAGTGTAAACTGAGAGAGGCCGTTGGCGGCTCAATAACTCTGACTGGTGTCAGAACTGCCAACCCCACTAAACAAGCTAAAGTGTCAGCAATATTGCAGAACCACACATTTGAAAGGTTGTAAGATTCAACTGAAAGCTTGTAACGTTACAGCAACCTCTCAGGGACATTGCAGCAACCTTGAAACGGCCACGCTATATTTATACAGTGCAATGTTACTTTCAGTGATCATTTGAATGTTACTAAATGTTTCAGTTGTAACATTACAAAAACATTACAAATGTAACATACCTGCAACGTTATAATGAATGTTTCTACAATCGGGTGAACAGAACATTGCAAAAACGTTACAAAGCTAAGTTTTTGTAATTTAAATAACTGATAACGCCACAACCTAATTTTTGAATGTTTGTGGAAACATTAAAAAAAAAACAAAATAAAAATAATTAAAAAAAAACCGTTTTTTTACTTTTTCTGGAAGTTCAGCTTTCTTTTTTCAGCTATCTTTATTTTTTCTTTATAGAATGTTCTAAACAAATGATAAATAGAATATCCAACGGTGGGAAGCTGGACTCGAACCAGAATCCAACGGTTTGTAAGTCCAATGCCCTATCCATTGGACCACGGGGCTCTTAGCTGACTTGTCGAAATTTTGAAACAGTTCTCTCGTATGCCAGCCGACATGTTCGTGACATTATTATTTTAAGATACGAATGTTTTCTGAAATAAAAAAGATTTCGTTGAGAAATTACCCTGACTGACAGCAGAATAGCGATGTATGACGTTAATATAAAGGTATGTAATAAGACGGATATTATCCGTTTTGGAACTTGGCCCTATGTCTAAAATCGAAAATCAATTTTATTTGTACATTGTATTTTGATACTATACAGGGTGTTAGGAAAAGTACCGATTTCCTTTGAACCACCAGTTCTATGTGTAAATTTGAAAAAAAAAATTGTTGTTCAACCCTACTAACTCAATTGAATCGCACCGATATACCCCAAACAGTGTTCATTGTAGCAATACAATATACCTACTTACACGTATTACATCGCCTCATTGGTCCAGACATTCTTTTCTCTTTGGTTTAAAAAAAATAATTAACTTCTTATTTATTTTTTAAACACGCTAAATGTGCTTTGTTCTACATACATAAGATGTGGTTTAAAGGAAATCGGTACTTTTCCTAACACCCTGTATAGTATTTTGATGCTTTACCTTAACTTAACTTTGTGAAGGTTTCTTTTGCAATTTGCTATTAATTTTGAAAATAGATATTATATTAGTAATATTCTTGCAACACAATCGTCAAAACTTACCAGCATATTAATTTTGTTAAGTCTCTGCAATATTTCATCTGAATGTTCTAAATAAAACGTTGCTGCAATTATTTACTTGTATCATTGCATATTTCAGCTAGCTGTAACGTTTCTTTTCCAAGCTATTATAAGTTCCTAAAATGAAGTTGGTGTAAGCTTCGAATTATAACTTTAATTTGCAATGTTGCTGGAAAATCAACATGTTAATATAACAAAACTTACAAACAAGCTGAATGACAAAACTCGCGACAGGCTTGCTGCAACATTGCGTTTGGAACTTTCAAATGGGTGATAAAGAAAGTTATCGTAACTTCATGTAAGTTACAATGCTTAGTGGGACCCTGGTGGGTTTGTGAGGTTGGTCATCGACCTTGCAACAGACGTTATGAACAAATGAGTGAATGATTATCCAGCAGTGATTGAATCATTTGGTAATGAGACCCAGAACACTTGTAAGCAAAGATATTTAATTAATATAAAATAAACCATAATTTTCCTAAAGATTTTTATCTTTTCTTTTTATGATTATCCTTTTACTTGCTTATTTTATGCAAGTCCCATAAAACGACTTTTAATCGCATTTGAGACTATTTAATGTATCTTTTACTAACACATTTATATGACCCCTGAAAAAATGAAATAGCAATTTCACACACTTAGCCATGAAATTCGATGATGCCACCTATGCAGTATTTTATTACTCATTTTATCTATTATTTGAGATATATTTAATTTGCGCCGGGCCTGGGTTTTTTTTTATCATTCTACTTTATCGAAGATTTTGAATATCTCTTGATTTGTGTTCAAAATGTTGGAGAAATTGGAATTTGTCGATCCTGTTGCTAGAATTGACACACAATGGGAATCCTTATGAAGCTGAATGAAAACTCTTTATTGATATAGTATGAAACTGAATCCCATTTGACGTAAGAAAAACGCTGCGTTTCTATGGCGTAGTTTCCAAAATCTTTGCATTTATGCCATAAAAAGGGTCCAGCACAAGGAGGTTTTAATCCACGCTACGCTCTAGGAAGGAGTGTTTAATGCAAAAATCTTGCTACACAAATTTAGTCAATCGTATATTGTAATACGGAATAAATTCCCGTGCTTCGCGAAGAAGAGAAATTGTGCCGAGCGAGAGGTCAATTAGTCGCGGTTGTGTCACGCTCACACAGTTGCCATAGCAAAACGAAATTGCGGGTTGGTAGGAAAAAATCTTTTGACATTATGCTTGGTTTTCATATAGAAAACCTTTTTAGAGCTAAATCTTAAAAATTTAATATTTTTCGGGTGCTTTTGGTTCTGTGATTTATCTCGGAAACTCTATAAAATATTTTTGATCTAATTGTGTTGTTTAAGGTCAAGCAGGTTATGTACTTCTTCATTCGTCATCAACCTTTTTGGTAATAGTTTTTAATACATTACTGGTATCCCCGTCTTTGACACATTTTTATGTCATGCTAAATTTTGTTTAAAATCGCGTATTTTTTCTGCAAAAACAGTGAAATATTGTAGAGTAAATGGCTGCAAAATTGATAGTTATGCTATTTGCGGAATATTCTTCTATGGGTATCCATTATTCCTTTAATTTTTCTATGAAAAAGCCGAACTGTTTTACGTATGAAGTAGGGTAGCTGTAATGTACGATATTTGAACACAAAGGAAACTAAAAAGGTACAACCACATCAGTATTGTGAGATGTGAATCTGCAGAATCTGCCCATAAAACTGAACAACTTATCCCAAAGAACATTATGATGAAATAACATTATGATGAAGATATCTGAATCTAAACATGAAAGAGAAAAACAGCTTGCATTAGTTAAAAAAAAATCAAACAAAACAACGGAACCTGTACTGTTGTACAATAATAGGAAAATAGTACATCTGATGCTGCCGGTTATTTTCTGCGTTGTTATTGACGACATGCGGGAAGCCAATAATTCACGTTCGAGCCATTTACGGTCAGCATCAAAGTTTTGTTCCGGGAATTATTGAGAGAATTTATGTGATGCCCTTGGGTTGGAATTTGTTTAAAAAAGTTTCAGATGTGGACAGATGTCACTTGGTAGGTAAGAATGATTCATTCATTTAAAATAATAATATTAAAAAAAATACGATCGAATAGAGAACCTCCGCCTTTTTGAAGTCGGTTAAAAAGTAGGTGGCTCGCAATCAGGCCCAAATGAAGTTTGTTGATGATGAGTTTTTAGAAGAATACCAACAAAAACCTGTATTGACCTGTTGTTCCCGGACAGCCAGACGGATCGCAAATATAGATGGACAGAGAGACAGCTGATGTTACGAGGGCTGTTCAATAAGTAGTGAGAATGAACAACATATTGGTTTTAAGTCTTTTAATGTTTGTGAGTATTGATAGTTTATTTCAGTAAAAAAATAGTGACAAAAACTTGGGCCATAATATTTAGAAACGTATTAATGAGGCAAAGTTCAACAGCCAGTCCATATTTTTAAATTATTGTTATTCCATGTGAGTGAAAAAAATGTAAAGTCTGAACTGAATCAATGAAATAAGAAATAAAATCTTATATTTGTACCATTATTTTGTAACATGTCGTACCTATAATGAATTTTGTTTATCAATAAACAATAAATCATAAAATACACGTCAAATTTTATTAATTGCTTTGCTTCTTGATGATGAGGCATGCAACGTACCTGGAGAACAATTCTTGAATATCACCGGGTGATAAAATATCACTCAAAAAATTAAAAATCATAGATTTTTGTTTTCAAAAGTTGAAATTGATCTTCTTAAAATATAAAGGAGTCCTTTATTGTTAATTTTCATGTATTCTGATTTACCTTTCAACAGTTTATCAACGCAAATGTGAATTTTTAAAGTCTCAAAAGTGATATTTTATCACCCGGTGATTTTCAAGAATTCCCTGGGCTTTTCTGGAAAGCAAGAAGAAAGAAATAAAAAAAGGTTTATTTTGGAAACAAACAAAAAGAATGCTGCTGCTGAAAAAACTCTGACCCAATTGTTGAATATTACCGAGTGATAAAATAAAATTTTTGAGACATCAAATAAGAATGGGCGGTGGTGGTGACCACTTACCATCAGGTGGCCCACCTGCTCGTTTGCTCACTTTAAACATAAAAAAATATCAAATGTACCCTGATAATCTGTTAAAAATGTAAACCATAATACATGAAAAGTAACAATCAATCACTACTTTATATTTTACGAATATCATTCTGCACTTTTGTAAAGAAATTTTTTTAATTTTTAATTTTTTACCATAGGCACCAGCGATCCACAGCCAAGACTTGTTAAAAATACTTGTTAAAAATACTTGTTAAAAAATACTTTTCAGGTGATAATTATTTATCATCTGGTGTTATTCAAGAATTGAGCCCAAGGTACTCATGACATGCTTCAATAATATTCATGACATGCACATACCATGCTTGAATAATATTCTCATGTTGTACATGACACCGCATGAAACGTACACTGTACGTACATTACGATACCCACGGGTGGAGATGGGTTGGTAGTTGGTACTATACTTTGCCGGCACCAAACGGACTTGACTTCATTTACCTCTATGACTCTATAATTGAGCCACGAGCCAAGCGAGTGGTTCTAAAGAAGAATCCTCAGCGCTGCGAGGATTTTAAGACACGAAACACTTTGTTGCCGAGGGAAGCACAACTTATCAGGTAGAAACTAAAGGATAATATCCTGCCAAATAAAATATTTAAAATTAAGCTGCTGTTCCAGAGGGCTTTAATAACATTACATCCCCAAGCGTAAAATAGTAAGGTCACCCTACTGTGTGAAAGAGATGCCACCGCGACTATTGGATATACTCGTCGTCACGCTTTTTTTGGCCATTCATCTCTCCTTCCTAGAGCGTAGCGTGGATTAAAACCTCCTTGGTCCAGCATCATACCATTTGTATTTGACAGCTTTCAATCTGCTTCAAAATGATTCCCATTGAGTGTAACATCAGTAACGTAAGAAAAAGTTTCCAAAATCTTTGGTTTACATGCAAACTCTCTTGAAAATTGTATTGTATAATAGTTATTTTCTTTCATTTGCCCATCCCTAGTTAGTGTCAAATTTAAAATCCAATTCAAATAACGGTTGCGCATCGGTCTAATAAAATAACCTTGTAAAATAACACGGACTACAGAATCTCAGAATAATAAGGATTATGCAGCGTGGAACGGAAAGGTGTGATAGGTAATACTAAAATATAGGATTTGAATCTGCCCACGAAACTGAACAACTTTTTCCACGAAACATTATGGGTCTTAGTACGTACAAAATGCATTTTAAGACCTTCCATAGAAACTGCTTCAGCTGATGATAGTGCATTTTGTATAGAAGGTCAAATTTGGTTTTTCATATTCTGACCCATGTTCTTTGGGAATTAATTGTTCAGTTTCTTTGGCAGATTCACACCCTTCAGTGTTATCACACCTATCCGTTACACGTTGTACGTATACAAGGATGTAACTCTGCCTATGAAACTGAACAACTTTCCCCAAGGAACAAAGATCGAAATACGAAAACAAGATTTTGACCTCCCATATAAAATACGCTATCAACTGATTCATTTTCTATAAGTATGAGGTAAAAAAAAAATTTCGTATTTCGACCTTGTTCAGTTTATAGACTAGATCGAGGTCAAGAGTAAGCCCATTTTCAATAAAAAAAAAAACCCTTTTTGTTACTTTTTGTGTAGAGGATTTGGGGTGAAAAATGTATCTATGTCTCATTATCTGAGAAATCTCATTTTGTCAAGTATTGTTTTAAAAAACCTACCAAACAGCGTTGTTTTTAGTCCCCTTTGGTATTAGATTATAACGAAAAAATTTCGGTAGCCTCAAGGTAGCCCTAGACTCACCACATTATGTCTCATCACACAGTAAGAGTAAAATAAGCTTTAAAAGTATAACGATATTTCTAAGTACCTAGCATACTTTTTTAGAAATCTGCAAAAAAACGAATTGAATTTTGCGATCCTAAAAATGTACTTTATTCCTTCTTAAAATAGTAAAGGTATATCGAAACACTCGGCGCGCGAGTCTGACTCACGCTTGACCGGTTTTTTGTTTGTGTATACTGCGTATAAAATAACTTCCTCCGTGACCGTTAATGCGCAGAAGTCAAAAAATGAGTCGCGGGGGTGAGCGCGGCTCCCCCCAGGGAGCGAGCGAATCGTTCATTGGCTCGCCGCCTGTCACACGTGCATGGACAATAACCGTCATGAACAAACTTGTTCTGAAGGCGCTGTATATTGGTTACAAACGTGTATGTTGTGTAATTGAAGATAATTTCTTTACTTTTTGAAAAATGTTTGTTTACGAAACAGCTGAGTCTTTTGTGAACTCCCTAAACCATTAAACGAGGAATATAATTTGTGTAGGTAGGTATATTTGTGATCAGTTTCCCAAAAACGGCTCTAACGATTTCGATGAAATTCACTATACTTACGGAGGTTTTTGGGGGCGATGAATCGATCTAGCTGGGTCTCATGTCTGGGAAAATTCGTTTTCTCCATTTTTTGAGCATTTCATGAAAATAGAGCGTTTCAGACAGAAACCTACAGCGCCATCTGCTGGTGGGTAGCATAGCTTGCTCACCCGATGTATGGACCACAGGCGATCGTTTTGAATTCGTTTTCATTCGGAAATTATCAGATGGACCACGGAAGAAATAATCTCCCGTGGTACACCCCTCGGTACACCCAGGTGAACCACGCAGGTGGATCTCGGGCAACAATTGAGATTTTATTATTAATACTGTCAATATTTACGTTTTAAAAGTTTATAAGGGCTTATTTTAATTAAGACAATCACGAAAATAGTCAAGAATCGCGATTGATAAATTGTAGTATTTCTACATAATAGATGGCGCTGTATTTTATACTGAGCAAAGCTCGGTCGCCCAGGTACCTATAGTGGCCAAGGATGGTGTAGAAAATCGGGATTATTTGGCGTTACATATTAGGATTGTGTAACTTCGTACACTTGTTTTCTAATCCTATTAGGGCAATTATGACTCGGAGCACCGGAAATTAAATTGATGTGTGAGATTCAGATTCAGATTCAGATTCAGATAATTTTATTCAATGTAGATTCTTTACAGAATACTTATTGAATGTCATGCAGAATACAATGCAAATAGAGCGAGTCTACGCCGTTTCGGATCGTGCTATGGCAGCGTAAAAGAAACGGCAAGAAACCACTGCAGCACGGCCTACTTTAAGAGTCGGCTTTTTACAATGTGTTTCTTGTGTTTCGCTGGAATATCAGAGCACCATACCTCTTTGTCATTCATATAGTCATCCAATCTATAGTAAGCTTTTTTACATAACGTTTGCTTTACACATTCTTTAAACTTTCTCTCAGGTAATTGCACTATATTGTCAGGTATTTTGTTGTAGTATCGTATACACAGACCAACGAAAGATGTATTGACTTTAGTTAATCTAGTATATGGTTGATCAATTTTATGCTTATTTCTAGTATTAAAATTATGCCTGTCACAAATTTTTGGTAATTGATGAATGTTCTTTCTAGCATACATTATATTTTCATAGATATACTGGCATGGCACTGTCATAATGTTGATTTCCTTGAACAGTTCTCTCAGGGAATCACGAGTCTTCAGGCAATAAATTGCTCTTATAGCCCTCTTTTGTAAAACGAATATTGAATGTATATCAGCTGCTCGGCCCCAAAGCAGTATGCCATAAGACATAATGCTATGGAAGTAGCTAAAGTAAACCAGCCTTGCAGTAGCTACATCAGTAAGTTGTCTGATTTTTCTAACAGCATATGCAGCCGAGCTCAATCGACCAGAAAGAGCCGTTATATGAGGGCCCCATTGAAGTTTAGAGTCTAGTGTTAACCCTAAGAAAACTGTACTATTTACAAAATCTAATGGCTCACCATTCAATACTATGTTATGTGAAGTATACCTTACATTTGGTAGTGCAAATTTAATACATTTAGTTTTTTTGGCGTTTAGGACTAGATTGTTAACAGTAAACCATGCATGAATCTGTCCAAGTGCATCGTTGACTTCGTTATAATTTTGTGATTTCCTACTTACATTGAATATTAATGAAGTATCATCAGCAAATAACACAATCTTTGACAGATTCTTCACCACAGAAGGAAGGTCATTAATATAAATAAGGAATAAAAATGGCCCTAATATGGACCCTTAAGGTACGCCAATTTTGACAACAGATCCCAGTGATTTCGTCCTGTTTACTTGTACCTTTTGAATCCTGTTTTCCAAATATGACCTAAGTAGTTTAAGTGAATTATTCTTAACACCGTAATGTTCAAGTTTTAGCAACAATGTGCTATGATCTACGCAATCAAATGCCTTGGATAGATCACAGAAGATACCAATAGCATCTTCAGATTTTTCCCACGCGCAAAAGATGTATTTTAAAAGTGCAGTCCCGGCATCCGTTGTACTGCGCCCTTTCGTGAAACCAAATTGATGGTCATGTAGTAAGTTATTTCTATTGAAGTGTGAAAGCATTTGATTGAGTATGACCTTCTCAAAAATTTTACTAAGTACAGGTAAGACTGATATTGGTCTAAAATTACTGGGATCCTTTTTGTCACCAGCTTTGAATAATGGAACTACTTTACTTTTTTTCATTAAGTCAGGAAATGTACCATGATCGACACAATCATTGAATATAACAGCTAAATATGGAGATATAGTATCAATGATCGCACTACAGACTTTTACTGACATTCCCCATAGGTCCTCAGTAGTTTTCATTTTAATACTTTTAAAGGCTTTAATAATTTCGTTAGGGGTGACATGATTGAACCCAAATTCAGTTTCGCAGGCGTCCACATTCTTTTGAAGTAAATCGCTAGCAAGTGAAGATGAAGAATTGAGTGACTCTGTTGTTTTCAAAGGAATATTAGTAAAAAAGGTTTCGAATTCTTGAGCCACTTCTACGTTTGAACTAATAGTTCCGCGATTTGTATGAAGTGTGATTTGATTGTCACGCGGTTTCACTTTTCCAGTTTCACTGTTTATAACATTCCATACAGCCTTAATTTTGTTATCAGCTGACTGTATTTTTTTCCGAACAAAAAATGACTTTGCTTTTGAACAAACTAATTTAAACAATTTTGAATATTTTTTGACATATTCAATGAAATTGTCGTCATTTGAATAATTTCTTAGCTCATATAATTCAAAAAGTCTCTCTCTACTTTTGCGAATACCAGCGGTAGCCCAGTCACTGAATTTGAATTTTACAATAATTTGCTTTTTTCTAATAGTGAAAATTTTACTGAATTCAGTATTAATCAATGTGAATAAATCTTCGTATGAGTTATTAGGGTTGTTAGTATTATAATTGTGACAGGGCAGTTTTTCTAGTAACGTGTTTTTGTACTTTTCTAACCTACCACTCGTTAGGCTCCTGGTTTCTATATCTATCTTCTGGGTTACTCGAGAATAATTAAAAGTAACACTTTGACCAGAGTGGTCAGACTGAATCGAGTTTATGATACTTTTCTCAAAATAATCGCAATTACAAAAGACGTTATCAATACAGGTAGCCGAGGATGACGTCACCCTTGTAGGTTCAAAAAATACATGCTCTAAATTAAAACATTTGAAAAGACTTATAAGTTTGTTACTATAGGTATTATTTTCTAAGATATTGACGTTAAAGTCACCACACACTATCACAAACTTATTTTCTTTTGTCACTATTTTTTTGAGAGAGTTACGACGTGATAAATTTTTTTGTATGGATATAAATATTTTTTTTACAGAATCCTATCATGTGGGGTATTTAATGAAAGGGCTTTTTGAGCCGATTCTAAAAATATAGTACATCTTAATATTTCAGTCTCTAGTTTCCTAAAAAATTACCAAGTTTGGGCTTTTCCTGGTAGAAAATGGCTGAATATTTTTTTGTAAAATATTCATTAAATGACTCGTAATATCCTCATATCCAACGTTATGAAAGTATTTTTGAAAATATTTATAAGAACTATATTTTTTTTAATAAGAAAGCTATATATTTTTAGTACATTTTTTGCTTCTTTTTAAAAAAAATTAGGAAACCAGTGACTGAAATGTAAGATTAACTATATTTCTAGAATCCATCAGGTGAACTGTCTGCTCGTGTGCCTGCTCTTACATAAAAAAAAATCAGCTTGAGGAGCCCTTTCATTGGATACCCATAATGATAGGTTTTTGTAAAAGAGAATATAAAATATTGAAAAATGTTCTTAGGAAGTTTGAAATGAGGATATGATTCATTTGATTTATGTTTTTCAAAAGTTTGTTCAGCCATTTCGTACCAGAAAGAGGCCAAACTTGGTATGTTTTGAAAATATTTTTAAATTTTTTAGGAAACTAGTGACTGAATATAAAGATGTAAGTACTATATTTTTAGAATGGGCTCAAAAAGCCCTTTCAATAAATAACCCACATGATAGGTTTCTGTAAAAAAAAAAATACAAAAAAATTATGACGTCATAACTCTCCCATACATCAATGGAATTTCCGGTGCTCTGAGACATATTAGTCTAAGGCCGGTATTTCACTGGGACACCACGGTGGCACGACTGGTTGCGCCACTGGTGTCCGTAACTAGACACCAGAAAAGACACACCCTGCGGCCACAGTATTAAGGGCTATATTTCAATGGGAGTGGTAGCGCGACCAGCATCCGAACTGGTTGCGCCGCCAAATTGGTTGCGCAACCAAACGGACCCAGGTGAGTAACTCTCTATAGAGCTGTATACATTTTGTTGGTAGCGGCGACTGGTTGCGCTTCCATGGTTTCCCAGTGAAATACCGGCCTAATTGGACTGAAAAACAAGTGTACAAAGATACACAATTCTAATATGTAATGCCACGAAATTACACGACCATATTAGACTACTAGCTGTTGCCCGCGGCTTCGTTACCGGTTTTCCGAAGAAATAAGATAATTCCCCGTCATTTCGGGGTAATTTTAAACTAAGGAAAAACAGGACTAACCCTGCGCAAATCAATGAGTACAATTCAATGAATTCTAATGAACTATTTAAGCTTGATATCAAGCAAAGACCACCAGGTTTTGATGAACACCGGCGGGTATCGTGTCTGCTTAAAAGGATCAGGACGGGTTTTGGCAACTGTGCTGCCCTGTGGTACAGGTGGGGCTGGTGTGAGTCGGCGGCGTGCCAGTGCGGGTGCCCTGAGCAGACCGTGCAACATATAGTTTTTGACTGCACTCTCACAAGGTAATATGGCACGAAGGTTATAGGCTACCTTTATTTATTAGGTGAATTATTCCGGTTACGTCGATTCCCGTCTAAGTGCATTGTTCTTTTCTTTGGGAAAGTTGCTTGTTTTCATCAGTCGAAATTACGAGAGAAAAACAAATAAAGTTTCCCCTTCAATATTCAGATTTTTTTTATAGAAGAGGTAGGCAGACGAGCAGACGGGTCACCTGATGGTAAGTGATCACCAACGCCCATAAACACCCGCAACACCAGATAGCAGCATTCCAGCCTTTGAGATAAGATTTATAGGCTCGTTTCCTAAAAGGCTGCCTTGTTGTATCCGTCCGGAAATACCTGCGCAGGAAGCTGATTCCACAATGTGGTCGTACGTGGTAAGAAGTTTCTTGAAGATTCAGATAATTTTATTCAATTTAGATTCTTTACAGGATACTTATTGAATGTCATGCAGAATACAATGCGAAATAGGGCAGTGTAAAAGAAACAGCAAGAAACCACTGCAGCACGGCCTACTCTAAGAGTCGGCTTTTTATAACTACGTTTTTCAGAACCCCACGCGGACGGAGTCGCGGGCAACAGCTGGTATAATCTATAGTAAGCTTTTTTACATAAAGTTTGCTTTACACATTCTTCAAACTTTCTCTCAGGCGATTGCACTACATTGTCAGGTGTTTTGGTATACAATAATATCTTTACGAGTATATTTATGAACATACATCCATTTTGGATGCCGATGATTTCAAGATATGATATTCATTATTTTCATAAATAATTCAAGTTGGACAATGAAGGTGTCTCACTAGGCTCGTCTGGCTGTTCATAGAAGGCGTTTTTGGTACCAACACTGATGTACGACAGTAAAAGCTGGGTATAGCAGAAAAAACATGACTATTTACTTACAATCTCGCCACAAATACCTTGTTAAAATTTGTCTTTTTACTGGGACCAACGGCAAATCAGATAGAAACTAACACAGACACATGTTAATGTTTTCCAAAATACTCGTAGATCATCATAGCATCCCATGAAACGTCCACTACAGGACAGGGAGCTCCCACCAGAATTCTAGCTTTTGCTGAGAAAATGTGGAGGGGAAGAACCATAGTCACCTCGCTTCTCAGCGTTATGGCTAGCACCATGGACCACGGTTGTAGGTGACCGCAGTAAGTAAGATGGTATGATACACAGGAGGATGGTATAACCCTTAGTCGCCTCTTACGACATATTCTTTGGCGGCACCACACGGTATCTTATTTGTACTATTATATTTGTACTACTTTTCACTAAAGCAAGTACTTGACTAATATGTTTCCCTTTGGAGCCTTTTACTACTCTTTTTGACTCGAATTCTTACCATTTTCATTTAGTTAGTTCATTGACATAATGTTACAAAGTGCCCCGTTCGTTACATAGTGCCCTGTACTACCATAAGTCCGGTCGCTTAACTAGCCCTCTACAAATATACTAATCTGTGCGCTTAACGTCTTATATCGCCAAATTCACCAAATTGCACCAATTTTTTTCCAAGTTCTAGTTAGGTACATAACTCTCAATTTTTGATAGGAGCCAATTTCTTGAATTAACTATGGAATTTTATTGAAATTCAAGAATTGTGTCCTATCAAAAATTGAGAGCTATGTACCTATAGTTAGGGTGCTGCCTGCAATTTGGGTATATGATTTGCTCATGATTCATATTAATAGGGATGGTAGATCAGCTCAATACGAATCGATTTGGTCCTTACAAGTTTTTCTGTGCGTCGTTGCGTTTTTGAGTTAAAGCAAATAAAATAAAAATAAGATACCTACTAAATAATGTTTTTTGTCTGCCTTTGTGGCTCCTGTTTAAAATACTTCTGAAGATGTAGAAAATCGAAGAGGCAGACATGCAGGGCTCTGCATTATCACGGGACGAAGTAGTGAATTTTTGCATTTTGAAGGCTATTATGGTGGCAGACCATTTTTCTGGGCTTTTATACATTGTATTTAATCAGATAGTCATAGTCTGCCAGGTGTATGTTTCATTGTCAAATTTCAAAATAGTTAAAACTTAATTCCTTAAAAACGCAGGGGTGTGGATGTCCGCCAATATTTTTTGTATCTTCTAGAGGATGCTCCTGATCATCAGTCAAAGAGGCAGACATAAGTAAATCATATAAAAATTCGTCATTCATCACCCTTACTACTAACTAGTACCTGGAAAAAATTTGGTGAAATTGTTAGGCGTGTCTACGTGAAACAGCTAAATGACCGCACTATATGACAAATTAATAAAAAAAGCTATATATTTTTGGGTGATTGTACTTATCACTAAATAAATACACTTTCACAGAAAAAAAATTTATCTACTTTGATTCAAAGTTGCAGATCTTGGAAAGAAAACTCATGGAATATTTTTTTTTTTGCTTTTATGTCGTAAAAACATTTTTTTCCAATATCTCAAAAACCAGTTCTATCAGGCACAAATTAGACTATATAATAGGCACAAATAACATCTGGCCCTAAATGGCGTCCGATAGGCTCGTCAACTGAGGATACTATAATGTTTAAATTAAATACACACTTGGTTGATATTCCACACATTCGCACAAAGCGGTTTGAAACATCTTTTATAATGTACCTACACGGCTAAAGAGTGGAATTCTCTGCCTGAGTCTGTGTTCCCGAGTTCATATATCCTGAATCTATTCAAGTCGCAAGTGAATAGGCTTCTTCTGGGCAAGCTCGTTTCATCTTCGTCCTCATCTCTGTCCTCAAGCCTAGATCGAGGTCAAGAGTAAGCCCACTGACAATAAAAAAAGACAGGTATCGAGGTTGATTTTTATCCGGACACAGGAAGTGTTAAGAACTTAAAAATATTTTTTTTAATTACACCTACCGTAGTGTTACCAATTTTCGACTAGAAATCTATCTGCAATGATGGAGTCGTTGAGCTAGTACAGCTAATGCTTACTAGGTGGCAGCACAAACGCGACGTTGAAAGGACGCAAAATTTCGGAACGGCAGGACCACGATAAAACGTCTCCGGTACTGACAGGTCACACGTTTGAATCCTGCCTGTGATTGTGAAACTTTGCGATTTTCCACTTTGTAGGTATCGAGGTATTTGCTTTGTTTCAATATACCCCGTGTAACAGCCCCACCTTAACCTATTCTTCTATCATCTTTCATACGAGTTGGCGACTATCGCGAAGTATACATCAACTGAAACAAAAATGCCATTATTTAATATAACGTGTATTTGTTCACATTTTCTCAAATATTTTATTGTATTTAAAATTTTTGCGTTTTTTTTCAAAATTAGTAGAACTAAAGTAAGTACTTACCCGATTATTGGAACCCGTGAGGTTTGTAGATATACGGGATATTAGGGACAGCCTTCCAAATCTTGAAGGGGCATGATCAGTTAACGACACTGAACAACTTTCATTAAACAAAACTTTGAGGAAAAGAAAAAAAATGCGCGTCTCCATACAAAATTGTAAACTTGATCGGGCAGTTTGTATGGAGAAGCCGATTTATTTTTTCGTTTCCTGAAAGTTATGTACACTGAAAGTTGTTCAGTGTCGTTGACTAATCATGCCACTTCGGTATTCGGAAGGCTGTCCCTAACACCTTGTATACCAAAGATTCTGTATACATACAGAGTGTAAGGAACGATGTACCGAAAACTGAAAGGACTTGCTCAGTAGAGACAACTGTACAACTTTCCCCTAGAAATATGTATTGCGACATGATAAAAAATTTCGACTTGTTCATACAAAATTACCACTTTATTCAGGAAGCTTGTAAAGGTTGAAATCTTCATATTCCTATGTAAAAGTTGTTCAATTTTCTCTATAGGGTGACTTTTAATTAGTTCTTGAGCGCAAAAGATATGCGTGTACTCATGATACTGAACAACTTTTCCCAAGGAACATAGGTCGAAATACGACTAAACCAAATTTGACCTCCCTATACAAAATGCGCTATCAGCTGATGCAGTTTCTATGGGAGGTCAAAACTTGATTTTCGTATTTCGACCTATGTTCCTTGGGGAAAGTTGTTCAGTATCATGAGTACATTCATACCATTTTTTATCAAGAACTAATTAAAAGTCACCCTATATACATCGGTACATCGTCTCTTATACCCTTGGGAGCTTATACCCTGTATTTGGACTTTGTTACTTGCAGCCAAGCATGCCATAGTCAACAGACACCACACTTTCTATAATTTCGTGCGGCTGGCACAATGAACCGCGGTTGATAGTGACCGCAATATGTTGGTCAATACAGAGAAAGATGCTGTTTCCCTCGTCTGCTTCAAGATCTCTTAGTCGCCCTTTAAGACACCCATGGGAAGAGACGGGGTAGTACTATTATTGTCCGGTACCATACCAATATTTGTATGATCCATTTCTTTCGTTTATTTCAATGCTTACCAACACATTTTGCAGCTAAGAAGTAAAAACAAATTCGTAAATTAATGTTATTCTATCCGTCAAATATATTCTGCCAGCTTAGCACGCTGCTCGAGAGAAAATATATCTCGGAGAAATGTCACTTTATTTGAGGAATTATGTCATCTAATCTATCACATCCAAGCGCAAAGAAATGTCAGTGGAGGAAAATGTTTAGCAAATCCATAAATAAAATAGTCAAAATTTTCAGTATAAAATATAGAATTTTACATGTCAAAAACATTAGATTTCATTACATTAAATAAAATTATCGTAGATTCATTAAATTATCAAAACAAAATAAAAGAAACGCACACACACATGGACAGTTAAAACTAGTCAAATAGTCCCCCGTGCAGAGATCCCTGGATAAATGTACCCATAATACAGGCCGCGTTGCCCCGCTGTATGGCGAGGGAGATGTGCTGGACAAGGAACGCACTCGAGCGGGCGTCGCCACCCTTCTCTTGCAACCGACGACCAATGTCACCGACCAGCTTCTTCGCCTCCGAGCACCACGGTCCAGCAGTTTCAACGGCAAACGGCACAAAGACGTACATTGATTCCAAGTCAGAGTATTTAGTGTGTTTGCCACGAGCAGCTGCCTCTGCCGCTGCACCAGCAATCTGCAGAGTGCCAGCAATATGGCAGGCCGCAAAAGTGCTGACACACGTGGCATCCCAAATGAGACACCATCCTCTCAGCCAAGGAATCAAAGTAAGACCGTCCGGCCGCTTGCCGTCCGAACGCGACAACCCTGGAGGCTCTAGGATCGATGGCACTCCGGATGAGACCAGCGCACGCCTAATGATTTCATTGACTGCATGGTGGCGAGGTCGCCGCCCGGCGCTTCACGCGCAGCTTAAGCCATGGTGGCCTTTAGCGTCAACTGTAGTACCGCAGATGCAGGTATGCGGTTCGCACACCACACAGCCAAGGCGGTGTGCTGCAATTTATCCATAAATTACGTTTTTGATATTTTAGACAGAGATAGAGTTTATACACTAATACATGTAGCCGTCCTTGTCTTTCAAAATGTGTTGCATTGCTCGGATGTCAAAAAACGTGACCATGCTTAAAGTCTTTAATCTATGGGCCTAGATAAATTGACAATTGCAGCGTGCAAAGCCGGCTGGTTTTAGTGTCATGGCTGCAAAATATGTTGGTAACCGTAGGAAAAAAAGAAAAAAAAAAGGGTTATACTTACTCAATCCTTGTAATATCTCGCAAAACAGCACAGTGCATAACACGGCAGGTACGTTGAAATCTGTTCCGGTAAAAATATTTTCTTCGTACTCTAGCTCGCAATTTCCTTGAAGTGTGGTATATGCAATTGTTATAACAAGTAAAACATAGATCACTGCAAACGGAGCCCGCACTAAGCAGGCAATCACATAAACCGATGTCGTGCCTAGGCCCTGCAACATGAAATTATGTCTTGAACTTCTTCATACAGCCGGCTTAGCACCCCAGCCGGCTAAGCACGCTGCCCAAGAGAAAATATATCTCGAAGAAATATCACTTTATTGGAGGAATTATGTCATCTAATCTATCACCTCCAAGCGCGAAGAAATGTCAATGGAGGAAAATGTTTAGCAAATCCACAAATTACGTTTTTGATGACAGAGATAGTTTTATACAATGTAGCCATCCTCGCCTTTCAAAATGTGTCGCACTGCTTGGATGCCAAAAAAGCCCTTGGTCGTCTCTTACGACAACCAGGGGTAGAAATGGGTTGGTACTATTCTATGCTAGCACCACTCACTTCTCTTTTCCAAGATTTGTATGAATGAACTAAATATTTCTCTCGTGTTTAGACCCATGATCCTTTGGGAAACTTATTCAAATACATTTTTTGAGCAAAATATATCTACAAATATTTATTGACCGTACAAAACGTTCCAGATTAGGATAATCGACTTTAGGTCATAAAATCCCATGAAACGTCCACTACAGGACAGGGAGCTCCCTCCGAAATTCCAGCTTTTGCTGGAGCAATATGGAGTGGAAGTGCCACAATCACCACGCTTGTTAACTACCAAGTAGAAAATCGCAAAATTTCACAACCACAGGCAAGATTCGAACTTGCGTCTTCTGCGTAAGTACCGCAGACGCTTTACTAACTAGGCTACCGTGGTCCTACCTGATGTTGTAAAATTTTGCGACATCAATACGCATTTCAACGTTGCGTTTGTGCTGCCTCCTAGAAGAATTAGATGTACTAGCCCAACTAGTCCATCATTGCAGACAGATTCCGAGTTGAAAATCGGTAACACTACGTATAAATTAGGCAAGCTCGTTCCATCGTCGACCTCATCTCTGGGTGTCTACTCTCAAAGTCCGATATATCGAAACGATACTACTCGAAACATGCAAATGCAAAACTTCGTCCTTTGACAATAAAGCAGAATATTGGTTGGATGCAGTTTGAAAATTCATCCAACCAATATTCTACTCTATTGTCAAGGGACTAAGTTTTGTATTTGCATGTTTCGAGTAGTATCGTTTCGATATATCGGACTTTGAGAGTAGACACCCTGTCCTCAAGGCTAGATCGAGGTCAAGAGAAAGACCATACATAGTAAAAATATAAATGATTTTTATTTTAACACTTCCTGTGTTCTATGTGTACGCAGAAGACGTAGGTTCGAATCCTGCCTGTGAATGTGAAATTTTGCGATTTTCAACTTTGTAGATTTATCCGACTACAGGAAGTGTTAAAATAAAAATCATTTTCACGTTTGTTAGCGTTACGGCTAGCACCATTGACCGCGGTAGTTGGTGACCACAGAATGTAAGATGATGCGATACACAGAAGGATGCTGCTGCATCCTCTGGTTCATTAACCCTTAGTCGCCTCTTACGACACCCACGGGTAGAGATGGGTTGGTACAAATTTTTGCCGGCACAACACAGCACTTGGTGAAGGTATGTTACTTTTAAAAACGATTGTAAAAAATCACTTACACTAAGTCTGTAGACTAAAAGTACTATCGCAGCAACTATATAAATAATGTTTATTGCGAATAAAATACAAGACATAAAAAATTCAAATGCGCCCATTCCATCTTCTCGATCTGAGTTCGTACAGATCTGGTTGATCATAAAGTATGCGCTTGAGCAGTGTCCGATCTAAAACATAAACAAGTAAAAGTTATGGAAAACAAATATATAGCCACCTCCGCAACAATGATGGATGTTATGTCCGTTATGTACTCACTGTCCTGCCACTGTCCTCACTCACCGCCCGCCCGCAAATAAATGCGCATGCGCAGGAAACCGCAACACATCAACCACCCACACCACTCTACAAAAGGCATGTAATACTACGTTAAACCAACCAGTGCCAAGCACCGAGTTCACCGAGTTGGAGTCTCGGGCGGGCGGGCGGTGCACAGTGAGTTTATAGCATCCATAATTGTTGTGGAGATGTCTATATATTTGTTTTCCGTAACTATTTTAAATGGACTTCCGCAAAGTAACACTTGATTCTATTAAATACATGAAAGAGATTCAAATAATTTTAATCAATGTGAATTCTTTACAGAATAGGTACTTATTGAATGTCATGCAGACTACGAGTATAATGTAAATAGAGTGAGTCTACACCGTTTCGGATCGTGCTATAGCAGCGCAACAAAAGCGGCAATAAACCACTGCAGCACGGCCTACATTAGAATCAGCTTTTTACAATGTGTTTCTTGTGTTTTGCTGGAATATCAGAGCACCATACCTCTTTGTCATTGATATAGTCATCTAATCTAAACTAAGCTATTTACACATTATAGTTTGCTAAACATTATTTTTTAAAGTTTCTCTCTTTCTCTCAAGAAAAATAATACTACTAAAGATGTATAAAATCGAAGAGGCAGACATGCAAGGCTCTGTATTATCACAGGACATGCCTCGGCTCCATTACGCCCTCGCCTGCGGCTCGGGCTGCAATTTCTGAGCCTCGGCCGTAATATCCAAAATAGTGCACGTGCATCTTAATGTACTATTATGATATTAAACCAGGTTACCGTGTCCTCCGAAGCACGGCAAACATTTTAGAGCATAGATTTTACTAATCGTTTCATTTTATGTTGCTGTATGTGTCAAAATAAGGTTACCTACCTACTTACTATGGTAGAAAACTATTTAATTTTTAAATATTGGTGCTTTTAAATAAAAATAATATCTTGCATATTATTTTAAAATCCTAGCCGTTTGAACTTATTAAATCGCGTTTTATTTACGCAAAACATGTTCCAATTAATGAAATAAAAGCAAAAGTTCTAAAACGCGGTATCAAAGTTTCATTAAAAACTTGTATAAATACAAGCGTCTGTCATGGTGTTATGGGGAGTACGTTTCTACTAAGGGAAGTAGTTATTGGGGCAGTGAGCTACCCTAAATCTGTCCCACTCAGTGAAGCCATGCAGCCTGATTGAGCCATGGTGAATCTCTTGGACGCGAAGTCGTCAATCGGGGTCAAACCCATTTGAACCCATAGCGGTAATCTATGCAGATTAAATATTCAGAATTGAATCAGAACGAGGAACGCCCTCAAACCCACGTAGTAGAAGCTTTGACTCTCTTTTTGTCTTTGTTTGGCTTTATAAACTCACAAAATAGATTAATTTTTTGTGCGTTTAGTACAAAAAAGTTGAATTCGTAAAATGGGATCAATTGTATGTATTATGTTTAGTTTGTGGAACCGGTAGTGGATCCGGTTTGAAGTTGTTAAATTGACTCAAACTAATAATACAATAAATAACCTTGAGTAACTTTTTATTATCGCCGTCGCCGCGCCATAGTAATTGTTCCTTTTCATTTGAAGCGCTGTCAATCTCAATCAATCAAAGAAGCAGAAATGAACAAATTATTTATAAATTTTTAGGGACTAGATAACTATACGTACACCTAAATTTTGTCATCCAGCACCCTTATTATAAAAGGTGTAACAAAAAGGGTATGGATGTGATTCTGCCCATGAAACTGAACAACTTTCCCTAAGGAACATAGGTCGAAATACCAAAAACAATTTTTGACCTCCTATGGGAACTGCGTCAGCTGATAGCGCATTTAGTCATCACTAGCGACCCGCCCCGGCTTCGCACGAGTGAAATGCTGATACTAAATACACTATTTATAGGCATGCGCCGCCGGCCCCCCGGCTGGCACCGGTACCGCCGCAACCGCTATGTCCGTGCATTTTAAATCTGTAATATCTTCGAAAATATTCATTTAAATTACATGCTGTATAGGGCCATATTGATCTATATTAAATGCACAATGTATTTAAGGTATTTAATTGGATAAGGATTAATGCTGTACTTACTGCTTAAAATCACTTCGTAAAAAAATAAAGGATAAAAAATTGTTATTGTGGGTTATCCCTAAGAGATAAATATATACCATTGCGGACTTTTTTGTACATCTTTTTAAGTTGTACAATACTGTCGTACATTATTTTGATCTACCTCGTACGGTTCAGCCAGCGTTTGCAATGTAAGCGCAAAGAAATGTGTTTATTTACGTCATCACGTTAGAAACCTCTAAAATTATCAGTGTTTCTCTACTATATTATGCATGTATTATACATATGAACCTTCCTCTTGAATCACTCTATCTATTAAAAAAAACAACATCAAAATCCGTTGCTTAGTTTTAAAGATCTAAGCATACATACATACAGACAGACAGACAGTGGGAAGCGACTTTGTTTTATGCTATGTAGTGATAACATCCCATGAAACGTCCACTACAGGACAGGGAGCTCCATTCAGAATTCTAGCTTTTGCTAAAAAAATGTAGAGAGGAAGTACCATAGTCACCTCGCTTGTTAGCGTTACGGCTGGCACCATGGACCGCGGTTGTAGGTGACCGCAGTTGGTAAGATGTATGATACAAAAGAGGATGCTGCTGCCCATCTTCCAGTTTATAATCCTTAGTCACCTCTTACGACACCCACGGATATGTATGAGTTGGTACTATTCTTTGCCGGCACCACACGGGTCGCGCATTTAGTATACATAGGTCACATACTTCTTTTCGTACTCGTATGCCGACTTAAGTATGTTCCATGGGGAAAGTTGTTCAATTTCATGATCAGAATCACATCCTTCAGGGTTGATACCTTTTCTATTACATCTTGTAGAGCGCTATTTGTTGGTCCACTTTTGTATTTGTACATTTTTCTCTTTAGATTTGGCATTATTTATATAAGGTCCTAATGAAATAGTATGATATAATTTTTGTATGTTACTCAGACCATAAACTGAACAACTTTCCCCAAGGAACATAGGTCGAAATACGAAAAACCAAATTTGACCTTAGCGCATTTTGTATAGGTACCAAATGCGCTATCAGTTGATGCAGTTTCTATGGGAGGTCAAAAATTTATTTTCGTAATTCGACCTATGTTCCTTGGGAAAAGTTGTTAAGTTTCATTGTCTGAGTACATACATACATACATAACATCACGCCTCTTTCCCGTTGGGTAGGCAGAGACCACAGTCCTCCACCTGCTACGATCTTGACATACTTCCCTTGCTTCCTGTACTTTCATCAATCCTTTCATACATGCTCGTCGGTTTAGGGTACTTTTAACCTGGCCTTTATTCAGAACGTCCTGAATTTGGTCCTGGTACGTTCGCCTAGGCCTTCCTCTTCCAACGTTTCCATTCTCTCTCGCCTGGTGGATCTCTTTCGTCAATCTTCGTTCATTCATTAACATACTAAAATTATGTAACATACTAAAATTATGTTCACAATTTCATTAGGACCTTATATAGCTTCGTCCCACTGGGCTTTCTTTACACCAAGAATATTTTTCACATAGTTCTCAGGATTAAACGCTAAGCATGCCTTCCAAAGCACGGAAAAGCTTTCTTTTGCTTCCACCTAATAAGAAGATAAAAGAAACGCCAAGAAGAAAAATTAATCAGGTATAAAAAAAGTTTGTAACTGGTTTTAGATTTTGAGTGTTGCCATATGCGATCCATTTCCTTTGCAATAGGCAATAAAGGCAAATAATAGTACCAACCCATACATACCCGTGGGTGTCGTAAGAGGCGACTATGGGTCCGCGCACACCGACCGGCAAAGGCAGTTTCTCAGGGTTGCCATGCCATGTTTCTAATTTGTGGCGATAATTCAACACTAGGACGTGCATGCGTGAATGTGATGGACTGGGATATTGTAATTATGCACTTTTAGCGGAAGAGAAGAAACAGAATTATAAATGAATTAAAACATGAATATCTGAATTTTCAATATAGAAGGAGGAGACCCGGCAGAAGAGATATTTTTGAGGAATTATCTAACCTTTTTCTAATAATTTACTATTCAGAAGAATTTTATTTTATAATTTTTAGTAATACGAAAAATAAATTAAAACTACGAAAAATTTCAATTACGAATATGAATTTACCAAAAAAGTGTGATTAGGTCTTATGTTATTATATGATTATTGCTATGTTGACATATATTTTTTGTAATATGAGCTAAGTTTAAGCTTGAAATAAATGATTATATTATATTATTATTATTAACAATTTACAAAATACTCCTTTTCGAGTTAATTACAAATTGTTAATAATGCTATATTTAGCCTTAAATCCTTTAAGCAGGCAACACTGCGACCTTGCGTCCGCGCGACTGCTCGCGCATGCTCGAGCATGCTCAAGCAGCCGCGAGCAGTTTTCATGCCTGTCAGGCAATTTTGCATTATATTTCTATGAATATATAGTCCATTTTGCAATGTTATCAAAAACTGCTCTCGTCTGCTCTGCCTTTTGGTGTGCGCGGGCCCTAAGGGCTAGAAACAGGAGGATGGGCAGCAGCATCCTCCTTTGTATCTTACATCTGACTTACTGCGGTCACCTACAACCGCGGTCCATGGTGCCAGCCGTAACGCTAACAAGCGAGGTGACTATGGTACTTCCCCTCTACATTTTTCCAGCAAAAGCTAGAACTCTGAAGGGAGTCCTGTAGTGGACGTTTCGAAGGATGTTATGAGGAGGTTCAATATCCGCGCAAAACCTGGGAGAGTAGCCAGATTCAAAATATAAGAATTATTTGCGTACTAGGATTCCGGGCTTTGCGCGGCAGTTCATGTTACCGTACCGTAATATGGCCATGGCCTTATTTACTGTAAAATGTATCACACTCACAAAAATACTGTAAACGCCTATAAGTATCACTGCAGTCTCAAGTTTTTTGATACAAAAGCAACAAGACTCTACGGCCGGCAGCCACTCGAAACCCATAGTCGTTTGGTAACCGCATCAAAATAAATTACTATTAAAATGAATACGAGAAATAATATCAAAACCTTCACTTTATAAATTTCTGTATCAAAACATTATTCTAGATAGATAAATATTTATTTTAATGGCGTCACATCTCAGATGTATTTTGCACAATGTCAAGTTAACAAATTATTAGGGGTGTGTGCTGGCCGCCTCCTAGTGTGTACGGCAAGTTGTAGTCACTGAAGATTCTTTCAGGATTAGCAGTGAAGGCAACTTGCTGTACCGGTACACCCCGGGCAACATGCTTAGTGACTGGAACCGAATGTGGACCGGATGAGGAGGGGGACTCTTATCGGGCCTCTCACTAGGTATGGCAGAGAGCCAGCAAACCGAACCAGTGGCGGTAAAACCACTTAAGGTCTCTGTACAAATGAAAGGCCTCGGGGAACTAAAAAGCCCTGGAAAGCGTACACCTGTAGGAAAAATGGCAGCGTTCCGTCAAGACAAACTACCCCAGGAGGGTACTGTAGTGATCCTCCTCGAAAGCCTTCTTTTAGCAGAGCTGGCTGGCGACTATTTCTAAAATTGAAATTGATTTTGAATGATGACGTCACGTTCTGAAAACAATCGCCAGTCAACTCCTGCCCACGGCTGGGTACGGACGTTGATATTCTATACGTTATAAAAAAAATAATATAACGAAAACTCGAAGCGTTTCAATGGTGTTTCTTTTATAATAACCCCGGTCCTCGTGTTCGTTATAATGGTGGAGGCGCCGTGCCCCTATTGCCATTTTATGTAAAGTGTTACAGTTGCGCGACTCGACAAACCAGTCCTAAGTAAGAGAAGAGGATGCTAATGAGGAAGATGATGCCCTGTATGTGAAGAAGATGATGCCATATGATGACCACGACGCGTCATACTTTATGAGTGCCAATTTTTATGGACACGGCACGCATAACACGTGCCGTACAACTGTAAGCTATTTTTGTATTGTCTAAAGCAGAGAATCACCCTCATCAAAGTTTTTTCATATTGTTCGTCATGCTTGAATTGGTTACAAACGTATATGCAAACGTACCAATTTCGTAATAGTTCTCAAGCCCATGTCCATCATTTTACTCTTTCGACTATCAGCAAATTACCTATCTAGATCGCTTGGGCTCTTCTGCTGACGCCGAGACTATTGGTCATTTTGACCAAATCGGTCCGGTATAAGTTCTATGGATGCTCAAAGTCGGGATTTTTGAAGTTCGATTTACTCTTTTTACTATCAGCAAATTTTATATCTTAATCGCTTAGGGCTCTCCTACTGACGGATAGTCTATATTGCATTTTGCTCAAATCGGTCCGGATAAGGTTCTATGGACGCTCAAAGTCGGGACTTTTGAAAAACGATTTACTCTTTTTACTATCAGCAAATTTCATGTCTACATCGATGAGCGGTCTTACACTGATGACTAAACTGAAAACCATTTGGATCGAATCGGTCCGGATAAAATTTTATGACCACTTTAATAATGAAAAATTAAACTTCTAAAATAGAAATCGTCGCGTTCTTACCGCAATATTTGACAAATCAAAGAAATAAAAGGTTGCAAAACTAATATTTAAACGATTTTTTAATAAAACCATTCTCAGATCTTAACTTCTGATGATGGAGACGTACTGCCCGCATAAACGGTAAGAGCCATGAGTGTGCTGCTCTAGCAAATTTTGCTCAAAATCTATGTCAAATTCATATGCATAAAGAAAAAAAACAAAATGGCTGATTTCACATTGGTGACTATAACCAGTCCTGGATTTGAATGTTGGGACTATCAGCAAATTTAATATTTTAATCGCTTAGGGCTCTTCTACTGACGTATAGTCTATATTGAATTTTGCTCAAATCGGTCCGGATAAGGTTCTATTGACGCTCAAAGTCGGGACTTTTGAAAAACGTTTTACTGTTTTTACTATCAGCAAATTTCATGTCTACATCGATGAGCGGTCTTAAAATAATGACTTAACCGAAAACCATTTGGATCGAATCGGTCCGGATAAAATTTTATGACCACTTTAATAATGAAAAATTAAACTGCTAAAATAGAAATCGTCGCGTTCATACCGCAATATTTGACAAATCAAAGAAATAATAGGTTGCAAAACTAATATTTAAACGATTTTTTAATAAAACCCTTCTCAGGTCTTAACTTCTGATGATGGAGACGTACTTCCCGCATAAACGGTAAGAGCCATGAGTGTGCTATTCTAACAAATTTTTCTCAAAATCTATGTCAAATTCATATGCGCAAAGAAAAAAAACAAAATGGCTGATTTCACATTGGTGACTATTACCAGTCCTGGATTTAATGGTTGGTACTATCACCAAATTTTATATCTAAATGACTTGGGGCTCTCCTGCTGACAAATAGTCTATATTGCATTTTGCTCAAATCGGTCCGGATAAGATTCTATGGACACTCAAAGTCGGGACTTTTGAAAAAAGATTTACTTTTTTTTTACTAACAGCAAATTACTTATTTAGATCACTTGGGGCTCTTCTACTGATGCCGAAACTATTGGTCACTTTGACTAAATCGGTCCGGTATAAGTTCTATGGATGCTCAAAGTCAGGGTTTTTGAAGTTTGATTTACTTTTTTTACTATCAGGAAACTTTATATCTTATTCGCTTGGGGCTCTCCTACTGACGGCTAGTCTATATTGCATTTCGCTTAAATCGATCCGGATAAGGTTCTATGGACGCTCAAAGTCGGGACTTTTGAAAAACCATTTACTGTTTTTACTATCAGCAAATTTCATGTCTACATTGATGAGCGATCTTAAACTGATGACTAAACTGAAAACCATTTGGATCGAATTGGTCCGGATAAAATTTTATGACCACTTTAGTTACGAAAAATTAAACCGCTAAAGTTGATATCGTCAAGTTCTTACCGCATATTTCGACAAATCAAAGAAATAATAGGTCGCAAAACTAATATTTAAACCATTTTATGAATAAAACCATTCTAAGATCTTAACTTCTGATGATGGAGACGTACTGCTCGCATAAACGGTAAGAGCCATGGGTGTGCTGCTTTAACAATTTTTTCTCAAAATCTATGTCAAATTTATATGAGCAAAGAAAAAAAACAAAATAGCTAATTTTACATAAAAAAAAAATTATTTAAACTGTTTATTTCATGCAAAAAAAACTTAATTTATCTTTACAAGACTATGAAATCTTAACAATCAAAGATTATTTTTAATCCTGCTTAGTTACTCGCTAGCTTACATTTTAATTATTGTGATTTAATTATATTATTAAATAGGCAAAGTAGGAAATTAAGTGGTACTAATAACATTATATAGGTATAGACGTAGTATTATTACAGGCACTAGGATCTGAGTTTGCAGTCAGATGGATGTTAAATAGTTGTAGGAAATGTTTCTTTAAGATGAAATTAATAGATTTCTTTTTCTTAGTAACTTTTATTTGTTGTATTACTTGATCTGGCAGGCTGTTAAGTACCTCCGGAAGTCTGCAAGTCCAGACCCTCCTGCCATAGATATTGTTACATTTAGGTATTTTGTAAGCTGGTAAGCAAGATAGATGTCTTAGGTTTTTTTGTCTAGTATTTTCCTCCAAGAGTTCAATACATTCACTGTAATCTGATACCATTGCAATATTAGCTTTACTGAATACATCAACAATTTTACAATACTGGAATAAGTTTATTTGACCTTGATAGGAACTATTGCTTTTAGCAGTCTTATCTGCAATTTATAAATCTTCTGAAGGTAAGTTTTATAGGTTCTACCATAGCTTGATATACCGTAATTTATGATAGAATCCGCCATTGACATGTATATCAATCTTAACGTGGTATATGGCATTTTGTACTTCAGAATACTTATTTTTGCAAGTATTGCTCTAAGCCTGTTACAGACGTGTTCCACGTGTGAGCTCCAGTTGAACTTATGGTCGATAGTTAAGCCTAAATAGGTATGTTTTTTAACAATTTCTAGTGATTTGCAATTACAGGACGAATTATTTAAGTGCATGCAGTGGTGTTCGTGGGCCACGATGCGTGGTGATGTACCACTTTTTAGGTAAGGTGAACGAATATGCATTAGTTTAGTTTTCTGAAAATTAATAGGCAACCCTACGTCGTGAGCCCATTTAGCTGTAGTTGTATGGAGCTTTTTAAGAAAATTGTAGGCCCATCACTGTGTTCGGTTGGGCTGTCTAGATTATCAGAGGCCAGAGATACTTGGCACTTGTCTCACCAGCAAGGTGTTCCAGGTAATCTGAGCTCCCAGTGACATTGGGACGCCCTACAATGCAAAAAGGCACAGCAATCATAGATTAATATAGCTACTTGTCGTCTCGCCTCGCTGAGGCAACTGGGGATCGGCGGACTGGCAGCTTTTTGGCTCAAAGGTTGAGCCTCTGTATTCAACGAGGTAATGCTGCCAGCCTTCTAGGTACCACGCCCCTCGGCGATGCATTAGACGAGGTTTTTTATATTTAGTTGCTATTTTTTTTTGACATGTAATTTTATTGTAAAATTATGTAATACATATATTATAATATAATTTAACGTAAAAAAAAGTAAATCTTTTTTCAAAAGTCCTGACTTTGAGCGTCCATAGAATCTTATCTGGACCGATTTGAGCAAAATGCAATATAGACTATTTGTCAGCAGAAGAGCCTCAAGTCGTTTAGATATAAAATTTAATGATGACTCCAACTATTAAATCCAGGACTGGTAATAGTCACCAATGTGACATCAACTTTTTTGTTTTTTTTTCCTTGGCTCATATGAATTTGACTAAGATTTTGAGCAAAATTTGTTAGAGCGGCACACCCATGGCTCTTACTGTTTATGCGAGCAGTACGTCTCCATCATCAGAAGTTAAGATCTTAGAATGGTTTTATTCATAAAATGGTTTAAACATTAGTTTTGCGACCTATTATTTCTTTGACTTGTCGAAATATGCGGTAAGAACTTGACGATATCTACTTTAGCGGTTTAATTTTTCGTAACTAAAGTGGTCATAAAATTTTATCCGGACCAATTCGATCCAAATGGTTTTCAGTTTAGTCATCAGTTTAAGACCGCTCATCAATGTAGACATAAAATTTGCTGATAGTAAAAAGAGTAAATCGTTTTTCAAAAGTCCCGACTTTGAGCGTCCATAGAACCTTATCCGGACCGATTTGAGCAAAATGCAATATAGACTATCCGTCAGTAGGAGAGCCCCAAGCGATTAAGATATAAAATTTGCTGATAGTAAAAAGAGTAAATCGAACTTCAAAAATCCCGACTTTGAGCATCCATAGAACTTATACCGGACCGATTTGGTCAAAATGACCAATAGTCTCGGCGTCAGCAGAAGAGCCCCAAGCGATCTAGATAGGTAATTTGCTGATAGTCGAAAGAGTAAAATGATGGACATGGGCTTGAGAACTATAATAATTTGTGTTTGCAAGTCTCCAAGACGACGTATGGCGACAGAGAAACTGCGCATGTCTTTTGGATGACAATCTGACAAAGATGTCATGTCATATTTTGTTTGTTTATAGTATTTGTTCATATTGCGTAGATAATATTACGTGTACAATATTATTCCTATAATCACGAAATATTGTCCTGTAAAAAAATATAGATAAGCTCATTATGATTATAAATGCATTGTACGCAATACTGTAAATATAAAAAACATATATGTATGATTTTGTACTAAAATCTTTGTTAGCAGGTTTTCATGATATTTTTTCACTTTTCTAGTCAAAGAACCTCTCATATAGTTAAAAGCGTGAGTTATAAATGTTTTACTTGACGATGTATGTATAGATGAAAGACGTCCAAAAACATGTATTCATGGTGTCCTAACTTTATTTTGTACTTAACACTAATTCTCTTTTTCATGTTATACTATGCTCAATGAGGTTGTGATATCGAGTGTCGATATCCTGTGATGCGCTTCAGCGTTTCCACATCGGTGATCGCTATCCATGAGCGACACCACTAAGATGGCTATCCTGACTGACGACTGATGGCGGACGTGCTACTTCCGACCATCGCATCGCCAGCAGAGCTAGGCTGCATGCAGCTCTTCAGCCATCTCAAAAAAGAAGATTGTTTAATTTTACTATCAATGTATTAATAAATTTATTTTTTGGGTTTGTTCATTAGGGTTGTAATTGCGAACGATTGCAACTTTATTGATCATCTGGGAAAGAAAAACGGGGTGTTTTTTGGATGTTGTAATTAAGATTTAATTATAATCATTCAGGTGTATTTCATTTTTGGTAACTTGGTATGGTCTTCAATGGTAAAGTGTTAAAAAGGTATAGTGATTTCTTGGTAAAGGTAATCTACAGGTAACGTGTTATGATGACGGTAAACAAGTAAGTATTGGTATTTTCTTTAAAGTCTATACAGACATAACTTTCTAAAGATTTTTTCTAATATTTCAATAAAGAGTGGGTTTAGTTAGGATAAATGTCACAGTTTTCATTATCGGGGAAGAACATAGGTACACCTATTATTAAATCATATGTATTTAGATAGAGGGTCTGGATCAGGCTCAAGTATCGTGTTTGTAGCTGATATGACGACGTATATTTTTCTAGCTTTGCTTCCGCTTTACATCGGCCGCAGGCCATATGATGTTAACTAGATTTCAAATTAAGATAACGCTTTTAGAAAAACATCACTTTTTGGGGTTAAATATTAGTTTTTGGAATCGATAATATACGTGGGACACTCAGAAATATTTGCGACACTAAAAAAAATTGTTCTACAGGTACATATATTTTTATTAAATCTTTTCAAAGTACTCTCCACCAGCCTCTATACAAAGATTCATGCGTCTGAACCAGTTTTCAAAACACTTTTTCCAGTCCGCCGTAGACACCTCGTTTACAGCCTGCTCGAACGCAGCCAGCGCATCTTCCGGCGACGAAAATTGTATCCCCTTGAGCTGATTTTTTATTTTTGGAAATAAAAAGAAGTCACACGGTGCTAGATCAGGGCTGTAAGGAGGGTGACCCAGGAGTTTGACTGGTGTGCTGTCCAGGAAGTCCCTCGTTTTGAGCGCGGTGTGTGCAGGCGCATTGTCGTGGTGGAGCAGTAGTCCGCGGAGCCCTGTGTTTGGTCGCTTGTTGCTCACAACAGAAAAAACTTCTGGTAAACATTTGGTAGTATACCATTCGGCGTTGATGCTTCTTTGATCTCGTAAGGGAATTGAGGCCAAGTGGCCAGTCAAATTAAAAAAGCTGGCGATCAAAATCTTCCCCCCGCTTCGAGATCGCTTCACTTTGGTAGGCGTTGGTTCATTTTGAAACACCCAAACTGTCGACTGGCGCTTGGTTTCTGGATCGTATTGATAAATCCAGGACTCATCACCTGTTACGATGTCGTAAACACGCCGAGACGAGCCTGCTTCAAATTTGTTCAGCATATCACGGCACCATTCCACCCGGGCCTGCTTCTGAGCGTCGGTGAGGTAGTGCGGCACCCAGCGCGATACTATCCTCCTCACGCCAAGATGCCCGTGTAGAATCTCGTGAACGCTTCCCGATCCAATCTTTAATATGTGCTGAATCTCCTGATATGTAATTCGCCTATTATCTTGGATTAAATTTTTCACTGCTAGCACGTTTTCTTCCGTAATAGCCGTCAAAGGGCGACCGCTTCTTTCTTCATCCCCCAAGGTTGGTCGACCGCGCCTAAATTCGTTATACCAACGATACACGGTTGCCTTGGAGGGGCCTTCATCCATAAATGCCATTTGAAGTCTATCGAACGATTCATCCGGTTTCAGGCGACACTTGAAATCGTAAAAAATCATAGCTCTAAAATGTTCCCGGCGCAGATCCATTTTTCAGTAAGACACGATACTTTGAATTGGCTCGCAAAAAATGTGGAGGGAAATTTTGAAAATGGAACACACATATTTTTACTTACAAGTAATCATATTTTCGAAAAAGATTCTGACCGGCCAGTCTCCCATATATAAAAACTATTTTTCGCAATACTTTCTGAGTGGCCTGGTAGGTTAGCTTGATGGGATATATTGTTGCCACTAGTTGTTGTCTTGTACAGTATCTCACAGTATTGTAACAAGTACACCGCGCTTGCTATGCATTCTCCGCGGTGATTTCTTGTCGAAAGGACATTTGGTCCAGTAATATAAAATAATTTTTAAACACCCTTCATCGAATATGCCAATATAGATTCTCTTGGTGTCCTTGAATGTGATAACACGTGTTTTATATATGCGAATTTCAATATAGCGTTCTAGTTTTACTAAATGTGTTGCGAATTATAGGCTGATGTAGCCTGAAGTGTTTTAATTCTTTCAACAGTGTAATCAATGTTTACATCGTAATAAATGTGAAATTCGTTTAAACTCGAAGCGTTGTTTAAATGTCGAGGATCAGCTGATAGGACTTACAGGTAGCAAATTCTATCTATGAGCCAACGCCCCCACGAACCACCCAGGTTCATTATTATATTTTGGTGAAATACCATTATAAATTGGTGGATAGCGCCGTAACCAAAAGTTTTGGTAAAGATTGCCGACCTCACCAATAAAGACATTAAAGATGGAGATGCATTTCTCAGGAAATGAAGACATTAATGATTTTGTTGAACAATTCATCGCAATCGCCACCATTAAAAAACTTGACGATGCAGAAAAACTAGCGATTCTACCAGCTGCACTTAAGGGCTCTGCTCTAGCCTTCTATAGAACTATAATTAAGGAAGATTCTACATTTGATGTAATTAAAAAGGCTCTAATAGAAGAATTCGCATCTGGGGTAAGCTTCCAAGAAAGGTTTTACCTAAGAAGGCAAGAGCCAAACGAAAAACCTTTAGAATATTTTTACGGATTATTAGAATTAGCACAGAAAGCGAAAATCGACGAAGATGCAGTATTTATTAAGCAATATTTAAAAAATGCTAAACCATATTATCGCAATAAATTGGCATGTACTCTTTTTAAAACGAAGAATGATTTAAAACTGCTTCTCAAACAAATGAGCTTATTTTATGACGAGAAACCTAGTGTGCCTATAAATCTAGCCGCTAAACCAAATTTGTCTTCGAAAAATATTTATCGTACGAGAAAACAACCATTTACTCGTCGGTTTAGCGACCCAACACCCTTATATTTCGGCGGACGTCCCTGGATGCCTGCGCGTTCTGTTAACGCACCGTTTTCTTCTTCGCAACGCGTTATTCTGAATGAAGAATCTCGACACTACACGCCAAGGCGTTCACCTTATTACAAGCCTACGCCGGAGTATCAAAGAGGCTGGAGAAGCGCACCTACTTCCCCGTGTGCTTATGAGATCCCAGCCCCCAGGATCAATGCATGTGAAGCCAGTACGATGCCTCTTCATCAACCAGCAGCCGCAGAAGACAGCAATATCAAAGTTAAGCCATTAGTTAAAATTTCTATTTATAATTCTGATAGGATAGCTTTATTAGATACTGGTGCAACGATTTCTTGTATCTCTAGCACACTTTGTAACGAATTGAATATTCCTATCCATAATTCTATGATTCATCAATTGAAATCAGCAAATAATATCTTTTTAGATGTTGTAGAAGAAATTGAAACTTTATTTACTATTGAAAACTGTCAATTCCGTCATAAGTTTGTCGTTTTGACAAATATGTCTTGTCAAATTTTTTTGGGAAATGATTTTTGTTGTAAAAATAAAATTTGCATTGATTATGATAAAGCCTATATAAAATGTAACAACAATATTATAAATTTATACAAACATGGCGGGACAGGTGAAACTTCTTCGCAATTATTAGGAATAAATACAATGTTTAACAATAATTTTATATGTTATTTGGACATTCTTTCTCAACGTGAAAAGCAGGTAGTTCAATCAGCTGCCCTTCTCAAGGAAGCAGCGTTGCCCGAGATATTTTCGCAGGCGTCAATGTCGGAAAAGGTTAAGTTAGTAGTTAGTTCTCCAATGCTTGAAAAGCATGACACTGTTCCTGCCAAAGTTGAAACAAAATCATTGCTGGGTCACGGCCATACAAAAGAGGTGTCCTCTCCCCTTCCAGAGGATGTCGACACTCTGCTACAAGATAAAAGGTGCAAAGAATATTGTGTTTCTTCTTCGTCGGTCCTGTCCACGGACATTGTTCGCCATGTTCCTGTGTTACACACTCGAGATCCAGCTACAACAACTGATATAGATTTAAACGTAAATATGTATGGCGTTAATTCTTTCAATGTTCAACAGAAAAGAAGATGGACTTCCCAACTTACCAGGGAAGCAATTACAAACATAAGAAGGGCTCAGTTACAGCAAAAGGCTGTATATGATAAAAAAACGAAGCCCCAACACTTTGATACAGGTAACCTAATTCTTCTATTTACACCTAGAAGATTATCACGAAAATCATTAAAATTATCAAGATGCTACAAAGGCCCATACCAAGTGCTACGTCGCATCTCAGCAACTAACTACTTAGTTAGAAAGTGTGGCGTATCTTCGCATCGCGATGTGGTCCATGTTAACCGCATGAAATTGTTTAGAACTAGGTCTCACTCACATATAGTTTAGTATTTTATTAATATTTTTCCACCTTACGTTGCCCCTTTTGCAAATCGTCAATTATGCAACATTTTTAACGAAAAATACTCTTTAATTTAGGTTTGTAGGTTTTATTTTTCCATTTTAGGTGAGTTAGGTAAAATGCCTACTTAATGATATTGTGTATTATAATTTTTCCCTTTGTTTTCATGTGTACTGCTTGAGAGAAAATAAGAAGACTAACTAACACTTCCGTGTTCCTAAGAAGATATAAACCAAAAATATGTAATGTATAAAAATTATAATGTTTTTCTTGGCAATGGTCACGTGTTTGGCGTGGGATCCCATTCTTGAATGGATTTTCTTGGGCATAGTTCCTGTATGAACTTCCTTTCTGGTATGATTTTTTGCGCTTTACTAGTGATTGTGGTATGGAAAATCATTTATATAAATTGAGAAATTGGTACATTTGAGATATTCATCTTACTAAGAATTCTTATTGTGAAATTTGTTATCACACGGAATTGTTAGCTAATTTGAAATTTTTTCAATCGTACAGATTACTTAGTTTATTTTATTTTTTTTTTATTACGTGAGTTCCATTCAATTTTATTTTTTGGCACTTGTCATTCTTAAAAAAAAAAACGTCCGTGCGTTTTTAGGTATAACTGGATGTTGGCAAATTCGTCCTCTTATAAAAACGACGTTAAGCCATTTATTTTTACCTTGGCATGTCAGTCATTATGACATTAGTTATTATATTATTCGTTTTGTGTAAATATATTTTGTTTTCGTTTTGTGTATAAATTCCATCATATTCAATAAAAATTTCCATATTGAATATTTGATGGACGGACTTTTTAATTGTGTGGAACTAATGAATATTTTACGTAAGTAGATAGCGATTATTTTGTAACTATTTTTTCACAAGCGTTATCCGCGACCGCATATTGGCTATTATAATAATATTGTTTTCAAAATTTTTATTAATATTCATGCATTGTTTGGTTCAAGTTTTTTTTGCCAGGTTTTTGCTTGGATAGCCAACCTGTAAAAAGCCTTAATCATCTGCTATTTTGAAATTCTTAAAAGGTTGGTTGTGTGTCAGTGAACACCTCGCATGCATGTTTATCTTGTAACTTTTTTATTTTTTCCTGGATAAGTAGTCTTTTAGGTTAGTTAGGAAGGAAATAGATTGTAAATGGAAAACATTGTTTTATGAACACTGCTTTTGTAAATTAATCTGGAATTGATATAGAGGTTCAAACAATTTTACACCCTCTAATTTGTTCTTTTTTCTTGGTTAATAATTTTTCTTGTACAGGATACTAATTTAACTTTGTTGCCTCTTTAACTAACTTGTCTTATGAAGAATATCCTCATAAAATATTCTTAATTTTTGTAACTTTTCAGTTAATGAATATAATATTTTAGTATGTTACTTACTTAGGTATTTAAAAAAAATTAAACATCAGAGATGTCTAATTTTTTTTTCGTTGAAGGGAGGAATGTTTGTAACAAGTACACCGCGCTTGCTATGCATTCTCCGCGGTGATTTCTTGTCGAAAGGACATTTGGTCCAGTAATATAAAATAATTTTTAAACACCCTTCATCGAATATGCCAATATAGATTCTCTTGGTGTCCTTGAATGTGATAACACGTGTTTTATATATGCGAATTTCAATATAGCGTTCTAGTTTTACTAAATGTGTTGCGAATTATAGGCTGATGTAGCCTGAAGTGTTTTAATTCTTTCAACAGTGTAATCAATGTTTACATCGTAATAAATGTGAAATTCGTTTAAACTCGAAGCGTTGTTTAAATGTCGAGGATCAGCTGATAGGACTTACAGGTAGCAAATTCTATCTATGAGCCAACGCCCCCACGAACCACCCAGGTTCATTATTATATTTTGGTGAAATACCATTATAGTATCTTGGGAGCATCTTAGGGTAGCTTTTGGCTCAATTTAGCAACGCCTTTATTTTGTTAGAAAGAGAAAGGGATATCAATCATATCATTGACATTATCCAGCCGCAGGCTGCATAACCAAACGTGTAGCATTTTTCAAGCGTTTTCCTTATGTCAAATTGACTTTCATCAGCCGCAAACTTCTAGACAAACTCAAAGCGTTTTTTCTATGTCAATGTCTAATGTGGGAACATTTTATTTTTTTAGGATGAGCATAGAGTAGGAAGTTTTCTTTTTAGGGTTCCGTACCTCAAAAGAAAAAAACGGAACCCTTATAGGATCACTTTGTTGTCCGTCTGTCTGTCTGTCTGTCTGTCTGTCTGTCTGTCTGTCTGTCTGTCTGTCTGTCTGTCTGTCTGTCTGTCTGTCAAGACCCTTTATCTCACGAACGGGTAAAGGTATCAGGTTGAAATTAATACCATATATTAGGATCTACGAACCACACAAGATCTGAAAATTTCAATTTTTTACAACGACGCAATCAAAAGATATGGCATTTTATGTCCTCATCTCCATACATTTATTCAAAAATGAAAAACCTACAGGGTACTTCCCGTTGACCTAAAATTATGAAATTGGGCAAGAAGCTAGGTCTCACAGTACAAATAATGGGAAAAGTCTGAAATCATTAAATATTACAACTTTTCTCACAACTAATGGTAACCAATTGTTGTGAGCTCCCGTTTCAAGAACATTCATATAAGAGAGGGGTCAAGTTGGATGGTTGTTGAGGCGATTTTTGTTTTAGTTCTATTTAAAAACGGGAACACTTACAAACTTGAAAATTGGTATGTTTATAGGGCATAGGCTATAAAATAACAACAAATAATAAAATTTGGTCAAGCGCGTGTCGGACTCAAAAAATCTAGCACATTAACTTACTGAAATTTCAACTAATACAATTATGATTATGTGGTGGTACGGAACCCTCAGTGCGCGAGTCCGACTCGCACTTGGCCGGTTTTTCGTTTATTTAATTTATGTAAAGGTTCCATGAATTACGAAAGAGAATGTTTTATATTGGATGTCAAACTTTATTTGTCAAAGAGCATAGTATCACTTATTTTGATAGACGTAACTAGTGAAATAATTTTAGTTTTGATCTAAGATAGTTCTTTTTTCAAAATTTTCAAACAATGTATTTTTTGATTTAGCAAGTAGTTAAGCATAACACCTGTTGTGGTGTAATTTTCGGTGGTTTTGTGCACCGTAGTTCATGAGATTACCGAAATTGAAAGCAACAATGTTTTGTCACATGAGCTAGATATTAGCAATATTTTGCAGGGTTATGTTATGCTTATATTTGTAATATTTTTCACCATAGGCAGGTAGATTAGGGAATTTTTTGTACAAGAAATTTCCAAGCTTCACTCGGAAATTTCTTTGCCCGGGGGGAGGATAATGTAGTGATCCTCCTCGAAAGCCTTCTTTTAGCAGAGCTGGCTGGCGACTATTTCTAAAATTGAAATTGATTTTGAATGATGACGTAACGTTCTGAAAACAATCGCCAGTCAACTCCTGCCCACGGCTGGGTACGGACGTTGATATTCTATACGTTAAAAAAAAATATAACGAAAACTCGAAGCGTTTCAATGGTGTTTCTTTTATAATAACCCCGGTCCTCGTGTTCGTTATAGTACCAACAATGTTGGAGAATCCCTCCCTGGGCCCAGTAGGGGCCCAGGCAGCCCTTCGTATTCTGGGGGGGGCAACGTAACGCCAAATAGTAGGAAGATGGAACCTTCTTCGGAAGGAGCATCAAAGGCGCATAGCGCATATGAAGAACATGCACATTCTACGCACCATGGTGGACGCTCGGGGATCCAAGTGGATCCTAGAGTGCCGGCATCGGGGCGCGGGAAAGGGACTGGGCTAGCAGCATACCGGGGGGTGGGTGTGCGGGGTCGGGGGGGCCGTAGTGGGGGTTCAGAAGAGCCTTGGGTTCATCAGTTTGGGAGGGAGATAGGGGCCTCTGAACGAACCAGCACGGCGACATCGACCCCGGGCTTCCTCCCTCCAGGGATGCTAAGGGGGGGGGCATAAATCGGGCGCTCAAAGAAGGCGCATTAAAAAACTGCGGCGGCAACTAGCCACGCCACAAGAAGAGGGGAATCAAAGAGATACACCCACTAAACGTGCGAGGGCAGACCTAAGCGGTGACTCAAGCCAAGGAGGGGTGGATCCGAAGAAGGCCAAGACCACGGGAGAAGGGTCTGGGTCTTACAAGGATGCGCTTACAGCCGTAAAGCTCGCAGTCATCGCCGAGGACTACCCAAGCACTTACCTGGAGAGGGAACACGTCCAACTGCTTCACGGACTCACCGGGGACGTGCTGGAGGAGGCACCTGATCCCCTACCTATATTTATAATAGCACCTGTCACCGAGGAGGGCGCTATTAAAGTCACCTGCCACGACGAGAGCGCCGCTGAATGGTTTAGGACCACCATGCTGGGCAGATCGTTGGGGCCAGTTAGGGTTAAGGTGGTGGAGGCGGCTCATCTGCCTAAACCAGTAAAGATGGCGTTCAGAAGCACGAACACCGCCTCAAGGGATAATACGCGAGCACTGCGATACCTCCAGCGGTACAATCCGTCTTTGAGAACGAGCGAATGGAGGGTGATCAACACAGTAGTGGATGACACCCACATTAGGCGCGTCGTTCTCATAGACCGGAAGTCTGCTGGCATTATCGCAGAGGCGGGGTATACCCTCAATACGATAGGCGAGCAGGTGAACTTCAAACTTTTTGAAGACCTACAAAAGATGGGGGAAGAAAAGGAGGACAAAGAGGAGAGAAGACCTGTTGAGACAACTGGAGCAGAGGAGAAAGTCTCGTTGGGGAGACCCTTGGCGGGTCGTGCGGCCTCTCCGGCTACGTCGGAGAGGACAGACGATTTGCTGGGTATCCTCGACGAGATGGAGATCACCTCGGAGGTCGGCAACGACGATAAGACAGACGAACTGGAGGAGGGAGCTGCTGGGACCCAATAGGGACCAGTAACCCTCATACAATATACACCCATCATAAAACCATAAGATGGCGGGACTAAGGTGTGTACAAATCAATTTACATCACTGTAAGGCTGCGACGGCCTTTCTGCTCGTAGTACCCAGACAGCTCAAAGCAAATAAATTTGATATTGCCCTGATTCAAGAACCGTATTTATATAAGGGGGAGATCAAGGGTTTAAACGGGACAGGGGGTACTATTCTATATCACTGTCTAACAAATGACGCAAGGTCATGCATTTACGTCAGAAATGGCATAAACGCAATGACAATGCGTTCTTTCTGTTATAGGGATCTAACTACAGCCAAGATCCTTGTGGAAGTGGAGCAGGGGAAGAAGACCATCTTAATAGCCTCTGCCTACCTCCCATATGAATTAGAAGAACCAGCGACACCACAACTTAGGAACCTGGTTGAGTATGGCAGCTATTAGAACATTGAGCTTATCTTAGGCTGCGACGCCAACGCGCACAACGTCGCCTGGGGAAGCTCAAACAACAACAGGCGAGGGGAGAAAGTTCTGGACTTTGTGGTAAGCACATCCATGCAAATTCTCAATAAAGGAAGTAGACCAACTTTTGTCAATAAACACAGATCAGAGGTTATTGACATCACGTTAGCTTCAAATAGGACTAGTTCTAAAGTCTCAAACTGGCATGTGTGGAACGAGGTCAGTGGATCGGATCACAGGTACATATGTTTTATGTACGAAACACGTAAGTTCAACGAGCTCATACGGCGCAGGAACCCCAGACACACCGACTGGGGCTCATTTAGAAGGGACCTACAAACACAACTAGGGAACCTCTCAGGTAAGCTCAATTCTGTACTAGATATCGAATTCGAAGCGGACGAAATTATAAAGGCGCTATCCGTAGCCTGGATAAACAACTGTCCAGAAAACAAAACGGTAGGCAAAAAGATCCCTGGTGGACCCCGGAGCTTGAAAAACTAAGGCGGGAGACACGACAGGCATTCAATGAAGCGAAAGCTAAGAAGGACTTCTCAATGTACACCAAGAAGTTAACAAACTATAATCTGGCCATCCGAAAGGCACGAAGGAAATCATGGAGGGGACACTGTTAAATTATAGAATCTCTACTTGAGAGTATGAGAGTCTTCCGTGCCCTATCAACAGTCAAAGCAAACCCACTATCCTGCGTAAGGGATGAAAGTGGGAAGACTACGGATTCTGGAAGGCATACATTAGAAGTAATGTTTAGAGCACACTTTCCGGGATCAAAAGAAGTCAGAAATGACGAGGACGAACCCATTAGTCTAGAGGAACAACACTCTCGTACCTCAAGAACCGATTGGTACGTCGCCAAAACGGTAGTAGATGAAAACAAAATAAAATGGGCTATTAAAGGCTTTCAGCCATTTAAGACTCCAGGCCCTGATGAAATCTACCCCATCCTGCTACAAGAGGGAGCTGATATTATCGCCCCACACCTGTCAAGGCTCTATAGAGCATGTATTGCCTTTGGGTACATCCGTAAAACCTGGAGGCGGGTAAAAGTAATCCATATACCCAAGCCTGGGAAACCGGACTACGAGGATGCCAAGGCGTTCAGGCCTATTCGTCTATCGTCATTTATTCTCAAGGCACTCGAGAAACTAGTGGACAGGCATATACGAGAGGGACCATTAAAAAGGAGACCTCTTCATGGACTCCAATGTGCTTATCAGCCGGGAAAATCAACAGAGACCGCATTACACTTAGTAACAAGCCGAGTGGAAGCTGCCTTAGATACTCAAAAAATATGTATAGGGGCATTTCTCGATGTAGAAGGAGCTTTTGACAAGACCACTTTTGCATCAATTGAGGAGGCCTCATTAGAGCATAGCATCGAGCCTACTCTACGGAGGTGGATCAATGGCATGCTCAAAGGAAGAGTAATAACCTCGACGCTCATGGGAGACACAATCCATGCTAGGACAACCAAAGGTTGCCCACAAGGGGGGGTTCTGTCTCCAATGTTGTGGTGCCTGGTTATAGACTCTCTTATAAAGGAACTCAACACAGGACCATACTACACCGTTGGATACGCGGATGACCTGGTTATATTGGTGAGGGGCAAAGTAGTGAGAACTGTTTCGGAGCTCATGCAAGAAGCCCTCAATAAGGTGGAAAGGTGGTGCACACGACATCACTTGTCCATCAACCCTGGAAAAACTGTTGTGATACCATTTACAAAGAAGAGGAAACTAGAGACCTAAGGCCAGCTCTCTCTATACGGGACGCAACTAAAATGGGCCACGGAGGTTAAATATCTAGGAGTAACACTAGACAAGGAACTATCGTGGAAAACACATGTAGACAACACTGTAAGAAAAGCTCAAAGAGTCTTTGGAATGTGTAGATCTACCTATGGCAAGACATGGGGGCTTAAGCCCAAAATATTACATTGGCTGTACACCATGGTGATCCGACTGATCATCACATATGGCAGTATAGCCTGGTGGCCCAGAACAAAGCAAATTGGGTGCAGACAGGAATTGGCTAAATTCCAAACAACTGTCTGCATAGCCATATCTGGAGCTTTCAGGACCATCCCCACGGCAGCGCTGGAAAACATTCTTGGTTTGACACCGCTGCATATAGTCGTGGAACTGGAAGCAAGAAGTGCACTCCATAGGTTAAAAACCCATGGACTGTGGAATGACTCGTTGCCAAAAACACGACACACAAAATTTGACACAGATAGAGAACTTGACACTATTACATCCATGGGCTGCGATAAAACACAGCCTAGATTCATGTTCAAGAGACTCTATGAGATCCACATACCCTCGAGAGAGGATTCGAATAAAGGATTGAATCCCTCAAGAAAGGAAAATCTGACATGGTACACTGACGAATCAAAAATGAAGTCAGGTGCAGGGGCGGGTGTTTATACCAAAGGATATGAACACAGTCAAAGCATGGGTATATATGCAACAGTCTTTCAGGCTGAAACATATGCAATAATTGCCTGTGCAAAAGAGAACCTAGATAGAGGCACTACTGGCCAAAATATCTACATTCTCAGTGACAGCCAAGCGGCACTAAAGGCTCTCACATCCTACAAAGTAGACTCCAAAATAGTTCTAGATGCCATCCAAACCCTTAACAGGTTAGGTAGGCACAACACATGAAGACTGATTTGGGTCCCAGGACACGTAGGAGTAGAGGGCAATGAAGCGGCTGACAGACTAGCCAGGGAGGGATCAGAGAAACACTTCTGCGGACCTGAACCTTTTATTGAATTATCAGGGAGTACCATCAGAAGCGCACTCAAGGATCATGCCCAGAGAAGGCACTGCACTGAGTGGGCAAACACTGTTGGACTTACTCATTCGAAAAAATTTCTAGGGACCACAAAAGTAGGTTACTTTAAACATCTAAGAAACCTAAGCAGGCACCAGGCCCGTAATATTGTAGGAGCTTTCACCGGCCACTTTGGCACTAGAGAGCATCTACACAAAATGGGTCTGTCGGATATAACTAACTACCTGCAGAGCATGTGGTGAAGAAAGCGAACGCATGGAGCACCTTATGTGCACATGCGACGCTTTGGCTAACAAGCGAATGAAGATTCTGGGTCAGGCTTATCCGACACCAGAAGACTACAGGCTCCTTCCGCTGAAATCTACATCGAAGTTCATAACGAGCATATTCGGAGACAGCGGAAGATCACAGGAGCAATAAGGCAGGGGAAGCACAAAAGATCCCATAGGGTCGAAGTGCTCTGAGGTCCAACAAGGATCTCAGCCCCACGTAATAAGATAAGATAACAAATTATTATAAAATTATTGCGAGTTTGCCAATGTCAAGTGGAAGTATTACACAGGAATCCACATCACGAGGACGAGGGTCTGTGTACTATGATGACTCCGATAAGTTGATAGGGAAAATATTGAAGTCTCGATCTGCCGATTCTCTCCATCCAAAAATCTTGATAAATGCATGTATTCCAATCTTCTAATAGATGTTCACTTTCAAAGACGTTTACTGCATAACACCCAATCCAATTGTTTATTAAACTCTTCAATAAACAGATAAAACTAAAATTGAAATAAACACGACCGCCATCTTCAAATGTTGAAAAACGAACCCAACATTATTATTAACATAATATGGGAGGTCATAACTTGATTTTCGTACTTTGACCTATGTTCCTTGGGGAAAGTTGTTCAGTACCTTTTTCTATCAAGAACCAATGATCTTACATTTACTATGATAGCGTACTCTTAACAATTTGTACAGAGGCAAAACGAGCAGAGCAAGACATCATAGTCGATGTACTTCGTCCCTTTCTAATTATTGCCATACTAATGAAGTTTGCACAATTTCCGTGCAAAAAGTTAAGTTTTATATCCACAAATTTTTATTTATACGTATTTATAAATACTTATTTGAATAATTTTAAACGTGAAAAGTATAAACTTCTCTCTCAGTTTTCATTAAATATTGATAAATGCAGAAAATCATTTTCTTTTGATTTATCCGGATTAAAAACTCTTTGGTAAAATGATTTTAAACAAAGATTTTGCATGACATTTCGTTGATGTTGTCATGGCAACATAAACAAAATGTCATGCAAAATCTATTAGAAAGGGACAGCTTCCTCTCATCTTACGTCCTACTCTGCTCGCCATCTATATATATAAAAGAAGAAGGTGACTGACTGACTGACTGACTGACTGACATATCAACGCACAGCCCAAACCGCTGGGTCTAGAGATTCCAAATTTGGCACGTAGATTCCTTATGAAGCCTAGGGGTGCACTAAGAAAGGGTTTTACAAAATTCGGGTGGAATAGGGGGTAAGGGGGTAAAATAGGGGATGAAAGTTTGTATGAAAGTCCGTCAGTTTTGAAGTTAGGATCTTCAAAATTTGTATTTAGGCTGACGACTAAAAATTAATAATTACGTGTCTCAGGGTTTTTGAAAATTCGACACCCTTAAGGGTGAAAAGGGGGATGAAGTTGAAAATTCTTTATTTATAAAGTTAAATCCACATAATTTATTATTCAGGCATTAATGATGTAATTCTATGCAACGTTCATTACTGTTATTGAAATTCCACCCCAAATTCAACCCCTAAAAAAGGGAAATGGGGTGAAAAAGTCTAAAAACCAATATGGGTATCGTTGGTATGGTTTATCGGGTCGCTGATTACGAAAACTACAACAATTTTGAAATCCAACGTGGTGGACGTTAAATACCATCATTCCCTTGGGATGGGGTTGGGGTGCGATGGGGTTGGGGTGCGATAGGGTTGAAATGTGAACATGGGTGTCGTTTGTATGGTTTATCGGGTCGCTAATTAAGAAAACTACAACAATTTTGAAATCCAACGTGGTGGACGTGAAATACCATCATCCCTCCGGGGATGGAGTTGGGGTGCGATAGGTTTGAAATGTCTAAAAATCAATATGGGTGTCGTTTGTATGGTTTATCGGGTCGCTGATTACGAAAGCTATAACAACTTTGAAATCCAACGTGGTGGACGTGAAATACCATCATCCCCTGGGGATGGGGTTGGGGTGCGATAGGTTTGAAATGTCTAAAAATAAATATGGGTTTCGTTTATATATTAGGGATAGCGGTTAAATTGGCGTTAGGGGTAGGGATAGGGGCAGGGATAGGGAGACGTAGAGGTAGAGAGGTAGAGACGTAGAGAGGTGGAGACGTAGAGAGGTAGAGAGGTAGAGGTAGAGACGTAGAGAGGTAGAGACGTAGAGAGGTAGATAAATACAGGTACAGGTAAAGTAGAGGGAGAGGGAGAAGAAGGGGGAGAGGGAGGGGGAGGGGTTGTGGAAGAGGGAGGGGGAGAGGGAGGGGCAGGAGGAGAGGGAGGAGGGGGAGAGACAGAGGGAGGGGGAGTGGTAGAAGGTTTTAGTTTTTCTCAATTACTTCTGCGAATTGGCTCTGTTTTGAAATATTACTTAAAGGTGTCTCTCATCTCTCTATTTACATTTGTTAGGATACTGCTGCTAAGTTCCTCTGTTCAGAGTAATTTATGAGTAACGTCTGTATATTATATAAAATTCAGCTGGATCTTGAATTATACTCATTGATTTGCTCAGGGTTAGTCCTGTTTTTCCTTAGTTTAAAATTACCCCGAAATGATGGGATAAATAATATTTTCCCTGGACTAAAATATCTCATTGCTTTGGAAAACCGGTAACAACCTAAATACGAAATCCACGCGAGCGAAGCCGCGGGCAACAGCTAGTAGATTTATATAGCTGCTCGCATAATTTTTGGAAGAGCGCAATCTGGTTAAAAGCGCCACGCGCGAAGTAATATCTGCCAAGTATTCTTGTCATAATAGGCATCTAAAAAACCAGCCAAGTGCGAGTCGGACTTGCGCAACGAGGGTTCCGTACCACCACATACAGGGTGTAAGGTACAGCCTTCCGAATACTGAAAAAGCATGATCAGTCAATGTAACTGAACAACTTTCAGCGAATTAAACTTACAGGAAATGAAAAAAAAAGAGCTATCCATACAAACTGTCCAATCAAGTTTGCAATTTTGTATGGAGAGGCCGATTTTTTTTTCATTTCCTGAATGTTTTATTCACGGAAAGTGGTTCAGTTACGTTGACTGATCATGCCTTTTCAATATTCGGAAGGCTGTCCCTTACTCCATTAATAATTGTATTAGTTGAAATTTCAGTAACTTACCTACTGTGCTAGATTTTTGTAGTCCGACTCGCACTTGACCAGTTTTTATTATTTGTTGTTATTTAATAGCTTATGCACTAATTATAAAAAAAATTACGCTTGTAAATGTTCCCGTTTTTACGATAGAGCTGAAACAATAAATAAAGCAAAAATCGCCTAAAAACACGTTTGTAGCCTGCCTTAATTATTTTTGGTAGTTGTTGTTATAGCGGCAATAGAGATACTAAATTTCATTTGTCTACCTATCACTGTTCATGAGATACAGCCCAAATAAAATTTTGTAAAAAAGTTGACTTTGGTGGCATCATATTCCTTTATTTTTAAAGATTTTTTAAAACAAAAAATACAGTATTTATCTACTCAACGACAACAACTCTAAATCTAAACAATGATCCCCCCTCGATGGGTTAAGTCACAATTTTTTTTTCGCGCCCCCCTTTAGCTGTTGGGGAGCCCCCCTTCATATATATATATTTTTTATTTTTAGTAATTGTTGTAGCGGCAACGAAACGGCGTAGACTCGCTCTATTTGCATTGTATTCTGCATGACATTCAATAAGTATTCTGTAAAGAATCTACATTGAATAAAATTATCTGAATCTGAATCTGAATCAGATATAAACAATTTGGGAAATTTAAAATTTCTACCTATTACGGTTCGTGAGATACAGCCCGTTGATGGACAGACAGACAGGCAGACATTGAAGGCATATCAATAGGGTCCCGTTTTTCAGCCTTTGGTACACAACCCTAAAAATTATGTCAAAAGCAAGGAGGTCGCCTTGGAACAATGAAAATCCGATTTAGCGTGAACTAATGAAACCTTCTTGACTCATACAAATTATGAAAACCGTTATGCGAATTAGTAGTTATTTACGATGACATTGGTAGGGAAGTGACTTCATTATTTATTACTTTTATCGACAATAAAAAATATTGGCGAAATACGTTTTGTAATGAGATGTGGTGCCCAAAGATTTCGGACCTCCTGTGGTGGTGCCATTAAATAAATATACATACAACTTTCGAACGAGTTTTTTTATTTTCATTTATTACGAAATAGCAAAATGTTTGAAACCTCGCATGTGTTTAGATCGAGGCCTACCTACCTGTGTTTCAAAATAAAAAAATATTCGACTTGAACTCAGCTAGAAAAGATGAGATGAGAGAGTTCAGTGTTTGAATATTTTTTATTTTATTTAATACTAGCGGTTCGCCCCGGCTTCGCACGGGTAGATATAGGTTCTTGTTGCATCGGGGGTTACTAAAGAAACCAGCCAAGCGCAAGTTGGACTCCCACCGAGGGTTCCGTACCACTAAGGTAAAAATACTGTCCTAGTTATGGGCAGTCATACCATCTTAGTCACGCAGAAGTGCATTAAATTCGCTCGAGCCGACACACACTTCATCAAATCCATCATAACATCCCATAATACGTCCACTACAGGACAGGGAGCTCCCTCCAGAACTCGAGCCCTTGCTAGAAGAAAGGGGAAGTATCTTAGTCACCACGCTTGTTAGCATTAAGGCTGGCACCATGGACCGCGGTTGTTGGTGACCGCAGTATGTAAGATGGTGCGATACACGGAAAGATGTCGCTGCCCATCTTCCGGTTTGTAAACCCTTAGTCGCCTCTTACGACACCTACAGGTTGAGATGGGTTGGCACTATTCTTTGCCGCTACCACACGGAACGACACGCACTTGACCAGTCAAATTTTTCGTGTCTATTCTCTGTTGTAGATAAAACCATTACAGTCACTTAGGGCGCTGTTTCTTTAATTTCAATTTTGATAACGATTACACTCATGATAACTTTTGAATGGTATGTCCGATTTGAATAATTCAAAAAGTTATTTACAGGTACTAATATGGCCTTGAATACGAAATCATTTATTTGGATAAGGATAAATAGGTACGAATAATGTGGCCTATATAGTTTGTACCGGCGTTACTATTACATATTTTAACATGAAAATGTAGTTATTGTGACATAACTGTAATAGTTAGACATATGGTATCGCGGACTTTTTTGTAGATATTGATGGCTTCTATAATTCTGTAGTACATTACTTTGCTCTATTGTTAATAGTTTCGGCAGCGTACTCGATATAAGGATGCTAATTAGTAGTTTTTTCACACCTTGGGTTACATTATCGAAGTTTTCATACGGAACCCTAACTTTTTAAAAATATTTTATAGCCTATGTTCATTCCGGATAATGCAGGTTTCTAATGGTGAAGGAATTTTTCAAAACGGTCCAGTAGTTTCGGAGCCTATTCATTACAAACATACAAACATACAAAAATAGGTACAAATCTTTCCTCTTTATAATATTATTTTATATTTTATTTATTTAATACTTTATTGACTGATAGTTATTACTATACTTTATTATTATTATTATTAGATAATAATATCATGAGTTCTTCAGTGTTGTTTTTTTTTAATTATTATAATTTAGTTTATAAATATTGATATTCATTATTATTATTATTCTGTTTTTTAAATCAGCTCGGTTTCAGATTTTTAACCGGTAATATGAGTGCTCACGGGCCTAGGCCAAGTGCGCATCATGATAATTGTTTGGTTCAATGATTGTTTGATCAAGAAAAACTTCCTGACAATCCGGCATGTATTTAAAATTACGGCTTTTTGCAGAGTTATATAAACAAATTTTGATAAGTTAAGCATTTTTATAGATTGGTGAAGTTGTTGTGGTATGACGCCTGTTGTAGAAAGAACTATGGGAACGATGACTACCTTCCGAAGGTTCCACATACGGGTGATTTCAATTTTAAGGTCTGCGTATTTGTTCAATTTCTCTGCAATTGTTGTCTGTAAATTATGCGTATTGGGTACTGCTATGTCTATGATTGTTATTGTTCATAAAAAGCACAGTTGACACACTTAGAGTTCTTTTTAAACCAATTGTCTAGTCTGTTTTTTAATTGAGTTCACTGATGGAGCCGAAACAACATCGTCGGGAAGTTTGTTCCATATACTACCTACACGATTTGTAAGGAAGTGGTGGGTGACGTTCGTGTTTGCATGAGTGCGGTCGATTTGCAGGTTGTGCCCCCGCTGTTTTCTTGATTTCATTGAGTAGGTACATGTCATGGGCAGATTATACTTTGAAGTAAGAATTTTATATGTCTCGATCAGATCTCCTCTTAGCCTTCTATGCTTTAGAGTGGAAAGGTTGAGAATTTCCAGTCTTATCTCATATGTTTTTTTCCTTAAATAAAATGGTATCTTCGTGGCTTTTCTCTGAATACTCTCTAATAAGTCTATGTCCTTGCAGAAGTAAGGGTTCCACACCAGAACAGCATATTCAAGTAGCGGTCTCACATCATCATATCAGCCAAAAGACGTCCACTGCTGGACATAGGCCTAAAGATCTCCATAACGACCGGTCCTGCGCTGCTCGCATCCAGCGGCTTCCCGCGACCTTGACCAGATCGTCGGTCCACCTTACATACGTTTTGTATAATTTGAAAAAAACTTCTTCTACTTGGGGGTTTGCTGCCAAGATGGAGGACTGAACACTTTGCAACATTCAGTTAAACAATCCATTCTTTCGTCCAAGTGTTTATATCTGACTGCAATTTAACGGAATTCGTAATGGGGTTCCCAAAGAATTTCCCATCGTCAGCAAAGAAACTGGACTGAGACTCAATAATGGCGATCAGGTCTGTGATAAAAATACTGAACAGTGTTGGAGCTAGAACAGATCCTTGAGGAACACCACTGAGCACATTTCTCTTTGAAGACACAACACCCTACTCTCACTTGATATGTTCTATCGTTCAAGTAGTCTTTAATCCATTCTAAAAAGCTACCACGAATACCAAAGTGCTCCAATTTTATCAACAATCTTTGGTGAGGAACCTCGTCAAATGCACGTTCAAAATCGAGATAAATGACGTCTTCTGGATTGCGGTTGTCTAAAGTAACTGGATTACCCATTCGTGAACAGATGTTAGTAAATTAGTGACAGTTTATCTTTTCTCAACAAACCCATGCTGGCGAACGGAAACAATGTTGTGTCGATTAAGAAAAAGTGTTAAATTCTTGCAAATTATCCTTTAAATTATCTTAATGACAATGTTCGTCAAGCTGATTGGTCTGTACATTGCAGGATTCATCTTATCACCTTTCTTGTATACCGGTGTGACGATAGCATGTTTCCATACCTGGGGAACTTTCCCACCTTTAAAGGAAGTTTTCATTATCTCGGTCACAACTGAAGCCAGAACAGGCGCGCAATGTTTAATAATTATTCCCGGGACATTGTCAGGCCTTTAAATGCCTTTTTGATCGAGAATCTTAATTGCGCAGACAAATCGAGACTATTTTGTAACCGTCATTTAATATATTTTGTGTGGATTTTTTGTGATATATAATTTAGTTTTGAGTTTTGCCATCTGAAATTTTATAACTGACAAATCTCTTGAAAGAGATTGCACTTCGTAATTTGCGCTGGCTGGTTAAAAGTAGATTTTTGGCAGTGTTCCTTCTGAAAATGTATTTCATAGCGTTCGTTTTGTTGTTATTGCTTTTACTTATTGTGTCTTTAAAGTACTCGTTTATAAAATTTTCTACGTTATTGTTCCAAAGCCTTTTCAATTTTAGAAAAGTTATGATGATGTTATTGCCACGACCTCTTGAGTTAACAACTCCTAATTTATTTCGACCTTTGTTTGGTAGCTACCTGTTTAACATCTCTAACCGAACTACTGAGCCTTTTTTAGTATCAGTAGTCTGGTTGATGTTGACCAAAGAGATTTGAACCTCGCTGCGCTCGAAATCTCTTTGATGTTGACAACCGAACTACTGAGACAAAAAAAGAGTAGTTCGCTCCCGGACAAAACAACCGAACTACTGAGACTAGACGTTATCTTATTTGATTTTTACTATTTGAATTTTTAGAAAGTGACAAAATCAGCTAGTAACTTGACAAAATTTACTTATTATTTTAATGTATATTGCATGCTGGCACACCTTATGTACACGCGGCCGAACGTCGGTAGAAACACTTTTACCTTTCTGGTTTCGGCCGTTTGTAGCGTAGCGCTGGTTCAGCTTATACTGGTTTTGTTTCCACATGTTTGCTGCCGTGCGTACCTGTTTCTGGTAATAAATGAATTATGTGTTAGTGTCAATCTCTACGGTACCCATGATAGTTACTGGAGTCTTCCATTCTTTTTTTCGAACCGTATTATTCCTACATAGGTTGCTCTACCTGATTTTTTGAAATAATATAGTTATGTAGGTATAACTTTGTAATCATTAAAAATATTCGTTCGGATCTTTCGTTTATTAACATACATACAAAAATATTCATCTAAATTAAATAATTATTGGCATTTTTATCACAAAATCTTATTATTACCTATCTAAGTAAAATTACACTAAAGACTAGAGTCCATATTAACAGTATACAAGGAGTCTTATGGGCACTAAAACCTGTAGTGAAGTCCGAGTACTGGCAAATGCCGCTTGCATTTAAATCACGCTCAAAGTTTAGAGGAATCTCATTGAATGGACGAATTTGAAACATTTCGTCAGTGACTAGCAATCTGGTATTATTGTGGAATAGTACATCTAACTGATGGTTAAACGGTCCGTACATCGAAAACATCAGTCGATGAGCGTGATTACCGAACAACTGATCGAGATTCGTTAAAACATTCACTATTTCCTGTCTCCTCATTTGCGTGAGGTTGTTCGAAGCGAACACGTGGCCGATGTTAGACCAGCTCATGAAGCAGTACTTTTTATTCTCTTCAGGACAGATAGGAACTAATTCCAACAAATCTTTCGACCAAGGTTCTTGGATGTGTTTCGCTCTGTACATGTTATAAGTAGTTCTACTTATAAAAGCAACATCGCTTCTACCCTCGACTAACGAACGCAACGCCTGAACTTCTCCACTTAACACTTTACCATCTTCTATGTAACAAGTTTTTGTATACTGTTCCTTCTTTTTCTCCGTGACGTTGTGGTTCTCGATACCAGGAGCACAGATGTTGCTGAAGTAATTATTAGCGATTTCTCCACAAGTCTGTTTTTGGTTTTTGGCGAGGTAGCGAAGCACGGCATGCCACGCGACGCCATCGAACAGTGGGAAGGAGGCCCGCTTCCCGCGCAAATCCTTGAAAGTTTTTATTCCGGAGTCATGGCGGACATATGCAGCGATTGTTGTCATCTTGTCAATGATCGGGGTTGCTTCGTGCAGCACGGGAATGAGGGAGTAGTTTCTGTAATTAACATTGAAGTTAGTTTGCCAGTTAAGACATCGAGAAAATCAGTTACTGTAACAGATTATACAATACATTGGTACAGCGTCCGCAGGCTGACTGTGGCCCTGATGGTTATTTTTTGCGCATGGGTGACAGGCGTAAAGCTATTGAACGATTCACACTCCTCTCCCCACCTGCTGTATTCACCCTCGCGACTAATTTTTTTAGTTCAACGGTCAGAGCCAAACTTAGTATGGGCACGCTATATGACTGGTAAATAAGGTAAATCCAATAAATAGAGCAAGTCCACTATTGTTCCAGAGTTTTGACGTGGCAGCTTAAATAACGATCCAAGAAAGCAATGTAGAAAGAAGCACGCACAAAGGGGTTTTATTGTGTCAAAATATAAGAGAACTTTATTCGAAGAATGGGAGTACAACGTCACAAACTGATCGCTTTGCGGCAGGTTTTTGATTTGATTTTACTTGTAACTACTGTTATGAATAAATTATTTCATTTCATTTCAGGCAGTCCGAGCTTGCCAGTCGTTCACAGCGCGCAGGCACTTCTCACTCTGTACTGACCCCTTAGCGGGGTTGTGTCTACTCGTACTAACCTCTTAGCGGGGCTGAGTCTACCCATATTAACCCCTTAGCGGGGCTGAGTCTACCCGTACTAACCTTTTAGCGGGGCTGAGTCTACACGTACTGACCCCTTAGCGGGACACAGGTTACAAGTACTAACCTCTTAGCGGGGCTGAGTCTATCCGTACTGACCCCTTAGCGGTGCTGAGTCTATCCGTACTGATCCCTTAGCGGTGCTGAGTCTACCCGTACTGACCCTTTAGCGGGGCCGAGTCTACCCGTACTAACCTCTGAGCGACTGGCAGCCAGTCCGAGCTGGCCACGAGCGCGTCGGCCTCCCCCCCGGCGACGGCCCGCGCGCACGGGCCGGGGCCGCTCCGCCGCACGCACTGCAGGGGCGGGCTCACCCCGTACACCGCGCCCGCCTCTCCCAGCCACGAGCATTTGTTTTGCTCCAGCAGGGACGTCGTGCACAGCGTTACGTGTCTGTAAGAGGAAGGAGGTTTTAGTGTCTAGTGCATTAACAAAGAATTAAGTAATAGTACTGTTATACAGAACGGACACTCTGCGCCTTACTTCCAAATCTTGGAATCCATCCTGCACCCCCGCGCCCATAAGCCCGAGTCCTCCTCGGGTTATATGCGAGCTTATGCGACCTTCCATTTTCAAATTTTAAATTTGCGTTCGATGTTTGTAGTGTCGTTTTTATTGTTTCTAAACTCGTGAAATACATTTGATCATAATAGTTATACAAGTATATTTTGTTTTGCATAAAAAGCGTACCTATCTCTAGTTTCAAGTCAAATTTTACAGCGTGAACAGTCAAAAGTACGTCAAGCTTGGCAAGTTGGCCTTTGTACCGTTCAAAATTCTAGCACTCTACGCGCTTGAGTCGCAAGTGTCAAGGCTGACCTGCTCTTGTCTGTACCTGCCTTATTATTTTTTAAAAACATATATAATATATAATTCAGTTAAATTAAAACCTTGGTGGGTTGCAGCCGTGCTGACTGTAGGCCTCGACGAACCCAGTGGCGGCGGAGAGGTAGTCCTGCGGGTTCCTGGCCGGCTGCAAGGGGGCGGGCAGCGCGCGGCGAGTCTCCAGCAACATGGCGAGTGCGCCGCGCCAGTGGTCGTCCACCACCACCGAGCCGTTGGTCAGAGTCGCCGTCAGGGCGCTCACGGCTTCCGCAGCTTTCCTATGTGCAATATGAGGGATCCTTCAAAATCATTGAAACCAGCCGACACAACACGTTGCAGTTGTCAGTTTAGAGCTTTAAGTATGGTCACGTTTTTTTGACAGCTGAGCAGTGCAACATATTTTAAAAGACAAAGACGGCTACATAAAATATCAAAAAGTTATTTATTTACGCAGTTGTTTCTTTTTAGGGTTCCGATACCAAAATGGAAAAAAAAGGAACCCTTATGGTGCCGCTCTGTCCGTATAGTAAAAAAAAGGAACTCTCATGGTGCCGCTCTGTCTGTCTGTCTGTCACACCTCCATATCTCAGCAATCACTCATGCTATTGACCTGAAATTTGGAATAGTTTTAGAATATAGTTGCCCAACTTAATTGCACATGAAAGAATTTTGAAAAAACATGATTATTAATGTAAAGGGAACTGAAATAGGTAATACTAGGTCGAGGGAGGTATCATATGAAAGGGCTTTACTTGTACATTTTAAAATATATTTTTGTATTTTATTACGTTTCTTTCGTTTTCAAGTTATGATGAAAAATTTCAAAAAAATACCATTCCCCCCCTTATCTCCGAAGTTTGAGTAAGGAAAAATCTGAATTAATTACAGTTGACAGAAGTTTATGTAAACTTTACAGCAAAAATAAAACGATCTTTCTAAGTTGCACAGTTTTTCAGAAATCTGCAAAAAACCTTTACAAAAAAAAAATACTATAGGTAGGTATATCGGAACCCTCGGCGCGCGAGTCCAACTCGCACTTGACCGGTTTTTTTACGCACGTAGCGCTGGTTCAGCTTGTACTGGTTTTTTTCTGATTCAGATTCAGATAGATTCAGATAATTTTATTCAATGTAGATTCTTTACAGAGTACTTATTGAATGTCATGCAGAATACATGCTTGCTGCCGTGCGTAGTGCGTACTAAAAAGTTTGGGTGTCACCGGTACCAACGTGCACTTGAGTATGTTTCTTTGGGAAATATTCGTTGCCCAATCATGCCCATAAATTTCTGCAGACCGCTTTCAGTTCAATTATTTTAATTGTAATTTTTGTATGGACTCAGTTGTCCGAGAGAAATGAATTTTATTTATTTATTTAAGTACAACTTGCTTACCTCTTGGCAACGATGACGTTCCACGGCTGGTGCAGCCACACGCAAGGTTCCTTCACACTGAGCGGCTGACGGGAACCGTCTCGACACAGGTACGAGAATTTTTCAGCGCTTGGATTGCTCTGATGACACAAACAACAACCATTTTAGTACAGAGTATGTTATTGTGTCCCGTGTGGTACCGCCAAAAAATAGAATGGTCGCTACTAAAGGCGGCATGGTCAACCCTTGCCATACAAAACGAGAGTGTCAGGGAGCATCACCCATTTTTACACACTTCATCATAACATCCCATGAAACGTACACTACAGGACAGGGAGCTCCCTCTAGAATTCTAGCTTTTGCTGAAAAATGTAGAGGGGGAGTACCATAGTCACCTCGCTTGTTAGCGTTACGGCTGGCACCTTGGACCGCGGTTGTAGGTGACCGCAGTAAGTAAGATGTAAGATACAAAGGAGGATGCTGCTGCCCATCCTCCAGTTTATAACCCTTAGTCGTCTCTTACGACATCCACGGGCATGTATGGGTTGGTACTATTCTTTGCCGGCACCAAACGGGACTTTTTTACGGGGTTTCACACACTTATTTCTCACTATTGTAGTATTCACGGATGATTCGCAACTCCTGCGCGTCTGAGGTTTTATGTTCTAAGAAAACCTGTACGAGCCGTCCAGCCGTGCTGCTTCGTACCAGGCACGGGCTTGGACGCCGACTGCGGTGCGGGGTGCGGGGGGCGGGGCGCGCGACATCGGCCCTCTACAAAACCAGCTGCAGCCCCGACGCGCCTCCAATGCCTCCATTCTACAGGCCTTCGTATCAACGCCAACTACATTAACATTAGTCACAACACGCGCGCACTGTAGAATCGTCAATATAATCACTTCCTTTGTAATTTACATCTTTTATTTCTCTTGTGTGCCTCGCGCACATAATTTGTAGCCACATAAACGCCGCGGCGGGGAATCGAACTTCGGTCTCCCGCGTGACAGGCGGGGGATACTAACCACTATACTACCGTGGAAGTCGCATATTAATGAATTTTGTCTATTTACGTTTTTATTTTGATTACTACATAAAATTACGACACAATTTGGCTTTTCTTTTGCTATTTTTCAGGACGGTTACTCTACAACGCGCTAATAGGAACTGGCGGCCACTGGGCAGCACATTTGCGTGTAACGCAGTTGCGTGGCACAAGTATTGCCGTTTCTATAGTAGTGAGGCGCGCGACCATTCAGTGATCTGTGAATAGTAGCAACACCCGTGGGTGTCGTAAGAGGCGACTAAGGATTTATGAATTGTAAGATTGGCAGCAGCATCTTCCTGTGTATCGTACCACCTTACATATTGCGGTCACCAACAACAGCGCTAGCTTCAAATAACCACGCGATATTGCTTCAATTTTAGAGGGAGCTTCCGGTCCTGCAGTGGACGATTTATGAGATGTTATGTATGGATGTTATTATTAGGTGTAACTGCAAAAAAGTGTTGGTGATGCACATTATGGTGGTAAGAGTAACCAGAAGTCTCTTCCAGGCAGTTAAGTGCGTTGCTGTTTCAGCAGTACCTACACATATAATGTAGTAGTACCTGGGCGACTGAGCTTTGCTCTATAATAGCTGCCTCAACATTAAAATATCATCGGGTGAGCTAGCTATGCTACCTACAAACAGATGGCGCTGTAGGTGTGTAAATCGCACATGCTTAAAAACACGGGGAAATCGAATTTTCCCAGACATGAGACCTAGCTAGATCGATTTTTTGCCCCCGAAAACCCCGTATCGTAAATATCTTGGGAATCGTTAGAGCCGTTTAAACCGATTACAAATATATATATATATATTATACTTATTTTATATATTACATTTTATAATATTATATTATATATTATATGTATACAAATATTGCTCGTTTAATAGTATAGGATAGGTTGAATGGAGTTGCTTACTTGGAAGTACTGCGTGACGTCACCGAGCTCGGCCCACGTGACGTCCCCCGCAGTCTCCCCCAGGCAGTTGAGTGCGCCGCTATCTCCCCAGTAGAGGTCGCTCTTAGAACAAGTACGCGAAGCACAGGCTGCACACAGGGACGGGTAGCGACGCTCTGCACAGGAAAAACATAGTAGGCTTTTTAAAATAGGGTTTTTATATAACTTCACTAAAATAAGAAGAACACTGGCAAAATTCTATGCTAAACCAGAAATCTAAACGAATCTTTTAAAGAAACCTGGGGAGTGATCGTGATCGCTTGCTTCAAAAATTATATTAAGTCTTAACTAAGTGCTTTAGGCAAACGTTTTTGTTTTGGTAATCGTTAAAATTACCACGATCACCCCCCTGGGTTACCACGATCGGGGTGAAAGATGGGAACAGACGAAGTATGCTTAAGGTGATCTGTTTTCCATACAAAAATTCAAATGACTTGCATTCTTACGTGGGACATACAATTCTGTTGAAAGACGAACGAATACTGCTATTTTTAGTTAATTTTTTCGCTAATTAATACAAAAATACAGGTAATGTACTGAAGGTACTATTTTTGTTAGCAATTTTTGGTTTAATATTACGATTGTGGGCGTGCGGTCAAAACTGTATGGTTGTGCTTTGTGTGCATGTGTGAGTGATCGTACTCATGTAAACACGGACTGACGAGAGCAATTGACTTTAGTGGACATATGGAGATATTTTTCTTATCGAAATTGTTGTTAGGCATTGAAGTTCCACGATGACATTTACGCGAATCAACTTTTTGCACATATATAGTTGGTACTTATTGCATTAAAAAATAAAACCTTATATTTGCAGCAGTGGCTCCATCTAGTTGCGTTCGAGGCTAAGCTGGCTGTTACAGATCACCTTAAGCTAGCTAAGCAATTCTGTTTTTAAGTTGTGATCTCCTATCTAACTTTATGAAATCCATATCTAAGTATTCAAATATTGGGTTGGAAAGTTTCATTGTTAACACCGACTCTGCAATCTTAATATTACAAGAAAATCTTACTCAGCTCTGCGTCTCTAGCCGAGTCGGGCAGCCACGGCCCCGCCATGCAGGCTTCGTGGAAGAACTCAGCTATGGCTTTGATGCGGTTCTCAGTCAGCGAGAGGTGCGGGTCGCACTGCTCCGTAGTCACCAGGGACTCCAAATACTGAGGAATAAAGAACACATAATTTTGAAAAAAAAAAAGCAAATCGTATATGGAAAACAAATAGCCACCTTCGCAACAATGATGGATGGTATGACCACTGTGCACCGTAACCGTACATAGCATTCATCATTTTTGCGGAGGAGGCTAGGTATATATTTGTTTTCCATAATTTTCAGGGATGATCTTCCGCAAAATAACGCCCTATTAACTGCAGAAATTTGATCATTATCATTGTAACCACTGGAATACGACCACAGATGAACAAAGGTCTCCATTCACAAATAACAAAGTCCTGAGAGTCCTAAGACTATAATTTATATGACATTTATAATATGAAATAAAATAAACTAAAGTAATCCTGAACTAGCCTGCATGCAGCAACTTTCCTCTATGTCCGTTAAACTTGTAGGGAACATACCCTTGCTCTGATCCATTTTTTTGTTCATTCCAACGCTTACCAACACATTTCGCAGCTATATCAAAAGCGTAAGGCTAAAGCTGTCAGAAAATCATCATCATCATATCAGCCGAAAGACGTCCACTGCTGGACATAGGCCTCCCCTAAGGAACTCCATGACGACCGGTCCTGCGCTGCTCGCATCCAGCGGCCTCCCGCGACCTTGACCAGATCGTCGGTCCACCTTGTGGGGGGCCTGCCAACGCTTCGTCTTCCGGTACGTGGTCGCCACTCTAGAACCCTCACGCCCCATCGGCCATCGGTTCTTCTTGCGATGTGCCCTGCCCACTGCCACTTCAGTTTAGCAATTCTCAGGGCTATGTCAGTTACTTTAGTTCTTCTGCGGATCTCCTCATTTCTGTTTCGATCGCGCAGAGAGACTCCGAGCATAGCCCTTTCCAATTTCCATAGCCCTTTGGGTGACTTTGAGCTTTCTGATAAGGCCCATCGTGAGTGGCCAGAAAATACAAGTTTGTAAAACAATGTTATTCTTTCCATCAAATATACTCTGGTTTTAGTGTCATGGCTGCAAAATGTGATGTAAGCGGTGGAATTAACGAAAAAAGTTATTATAAGTCTTCATCAGTGGTAGAGTATTTTGTATGAGTCTTCTGATAGCACACGCACCCTTAGAAGACGTTCAAGAAGGTTCAGCAAGATATCGTTCTAACTTGCATTCTCCACATGCTGGAATGGGAAAAAGACTAATGGGCAAAGAAACTATGCATGTTAAGGTTAGGTGATTTTGTAGCATCTCGACAAGAGCTGTTCTGCCTTTTCTTAAATTTTATTGATTACTTTGATCAACTTTTTATCAGTTTGGTTTAATAAATGTATACTTTAACGTATGATCATGTTATTAGAAAACCATAACTTGTTTCAAATCAAGTTTATCATTAATAACACTATGATAATACCAATACCAATCAATCAAACACTTGTTTTCTAATGATGTACCAAATTAATGAATAGATAATTAATTGTAGGTAACATTTTCGAAAGCTATTTAACAAATGACCTTATCGTTTATATACCTTTATAGCCTTGCTTAGCACCGATAACAAGTTTGAAGTTTTGACTGTAATAGTCTACGCAGACTAAAAATTTCCCGTCGACACGTATTGCGTAACAGTATCGCAGATGTGTAGACCTGTTTAATAGGGAATATGCATGATTTTTGTTTTTAATTAAAAAAGATGTCCTCATTCATGTAATAAACAGTTTAGTTAAACAATTTTTCGAACAACTATGAAATAAATAAAAAATAAGCCATCGAAGATTTGTGTCTTGTTGCTTTCTAGCAAAACAAAATTTAACACGGAGTTTATATGCCTCGGTTATATAATTGTAATATCATTGTTTATATGGCCGTAGTCACATGTGACGTCGGATCGTTCTGTCTAATCGGCGCGTAATTAAAAGTTTTTAATATTTATATTCTTGTTTATGTTTCGATTTCAATTTGAATTTTACTTTTTGTCTTCTCTACTCTCTTTTCATAGGTATTTTGTTAATAAATACGACAGAAAAAAATTATGCATATTTCCTATTCCGAGATAGACCGAGGACCGAGATAGGGAGGTCGAGTAACATACGAATATATCTAAAGACTCCAAAATTCCAGCTTTTGCTGGAGCAATATGTAGTGGAAGTACCATAGTCACCACGCTTCTTATACGGCTGGTACCATAGACCGCGGTTGTTGGTGACCGCAGAATGTAAGATGATACGATACACAGAAGGATGCTGCTGTCCATCCTATGGTTTATTAACCCTTAGTCGCCTCTTACGACACCCACGGTTAGAGATGGGTTGGTGCTATTATTAGACTCACCCTGACGAGGGTTCCACTTAGAGGTCTGAGGTCGTCAACGTCAGAGGCGGGGTGGCATAGCGTAGTATTCCTTAGCAGAGGCCAGGTCAAGCTGACCGGATCATCGCGGAAGATACGATTGTTGACCACCGCAACTATACTGCGAGCGAACGGCCCTAAGAACATACAAACAACAAATTTTATTAATATTATCGCCTTTTCAAGTACATCCTTTGAATCGTCCACTACAGGACCGGGAGCTCCCTCCAAAATTCAATGCCGGAACAATGTGGAGGGGAAGTACCATAGTCACCTCGCTTGTTAGCGTTGCGGCTGGCACCATGGACCGCGGTTGTTGGTGACCGCAGAATTTACTTCATACTAAATACTTACTATTATTTAGTCTGTGCTAATACCAATTTCCGTATTATTAAAAATTATTAATGCAAGAGTTACTTTGTTTACTTGTCGGTCATCGTCGTCGGTAAGACAGTCAAATCAGATTTTAAACCTGCTCAAGGATATGGCTATTCAATAAATTTTCATTTCAGTAAGTTAGTATTCCTGAGGTTTACTAATATGAGTGTCAGGTTAAAAAAACAGACAGACGACGGCGATGCCGTGTAGTTGGGCTAGGAATAATTATCCGTTGACATTTTTGGGCACAATGACGAACATAAAATCTATGATTGGCTGTACGGCCGAAGTTTTACGTAGATACGTCTGTCAAGCTCCCACCTACGTCCACTCACTCTCCTCCCACGTCCACTCACTCCCCTCCCACTCACCGCTCCTTACAATACAAATATACTTTATTGCACACCACAGGACAGAAATTTACACAAAACAAGAAACATTAATACAAAATAATGTAAAGGGCGGCCTTATTGCTAGGGTAGCAATCCTCCTCCCATCCCCCCCCCTTCCTCACTCCCCCTCCCCTCATTTTCTACCTTCAAGCTCTTACTCATCTATAGCTCGATGTTAGTACCAATGGTTGCCGCCAGAGGGCCTTTAGGAGCTTGCCCAGAAGAAACCTATTCACTCGCGACTTGAATAGATTCAGGTTATATGAACTCGGGAACACAGACGCACAGGAGGTAGTGAATTCCACTCTCTAGCCGAGCGCATTATAAAAGATGTTTCAAAGTGCTAACTGCGTGTTTATAATTGAGGGTACTGACTCTGTTTCAGCCGCAGCTCGTTGGTGACGAGGACTTCAACGTTGTACCACTGCGCGGCAACCAGGTCCTCGGGGCTGAAGGCGCCAAAGTCCACCGTGCCCTTGTGGATACGCCGGAGACAGTCCAGTCTGGAAACACAAACACTCAGACAGGGTGTTGTGACGTAACAGTCGGAATAATATTGTTTTATTAGAACGACTGCAGTAATAATAAAATAATAATTTCGTTTATTTGCCATCCACAAACAATTAGGTTCATCATAACATCCCACGAAATGTCCACTACAGACAGGGAGCTCCCTCCAGAATTCTAGCTTTTGCTGAAAAAATGTGGAGAGGATAAGTACCATAGCCACCTCACTTGTCAGCGTTACGGCTGGCAACATGGACCGAGGTTGTAGGTGACTGCAGTAAGTAAGATGGTATGATACACAGGAAGATGCTGCTGCCCATCCTCCAGTTATTAGTTAAGGTACATAAATTGGGGAAACAGAATAAAGTTGGTACAGTCACTAATTATTTGTGGGAGAACTAGCGCCAAAGCTAAGCCGTGGCCTGTGTTTTAGGTCCCCAGGTCCCCATTTCGGAGAACCTGGGAATATGTATGCAGGTAGTTATTATGAATAATTGGACAGGAATAACTAATTTTAAAGTGCATTAAAAATTTCATACAAGAATACGAAATTATCGAATTGACATATAAATATTGATGAAATTGAGATATATGCGAATGCTTGTTAATCTACACAACGTGTTAATGGAATTAGCAAAACCCTCATACAAACCAACTGAATTTTATTAAAATAAATCAATACCCGTAAAAGAAATCTTAAAAAAGGTTTTTGTATCTAGATATTGTTATTTTAAAGTTCCATTATTTTTCTAGTTTTATCGTTGTTCTAGTCCGCGCACTCCGCGCACGCCACGCCTACTTTACTCCCCACCGCTAATGAACCACTCGGCGCCACCGCCAGCGCGCTTATCCACAGAAATATTTAGAATAGAAGCGTCAAAAATTCCAATAATAAAAAAAATTACCCCTATCAAAAACCCGTGAAATTGATTCCACTCTCGATTCTGAACAAACTTTTTTCTCAGTTTCGCTTATTCCGTTAACACGTTGTATACGAATACCCGTTAGTAGCTTTGTTATGATTCTACTTAAGCCATTATACTTTGTATAAATTCTGTTGGTGTTCTGAATAAAGTTAAATAAATAAACACAATTTAAAGTCGTTACTTTTTTATATTGTCAGTTCGAATGTCAAAGATGGAGATAACAATATATTTAAAGGAGCCTTAACTTTGAAATAGCATTGTGAAACTGGTAGTTGATTATTAACATCCTTCTCCTACCTGTCAACTCCAATGACGCACTCGATTCCCGATTTCTCATCGTCCAGTATCGGGCAGAACTTGTTTCCTCGTTTGTACGACCCCCGACCCTCCACTATGCACAGCCGCACTGCAAATAAACAAATACATTTGTGTCCAACATTATAAACCTCATCATAACATCCCATAATACGTCCACTACAGGACAGGGAGTTTCCTTCAGAATTCCAGCTCTTGCTAGAAGAATGTGGAGTGGAAGAACCTTAGGCGTAGGCCAGACAGCAGCGGTGCGCCGTACGGCACACCTTTAGCGCACCTCTTCTGTCTGGCCTGTGCCGCGTCGTTCTCCTACATTTTGTATGCAAGTGATTTGAACAGGCGACGAGACGGCATGCCAAAGGCGCACTGTCGGTGCACCACCGGCGCACTGGCGGTTACGCCGGCGGCGCGCCCGTGGTGCATGCCGCCGCACAGCACTGTCTGTTGTGAGTGACGCGCCGGTTCAGACGTAGCACCCGAAGCGCGCCACGGGCGCAAACTATGTGCGCTCGTAGCGTGCCACAGACACACCCGATGCGCGCCGCGCCCGTTCTGTCTGGCTTGCACCTTAGTATGACCGCAGTATGTAAGATGTTACGATACATGGAAGGATGCTGCTGCCCATATTCCAGTTTATAAACCCTTAGTCGCCTCTTACGACACCCATAGGTAGAGATGGGTCGGTACTATTCTTTGCCGGTACCCGAAACGGTACTATTCTTGGTCGGTACACAAAACCTATTGTAATAAAAAATATATCGATACTAGTATATCAACATTATCGACTATTGCACATCCCTAAATATATATTTTTTTTCATTCTTCCTTTTCAGCAGGCTAAGGTGGCAAAGGGATCAAAGCCCATACAGCCATATTTTAAGTTTTCTCCCAAGTTTCATTGGGAAGTTTCACAGAAGTTTTGTCACATCCAAAGAGATTTGAACCTCGCTGCGTTTCATTTCATCATTTTGTCATACGAGTATGAACAAAATAACAACATTCCAGGAGACGCTCTCCTTTCTATAGGGTGACTTTTAATTAGTTCTTGATAGCAAAAGATAAGCATGTACTCATAACGCTGAACAAATTTCTCCAAGGAACATAGGTCCCAATACGAGAAAACAAATCGGCACCCCCCCCGTACTAGACTGCCGATCAGACTTTTTTTACTATGCAGAGTCAAAAATATTTTTTCATATTTCGACCTATGTTCTATGGGGAAAGTTGTTCAGTATCATGAGTACAGCAGGTACATGCACATCTTTTGCTATCAAGAACTATTAAAAATTCACCCTATACAGGTTGTTAATTTGATTGCGTGCCGGGCCGGTATCAGTATCAGCAACTGAACAACTTTTACCAAGGAACATAGGTCAAAAATCAGAAAAACCAAATTTGACCTTCCATACAAAATGCGCTATCAGCTGATACAGTTTCCATGGGTGGTCAAAAAAAGATTTTCGTATCTCGACCTACCTAAGTTCCTTGGGCAAAGTTGTTTAGTTACTGATACTGATACCGCCCCTGAGCTATGGCACGCAATCAAATTAACACCCTGTATATTTGTGAACATTCCTGATTGTTCATTCAATAATCATCATTATCATGTGGGTTTTAAGATCGATTACCAAGTGATTGAGCAACCAAAAGGCTCTAACCTAACATGTAGGTATCATTAACGTCTAAATCCGAATGAAGTACCCGGGAGTGCCCGGGACCGTCGGCTTAAGGGGCTGATAAGAGCTAAATTACCTCCCTTTCTAACAAAGGAATGCGCGTGTTAGAACGGAGCGGATTGGCGCTGTTTTAGGTTTTTCGCTCATTTTTACAATTTTCTTAAAATCTGTACCCATAATAATATATTATTCATTATAAACGCAAAAGTTTGTAAGTATGGATGGACGGATGTTTGTTTTTTTTGTTTGTTTCACGTAAAAACTACTGAATGGATTTTAATGAAACTTTACAATAATATAGCTTATACATCAGAATAACACATAGGCTACAATTTATAAACCTGCGTAGACGAAGTCGCGGGCACCAGCTAGTGAATAATATATTGAATAATGTGTAAAAGTTTTGGTGTCATAAATTAATGGCTACTTAAGAAAAACGGTTTAAAAGCAAAAAGCAGAGGCAACTTTGTTTTTTTATGGCGTACAAAATATTATTAAATCGTGTTTCAGAATTTGCCATATTCTTGGAAAGATGTTTAATTATCACATTATTTTTTTTCACGGCAATATATTCATCACTTTTGGTTTAAAACCTACTCAAGTGAAGCGTATTTAGTTCTTATCAGCCCCCTAACGTACCTTCCGAAGCACGGAATCATCTTAGTTTTCGAAGAATCAAATTGTGGAAGTCTCACAAAGCGATTTGACATTTGTCTCAGAACATCCGTATCGAGAGTCGAATGCTACAACCACTTAACCGCGGAGGTTGTCTGTCTGTCTGTCCATTGAACACGGAGCTACAAGAAAAAAAAATGCCAGCGTGTAACAAATCACACCTGCCTGATTTCAAACACTAATTCGGCATACATTGCTGGGAGGCTTGGTTCTGTTAATTCCAATATCATTACTTCAACGAGCAATGAATTCTGAATTTTGATCAGAATTTAGTAAGGTATGATTGCGGCTTAAAGCAATATAAAGGATATGTAAAAAAATGCGGATACTTCTCGCTTGAAAGAAAGGGATAAAGTGATTACATCCGCAATGCATTAGATTGCGACAGATATACTGTCCCGGTATCAAAACTAAATGACGTAAGCGCCCAATATAAAATATCGACTTTTTGTAAAAACTAAATAATAAAATAAAATTTTAGGTTGGGCATATGATAGCAACTACGAATACCTTTCTGTATGCCTAATTTCACTACTTAAAACACCTCGGATTCCACAAAAAGAGGAAGGAATGAAAAATGAAGAGGCAACTTTGGATTTTTATTTTGTTGAGTCGATTTTCATACGTTTTGGTCTTGGTAATATTATCACTTGAATATTCAAGTAACACATACCTGAAAATCACGGCAAGATACTGAGTAAATAAAAAGCTATTTGTCTTTAAAATAGCCAAAAAAAAAATTTTATATCGTCTACAACCTGCGACAAAGCTGAGGTACAGTCAGAAGCAGTTCAAGCTTGACAACGCAGCACGAATTAAGCTTCTATCGCTATTGAAATAACAACGTTACGCACGGCAGCAAGCAAGTGGAAACAAAACCAGTGTAAGCTGAACCAGCGCTATATATTAGGTCTTTACCTATGAAATTGCCGTTTTATATGGCGAATTTTAGGTAAACTCAATTTTCAGTACTAACATTTTTGCATTTTCCTTAGGAATTATAAATCCAATTTTTATTATTTTTTTAAGTATTATTGGGAAGACATTAAGCTAATAGAAGCTTAAATTTAATTTTTGAAAAATATTATCTGTAAAAAAATATAACAAATCTAATGATGAAATCGGACGACATTTAAGACGAACAATTTTCGAACCTTTTATTTTATATATCAAACTAAAAATAAAAACTTTATTTTATTTGTAAATTGATAACCTTAAAGTCAACTTTCAAATATAAGACAAATGAAAAAAATAGCATTAGAATTATAGGAATTATGATCTCATTAATATGTAAGAAAATTTCGGCAATTTCATAGGTAAAGACCTATTACAACCGCCTGAAACCAGAGACGCGTCAAAGTGTTTCCACCGACGTGCGGCCGTGTGTACAAAATCTAACATGTCAAGCTTGACGTGCTCTTGACTGTACGAGTATTTTGCGAGAATCTAGGTATGCTCTATTTTTCGAGTTCCGTACCTTAAAATAAAAAACGGAACCCTTATAGAAGGATCACTTTGTTGCCCGTCTGTCTGTCTGTCTGTCAAGACAGTTGTTGTCACGTACGGGTAAAGGTATCAGGTTGAAACTGATAACGAATATTAAAGTCCATAAACCACACAAGATCTGAAAATTTCAATTTTTTAAAACGACGCAATCAAAATAAATGGCTTTTTATGTCCTCATCTCCATACACAGGTGAGCTCCCGTTTCAAGAACTTTTCTAAAAATGAGGGGTAAAGTTGGATGGTCGCGGAGTTATCAAAGTCAAAGAGCAAAAGCTTTTAGTATATTATATGGTAGATAGGCACGGAACTCTTAGGGTGCGAGTCCGACTCGCACTTGGCCGGATTTTTTTTTCGTTTATTCCAACGCTTACCGACACATTTTGCAGCTACAAAGCTATGTATGTCAAAAGCAATCAACAAGTTTGTAATAGTAGATTAGTAGCCAAGGGCTGTAAGGCATTATTGCACGAGCGCAGCGAGGGCGCCTATAGTTCGAGGGCGCAATTGATGCTTACACCCGAGCTTACTACTCTGCTTTACATCTCGATTGTGAGGTAAGTAGAAAAAAACCGGCATTACAAGAATAAAACATTTTATTAGTTAAAATTTATAGTGAAATTAGAACAATTTTCAAATTTTAGGGACAGGTGTTTTTTGGGTATGTTAATAGTTTGAGATTGTGATATTTGTTGGTCATGGACAAAATCTGACGGGATGAAGCTTTCTTCAGCAGAAGTTGATGGTTGCGGATCATCATCATCATCTCTTGAGAAAGATGTTTCATTTTTTAAAAGCTGAATAGTTTTCGTTATTTGGTTGGTAGTTTTGCTTTTATTTTGAATGGAATCTTCAATGTAACCTTCAGCCACCTTGCTAGATTTCCACCCACCGTGCCTTTTTATAGTGGTTAAGTTAGCCCCAGCATCGGCTAAAAGTGTAGCCGATGTTCTCCGGAAGCAATGACCTGCGTACAATTCCGGGTTTGCTAACTTGAAATAACTTGCGATTTGCTTCGTCATACTTCTGATGGTATTTTTTCCAATAACTTGTTTGTAGCACTTGCCTTGGTGGTACTTCAAAAAAAAAAATCGGTTGGTGTTTACATTTTCAGGACGAAGATTTCTGTATTTTTGTACGCATTCAGAGAATTCTTGAGGAACTACAAATGTTCGGTCAATTTTAGTTTTTGTGTTCGGTAGTTTAATTACTAACAACTGACCCTGTTGTTCTATGTTCTCTATTGTTATATTTGTCAATTCAAAACCTCTGCATGCGCCAGTTATACCCAAGATAAGAACCACCTAAAACAAGCGAAATATAAAAATAAGTATGTTTTATAGGATTGTAAGAATTTAAAAGATAAATGATGAAGTATTACCATTATGTGATTTGTAATTTTACGTACCTTAACAGCTAAATATATGTCATCAGGGGCTTCATTTATGAATGTTTTCACGTCTTGCGCTGTAAAAACCTTTGACTTTTTGCTTTTGTGCCCAGCTGATTGTCTTTTAAGAAAGGATGATAATTTTGAAAAGTTCTTCATATTGATGTCGTGTTTAGTACTCATAGTTGCTTTTAACATTGAATAAATGCACCACAAACTAGATGGCTGCAGATTTTTTGATAGCTCACTAAAGTAGGATAAGAATACAGTCTCAGATAAAGACTTTACTCGTTTTTCTTTTCGCCACTTCATGAACTCGTCGTAAGTTTTCAAATATCTCTCTTTAGAACTTTCAGGCAAAATATTGTTAATTGCTGCTTCAGCTTCCATTTTCATTGAATCGGGAGTGCAGCTTATATCTTCATCACTTGAAGAACTCATGTTTTTTTCCTAATTAGCACGTAATTATAAAGAAAACCCAAAATCAAACAATATTTAAAGTAAAAGTTTTCTATTCCCGCCTTTTTCATCTTTTTTTTAATTTTATTTTTTTAAGAACGAAATTGAGCTTCGCCGTTCGATATTTAAAATTGATGACTATTATACTCATACGAAGACAAGGCTGAATAGCGAAGCGACCTCTTTTGTCATTGGGCTGAATGCATGATGTCTATTGCCAGTATGATGGTTAGATGTACGCGAACTTTTCAAAGAGTGAAGTGTTTTTTTTTAATTACTTACCGTCCTAGGGCTTTTCTAGCTACATTATTACCCTAGAGCGCTAATTGGTCACCTACAAGCCCCATTTGGGGGTAATAAGGACCTACTTACCGAATATGAGAGATGTAAAACAATATTAATCGTTCCGTCAAAGAAGTTTTAGTGCCATGGCTGCAAAATGTGACTGTAATTGTTGGAATAAACAAAAATGAAGTTTAATTATTATTTCACACCCACAATAAAATCATTCCACCTTGCAATGCTCGAGCGAAGCGATATTTAAAGAACAATAACGTTAAATTAAACAAATATAGGGTCCTAATTACAAATGTAATCATAACATCCAATGAAAGGTCCAGCTCCCTCCAGAATTCTAGCTTTTGCTGGAAAAATGTGGAAGGGATGTACCATAGTCACCTCGCTTGTCAGCGTTACTGCTGGCACCATGGACCGCGGTTGTTGGTGACTGCAGAATGAATGTAAGAATGTTACGATACACCGAAGGATGCTGCTGCCAAGCCCTGCTGGTTAATAAGCCCTTAGTCGCCTCTTACGACACCCACGGGCAGAGATGGATTGGTACTATTCTTTGCCGGCACCACACGGGCTCAACCATACCATTCCATGAAGACCTTATATTGTAAAGCTCTTAACAGCAAAATTAATGATCTCGTTAAGTTTGAGGTCAAGAACATATTGTGGGATGGTAGCGCGTAGGCAAAAAAATTATACTGGGTGCACAAAACAGTGAAAAAACCGGCCAAGTGCGAATCGGACTCGCGCCCTAAGGGTTCCGTACCTATCTACCATATGATATACTAAAAGCTTTTGCTCTTTGATTTTAAAAACTCCGCGACCATCCAACTTGACCCCTCTTTTATAGAAAAGTTCTTGAAACGCGAGCTCAACTTAATTGGTTACTTTTAGTGATGAGAAAAATTGTAATATTTAATGATTTTAGACTTTCCCCTTTATTTGTACTGTGAGACCTAGCTTCTTGCCAAATTTCATAATTTTAGGTCAACGGGAAGTACCCCGTAGGTTTTGGTTTGGTTCACAAATGTATGGAGATTAGATGAGGACATAAAAAGCCATATCTTTTGATTGCGTCGTTGTAAAAAATTTAAATTTTCAGATCTTGTTAGGTTTATGTACCTTTATCTTCTTTATTAATTTCAACCTGATACCTTTACCCATTCGTGAGTAAAACGGTCTTGACAGACAGACGGACAGTGATCCTATAAGGGTCCCGTTTTTTTTTTGAGGTACGGAACCCTAAAAACAATAAAAAGAGTAAAAAAAGTCGTGGATCTACCACCTATCCACACGAAGCGATTTGCTTCTTCATTTATACAGGGTGTAAGGGACGGTGTATCAAAAACTGAAAGGGCGTGCTTGGTCAACGAAACTGAACAACTTTCCCAAAGAAACATTTTTGAAAAAATATTTTTTTTACCTTTTCATCTAAACTGTTCGATCAGAGAGAGCGATTTGTATGGAGAGGTAAAAAAAAATTTCATGTACAGTCAAGAGGTTGTCAAGCTTGAGACATTGGACTTTGTACCGTTCTTATTTTAATGGACGTACGGGCTAGAGTCGCACTGCGAGTGTCAAGCTTGACCTGTCGTTGACTGTACCAAAAATATTTCTTTGAAAAAAGTGTTCAGTTTCGTTGACTGAGCACGCCCGTTCAGTTTCGGTACACCGTCCCTTACTATTGGGCCCAGAAGGCTCTAAGAGTCACTAAGGAGTGAACTCCCTGCTGATCTTTCCCCCCCAAAGGAAAAAAGTGAATCTTGAAGTGAAGTGAATTTGGTTTTGCTCCCGAAGCCCAGTGATTATAATATAAACAAGCAACTGTCCTGAAGAAAAAAAATATTGCAAAATTTTTTCGGCTTCCGGCTTCCCATATAAAATGAGACGATCATAATCACGTACCGGAAGACGAAGCGTCAGCAGGCCCCCCACAAGGTGGACGGACGATCTGGTCAAGGTCGCGGGAAGCCGCTGGATGCGAGCAGCGCAGGACCGGTCGTCATGGAGATCTTTAGGTGAGGCCTATGTCCAGCAGTGGACGTCTTTCGGCTGATATGATTAAGATGAATCGCGTGACCATCTTAGTAAATGGAGCCGAAAAAAATTTTTTGTTCGCGAAATTGCTTGTTTTGATCAAACCATACAATACATGAAACAGGATCAAACAAATCAGAATTCACGTAGTAAGTATAAAGATTTTTTCAAGGCTAGAGTAAATAGGTATTATCTAGATAGGCATACCTACTACATCTTCGACCTCACTAATCACTGAAAAAACGGAGGGCCAACCAAGATCAATTTTCTCTTGTTTGTCATTTTGTGATTAAATCGAAAAAGATATTGAAAGATTCAATAAAGCGACTTAGTCAATTTAAATTTGTGATCTTTAATTCAATAATTAAACTCATACAATCCAATAAGGTCTTTGCAAGCTCAAATGGAGTCAAGATGCTTGTTTAAAACTATCAAAATATTGATTGAATCAGCAATTTTTTTTTTTGTGTATAACACAAAAAAAAACACGACCCTTTTATTAAGGCGTCCGTGATTCTGCGGCATTGCAAGCAATCTGGAGTGAAACAAAAACCTGCTTACATTCCTCCTATTTTATTTTATTACTTTTAGGTTATAAGGAACCTTGGCCAACCTAGAGAAGTCTAAATAGGCTGAGGACCCAAGTTGGCTGACGCACTGATAACCTGTGCCGGTTGGGGTTCATAAGTAGCGCAGGATGACGGAGCCAGCGAAATTACTGGCACACGAGACACACCATCTTAGTTCTCAGGGTAGCGTGCTTTGCTATCTTATTAGTGTCAAGGTCAAGTTATGCCACTAATAAGATAGTGGGCTCTATGGGCGGTGGTGAACACTTTCCATCAGGTGTCCCATATGCTCGTTTGCACACTTGTCACATAAAAAAAGGCGCCAGCTGTGAACGTGGAGAACCCCTGCAGACCATGGCACACCTCACTAATTGTCCCGCGTGCCCGACCACCTGCTCGCGTGAGGACTTACTTGACAGTAACCAGAGGGCTACCACGGTAGCCGCTTTCTGGGCAGGTTCGAACGCAAATGTGTTCCTAAGTAAACTAGATAGTGTCTTGTATGACATCTTTAATAAATATAAATATAAGAAAAACATTATAGTTATTGGAGATTTAAATATCAATACGCTTAAGCCAGGAAATATAACAACTTATTTGAATGAACTTACTCTAAACTATGACCTCACTATGCATATTGACAAACCCACGCGCAGGCAGTCTTGTATAGACCACATTATAAGCAATATTACGAATGCAACAGCTACTATTCTACCACTACAATTGTCTGAACACGAAACAGCACAACTGCTTAGCTTTCCGGTAAATGCAAAAAAACTGAAAACGTTGACGTATACTGTGTATAAAAGAGATTATTCCAGTGAAAATATCTCCAAGTTCCAGAACTGCTTACACACAAAACACCTTTTTCAAAAAATAAATACTATAGTTATACAAAAATTTTAAAGAGATGCATCTACAGCCTACAAAGAAATGTAAATACTAAGTTTATAGTCAACAGTAAAAATAAAGGTAGAGCTTCATGGACCATTATAAAAGATGAAACGTCGAATTCAAATTTAGACAATAATATAGTAAGAATCCAGTATGAAAACAGTACTTATGATGATCCAAACAATATCGCCAATATTCTAAATAACCACTTTATAAATACTTCAAATCTAAATAGGAACAACTCGTCAACTACTTTGAAACCAAAAACCAAGTTGTTACACTCATTCTTTCTCACACCAGTCTCAGAGTTAGAAGTAAAAAATGCAATCAAGTCTCTAAACAATACCCGCTCAGAAGGTTATGACGAGATCTGCACGAAGGTTGTGAAGGCTTGTGCTAACGAGTTGATAAGTGTGTTAACTCATCTAATAAATTTGTCATTTTTAGAAGGAACTTTTCCTAGTGCATTAAAAATCAGTGTTGTTAAACCTATACATAAAAGAAAAGGAAGTAAAGAGGATATAAATAATTATAGGCCTATTACACTTATACCTATATTCTCAAAAATATTCGAAAAATGTATGAGTAGACGTCTAAGTCAATATTGCAGTAAATTTAATTTAATATCGCCGGAACAATTCGGTTTCCAAAAGAACAAATCAACCACTTTAGCTATGTATTCTCTTATGTCTGAAATTCTTAAAAATATCAATATGAAGAACTTAACGACTGCATTATTTCTAGACTTATCCAAGGCTTTTGACCTGGTGTCTCATAATATTTTATTAGAGAAATTGGAGGCTATGGGTATACGAGGGCCTGCACTGGACTGGTTGTCTTCTTATATCAAAGATCGAGAGCAACGTGTTGTTATAACAATGTTAAATGAAAATAGTGAATTATTACCCTATCCTTCCAAAGTTAAGATTAATAAATGCGGTGTACCCCAAGGCAGCGTGCTAGGCCCTTTGCTCTTCTTATTATATGTAAATGACATACCAAAAGTTATAAATCATAAATGTTTTCTTTTGCTGATGACATATCAATAGTAATTTCTTCTGACATTAAAAATAATACGCTTCCGGATCATCAAATTGACATTAATAATACTATAAAACTAATAATTAACTGGCTTGACATGAATGAATTGAAAGTTAACTTAACTAAAACTAATTATATACAATTTAACAAATTTAGAACTAATGGAATGAACTTAAACATAAATTTTGAAAATACAAAAATAGAAAGGGTAATAACAACTAAGTTTTTGGGTATAACTGTTGATGACCGCCTCGATTGGAAAGCTCAAGTTAAAATGGTATGCGGTAGAGTAAATAAGTTTGTTTATGCCCTTAGCGGGTTAAAAATGTCACGTCTCAGAAAACTGCAATAACTGCGTATCATGCGTATGTTGGTTCAATTCTCCGTTATGGATTGATAATTTGGGGTAACAGCACGGACGTCAATAGAGCCTTTATCGCACAAAAAAAATGTATACGAGCAATATGTAATCTACCGCCGTATGAATCATGTAAACCTTACTTTAGGAAATTGGGTATCCTACCACTGCCCTCACTGTACATTTTCGATGTCAGTGTATTTGTAAAACAAAATATTAATTTGTTCACTACGGCGGGGAGCGTAAATCCACGTAATCGAAGAAATTTAGACAAACTACTCTTAGACCAAATTCCAAGGACAATGGTGTACCATAAAAGTTGTCTAGTCATGTCACGTACAATTTATAATAAACTTCCTAAATGTATAAAGGACCTACCTCTTAGATATTTCAAAAAAAGTTTGTATAAGTGGCTTATTGGGCATAGTTTTTATAATGTTAAGGAATTTTTAGAACTTAAGACATCATAGGACATTGTAATTTTTGCTTTATTATTTTATATTGACAATTTCAATTTACATTTGCATGCCAAATATTTTGGTGAAGTATGAGAGACCTATTCTAGTTTTACATCTGTATATATTACCATATTTGACGCAAATAAAGATTATGATTATGATTATGATTAAGGTTTAGCCCGTGTTCTTGCCGACACGAAAGAAGAAGGAGTGAATAGGCTTCTCCTAGTCGAGCTCGTCCCTACGTTGACCGTAATATGAGGTCAAGAGCCCATTATCAATAAAAAAAACTGAATTTGCACGCATATTTAAGGCAGACATAGAACAAAGCAACAAAACATTCGTTCCGTAGTCATAAATATAATCATGCTTGAAAATTATTTAATTGATTAAACGTATAAATAATTCAATAATAATTACACTCAGCAACAACAACATAATACAATACAACCTCCATGGTCTAGCTAGTGGTTAAGTGCTAACTTAGTGCTAACATGATTTAGTGCTAACAGCGCATTTTGTAAGCGAGGTCCAATTTGGTTTTTCATATTTCGACCTATGTTTCGTTTTTTTTTTCTTTTTTGGGAGAAGTTGTTCAGTATCATGGGCAGATTCACACCCTTATGTATCATCACACCTTTGCGTTATCCGTTACACACTAGCTGCATCTCTTTTTGTTCGTCGTGCATGATGGATGGTGCGTAGCTAGCTTAAAGGAATGTGTGAATTTGTCACATTGTTTATCCCATTTTTCAAGAAAATATTGTTTTATTTTAATTAATCATCATATCCTGTGGGTTGCAAGGTCGAAGGTCGACCTTACAAGCCCTGGTGTCAGAGTTCCCGCTGACAGATAGACAGATTCAGATTCAGATAATGTATTCATTCAATGTAGATTATTTACAGAATACTTATTGAATGTCATGCAGAATACAATGAAAATAGAGCGAGTCGACGCCGTTTCAGATCGTGCTATGGCAGCGTAAAAGAAACGGCAAGAAACAACTGCAGCACGGCCTACTTTAAGAGTCGGCTTTTTTTATTGTGTTTCTTGTGTTTCGCTGGACTATCAGAGCACCATACCTCTTTGTCATTCATTTAGTCATCTAATCTTTAGTAAGCTTTTTTACATAACGTTAGCTTTACACATTCTTTAAACTTCGGACAGACATCGGAGGCATATTGATAGGGTCCCGTTTTACGCCCTTTGCGTATGGAACCCTAAAAATAGCCTCGTTTATGTATTCTTTGCTAGACTTAGTGCTCTGACCCCCTAAAATTCCAATACTTTTCAAATGTGTAGGTCACACTTAGTTTATTCATATTTTAAAGATAAAATTACTAATCAGAAGAATATTTTTACTCGTTGAGTGGCCTTCCTCTAAATGGTTAAAAACATATTTTTTTCCTTAACTAGAACCGAATAGATAAATAGTATTGGCATTTTAAGCGTATTCTTTGGCTAGGTAAGCTAAAGAACATAGGTCGTAATAAGAAAAAAAAACTTACTGATTTTATTGTTTTTTTAAAGTTTCAAAAGTGTTATTTGTTCGCCCGCTGTTATTCAAGAATTGAGTCCCAGAGGCCGATATTATAGGTGCGATATTGAGTGTTACTCGGACCATAAAAATTAAAAACATTCCCTCAGGACCATAACTATGTAAAATACGAAAAAAAGACATTCAACGTCCCATAGAAATTGCATCAACTGATAGTGCATTTTGTATCGTAATAGTAGATTAGTAGCCAAGGGCTGTAAGGCATCAATTGCAGCCCGATATATTTAGGTGCACGAGCGCAGCGAGGGCATATATAGTTCGAGGGTGCAAATTGATGCTTACACCCGAGCTAACTACTCTGCTTTACATCTCGATTGTGAGGTAAGTAGGTCCTTATTACCACCAAATTGTAGGTGACCAATTAGCGCTATAGGGTAATAATGTAGCTAGAAAAGCCCTAGGGCGGTAAGTAATTAAAACGCCCGCCGCCCCACTGCTGGAGGCGGCCATCAAGGCGGAGCCGCGCGTGGAGGTGGAGGTGCTGCCGGGCGTTGGCGTTACAATTACTTACCGGCCTAAGGCTTTTCTAGCTACATTATTACCCTAGAGCGCTAATTGATCACCTACAAGGCCCATTTGGGGGTAATAAGGACCTACTTACCGAATATGAGAGATGTAATTTTTTTTTTTGTTTTTTGACCCATGTTGGTCAGGGAAAGTTGATCAATTCTAAGGTCCGAGTAAAACACTCAAAAGGACCTAGGAAGCACCCTGTTTCTATTCTCATATTTAAGAGCCGCGCTCGTGTCGGTGGAGCAATCTACATTTCGAAATACGAAAAACCAAATTTGACCTCCCATACCATCGCGCTCCCATGCGCTATCAACTGATGTAGTTTTTTAGAGAGATAAAAATTGGTCAAAGTGGTCAAATGTCACCATATAAATACATAAAAAACACCAAGGACCATACAGATTAGATATAATCTGATTTTAGTGTCATCACTGCAAAATAGATTGGTAAGCGTTGGAGTAAACGAATAAACTAAATTATAACTTATTATTTCCGGTATCAAAGTCAGCGGCCGGTGACGAGGTCGGCAGAAGGAAAATTTACAAATCTAATAAACATAATTTACTTATAGCAGCCTCCGCGGGGAAACCCCATGTCATTACTTCACGGAATCCAAGGCTACGTAGGAACCTACAATATAAAAATCCCCGCTTTTCGCAAAGTATTTAAGTAAATAACCTTAATTTTCTTTATGTATTTTCTGTACTGTAAAGTTATGTTATTACTTTATTGTCACAAGTGTAAAGACTAAAATATGTAATCTCCCGTTATCTTTATGAATAAATTATTTATTATTGTTATTATTATTATGTTGTTTATCATTCCTGAATCTCGGGCAATTAAGTCCCGGACCTTTGGAAGGCGTGCGTGGGGCCGAAGCCAACACGTAGAGGCCCGTTAAACAGTTTAATTTACAAAAGTGATGTGACACCAACCGGCGATTATCCCTGTCTACATTAATACTAATGCATCCAAGGACAATCCCCGGTAAGTGTAGGACTATTGCAAGAATTGGACAAAAATGAAATTGGGTTATTTGGTTGAGGTGCTCGTGGATTGGGTAACTGGGACTATGGGAGGTACTATGGCGCCTGCCCGACCAATGTTAATAACACGGAAAAAATGGGCAGACGGTGACTAGCCAACTCGAATCAATGGGCCCCCGAAAACGGCTGCACGCACGGTGCTGCAAGGGGGCAACATTTGCTGAGCGGCTGAAGGGTGAAGAGATGCCCCTGGACTTTAAACGACGATCACGCGCTCCCTGAGGGTCCAGCATCACGTGCCCACTCGCCACTTACGCAGGCACGTCCACCCTTCGAGCATAAAGCTAAAGCTCTTGCGACTCCACTCTGGCCGGCCAACCAAGGCAAGCCAAAGGTGAGGGATCTGTTCCTCGTCAGTGTTCACTCCAGCCGGCCGGTGAAGGCAAGCCGGAGATGAGGAACAGGACCTTCCCCCGGGAGCACTCGGGTCCGTGGGGTCGCTACTCCCCAACAGCTCGCCACAAGCTGCCCTGCGGGCATTGTTATATTATTATTAAATCAGAATCCACGAGATGAAATTAAATGTATTGTTATTTTTATTATAAGTAAGTCGAATAACAGGAAGGAGTTGGCCAGGAAAGGGAAAAGTGGAATGGTGGGAGAGAGGCCTTTGCCCTGCAGTGGGATACCACAGGCTCCTAAAGGAAACATGCTGCCAATAGGGCCAACCGTTACGCTGACAAGCGAGGTGACTATGGTACTTCCCCTCCACATTTCTCCAGCAAAAGCTATAAGTCTGGAGGGAGCTCCCTGTCCTGTAGTGGACATTTCATGAGATGTTATTGATGATTACGATGAAGTGGAAACAAAGCTTACTTTAAGGACCAAAACCACAGACCCAAAATAATGTGTTACGACTGACGTGCGATATACGTATCAAAGGGTTTTCTACACCGTGTAAAGGAAATGTGTGATAATATTAAATGGTGTGAATCTTCCCACGAAACTGAACAACTTTTCCCAAGGAACATAGGTCATAGAACACAATCAATTTTGGGCCTCCCTTAGAAACTGCATTTGCTGATAAGGCATTTTGTATGTGAGGTCAAATTTGGTTTTTCGTATTTCGACCTATGTTCCTTGGGAAAAGTTGTTCAGTTTCTTGGGCAGATTCACACCGTTCAGTATTATCATACATTTAAGTTACACGTTGTATACATAAATAATATCACGCCTCTTTCCCTGCGGGATAGGCAGAGACCACAGCCCTCCACCTGCTACGATCTTGACATACTTTTGTTACAAAAACGTGTTTCATCATCATCATCATTTGTTACGGAGCTTGTTTAATAGTATAGGATAATGAATGCAATGGAGTAAATGCGAGGAAAGCAGTCGACTTAAATGTGCTATAATTTGATAAAATACTCTATTTTATTATTTCCATCTTTGAACTCACGGTTATTAAATTTTACTGTCGAAAATATTGTAAATCGTGTGAATAATTTTATTAAAAAATCTTTCGACAACAGAGGCAAGGTGGAATAAAATGTGGAACGCGCTGTGCGCGCTCTCAGTCTCGCGTGCGGTAGCCCGCCCACTGCCGATCGGCGGCGGCGGCTCGACTACGAGCTACTTAGTATCATCATCATCATATCATCCGAAAGACGTCCACTGCTGGACGCCTCCCCTAAAGATCTCCATGACGACCGGTCCTGCGCTGCTCGCATCCAGCGGCTTCCCGCGACCTTGACCAGATCGTCGGTCCACCTTGTAAAGATAAATCTCGATCTGTTAATATGTTGAAGATACTTCTTACGATTCTCTTGTAAAGTCCTCCCTACACAGTGTATTTACAAACTCATAAAAACCTTTTAATGCAGGCTAGAACCACTAATCGCCAACGACATTTAAAAACCGGCCAAGTGCAAGTTAGACTCGCAAGCCGAGAATCCCGTACCACTAAGGTCAAAATTAGAGACGCGCTGTCACGCAGAAGTATATAGGCGACTTTTAATTAGTTCTTGATATAAAAAGGTATGAATGTAATAATAATAATAATAATAAATCTTTATTACCTCTACAAACTTCTACAAACAGAAAGTTGTAGAGGCTGGAGCCTAAACTAGGATACCCTGTGTTTTAGGTCTCCAGCCCTCCACCTCCAGAAAAGTATACAAAATTTCAAGGTAACAAAACAAACATTGTTTTAGCCTTAAGGGCGTTAATTATGAAAAATTTATAATAAAAAACAAGTGGAGATAGGAACACCTGAAAGTGATCTCCAAGGAGTATGAGTGAGTGAATCTGAGTAAACGTGAGTGAGAGGTAGTGTAAATGTGTGTTGTGTGAGTGTGTGTGTGTTGAGAAGTGCAGTAGAAAACAATAGTACATAGATTTATTAATTACTACTAAAGATTGCCACTAATGTAGTTAGGTAGACACGATCTACATTTGTGTAGAAAATTATTACGCTAGGATCACCAATAGATTTTCAGTTTTTTCATAGTCAAGACTGAGCAACCACGTGTTTAAAGCTTTTTTGCATTGATACTTATTTAGGGGATATATGTTTATTATTTTATTAGATTTGTTGTACAAATACGGGCCAAGGAAAGCAAAAAAACCTCTGTGCAAAGGAAGTCTTGCAGGAATTATTGACACAAACAATGTCATGTCTACGTTTTCCGGTTACAAAATTAGGGTCATAGTATGTTAAGGAATGGGTTCTTATTATGATCGAATGAATAAATAATTGACGAATTGTTAAAACATTACAGCAGTTATATAGTTCCGTCGTTGGAAATAAGAAAGACCGGAAGGTCATAACTTTTAGTATTGCTCGTTGAGCAATTTCCAGTTTTTTCAACGTTGTTATATGGGTACCACCCCAGATCGAAATGCAATAAGAAAAAATTGATTGGCAAACTGCAAAGTAGACCATTTTTACGATATTATAGTCAGCTATGTGACGAAGGGTTTGAAAATGAAAATCAACTTCCTAGCACGAACAGATAATTGAGTAATATGTTCCTTAAAGTTTAGGTTATCATCAATCTGAACGCCAAGATACTTTATAGATTTGACGATTTGTAAGGTTGGGCATAAGCAATTTTGACTTGTAGGAGAAATACACTGATGGGCTTTCAAAATATATTCTTGTCTCGGTATGGAAGAGCTTTTAATACCAAATAACATCAACTTTGACTTTTCTGCATTAATAGTCAGGGAATTATGATAAACCCAATTAAGGACTCGATTCAAGCCATTTTGCGCATGCCTAATCACATCATTCCAAGAGTCTGCTTGAAACACAAGAGCCGTATCGTCTGCAAATTCCTATGTTCTTTTGGCAGAGCTCATTTATAAAAACCAGAAATAGAGAAGGGCCAAGGATGCTCCCTTGAGGGACCCCATACTCAATAGGCAGCTCATTACTGAGATATTCATTAATTTTAACAATTTGTGTTCGGTTTGTCAAGTATGATCGGAATAAATTGAGTTGAGTGTTTCTTATTCCTAATGTACTCATGATACTGAACAACTTTCCCCAAGGAACATAGGTCGAAATACGAAAAACCAAATTTGACCTCCCATATCTAATGCGCTATCAGATGATGCAGTTTCTATGGGAGGTCAAAAATTGATTTTGTTCTATAACCTATGTTCCTTGGGAAAAGTTGTTCAGTTTCATGAGAAGATTCACGCTACACGTTACACGCTGTAGACAGAACCCTAAAAATGTCAGTGAATTAGCATAAAATATTGTCTTGGTCATGTTTGTTTGCGTCTCGTCGGTCGAGAACGAGGCAAGGTCGCGGTCGCGAGGACCGGTCTGCCATCTTTGTTTTTTGTGACCATCGCCGGTCAGCATTTGTTGACTACACAGCTCTATGGGTACTGGATGTGTACACAATTAGCTTGGAACAGTTGAAACATACAATGTGCAAGAAAAATGGTGAAGGAGGTCTGTCCATAAAACTGAACAACTTTTATAGTGAAACGTAGGTCGACATACGAAAATTAAAATCCAACATCCCTAGACATGGACATCAGCTGTTAGCTGCGCTGCATGTTTGAATCGCATGAATGAAAGCTAATTTTTTTTTTCGTATTTCGACCCATGTTTCTTAAGGAAAGTTGTTCAGTTTCATGGGCAGATTCACATCCTTTTCGGTTGATATATGTTTTCTAATACACCCTGTAGAGCAACGAGTATTTATTGACCGTTGGGCGACTGTAATAGAAGGATGCTGCTTTCAAATATTTTGCTCATTAAAACGCAGGGCAGCATCGTTGTTTTTAGGGTTCCGTACCTCAGAAGGAAAAACTGAACCCTTATAGGATCACATTTTTATTTAATAAATCAATATACTCCAGTATAGTTTCTTTAATGGTTTACTTTAAAAAAAAACATTCATTTTGATATTAAATATTATAATTACTTTTAATTTAGTTTGTTTTGCCGTCTTTTGACATATTTTTATTCTTTTGAATTATTTTTATTATATATTGAAAATTATTGGCGAATATATTATTCATTTACATCTGAACAATTTATGCAGTTTTGAATGTGATGATATAAAATAATAAAGTATCTATCGCGTGGAGTTAAAGGTGCAATTTAGCTTTAGCGCGCTATGTTTAGGTATATAAAAAGGCGGCTTTTTCCAACATCAAAGGAGTGAAACTTCTGTAAACTTGTTTCCTATTATATTTTCTGTGATCGTATCTTCTAGCTATGGCTGTAAGCCTGACGACCAAAAGTCTTTAAAACACAATTGAACGTACTGACACTTCTAGCTCAAACTTTAGATCTTTGTTCTGAAGTTCTTTTAACTTTATCATGTATTTTTAGCATTAGTCTGAAGGCACACACTACATCATCACCATAGCCTCATTTAGTTTTTACAGAGCCACCTACTTAACCCTGGGGTTTGACGATGTCACTGGTTTTCACACAGAGCGCCTGCCATCTGACTTCCGCAAACAAAATCCAGTCTTAGATAGGGCTTTGCGAAGTTATTGATTAACCTGGCTGTCAGAGTTTATAATTGGCTACAGGCTCGGAACGCTAGGCTATATCGGTCGAAGTCTGTGTGCAAAAGTAATGTTTTAGCCGCTGGCGTGGAAATGGTTTTTGAAATGATTTTGTAGCGGTCAGTCCAGCACGCAGCTCGTCAAAATCGCAGTTGGACAACACGCGTTTCTTCCTACTCGTACAAGCAGTTCGTCAAGAACGTCACAATTTAGATAAGAACTTGATGATGAATGGTATCAGGTACTGGCGATATTTGTTACATATATTCCTCGCTGTAGTGATATGAAACATTGTGTGTTTTACTCGGCACCAAAGTTATTTCGAGTCTCATGCTGTCTCGTGTCTATGCTCAGGATTCTTATTTTGAACCACACGCTTCACTCGTGGCTCAATCCTAGAATGATTCGCTTGCTGGAGTTTCAATACCAGGCACTCGCGTCAAATAACAACTTTGCTGCCATGCACATCAAATAACTATTTTTCGGTATGGCCTGGCTCTACAAAACTATAATGAGATAATCACTAATAACTAGAATGGATTCCGGTTATATGAACTATGCCATTATTAGTGATTAATGCAAAGCTAGTTTTTGAGCTCGGCAAACTTAGGCTTCATTATTTACAGGCAGTCTTTGAAGAAATAAAAAAAAATCAAACTCCTAACCTATTAAACGAGCAATATTTGTATTTTTTTATCGTCAATCAGCCTACTCTTGACCTCAATCTAGTTTTGAGGACAGAGATGAGGTCGACAATGGGACGAGCTTGCCCAGAAGAAGCCTTAGCCGTACTTCCTTATATTTGTAATCGGTTTCTCGAAAACGAATCTAACGATTTCGATGAAATTTATCATATGGGGGTTTTCAGGGGCGAAAAATTTATCTAGTTAGGCCTCTTGTCAGGAAAAATTCGATTTCCCCGTGTTTTTAAGCATTTTTTAAAATGCCGCGTTATAGACAGAAACCTACAGCGCCACCTGTTGGCGGGTAGCATAGCTTGCTCACCCGATTATATTTTAATGTTGGCTCGGTCGCCCAGGTACTGATACAAAACTAAATAAATAAGATAAAAATCATCACAAATAATAGTTGCAAGACGAAATAATAAACCCTATAATAAGGTCTACAAATAGGTGTGTGGATGTATGTGTCCACACAAAATTGTAAACTTAATTGGACAGTTTTTATGGAGAGACCAACAATGTTTAGGGTTCCGTAGTCAACAAGGAACCCTTATAGTTTTTTATCCATTCTAGGATATTAGTATTACCAATTTCTTAATGACGTCAGCTATATTTACGCCGCTTCACAAACAAAATCAGAATAACGTAATAACACTGTCAACCTGTTTTGTATCTTAATTTGTGTATGAATATTTGTTTCCCATTTAGTCCGGTCCCTTATACGAGTAGTCTTATATCGCCAAATTCACCAAATTGCACCAAATTTTTTCCAGGTACTAGTTAGGTATATAGCTCTCAATTTTTGATAAGTAGGAGCCAATTCTTGAATTTTCTATGGCAATTTTGTAAAATTCAAGAATTGGCTCCTATCAAAAATTGAGAGCTATGTACCTAACTAGTAACTGGAAAAAAATTGGTAAAATTTGTAAATCGTGTCTACGTGAAACAACTAACTGACCGCACTAATTTTGTAGTATAATAAAATAGCTGTGCCCACGTTTTCGTTGGCGTGGAGTTTGACATTTACAGAATAGACGGTGAATTACTTGGTGCCTTGGCATTCATGTAGCTTCTGTTTGAGAGAACCGATTGCAATGAAACAAAGCTTATTGTTGCACGGGAGTAAGCCAAATACATTATTGAAAACCCTGTTTGAATCGGTTCAGTTATTTGTGAATTATTGGCGCAAAAGCCGCTTTACACTGCATTCATGTAGCTTCTGTTTGAGTGAACCGATCGTAATGATACAAAGCTTAAACGTTGAACAAAAATAAGCCAAACACATAATTGAGAATCCCGTTTAAATGTTTTCAGTGGTACGTGAGTTTATCGCACACAGACAGACCAACAGAACATAAATTACAAAAAATACCCAAATAGGTTCTATTACCTTTTTTGTCACCCTCTAGACCAGATTTTTGACCTTAATATTTTATTGTATGTAATAGATCCGTGTGGTGGCGGCAAAGAATAGTACCAACCCATACATACCCGTGGGTGTCGTAAGAGGGGACTAAGGATTAACTCGAGGATGGGCAGCAGCATCCTCCTTTGTACTTACATCTTACTTACTGCGGTCACCTACAACCGCGGTTCATGGTGCCAGCCGTAACGCTGACAAGCGAGGTGACTATGGTACTTACCCTCCACATTTTTCCAGCAAAAGCTAGAATTCTAGAGGGAGCTCCCTGTCCTGTAGTGGACGTTTCATGGGATGTTATGATGATGATGAATAGATAAATAAATACTTACAATTGCCATCCGTTCCTGAACCAGTGCCTTGTAATAGAGCAACTTCTATACACACCAACAACACCAATAGCACGTAAAAACCACTCATTTTGATATATTAAAAAAAAAAACAGGCTTTACACGAGCTAAAACACAATTTTTTAAGTCAAATAAAAACTTTTCCAACTTTTAAATTGGCGCTCAATTTTACATATTTAATAAATACTTAAATTCAATTTTTAAAATATGAACAAGGTTTTTATACCTTCAAGTTTTATTAAATTTAAATTCGCGAACTTTTCGAATGCATTTGAGGCATCGCCGCGTGTGATACAAGGAAAAACCTTCCGTAGACTATCCTCTTCAAGGCGGCTGGTTGCTCACCGGTAAAACCACAAAACCTACCGAACACCTTATTATAAATATTACACAACCAGTTTTAAAAGTCATTATCTACATCAATAATTTTATTGTAAACGATGAATCATTTTTAGCTTAGACCCCGGATATTTTAAGAGGCGTATCTGCCCATAAAACTGAACAACTTTTCTCAAGGTCGAAATACGAAAATCAATTTTTGCCCTCCCATAGAAATTGCATCAGCTGATAGCGCATTTTGTATCGGAGGTCAAATTTGGTTTTTCATATTTCGTCCTATGTTCGTTGGGAAAAGTTGTTCAGTTTCGTGGGCAGATTTACACCCTTTAGTATTATCACACATTTCCGTTTTACGTTGTATAGCTTGCAACGAACAGTGCAAAAAAATACTGTCTTAAACAAGTTTTTAGAACAACCTGATGGAAAAAAAAAACAAAATAGGAGAAAAAAAACCGGCCAAGTGTGAGTCGGACTCGCGCACTGAGGGTTCCGCACCACTAAGGGAAAAATTCCGTCTTATGTTATGGATGCAAAGAACTGTATAATGCGCGCGAGTCTGACTCGCATTATTTGTTATTATTTAATGGCTTATGCACTTTAAACGTACAAATTTTCACGTTTGCAAGTGTTCCCGTTTTCACGATAGAGCTAAAACAAAAAATACTGCAAAAATCGCCTAAAAAACACGTTTTTAGTAGAGAAGTCCTCCTTATTTTTTGGGTTCCGATACCAAAATGGTAAAAAAAGGAACCCTTATGGTGCAACTTTGCCTGTCTATCTGTTCATCTGTCTGTCTGTCACACCTCTATATCTCAGCAACCACTCATGCTATAGACATGCAATTTGGAACAGTTTTAGAATATAGTTGCCCAACTTAATTGCACATGAAATAATATAAAAAAATTATGATTATTAATGTAAAGGGGGCCAAAATAGGGGGGGCCAAATTTCAAATTGTCGCTACCAGGTCGAGTGGGGTATCATATGAAATGGCTTTACTTGTACATATTTAAAAGAGCGCGTGGGTTTTTATTGTCGCTTCTTTTTTTCCCACAATGGCGCCACATTGTTTGTGAAGCGATGTAGCTTAGCTGACGTCATCATGAGATTTTAATATCCAACAATGAATAAACGATTTTGACTTTTGACTTTGAGTTTGACTTCATTCTAAAATATATTTTTGTATTGTTTTTTACGTTTCTTAGTTTTCAAGTTATGATGAAAAATGTAAAAAAAAATACCATTCCCCCTTCCCCCCTTATCTCCGAAGTTTGAGAAAGGAAAAATCTGAATTAATTACAGTTGACAGAAGTTTATGTAAACATTACAGCAAAAATAAAACGATCTTTCTAAGTTGCACAGTTTCTTAGAAATCTGAAAATAACCTTTACAAACAAATTTAGTTTTGCGGTCCTAAAAATGGACTTTATTGCTTCAAAAAATACAAAAAGTTTATCGGAACCCTCGGCGCGCGAGTCCGACTCGCACTTGACCGTTTTTTTTACTGTAAATGCATGCTTCGATCATAAATTTGGTATTTGGTGATCATTTGATTTGATACACAATAGTAAAAACGGAACCCTTATGGTACGACTTCGTCTCTCTTGTCTGTCTGTCACACCTGTTTACGCAACCACTCATGCTATGACTTGAAATTACAAATAGTTTTAGAATATAACTAGCTGTGCCCACGAATTATAAATAAAGACGAAACTATGCTTATTTTATTCTTATCATTTTTATGCAAGTACGTTTGTGTATTGATTTCAAGTATGTTTAACTTAATAAAATAAAAAAATACAACTACAAATTGATCTCTAACGATAACACTTACACTCATCGAGCTTTTCCTTTGGTACTTTGCGTCTGAACGTTTTGTTCGACGAGAGTAAACACGTGAGCAGACACTTGTATTATTTTTAATGGTACAACTCAATGGTACTACTGAGACTAAGTCACCCTGTGGTATGTAGAAAACTAACTATTGAACTGCAGATGCATAAATAAAAAAAACAGTTTTAACAATTGTGTAATTGAACAAGTATTTTATTTGTGAAGTGGACAGCAGCTTCTTAAGGATTAGAGGCAGCATCAATCTAGGCAGCCTTGATGATCACTGCCCGGTTGTGCTGGCAAAGAATAGTACCAGTTCATCTCTACCCGTGGGTGTCAGCGACAGAGGGGACTAAGGGCTTATGAACTGGAGGATAGGTATCAGCATCTTTCTTAGTGACATATTGCGGTCAAAAATAACAGCGGTCGCCAGCCGCAACGCTTACAAACGTGATGACTGGTAAATCCCCTCTTATACAACAACGTGTCAATGGAATAAGCGAAACCCTCATACACCTAGATTGATTATTATTAAAATAAATACATGCCCGTAAAAAAACTTATAAGATTTTTTCTTCTAGATATTGTTATTATAAAGTTTCATCCTTGTTCTAGTAGATTTTTAAGCTATCATGGCAAGTTCGCCTCACGTCCGCGCACGCCACGCCCATTTCCCTCCCGCGCGCGTATCCACAGAAATATTTAGAAGCGGCAAAAATTTTAATAATAAAAATAAAAAAATAACCCTCGATTCTCTCGATTCTGAACAAACTATTTTCTCAGTTTCGCTTATTCCGTTAAAACGTTGTATACGATTCGTTTATGCTGGAGTTCTGGAGGGAGCTTCCTGTCTTACAGAGGACGTTTCATGGGATGTTATGCTTACTAGGTACGTCTCATAGCGCAGCGTGGCTGCCTGATGTAGACAATTCCGGACGCGTACAGAGGCAATAGGGCGAGCCGCGCGTGCATCAACCGAGGCAGACTCTAATTAGTACACACCCTTACGCTACGCGTGACTACGCTACATAGTTAACGGAATAAGGCTACCAGCGCAGCGCCCAATTCTTGAAGATCACTGAGTAATTTTAGAGATTTCCAAAATTAAAAAACTCTATTAAATTCAAAATGTAAATGTAATATTTATAAAATGGTGAACAATTTACAACTTACGTATATTACATGTATAAGTTATTTTATAAGAGTTAAGGTTTTATATATGCTTCCTGGGTAACCAAAGAGTAATAATAATTAATGCTGAACTATGGTACACCCAAATCATGGTCCAATCTGAAACATACCACGCAGTTCTTCCGTAATATTCTGGGGAGAGTTGCAGCAGCTAGCAGTTTACTTTTCAAGCGATATTATGAAGACTTTTACAAAGACAATTACAGAGGCTCTGTCACTTCTTTAGTAGCATCTTTCTTTAACCATATATAAGTCCGGTAGGACCGAGGTTCAAATATGTCACATAGTAACAGAACTACGACGTGACGTCACGAGGCGGCGCTCGCTGCTGCAGCGGCTGCAGCGGCAGCAGCGCCGGATTCCATGTCGTACGAGTTGGCCACCATTGCGTAGTGAATTATAACTGAAACCAAAAAGAGAAAAAACATAAAGAAGTGCCTTTTGACCTTAATATACACGCGAAAAGAAGAAAGCACTGTATGGCACGAGTTCCATCAACTGTAATTAAATTTGCTAGCATGCAATATATAGTATAGCGCAATTATCCCAAAGTAAAAGTATCATACCAGCTCCAAATTGTTCTATACAATCCGCATATTGTTTGCTCAAAAGTTACACAATTTTTAGCGTCGGTTTTGGGGGGGAGGGGGGGGGGGAGTTGGGTTTTATCAGTTTTTCTTAAATATTTCGACAACTATGCGGTTTAGCGCAAAAGTGCCAAGGGCAAAAGTAATCTACGTTGAAATGCAAACAAAAGTGCTCTTCTACGTAATCTTGCTAAAGTGAACGGTTCCAGAGTTACGGGAGGTGTAAAGTAGCAATTGTTAGTTTTTTTACATTTTTGGAAAATTATGACATTATCATAAGGAAACTATTTTTTAATACAGAATTGTGTTTTATAAAAGAAAATTGTGATTTTATTTGCCAGTGGTATGTTAGTGATAAACCCTTGAAAGAAAGAGTGGTCTAAACTGCTCAAGCATATGCGGTGATTGCTTAGGCCTAGGATGTGATAACAGAGACACGAACATCAAAGACAAAGATTTAGAAGAAGAGGGAGCTATGTTTGAAGATGACTGAATATTACTGACGATTGATGATGATTTACATTAAAATAAGGTCGCAATTTAACATTTGACATTTTTATTAGTTCAGAGTGGGTTTTTCCATACCGCAGGTTTATATGGCCTAGGCCTGTGGAAGCCTCTTTTCCCTTAAGAAGTAGCGCTCTTTGTGAGGGTGGTGAGGTTGTCGTTCCTTCAAGGGCTTATCACTAACATACCACCGGCCAATAAAATCACAATTTGTTTTAACAAAACACAATCCTTTATGAAAAACGCGCGTATCCATCTACTTATAATATTTTTATTTTATTTTCTATGGTATGTAGTATTGTTTATATTAGGTCTTTACCTATGTTTTGTATGGCGAATTTTAGGTAAACTCAATTTTCAGTACTAACATTTTTGCATTTTTCTTAGGAATTATAAATCCAATTTTTTAAATATTTTTTTAGCATTATTGAAAAGACATTAAGCTAACAGAAGCTTAAATTTAATTTTCGAAAAATATTATCTGTAAAAAAATATAATAAATCTAATGATGAAATCGGACGACATTTAAGACGAACAATTTTCGAACCTTTAATTTTATATATCAAACTAAAAATAAAAACTTTATTTTATGCTTAAATTGATAACCTTGAAGTCAACTTTCAAATATAAGACAAATTAAAAAAATAGCATTAGAATTATATGAATTATGATCTCATTAATCTGTAAGAAAATTTCGGCAATTTCATAGTTAAAGACCTATTATTATATCGTAGGAGTATATATGGGTAGTCGGCCTACTTTCGTCCGTGCCTCACTCGGTAGGGTCCACTGAAAACCAGCGTCACAGCTTTTGCTGTGACTTTATTTATTTATTTATTTATTTATTTAAAAGAATTACATACTAATCTTAATACTAATTTACAATTTATGTAAGGTGTAACAAAAACCTAATTAGGTTTGTCCGTACACCTACAGATTCGACGGCACTCTGCGACCGCACGCAACTTAGTTCAATATTATTTTCAAATGAATACATACTATGAGGGTAAAGCCACGAACAAATCTAAAAAGATCAATTTAGCACACATTGCTGGGAGGCTTGGTTATATTAATTGCAATATCCTTACTTCAACGAGCAATGTATGCCGAAACAATCCCCGAACTGTGATCGAGGCTTTAGCCGACATTACAACTTGAAGCGCACTGAGTGAGACAGATTACAAAACCAGTTGTTAGGAGTAGGGAGCAGCGCGCACACACAGGGTGTTTTCTTGAAATGTTACTTTACCTGATTTTCGTCTATAAAAAATTGTAATAGTTTATTTTTTATGTTCTTTTCGTTAATAATGATCTTCAATGAATTTGGCAGGTTGTTAATTAGTTTAGGTACAATATATTTTAGAGTCTGTTTTCCATAGAGGTTTTTAAAGCCGGGGACAATTAATTTGGCATTCGTTACGCTGCGGGTTACCTTCCCGTGATTAGCATTGTGTTTGAGTGTTTCATTAAAATAATTCTCAACTAAAATTATATAACTAATTTTGTCTTGGATAGGTATTATTTTACAGAAGGAAAACAGGGCATGATAATTATCTTTATATTTATTTTTTATTTTATAAGGGACTATAGCTTTTAAGATGCGTAATTGTAACTGGTATATCGAGTTAAGGTGTGTTTTAAATGTTCGACCGTAACTGCTAAGTCCGTAGGTTATGGTCGATTCTCCTAATGCTTTGTAGAGTGATAGCAATATTGTGTACGGGACTTTACTTTTGATTAGGGTAAATTTCGCTAATATAGCACGCAGTTTATCACATACATGCTTGACACATTGGAATTTGCACTGTTCTTATTTCACTATGTACTGGCTAGAGCCACGCTGCGAGTGTCCGGCTTGACCTGTCGTTGATTGTACAAAACTATGATTTTATAATATGCAATCCCTGTTTGTCTCTCGATGTAGTCATTGCAAGGAATGCTGACATCTAAAACACAGGTTTCCCTAGCTTAGATGTCAGTTGGCACAAAAATTGTTATATTTTTAGGCAAACTGTATACTCGTACTGTTGCTGTAAAACATTACCGATGTTTGTTGTTTGCAAATAAAAAATATTTTAATAAAATATTTAATACGTTGTTTATATGATCTGTCCATTTTAGTCGATCATCAATTATCAGACCCAGATATTTTTGTTGAGTCACTAGTTCAACTGGACTACAGTTGCAATGGCTAAAGTTCGAGTGTAGACAATCGTGTTCATGTGCTATTAAGTTGATCTCTCGTTTTATTCTATTTTGGCTTGAACTTATGTACATTACCTTAGTTTTTTTTGTGTTCAGGACAAGACCCAAATCATGAGACCATTTTGTTAAGAGTGTGAAGTCAGCTTGTAACCGTTTTAGTGCGTTATCTATCGAAGTGTCTGCTGTTAGTAGGCAAGTGTCATCGGCAAATTGAAAAACTTCACAATCTCTTATAATGTTTACGGCGTCATTTACATAAGTTAAGTAGTGTAATGGTCCTAAGACTGAGCCTTGAGCAGTACCTTCAGTTACGCTATATTTGTCGCTAAATTCATTGCCTATACTAACTAGGTATGATCGATCTGTTAGGTAATTTTGGCACCATTTCTTGAATGGTCTTCTTATACCACAGTCGTCGAGTTTGTCCAGTAAGGTGTCATGTTGTAATGTGTCGAATGCTTTACTGTAGTCTATAAAGACAATTAATATATGTTTCTTGTCATTTAAGTGTGTGTATATAGTGTCCGTGAATTGTGACAGTAGTTGTGTAGTACTTCTTTGAGCTTGAAATCCAAATTGTGTCTTAGTTAACACATGATGTTTTCTATAGAAGTCGTTTATTTGTTCGCAAACATATTTTTCCACTATTTTATTTATAGTTGGTAGTATAGTAATTGGCCGGTAGTTCTCATAAAGCTTTTGGCTACCTGATTTGTATATAGGTCTAACAACGCTTGTTTTTAGCTCTTTTGGATATATACCGGTTTTTATTGACGCATTTATAAATCTAGCTATGATTGGCGAAATATCTTCACATATGGCCTTAATATCTACTGCTCTAATGCTGTCTACGCCGGGTGCTTTGTCACTGTTTAGATTTTTTATAAGTTTTATGACTGCTTTAGAATCTGCTTCCTTGAATCTAAACGATGCATCAAGCGGTCGCATGTATTCTGCCTTGTCTAATAACAATATTTTACATTTAGGTATCATATTTTTAACACAACTGTGAAACATATTTGCAAAATTATTTGTTATATCAGCTATTTTTGTTTTTAAATCTTCGAACGCATTTATAATAATGCTATCAATAGAACTTTTTATGCGGCCTGTGAGTTCGTTTAGTATGCGCCATAGGTTTTTAGGGTTAGACTTATTTTTTATTATCTTATTATATATTTGTTTGTTTTTAGTTGTGTAGATTAGTTTATTGGCCAAATTCCTGGCTTTGTTGTATTTTTGTTTAAGTATTTTGTTATTTGTATCTTTTAACCATTCCATAAATAATTTGTCTCTGTATTTGCATGCGTTAAAAATTTTTTTGTTAAGCCATTTACAGTTTTTATTTCGGTTTCGATTATTTTTAAGTTTGATTTTTACTTTTGCTTTTTCATAGCAATTTTTAATATTATTTGTTAATATTTTATATAAACTAATTGGGCAAGCTATATTTTGTTTTGTTTTCCAATTTATTTCTTTTAAAGACTTTGTAAGTATAGTAGTATCATATTTTATTAGTGTTTTAGAATCATCCTGTGTATGCGCGGGCCCAGTGCAGGCAAGTGCTACTGTGCGATGGTCCGCCAGTACAGATCCTAGCGCCGCAGTGTATAACTCTTGTGTACGGGATCTCGCGTAGATGTGATCGATAGATGTTTTTGTTAATTTGTTTTTAACCATTTCTATTCTAGTATACTGCGTTATCCCGGACACAAGGCCATGGTTGTACATGACGGAATTATAACTATGTTTTATAGGACAATTTACCTTCAGATCGATATTAATATCGCCCAGAAGGAAGAGGTCCTTGAGTCGATCTGATTTTTTTAGTACCGTACTCATTTCCTGTATAAACAAGTGTTTACTTAGACTTGGCGGACGGTAGGCAGCGCACAGAATTGCAGAATATTTTTGTGGAGTGATTATTGTGCCAATTAAACATTCAAAATGCAGTGTTTTTACTTTATCTGGTATGAACTTATGTTTTTTTAGTGTGTATACAATAATGCCTCCTCCTTTACGACTTTTTCTGAGTTCTGTGTGCATGTTATATCCAATAATATTATACATACTACTTATCGAGTCGGAGAGTTAGAATTACGACGTCAATTTGTTTTGAGCAAGAAAATATGCACTGTTCTAAGGCGGAGAAGTTTTTTATAGTGGATCTTATATTTAAATGAATACATAGTAAATTTAATTTGTTAGGTATGTTATCTACGAAACATTGGATGTCGGAACAGTCTTTCAAGTTCCAAAATATCATCCTTTATTACAGCCATTTTGAGAGGTGGGTAATAGACATTTTACTTTGCCGTTTTCTAAAAACCTATTAAAAAAATTTAATGTCTTCAACTGCCCGAATTATGTGGGCTTTTTCATCCTGACCTTCTTTTCGGATGCGAAGTATACCGTTCTTGATCCATATGTATTTGAAGGTGCCACCAAGTTCTTGCTTTGTCTGCCATAGTAGATGTTTATTGAATGGTGTTAAAGCTTCTTTGATGTAAATAGTGTTTTGCCCGTTATTGGATTCGGGTAGTATGTCAGCTACTTTAAGATCAATTTTGTAATTTTTTATTGCCATCAGCCATTTTGATTGTAGGTTTTCCGTTTTCAATTGTACTTGAATTGAACCTGGACGTTCCTTTTTCCCAGGCAGACGTTTGGCCTGTTTGATATCATCCGTACTTTGATTTATTTTATTTGCAATCTTGTTAGCAAGTTCAAGTGGGTTTTCGTTTTCCTGGACCGGTACATTAAATACTTCAATATGCTTTGAAAGTTTACGTTGTTCAATTTCTGTAATACGCTGTTCTAGTGCTCCTACCTTCGTTTTAAGATAATTATTATTGTTGGTTAATTCGATGTTTTTTTTCTTAAGCTCAGAAATAGTAATTTGGCACGCATTTAGGCTTTGTAGAACTTCGTCTAGTTTATCTGTGTGGTATTGAAGAGAGTATTGTATGTCTTTCATCTCCCTTTGAATTGATTTCTCTACTTCTTTAGAGATATCTGAAAGTAGTTGTTTGACATCAATTTGTACTTTGGGTGATGAATTAGTAGCATCGTCTTCATCATCTTCGTCTGGTACCACAATAGACCGTCGCTTTATTGAGTTGTCGCGACATTCTTGGCACGTCCACTCCAAGTTGTTAGAAGCTCGAATGGCAGCCAGCTGCTTAGTTGTAAGACCACTACATTCTAAGTTGAAATGCACAATTTTTTCACAACGATTACACTCTAGTCCTGGCCTTGTCTTGGTTATATTTTTAGAGCACTTATCGCACTTGTTCATTTTGAAGGTATTTCACACTTTACAAAGACGATTTGGTGTACGTGCGCTCACGATGAGTAAGCTTCGCCGAAATAGTCTGCTGAGTGAGGCCCGTTTGTTTGTTGGGTGTCACAGCACAAAACTAAAATGCTGTATATTACTTATGTGTTGCTGTTGTGTGTATCATTATGTGTTATGTATGCTATGTTTGTGTTGTGATTTCCAAAAAGTAATAAACATTTCTGATTTCTGAAAAAAAATGGTTTCCTTATGATAATGTCATATAAATCCAAAAATCAAAAAAAAACTAACAATTGCTACTTTACAACCCCCGTAACTCTGGAACTGTTTCACTTTAGAAAGATTACGTCATAGACCACTCTTGTTTGAATTTTAATGTAGATTACTTTTGCCCCTGGCTTTTTTGCGCTAAACAGCATAGTTTTCGAAATATTTAAGAAAAACTGAAAATTCCCAACTTCTCCGCCCCCCCCCCTTCTCTCAAACCCGACGCTAAAAATGGAGTAACTTTTTACCAAACAATGTGTGGACTGTATAGAACAATTTCGAGCTGGAATTATACTTTTACTTTGGATGATATAGTCTGAATCTAACTGCACCATACTAATAAAGTAAACTCAGCTTTTCTGTTTAATAAAATCAATAAATGTTGGTAATAAACTCTATCTACAATTAGAATGGAGCTTCAATACAGCGTGAATTTTCCTTCGTTTTAAAGCCGTAGTTCAGTGATTCTACTCATGAAAACAAGTAACTTTCCCGAAGAAAAAATGTTTTTAATCGAAAAAATATTTTCGTCTTCCCATAGTAAAGTGGTCACGTGAAAGTTTGTAAGTTTGGATGTATGTTTGTTACACTTTCACGTAGAAACTGCTGAATGGATTTTAATGAAACTTGGCACACATAAAGGTTTGGTCCTGGAATAACACATAGGCTACTGTTTACCACGGGAAAACAGTTAATTCCCACGAGAAAACGCATTTAATGCGGGTGACACCGCAGGTTCTGCGCAGACAAAGTCGCGGGCACCAGCTAGTATCTTTATAAATTGTAGCCTATGTGTTATACTGATGTATAAGCTATATGGGGTGGGGTATGGGGTGGGATGGGATGGGATAATAGACTCACGCAAGCCACACACTATGTTGGACACGAATAAGCTGATGAAAAGCGATGAAGGGAGGACATCGTCGACGTTGTCCTTCATGTAAACGCACGTCGCTTCGATCAGCTTGTAGTACGCTATCAGATATAAGATATCGTGCAGTATCGTCACCACCACCACTACAAGCGATGAGTACACAAACAGTTTCGCACTGCCTCGATTCTGTAACAACAGTTCAGAAGGTGATTATTGGGGGACATGTCTCAGAAGGTCATCTGATCCCAAACTAGGGAAACCTTGTACTATGGGTACCAGAGACTGATATACATACATAAATAGATAAATAACAACCAGAAACAGAACAAACACTCGACGAAAAAAAAAATGTTTACCCCTCATAGAAACTGAATCAGCTGATCGCGCATTTTGTATGGGAGGCCAATTTTTTTTTTTTCCTTAAGGAAAGTTGTTCAGTTTCATGGGCAGAATCACATCCTTCAGGGTTGATATACCCTTTCTGTTACACCCTGTATACAAAGTGTAAAAAAATACGATGATCCTGCAAAGGGTTATTCTACATCACTAAAAGATTGTATAAAAAAAAAAAAAAACATAAGTAGGTTTAGTTCAAGAAGAAGTGAGGCGCCTGGAGGGTTCAATGACCTCTCTATGATCAGCTGGTGATGCAGACAAAGACGTTTTTTGTTATAATATCCAGTCACTAGCAAGTACCTATCAGTTTCAATAACTTACTATAATTTAATTCGAAAGAAAATCAAATTTCATGATCACGCAAAAAAAAAAAAAAAACAGCCAAGTGCGAGTCGGACTCGCGCCCAAAGGGTTCCGTATACCTATCTACCATATTATGATATACTAAAAGCTTATGCTCTTTGATTTTAAAAACTCCGCGACCATCCAACCTTGACCCCTCTTTTATAGAAAAGTTCTTGAAACGGGAACTCACCTTAATTGGTTACTATTAGTTGTGAGAAAAATTGAAATATTTAATGATTTTAGACTTTTCCCTGTATTTGTACAGTGAGACCTAGCTTTTTGCCAAATTTAATAATTTTAGGTCAACGGGAAGTACCCTGTAGGTTTTGCTTTTTTGCATAATTGTATGGAGATGAAGACATAAAAAGCCATATCTTTTAATTGCATCGTTGTAAAAAATTGTAGTTTTCAGATCTTGTGTGGTTTATAGACTTCATATTCGTTATTAATTTCAACCTGATACCTCTTCTCGTTCGTGAGAAAAAGGGTCTTGACAGACAGACAGACGGACAACAAAGTGATCCTATAAGGGTTCCGTTTTTTTATTTTGGTATTTGGTAGGTACGGAACCCTAAAAATATAAAATTCATTTTTTTACAATGTATTAGAGATGTAGAATCACTCCTTATAAGATCATCGTACTATTTTACACCCTGTATATCTGACCCCGTTTTGAAATACGCCATCTCGATCCGAGCGGAAGTCAGTGATCACCACACGGCATCTTTAAAAACGTGGGCTTGATTGGTAAATATGTATAATCATGTGTAACACTCACGAGTCTTGTAGTTCTAGGGCTTTTGTGCAAAGTCCGTATACGAAAGTACCTTACCTATTTTTGTCATAAAACAGCAGTGTTTGTACTGCTACGAGTATTGCGGCTTGAAGGGTCGAGAGCCAGTGGAAATTACCGGTACACGACGTACACGAGTCACTCTTATTATCTTAGCTCTCACTGTGGGTAACGCGTTTTGTTGTGTTATTAGTACCATTGTTAGTACTCACTAATAAGATACTGGGTTTCATGGGTGATGGTACAGTCAAGAGCACATCAAGTTTGACACATCGGACTTTGTACCGTTCTTATTTCAATAGGCGTACGGCCTAGAGTCGCACGGCGAGTGTCAAGCTTGACCTGTTGTTAACTGTACTTCACAATCAAACTCAAAATATAAATATTTTATTCATTGTTTGATATTAAAATCTCTTAATGACGTCAGCTAAACTACATCGCTTCATAAACAAAGTGACTGATATACAATAAACAGCTCAACACCAGTCCACGCGCTCTTTTAAATTTGTTTGAATGTACAAGGTTGATACAAGAAACATAAGTCAATTTGATTTTTAAATAAGCTTGTTAGAACCCAAATTAGATTCCCTAGATGGTTTTTTCTCTTCTAGGTAATCTAATATGTTATAATAACCTTTCTTATACATTTTTTTTCAATGGATAAAGAGGAAGAAAAATTTGACGCGAGCCGGATTTGAACCTGCGACTTTTGGCGTACCGTGTCGACGCTCTACCAACTGAGCTATCGCGTCTTCAAGCGGCTACTTCAAATTTCTCTCCTCCTTATTCATTATACACTTGGTCACTAACAGGACGACTAGCGCCATCTACCCTTGGCGTATAGCACTCTATGGGTCGATTAGTCCTTGTGGGCACAAATGTTGTACAATTTTTGCTTGATAACAGCTTTGATTTATCTATCGGAAAACTTTCGATGTCAGTGGGCACCTTATTATAGTTAGTTTATATTACACGACGTCTACTTCTTTACATAGTAGCCGAGAGAAACAGCTTAAATTACAGTTCGTACCATAAGGATTCATACTTCAATTTCGACCAAGCTGGTGACAGTCTCGAAAAAGTGATTTTTGTTAGTCTCCTCACCAAGATTGAAAACTTTATTTTTGAGACGGGGAAAATGCCTCCGCATGACGTTCGGGGAAACGGTACGGTTATGTGGGGGCTTGCACTCATTAAAAACTCCACCGTGTGCCGCTCTCGCATTACGGGTGGGCCACGAGCACTGTACGTTCGCACTACTTGCGCAACCCACCCTGAAGATTGAGAACCTGGAAGCTACCGCTGTTATTAAAGACAGTAGAAAGAGTACCCTAAATCGCATCCAGAGTAAGATAGCTGCTCCCACGACATACGCTATGAGCGCGAGGAACCCCGCCCACGCGAGGAGCTGCTCCATGAGCCCGAGACCGCTTGTTCTGTCGTAATTCAAACAAATTGAGTATCCAAACGCCATACTGATGCTCCCCAGCAACCCATACTGTAAAAAATGTCAATATATTAATATTCGATGGTACTTCCCCTCCACATTTTTCCAGCAAAAGCTAGAATTCTGAAAGCTTCCTGTCCTGTAGTGGACATTTCATGGGATATTATGATGAATATAGCTGAACCATTATGTATTTTATATAAAAGATCTCTGTCTGAAGGTATCGTCCCATCTATTTGGAAAACGGCATTAGTGACCCCTATTCATAAGAAAGGATCCAAGCGGAAAATTGACAACTATAGACCAATTTCGAAACTGTGCATTTTTGCTAAGGTTCTAGAAAAAAATTTACATAGCCAGATATATAATGCACTAAAGTTAAGTTTTAGGCCTGAACAACATGGGTTTTTGCATGGTCGGTCCACAACAACTAATCTACTGTTGTTCACTGAGTATGTAACTTCAGGGATGGAGAAGGGAGGTCAAGTAGATGCTATATATACAGATTACAGCAAAGCTTTTGATCGTATTGACCACTGTATTCTATTGAAGAAGCTTTCAGAGGCTGGAATCCAAGGTGATTTGTACAGATGGTTTACTTCGTATGTCCAGCGTCGAAGCCAATCTGTTGTACTTAACGGTTATTCATCTGAACCCGTTTTGATTCCGTCGGGTGTGCCACAAGGCTCTATTTTAGGTCCGCTTTTATTTACATTATTTATATCAGACATTCACAATTGTTTCCAACACTCCAATGTATTGCTCTTCGCCGACGACATGAAAATTTTCAAAACTATACATTCTCATAATGACACTTTGTTGCTTCAAAGTGATATAAATAGAAAGAAAGAAAGAAAGAAAAACTATTTATTCAACTATTGTGACACTACAAACCAAAGTACAATAAAGTACACATATAAAAGAAAACAATATGTTAACACATAAACAAAAGAAACTTAAATAACTGCACTAAGGTATGCAAGGTGGCGCAATAGCGAAAAGGTGAACGACTCAGCAAAAAGTCCATCTCGAAGAGACGGACGCTGTTTTTCAGTCGTACCAAGTAAAATCGTCGGCTGGATCCCAGCGGGGTTTGTGATTGAAAATAAAATACAATTACGTAATAATGCTATAGTAATAATTAAATACATATAATGCGATTAGGAAGGTATTTATACATTATGAAATGATTTATAAATAATGACATTATACTCGATAACTAAAAATAAAATAAATATAAAATACTAAATAACAACAACACCAAACTAAAGTCCGGTATCAGGACATCCTTTGCTTTTCGAGCAGCATATTTTTTATATACTTTTTAAAAACTGACTTAGTCATAGGTTTCCTAAGTGGGGGTGGAAGATTATTCCAGCATTTGGAAGCCTGGTACCGGAAACTTCCTTAAACTTAAATAGGCTTTTGAACTACTGTTTGATTAATAAGCTTAACCTTAATATTGCTAAATGCAATAGTATTACATTCACAAGGAAGAGTAACCCTGTTTTATATGATTACACTATAAACCAATCTGTGCTATCTAGAACTAGTGTTGTCAATGATCTGGGAGTCACGTTCGATTCTAAACTATTATATGATCAACATATAGCCAAAATCACTGGAAAGGCTACTAAGGCATTAGGTTTTCTTTTTAGAGTGGGGAAAAAGTTTAAATCGGCAAAAACTCTAAAAATTCTTTACTGCGCCCTTGTGAGAAGCCAACTAGAATACTGTTCGCAAGTATGGAGTCCGTGTTACGCAAAATATATTGATAAAATTGAATTGATTCAACGTAAGTTTCTGAGGTACCTAAACCGAAGATTTAAAACAAATCTTAAGGATTATACTGATCGTTGCAAGCACTTTCACTTTCTGCCATTGTTCTTGCGAAGAGAAATATCAGACTTCACACTTCTCTCCAATTTATTTACCGGTAGTCTAGACGTGCCAGAGTTACTCTCTCAGTTTGGCTTGCAAGTACCAGTCGCGCGTCCATCGCGTCGTAACTGGTTATCGCTTCATGTTTCGGCCACTACGATTAACTATAAGAGCAACTCATATATACCGCGAGTTTGTAGGTTATTCAACAATAAAATGTCACAGCATACCGACTTATTTTTCAAGAAGGCAGCTCAGTTTAAAACCTTTATTAATAATGACTTCTTTTTATAAGTTCTTTACAGCTATATTTCTAATTTGAGGCATGATTTATTTTATTATTCCATACGTAAAAAAATATTTTTTTTAGGTGGCACAAACACCCAGTCTACATTAGTTTAGTAGGTACATATAAAATATAAGTATATTTTAATGTTTGTTTAGTTTTAAGTTGTTTTATCCGATTGTTACTCACGTTAATTCATGCATGTCAAGCTCGTCACTTCGGACTTTGTATTGTTCTACTTATTTCATAAAGCATAGAAGCTACAGTTGCGCTGCAAGTGTCGAGCTTGACCTGCTTTTTGATATTACCTATAGAATTTAGTTTTTGATGTGTTTTTTAAGCCTACCTTCAGTTCTTTTTTATCTTAAGTTTCATTTTTATAGGTGAAAACTTGTTAATGGCCCAGATCCTACCTAATGTACGTGGGACACTCAGAAATATTTGCGACACTAAAAAAAATTGTTCTACAGGTACATATATTTTTATTAAATCTTTTCAAAGTACTCTCCACCAGCCTTTATACAAAGATTCATGCGTCTGAACCAGTTTTCAAAACACTTTTTCCAGTCCGCCGTAGACACCTCGTTTACAGCCTGCTCGAACGCAGCCAGCGCATCTTCCGGCGACGAAAATTGTATCCCCTTGAGCAGATTTTTTATTTTTGGAAATAAAAAGAAGTCACACGGTGCTAGATCAGGGCTGTAAGGAGGGTGACCCAGGAGTTTGACTGGTGTGCTGTCCAGGAAGTCCCTCGTTTTGAGCGCGGTGTGTGCAGGCGCATTGTCGTGGTGGAGCAGTAGTCCGCGGAGCCCTGTGTTTGGTCGCTTGTTGCTCACAACAGAAAAAACTTCTGGTAAACATTTGGTAGTATACCATTCGGCGTTGATGCTTCTTTGATCTCGTAAGGGAATTGAGGCCAAGTGGCCAGTCAAATTAAAAAAGCTGGCGATCAAAATCTTCCCCCCGCTTCGAGATCGCTTCACTTTGGTAGGCGTTGGTTCATTTTGAAACACCCAAACTGTCGACTGGCGCCTGGTTTCTGGATCGTATTGATAAATCCAGGACTCATCACCTGTTACGATGTCGTAAACACGCCGAGACGAGCCTGCTTCAAATTTGTTCAGCATATCACGGCACCATTCCACCCGGGCCTGCTTCTGAGCGTCGGTGAGGTAGTGCGGCACCCAGCGCGATACTATCCTCCTCACGCGAAGATGCCCGTGTAGAATCTCGTGAACGCTTCCCGATCCAATCTTTAATATGTGCTGAATCTCCTGATATGTAATTCGCCTATTATCTTGGATTAAATTTTTCACTGCTAGCACGTTTTCTTCCGTAATAGCCGTCAAAGGGCGACCGCTTCTTTCTTCATCCCCCAAGGTTGGTCGACCGCGCCTAAATTCGTTATACCAACGATACACGGTTGCCTTGGAGGGGCCTTCATCCATAAATGCCATTTGAAGTCTATCGAACGATTCATCCGGTTTCAGGCGACACTTGAAATCGTAAAAAATCATAGCTCTAAAATGTTCCCGGCGCAGATCCATTTTTCAGTAAGACACGATACTTTGAATTGGCTCGCAAAAAATGTAGAGGGAAATTTTGAAAATGGAACACACATATTTTTACTTACAAGTAATCATATTTTCGAAAAAGATTCTGACCGGCCAGTCTCCCATATATAAAAACTATTTTTCGCAATACTTTCTGAGTGGCCTGGTATAATGAGTAATGTGTAAAAAATAAGGCTGTAAGTTTTCCAAACAAAATAAAATAAAAATAAAATATTCGATCCCCACCCAGGGCAAACATTTGTGTGATCAATACAAGTGTTTTTTCTGTGTCTGGGTGTTATTTATCTGTTTATTGTATATCAGTCTCTGATTACCCATAGTACAGGCTTTGCCTAGTTTGGGATCAGATGACCTTGTGTGAAGTGTCCCCCCCAGAGAATTTTTCACCAATTCCTCAAATAGAAAATTGCAGTATTTCAAAACCACAAGCTGGATTCGAACCTGCATCTTCTCCGTTAGTACCGGAGACGCCTTATGCAAATAGGCTACCGTGGTCCTTTTTAGGGTTCCGTAGTTATAATTCCGTCATGTCCGTCTGTCTGCCTGTCTGTCTGCAGTTTATCTCAGAGACCCTTAGTACTAGAAAGCTGAAATTTAGTACCAATATACACTTCATCTACGCCGACAAAGTAGTAAAATAAAATCTTGATAACAAAATTTTTTTTGGATACCTCCTTACATGTAAAGTGGGGGTAAAAATTATTTTTCTTGTCTACCTCGTAGTGGTATGGGGTATCGTTGGATAGGTCTTTTTAAAATAATGTAAGTCTGCAAAGATGTTTTTCAATTTAGAGATCCGTTAGCATAAAATTAACTTTGAAAGCGCAATTTTTTGTTGGAGTCGAGTTGTTATTGGAAATGTCAAAAATATCACAGTAGTAGCGTATATGATGAAATAAAAAGGAAAACTATCACAGATGAGAAGGCTTCACAGGTCAGTGAGCTATAGCCAAAAAACTGGAAAATATATAAATAGCAATAGCAATCAGGCGCTAGGACTTTACTGAGCATTAGGAGGTAAAAAGTTTCTGTTATAAACGTTATAAAATGCTTAGTCGAAACCAACTTTGCGATAAAGAAACCGGCACGGACTCGCGCACCGAGGGTTCCATAACACCACATAATCATAATTGTATTAGTTGAAATTTTAGTATTATGTGCTAGATTTTGGAGTCCGACACGCGCTTGACCAAATTTTATTATTTGTTGTTATTTTATAGCTTATGCACTATAAACAAACCAATTTTCAAGTTTGTAAGTGTTCCCATTTTTCCCTTTATTTCAAGCAGCTTTCCCTTTTTTCCGATTACCTTGCTGACAGAACGCAAATAGTCAAATTAGGCGACTTAATTAGTAGCGAGCTTTCGGTTACGTATGGTGTGCCCCAAGGGAGTATTCTTGGGCCAACTCTATTTACGATCAACATAAACGACATAGTGTTTTATTTGTTTTTTTGCACCATACCTCTTTGTCATTGATAATTATTAGTCATCTAATCTATAGTATTTTTTTTTACATATCGTTTGCTTTACACATTCTTTAAACTTTCTCTCAGGTAATTGCATTACATAGTCAGGTATTTTGTTGTAGGTACTCGTAGAGGGATGTGAGTGGTGCTCTCACCTCACCATAACTTTTGAACAATAGACATGACTATCTATGTCAGTATAAGCTTCTCATGAGACCGCTCGTACCATCGTCAGCCTCTCAAATCCATCTACCAGCTATGATCTTGACATACTTGCGATATTATTAGTGAAAAAGAAAAAAGGCAAATTGTGAAATAAGCCACCTTACTAAATTCTTAGAGATTTTGCAAAACTGTGAAAAATTGTTCAACTCGCCACTTCACATATCCCTCAGGCGTTTTAAAAAAGTGCAAAATTAGTTTCTGGCAATTGACGGTCGCTGCCGGGGCACCCTCGCTTCGCTCGCTCAGCTCGTGCGTTGTGGTCGCAAGATAACGCCGTTTGCTTTCGCTAACGAACCTAAAATGCACCAATGATCTAAACCCAACTGCAACCTGCCGACGTCGTATATCATTTTGCCGGCCGTATATGATTTGCCGGCCGTATATGATTTGCTGGCCGTTTATAACGCGGTGAATTATACAATTTACCTGCGACGAATACATATACAACGTGTTAATGGAATAAGCGAAACCCTCATACACCCCAACTGATTTTTATTAAAATAAATCCATTCCCTTAAAACAAAATCTAATAAAAGTTTTTTTTCTAGATATTTTTATTTTAAAGTTTCATGATTATTCTAGTTTCATCGTTGTTCTAGTGCGCGCACTCCGCGCACGCCACGCCTACTTCCCTCACTTCCTCACCGCTCATGAACCGCGCGTCGCCGGCCACCAGCGCGCGTATTCACAGAAATATTGAGAATAGAAGCAGCAAAAATTTAAATAATAAAAATAAAATAAAAATTAACCCTATCAAAAACCCGAGAAAATGATTCTACTCTCAATATTCTGAAGAAACTATTTTCTCAGTTTCGCTATGTTCACTTACTATGATACTAAATGCAGCTACCAGCACCACAGCTGTACTCAAGTCCTTTACAAAGATACAGCAAGAGGCCACTTGTGGTAGCCAGGTCACAGCCATGGTATGTACACCTAGCTAGTAAATAGCTAAACCAAATAATAACATAATTTATTGATAAACTACAAAAGGGGCTCAAAATATCTACTACTAAACATTTCAAAATAAATATTCGAGTTTTGTGATCATCGTGTCAAAGTGAGAAATACAATTGTTTTTATGGCAATCACCCAAATAGTACTCTATTTGCCAAGATCAAGTAAAACACTGGCTAAGTGCGTGTCAGACCTCGCACATTTAGGGTCTCTACGCATTTGACCGCAAAATTTAGTCGGTTGTAATAGGAAAAAAACCGGCCAAGTGCGAGTCGGACTCGCGCACTGAGGGTTCCGTACAAACCTGTACGTATGTAAGTAAAAGTTATGGTATTATTATAGCTAAAAAACTTAATTATGTGATGGAAGTAACTAAAATATATATTTGAGTTGATTGAATGAAAGGTAAATTGCGGTTTACGATTTATGACGTATTAAAAAAAAACTACTTACTAGATCTCGTTCAAACCAATTTTCGGTGGCAGTTTGCATGGTAATGTACATCATATATTTTTTTTAGTTTTATTTTTCTCATATTTTAGAAGTTACATGGGGGGACACACATTTTACCACTTTGGAAGTGTCTCTCGCGCAAACTATTCAGTTTAGAAAAAATTATATTATAATCCTCAATATCATTTTTGAAGACCTATCCATAAATATCCCACACATATGGGTTTGATAAAAAAAAATTGAGTTTCAGTTCTAAATATGGGGAACCCTAAATTTTTTTTTTCTATTTTTGTGCAAAAATTTATAGAAGCAATATTGGAAATTTTAGGACCACATCACAAAATTTTTTCGTAAAGGTTTTTTGCAGATTTCTGAAAAACCGTACTACTTAGGGACCATTTTATTTTTTCTGTAATATTTATATTAACTTCTATCGAGTATAATTAATTCAGATTTTTTTTATTGTAAGCTTCAGAGATAAGAGGGGGCGGGGATGGTATTTTTTCTGTCATTTTTCAACATAACTCGAAAACTGAATGAACACGTAAAGTCGTACCCACTCGATCCGGTAGGAAAGACAATTTAAAATTCTGCCCCCTCCCCAAATTTTGGGCCCTATTTCCAATAGTAATAAAAATATTTTCTTAATTCTTTTGTTTTTAATAAAGTTGGGCAACCGTATTCTAAAACGATTCCACATTTCAAGTCATAGCATGAGTGGTTGCTGAGATAAACAGGTGAGACAGACGGACAGACAAAGTCGCACCGTAAGGGGTTCCGTTTTTACCATTTTGGTTCGGAATCCTAAAAATTAGGCGCTTCGCCAGGGAAACTTATATGTAAGGTACCTTGAAACTTGGCTCATAAACAGGAATAGGATCATTAAAGATAAATAAAAAATACCAATTTTTTTGGCCATGAATGACGAGGTTTTAAAAAAAATCGTTTTCGTCCAATATCGATAGGTCGTATGGCAGAATGTGATGATTAGTCATTGCCTATAATAAAAAAAAATCTAACAGCTGTATCAACCGACCACAGACTACTTAGAACAGTTGTCAGTTTTTTTTTAAGACTGGCCATGGCTACTTTTCATTCTGCCATACGAGCTATCGATATTTGACAAAAACAAAATTATTTTTTAACTTTATTATTTGCAACCGAAAAAAATCGTATTTCTTATTTTTACTTATTGACCTTATCCCTGTCTATGAGCCAAGTTTCGACACATACGTTTCCTATGCGAATTTTAAAGCGAAAAATCGGATAAGTATATCAATATATTGGAATTCGTAAGTAAAACATTACATGGCACCTTGCCTTTCAGCGGGCTAGGTAGCTAGCCGAGCGCAGCGAGGTTCAAATCTCTTTGAGCTAACCCGTAAGCCCAAGCGTAAGCCCGTAAGCGTAAGGAAAAATCTAACCAATAGTATTGCTCCATTCTTCTAGCTTGTTCCTATCCTATTCCCAGCTGACAACTAGCTCCCTCACACACTGTGGTTGAGGTCGACGATAGAACGAGCTCACCCAGAAGAAGTCTTCTCTTCACTCGATATTTGGATTTATTTTATAAGATTTGTGTCAAATTTACTCCGGAATTAACACCGAACATTTAAATTGTATGTTTTTTGATTGATATGAAATGTATATATAAGGTGTTATAAAAACGGTAACGACGTAAAGGTATAAGAGATCAAGAAAAGAAAAAGTACTTCACTATGCAACGGCTTTTATTGAATGATAAAAAGACAGAACGAAATCGACTGTGAGTGAATGGACTGAATGGTGAACGAACGTCAGATCGAACGAATGAAATTTAGTGACTTGGATATTTGCTAATTAAGGCTAATACCAATACGGCGAAAGATTAATATTAATCTGCCCACTAAACTGAACAAGTTTTTCCAAGGAACATAGTAAAATACAAAAAAAACCTTCCATACAAACGTAGCCAGTTTGTTTAGATTTATTTTCCGTTATCAAGTTCTTTGGGAAAATTTTGTTTCATTTGATGCGGGCCGATTGGCGTGAGGTGGTACAGAAAAGGGACGACTGGCATATCCCTCAACACAGAATCCTCCGAGAAAAAAACTGCATAAAAAATTATTTTGACGATGTCAAAAAATAGTCATGAAATAGTCATAAATAGTCACCATAAGGAAAAAAATAGTCGCGTTACAATTCTAGAGTTATAGCTATGGTTTGCTGAGGATTATGGGCATAGGCTATGCATATAATCCTCAGCTTGGATGCAAGCAAACCGTGGGGACTATCGACTTGGTTTTTATTTAAAAAAATAGTCATGAATTAGTCGTCTTGACTTCCAAATTCTCGAAAATAGTCGTTCAAGGATTTCAGAGTTACAGGGGTAGCTTGCTGAGGATTCTGTGCATAGCATTTCACGGACGCAGATTCCTGCAGAACGTTTAGGTTTTTCTGTTTGATACTGATGTCAAAAAAAAGTCAACAAATAGTCGTCTCAAACTATAATAACTTCGGTCTGGTTTACCTAGTAGAAGTATGTTAAAAATGCATGTTAACTTCGCCATACATTTTTTCTTTGTACAGTCGCGTACACAAAATCATTTGATATTGATTTCAAGTTGTCACAAAAAAAATGGATTTTGATATTGTTAGAGGCTTTTATTTTTACATGTTGTTACAGACCCTATTTTTGTGTTATCTATTTTATTAGGTAAATAAGAGGATAAACTGACTGAGATATCAGTGCACAGCCCCGACCTTTTGGTCTAGAAACTTATAATATAGGTCCACGTTTAATGAAAGGTAAAACTAGAATATCGGGCTTACACCCAGATGCATACAGTAAAAAAAAATACTTTAATAATAATTAGTAGGTTCGCAAATATTACTAAATTAACTACACTAACTTTACTAATTTCTTGATTGATCAATGTTGTTTGCCTACGCATTTAACTATTCATAAAAAATTTAAATGTCGCTGCATATGTGTTTCTTTTACCCAATAGCATATCAGTGGAATAATACAAATCAGTGACTTAATGGCATAGTAACAGAGTTGGAAATGTTTAACGTGGATCGTATAATAGAAAAAGCATCAATATTCTGCGACGAGATAATAACCAATAGCATGGCGGCGTTTGGCTCTACCGAATTGTATGACCGAGCTAGCGCTCGCCGCCGCCGGCGCGTATTTAAGTGCGCTACTGTGTTGCTATTACAACGACAATTTCCATGTTCTACGGTCATCATAACATCCCATGAAACGTCCACTACAGGACAGGGACCTTCCTCTAGAATTGTAGCTTTTGCTGGAAAAATCTAGAGAAGTGCCATAGTCACCTCGCTTGTTAGCGTTATGGCTGCCACCATGGACCGCGGTTGTAGGTGACCGCAGTAAGTAAGATGTTAGATACAAAGGAGGATGTTGCTGCCCATACTCCAGTTTATAACCCTTAGTCGCCTTTTATGACACCCACGGGTATGTAAGAGTTGGTACTATTCTTTGCGGGCACCACACGGGGTTACGGTAATTATTTGAAATGTAAAGTTAACCTACACTACAGCCTATGGAAGCAGTAAATATTTATTTATTTATTTTATTTTACTTTTTTAGGAAAACTTACAGCAAAAAATATACTTATGTTGATTCAAAAACAGTAGCGTGAAACTACGCCATTTACAAGTTTTCGCCTATAACACGTTAATATACAACGCGTTATTCCAAATTAGGATTTCCATTTTTTTAATAATTCTACTTAAAAATTGGACGTAAATTCCAAAACTAACAGTGGCTGGCTCATTAAAAGCTCAGCCTCGGTAGGGTCATTGCGCTGCGGGTTATTGCCCTCTGCGTAGGGCAAATTTTAAAATTTACAGATTTTTTTGTGTTCCTTTATCGTAACTGCAACACCCCCTAAGCTATGGCACGCAATAAAATTATCACCCTGTATCACTCATTTAACCATTTAATGTACATAAGACTGTGATTTATACAAAAACTAACTTAAAAATAATCTGTACTGAATATATTTATTTAGAAGATTTTTTTATTATTATTTTGTTTAAAACCAATTATTGTAGTTTATTAAGCTTTATTATTAAACATGAAAACAAATAAACTTTGCTTTTTATTACAGAATCAATTAGATTGCATGGGTTCCAAATACATTTAAAATAATCAAGTAGGTAACTAAACAGTTACCATCAAAGATGATATACATTTTGAACACGACTATACTTGAGTAGAAAAATGTATGGCGAAGTTAACATGCATTTTTAATATACTTCTGCAAGGTAAACCAGAACAAAGTAATTATGGTTTGAGACGACTATTTGTTGACTATTTTTTGACATCAGGGGGGTGATCGTGGTAATTTCAACGATATTACCAAAACAAAAACGTTTGCCTAAAACACTTAGTTAAGACTTAACATGAATTTTGAGGCAAACGTTTTTGTTTTGGAAATGTCGTTGAAATTACCACGATCACCCCCCAGTATCAAATAGAAAAACCTAAACGTTCTGCAGGAATCTGCGTCCGTGAAATGCTATGCACAGAATCCTCAGCAAGCTACCCCTGTAACTCTGAAATCCTTGAACGATTATTTTCGAGAATTTGGAAGTCAAGACGACTATTTCATGACTATTTTTTTAAATAAAAACCAAGTCGATAGTCCCCACGGTTTGCTTGCATCCAAGCTGAGGATTCTGTGCATAGTCTATGCCCATAATCCTCAGCAAACCATAGCTATAACTCTAGAATTGTAACGCGACTATTTTTTTCCTTATGGTGACTATTTCATGACTATTTTTTGGCATCGTCAAAATAATTTTTATGCAGTTTTTTTCTCTGAGGATTCTGTGTTGAGGGACATCGACTGGCGGCTTTTGGACATCGACTGGATCCTCTTTGGGTCCCTGAGCCAGCGAAAGTAGTAAGTAAGTACTAGTTGATGCGGGCCAATGCGGGTGATAGATTATAATACCTGAAAATATGTCTTAAAATATTGCTAAATGGCTAAATTGTATTTCAGAGATAATAGATAGTTAGGAGTAATAAATTTTATTGTAATAGTATTGATTTCATCTCTTTCCTAACGGAAGTTGTAGAATGTAATTAACTAAAGTATTGTATTAAGTAAAATCATAAAAATTACATGTGTTGCAAGGTTTATAATGTGTTCAAAATATTGTATTAATATTGTTGTCGATTAATCTAGTAAAATATATTAAATCGTATGTAAAAGTAGTAATTTTGATGCTGTTCAATGTAGCTCATTGGCTAATGTAACTAGAATGATTGGTATTGGTCAATATGTGGCTAATATCACTCACCTCGTTCCTAATTGGATAATTGTATTGCTCACTACCTGTACAAACTTCATTTCATATTGTATGATAAAAAGCTCCCTCAGAGCGATAAATCTCTCTTATCTTAGTGTCGGCGAAACTGGAAGTATCCCTAGTCCTGAGTTAAGTAATTTTCTTTAATATTTAAAATATATTGTAATAGAAGTAAATCTCATTGTAAACGTGTTATTTTCTCGTTTTTAAATGTAGATAACTGTATTTTCAACTCTCCTTGGATTAATAACTGTTTTACTGCTGTTTCTTTGAATAATCAAGTACATTACAACTACCATTTATTTCGTTTATCATTTGTTCTAAAATTCCCTTCCTATGTAGCTATAATCCACGAAAAGGCGTGGTTAATTTAGGTAGGTAGTACAAGACAGCTTGGCTGTATCCTCGTATTTTAGAGCACAATAGGTAAATAACTGAAGACCTAGTATTTCTTTAATAGAAAACTCCTATTAAAAAGCTTTTATTTGTAACTGCACATGTCTCTATCCCTAAAATTCTAACATCAGAAGTGGGATCCTACCCAGCACTGCAGTTAAAATATTTTTCTGTAAACAATTCCAGGATGGATGCGGCTGCCTAGCGAACTCTTCAAAGCGATCAACGATGCTGCGCCTGATGTCCGGCCAGGGGAAAGATGATCCAACTACAAGCAACTGCTGCGCCGAGTAACTACTGGTCCACCAACATCGAGGCACATCAGAAAATCATTTGGAGCAGCATCGTTATTGTTGCTAAGACAGGTAAGGCCCCAACAGGGCCTGCTTAACTTTTAAAAACCTGAAAATTTAAAACTGAATTTATATCTAGAAGTAAGAAATACTTCATGTACCTAAAATGTCTGATTCAAAACAATATTCAGCGTTCCTACCTAACATTTTTGGAAGCTCAAATAGCTAAAAGTGGTCTTTCAAATATCAAATGTATTTAAACCGTCATTTAAAAGTAAATTAAATAAAACAAAATTTTGACTGTGACGATTTACAAAGTTTACTAGTCACCCTTTTTTTTACGACCTACATGTAACCTGTTTGATCTAGTTAAAAACTTGTGAAGAAACCGAATTCTATTCGGTTAATTTAGTGTACCTACATAAAATCTTTGTATTCTATCTTTCATCATCTTATCGTGGATGTTGTAATGTAAGAACAATGACCTAACTTCTACAAAAGCTGGACTATACATGTCTACTTACGTTTCTTTAAATGTTGTTTGTCTGGTTCCTTAACTCAGATATAGTTTTGTAGATAACTAAATTCTCTCTCCAACATTCAAAATTTGGGCTACAAGACATCGGTCACAGTGGCATGCCCTGTATTTGCATTTCATTTTTGTTTAAAAGTAACGTAAGAAACAAATAAAACTTGGTCAATTTATGCAATAAATACACATATATTCAATAATGAATGTGTTCGACACTAAAAGTTCACACAATATTTCCTCGCACTACCTTCTAGTCATTTTGCGACAACTATATTTGTCTTTTCACAATAAGCCTAAAGGCTTAGCAATTGCAACACTGTATTTTGCTCAGTTTGACCGACTTATGAATTTAAATCAATTTTTTTTTATATTAACTTTGTGCATCCAAAAAAATTTTGAAGTTTACTTCTTTATTGAGGAATACTTAAAAATATACATACCGTCGTTCAATAAATCTAAACAACCGTGCGGCCTTAAAAGTGTGAGTCTGACTCGCGTACTAAGGGTTCCATACCTGTCCAGGACCACTACAGCAGCTGTAGTAAGGCTGTCCCGTCTCTAATGTAAATGTACTTTAAATAAATGATAGCCTACTTGAAATTGGTTAAATTTGGTTGTGAGAATACTTGCAATATTTGATGAATATTTGATTTTTATGCTGCTAGTTTTTCTTGCCTTTCATGATTTTGGATCAATGGAAAATACCCCATAGGTTTTAGTTTAGTTCATAAATGTATGAAGATGGGTACATAATTGGTGGCCGTACCTTTTGATTGTGTTGACGACGTGAAACTAAAAAAAATCACATCTCTATATCCGTGAAAACAATGATTGACAGACTGAGGACAAAGAGATCCTTTATGGGTTCAGTTTATTTTCCTTTTGAATTACGGAACCCTAAAATATAGCCACTGTTTTTGTCGAACTTTTTTTTTAAGTACTACCTACTTTTGAGAATTTTTTTTTCCTTTTATTTCGTTGTTACGATAAACAGCGAACTGGTGCCGATTTTTGCAAATACCTACCCAACTCGAAAATAATAAATTATTTGTAGTTTTGATGATACTGCTCATCTAAAGGACTTATGATCATGCCAATTAATTTATACTAAACAATCCTGGCTAATGATTGATATTACAAACAACAAGAATACGTTTTAACGTCAAATTGTTCAAATATATTTATAATTCTGCCTTCAATATACCTACATCAAGATCCTTAAACCAAGTAACGTTTATCTAGTATTTTACAAGTATGGAAAACTATTTCGATTGCAAAGGTAAAACTCTCATTGTGATGAACACTGAAATGTGTTAGGTACAGTATATGAAGTAAGAAAATGCTAACATTATAGTAAGAGGCAAACTGACCTAAGTATAAAAATTCAGTGTTATGGAAGATTTACAAAATAATGACATTATAATGAAAACATACATTATTTGCCGGAAGATGTTATTACTCCTATTAAGAGAATATTAAGAGGCTTAACAGGTGTTTTTTTTAGGGTTCCGATACCAAAATGGTAAAAAAAGGAACCCTTATGGTGCCGCTCTGTCTGTCCGTCTGTCTGTCACACCTCTATATCTCAGCAACCACTTACGCTATCGAGCTGAAATTTGGAATAGTTTTAGAATATAGTTGCCCAACTTAATTGCACATGAAATTTTTTTGAAAAAAGTATGATTATTAATGTAAAGGGGGCCAAAATAGGGGGGGCCAAATTTCAAATTGTCGCTACTAGGTCGAGTGGGGTATCATATGAAAGGGCTTTACTTGTACATTTTAAAATATATTTTTGTATTTTTTTAAGTTTCTTAGTTTTCAAGTTATGATGAAAAATGTCAAAAAAAATACCATTCCCCCCCCCTTATCTCCGAAGTTTGAGTAAGGGAAAATCTGAATTAAAAACAGTTGACAGAGGTTTATGTAAACTTTACAGCAAAAATAAAACGATCTTTCTAAGTTGCACAGTTTTTCAGAAATCTGCAAAAAACCTTTACAAACAAATTTAGTTTTGCGGTCCTGAAAATGGACTTTATTGCTTCCAAAAATACTATAGGTATATCGGAACCCTCGGCGCGCGAGTCCGACTCGCACTTGACCGGTTTTTTTGACATGGACATGAAATAACCAATTGGAATATTATATTGTGTAGTGAATAAAAAGCGTTTTGAGCCTTTTTGATTGTGTTGATGTCGTATATTTTAGAGGGTACTTTAATAAATTGCATGTTCAGCAATATATCTTTTTAAATACATTAAAATTACGAGTAAGTTTTTAATAATAATAATAATAGTAAATTAATTAATTTCAAGCAAACACTAATTACGCTAGCAAGAAATTTAGCTTGTGAAGAGACTGGAGCCTTTACTAGGTTCTGCATCTGTAACTTAGGTGTCCAGGACCTGAATATAATGGTAAATTATAATGGAAAGTGTAAATGAAATTAAATTCCTAGGGGTAACACTTGGGTTGGAGATCACATATTGATAATATAAATACAAAAACTTTATGTGTTAAAACAATCACAAAACCAGCATCTCGAAAAACTGTACTTTGTGCATATAATGCGTATGTGGTTCCCAATTTTAGATATGGTATATTGCACTGGGGAAACGTGGCAAAGGTTCATATTTTACTATTATTTAGAACACAAAAAAATGTGTAAGAGCCATGTGTGGCATAGGACAAAGAAAAAGTTGTGTTCCCCATTTTAAAAAGCCAAATTAGAAAAAAATGCTAGTTATAAGCTCTGACAACACCACTTGTGGTAAATTGCATCGTTCTGTTGACATACTATATTTGTCACCTTATTATGTATAAAAAAAAAACTCTGTTGAACTGGCAAAGACTAGGCATCCGTAAGGCAGAAGTAAGACCACCCTAAGCACCCGAACTTGTTATTCTATAGTAACTCGGTAATGGTATGGCTCGAAGACTGTATAATACAATAAAGGATCTACCATTGCACCAATTCAGAACAAATTTACATGCTTTGCTTACTGATAGATGTTACTATAATTAACTTTATATAAATTTAAACACCTTATGTACCTGTTTCTGACAATAAATGAACTATGAATTGTGACCGCTTTAGCAAAAAGTACAAATTGATACTATTTTAAACTATTGAGGTGGTTAGTTTATAATGTGTACATTTAGAGGTCAATAGAAATGTATTGTTTGTTCATACTCTTTAGTGCACAAAATATTTACAGTAAAATCATAACTTAACGACACACACAAAGGCGGAAATCATATCTAATGTAATTTCTTTTGTGGAAATGTTTCAATATATTGTTTAATCTTTGTCATGTTGCAAAATTTTGTTCGATAAAATTTTTCTTTTTATTGCGAATATCAATTTATTTTTTGTTAGGATTAAGATTCAGATTGGCCGAACGGATAGTGGAAAAATACTGTGACGAATGAAATAGACAAAAACGTTGTTGTGTTATATGCATTTGTTATAAATTGTTGACGTTGTTTCATGTACTGGAGATACGCTGGTCGGCCTTATACATGGTGTCGATCGATCTCACTGGCAGCGGGTGAATGTGACCGACATGTCTATGTATCTGGTAATTCATTCTTCATAAAGGGTAACCGCTGGTCGGCCAAACACTTGATGTCAGTTATCTCACAAGCAGCGGGTAAATGTGACTGGCATGCCTAGGTGTCTGGCATTACCCATCAAATCTAGAAATTTATTTTGTGAAAGCAAGTTCTGCTAGGTAAGATACTTGGTGCCAATTATTTCGGTTGGTGAATATGGTTGGCATGTCTATGTATCTGGCATTAACCGTTTTAACTAAGCCCATATCTCAATGGTAGCAATAGACGGGGCTAAAATGTAGCAATCAGCTTTTAAACAAAATCTTTAAGAATGTTGTAAAGGTTTCATCATTATTATTTCAATGTAAGCAGGAGTTTTAAAATAAAACTTGGCCGTTAATTTATTGTGTCTGTGTTAAATTGTTTTTGATATAATTATCACTATTTAATTTAGTAAAGTATTTCTAAAGTTATAGATGTGTACCTACTAGATATTTGTCCTGATAGTACTTCGGGGACGAAGTACTGTCAGTATGGCCGTGATAGATTATAATACCTGAAAATATGTCTTAAAATATTGCTAAATGGCTAAATTGTATTTCAGAGATAATAGATAGTTAGGAGTAATAAATTTTATTGTAATAGTATTGATTTCATCTCTTTCCTAACGGAAGTTGTAGAATGTAATTAACTAAAGTATTGTATTAAGTAAAATCATAAAAATGACATGTGTTGCAAGGTTTATAATGTGTTCAAAATATTGTATTAATATTGTTGTCGATTAATCTAGTAAAATATATTAAATCGTATGTAAAAGTAGTAATTTTGATGCTGTTCAATGTAGCTCATTGGCTAATGTAACTAGAATGATTGGTATTGGTCAATATGTGGCTAATATCACTCACCTCGTTCCTAATTGGATAATTGTATTGCTCACTACCTGTACAAACTTCATTTCATATTGTATGATAAAAAGCTCCCTCAGAGCGATAAATCTCTCTTATCTTAGTGTCGGCGAAACTGGAAGTATCCCTAGTCCTGAGTTAAGTAATTTTCTTTAATATTTAAAATATATTGTAATAGAAGTAAATCTCATTGTAAACGTGTTATTTTCTCGTTTTTAAATGTAGATAACTGTATTTTCAACTCTCCTTGGATTAATAACTGTTTTACTGCTGTTTCTTTGAATAATCAAGTACATTACAACTACCATTTATTTCGTTTATCATTTGTTCTAAAATTCCCTTCCTATGTAGCTATAATCCACGAAAAGGCGTGGTTAATTTAGGTAGGTAGTACAAGACAGCTTGGCTGTATCCTCGTATTTTAGAGCACAATAGGTAAATAACTGAAGACCTAGTATTTCTTTAATAGAAAACTCCTATTAAAAAGCTTTTATTTGTAACTGCACATGTCTCTATCCCTAAAATTCTAACACGGGCATATTCAGCCAAGAGAACTAATATTTTTGTAAATGGTTGTATATAACCGTGTTTGTATGTACCACAGTGAATAGATAGCCGCATTTTTTTTTGTATAGGTATTCAATGACTACATCAACTGTAAAGAACCAGATTATTTATTCGGAGAACGAGGATAATTTATTTCACGACTCTGTTCCTTGCTATGACCCTGACAAGACCACTAGGTATCAAATTACTGTCATCGCCAAAACGCTGGCCAAGTCCGACCAAAGATATAACTTGGTTATTATAAAGAGTTTAAAGGACAGTGTACCAAAAACACCGAAAGGGCGTGGTCAGTCAACGAAACTGAAAAACTATCCCAAACAAACATTTTGGGAAAGGAAAAAAAATTGACCTCTCCATACAAATTGCCCACTTTGATCGAACGGTTCGTATCGAGAGACCATTTTTTTTCTCCTTATCCAAAAATGTTTCTTTGGGAAAGTTGTTCAGTTTCGTTGACTGAGCACGCCCTTTCAGTTTTCGGTACACTGTCCCTTAAATCTAGCTAGAGTGAAGGGTGAGACGATGATGCATGACTACGCGCGACGTACGGACAAATGTTGCACCGGTGTGTACCTAGTACTTAAAAGTCATTGAGTAAATAGCAAAAATATTCTTGTTTGACTACACTTTGAAGTCTACATCTCCTTGTAATTAGTTAGAATTTATGGGAAGATTGTTATGATAAAATGTTAATAAATGATTGCAATCATATAAGGAATTTGTAAATACTAAATTATTATGTTACAGTGGTATCAAAATCATATCCGTTTCGAGATCCAATAAAAACAAAAAATGTAAAATTAAGTTATAGGTAGCCATGAAAATCTCATAAAAGATCACGTGGATTCAACCATGGTTCTTCCAATTAGCATTAAAAATAGAAGCATAAAGTTAGGTTTGATAAATAAGAGTTGGACACGTGTTGAATATAAACTTTTAATGACACCAAATCAATAACTACGATAAAGTACCATTACTTAACCTGATGACGTAACGAAGAAAATTATGTAACCGAATAATATATTTGTCTAGTATTTTGTACTTACTTTTTGTATTTGTATGGGAATGCCTTATGCCTTTACGTGCAGATTTGTGCGGAAGATCTTATTACTCAAAGGCTTTTGAAACAAAACCTCACTTCACATCTCGACTCGATCCTTCTCAATAGAGTATTTTCAACCACGTATCTTTGCAAAGATACAATAAAATTGGTTCAGTACCTACTTTTTGTGTGATAATTGAACGATCCAATAAACAAACAGACTGACAAACAAACAAAAAGTAAAAAGATTCAGGGCATCAAGAAACCTATAGTAGAATGCACAAGTAAAGCCCATTCATTATGATACCCCACTCGACATGGTAACAACAATTTAAAATTTGGGGCCCCATTAAACTATTTTATTTACTATTATATATTCTGTGGCCCCATTTACAATGAAAATAATAAAAATATTTATATTTTTTTTTTTTGTTTGCAATAAAGTTGGGCAAGCATACATTCTAAAACTATTCCTTTCAAGACGGTAACGTGAGTAGCTGCTGAGATGCAGAGGTGTAACAAACAGACAGACCTGACGAAGTTCCGTTCAAATAAAAACAATGTAAAAACGGATGTGACTTTAAACAGAAAAAAAAATGTTTGTTTAAGATTTTTTTTTTTTAAATGGGGAAGGTGTAGTGTGGTGACACGCACCCCGCTTAGTACTATATAAGTAGAGGCGGTATAGTCTAGCACCTTAGCCTGCTCTTCTGAAGAAAATGCGAATGAAAAAAAAACTATATAAGTAGATGTAAGTACTGAAGTATGAGAGAGTAATAAACGACAGTCTTAAGCTACACTCGTCTTTCACTAGTCGCCTCCTAGCGTCCTATACTCGTATTGCATACCAACAGTCGTCAAAAACTCTAAAATTATTCGTAGACGATCTGAAAGTGTGTTTTGCCATAAAAAAAAAAACCGGCCAAGTGCGAGTCGGACTCGCGCACTGAGGGTTCCGTACCACCACATAAACATAATTGTATTAGTTGAAATTTCAGTAAGTTAATGTGCTAGATTTTTTGAGTCCGACACGCGCTTGACCAAATTTTATTATTTGTTGTTATTTTATAGCCTATGCCCTATAAACATACCAATTTTCAAGTTTGTAAGTGTTCCCGTTTTTAAATAGAACTAAAACAAAAATCGCCTCAGCAACCATCCAACTTGACCCCTCTCTTATATGAATGTTCTTGAAACGGGAGCTCACCACAATTGGTTACCATTAGTTGTGAGAAAAGTTGTAATACTTAATGATTTCAGACTTTTCCCATTATTTGTACTGTGAGACCTAGCTTCTTGCCAAATTTCATAATTTTAGGTCGACGGGAAGTACCCTGTAGGTTTTTCATTTTTGAATAAATGTATTTAGATGAGGACATAAAAAGCCATATCTTTTGATTGCGTCTTTGTAAAAAAATTAAATTTTCAGATCTTGTGTGGTTCATGGATCCTAATATATGGTATTAATTTCAACCTGATACCTTTACCCGTTCGTGAGATAAAGGGTCTTGACAGACAGACAGACAGACAGACAGACAGACAGACAGACAGACAGACAGACAGACGGACAACAAAGTGATCCTATAAGGGTTCCGTTTTTTTCTTTTGAGGTACGGAACCCTAAAAACGAAGAAGACTACAGAAAGATGCAAGCTGATATCGACAGAGTAGTGATATGGAGTAAAAACAACTTGTTAGATAGATAGATAGATAAAAAAAAAAAAGAGTAGAGTTGAGTTGAGTTGAGTTGAGTTGTTAGAGTTGAAGGGCCCTTTTCCTGTCATAAGGATATCCCGTCCGGACCGGATCTGGTCCGGTCCGGATCGTCCGCACTTGATAATTTCATACATTTTGCGTGCCCTCCGGAAGCGTGACTGGGACCAGCACCATACGGACGAGATCGTGTGTTGTTTTTTACTCTAGCGCAGGTTACACGCATGCCTGTGTACAGTCAAGTACATAAGTAAAGAGCCTAATAAATATTTTTATTATAACAGTTTCTGTTTTCGGATTTTTCTATAAAGTAGAAAATCGAAAATTCGTAACTACAAGCAAGATTCGAACCCTCGTCTTCTCTGGACCCGAAAAGTCTCTCTGTACCAACTGGGCTACCGCCGGCCTGACGGTATGAAATTTGGACCTAAAAGTTTTAAAATATTTTTTTCTTCATTTTTCTATCAAATTCGAGCTTCAGTGATGTCGCACTATCGTTATTCTTGATTACGTGGTGTCGCGCTTCCGTGATTCGCACTTTGGTTGCGTCGCAACTATGTGGTAAGATCCCTCTATTGCTAGGGATTTAGTGGCTAGTCAGCCTTACCGCCTTTTCAACCTTTGTTGGACGAACGGCTAAGTACCAGGGACTGGTGCAAGGCTGTGATTGTACCGCTGTACAAGGGGAAAAGGTCACAACAGGACTGCAAAAATTATCGCGGGATAACTCTTCTCAGTGTCGTCGGCAAACTGTATGCAAAGGTTTTGATTGAAAGAGTGATGAAGGATACTGACGAAAAAATATGGGATGTACAAGAGGGATGTAGAAAGGGAATGGTATTTGTACAGATCAAGAGACGTATTTTTGAAGCGTTCGAACTGAATCTTTAGTTCGCATACGAAAACGAATCGTATACGAATTTAATTTCTAATGCTCTCGATTTTACGCATTTTTGAATCATTCGAAAGCAGTGTTGCCATTAAATTCAAATCTTTAACCAATTTTCGTTTCACGCAGATAAAATCAAAACCGGAAAGCAATTACTCATTGATTTTAAAAACCGGTAATGAATTGCGAGGGAATGGAACGCAAATTAAAAAGTTGATATGTCAGTATAATGTCATGTGTGAAGGAAACGTCAATGTCGTTGTCATCACAGATTACACATACTTTCGAGTGGTAGAATTACAAAACGAGTGGGTCGGACCACTCGTTGCAGAATTCACAGGTATGAATATTCAAAAATTGCGATTTTACGGATTCGTATACGAATCTTGCCAATTCGAATGCGAATTGAAGTTCGAACGCTTCAAAAATTCGTCTCCAAGTCTTTTCCTTGCGGTGCATAGCTAAAAAGCTTTTGGCCAAGAACCGAAATGTGTACTACGCGTTCGTGGATTTGGAAAAGGTTATGACCGAGTGGTGAGGAATGAGTTGTGGTCGTTTGTGTGATGATACGGTCGATCGGTCTGTCTACCACTCTTGTACACCCAACAGCACATCACTATCATCACTTTATACTGTATGTCATGGCAATAGAGTTGCAAATGTTCCCACTGACGAGCGGCTGACTGTACAATATCTGAAATTTGGGGCCAATAAGTTGGATTTTTTATTTTAAATCTGTAGGTACAAAGTTGAGTTTGTATGTATGATGCCAAATGTTTTATTTTTTTTAGTGCCTTAAATTGCGGTAAACTTGGTTGTATCTTATCATAAATACATAATACTATTGATTAAAGTTTTAGTGTTTAATTTTAAATATCTTACCTTAACGTTACTGCTAAATGCTCTGTAGGACTTATTGCAATACGTCGTAAACTGGACACCGCTAATTTTTGATAGATTCTTCCCAATAGCTCGTCAAAACAACGAATGGACATTTGGAAGTAATGCTTAAACTTGTTTCATTCCATTCCATTCCAATTCATTTCCTTTCCATTCCATTCCATTCCATTCCATTCCATTCCATTCCATTCCATTCCATTCCATTCCATTCCATTTTTAGGGTTCCGTACCTCAAAAGAAAAAAACGGAACCCTTATAGGATCACTTTGTTGTCCGTCTGTCTGTCTGTCTGTCTGTCAAGATCCTTTATCTCACGAACGGGTAAAGGTATCAGGTTGAAATTAATAACATATATTAGAATCCATGAACCACACAAGATCTAATAATTTCAATTTTTTACAACGACGCAATCAAAAGATATGGCATTTTATGTCCTCATCTCCATACATTTATTCAAAAATGCAAAACCTACAGGGTACTTCCCGTTGACCTAAAATTATGAAATTCGGCAAGATGCTAGGTCTCATAGTACAAATAATGGGAAAAGTCTGAAATCATTAAATATTACAACTTTTCTCACAACTAATGTTAACCAATTGTGGTGAGCTCCCGTTTCAAGAACATTCATATAAGAGAGGGGTCAAGTTGGATGGTCGCTGAGGCGATTTTTGTTTTAGTTCTATTTAAAAACGGGAACACTTACAAACTTGAAAATTGGTATGTTTATAGTGCATACGCTATAAAATAACAACAAATAATAAAATTTGGTCAAGCGCTTGTCGGACTCAAAAAATCTAGCACATTAACTTACTGAAATTTCAACTAATACAATTATGTTTATGTGGTGGTACGGAACCCTCAGTGCGCGAGTCCGACTCGCACTTGGCCGGTTTTTTTTAATATTTTTTTTATTTATTAAGGCAAACCAACAGCATAACATATTAAAATTACAATGTGGATACATTCAAATAGGTATAAGGGTAGAATATGTATGCCAATTATAGGTGTGCACAATGATATTACAATTATTTGGGTGTGCACAGGATTGATTATATTCAGCAACAGTATTGATTTCATTTCTTCTCAGTTTTTGATAATTTTCATGAAAAATTCCAGTAAATAATCTGGTTTCAATATAGGGGTCAACCCTGAATCGCTTTTTATTTATCTTGAAAATAAGGTACGCTATAATAACTTTTTTTATGAAGTCCATTTTTCTACACGACTTTACTCAATGGGGCTCCGGATAGAAGTGCTGCGGAGCGACTAGTTTGTTCTCCGGACGGTCCGGACCGGACGCCGTCCGTATGCGTACGAGGTCCGTATCCGGAGAGAAATCCGTATGACAGGAAAAGCGCCCTAATACCTCAAGATGTGTAACGATTACGTTTACAAGAAAACACAATCCAATAGTGTTCAATTATAAGTTAGATGGTACTTCAATGCCCAGGGTAGAGCAAGTGAAGGATTTAGGCGTACACCTTAACCGGGATCATACCTTTCGAGATCATATTCAGATGTGTTGTAAAAAGGCGTTCAGGAACTTAGGATTTGTTCTCAGTCAGTTCGTGGCTTTACAAACATCAAAGCTATAATAAATGTTTACAATGCATTAGTGAGAAGTAACTTGGAATGTAACGTGATTATTTGGCCACCTTATGAAACTAAATAAATTCAAATGGTAGAAAGGGTGCAAAATAAATATGTACGATATTTGTATCTAAGGTACTATGGAGTATATCCTTTTTAGGGTTCCGATACCAAAATGGTACCCTTATGGTGCCGCTCTGTCTGTCTGTCTGTCCGTCTGTCTGTCACACCTCCATATCTCAGCAATCACTCATGCTATTGACCTGAAATTTGGAATAGTTTTAGAATATAGTTGCCCAACTTAATTGCACATGAAAGAATTTTGAAAAAACATGATTATTAATGTAAAGGGAACTGAAATAGGTAATACTAGGTCGAGGGAGGTATCATATGAAAGGGCTTTACTTGTACATTCTAAAATATATTTTTGTATTTTTTTACGTCTCTTGGTTTTTAAGTTATGATGAAAAATGTAAAAAAAAACACCATTCCCCCCCCCCTTATCTCCGAAGTTTGTGAATGGAAAAATCTAAATTAATTACAGTTGACAGAAGTTTATATAAAAATTATAGCAAAAATGAAACGATCTTTCTAAGTTGCATAGTTTTTTAGAAATATGCAAATAACCTTTACAAACAAATTTAGTTTTGCGGTCCTAAAAATGCACTTTATTGCTTCCAAAAATACAAAAAGTATATCGGAACCCTCGGCGCGCGAGTCCGACTCGCACTTGACCGGTTTTTTATCCATTATGTTACTCAACCCTATTCATTTTAGGAATGGTAGGATATAATGAACTGCGGGTTAGGCGGGAAGTGGCCCTCGTAACATTAATGTTCAAAATACTGCGAGGGGGTTGACAATAGCGACGTATTGAGTCGAATAGGATTGTGCGTGCCGGACGAATACTCGTACGTACGGCGGCGGCGGCGACCCGCGCTTCTGGCCGTGCCGCGCGCCCGAACCAACCTGCTCAGAGAAGCACCACTCACTCGAGCACTGCGCACTTTCAACCTCATCGATGCGAAAGTTGATCTATTCTTTTGTACTTTGAGTGAATTCACTAGGGCGGCATTCTTTCTCATTTCTTATATTAAAAAGTAAAAAAAAATGATAAACTGCACTTTCGCATTAGGTATATCCTGTAATGATAGATGTAAGTTCTGTATATGAAATAAAAATAATAATAATAAACCTTGCAGATCCAGTCTTTAATTACCCAGACCCTACAAAAAGCAACCATCCTCAACACGTGCCGCATAGTCAGGAAATTTCTAACACCTTCAGTAACCTCATCCAACCACCCCTCCTCACTTGGCTTATAATGCAGCCAAGTTCGACAATGAAAATGGGTCGTGCTTGCAAAAGGTACGATCGTTCTGAATTTGTCGTATGTTGTTAGGACCCAAACTAATATTAAAAAACCAGATTTGCATTTTCCAAAGTACTGTGGAAGCGGCAGTGTACCCCAAAAACCATGGAATTTTCGGACTTTCTTCAGTTTTTGCTCAATATCTCAGTGAAGGAAGGGTCTAATTGGCATAGTCAGTACACTTCTTTGAAGTAGTCTTAATTTGTTACAATTTGTGATCAGAACGAGCTCAATACAGTCATTGGTTCCAAAGATACAGTTCTTTGAAAATTGTGGGACAAATGTACGACAAGGTAGTAATAAAACGGAAAAACAAATTAACCACGTTGGCTTCGATCACCTCATCCGTTAAATTGCCGAGCAAAAACAGAAGAGTAGCTGTGGACCCACTCACAATTTTACGGCGAGTGTTTAAGTACAGCAAAGCAATCTGAACAGGATTTACGGGATAACTTCAAGTGTGAGTTGGTCCTGTTCCCGATGTCTCTGTTTGTGTCTCGATGTCAAAGTATGTACTTTTAAAGGAGACAAAGTTTGCTACAATTTGAGACCAAAGCGAGCTCAATACAGCTATTGCTTCCCAAGATACTGTTCACTGAAAATAGGCCATTTTCTCAAAAAAGTGACGTTTTTCAAAATTGCAACTTATTTTGTGATAATCTTCTAAAATACGCATTCCACGTCAAATATTATCAGAATAAAATTGTAGTAAATTTAACTTACTTTTATTTAAGATCAGATTTGTACCTTTAGGCTCATCGGTTCTCTAAAAAACGGCAGATAACCAAAAACAATCACAAGTGGGTTTTGCTTTCAACCAAATAAAATATATGTTTCTTTAATGAGTGCTTAAACGTGTACAAAAAAAAAACATCTATGGGTAAAGTAGACCAGAAGGTCACCAGCAGAACGACCCTGATGGAATCCATACTGGCGATCACTGCTCTAGGTATCGTAGGAGCTGACGGTTAATAATGTATTTCATTATTTTGGAAAGCAAGGAAGTGATTGCTACGGGCCCGTAGTTCATCAGAGCGGTCGCTCTTTTTAGGGATCGGGTGCACTAGAGCCTTCTTCCCTGAGGTCGGGACTACGCCAGTGGAATAGAAGTGTCGAAAAAGACCCGTTAAAACCAGCGCCAACTCAGGAGCGCACGTTTTTAGGACAATGGAGGGGGGGGGGACACCGTCAGACCCTGTTTCATGTATTCTATGGTCAGACCCACTGGACTTGTGAATATCTAAAGAGAGAAGTGCGTTGCGTATAGCTTTGTGGGAAAACTGGATATCCAGCATATCACTCTCGCACTGCGGTATTTTCGGCTTTTTCTTCAAAATTGTGGACTAACAAATCATCTCCCCTGAGCAAAGGTGGTAAAGATGGTTGACAAAAGTTGCCTTCTATAGCTTTGGCGAGAGACCCGAATGCTCGCGTTTGTGAGGGAAGTCGAGCTAGTCTCCCGCCAATTCTGCCAATGTGCTCTGCCTTTGCTATGGTCATAGCTCTTTTGAGGGATCTATCTTTATTTTCTGCTGCATTTGCCCAAGTTTGGTACCTTTTCTGCTTTTATTTTATTTTTATTTTATAGGCACACAAAACAAGTTACAGCCATTGAAAGTAACAAACACAGATAGTTCTTAAACTAAACCATATCTCTAAACATGTATGCACAAACAGCATAGGAATGAAACATTATTAGGGGTTAGTTATGCAAACAACAATTTGGGCTAAGGAACATAAAATTTGTTAGTAGTGTACTAATTTTAAAACAAGACTTAAAACTATTAGAAAGCAAAAATAAGGGAAGAGGTGCCAAAACTTAATTAAACTTGAAAAGTATTGCTCTGATGTTAGTCCTGAATTTGGAAAGTTTAAGGTTAAATATGTCTAAGGACGAGTTTTCAGTGACGAGTTCATTGTAGGTACGGCACATTCTAATAATGGGGTTATAAAAGGATGTGTTATTGATATAAACCTGAAGACAAAACAACCGGGATGTTGGTTTGCGTGACCTGTACATAGTATTAAAATTAAGAAGAGAAAGAAGATACGGGGAATCAATATATTAGTGGACAATTTTGTAGAGTGTGATTAAGTCAATACATTTACGACGGGAATCTAAAGAAACTATGTGAAATCTTTGTAAGCGACTAGTATAGGAGCGAAATTCACGACCCAAATGCAGTCTAAAACAAAGTAAGTTGAGAAACTTAGATTGTATTCGTTCTTTTGTCGGGAAGAGGGAATTTGTCCTTATAGTAGTTACCATGACGATTGTACAAGCATTTTAGTATATAAGTATATAAAACAATGTTAGATGATGACAAAATTCCCGATCGGTATTATTATCTTGTTCTTTTTTTAGAATAAAAAATAAAAAATTGTAATTGTTTGATAAATAAAACCATAAAAATACATGAGAACAGTGTACTTGCATTTCTCCCAAAAATCTACTTATGGTTGTTTTTGGTTAACTACCGTTTTTGAGAGAACCATTAGGCCTATAGGTAAAATTCTGGTCTTAAATGAAAGCTTATTAAAACTTCAATTTCATTTCACTTAGTTTTTGACGTGGAATGCGTATTTTAGAAGATATTTGACTAAATAAGTGACCATTTCGAAAAAAAAAAACACTTTTTGGAGAAAATGGCCTATTTTCGGTCAAATTTATCTTGGGTATCAATAGCTGTATGGAGCTAGTTTTGATCTCAAATTGTAGCAAATTTGTCTTTTTCAAAAGTATGTATACTGACTATACCAGTCAGACCCTTCGTTCACTAAGATATAGAGCAAAAACTGAAAATAGTCCGAAAATTTCATGGTTTTTTGAGTTTCATGCCGCTCCCACAGCACTTTGGAAATTGCAAATCTGTTTTTTTATATTGGTTTAGGTCCTAACAACATATGAAAAATTCAGAACGATCGCACCTTTTGCAAACACGAATGTCGATCTTGGCTGAACTATAAGGACCGTGAGATGGGGAACTCACCTCTGAAAAGAGAAAAAAAAAGAAATACGATTATAATAACAATTATTATAAAATGTTTTAACTTTCAGATCTTTTTGGATCGTTGTCCACTAGGTGGCCTCAAGCACGCTGGCTGGATAGAAATATTTTCGTTTTCACTACAAGGAGTCGGAATCAAGGAGGTTTTACTACGCTTCGCTTTAGCGTGGGTTAAAACCTCCTTGTAGCGTGGGTTGTTCCTCCTTGGTCGGAATTCTTTTATTTTCACCGTCTTCTGTCATGTGTGTACATTGTCATTGTCTTGGCTACGTATCTTAAGGCCATTCTCCCACGACGCTACTCTCAAGCGACTTGAGTCGAATACGCTTATGCTACCAGTTGCTCGTGGGTAGCCTCAATACAAATTCGCCTACATCCGCACACGGCGCAACCTGTCGACAACGTGTTGCATACCCGTCGCACGCTACTAGCCTTGCTGGTCGCATGCAACTCGAATCGCGTACGCGCATGCGCCATCGGATACAAAAATGGATGCCGAGGAAGATCAAGACATAAATTTAATTTTCGTCTAGCGTAAATAGAAATTGAAAAAAAAAATCAATTTGACTTAAGTAATAAAAAAAAAATTGCGCCGTGTGCGGAACCGGGTCTCAAAAAGTTCCGTACATATAGGATTCAGATTCAGATAATTTTATTCAATGTAGATTCTTTACAGAATACTTATTGAATGTCATGCAGAATACAATGCAAATAGAGCGAGTCTACGCCGTTTCGGATCGTGCTATGGCAGCGTAAAAGAAAGGGCAAGAAAAAAGTTGTTTAGTCGCCGATACGGCGACATAAATAAATAACAACTAGATGATGTAGATTTCACCGGCGTGTATTACTGAATCAATTATAGCTATAATATTTACATAAGCTAAGATAAAATAGCGTGCTTGACATAAGACGGTAAAACAATGAAGAAGTGGTTGCTTTTTAAAATCAGGGCAAAGGCAGCAGAGCCCATACTGCCACAACCACCCCCCTACGGAGAAAAATAGTTACACAAAAAAATTAACAAAACGTAACAAAAAACAAAAAATCAAACTTCGCAAATGCAGAAAATGCATACAAATGTAACAAAGATTTGAAGTCACATTACAAAAATATTCAAACCTAAACAGCTATACGTCATAAACAGTTTTAAATCTAACAGTTCGTCCTGACCGAGTGATAACAGGCTGCTGTACTGAGTGTTTACCAGGTGCGGAAACAATAGGAGGAGCTAAAGGACGAGCCGACGCGGGCGGACCCACGGGTGGCGCGGAGGGCGCTGCAGCAGCTGCGGGAGAGGCGGGCAGGACGACTATATCAGGGTCAGGCGCGATGAAAGCCGGCTTAGTGCGGTCGATACTGACCTCAACCTTCTTTCCGGCAGAGTCCAAGGTTAAAGTTTTGAGGGAGCGACCAACGACTTTGTATAGGCCAGTGTAAGGTGGTTGAAGGGCTCTCCGAACAGAGTCATCGCGAAGGAAAACGTGAGATGAATCCTTAAGATTCCTAAACACGAAAGTTGCAGGTGTGGCATGTGCAGATCCAGAAACAGGACGGAGGCTGGCCATCTTGCGACGAAATCGGCTCACGAAATCGTCCGAGGGTTCCGGCTGAGAGCTGCTGGGTATCAAAAGTTCACCGGGTAACCGCAGCGGCTCACCGTACACAAGCTCCGCAGAAGAACATTTTAGGTCCTCCTTTAGGGCGGCCCGAACACCCAACAGGACTAATGGTAGAGCCTGGTGCCAGGTGTCTTTGTGACACATGAGAGCAGCCTTAAGCTGGCGATGAAAACGCTCGATCATACCATTAGCTTGTGGGTGGTAGCTAGTGGTCCGTGCGCGTTTGGTGGCGCCAATATCCAAGAGGCGGTTGAATAATACAGACTCAAATTGGCGGCCCTGGTCAGTAGTGACCGTGCAGGGAACGCCAAAGCGTGCGATCCAACCGCGCACGAAACAATTAGCCACCTCTTCCGCAGTAATAGACATCATCGGCCAAGCTTCTGGCCAACGGGTGAAACGGTCTATTGCCGTCAGGCAGTAGGAATAACCGTCGGAAATGGGAAGTGGACCGATTATGTCTATGTGTACGTGCCTGAACCGTGCCGAGGGCGTTGCTATAGTACCGAGCGGCGCAGAGACGTGGCGCGTCACCTTACAGCGCTGGCAGGGCAGGCACTCGCGCGCCCAGCGGCGGCAGTCCTTGAGCACGCCAGGCCACACGAAGCGATCGGCCACGAGGCGAGCAGAGGCACGCGCACCCGGGTGGCTCAGGCTATGCAGGCGCTCGAACGTCGGCCGGCGGTGCGCAGGCGAAATATACGGCCGCAGCTTACCCGTCGACACGTCGCAGAGAATGGTAACGTCGGTCCCTGTAATAGGCGTAGGCACAAGTTTTAGCGACGAGTTGTCGCGCATGGCCTTGAGCTCGTCGTCAACTGCCTGGTCTTTAGCCAGAACGACATAGTCGACGTCTAATGATACTGCCTCAATTCGGGACATCGTGTCAGCGACTATGTTGTTTTCACCTTTTACGTGTTGTATATCCGTGGTGAATTGTGATATAAAGGTAAGCTGATTCAATTGCGGCGGTGGCAGCTTCTCTCTACGTTGAGTGAATGCGTATAACAAAGGCTTGTGGTCCGTATATATAGTAGCATGTTGTGCTTCTAATATATGACGGAAGTGCTGCACCGCAGCATAAATAGCCAGCAACTCCCGGTAGTAAGCCGGCCAGGTAGACTGACTTGCAGTCAGTTTCTTACTAAAGAAAGCCAATGGTTCCCAACCCCGGTTCGACCACTGCTGGAGACAGGCTCCCACGTGCGTGCTGGATGCATCCGAATACAGCCCAAGGCGGGCATTAGGTATAGGATGAGCGAGCATAGTAACCTGGGATAAGCTGTCTTTGCACGCGTGGAAAGCACGCTCCAGGTTTGGTGTCCAAGGCATGGGCTTGTTACCTTTCAGTTTACTGGCGGTAAGGAAATCAATAAGCGGCGCCTGTGTGTCAGCGGCTTTAGGTAGGAACTGTCGATAATAGTTGATCATACCTAAGAACCTCCTTAGACCTTGCGCCGTCTTAGGAAGCGGGAATTCTCGCAGAGCAGAAATCTTTTCTTCGGGAGGACGAATGCCATCTTTGGAGACTTTATAGCCAAGGAAAATCACCTCTGCAGCACCGAGCACGCACTTTCCAGGGTTGATCACTACACCATAATCACACAACCTCTGGAAAAGGATTCGGAGGTGCGAAATATGCTCCTCTGCGTCACGCGAGAAAATTAAAATGTCATCAATGTAAGGGAAACAGAATTCCAGTCCTTGGACCATCTCGTCCATGAATCTCTGAAATGTCTGCCCTGCATTCCGAAGCCCAAACGTCATATAGGGAAATTCAAAGAGACCGAACGGCGTGATGATAGCAGTTTTGCAAACATCCGCTGGCTCTACAGGAATCTGTTGGTAGGCCTTCACTAGATCAATAGTACTGAAAATGGTAGCACCAGCTAAACTGTGGCCAAAATCCCCTATATGACGCACAGGATAACGGTCTGGCACTGTACGAGCATTTAATGCCCTATAGTCACCACATGGACGCCATGTTAGATCCTTTTTAGGCGCGAGGTGGAGCGGTGATGACCACGGGCTCTTAGAAGGACGCGCCGTACCGGACTGCACCAAGTCGGTGAACTCTTTCTGGGCGATGCGCAGCTTCTCAGGAGCGAGACGACGGGGACGCGCAGCGACGGGCGGTCCGTCGGTCGTCTTAATGTGGTGAGTAGTGTTGTGTTTCACCTCGCGGTTGATGCCAGGTGGTTTCGTTAGAGCTGGAAATTCCAGAAGAAGTTTTGAAAAAGGTGAATTTGTGTTTGTGGTTACAGTGCGGATGCTAGGCTGATTAAAGTTTGAAACAGAAACTGGTACAGAGAGCCCAGTCAATCCATCTCGAAGAAGCCTATTGCGACAGTCAGGCAACAAATTAAAGTAGGCTAAGAAATCTGAGCCAATGATGGCAGTATCAACATCGGCAATTATAAAATTCCACTTGAAATCTCTACGTAGCCCGAGGTTCAAAGTCAATGACCGACTGCCATATGTTTTTATTGTAGTGCCATTTGCGGCACATAGGTCATAACCAGAAGACTGGCATGCCCTAGAGGAAAGAAACCGTCGAGGGAAACAACAAAGGTCTGAGCCAGTGTCAAGAAGGAATCTATACTTTGTTTCCTTATCTGTAACAAATAGACGACGACCAGTATAAGTGCAGTCAGCTGTCGCCATTACTGACTGCCTTGTTGGTTTTCCGACGATCTTGCAGACCAAGAACAAGGCTTTGTGCATCTAGTGGCCTTTGCAGCAAATCTGCGATGGTACCAGCACATACTGTCAGGTGAAACCGATCTAGTCCTAGACCTAGATCTAGACATGCGTCTAGACCGAGGCCCATACTGCCTTTCAGCAAGCGCTGCCACCTGCCGCGTTAGTTCTTGCACCTGGGCAGCAAGACCAGTAGTATTCTGATCAGTCTGGACTGCATTGACCGATGCACAGTTTACTTCTAATATGGCATCAGCCAACTCAGCAACCTTGTCCAGGGACATGTCTGCCTGGGTGGCAAGAATTTGCTGGGCCGACTTGGGTAAGCGCTGCATGAAAAGTTCACGAAGGATAGTACCATCAGATAAATTACCTGCCAAAGACTTTAGGTGTCTGAGGAACTGGCTAGGCTTGCGGTCACCCAGTTCTTCCCCAGAGATCAGTTGGCGGATTCGCTGAGTGTCCGAAATACTGAATCTGCGGATCATTTCCTTTTTCAGCCATTCATACCTTTTCTCACCTTTCTCTGGTGGCTTGACAATAAGGTCTTCCATTTCTCTGGACATCCTGGAATCAATCTGAGAGACAACATGATTGTATTTCGTGTCATCTGCAGTAATACCACAGAGACAAAATTGAGCTTCGATGTGAGCAAACCAACCCGCAGGTCGATCGAGCCAAAAAGGAGCCAAATTAGGACGGACCCCATGAACAGCAAATGGATTAGTATTTTTACTCTGAGCAAGCCTATCTTGAAGCTCCTTTTGTTGAAAGGCTAGAGTTTCATTTTGCAATCGAAGCTTTTCAAGCTCAGCTAAAGCTTTCTCCAACTCTGCCATATTAGTATTACACACAAAAACAAAGCAAAGTGTTAGTAAACCAGCAACTTGTTATCACCCAGTCAAAAAAACAATAACTTAAACAATAACTAACTATTATAACAGTCCGGGTTATAATTATGATTGAAAAAATCAAAATAAAACACACACAAGCAATAAAATAAATGTTCGCACTTGGGCAATTAATAGGTGTATATACAAAAAAAAAGTTTCGCCTTGAAGTTCAAAGAATTGGCAACTTCACTTTTCTTAGGCTATAAATGAAAATAAAAAACTGCATTGTCTACTTCACCAAACAAGGGAACGAAGCGTCGTGGGTGGACCTGATGAAACGCTCCTCAGGAAAACAGCGGCGTACCAAAAATCTCATACGAAACGGGCAACTCTCACAATTTCAATTTCAAAAGTCTCCAGACTTGCACGGTGATCGTTTGCTCTGACGACGGTGCTTGGGCGCCCCGATTTAAAAGTAAGGCGTCGTCAAGATTGGCAGCTTGCTGGATGAAAAGGCAGCGCGGAATTTTGCCTCGCACCACCGCGCCAACGACGCTCGCCGAAATAAGTTATTTTGTTCAATGAAGAATCATTTTAAAATGGCGTCAGCTACACGCAACTGTTTTTTAAAATTTCAACGAAGGAGTCACCATTTTAGTCGCCGATACGGCGACATAAATAAATAACAACTAGATGATGTAGATTTCACCGGCGTGTATTACTGAATCAATTATAGCTATAATATTTACATAAGCTAAGATAAAATAGCGTGCTTGACATAAGACGGTAAAACAATGAAGAAGTGGTTGCTTTTTAAAATCAGGGCAAAGGCAGCAGAGCCCATACTGCCACAGTTGCATCGCAGTCGCGACGATTGGGTATTGCGTCGTGGGAGAAAGGTAAGGCTTGCCACTCACTGCACGCGTTGCGTCGCGTCACAAATAGGTAATAGCACAGATTAAATAATAGGTAATAGAATGTCGCGGGTGAGTCGCGGCGAAGCACTCAAGATGTCGTCGAGGTTGTTAACGGTTATAAACCGCTCTGAAATCAAAATTTATACAAAACCACCTGTACCCAGCCATCTATTAACTTGGCATTAGCTAATGGTGGCGAAAGATGAATTTTAGAGAAAGGGAAGCCCGAGCAAAATTGTTCGAACAAAATCATGCAGTACCAGACAACATCTGAGGCCCTTCTCTGATCTTGGGGTTCGGCAGTTCCCCCTCCAAGTCGAGCGAACAAAGGCAACGCCGCACTATCCTTTTCTCGAAGCCATTCAGGACTCTTTTGAATATATTAGGTCTTTACCTATGAAATTGCCGTTTTGTAAGGCGAATTTTAGGTAAACTCAATTTTCAGTACTAACATTTTTGCATTTTTCTTAGGAATTATAAATCCAATCTTTTTTATTTTTTTAAGCATTATTGGGAAGACATTAAGCTAACAGAAGCTTAAATTTGATTTTCGAAAAATATTATATGTAAAAAAATATAACAAATCTAATGATGAAATCGGACGACAATTAAGACGAACAATTTTTGAACCTTAAATTTTATATATTAAACTAAAAATAAAAACTTTATTTTATGCGTAAATTAATAACCTTGAAGTCAACTTTCAAATATAAGACAAATGAAAAAAATTGCATTAGTATCATAGGAATTATGATCTCATTAATCTGTAAGAAAATTTCGGCAATTTCATAGGTAAAGACCTATTAGCTACACGACCTGAATTTTCAATCACAAAAAGTAGATACTATTTATTTATTTATTATAATACAATTAAAACGGTATACCAATTACATCATGATGAGAATGATGAAAATAAACTGGACCGAAAATAAGACCAACGAAGAAGTGCTGAGTATGGTTGGAGAGAAGCGAACCTATTACCAACCGAAGAGGAAAGATGATTGGACACCTGGTGCGACATGGCAACTTCTTTAAAACCATTTTGGAGGGGAAGATAGAAGGCAAAAGAGGGCGAGGAAGACCAAGACGAGCCTACTTTGATCAAATCAAGGAAAAAGCTGAGGTCGTGTCGTACCGGGAGGTCAAGGAACTGACACAAAACCGCACAAAGTGGCGATTGCTCCACAGACAAGATCCTGCTCTTAAATTTGAAGAAGAAGACCAATTACATCAATTGTTTAGTCAAATTTGTCAATACATTAATAAAATAACATGTTAGTCTAACATATTCAACAAAAATACAAATCTACTGCACTTGCACAAGAGAGGACGGTCAATCATCCCTCATCTCACAGAACATCACTCATTCAGAATTACCTTCCATTCATCCACAAAGACATCACATTCACGCCATTGGTCCAAGAGGGCATTGAGAGATCGCAGGATCCTGCAGACAGGTGACCCTGCACGAGCCAGGGTGTGGCTCGGTTCGGTGGCAGCGCGAACGCTAGGGCGCTGTGTCGTAAGCCGAGCGATGCATTGTGGTACCTACAGTTGGGGACTTGCAACCTCATCAGCTGATCATGCAAGTCGGGTACATCGATGCAGTAACAAAGCACTTTCAGGCCAATATTCATCTGTCCACAAGCCCTACGGACATTTAGCAAGTTGAAGCCCAGAGTTCCGAGTAGAAATGGTGTGGGGTAAAGGAACGGGTAATATCCATACGAGTATAAGTATCTTAAGAATGCTTTTTGCACTTTTTCGAGCATAAGGCTGTATGAGGACTCATTCGGGTTCCACACAGCTACTAGCTTCCAGTTTGCTTCTGACTAGCGTACTATATAGCAAATTTATGACGTGAGGTGTATGAAAGTCTCTCGAATTTCGGAGAACGAATCCCAGCCGTCTGTACGCTTCCTTGGTTAAGGCGGTTGCCGGGTGGCAGTAAGTTCGTCTTATGTTATGGATGCAAAGAACTGTATAATGCGCGCGAGTCTGACACGCATTATTTGTTATTATTTAAGGTGGTTTCTGAGAGGCAGCACCTTACTTTTAGAAATAAATTTATTGCGTCGCAAATACAAAACTTTTCAGTAGTATTGTTCGTTTGGCGGCAATATAGGGTAGTTATATATGTTATAACCCATGACATCATAGCTTAGCTTATCATTTATAGCTTTGTATTGGTAAAGTGCTAAAAGTGGCCGTTTTTGGCACTTTTACAATACAAAGCTATTCATGATAAGCTAAGATGTGATGTGATGGATAATAAAATATAGAACTACCCCAAATTGCCGCCAATCAAACAATCCTTATTAAATGTTTTGTATTTATGACGCAATAAATTTATTTCTCAAAGTGGCAGCACTTCTGCTCAGCAACCACCTTTAAGCGGATATATGTTCGTAAAACGTCAGTTTGGGATCAAATATCACACCAAGGTCTTTCATGATATTGTTCCTTATAATTATGTCTCCTCCTAGTGTGTACGGATGGTGTAAGGGACGCAGCTTTCAACCGAACGTCACGACGTGGCATTTGTTAATGTTGAAATGCATTTTGTTTCCTACGCTCCAGGCATATACAGCATCGATATCCTGTTGCCAGCGTCTACAATCTAATTCGTCCTTGTTTTCCAGGTATAGCTTTAGATCGTCCGCACTACACTCAGCTATGTCCCTAAATTAAATATCATTCCTACTTTTAGCTGACGATCTACAGCCAGTCGAAGCTAAGCAATTTTGTTATTGATACTCACTCACCGATCATCAAAAAGATCTCGTTCTTCATATTTCAAATTTGGCACATAGCTGGGGTTTAGTACCCATATTACGGAAAAACTATCAAAACTAGGATTGTTGAAGATATGGAGTCGGTACTCCAGGTATAGCTCTGATGAGAAACCTTAAGAGACCAGCCAAACTGTGAGAGATATCAAAATGCTGCCGTAAAGAAAATACTAATATTAGCTGTTGATTTAAATAAATACGATGTTATGGGAACATTAAGCTAATCTGTGACGATGGAACCGGAAGGTGGCCATAGGAACTCTCTAATAAAATAATGCAACACCATCGAGTTTGGGCTCGTTGGACGTGGCTTGACAAGTAGGGTGGTCTATCATGGTCCTATGTAGTATATACTTTATTATTCTTATGCGGTCATAGAGTAACACGATTTTCGCGCGCAAAGCCCGGCTTGCGCGGTTTGACGAGTTGCTCTAAGTATGCGGTCATAGAGTAACACGATTTTCGCGCGCAAAGCCCGGTTTGCGCGGTTTGACGCGTTGTTCTAAGTATGCGGTAATACCAAAGATTTTAGAAACTACGCCAGGGGGCGTTCAGCGTTTTTCTTACGTCAATGGGTAATACACTGTGTGCGGCTGCATTGAAACAGGGCGTAGGTATGGGACAAGTTTCCAAAAACTGAAAGGGCATGATCAATCAATGTATTTGAACAACTTTCAGCAAATAAAAATTTTGGGAAGTGAAAGGAAAATCAGACTCTGCACACAAGTTTAAACTTTTGTATGGAGAGGCCGATTCCGTTTCCATTACCTGAAATTTTTATTCACTGAAAGTTGCTCAGCTACTTTGACTGACCATAATAATATCCGTTCAGTTTTTCACCCTTCATATTATCAAACACTGAGCAATAAAACGCGAGACACGTTTGCGCAACAATATTATTACAATAACATGAGCTGAGAGTACGCGGTGAAGGCGTATAATGTCAATATGCTGGCTCTTCAGTGTTCACATGCGGTCAAGCGTAAGTAGCATTTCCGACAGTGACAAGTCTGGGTAGATTACATCTAATTAATGCCGATTACGATGGTATCAAAGCGCTTAAGTCCGCAATTGCGCTGAGAAATACATTTAATAGACTTCGAAGCACATACTGACCAGATTTGTAAAAAATTGTTTCACCAAAGCCTCTGAAAAAACCAAACGAGATAGAGAAAGGGCTCTTAAAAATCCGTAGCCGATGTCCAAGAAATACTACCAGAAAAAAAAGTGGGAGAAACATGAGTTCTTACAACTTTTTATCGCGGAAGAATTGCGAAACTTGCAATCTTTGTAAATTTTATGTTTTTAATGGGATAAGGTTATCTACTTACAACACGCACGCACAGACACGCACTTACAAAGAGGTATTGGTGCCCCGACATTCCAAATAAATACGCATACAAGAAACACACACGGTACAAAGCCCACTCTAAAAGCAGGTCGTTCTGCAGTGATTTTTGTCGTTCCTTTTACACTGGCATGCCATAGCACGATCCGAAACGGTAGTAGAGTCTATTTTCATTATATTCTGCAAGTTATGACGTTCAGTAAGTATTCTGTAAAGAATATTTTAACAAATAAACATACAAATAGACGCGACTGGGTCTCGCCATGATTTCATGGCACGCCGTTCGGCTTGCAGTGAGTGGCACGCCTTACATACTGTCAGTCAAAGAGTCAAAGAGGAAAAAACACTCTTGTCTTGAGGAAAAAAGTCTCTTGAAGATTATTATTTATTTATTTAGCAGGCATAACTGCTGTTTTGTAAAGCTTTTTTTTTCAGAAATAAAACAGGAAGAAATACAATGAGTGAATACTTTAATATTTTTTATGGTGTAAGTTTTGTTGAATATTTATTTTTCGTATAATTATTATCTTATCATTGAAATTTATTGTTGTTCCCGTTGTTCCCTTGTTTGCCTGGATGTGAAAAATTATCTGTACTTCATCAATAAGTATGAGGCCATACACGTTGCTTAGGTACAGACCGACCGAACGACTTCAGACGTATGCGACAGGATCAATCGTGAATGTACGAGTATTGGTCGTCAAAGCATACTAATGCCACTCCGACAAAACTCCTTCCAAGCCGACTGATTTCGTTATCTACACTGTCGCTTATATTGTTGCCAATACATTCAGGAATCATTTGGACCGAATTTGTTGGGACGGTCCGCACGACCGTTGCAACGTGTATGGCCCTTATTAGAGACACCAAAAAATATAATTATTATTAATTTATATTTTCATTATTATAAGTAACCTGGGCCGTGTGATGCCGGCGGTCCCGTGTGGTGCCGGCAAAGAATAGTACCATCCCATACACACTCGCGGGTGTCGTAAGAGGCGACTAAGGGTTATAAACTGGAAGATGGGCAGTAGCATCCTCCTGTGTATCATACTGGTGTAAAGACTGGTGTAACAACAGGGAGGTAACCATACCAACTTACTTACTGCGATCACCCACAAACGCGGCCCATGGTGCCAGTCGTAACGCTGACAAGCGAGGTGACTATGGTACTTCCCGTCCATTTTTTTCCAGCAAAAGCTAGAATTCTGGAGGGAGCTCCCTGTCCTGTAGTGGACATTTCATGGGATGTTATGATGATTATGATGAAGTACCTGGGCGACCGAGCTTCGCTCTATAATAACTGCCTTAAGGGGCTAATAAGAGCTAAATTACCTCCCTTTCTAACAAAGGACAGAATGCGTGTGTTAGAACGGAGCGGATTCGCGCTGTTTCACGTTTTTCGCTCATTTAAGCATTTTTCTCAAAATTTGTACACATAATATTAATTATAAAACAGCTATATAGTAAATAGTAAATTGAATAATGTGTAAAAGTTTTGGCATCATAGTACTAGTATAGGTACTTAAGAAAAACGGTTTAAAAGCATAAAGCAGAGGTAACTTTGGATTTTCTTTATGGCGTACAAAATATATTTAATCGTGTTTCAAGAGTCGGCCATATTCTTGGAAAGATGCTTAATTATCTTTTTATTTTTTTTCATTATTTTTTTTCACTGCCATATACAGGGTGATTGGAAATTCGACGTATTCCTGAAAGGGGGTTGTTCTGCAACTCATATGGAGTAAATATGCCCATGGAACCGGTGGTCGAAAATCAGTGGCTGTGGAGTCATCCGAAGATCAGGTATCTTGACGAAAATTCCCGCCTTACTACATTAAAAGGCAAAATGTGAAAAAAGTATACCACTCTGTATAATAAATGTATACTTTTGTGATATAGGATAAATGATTTATTAATTGGAACATAATTTATGCCTTATAATTATGATAAATACCGGAGAAAATAAGTCCTAAACAAAAAGTAGTGTTAAAAAAATTCTAAATATTTTTATGTCCGAGGGAATATTTCCAAAAGTCATACATACACTTGACGAACAAACTACAAAAATAAGTTTCTCGTTTCATAAGTGTAATAATATTCTTTATATATTATGTATAATAAATGACACCACTGTAACTATATAACTAGCACGTTGTTTTATTACTGAGAGATTTACATATAAATTGGGATGACGATGCAATATGAATGCGTAGCACAGATTGTATTGTACCAATGGCGGCTCAAGCGCTGTTTGTGGAGAGGGCTGTAGGGTGTCTGTTTACAGAGACACTTATACTGACAATAAACTTCCTAAAAAGCTATAAATATTGTAATTAAATTGTGGCGCTTGGAAATAAATGAGCCGAAAGTGCGCTGCGGTACTATTTCTGGTCGGATTAATTTTTCTGATTGCGTGTGAAAGTAATGTTAATAAAGAAAATAAATAAAGACAAAATGCCTTATAACACTTTTAAGCGATAAAAATATATTTTTTTTATCCAAGGATAACAATTTTGGAACGTACTTTCTTCATTATCGGGGTACTGGACACATCTGAGTAGGCTACGGAAAGAAATAGTAGTTTATGCAACTGTTAAGTAAAGATAGTCATTATAACTAGAATACTAGTTTGTGACATGAGGCACAGCCGAATATCAAGAACGACGCGCAATTTTAACGATGCGGAAAACGAGAACGGAAGTTCGAAAACGGCTTCGAGCATGCATACGCCACCAAGGCTCTCACTTCGAGCAACATTTGTAAAACTGTATGATAATTTTGATAATTAGTTTTTTTTTGTAGGCACTAAAGTAAAGTTTATTTAATTTTCCATTTTTTTGTTTACTTTCTACATAAGCACCATACTTGCACTCAATCAGAAAGATGAATCCAACTAAAAATTTGTGCCGCTGCGCACCATTGGCAATTTTTTTTCTAAGTGCCACTATACAATTACAATTTTATAGCTTTTTGAAAAGCTTATGAAACGAGAAACTTATTTTTGTAGCTTCTACGTCAAGTGTGTGTATGACTTTTGGAGATATTCCCTTCAACGAAAAAGTCTTTTGTTTTTCTTTAGCACTATTTTTTGTTTAGACCTTATTGTCTTTGGTATTTATCTGAGTTTCAAGGCATAAATTATGTTTTAATTAATGACTTATTCATCCTTTATCAGAAAAGTTTAATTTTATTGCACAGGGTGGTGTAGTTTTTTCACATTCAGCCTTTTAATGTAGTAAAGCGGGAGTTTTCATCAAAATACCACGATACTGAAGAAAGTACCTTTCAAAAAAGTTATCCTTGCATGAAAAAATACTATTTTTTTTTCCGTAAAACGTACTAAAGCACTTTGTCTTTACTTATTCTCTTCATTAACATCACTTTAACACGCAATTAGAAAAATTTATTCGACCAGAAAATATTGTCGCAGCGCACTTTCGGTTAATTTTTTTCTGAGCGCTACAAATAAATTGCAAAATTTATAGCTTTTTAGAAAGCTAATGAAACGAGGAACTTATTTTTGTAGTTTGTACGTCAAGTGTATGTATGACTTTTGGAAATATTCCCTTCGACATAAAAATATTTAGATTTTTTTTAACACTACTTGTTGTTTAGAACTTATTTACTTCGGAATTTATCAGAGTTATAAGGCATAAATTAGATTCCAATTAATAATTCATTTATCCTCTATCTAAAAAGATTGAATTTATTTCACCGGGTGGTGTACCTTATTCACATTTTGCCTTTTAATGTAGTAAGGCGGGAGTTTTCATCAAGATACCTGATCTTCGGATGACTCCGCAGCCACTGATTTTCGACCACCGGTTCCATGGGCAAATTTGCTCCACATGAGTTGCAGAACAACCACCTTTCAGGAGTACGTCGAATTTCCAATCACTCTGTATTCATCACTTTTCGTTAAAAACCAAGCTCAAGCTGAAGCTGCTCAAGTGAAGCGTATTTAGCTCTTATAGCCCCTTAATATTAAACTATCAGATGGCGCTGGAGGTTTTTGTCTAAAACGCGGTATTAATAAAAAAGCTTTAAAACACGGGGAAACGAATTTCCCCAGACATTAGCTAGCTAGATCGTTTTTTCGCCCCCGGAAACCCCCGTATGGTAAATTTCATCGAAATCCTTAGAGCCGTTTAATATTGCTCGTTTAATAATATAGGATAATTATATTTTAGTTTTTTTTGTGTTATTCATTCATTCATTCATTTTTATTTTTAAAACAACGCACTTAACGTCGCTTTTAGTCTATAATTTATATATAAGTTTTCTCAGACTACACATTATACTTTTTCCTTGAGCCACTCTTAGGTTGTCTGGAAGATATCTCACTCACTGGTTTACTTTAGCTACTTCCATAGCATTATGTCTTATGGCAAACTGCTTTGGGGCCGAGCAGCTGATATACATTCAATATTCGTTTTACAAAAGAGGGCTATAAGAGCAATTTATTGCCTGAAGACTCGTGATTCCCTGAGAAAACTGTTCAAGGAAATCAACATAATGACAGTGCCATGCCAGTATACGAGGGCCAAACCGAAAAGATCGGGAACAGAATACTCAGGAATAAATAAGATTAAAACCTTTTTGGTTTATGACATGTAGTATTATTTCAAACACAATTCCATTTTTGAGTTTTAAAAAAAGTAAAAAAGAAAAGAGTAGTAGCCATTTGAATTTGACAAGTCTGTGGGGAAAATGGAGCTTACGCGGGAACATTTCCGTGCCATAATTTTTCACAACTTTCGTCGAGGTTTATCTCAAGAACAATGTCTCGCCGAGCTTGTTTCTGTTTATGAACTTGAAGCACCCAGTAAAACGACTATATATCGTTGGTATTCTGAGTTTCGTCGTGGACGTTCCTCTCTCACGACAGTTCCTTCTACTGGTCGACCAAAAACAGCGGTAACACAAGATAACAGCGATGCTGTGCGCCAATTAATAAAAGAAGATAGACATGTGACATACGAGCAGATTCGGGCTTCTCTCAGCATTGGTATGACAGCGATTCAAACTATTTTACATGATGAACTGGGTGTCAAGAAGTTAGTTTCCCGCTGGGTGCCCCATCGTTTGACCGAGGAACAAAAGTCGGCTCGTGTTAATTGGTGTCGGTCTACTCTGCAACGGTTCAATAGAGGGAGCTCAAATGCAGTTTACAATATCGTCGCTGGTGATGAATCGTGGATTTATTCATATGAGCCCGGAAGAAAACATCAATCGGCTGTTTGGGTCTTCGAAGGCGAGGTCAAGCCAACAAAAGTAGTCCGATCTCGTAGCGTGTCGAAAAAAATGGTCGCTTCGTTTGTATCGAAAACTGGTCATGTGGCTACGATTCCTTTACAAGAACGCAGAACGGTTACTGCTGATTGGTACACAACAGTTTGTTTGCCGGAAGTCATAAGAGAACTTCGTAAAATTAATCCGAATCGTCGCATCATTCTTCACCAGGATAATGCGAGCTCACATACCGCTCGCAAAACGATCGCGTTTTTAAATCAGGAAAACGTGGAGTTAATGGACCATGCACCGTATAGCCCTGACTTGAGCCCCAATGATTATTTTACATTCCCAAGAATTAAAGATATGCTACGTGGTCAACGATTTCAAGGCCCAGAAGAGGCAGTCGAAGCTTACAAATCGGCCGTTTCGACTATATCCACTTCAGACTGGAATTACTGTTATAATAATTGGTTTGATAGAATGCAAAAGTGCATCGATTGTCACGGAGAATACTTCGAAAAACAATGAAAGTAAATATTGTTGTATTATTTTTGTACTTTTTTCTATTCCCGATCATTTCGGTGTGGCCCTCGTATCTATGAAAATAATATGTATGCTAGAAAGAACATTCATAAATTACCTAAAATTTGTGACAGGCATAATTTTAATACTAGAAATAAGCACAAAATTGTTCAACCATATACAAGACTAGCTGTGCCCGCGGCTTCGCCCGCATAATATTCAGACAATGTGCAGTCTCTCCCTCTCCCCCTCCCTCTCCATCACCCTCTCCCACTCCCTCTCTCTCTACCTCCATCCCACTCCCTCTCCTTCTCCCTCTCCCTATCCCTGCCCCTAACCCTACCCCTACTCCTATCCCTATCCTTAACGCCGTCTTGACCGCTATGCCTATCCTTATATAAACATAGAAACGACACCCATATTGATTTTTAGACATATCAACCCTATCGCATCCCAACCCCATCCCCAAGATATGATGGTATTTCACGTCCACCACATTGGATTTCAAAATTGTTTTAGTTTTTTACGTTCTTTTTTATTTTTTACCAAAAGCTCAAAAACAAATTTCTATAATTCTACCTTTAAAAATAAAAGACTTATAGACCAACATACGGAAAAAATATCATCCCCCTTTTCACCCCCTTTTAGGGCAATTTTAAAGAAATGCTTAAACACGTGTTTCTTTATTTTTTACCAGAAGCTTAAATTCAAATTTGAGTGAATCTAGCTCAAGAAACAAAGGACTTTCATACAAACTTTCATCCCTTATTTCACCCCCTTGGGAGATGAATTTTCCAAAATCCTTTCTTAGTGGGTGGTTTTGACGTGCATAGAACTAGTGTACAAAATTTCAGATCCGTATCTATAGCGGTTACGGCTCGGCGTTGACGAATCAGTCAGTCAGTCAGTCAGGACATGCTCTTTTATATATTTAGACTAGCTTTGCCCACGGCTTCGCCCGCGTGATATTTAGACAATGTGCAGTCTCTCCCTCACCCTCTCCCACTCCCTCTCTCTCTACCTCCATCCCACTCCCTATCTTCGCTTCGCGAACACTTAAGAGACGCAAGACAAAAAGGGAAGCATGCAGTAATTCATAACAACAAACTCTTTATTGACGGAAATCTTTTTACAATTGGCGAGCAGCTGCAAGACGAGGAACGCAATACAACCCAAGAGAACAAGCCAGAAGTAAACAACCTAAACCCACCTCTGCACGCCAACAATAATCCTAGTACCAATTACGTACCTAATCCGATAGAAGGAAACCATCAAAGGAAATCTGGAGATAGAGTTTTTAAACGAAGCAATTATACATTTCGATACTAAATTTAAAATAATATACCAAAATACACGTAGCATTAAAAATAAAATTCATTTGCTTGAAGAATTAGCAGACGATCACATAGACCTGCAAGCACTTTGTTTCACAGAGACGTGGATCAGTTCGAAGAAAAAGGCTTTACTGCAGCTGGAAGGCTTTGACCTAGCTGCTTCTTTCTGTAGGAAGAATTATGAAGGAGGAGGCGTCTGTATATTCCTAAGAGAAAACAATCACTATGTAGAGCTTAAGGATATCAAAGATATTTCGATAGAATTTATATTTGAAACCTGTGCAGTAGAGCTACCAAAGCTAAATATTATACTAGTGACACTGTATTGGCCAAATAGTACACGTGAACCAAAAATTTTCTTTAGAGCTTTAGAAAAGCTTCTCACTCTGTTGAATTCCAAATATTATAAGAGAAACATAATTATAGGGGGCGACTTAAATGTAGATATGATAAAAAAATCTAAACTTTCTAAAGAGCTTCTTACTGTCTTTAAAACTTTTAATTTTCATCAAAATATTTCAGCACCAACTAGGATTACGAAAAATAGTGCCACATGTTTAGATCTGTTATTTACAAATTTTGACAAAAAAATAATTAATATTTCGTTGAATGATTATGGTCTCTCAGACCACAAAGGTGTGGAAGTAGATATTTTGTCATCAATGCAAACAAATAAAAAACACGTTTTGATAAAAAAACGAATATTCGACGATAAAAATCAATATGTATTTAAGCAAATATTGCAAACTATAAACTGAATTTAATAATTTCGTTAGATAGTAAAACCACGAATGAAAATTTTAAGTCTTTTCACGATGTTATAAATAAGGCTTTGGAAATCGCTATACCTTTGAGAACAATAAAATTGAAACTCCACAAGACTAGCAAGACGTGGCTAACAAAAGCCATTAAAATCTCATGTAAACATAAACGTTTATTAAAAATTTTTGTATCACAATCCAACGATCCAACTTTAAAACAGCACTATAGACAATACGAAAAAATATTAAAAAAAACTGTTCAACTTTCAAAAAAACTAAAAAATATTCGTAAATTTAGAAAAGCAAAAAATTTCATGAAAACCGCTTGGCAAATAATAAAAGAACGTACATATAAAATCACAAAAAAGCAAGGAAATAATATTTGTTTGCAAGCTAAAAATATTTCTATTGACAATCCGATTGCGGTTGCCGATATGTTTAATAAACACTTCGCGTCGATAGGTGAAACTCATAACTTAGACAGCAGGCAGCGTACACAAGGCAATAATGTTACTAGCCCACGCGAGAACTCTATTTATTTAAAACCAATAGACATTCTTGAAACAGTTAATATTATAAATAAACTAAAAAACAAAAAAAGTTTCGGTTTTGACGAGTTGCCACCTTTTATAATAAAATACTGTGTCAATGAATTGGCTGAACCTTTAACATGGCTTATAAACCAATCATTTTCTGAAGGAGTGTTTCCGGAAATTTTAAAAATTGCTGTTATCAAACCCGTGCCTAAAAAAGGAGACCCTTCAGATATGAATCAGTACCGCCCTATATCATTGCTATCTACTTTTTCAAAGATATTTGAAGCTGCTATGGCAAGTCGTGTAAATTTGTTCTGTGAAAAATACAATATCATCGATGATTCTCAAAACGGGTTCAGAAAGCAACGTTCTACAACTCTTACAGTTTACTCAATTATTCAACGAATACTCGGTACTATAAACGATAAGAAATACGCTGTAGGAGTCCTGTTAGATTTAAGCAAGGCGTACGACAGAGTTTCACATTCTATATTGTTAAACAAGTTATACGGTATAGGTATACGGGGAATAGCACATAAATGGTTCCAATCATACCTTAACAATCGCGTGCAGTGTGTAGAAATAGAAAATTTTAACTCGGATACAGGTTTAGTAGACAAAGTAAGATCTGATGTTTTACCGATAACTAATTCTATCCCACAAGGAAGTGTGCTAGGTTGCTTATTATTTATACTGTACACTAATGACTTGCCGAAATTAAATTTCAGCAACAATGTTAAATGTATGTTGTACGCAGACGATATCTCAATGATATTGCCTTGTAGTAATTCATCTGAAATAAACAATATCCTTTCTTACAACTTTCAACTTATAGAAAACTGGCTTAAAGATCACAATTTAGATATAAATTTAATGAAAACTAAAATTATTCAGTTTAGACCTCACCAAAAAAATCCAATAGACATTGAATTTACTCATAACAATATACAAATAGAGCAAGTAAACAGTTGTTCTCTCTTAGGTATTGAAATTGATACCAATGTTAATTGGAAAGCGCATATTGAAAAGCTTGCTTCTAAATTGTCGAGATTTACTTACGCACTGTATGAGTTAAAGCGAACAACAGATCTACAAACTGCTACCAGCGCTTACTACGCTTATGCTCACGCGTGGTTGCAGTATGGCGTCATGTTATGGGGTAACAGCACTGATGTTAACGATGTGTTTATTCTGCAGAAAAAATTTATCAGAATTCTTGTAAACATTAAACAAACAGATAGCTGCAGACCATTTTTTGTGAAGTTGAATATTCTTACATTAACATCTATGTACATTTTAGAAATAAGTAAATTTGTTAGGTATCACAAACATCTTTTTACACAATCCAAAGACCACCATTCGCGACAACTTAATCTGCGCCACCAGAATAGACTTGCTCTACCAGTAATAAAACTCCAAATGTTTCATGCTAGTCCCTATGTAATGGCCATCAAAGTATATAATAAAATCCCAAATGATATAGTCAAGGAAGAAAAAGATTATGTGTTTATTCATAAGCTTAGAAGTTACTTAGTTAGAAATTGTTTTTATAATTTAACTGAATTTTTTCAAAGTAAAGAATAAAATAAGAAATGTGAATACGGATATGTTCCTATAGTTTTATAAACCTTTTGTTCTTTTTTGTAGTTTTTTTAAGAGTACTTTGATCTCATTTAGTTAAAATAATTAAGGTTCTTTAACTTGCAGTGCCCCTACAGGGCTTCATATGTGATTCTGAATGTATTGAATTAGTAACATCTTTGTACCATATGAAAGCAAATAAACATTATGATTATGATTATGATTATCCCTGCCCCTAACTCTACTCCTATCCCTATCCTTAACGCCGTCTTAACCGCTATCCCTATCCTGATATAAACATAGAAACGACACCCACATTGATTTTTAGAAATTGTAACTCTATCACACCCCAACCCCATCACCAAGGGATGATGGTATTTCACGTCCACCACCTTAGCTTTCAATATTGTTGTAGTTTTCGTAATCAGCGACCCGATAAACTATACAAACGATACCCATATTGGTTTTTAGACTTTTTCACCCCATTTTCCTCTTTTAGGGGTTGAATTTGAAGTGGAATTTCAATTACAGTGATGTACGTTCCACAAAATTACAACCGTAATGCCTAAATAATAAATTTTGTGGATTTTACTTTGAAAATGAAGGATTTTCAACTTCATCCCCCTTTTCACCCCTTAGAGTGTTGAATTTCCAAAAACCCTGAGACAGGTTAAATTTAATTTTTAGTCCACAGTCGAAATACAAATTTGAAAGATCATAACTTTAAAACTGACGGACTTTCATACAAACTTTCATCCCTTATTTCTCCCCCTTAGGGGATGAATTTTTAAAAATTCTAAAACACGTGCTTTTTTGTTTTTTACCAAGAGCTCAAAAACAAATTTCCATAATTCTACCTTTGAAAATTAAACACTTATAGACAACCATACGGAAAAAAAATCCCTTTTTCACCCCGTTGAAGGATGATTTTTAAGAAAATACCTGTTTCTTTATTTTTCACCAAAAGCTTAAATTCAAATTTGTGTGAATCTAGTTCAAGAAACAAAGCACTTTCATACAAACTTTCATCCCTTATTTCACCCCCTTGGAAGATGAATTATCCAAAATCCTTTCTTAGTGGGTGGCTTTGACGTGCAAAGAACCTGTGTACAAAAGTTCAGATCTGTATATATAGCGGTTACGGCTCCGCGTTGATGAATCAGTCAGTCAGGACAAGCAATTTTATATATTTAGATGTAATGTACATCTTTTTTTTAAATGGCTCAGGTACAGCTGTTGAAACACGTGTCATGGTTTCGTAAACTAAACGATCATTAGGATGACTGATCCAAGGATAATATGATACTCTACAGAGTAACTTAACGCATAGTATAAAAACTGACATGATACGTTGGTGCGTTTAGTAGATATAGCCGTTTGAAAATAAAGGTGGGAGCACAAACTACTAAGGGATACTAACGCATCAGACGGGAATCTCCTTTATGTCAAAACTCGCTTTAAGAATGCCCTCCAAGGAGGTTTGATGCCCTCATCAAATCATTTTGACAACTTGTCTTTTTTTATTTCTACTGATTTAGAATCTTGCTTCCCTAGTTTGACTACATTTATTTTTTGAATATGATACTAGTCTTTTAGGTACCTATTTATTTTTATTTTACTTTTCTTAGTTTTAAAGGAACAACAGTAATAAAAAACACTAAATATAGATTTAATTTTATTTATCTTACATAAATTCTAAACATAACATTTATTGAAAGTCATAGCATGCGGAATACAATGCAAGTAAAAAATCCAAGAGATAATCGAAAGCATAGTAAACAAACATTTACAACAAACCAAACAAACACCTCGATAAGATTTTTCTTCAATCTCATGATGCATAATTACGTAATAACAATATTTTCACCGGAATCTCTTTAGACGGTCGCTTGATGTAGTACAACTAGGCAGAAATATCCACAATTTCACCACTTTATTATATTTTGTTGCCTGTTCTAACTTCTTGACAATATATGCGTTCACAACGATTCCTTCTTCTTGCCAGAGAGGAGGTAAATCACTACGTCTTCTTGCTTCTTCACAACGAAAAACTTGGCGCACACTATGTCATTGAGAGATTTTATATTTTAAAATGCAGTTATTTGGTTTTGAACTCGTTTCATAATTTAAATTCACAACTAAATGCATTTTTACGCAGCGATGAAAGCAGACATTTTTTCATCTCTACAGGATTCTTTCACAGGCTTCTTACATTTTTACTTTTTAATATAACGAGGGAAACTACTGTCAATTTGAGTAATAAAGGGTCTTTTGTCTATTCCTCTAATTTAAATCCATAGACTATATGGCGAGTTTTTCATGTATGAACATTATCGCCCGTAACTTAAGTTCGAATACAGGACCGTTTTTTTTTATTAGAGGCCAACGTATCATGTCAGTTTTTATACTGTGCGTTAAGTTACTGTGTAGAGTATCATATTATCCTTGAATCAGTCATCCTAATGATCGTTTAGTTTACTAAACCATGACACGTGTTTCAACGGCTGTACCTACCAAACGCACCAACGTCATGCAGGCAGACCGGCTCTATTCCATTCACATATGTGATCTACATGCTATTGATACTAAATCAGCCATCCTAACGATAGTTTAGTCAATCCGTTGTCACCTCTTATACTACGTGTAAATTCATATAAGGGGTTTTCTAGTGCTGCCAAAATGTTAACACGACTGTGATTTACTCAAATTGGTTTTATTGGGTTTATTTAACCGTTCTATAATTTTAATTCTGGATTGTTTATGTACCTGACGGGATATTCTATTTGATATTTTTGCAAAAATCTTGTATAGGTTGTTGTTGCTCAGTAGTCAAGACTCAACTGAAAAACTCCCTAAGAAACAACTGAAAAAATAATCTCCATGCAAGATATCTTGCGGTAATATCTATTTATCTGTGAAAAGTATTTGTTTTTTATAGTATTTGTATTATATAGTATTTGTTTTTTATAATTCTTATATTTAATGCATGAATTTTGTTCATTACTTTTATTTTATTCTTTATTTAGCAAGGCACTCTTTGTACGAAAGTCGAGTTACTGTTAAACTTTTGCATAATGTTTACCTAACTGGTCCTCACGATACAGGCTTGCCCTTGTGTGAGTACCGTAATTAACGTCTGTGTAAGCTAACTATTTCTGTTGTTTTGTATGTTTACATCTATGTGCTTTGTAATGTTTATTATAATGAATTGAAATTGAAGTCATATAAAGGATGTACCAGTACAACCAGAATTTAAAACATGCGATTTATTTGAATTTTTTCGATAATTTACGGTTACATTGTTTTAATATTTAACTATTTGAATTCTTGTGTATCTTCCTGATTGCTTACTTCATTTGAACATTTTTTAGGAAAAACATAAATACAAGTTTGTATTTCCGTACTATGTGTACCATAACAAAGGGCATTGATTAAAGTTGGCGTCGTTTTCGAACTTTAGCGGCCACTTATGAAAATGATAAAATTCAAAAGATCAGATAACAAGGAACAATTCTTAGTATAGGCACCATATAGCTAACTAATATCGGGGTTGAGATACAGGGGTTCTAAGTTTACAAAAAAAAATATTTTGGTACCATAAGAAGTCAAGACAGGGGTTAATAATTTATTATCATTGGTCAGTTTAGTCGAGAAGTGGCTGCAGATCCCACGCGATTACTCGTACCAAAATCAAGCAACACCGGCCGTGACTAAAACCTGGATGGCTCACCGCTTTTGGTATTGTAACAAAAGCATTTTCCGAGCTACGTAAGGCATGTTAAGTCATTTGCAAGGAGCGAAGAACAATGCAACAACAATTCGGTTTGGTGATAGGTCATTTTACAACGTTGTAAAATACAAAGAGCTTGTAGCCGAGTAGCGGATGCTAACTCTTAGCAATCAAAAAAGTTAATTGACGTCAGTCTTAGCCAAAACCTGGATAGGTGACTGTTTTATGGCATTACAACTAGAGTATTTTCAGAGTTATTGAGCATACAGAAGTGTACCCTAATGGGATGAACTTGGAAATACACTAACGAATGCAAACATCTACCCGATTTCTTGTCAGTTCAGCAACTGCAGTGGGAAAGCCTTCCCTCCTAGCATCGTTGGCAATGTAGTCTTATATCTGCTGACACGAGTGAAAGTTGACATGGGTGGCCTCCATAGGGACCTGCCTCTTCCGGGATAAGTTTTCACGCTGCTAGCAAGGACAAGTTCACTAGGTGATTCCCCATTGGGGGACGCCCTGGTGATTACCTACGAGCCAGTGGTGGCGTCCTCTGTGGTCACGTCCTAGGTAGGTGAGCGTGGTGTGGTTTTGGCACGCTAACACAACGCGGTCGCACGAAAGTTGTCGGTGTTCTGCCAGAGAGGGGTCCAGGGTATGGAGTTGGCTGCAGGGTAAGGGGGAAGAACCGCAACATCTTGACCTCGTGCTAGTCAGGATGGCGAAATCTTCAAGGAAGATCGCCGCCTTAGGGACGGAGAGTAGGATCTCTATGGCGAGGTCGATCGCTCTGTGGTTCACGGCTGAGCTAGAATCGCCTCCGGTTGCTTCGCACTCAAATCCATAGGTTGTATGGTGGCGGCCGCCTCCGGGGGCTTGGCGGTGGCGTTTGGGTGGCTGCAGAGATGATATTCTCAAAAATCGAACCCTGAGCCTACTGAAATTCAATCCACATATGTTTTCACAACAACTCTGACAAGCTTTTTTTATTAGATATTAAAAATCACTGAGTAACAAGCGCGTTCCACCTTTGCATACGAATCAATTGAGTAGTGAGAGTTGCGAGAGAAGACTAGAGAAATCTCGGGAATTCAAAAACGCATTCTAAACTTCTCTTAGTCGTAACTTCAGAATTATGACATGACTTGAAACAACAATTGTGTGAAGCTCCTTAAATATTTATTTTTGGATGCTATGCATAACCACGTCTTGTGTAATAGAAAAAGTAATAAGTGTGTGTATATACGTGAAAGTAAAGTAGAGCATGCACAATGCAATGTTGAAATTATTAAATCGCTAATTTTTCTTTTTGTACTCGTTGTATGGTTAGATTCGATTTTTACACATTGTAAAATATTAACCGTTATTTAATACCATTCGGTCGCACAATATTCATTAGCAAAAATTTCCAAGTGAACTCAATTTTTAACAGATATTCTTTAAAGTTACTTATTTGGACCTTTTTACTTATCTTTCTGCAGAAACAACAAAGAGAAAACAGAAACAGCAAGATTCAAAATTGTAAAGAATTCCGCTTTCTTGTTTTTCATTATTTCGCATTTTGGAATTGAGGTGATAAGATTGAGCAAGGTTTTGCTACACTTTCGTTTTATCATTTCTTTACTGCCTCTTACGTTTTGGCAGGGCCTTTAACTAATTTTGACCAGGACCTGATATTCTATTTGTTTACAAACCTTCCATACGTTATTAACCCCTATCTTGTCTGCTTCTGGGAGATAAAATTGAATTGAATAGTCAATTTTCAGCAAAACTTAATACCCTGTATCTCAGCCCCGATATTAGGTACGGCAAAACTTTTTCCACGGTTATGTTTCTTTAGGGTAGTGCTATCAAATTATGAAAGAATTATTAGTGGCCACTGAAAAAAAAAATGACGCCAAGGACCAATACAAATCTAATCAATGCCCTTTAGGTTGTCAGTTGATACTTTTTACTTGCATATCGTGAGAAAGTAAGAGCCACCGCGCACTAGCGATTTTTAGTTGGCCGACAGTTTAGTCGCAATCGTACTTCGATCGACAAATGCGCGTACTACCATAGATAGGGGTACCTACTGATTCCCAGAACGATCAAACTATCGGCCAACTAAAAAATCGCTAGTGCGCGGTGGCTCTAAATGCAGTGTTGTTGTACCATTTATTTTGTTTCAGGCTCGACTTCTTCTATTTGTGACAGTAATAGCCATACTATTTATAGGTAAGTACTAAGTATACATGATGTAAGAGACCGAGAGAACTTGCATAGTAGACTAAACTGATGTATAAACTCGGTGTTAAATTTCGTTTTGAGAATCAAATCTCTGATAACTTATATCGAAAAATTGTTTTACTGTTTTAGTTGTACTGTTTATTACATGAATGAGGATAAATTATTCGAATAAAAAATATCATGCATATTCCCTATTGTATACTGAGTAAGCCCTTTCAGTTTTCGGCACTGGACTAAAAACTTGTATATTTAAAAATTATAAGAGAATAAGAAGTGCTCGTTTCAGTTCCTTACCCAAATTCGTCTGTCTGTCCGTCCAACATTTAATGGTTGATATTTTGAACTGTAATGACTACCTGATTGAATTTGTCACAAAATATGTGGGGATGGCAAATATCATAAAAAAACCGGCCAATTGCGAGTCGGGCTCGCGCCCTTAGGGTTCCACCGTTATATTCTTCAAACCTTTGCCCTTTTATTAACCTGACCTCTCTTTTTATATAAATGTCAAGTACCTGGGCGACCGAGCTATGCGCTGTATGATTAAAATATCATCGGGTGAGCAAGCTATGCTACTCAACAACAGATGGCGCTGTTAGTTTCTTGAACGCACTAAAACACGCTAAGAAATATTTAAAAAGACGGTAAAAACGAATTTTCCTAGACATGAGACCTAGCTAGATCTTTGCCTCCAAAAACTCCTGAATACAAAATTTCATCGAAATCGTTAGAGCCGTTTTCGAGAAACCGATTACATATATGTCGTGATTATACATTGGCGATAGTCCTAGATGGCTGCAAAGGATGGCTGTAAAGGCTTACTCTTCGATCACAATCACTCCAACATATCGCGTCTCATCTCATTGTAGTCAGACTTGCGTATTTTTCCTGATAGCTCATATCAGACACACAGTTTGATCTAATGTCTAGCACAAGTCAGGACCCAAGTAACTTGCTCGGCTGCCGCACGTAGACTGATCCAAAAATGGAACCAGGGCAGGGGCGCGCTGTGGGGGCGTCAGTCAGTCGCTATTCAAATAATTGCTCGTCATTACAAGAACCGTACTCATGACCCGGAAGTATACACGACACGGCCATTCTGATAATACGCACGTCCTCGTGCGAGTCTTACTTGTTGCTTAAATCTAACAACTAAAAAAATAAAAATCAAATCTTTCTCCAAAACTGCTCGGCCACACCTGACCAAATATTTTGACCGTTCTCCTAGTGGATACTCGTACACAAACTTCATCCCACTTTAGTCTCTCTTGAAGTTCTGTAATCATCGCATTATAGTTGTAATCATAAAAATGTACAGGTACGAGTCAGTCCTTAAGTTTCATCATTGTCACTGCCAGACTGACGTTAGCCCGTCCTCGGGCATATATCTGAAATCTATCTCGGATTACACACATACACACTTAACACTAAAACATCACTTTTACATCATTTTTCTTTGATACTTCAAAACTGCAATCTTTTCAGCTCTGTTCATCAATCTAAAGACCATCACTCGTATAGAGTGAGGCAAGCCAGATGACTACAGCAAGGCAAAACACACATCATCAAAACTGTACTTGTTACAGCTCTGCTCTTCAATCTGGGGACCGTCAATCGTATAGAGAGAGGCAGGCCAGATGATTGCAGCCAGTCAACAAGAATACAGCATAAATCATCTCTTCAAAATAATCTCACAATTGGCTAATCCCTAGGACTACCGGAACGTGATCATCAACTCAACACAACTTCACTCACAATAATATCAACCCCATGATATGAACTCAAAATCGGCTAGTCCCTAGGATAGGACTACTGGAATGTAGTTTTCTACTCAACACTCGCTCTTTGGTGCACTTACACAAAAATGGTATCCATAACTTCTCATATCGTTATCACTTACATACAGAAAACTCGCAACACTATGCCTATGGTTGTGCTATGGTGTCGATCGATCTTATAAACTTTCATTGCGGTCTTATTCTTGCTAAACCCACATCACACATTTCAAACCCGGACCAGACTAGTGTATCCCTTTGACTAGTCTCATCGTAAACATGAACGGACAATACTTCCTTTGACAAGTTTCACTGTAACACAGAATAACATTAGAGCACTGGCGGTGGCAGAAGGAAACTACCACGTATATATCTCCCGCTATATATTTCGGTCACATCTCAAAATTAGGAAAGCCGTTAAAAAAAACTACATGATAATCCCACGGGGCTCAACATTGGCGCCTCTGCTGCTTAACCTTTCGCATACAAACGATCTTTCAGACAGAGTTTATGAAGTTAATGCTCGCCGATGACATCGCGCTTATACCAACACAAACACTCACCTGAGACTATAAAATTACTCAACACTTATTTGAAAAGTTTAAGTTTGTACTTCATGACAGTAACATAGATGTGTCGACTTTTTACCTATACAACTAAGTGGCCACATAGCCTCAAGATCAATTTCAGCGTTATAATTCTTAGAAATTGAAATTCTACAACCCACATTACTCACAACTCAAGTATCTTGGTAAAACCCTTGACACCTCGCTGAACTTTTGTCCTCACTTTGTTAAATTAAACAAAAGCTTGGAAATTGACAGCCACGATCTGGTAATGGAATGCATACTACGAGACTATGTCTGGTCACTCCGCAGACGAGTACTGCGCTCCGACCTAGCTCAACAGTGCTTACGAAAAGGTCGTCGTTCTGCTGCGTGAAACCAGGCACTATTCTGTCGACCTCCGTCCAATGGCTGCTAGTTCTATTGCAAATCGAAGCAAATAAGATTTTGATAACCCAGACCCATAACACAGCCCATCAAGAATTCTTGAGGCTACCAAGCCATGGCTAGAAATCTTGCCACCTGTTCCACCAGCAATTTTGAAACTACGAATGGAAATCCACCTAAGACTGCAATACTGTACTATGAGACCACACAAAGAACTCGTGGCTTCTCGACCTTCAGACAAGATAGGTGTCAACTGAATCAACTTTGCACCTAACATGGACTCCCCTCGGCGCATTATATATCATGTTCGCAATATGTCACAGTTAGCTTCGCAGTAGCACAATGTCAAGGTCGCAAACTGAGGCACCTTGTATCCAAATGTGATTGGCGTATTACAGCGATTGCAAAGTACCTGAACTGTCCATCATCTATGATCCACCACATCATCAACGACTGCGCAAAACAGAAACACGCCGGAAACACACTACACTTACTTTTTTCTAACGTGAACGTAGCCCGATGGGGCCAGTAATTATTGTTTCACTGTTTTTAATTTCAATCACATTGTGACTATAACTTTAGTCGTACGATTAAATAAATTGTTTCAAAACTATTTGCTTTTATTAACTTAGTCAGTTATAAACTATGTGACATCCAAAAATCTGTTACACTTGAGGTAACACCCCTAATCTGCATCCTCTAACCTCGTTGGCTGTCGCGACACTGCGCAACTCAGCTATTTAGTCTCAAAACGTTTCAAAACTCATAATAAAAACTACTCAAACTTAAAGCTTGGCCTGATACGAGTACTATTAAGGGTAAGAAAAAAAACCCGTGCAGTAAAAATCACTAAATTCAAATAAAATTGAGGAACAGTTTACTGTTCTATAAATAAATTAACAGAAATCAAATTGTGTCCACCAATTAAACTTTCTCAAAAAATAATCACAACAAATAAAACAACAGATTAACAAAACCTGAACATCAATTAAATTAAAAACAGGTATGACGAGAGGATACAAAAATACTTACTGCCTCTCAGAATTACCTCCTGTATATCGAACTTTGCCAGTAAAAATCAACAATTTAACAATCGGCCACATTCGATTTTCCACCGTACTGCTGATACTTAACTGGTGTAAAAATTCGAGGTTCCTCCCTTAGCACAACAAATATTCAGAGCTACTAGTTGATTTAGACAGCATAATTTATTTACACTTGTAAAAAAATAAAAAAATAAATAAAAAGAACTTTATTCACCAAATGCACAACATAAATACAGTAGTAAATAATTATGTAGGTACTTGTTTGAACAAAGTCTGCCTCGTCGGTATCGCAAAATCATGTTTATCGTTAAATGATTACATACAAAACTGCAAACTAAACTTTTACTTGTACACCAAAATAACTTCACTTCAAAACTACCACGATTAACACTATGATTCTCTCGAAATGTGAGTATTTTGTAATGTCTTTGTTATACACACGCGTTATACACTTTCTAAACGTACCTACCTGAACACGAATATGCATACGAATTTTACTGTCTGACTGATACCGAATCGAGAAGAAACTTGTCGTCACTCTAAATCTATTTCACAAATTAATTTCGTCTGGATACTTAAAAACACACAGCTCGTCTCTTAAAAAAAAAACAAAATTAAAAGCAAAACCGAATAGGAAACTTAATCACTGTAAAACCTGTCTATGTCTGATTTGCGTGACAGTCTCAAGCGAAGTAAAAAGATATCTACCTTCAAAATCTGGTATTGACAAGTAAAAAATATTGCTTCCTCTAATCTACCGTCAAAATGTAGGTATTGAAGAGTAAAAAAAATATTGCCAAGTAAACAATGTTACAGTTTCACCGAATCGAATCGCGAGCATTCGCGATAGACGAAGTTATTGAAAACCACCATAAATTAAATTGTTGTATGGTTATGCCGTCTCAAAATTACTGTAACGCAGTGTTTAACACCTAATACCAAGCCATTGACCATTACTGTGAATGTAACAAAATCTTACGGTACTTACTGAAGATATTTTACACACCATCAAAAATTTCAGTAAGAAATGGAAAAACTGTTATCACCTCGCTATTTCCTTCTTGTCCGAGACTTTTGTGGGCGTTAGATTTCACTTCCACTTCTGATGTCGTGTTTATACATTGGCGATAGTCCTAGATGGCTGCAAAGGATGGCTGTAAAGGCTTACTCTTCGATCACAATCACTCCAACACATCGCGTCTCATCTCACTGTAGTCAGACTTGCGTATTTCTCCTGATGGCTCATATCAGACACACAGTTTGATCTAATGTCTAGCACAAGTCAGGACCCAAGTAACTTGCTCGGCTGCCGCACGTAGACTGATCCAAAAGTCACACCACTCAGAAGTCAGTCGCTATTCAAATAATTGCTCGTCATTACAAGAACCGTACTCATGACCCGGAAGTTTACACGACATATATATCCTATACTATTAAATGAGCAATATTTATATATATATATATATATATATATATATATATATATATATATATATATATATATATATATATATTTGTAATCGGTTTCTCAAAAACGGCTCTGACGATTTCGATGAAATTTTGTATACCGGGGTTTTTGGGGGCAAAAAATCGATCTAGCTAGGTTTCATGTCTGGGAAAATTCGTTTTCCCCGTTTTTTTGAAAATTTTTTGAAAATACTATTTCCTTCAGCGCCATCTGTTGGCGGGTAGCATATCCTGCTCACTTGGAGATATTTTAATATTGAGGCGGCTTGTGATAGGGTGGTTGTTGAGCAAAACAAAGGCACGACTTGCTTTGAATACACTTCGTTTATTACTGTTCGAATACTCTAGTACATAATGTTACATAGGTAATATAGATATAGACTTTGGTACTAACTAATACGAGTACACCACTTCACCTCCGGGGGTGAGATAAAAAAAAATTGATTATAAATTTTTTTTTGTCTTAAATTCTAAATTGATTACTTATTTATTGATTATAAGGCTAAGTGTTATTCTTATGGACTATGGTTACACGATTATTTTTAATTATTTATTTTTAATTATTAACGGTATATCCGATAAAATTGATATTTTTTGTTGTTCATTGTCGGAATTCGAAAGGGTTACTTTATATTATTTATGCTATATATATAAGTCCTAACATTGTTGATTGGGGTTACCTGTAAGAACAATGTAGTGTTGATTGTAAATAAATAAATAAATAAATAATAAATAATAAATAAATAAATTATTTTAACATTTGGTCCCAAATCCTGAACAACAACAAATGGACCCTGATACACTGTTTCCAATTTTGCATTAGCTTCTGATTTTAATAATAATAGGTCATTTTCTGAATAATTTACAGAGTTTGTATATTTATCATATTCTATTTTTCTCTTTTCTTTACTTTTTAACAAATTATTTTGAGCGTCTTGAAAAGCATTTTGTAAACGGTATCTTAATTCTAGTGCATAGTTGTCTGAATTGTACAATGGTTCTACATGCTCTGTAATTCTACTTGGAATATTACATTGCCTGCCAAATACTAACTCATAAGGAGTGTACTTTGTACTGGTATGAACTGTATTATTGAAACAAAAAGCCCAATATGGTAGCCAATAGCTCCACGAGTCTGGTTTATTTTCACACTGTATACGTAGGAATGCACCCATATGTTTATGCATATTCTCTAACGCGCCTATGGATTGGTGATGATATGGTGTTGATGAAATTTTCTCTATTTCTAAAAGTTTACATACCTCTTCCATCGTTGATGATATGAACTCTGTCCCTCGGTCACTTGCAATTGCTTTGGGAATACCAAATCTTAAAATGAAATTATTTACTAATGCTTTGGCTATACTAACCGTTTCTTTATTTCTTAATGGATAAACTTCTATATACTTACTTAACTCACATTGAAGAGTCAACACGTAGCAATTGCCTTCATAGTCCTTTGGTAAGGGGCCCACTAAATCTAGATATATTTTATCAAAGGCATATGAAGCAGTTGTTGTTACTGTCATAGGTTCACGTACCTGTTTACAGTGTTTCATCCGTTGGCATTTGTCACATTTTTGTACGAAGCTAGCAACGTCACTCTCCATACCTGGCCAATAGTATTTTCTTTTTATGTTATTTAACATTCTGCGCACACCAGCATGTCCAGCGGTGGGCAGTAAATGAAAGTCGTGTAATATTATATTTTTGTCTTTATCATCTATTCTTTTTAATCCTCTTAGGATACATATTCGTGGTCCGGTCCACTTTTCTCTATTTTGAATTTCATCACATAGTTCTTTAAGTGTTGATTTATTTTTATAATTTTTTAGTATGCATACTCTTTTTATTTTATATTTATTACTAAAAGTACTCAATTTCGTCACAAATTCGACTCGCGAGAGTTGTGCCCTATAATCGAGATTTATGTGTAATATTTTATCACTATTATTATATGCGAAACATTCAGTCTCAAAATGTATTTTTCCATCTCTTTTATTTTTCTCTATTTTTTCTCCTTCTGTCCAAATCATCTCAACGCTATCACACGGTTTCCGTAATAATTCTATAACTCTTGGCTGATCAGACCAATCGTCCATAGCCTTATTAGGGATCGGTGATTGTGGTAGTGAAGATCCTGTGCCTACCTTCTCTTGTTCCTCCATTCTTTTTCTTTGGGCTCTAGTCATCACACAAATTATTTGTTCATTCATACTTTTAAGGTCGTCCGATGTTATAACTATTCTTGATAAGGCGTCCGCGATGACGTTTTCCTTACCTTTTATGTATTTTATATCAAAATTGTATTCTTCTAATATTAGTCTAAATTTTAACAACCGGCTCGATGGGTCCTTCATACCAAATAAGTAAATTAAGGGTTTGTGATCGGTCAAAATTGTAAAGTGTTTTCCATAAAGATAAGGCCGAAAATATTTTGTTGCCCAAACAATCGCTACTAACTCTTTTTGGATCGTTGGATAGTTGCGCTCCGCCTTATTTAGTGGGCGGCTCGCATATGCTACGGGTTTCATGTTACTGTTACACAATACACAGCCAATTGCTAGCCCAGAGGCATCCGTTTGTAGCACAAATTGATTTGTTTCTGAGAAATCTGGGTACTCTAAAATTGGTGGAGAACTCAAAGATTTTTTAAGTTGTTGAAATGAGTCTTCACACTCTCTTATCCATTCAAAGATTTGATTTTTTCGAGTAAGTTTGTTTAATGGTAAGGTTAATGTGGCAAAATTCGGTATAAATTTCCTATAGTAATTACCAAAAGCAACAAACCGTTTAATCTCGTCTGAATTAGTGGGAGTGGGGTAATTTTGAAGAACGGACACTTTATTCGGATCGGGTGATATTCCTTTTTCTGATACCACGTGACCCAAATAAAGTATTTCTCGCTTCAAAAACTGACATTTTTGAGGGTTGAGTTTGAGGTTAACTTTTCTAAGTCTCTCTAAAATTTCCATTAAATTTTTATTATGAATATCTAGATTTCTTCCAAAGCAAATCAAATCGTCCAAGTAAACAAAGCACTTCTCGTAATTAAGACCCGCCATTGCTAGAGTCATCGCCCTCGAGAAACAACTAGGTGCCGTTTTAAGACCCATCGGTAACCTCGTCATTTGATATTGACCTGAGGGTGCAGTAAAAGCTGTGTACCTCCTACTTTCTTCTTTTAAATTTAGTTGATAATAACCAGAATTTAAATCAAGGTGACTAAAATAAACTGCCCCTGAAAGAGAATCCAAAATTTCTGTAATGTTCGGGAGCGGAAATTTATCATCTATAATATGTTCGTTTAATTTTCTAAAATCAAATACTAATCGCCATCTTTTTTTATCATCATCACTTTTTTTAGGTACCAAAAGTATTGGACTTGACCACTCACTGCAAGTTGGTTCTATTATTTTGTCTCTAATTAATTTTTGTAGCTGACTTTCTATTTCATTTTTCAAACTGTGTGGCATACGATATGGCTTTACATACACTGGAGTGGCCTCTGGTTTTAATTTTATTTCAGTTTCACAAATATTTGAAACAGTTAATGTATCATCTGGCAAATGAAATACATTATTATATTTAGCACAAATATCCTGGATTGATTCTCTCTCTTCCTTATTTAAATGTGATAAATTTAAAATTGAAAACAAGTCTTTCACCCTTTTCGTACTTAAGTTATTCTTATAAAAAGCACAGAGTTCGTACTCTCGTAAGTTTTCTACTTCCGGTCTGAAATAAGCAAGACGTACTTCGTTATCACGAGTATTTAAGATTTGAATTGGAATTTTGCCTTTTATTGGTTTCGCCAAACAACCTGCCAAAAATACACCCTTACATAATTCTTTGGGTACTACCAAACAATCATCTTTTGCATCTGACTGTACGTAAAATATTTTTTCGCACCTTTCGGGTATCACCAAATAGTTATCTGTTCCGTATTTACCTACATGTAAAGGTATCGTCAAATTGACATTGCAATCCGATACAGTTAATGTGTTGTATTCAAAATCTAAAATTGAATTGAATTTTTGTAAGAAATCTTGACCAATTATTCCATCACTCGAACATGACAAATGTTCCAGAACATAGAACTTGTGACTGATTTCTTTACCATTTGTGGATAGGTTTAGATAAACATATCCTAAAGTTTCGAGCTGCCCGCCGATTCCTTTTATATGCATACGATGTTTATGGATTGGAATGTTCATCTGACGGACGATGTCGTATTTCACGGCACATAAAGACGCACCGGTATCGACCAGCCATTTATAACTTTTGTTATTAACTGATAATTCTACAAAGTTGTTATAGTTACAGGCAAATATGCAGTTATGGTCGAAAAAATGTTTCAGAATTACGCATGTCGTCGCTTTGTGACGAAGTTGAAGTCATATCCGGATTTAATGTGTACATACCTCGGTAGTTTTGTCGTCTAGAGTGGTTAGAATTATTCCACCTAGCACCTCTACTTGAATGACCACCTCTGTTTGGACCTCGACCCCGAAATGTGGCTCGAAATTCCCTGTTCTGATTGGAGTTACCTTGCTGTTGAAAAGCTTGTCTTTGTTCCCTATGATTAGATGATGTCTGCTGGAAGTGCTGGTTGCCACGGTTATGATGGCCTTGACCTCGACCTGTGAAACCATGAAAATTGTACCTACTTGTAGTACCGCGTCGACCAGCATAAATAGAGCCTTCACCGTCGCGCTGTGTAGTTGACTGCTCTTCATCTTTTGCTGCCCTTATCACGTCCTTGAGCTGCGTATAATTTCTCGCTGTTAAAATAACACTTAACTGACGATTTCTCAGGCCGTCGGTGAATCTTTTTATTGCCAATTTTTCGTTAATTGGTTTTAACACCGTATAAGCAGAGCTACTCCCTTCGGCTTGAGTGATTGTCAGGTCCACAAATAATTCCTCGATTTTCTTACCAAATTCTTCTATAGTGGACGAAGACTGCGTCGCTCGCATCAACTGATTATGCACCGCATTAGAAGATTTTTTGGTGAGCAAGTGTAAACGCATGTCTTGCACCACCTCGTCGCATGAGGTATAAGTGGCTGCTAAACGAAGTTTTGCGCTTTCTGAAAGTCGTGTTTTTAACACAAAATTTATTAATTGTGAGTGACTGGTTGCGTCTATCATTGATTGGTATAGCTCAATGGCGCTTATTAATTTTTTGGTAACTTCTTCCTCACCTGTCATCTCTGGAAGCAGTCCTACGGCAATTTTTAAGTCGAATGGTGCCATTGTGCTTTCTGTTTCAATATACTTGCTACAGAAATCTAATATTTCGGTATATATTGCATTAATTGAAGTACATAACCTGGTAATTATCTGCAAATCTGAACCTTTAATTTCAGAGTTTTTTATTTGCTCGTCAATCCAATTATTTTTTTAAATAAACTCGTCATAAATTTCATTTGCTTCTTGAAGCTTTGGCTGCACTACTGATTTAATTCTACGACTCTGATTTAATTTTACAAGATTGTCCTTGAAAGTTTTTAATCTATTACCATTTTATTTTTTCCCATTTTTTTCTCGAATTACACTCCAAGCACACTTTCAAAACGGTCTAAACTTGCCGAGACTCGATACCAACAAAATGAATAAGACATCCTAGGACTCGGTATTACACAAGCGAATTGCGAATTTGATCGCCGGCGTCTCGAGACGCACCCTTATATGGCAGTGTCGCCATGTGATAGGGTGGTTGTTGAGCAAAACAAAGGCACGACTTGCTTTGAATACACTTCGTTTATTACTGTTCGAATACTCTAGTACATAATGTTACATAGGTAATATAGATATAGACTTTGGTACTAACTAATACGAGTACACCACTTCAATTTAATTATAGTGAGAAGCTCGGTCGACCAGGTACTATCAAAGCGCACAACAGTGCGCCGGCCAAGTTCAAAGCACAGGCCGCGCCACAGAATATATAATAGTAAACAAGTTGCCACGCGAACACCGTGCACTATTTACACGAACCGCTTTGAGCCACTTTTGACCCCCCTGTATCTTCTTACCTGATTAATAGATCTGGATGAAACTTTACGGACATGATAACACCATTTAATATACTTTGAATAAAAAGTTTCAATATTGTAGCTATTAAAGACTCGAGAAAATTGTAAATTTGGTACTCACTGACTCACGTATTCACTGACAGCTCATCAAAATGTTTGACCACTTCTAGAAGACCTACAAAGCTGAAATTTGGCATTTAGCTAGTCGTCAGGGTAAGAGTAATGGGAAAGTTAGAATATTGGAAATTGGTCAAGTGCGAGTCAGGTTTTAGTCAAAATTATGTATAAGAATGTTGGTAATACTTCTCTAAGACTTAAAAATCTGAGATTTGGCATGGGGATAGTCACATTTAAAAAAGTCAAGGAAACATCGAAAATTGGAAATTGGTCAAATGCAAGTCAGGTTATAGTCATTATTATGTATAAAAATGTTGGTCATACTTCTCTAAGACCTACAAATCTTTAATTTGGCATCGAGGTAGTCGTTAGCATAAAAGTAAAGGAAAACTTTAGAAAATAGAAAATGGTCAAGTGCGAGTCAGACTAAAAATAATTTACTAAATATTTAAAAAAGTAGTGTTTCTTGAAGGTCAGAATTAGTCATGCATGAAAACAAGTACCTAACTATGTTTAAAAGAAACTATGAACGAACATTCAGATTTTATAAAACATATCTATCTTAAAATATTGGTTTGGTAATCAACATAAGCTGGGAGTACCTCCACGCGGTGAAGCCGGTAACAGTTTAGCGCTTTGATACTGGCTAAAACTCCCATTTCAATTACTATTTATATGCCTTCGGGCTTATGTTGTGTGTGTCGTTTACGTTTACGAGTTATTTGGCTAGGCTACCCCGGTAACGCAGGTGGGGCCGCTATCAAATTTCTCATACATTTTCGATATCATTTATCATTACCGATTCGAATTGAACCTCGAATAAAATGGAGATAATCCAACTTTTGGTGGGTGAAGAACCCATGCCACATTCATCCCAAGATGTCGTGCACCGTATTGTATTGCAGTTTAAAATAAATGTTTAAATTATTACCTGTTACATAAAGCTATTATTACATCTGATGGACCAGACACACTTCATTTTAATAATATAATATGAACAACGTTGCGATGGGTACTTTAAAGCAAACTGAGCAAAAAGAAATGAAATCCCACCAAAAACATAAATGTAAAAATGTAGGCCAAGTTCTTGTACATAAAAAAAGAGTTGAAATCTAAACTACAGCCAAGTTAATAATAATCAGAACCGATATTAATCATTAGAACTTGGCGGGTTTTGAAATTTTAATGAAGGAAAAAAGTCCAACTCTAAAACTTACCTCCGCAAGATTTGCTCTTTTCAGAAGTATTGGTGTGATGAAAACCCGCCAAGTTGGAATGATTAATATCGGTTCTGATTATTATTAGCTTGGCTGTAGTTTAGATTTCAACTCTTTTTTTATGTACAACAACTTGGCCTACATTTTTACATTTATGTTTTTGGTGGGATATATATATATATATATATATATATATATATATATATATATATATACAAATATAGCTCGTTTACTAGCATAGGATGTAATTGTTTATAATTACTTCTGAGAAAAAGATGATTGTAATGCTTACCTATTTGTGCTACGAGTATGACGCTATGAGGTTTGACGCTATGCTTATTTCATACTCTAGCTAAGTCAACTGGAAGTACGCTATAGGTTTTGGTTTGCTTTTTGGAGATGGAGACATAAACGGCCGTATATTTTGGTTGTGATGTTGTAAAAGCTTGAAATTCTCACAGCTCCAAGGTTCCATACACCTTAATATTTGATATTAATTTCAATATGATATTAATTTATAGGTAAAGATATCAATATCTTAACCCGTTCGGGAGAAAAAGGGTCTTGACAGACGGACAACAAAGTGATCCTATAAGGGTTCCGTTTTTTTTTCTTTTAGGGTTGAGAACCCCATTTGCGAGATTGTGTTCTTTGTGAAAATATCGTACTACTAGCTATGCCCGCGGCTTCGCCCGCGTGTTATTCAGACAATGTGCAGTCTCTCCCCCTCCCTCTCCCCCTCCCTCCCCCTCTTCCACCCCCTTCTCTCTCTACACCCATCCCACTCCTTATCCATCCCACTCCACATCCTAATCGCTATCCCTAACATAGAAACGACACCCATATTTATTTTTAGACATTTCAAACCTATCGCACCCCAACCGCATCCCCAGGGGATGATGTTATTTCACGTCCACCACGTTGGATTTCAAAATTGTTGTAGTTTTCGTAATCAGCGACCCGATAAACCATACAAACGACACCCATATTTATTTTTAGACGTTTCAAACCTATCGCACCCCAACTCCATCAATACAATACAATTATTTATTGATAACAATAGTTACATGTCATAGAATAGGTATATAAAAAAGTTTACCTGATATACAGTTTTAAGAATGTACAATATAAAATAATCTATATGATTACATATAAATTTCAAATTAATTTAAATTATTACAGGTAGATCTAGAAAATCTTTAAAGCTGTAAAATTGGTAATTGGATAGACATTTTTTTAGGTATTTCTTAAATAATACGGTGGAAGCTGCATCTCTTATAGAGCGTGCGGTGGACCTATTATGTACACGGACTTATCTGTTCTAGCCAATTTGTGGAATGGTGTGACCAGCTTTTGTTTTAACACATTGCTCCGCAGATTGTGCTTTTTATTTTCCTCCTTTCTTGCAAATAGGTCAAGGTTTAGGTAAGTAAATAGGGCAATTTGATATAGGTACTCACAAGGCAAAGTGAGTACATTAAACGTTTTGAACAGAGGTGCACATGACTCGACGTCCGGCACTCCGGCCATGGCTCGTAAGGCACGCTTCTGCATCACAAATGCACGCTGCCAATCGGCTGCACACCCCCAGAGTTCCAGTCCGTATGTCACATTAGAGTGGACCGTTGCAAAATAGCATGATCGGACTACTTCTCTGGTTGCGGTACCGGGGTATCCCCAGGGGGATGATGGTATTTCACGTCCACCACGTTGGATTTCAAAATTGTTATAGTTTTCGTAATCAGCGACCCGATAAACCATACAAACGATACCCATATTGGTTTTTAGACTTTTTCGCCCCATTTTCCTTTTTTATTGGTTGAATTTGGGGTGGAATTATGTAACAGTGATGAACGTTGCTTAGAATTACATCATTAATGCCTAAATAATAAATTATGTGAATTTTACTTTAAAAATAAAGAATTTTCAACTTCATCCCCCTTTTCACTCTTAAGGGTGTCGAATTTTCAAAAACCCTGAGACATGTAAATATTAATTTTTAGTCGTCAGCCTAAATACAAATTTTGAAGATCCTAACGTCAAAACTGACGGACTTTCATACAAACTTTCATCCCCTATTTTACCCCCTTAGGGGTTGAATTTTGTAAAACCCTTTCTTAGTGCACCCCTAGACCTCATAAGGAACCTACATGCCAAATTTGGAATCTCTAGACCCAGCGGTTTGGGCTGTGCGTTGATATGTCAGTCAGTCAGTCAGTCAGTCACCTTCTTCTTTTATATATACTAGCTGTTGCCCGCGGCTTCGCCCGCGTGGATTTCGTTTTTATGTTGTTACCGGTTTTCCGAAACAATGAGATATTTTCTCGTCATTTCGGGGTAATTTTAAACTAAGGAAAAACAGGACTAACCCTGCGCAAATTCACATGGTGTTTCACGTCCACCACGTTGGATTTCAAAGTTGTTGTAGCTTTCGTAATCAGCGACCCGATAAACCATACAAACGACAACCATATTGATTTTTAGTCATTTCAAACCTATTGCATCCCAACCCCATCCCCAGGGGGATGATGGTATTTCACGTCCACCATGTTGGATTTCAAAATTATTGTAGTTTTCGTAATCAGCGACCCTATAAACCATACAAACGACACCCATATTCACATTTCCACCCTATCGCACTCCAACCCTATCCCAAAGGGATGATGGTATTACACGTCCACTACGTTGGATTTCAAAATTGTTGTAGTTTTCGTAATCAGCGACCCGATTAACCATAAAAACGATACCCATATTGGTTTTTAGAATTTTTCACCACATTTCCCTCTTTTAGGGGTTGAATTTGGGGTGGAATTTCAATAACAGTGATTTGCGTTCCATAGAATTACAACCCTTATGCCTAAATAATAAATTTTGTGGATTTTACTTTGAAAATGAAGGATTTTCAACTTCATCCCCCTTTTCACCCCTTAGGGTGTAGAATTTTCAAAAACCCTGAGACACCTAAAACTTAATTTTTAGTCGTTAGCCTAAATACAAATTTTGAAGATCCTAACTTCAAAACTGACGGACTTTCATACAAACTTTCATCCCCTATTTTACCCCCTTCCCTCCCTCTCCCCCTTTCCTCTCCCTCTACCTCTACCTGTACCTGTACCCCTCTACCTCTCTACCTCTTCCTCTACCTGTCCCTATCCCTACCCCTTACGCCAATTTAACCGCTATCCCTGACATAGAAATGACACCCATATTTATTTTTAGACATTTCAAACCTATCGTACCCCAACCCCATCCCCAGGGGACGATGGTATTTCACGTCCACCACGTTGGATTTCAAAGTTGTTGTAGCTTTCGTAATCAGCGACCCGATAAACCATACAAACGACACCCATATTGATTTTTAGACATTTCAAACCTATCGCACCCTAACTCCATCCCCAGGGGGATGATGGTATTTCTTGTCCACCACGTTTGATTTCAAAATTGTTGTAGTTTTCGTAATCAGCGACCCGATAAACCATACAAACGATACCCATATTGGTTATTAGACTTTTTCACCCCAATTCCCTTTTTTAGGGGTTGAGTTTGGGGTGAAATTTCAATAACAGTGATGAACGTTGCATAGAATTTTATCATTAATGCTTAAACAATAAATTATGTGGATTTTACTTTAAAAATAAAGAATTTTCAACTTTATCCCCCTTTTCACCCTTAAGGGTTTCAAATTTTCAAAAACCCTGAGACACGTAATTATAAATTTTTTGTCGTCAGCCTAAATACAATTTTTGAAGATCCTAACTTCAAAACTGACGGACTTTCATACAAACTTTCATCCCCTATTTTACCCCCTTAAGGGTGGAATTTTGTAAAACCCTTTCTTAGTGCACCCCTAGGCCTCATAAGGAACCTACATGCCAAATTTGGAATCTCTAGACCCAGTGGTTTGGGCTTTGCGTTGGTATGTCAGTCAGTCAGTCAGTCAGTCAGTCACCTTCTTCTTTTATATATATAGATAGATAGATAAAAGCGGCGAAAATAAAAATAAAAAATATCCCTATCAAAAACCCTTTAAATTGATTCTACTCTCGATTCTGAAAAAAAAAAAATGTTTTCTCAGTTTCGCTTATTCCGTTAACACGTTGAATATTGCAAACAAAATCTTTAACTTCATTATTTTTGGGAATGGGGTCAAAATATGGGGGCTTTATTTGAACATTCTAAAATATAATTTTGTATTTTTTTACTGTAAAAATAGACTTTATTGCTTCCAAAAATACTATAGATACAGGTATATCGCAAACCTCAGCGCGAATCCTATTCGCAATTTACCGGTTTTTTTTTATGTTTTCAGGTGGTTTTTATTTTACTATTTATTTTTATATATGTATATCGCAAACCTCGGCGCGCGAATCCTATTCGCAATTTACCGGTTTTTAGGGTTCCGATACCAAAATGGTAAAAAAAGGAACCCTTATGGTGCCGCTCTGTCTGTCCGTCTGTCTGTCACACCTCTATATCTCAGCAACCACTTATGCTATGGACCTGAAATTTGGAATAGTTTTAGAATATAGTTGCCCAACTTAATTGCACATGTAGGAATTTTGAAAAATTTATGATTATTAATGTAAAGGGGGCCAAAATAGGCGGGACCAAATTTCAAATTGTCGCTACTAGGTCGAGTGGGGTATCATATAAAAGGGCTTTACTTGTACATTTTAAAATATATTTTTGTATTTTTTTAAAATTCTTAGTTTTCAAGTTATGATGAAAAATGTAAAAAAAAATACCATCCCCCCCCCCCCATATCTCCGAAGTTTGAGTAAGGAAAAATCTGAATTAATTACAGTTGACAGAAGTTTATGTAAACTTTACAGAAAAAATAAACCAATCTTTCTAAGTTGCACAGTTTTTCAGAAATCTGCAAAAAACCTTTACAAACAAATTTAGTTTTGCGGTCCTGAAAATGGACTTTATTGCTTCCAAAAATACTATAGGTATATCGGAACCCTCGGTGCGTGAGTCTGACTCGCACTTAACCGGTTTTTTTTATATGTTTTCAGGTGGTTTTTATTTTATTATTTATTTTTATTTACAGCACCACCAGCAAAAAAAAGATTTTCATGCAAGGAACGTACGTATTGTCTTCATTTATTCTTAGATCTTATGACCTCGTGACCTAGAGGCGCTTTTTTTTCAAATTGACTTGTGTTTATTGTATCAACCCTTAACATTGTATGTATATGTTACCGGCCAAACCCATTTTTATGACAAACTAGTATTTCCTAGGCCGTTTATCCTTTATGCGATAGGATAAACCGGTACAAACTGGGGTAAATTGGTCCGCCCTATGGCCGATAGGAAAAACTAGTTGAACCTCTAGGTTAAACTAGTTTCTAGTTTTCTGAACTGGTTTAGCCTAATAAGTACACATCAGGATAAACTGGTTTGGCCTAGTCTGTACTAGTTTCGCGAAATTAGTTATTTATGATTTAGTTAGTTATTAGTTAGTCGCTTAAACAAGCGAACGAGTACGAGTACGTATCGAGACCTGGGCATGCGGGAACCAATGATCTTACATTTACCATGATTGAGGACTCCTAAAAATTCGTACAGAGGCAAATCGAGCAGAGCAAGATAGCATGTTCGATGTACTTCGTCCCTTTCTAATTGTTGCCATACTAATTAAGTTTGCACAATTTCCGTGCAAAAAGTTAAGTTTTATATCCACAAAATTTTATTTATACGTATTTTTAAATACTTATTTGAATAATTTTCAACTTGCAAAGTATAAACTTCTCTCTCAGTTTTCATTAAATATTGATAAATGCAGAAAATCATTTTCTTTAGATTTAACTGGAATATGACGAATGTTTGCAAAAGCGCTAATAAAGTACTGGGCTTTATCTTAAGGACCTCCTCCCAGTTTCGAGGAGTACAAGTGGCTATGGCTTTGTACAATGCCTATGTCCGTAGTAAACTCGAATACGGAGCGTTAATTTGGGATCCGTATGAAAGTAAATATTCACTTCTGATAGAGAAAGTGCAGCGGAAATATGCTAGATGGCTCTATAAGCGTATGTACGGTTATTACCCATATATGTACCCATCTATTTTTGTTTCGGGAATGGTTGGGTGCGACACACTTTTTCTAAGGCGGAAGCTTTTGTTAGCTTTGCACTACTACTCTTTGCTGCACAATAGAGTTGACAATCCGAATGCTCTCGGTAGGATCAGCCTGATTATTCCGAAGCTAGGCCCTAGATGCGAAGGGGTAACGCTCCCGCCGCGACTGCGCGCGCGCCTATTCTCGCGCTCTGCTCTACCGCCCGCACTAACCGCTCGCGCAACGCGCCCACAGCGAGAGCGCTGATGCTTCTTGGTGACTTGCTCATGCAACACGTTGATGCTGATATTTTTTATGACTCCTTTGTTACTTTTACTAAAGTAGTATATTTGTACTTAAATAATGTACCTATGTGCCTATAGGTATTTGATGTTTGAACCTACATGTGCTTTGGGTTTATCCTGTAAACTTGTAAGGTATTTTCTATAATAAATAAATAAATAAATAAAATAAATAAAAAACTCTTTGGTAAAATGATTTTTGTTGGCTACACCAACACGAGTTCGGGGTTCACCGGGTGCTTTGTGACTTAAACACGAGATCAAGTTTACAAAACGTCTTTATTTAACACACAAGTTCAAACAACGATAACAACAGGTAACAACAAGAGTCAAACAGAAAACTTAACAAGTGACGAGCACGCTGGCTCAGACGAGTTCGCGGGCACTGACACTGACTAGTCACTAACTAGTTTTCACTGCCTTGTCAACTCCTTGATTGGACTGTATAACGTTCACTTGTTCACTGCTCTGTACAACTGACTGTTTCCAACTGTATTCGGATCGTAGACAGAACTGGAACTGTATCTTCGACTGTACTGTGCACTTGTACTCTTGAGCTGTAGACTGTGGTCGAACTGCAACTGACTAATGCTTGCTTGTCCACTACTCACGGCCTTGAGGACGGAGAGCAGGAGCTCGATGGCGAGGTCAATGGCGTCGGCAGCTTTACTAGAGGTCGCCCCCGGGTGCTTCACCTTCTTGCCCACGTCTTGTGGGGCGGCGAACGCTTTCTGGGGCGTCTGATTCGGCGTTGTGGTAGCAGTTTTGGTGAGCGGGGTTTGGCGGAGGCGGCCGCACCCGCGTATGAGGCGGGGGGCGGGGGAGGTGGCTGCGTCGGTGCGGGGGCCGTCGATGTAGATGGCGGCGGCGACGATTGATCCATCGCTTGCTGAAGCGGGGGCAGCGGCGACGGGGTGAGCCGGCGGGGTGCCGGTTGTGGAGCGGGGGGGGGGGGGGGAGCGGCGCGCTCGTTGGCGTACTCTTCCCGAAGGTAGAAGGCCTGGGCAACATTGCAGGGTGCCCTCGGTCGCTTCTTCACCTTCGCGATGGAGGCGGGGGGAGTCATGTCTCCCTAGAAGGCAGCGTGCTGGGTGTCGCGTCCACACGTAGACAAAGCCTACCCCCAGAAGGGCTGGGGGCAGGTGGGCGAGTCGTATGCGTTTTGTGGGTATTTGGGCTCCTCACGTCATGTGAACAACCCGGAATACCCACCGCGAAAATATGTCAACCGAATGTGGGTAGTCAGAGAAAACACGTTTCGGATCTAACCACTACGACGCGACAGGCGATCACCCTGACTAATGGCGGGATTGGGCGCGCTTAAGTCCCGCTAGTGCCGGTCGGAACTAGCGTGCGTCACGCCGAGCGCACGCCGTCTATCTCGCTCGCACGCGCTGGCCATCTCGCTCACTTTGTGTTCTCGCAGCGTCGGTGCGGGGTGCGGGGGCGGGTGATGTTCGTGCGTTGCTTGCTCTGCTTCTCGAGAGTTGCGTTCCGCGTCGCCGTCCGCAACATTTTTTAACAAAGATTTTGCATGACATTTTGCTGCAGCGAGAAGAACCCACAAGCATTTTGTTGATGTTGTCTTGGCAACATAAACGAAATGTCATGCAAGATCTATTAGAAAGGGACAACTTCATCTCATCTTACGTCCTACTCTGCTCGCATAATTTTTGGAAGAGCGCAATCTGGTTAAAAGCGCCGCGCGCGAAGTACTAAATCTATGGCGGGAACCTACTACTATAGGTGGCGACTTCATCACCTTCAGGGAGGGCGAGCGTGGTGCGGGGTCTGCACGCCTGCACGACGCGTTCGCACTACGCTCGTCCGGTGTCAATCCGGTGAGGGGCCCACAGTCCTCACTGCTCGACGGGGAGTAGTGGACGTGGGCGGCCTGGTGTTCCTGACCTCATGCGAGGCCAGATGGCAATACCCTTCCTAACGATCGCCGTCGGGTCAGTGCCTGCTCCAGGGTGACTCGGTGCTCGAAGGTGACTCCCAGCCGAGGAGCCCAGGACGAGCCGATCGGCCTTGCCATCGAGCTCCTGCTCTCCGTCCTCAAGGCCGTGCGAGCAGGCACGAACTCGACGGCGATCGTTATGGAGGTTGTCGCCATCCTAACTCGCATGAAAACAAATTTTTCCTAAAATCTGATTTGGCCGGTAACACACACAAACAATATTTTTTTCCACATGGCGCCACTTTCTCTGTGAAGTGACGTGGCTTTGTCATAAAGTGATTAGAGAATCCTAAATTTGTGTCTCCAGCATGTTTTTTTTTCGAACCATATAGAAAACACGAAACATTCAGGCGCGGCCATACACATTTGTGGTATGCTTAACTACCCAATGTGTTAGCCGAGTCAGGCGGAAAACATTCCCCTCGCGGGTAGAGAGCGGACAGAAGGTTTTGTTACATTTCTTTCACTGTGAACATCAAATTTTGAAATTATTTATTTGTGAAAACATGTTGTTGTGGTAAATTAAACAATGAGGAAGAGTCGTCTTTTTTTTTATTGGTTCATAAAACTGGGTACTATTCCAGAAACATGCATAATAGTAAATGTATAATTAAGAACAGTGGCGACCTACTAGATATGAACACAGCATGTACACAAAGGTACCTTAAATAGTGTAGGCATCGACTAAGGAACAATTTTTGAAAACTCCACCACTAAGGCGGTTAAATAGGGGATGAAAGATAGTATGAAAGTCCGTCAGTTTCGAGGTTAGAATCTTTATATTTTTTATTTAGGTTGATGACTGAAAACTATTTTTAGAGATTAAACGAACTTACCTGTAAGTGACGTTCAATCACAATGAGCTCTTTTCAAGGTCATGAAGGTCACGATTTAAAAAAACAAAAAGGTTTCAAAAGCTCTGACAGATGGCTCTAGTTGTAATAAACAATAAATGTCAAAATTTGAGACAGGCTGTAATCTGTACTTCGATCTCTTTGCGATAAACAATATCACTACTAATCAAAGAGATTTGAACCTCGCTACGCTCGGGTAGCGAGGTTCAAATCTCTTTGCTACTAATAGTAATAGAATCTAAAAAAACAATAATTTGAACTAAATGACGACAATGACAGGCGAGGCAGGTGACACCGACTGGTAGGAGCGGTAGGGGTAATGTGTTACTACCCTCAAATTTTAAAAAACAATAAATAAATAAAAATATACCCTCCTACTCGTACCTCTAAAAATTCGTGCGCAAGGCTGGTGGGTGGCAACGCAATCTACAATAAGTTAACAATAAATCGCATCGAATGAAGCTGCTCACATAATTGTGACTGAACGTCACTTACAGGTAAGTTCGTTTAATCTCTAATTAAGTCAAGCGGTAGTGACCACTTACCATCAGGTGGCCTACCTTATCGCTTGCTCACTAGTAACAAACATAAAAAAACATAATAAAAAAAAATCAAAACAAAAATCACATAATAAAAATCTGCTGGGAGCTCTCTGTCCAGCAGTGGACCTCTTATGGGATGTTAAATAATGATGATGGATGGATTATATCGGATTATTTCTGTGTAATATTTTTTTCAGATGCTAAATACCTCAAGAAATGCGAACCATTTTCATTCAAACAAATATATAGTTTGTGTGCAGCTACCCGTTCCTACGTGAAAGTATGCAAAAAAAACCCAGAAAAATTTACTCTGATTAACAGTTGTGGTACAAAGTTTTCAGATGTAAGTACGAGTATGTAGCTAAATCAAGGCACGAGATTACGATTCCAGTGTAGTCTCCTTTTTTTAGGGTTCCGTACCTCATAAGAAAAAAACGGAACCCTTATAGGATCACTTTGTTGTCCGTCTGTCTGTCTGTCTGTCTGTCTGTCTGTCTGTCTGTCTGTCTGTCTGTCTGTCTGTCTGTCTGTCTGTCTGTCTGTCTGTCTGTCTGTCTGTCTGTCTGTCTGTCTGTCAAGACCCTTTATCTCACGAACGGGTAAAGGTATCAGGTTGAAATTAATACCATATATTAGGATCCATGAACCACACAAGATCTGAAAATTTAAATTTTTTACAACGACGCAATCAAAAGATATGGCATTTTATGTCCTCATCTCCATACATTTATTCAAAAATGAAAAACCTACAGGGTACTTCCCGTAGACCTAAAATTATGAAATTTGGCAAGAAGCTAGGTCTCACAGTACAAATAATGGGAAAAGTCTATAATCATTAAATATTACAACTTTTCTCACAACTAATGGTAACCAATTGTGGTGAGCTCCCGTTTCAAGAACATTCATATAAGAGAGGGGTCAAGTTGGATGGTTGCTGAGGCGATTTTTGTTTTAGTTCTATTTAAAAACGGGAACACTTACAAACTTGAAAATTGGTATGTTTGTAGGGCATAGGCTATAAAATAACAACAAATAATAATATTTGGTCAAGCGCGTGTCGGTCTCAAAAAATCTAGCACCTTAACTTACTGAAATTTCAACTAATACTCGTACAATTATGTTTATGTGGTGGTACGGGACCCTCAGTGCGCGAGTCCGACTCGCACTTGGCCGGTTTTTTTCGTTTATGGATAGTTCTACTCACAAGGGAATTAAATTGGGTAATTTTTGTGCTTTCCTTTTTAGGGTTCCGATACCAAAATGGTAAAAAAAAGGAAACCTTATGGTGCCGCTCTGTCTGTCTGTCTGTCTGTCTGTCTGTCTGTCCGTCTGTCTGTCACACCTCTATATCTCAGCAACCACTCATGCTATAGACCTGAAATTTGGAATAGTTTTAGAATATAGTTGCCCAACTTAATTGCACATGAAATTTTTTAAAAAAGTATGATTATTAATGTAAAGGGGGCCAAAATAGGCTGGGGGGGGGGGGGGGGCAAATTTCAAATGGTCGATACTAGGTCAAGTGGGGTATCATATGAAAGGGCTTCACTTTTACATTTTAAAATTTATTTTTGTATTTTTTTAAGTTTCTTAGTTTTCAAGTTATGATGAAAAATGTCCAAAAAAATACCTTCCCCCCCCCCTTATCTCCGAAGTTTGAGTAAGGAAAAATCTGAATTAATTACAGTTGACAGAGGTTTATGTAAACTTAACAGCAAAAATAAAACGATCTTTCTAAGTTCCACAGTTTTTCAGAAATCTGCAAAAAACCTTTACAAACAAATTTAGTTTTGCGGTCCTGAAAATGGACTTTATTGCTTCCAAAAATACTATAGGTATATCGGAACCCTCGGTACGCGAGTGCGACTCGCACTTGACCGGTTTTTTAATTCATTTGACTTGAAAATTGGATGTATCAAAGATATATGACAGAATATTTTAGATTTTAAAGGGTCAAAATACTTTTTTGAAGGTGGTAGCTAGGGCTTTTGTGGAAAAACCCTCTGGGGAAGTACCACCCCCTTGCTTTTTTCTGCCGTGAAGCAGCAATTTTTGCACTGCTGTGTTTCGGTTTGAAGGGCAAGGGAGCCAGTAAAATTACCCGCACATGAGAGATACCATCTTAGTTCCCAAAGTGAGCAGCGCGCTTTTCTGTCTTATTAGTGTCAAAACATGCCATTAATAAGACAGTGGGTGCTATGGGCGGTGGTGACCACTTATCAGGTGCCCACCTGCTCGTTTGCTCACTTATAACATTAAAAATAAATGGTACAGCAGCACAGCACTTACTTTCTCGCAATACTCAAGAAAAACTATCAACCGCAAACTTAAATTTGTAATGCCATACACATAGTATGGGAATACAAACTTTTATTTACGTTTTTCCAAAAAAATGTTCGAATGAAATATACAGATCAATTCAGAATTCAAATTGTCAAACATTAAAACAAACAAACTTCAAACGATTTCGAGTAAATCACATGTTTAACTTTTGGTAGGACTGGAACATCCTTTATATGAATTTTCACAGATCAATGGATACTACCGTAGGATACTTGCATGCACATTTTTTTAATTTCCCTACACATGTTCCTTATGGAAAATTGTTCAGTTTGGTCTACTGAGCAAGCCCTTTCAGTTTTTGGTACACCCTGTGTACTAAATTTTATTTAAAAAAATCATAAATAATATCCAGTCAGGTAGACAACCAATCCAGGATTAATATTATAGAGAATTTTAATAAACTCAATGGAACCAATTTTGGGTAAATCACATATTTACGTTTTGGTGGTACAGGAACACCCCTTATATGAAATTACACAGATCAATTGATACTGATGCATGACATCTTACATAAAGATGCTTGGTCATGCAAAGTTTCATCAAGATTCTATGAGCCGTTTTTGAGAAAATTTCAATTTTTCATTTTCGTTGTATGACAGCTACCCTCAAAATGAGAGCCAGAAGGAAACCACTCAGAACCCTTCGATGGATTTGCATAAAACTCCTAAATTCAAAATATGGTGTCAATCGGACCATTCGTTTAGCCGCTAGGCCAAAGCGTGACGGACAGATCGACCGACCGACGGACCGACCGACCGACCGACGGACGGACATTTTTGGGAGACTTGTTTTTTATGATGTATAAGTGATATAGAACACATTTTTGAGAAAATTAGAAAAACTTTTTTTTTTCACGAATACAATACCTTTCTCGCTCCGCTCGAAAGTAAAAACTAAACTATTTTTTAAGTTTTAGGCATGTTTTGGTATTCGGATGACAGGGAAGCGAGAGTCGATAGGATAAATACCTATAAAACTATTTTCTCTTACTCAAAATTTATTAATAATTATTATTATTTATTCCCCAAAAAGTTACAATAACATTACAATACACACACACAGTACGTATTGTATTTATTCTATATAAAAGAGCTTGTCCTGACTGACTGACTGATTCATCATCGCCGAGCCGTAATCGCTATACATACAGATCTGAAATTTTGTACACAGGTTCTATGCACGTCAAAACTACCCACTAAGAAAGGATTTAGGAAAATTCATCTCCCAAGGGAGTGAAATAAGGGATGAAAGTTTGTATGATTGTCCTTTGTTTCTTGAGCTAGATACACACAAATTTGAATTTAAGGCGATAGGATATCTCAAACTGCAAAAAAGAGCTAACTTTGAAAGAATACTACTTCTAAACTGATAGTCCAATCGTTACAAAAAAAAAATACATAATATAACTAATATGATAAACAATAATTTTTAAGTAGATTATTTTTATTATAACCGTTAATTTTGACAAAAAAAATCTTCTCTCACCCCTCATTTTACGCAAAAGAATCCAGACTGCTTCCAAACGCCTAAAGCGATTTTCATGATTCTTTCAGCAAATTATAGAAAATTTTATGGTTCTTAAAATTTAAGTAAAAATTTTGGAAAATCATTATTTACGTGGCATAAATTTAATAAAATCGTGTTAATTACCGCTTAGGGCTGCGCGTAAGTACTGTAGCCAGTCTTGCCCTAGTGTTCGCACGGGAAGGCTGTGTCGCATGTCGGCGCGCTCCAAGGACGCTGTGCACTCATTTTGAATTGAATATTTTGAGAAAAGTGTTTTTCCCGAGTGTTTCACATGAATTTTACATAGAATGTCTGTCTGCTTCCGGAACTGGTCGATCCTAGGTTCCCCCGAAATAAAAAAAGAACCGGTCTAGTTCGAGTTGGACTCGTACGCCGGGGGTTCCGATATACCTATAGTATTTTGGAAGCGATTACTAAATTTGTTTGTAAAGATTTTTTGCAGATTACTAAAAAACTGAGCAACTTAGAAAGATCGTTTTATATTTGCGTTTTATTTTTTCGATCTTCACTTAACGCTACCAGCTATAAAGTGGAAACTACTACATGTATTATAATTAATGGGATACGATTTTTAGGTAAATAAATGAGGTTTATTTTCTTCATAGACTATTTTATCACAACTTTAGTCGATTGTCTACAAATTGAGCACAAATGAAATAAATATGCGTCCCAGAAGAGGATCTCTGCGGTTTACCTTCATGGAGAGAGAGAATTTTTTTTTTTATTTATTTGTAGGAAAACCATCAGTTTCTAATACTTACTAAAAAACTTACACATGTACAGGTAACTAATAACAGGTTTTCACAAGTAGAGTTGAATAATAACTAAAGGATTTCTGTACCAGTGTGTTCGGACACCTCTGGAGATAACCTTGAAAAAAGCTCCGAGAAGTTCCAGGAGACAAAATTATTTTTAGGGTTCCGTACCTCAAAAGAAAAAAACGGTACCCTTATAGGATCACTTTGTTGTCCGTCTGTCTGTCTGTCTGTCGAGACCCTTTATCGTATCAGATTGAAATTAATACCATATATTAGAATCTATGAACCACACAAGATCTGAAAATTTAAATTTTTTACAACGACGCAATCAAAAGATATGGCATTTTATGTCCTCATCTCCATACATTTATTCAAAAATGCAAAATCTACAGGGTACTTCCCGTTGACCTAAAATTATGAAATTTGGCAAGAAGCTAGGTCTTACAGTACAAATAATGGGAAAAGTCTGAAATCATTAAATATTACAACTTTTCTCACAACTAATGGTAACCAATTGTGGTGAGCTCCCGTTTCAAGAACATTCATAAAAGAGAGGGGTCAAGTTGGATGGTCGTTGAGGCGATTTTTGTTTTAGTTCAATTTAAAAACGGGAACCCTTACAAACTTGAAAATCGGTATGTTTATAGTGCATAAGCTATAAAATAACAACAACTAATAAAATTTGGTCAAGCGCGTGTCGGACTCAAAAAATCTGGCACATTAACTTACTGAAATTTCAACTAATACAATTATGTTTATGTGGTGGTACGGAACCCTCAGTGCGCGAGTCCGACTCGCACTTAGCTGGTTTTTTTAAGTGTAAAACTTATCAATGTTTATTTTTTGTCTCAGTTCCAGGTTTCTACCTTTTACCGTATAAAAATATGTGGTGATTTATTTTTTCATCCACGCTTCTTCTTAAATTTCACTAAAACTAGACAACAAAAATAATTTTAAATTACATTTTTATAATACACTAACCAAGACCTTACATATGATATCACTAGCTGTTGCCCGCGGCTTCGCTCGCGTGGATTTCGTATTTAGGTTGTTACCGGTTTTCCGAAGCAATGAGATATTTTCCCGTCATTTCGGGGTAATTTTAAACTAAGGAAAAAAAGGACTATTTCAAGATCCAGCTGAATTTTATTATATAATATACAGACGTTACTCAGAACAGAGGAACTTAGCAGTAGTATCCTAACAAATCTAAAGAGAGAGATGAGAGACACCTTTATGTAATATTTCAAAACAGAGCCAATTCGCAGAAGAAATTGAGAAAAACTAAAACCCTCTTCCTCTCTCTCCTTCTCTGCCCTTCCTTTCCCCCTCCCCCTCCTTCCTCTCCGCCTGCTCCTCCCTCTCCCCCTCCCTCCAACTCCCTCTCTCCCTCCCTCTCCCCCTTCCCCTCCTTATCCCTCTCCCTCTACTTTTTCTGTACCTGTACCTCTCTACCTCTCTACGTCTCTACAACACAATATCAATATTCACATAAACTTCTATCGACTGTAATTAATTCAGAGAGGTAGAGAGGTAGATACGTAGAGACGTAGAGAGAAGTTTGTAAGGGTTCCCGTTTTTAAATTGAACTAAAACAAAAATCGCCTCAGCGACCATCCAACTTGACCCCTCTCTTTTATGAATGTTCTTGAAACGGAAGCTCACCACAATTGGTTACCATTAGTTGTGAGAAAAGTTGTAATATTTAATGATTTCAGACTTTTCCCATTATTTGTACTGTAAGACCTAGCTTCTTGCCAAATTTCATAATTTTAGGTCAACGGGAAGTACCCTGTAGATTTTGCATTTTTGAATAAATGTATGGAGATGAGGACATAAAATGCCATATCTTTTGATTGCGTCGTTGTAAAAAATTTAAATTTTCAGATCTTGTGTGGTTCATAGATTCTAATATATGGTATTAATTTCAACCTGATACGATAAAGGGTCTCGACAGACAGACAGACAGACGGACAACAAAGTGATCCTATAAGGGTACCGTTTTTTTCTTTTGAGGTACGGAACCCTAAAAATAATTTTGTCTCCTGGAACTTCTCGGAGCTTTTTTCAAGGTTATCTCCAGAGGTGTCCGAACACACTGGTACAGAAATCCTTTAGTTATTATTAAACTCTACTTGTGAAAACCTGTTATTAGTTACCTGTACATGTGTAAGTTTTTTAGTAAGTATTAGAAACTGATGGTTTTCCTACAAATAAATAAAAAAAAAATCTTTCTCTCCATGAAGGTAAACCGCAGAGATCCTCTTCTGGGACGCATATTTATTTCATTTGTGCTCAATTTGTAGACAATCGACTAAAGTTGTGATAAAATAGTCTATGAAGAAAATAAACCTCATTTATTTACCTAAAAATCGTATCCCATTAATTATAATACATGTAGTAGTTTCCACTTTATAGCTGGTAGCGTTAAGTGAAGATCGAAAAAATCTCAGTTTTTTTTCTTAACACGCTTTATTTCTTAAATGGTTAAATATAGAAACCTGAAAATAAAACTACAAACATATATTGATAGGTACTTTAAGGGAGTAGAAGTTTGGTCTTTCTTATCTTAATAGTTTAGAAAATACTGTCAAATTTAGAAAGACAATTATTTTTTTACGTATAAAACTTATCAATGTTTATTTTTTGCCTCAGTTCCAGGTTTCTACCTTTTACCGTTTAAAAAATATGTGGTGATTTATTTTTATCCACGCTTCTTCTTGCATTTCGCTAAAACTAGACAACAAAAATAATTTTAAATTACATATTTATAATACACTAACCAAGACCTTACATATGATATCATATAAGTTAGGATCAAAGAAAAAAATATATACCCAAATTTTATGAAAATTCACCACTGTACTTCGGAGGCTATTGCGCTGACAGCTATAAATTGGAAACACTACACTCCAGATAGTAAATGAGCTATCATTGTTTAGGTAAATATACGAGGATAAATTCGCTATAATACCATTTCATCATAATCTCAGCCGTTTGTGTATAATTTGAGCGCAAATGGAAAAAAATGGGTAAAATTGCCGATCTTCAACGATCGTTTGTGGCTAAACTGCTATATTGATTTGAATTTCGAGTATGTCACCTAACGCAAAATTTTATGTTATTTCGTTTTGCCTCAGAAAAAATTTCTTTATAATGCACGGTTTTTGAGTTATAAGCGAAAAATAAAAAAAGCACCAAATTTTTCATGGTTTTTCTGCCCTCAAAAGTTTATCGTTAGCCAGAAACCGGCGCAAACTCACAGAACACTTATTCATGATGCCTAGCATCGATTTAGACTATTTCCAGCTGGTGCATATTTATTAGAAAGCACTGCCTTATATCGGGATAACTTTCTTCCTCTATTGTTAAAGATTGTTATTTTTCTAGGAAATTGACTGTACTGTTATTACTATCATACTGTAAACTAATTTATGTTTGCGCGTAATCTCATGGTGAGGGCAGAATACCAGTGTCACAAGTTTCTACTTGGTCGGCACTTGCGTCAAGATGCTGAGTCATCACCTTTTCCGGCAGTGTACATAGTTGCCTCACACAAACTGTCTCGTTAGGTATAGTGTTATTTGTATGTATATTCCGTAAGATGGCTATTTATTCTGTTATGAATAAACTAGCGACCCGCCCCGGCTTCGCACGGGTGCAATGCTGATACTAAATACACTACAGAAAAACTGTGAACGTTGTATATAAAAATATAGCGGCCCGCTCCGGCTTCGCACGGGTATAAAATATATAGCCTATGTGATTAAAATCGATCTAGTAGTTTTGATTTCTTCATTACTGCCCGTGTCCCGCACGCGTTAAATTTGGAGTAAAACCAAAGAGATTTTAACCTCGCTGCGCCGAGCGTAGCAAGGTTCAAATCTCTTTGAGTAAAACAATCCCAAAGTGCTATAGGGAAAACCGCGGCCTCAGACGCGCTATTTATAGGCACGCTCTTGCCGCACCGGGCGGCCGGCCGGTACCGCCGCAAACGCTACGTCCCGCAATTTTTAAATCTGTAATATCTTCGAAAATATTCACTTAAATCATACGGTGTAAAGGGCCATATAGATCTATATTAAATGAACAATGTATTCAAGGTATTTAATTGGTTAAGGATTAATGCTGTATTGGTTAAAATCGCTTCGAAAATTAGCCATTATTTGTCGTAAAAAGTAAATGACAAAAAAAAGTTATTGTGGGTTATCCATAAGAGATAGACATATACCATCACAGACTTTTCTGTAGACCTTTTCAATGTGTACAATACTTAGTACATTATTTTGATAAAACTCGTAGGGTTCAGCCTGCGTTTGCAATGTAAGCGGAAAAAATGTAATTATTTACGACATCACATTAGAAACCTCAAAAATAACAGTACTTCTCCACTATTTAATGGATGTTATTATACATATAAACCTTCCTCTTGAATCACTCTATCTATTAAAAAAAACCGCATCAAAATCCGTTGCGTAGTTTCAAAGATTTAAGCATACAAAGGGACATAGGGACAGAGAAAGCGACTTTGTTTTATACTATGTAGTGATGATGATGATTTTTCTTTATTTCTGTATGTCAGCCAGACTATGCAATATACGGCAATAATTGAAGTATGGCCCGGCCATATAGCCAAATATTTTTGGTATGGCCAATGCAATTTTAGGTGTGGCCGATATGTTCGAGTGGTAATCGAAAATACTGCAATATTGCCGTGCCTGCTCTATTGTTGTTTCGTTAGGTTGCATATGTGCGTCCCTTTCTTATGACATAAAGGTTGCTTTCTTTTGGCAATCGTCAACCCATATTTGGGGACATTTCTGCCAGTGTCGTGTTCTAGACTCTAGAACATTCTTCAGTTTTTAGAAGTTAAAAATATGGCGAACCGCCAGTGTTGAGTGGGGGAGTTGTTCATTGCTCTCCCCGTAAAGCAATAGTGGACCGAAGCGTTTGTCGGCCATTGTTGCCCAATTTTGTAGCCCGTGTACAAGAAAAACATGTGAGCCAGAGTATTTCCGAAATGTTCGGACATAATCTGCAATAAAATGTTTTTGTGATGGCCGAAGTAGTTGCAATATTTCGGCAATATTGAGCCATATTGCTATAAGGGAGCTATAAGCTGTTCTCGAGAGTCAGTGCGAACCGTCTCGCGCGCAGGTTTGACGACTTCCAGCCTCACAAATAAGCCGGGTTCCGTAAAGGCTTCAAAACCATAGAACACATACATACACAACGGCAAGTTATTCAGAAGACCGAAGAGTACAACCAGCCACTTTGCCTAGCTTTTATTGTGGACTATGAGAAGGCCTTTGATTCGATCGAGACGTGGGCCGTGCTACGATCTCTCCAGAGGTGCCTAGTCGACTAACGGTACATTGAAGTATTGAAGGATCTGTATGAAAACGCCACTATGTCAGTTCGTCTTCAGGACCAGGACTCGAAACCTATCCAATTGCAGCGAGGAGTGAGACAGGGAGACATCTCCCAAACTGTTCACCACAGCTTTGGAAGACGTCTTCAAACTCCTGGACTGGAAAGGACTTGGCATCAACATCAATGGCGAGTACATGACCCACTTTCGATTTGCCGACGATATTGTCGTAATGGCTGAGACCCTGGAAGATCTCGGCGCGATGCTCAATAACCTCAGTAGAGTTTCACTAAGTGGGTCTACCTGGGACAAACAGTCCAGCTGGGTAAATCCAACTTAGACAAAGAGGTTACTCGTCGAATCCGACTTGGATGGGCAGCGTTCGGGAAGCTCCGTAATATCTTCACGTCCATAATACCGCAGTGTCTCAAGACAAAAGTCTTTGACCAGTGTGTGTTGCCAGTGATGACATATGGCACCGAGACGTGGCCGCTCACGATGAGCCTTATCAAGAAGCTCAAAGTCACTCAAAGGGTTATGGAAAGGCTATGCTCGGAGTCTCTCTGCGCGATCGAATCAGAAATTAGGAGATCCGCAGAAGAACAAAAGTAACTGACATAGCCCTGAGAATCGCTAAACTAAAAAGGCAGTGGGCAGGGCACATCGCAAGAAGAACCAATGGCCGATGGGGCGTAAGGGTTCTAGAGTGGCGACCACGTACCGGAAGACGAAGCGTTGGCAGGCCCCCTACAAGGTGGACCGACGATCTGGTCAAGGTCGCGGGAAGTCGCTGGATGCGAGCAGCGTAGGACCGGTCGTCATGGAGATCTTTAGAGGTGGCATAGGCCCAGCACTGGACGTCTTTCGGCTGATATGATGATGATGAGCCATATTGCAGCCCCATATTGCAGAATAACTATCGCTCTTTTAGGAGCCCCTTAAAACACGTCAACTTCTCTGTTACTATTTGGCCAGTATATATTGATCAATAGGATATTAAACTGTACAATATACGTCGCACACAGTTTGAAATTATATTCCAAAGACATATCAACAATATCATTACGTTCTACATAGTCTACGTTATCTTTTAAAAGGATTAATACGCCACCTCCGCTGCGATTCTTCCTCTTGTATGCAGAAGCGATAGTGTATCCCTGTACCTTAAGTGCCTTCATCTTGTCCTCTGTAAGCCAGGTTTCCGCGATACATAATGCGTGTGTATTATTTAGTTCATGCAATAATTCTTCAAGTAAGTCTACTTTCAACAAAATCGGTTTAGCGGTGTAGCCGTGAAAGCGTAACATAAATTATTTAATTGATTTCCAATAAAAAAAGCTTTTTTCCCCTATTGCACCCCCTTCCAGTCTCATTTTTAAAATGAAATGTAGCCTATGTCCTTACTAACGATTAAGACGATCTTAATACTAAATTTCATCAAAATACGTTTAGTGGTTTAGCCGTGAAAGCGTAACATAAATTATTTAATTAATTTCCCATACAAACTTTCATCCCCTATTTCACCCCCTTCCAGTCTCATTTTTGAAATGAAGAGTAGCCTATGTCCTTTCTTATGGTTTAGACTACCTTCGTACCAAATTTCATCAAAATCGGTTCAGGGTTTAGCCGTGAAAGCGTTACAGACAGACAGACAGAGTTACTTTCGCATTTATAATATTAGTTTGGATAATCTGCAGTGCGTCTGGACTCCCGATGGTAGAAGGGAGATAGTGGAATAAGCTCGTGGAGCTCTTGAGCACACTCTCCGAAGTACAACCTGTAGAAGACCGACAGACATGCAACTTTGCGACGGTGGGCTGGACTGAAACTTGGTTTTCACCAGCATCTCATCACCAACGAGCTTCTTGGCTCTGCTATCTATCGAGTCAAGTGCGGCTAGTTGGTATTTTGCTGAGCCATCCCAAAGATGACAGCAATTCTCCATGCAGGATCGGACTTGGGCTTCCGTTTTGGAGATAAAAGGAAACATTCCTTTGCAAACACAAACAAACAAAAAACATCTTTTTTGCATCATCAGCTCATCATAGGTCATTTAAACCTACTGTGGTGAGCGGCGTTGGACCGGAGAACGAGTAATTAAACACGGGTTGATGTTGAAAATAGAACTGATTTATTGAGGAAATTATTAAGCTTATATACAAGGTTTTCATGGTCGTATTACGTAGGAGTTTAATGTTTACAATAGAAAAATGCTGACATTGATATTAGGGCATTACCCTCAGAATATCTGAAGGTTAAATAAACAGTGACGATGCCTACGTATGGTTGGTATTTATTACAAGATTTATACGTCACGTTGGTTAGTCTATGAAACACAATATGAAGGTATTCCTATACTTCAAATAATTAAGGTATCGCCATACACTACATCATCCCCCTAATTTTTGAGACAAAAATTCGTGATTTTAGTTTACAATTTTTGGCTTAACTATTCTTAAATTCTAATTATACAACTTATTTTAATTTTACTGGTTATACACCTTTTTTTAATTTGGTTACATGTTTTTTTTTGTTTTACTTTTACATTTGATTACATATTACCATTGGTTAAATATAACAATAATGATTAACTATTTGATTAATATTGATATAGATCGTATTAAATTGACCTGTTTGACTTACAAAAAAGAATTTTGCTTTATAAATGGTATGGTTGTGTTCTGTTTTTATGCAGAACGTATTGACATCTTGATCTTCAATTACTGTATATGGTCCAGTATATACTGGGTCTAATTTCTCTCTATCTTCTTTTCTTACTTATAGTAAATCTCCTGTCTTATAACTAATTGGATTACATTTCCTATCAAATATTTTTTTTCTATTTTCTTTTGTTTTTATTAAGTTATTTCTAGCATCCTCTTGGGATTTTTGTAATCTATATCTTAATTCTATTGGGTATGAATCGTAATTATACATTGGATCTATGTTATCAATAATATTACTTGGTATTTTACATTTTTTTCCAAACACAAGTTCATAAGGAGTATACTCTGTTGCCGTATGAACTGATGTATTATATGAAAAACACCAATATTGCAACCAATCACTCCATTTGTGGGCTTGATTTTCAGTTTGTATTCTTAAAAAAAAATAGGATAAGATAAGAAGCATTTATTGAAAAAACCACAAAGAACAAGTACATTACACATGGACTCCTGCACTAAGCTCGGGGCTTGTATCGCAGGAGCCGCAATACAGTAAACAGTTAACAGGATATGGTCATCAGGTTAAAATAGTTTTAAGCTAATTAGGTACAACATATAATTTGAAACATGCAAAAAGAGAATGAAATAAAACTATTGAGACAACGAGGGGGTGAGTTTGGATGAGGATTGGAGGGAATGATGAGATGAGGTTAGAAGGGGGGGGGGGTGATGAGCAAGAAGGGGGGCACTGACTGTGTGCATATGTGGTGTGTGATTATGTCGGTGTGTGTGAAAGAGTAAGTTTAGAGTAACACTTTAAGTAATTCCTCAGTCTGCTCATAGTTAAGACACATAAGCCAATTTTTACAGATTTTTTAAAAAGTCTTACAGAAAGCGATTTGACGGAGGTAAGGCAACGACAGATCTTATTATATACAAAAATATGCACATGCGGTGGAAGTCTTCTAGCAAACTGTGTCCGAGTAACTGGAAGAGGACAAATAACTATTTTGATTACTATCTTAAATAACTATTTTGATTATTTTTATTTATTTATATAAATTTATTTTTATTTATATCTTCTTAGATCTTTGTTTAAAATTCAAATCTAAATTATGATAATTTTTTTTTTTACATGTTTTATTTTATTTATGTAATTAGACACCATTTTCACACATCTTCAAAAATACATGGTATTAGAATAGTATGTACTTTCAAAATTCTTGATCTTGGGTAAATTTTTCCTTTTTAATCTTATTGGGTTCTTGTTAGCCCATTTTTCGTTTTATCTGTTTTCTTATACTTATTCAATTGAAAGTATTACACGTTCTTTCCTTTATTCATTAACATAATAATCTATGTTTTTTTATGCTAAATGCAGTATTATTTACATATTTTTATTTTATTTTCCAATATTTTTAACTTATTTTAATTTATAACTTATTTTAATTATGTTCCTCTATTATTTTAAAATATTGGTACTGTTGGCAATGTTTTATTACAAAAAAAAATATTTTACTTTTCACCTTTAGTCCTATTTAACTATTACTATTACTTATACTTACGTAATATTATTAAAATATTTTTAACCTTTTAATACTTATGTTTATTTTAACTTTTTATAAATTATTGTCATATCCGGTATTTTTATTACGCCGTTGTATCGTTATGATTCGTTTGTTAACGAAATAATCATAAGGATAAGGCTACAAGATAATTCTTGCTTGTCAATTCCATTACAAACTTTTGTTTGTACTTCACTAATATTTTAGTAGTCTCTATTCCTTATTCTTCAAAATAGTTGGTTGGTATACCTTTCTTTTATACTTTTATAGTATGATACTTGAATGTTTTTTTTTCATATTTTGTATCTTTATATAGCGCTTTCTTTTTAACTTAGATTTGTCTTTTTTAAACATAATTTGGCCTTATATATAAGTCATAGTCTATTTGCATGCTTCATTGTTTTTAGTTAATAAATACACTTGTCATATCTTGCTCGGTTTTTTATTACTTACTGGGGTACACAAGCAGAAGTATTTATTTATTTAAAAATATGGTACACATACAAACAATTAAGTTTGTGGGGCAGCCGGCTAAAACATTTATATTTATTATGGGTACGTAATAATATGAGGAGTCGACTCAAATACAATAAAAGATGGCATATTTGCCACGGGTCGTGCGCACGCCCTAATTTAGAGGTCAGTTCTATCTATTTCCACAGAGCAAACTCGTTGTCACTATGATTTATTTTAGAATGATCTGACACTCAACGTACCATTAACATATAGGGTCTTTTTCCCAAACTGTATTAATTGGTGGAGCTCGTCCTGACCTATGATTCTACTGAAGGGTTTTAGCGAGTCCTATATGGTGTACCTGTGTACCTTTTACGAGCTTTATTGTAGTTTTTACTCGTAAGAGCATTATTCCTTTTCCATACATACTCTTCGTATGCCATTCCTTGCTTTTTTTTTCGCTATCTCAACCCCTTATCTGAATACTTCGATATGCAATGTTTTAATTAACAGACAACAACTAGGTAACCGTTTTAGGCCGAGTCCTGAAGCTGTAATTTTTAATTGGCTGGACATAAATCGAAACCGTCAATTTACTATAAAGTTGCTATGTATTATAATAGGTGGTGGAACACTTATGTAAAAAATAATTTTTAATGAATTGGCTGGCTTTTAGATTCTCCAGAAAATATATATTTTTGTTTGTTTATGCATGTGAAGTCAAGCCAAAAATTGTAACTAATATCTGATGGGGTAAACTTTTGATGTGGGTTCCAAGGTACCTACTTCAATTAAAACTAAGCAAAAAATATTTGCGCATATTTTTTTATTAGCAAATTTGTATGTAAGTTACATAAAAAACCAGGCAAAAAAGGCAACCAAATTATTTTAAATTTGATAGACTTTCCAGGACAGTTTTTGAGCAAATTACCTAAAATTAAGCATATTAATCTAAAGTTAAATATTTTCGTATTTAATGTTGAAGCAAAAATACCAACTGATAAACTTTTGTTTACTTACAGGTTTGATCGTGTGTTCTTTCCTTTATTTATAAAATTAAGCATAATTATAAAAAGATAAAAAAGTTGATTTTTAATTCAATAGATCGCGTCAAGCGAGCGAGAACCGGCGTAATATTATATGTTCTTTGAAACCGGTATGGCGTGCCGTGCGCCCCGAGACTTTTTTCTTCTACGTAATGTCAAGAGTACGTCAAGCCTGACATAATATTAGACTTTTTAGTGTTCTTATTTCAACAGTCCAAGTAGCTAGAGTGGGCTGCAAGTGTCTGGCTGCCTGCTTGTACAAACAACAACATTTCAAACAGTCCATTGAAAGGAGAAAATATCATTGTGGGATACAGTGTTACAAAAAACCGGGCAAATGCGAGTCGGACTAGCGTGCTAAGCTTTTGCTCTTGACCCCCTGATCTTGACTCCTCTTTAATAAGAATTTACTTGAAGTGGAAGCTAGCTAGCGTTAATTGGTTGTGAGAAAGGTTGTAAACTTTAATTATTTCTGACTTTATGGTTCCGTACCCATAGGGTGAAAAACGGGATCATACTAATATGCGTCCGATGTCTGTCTGACTGTCTGTCAGTGGGCTGTATCTCATGCTGCATAAGCTATAAAATATAAAAACTGATCAAGTGCGAGTCGGACTCAAAAAAGGACGAGTTGCACTCCGAGAGTGCCGGCAGAAGTGAAAACTTGAATTTTTGAATATGTAAGGGTCAATCGCGTCATTGCTCGTGTACTTCTTCATCGAGACCTAAAGTTTGTCTCAGTATGTGAGTAGTCTAGGGTCAGTAGTTTTCAAGTTATAGCGATTTTTACTTTGACAGCTGTCATCCGAAATGTAGATCTCATCAAGACCTATCATTTGACTTAGCACACGAGTACACTAGAGTCAGTAGTTTCCAAGTTATGGGGTTTTTTTAGTTTGACAGCTGTCATCCGTAATGTAGATCTCATCGAGACCTTTCATTTGTCTCAGCACATGAGTAGTCTAGGGTCAGTAGTTTTAAAGTAATAGCGATTTTTACTTTGACAGCTGTCATCCAAAATGTAGATCTCATCGAGACCTATCATTTGACTCAGCACACAAGTACTCTAGATTCAGTAGTTTCCAAGTTATGGGGTTTTTCAGTTTGACAGCTGTCATCCGACATGTAGATCTCATCGAGACCTATCATTTGTCTTAGCACATGAGTAGTCTAGGGTCAGTAGTTTTCAAGTTATAGCGATTTTTACTTTGACAGCGGTCATCCGAAATGAAGATCTCATCGAGACCTATCATTTGTCTCAGCACACGAGTAGTCTAGGGTCAGTATATTTCGAGTTATAGCGATTTTTAGTTTGACAGCTGTCATCCGAAATGAAGATCTCATCGAGACCTGTCATTTGTCTCAGCACACGAGTAGTCTAAGGTCAGTAGTTTTCGAGGTATAGCGATTTTTAGTTTGACAATTGTCATCCGAAATGAAGATCTCATCGAGACCTATCATTTGACTCAGCACACAAGTACTCTAGATTCAGTAGTTTCCAAGTTATGGGGTTTTTCAGTTTGACAGCTGTCATCCGAAATGTAGATCTCATCGAGACCTATCATTTGTCTTAGCACATGAGTAGTCTAGGGTCAGTAGTTTTCAAGTTATAGCGATTTTTACTTTGACAGCTGTCATCCGAAATGAAGATCTCAGCGAGACCTATCATTTGTCTCAGCACACGAGTAGTCTAGGGTCAGTAGTTTTCGAGTTATAGCGATTTTTAGTTTGACAGCTGTCATCCGAAATGTAGATCTCATCAAGACCTATCATTTGACTCAGCACACGAGTACACTAGAGTCAGTAGTTTCCAAGTTATGGGGTTTTTTTAGTTTGACAGCTGTCATCCGTAATGTAGATCTCATCGAGACCTTTCATTTGTCTCAGCACATGAATAGTCTAGGGTCAGTAGTTTTCAAGTAATAGCGATTTTTACTTTGACAGCTGTCATCCAAAATGTAGATCTCATCGAGACCTATCATTTGACTCAGCACACAAGTACTCTAGATTCAGTAGTTTCCAAGTTATGGGGCTTTTCAGTTTGACAGCTGTCATCCGAAATGTAGATCTCATCGAGACCTATCATTTGTCTCAGCACACGAGTAGTCTAGGGTCAGTAGTTTTCGAGTTATAGCGATTTTTAGTTTGACAGCTGTCATTCGAAATGTAGATCTCATACATTTAGGATTCGCTATTAAATAACGATCAAAACCAGTACGTCAAGTCTGTCGTGCACATATCACGTTGTGCACAACAAAAAAAGCCGAGCCTATGACCACAGAATATATAATAGTAAACAAGTTTACAGGAGTTGCACTCCTTTGATCTTGGAAAAAGCTGCCTTTTTCACAGACAAGCCTGCTATGACAAAGACAAAAAAGATGTTTTGGTCTTTATCACACTTTAGAACTTTTGTATATATTGAGCCTGCTCTAACTTGGTATGCTTATTTTCAAATACATTTCGATACTTCATCCGAGATCTGACGCGACTTCTGATGCGAGTTAATAATTTTTTCCCCATCTGAAAAAGTGCCAAGCGCCGCTGAAGACGTTTTCACTTCAAAAATTGACCACAGTACTCGTAATTTACTGACATTTCAACTAATACAATTTATATCATGCGGTGGTACGGAACCCTCGGTGCGCGAGTCCAACTCGCACTTGGCCGGTTTTTCCCTTTCATTAGATCAAATCCACAATTATTTTGAGTCTCATGTCAAACCTGTAGAATATTCATACAAACTTCCACCCCATTTTTCAACCCCTCAGGGGATGAATTTCAGAAAATCCTTTCTTAATGTGTAGTCTTGACGTACAAAAAAACTACTTACAAAATTTCACATCTGTAGCTTTATCGGTTACGGCTCGGCGTTGGTGAATCAGTCAGTCGGTCAGGGCATGCTGTTTTATATATTTAGATTTAGATCAGAAGATCAAAAGTATTTTCAGCTTACTACAACCGATGTAAATTTTCATCTTTCATGTTTAACTTTAAATTCCGAAGCGCGTACCGAAAAAAACAGCGAAGCAATGCGACGTTGCCGTACCGTGCAATCACGAGCCGTGTACTATGTTAATGTCAATTATGAACTTTATTTCAACTTCTTTAGGGTCGATATAAAGCGCTACATAATGTAATTTTTATATAAAAAGATACGCTATTGCCTGAAATGTTAAATTTTTAAAGTAATCAACGTAAGTACAGTTTTAGAGTATAATCAAACACTTTTCATTCAGTTACCTATTTTGGCCAAAGAGAAATCCCTCAATAATTATACCACTGTAAAGCTTTAACATATTGTGTTCACTTTTATGACTGTTTGATCAAGTACAACAAAATTTTGAAGTACAAAAAGTCACGAGATAGTTATGTATTTTGCCCGAGCACACAAAAAGAAATAAAACTTTTTGTGGGATTTTTTTAATTTTAGGCTTTACCCAAGAACTTAGGTGCTTAATTAGTTTGTAAAATACTAAAAGTTTATCATTGAATGAGCCCAGAAAACATTTCGTTTAGTTGGCATTTTTGCCACAGTAACTATTTATATAATAGGGTTTTTTTAATCTGCCGCCTTGTCCCATTTGGTGATATGCTTAATTTTAAGTAATTATGTAATTACTTCCAAGACTTCATAAACCACAAAAAGAAAATCTTGGTTCCGATTTTTGTCTAGGCCAAAATCTAATTATCTTGGGGTATTTGGGTAATCAGTCCAACCGATTGCCAAGACTTTGTTTATCGAATTATTCCCATCTCTTTCTATTCTTCTCATACTCAATTCCATTCTTTATTCATTCTTTTAGAAAATAAAGCACCTACTTGCACGCTATGGTAACAAAAGATTTTTAATACTTTATTTCTTTTGCGAGCTATCCCTTCAACGTTTATTTTACGTTGTATTCATTTGTATATCCTTGGATATATATATATATTTTTTATATACTTTTATAGTCTTCTTTTGATTCGTTATCTCTTATAGTCATTGTTCCTTTACTTGGACTCGTTATTTCTAATAACAATCCTCAACTTTACTAAGTTAATTGTCTCGTATGCCATGTAATGCATAATGTTTTGTCCATTTTTCCCTTTTTATTCATATCATTTTTTTTATTTACTCGTGGCTTTTGGCCAATAGAAGAATTTTTATTTTATTTATACGTAATTTTTAAGACTTTACATGGTCGTAATATCGCATCTCTATGTCGTAACCTTTTTGGACGCTTGTTTCAAAACACAGTCATAATCGAAACACGTAAAATGTTTATTTATTTATTTTTAATTTGTTTAATTTATTTACTAATTTAATTTATTTGTTAATTTGTTTATTAATATTATTTTCTTGGTTTAACTATTTAATTTAAATAATGTTTAAAATTGCTAAAAAAAAATTCTAATTAAGTTAATGTGTAACTGACTGTACATGAGAGTACTTGGGTAATATATTTACATGTTTGCTTGTAACGTATTTATGTTTCTGAATTCTTATTCTCATCGTTAACTGTTTTTCATAAATTTTAGTAATATTTTTCGTTTGCTTATTCCTAGTTTGAAACAATTTTTTTTTTGAGACCCGGTTTAGTCGTATTACTTTATACAAGCTCCTTTTCGATCTACTCGTAAGCTTTGTTGCTGATTCGTCCTAATCCGCTCTCTGGTTACGTAATGAATGTATGTTGACCTTGCTAGCGTCATCACTTTCGCTGATTGACTGAGTATGGTTTTATTTATATTTTCATAACTGGAATTTTTTTAAATTTAGTAATTTATTATGATGCGATCTCCTTTTTCTTTCTTTATACGTTTGTTTTTACTTATTTGGCAGAATGCGTTTATTTATGTAAATTATTTCTTTATTTTATTATTATTTAATTAATTTATATTATTTATCCGTATTTTAATTGTTATTGCGACTTTATTTTAGCACCTATATCGGTTATTTTTGTTAGGAAACTCGATAATTTATTTTATTTATTATTTTTGTTACTAGGATGAAAGTTTCACTTTTAAATCTTCTCCTAATTATGTTTTATTTTTTCAAAAACATTTTATTCATTACTGGTCTACTCCTAGTAGATTATTAATTACTTATTTTATAGGTGAGAAGTAAATATTTTGTTATCTTTCTACTCGAAAATAATATTGAACCATACGTTAGTAATAAGTATTACATTTTTATATTGCCAACAGTAATTAAACTTAAACTAGCTCACGGATAAGGTAAATTAAATGAAAATATTTTTTTTTACGCACTTTTTTTTTTAAATAAAATAACTTTTCTGAAATCTGCCCATTTTATCGATACCTCCTTATTTATTTTACATGATCCGTGGCTGTTGTATACTTATACTAACCTTACTTAACTTATAGTAGTAATGGCGATAGCTGTGTCGTCATTTTTATAGTCACGTTACAAACAAAACATAAACAGTTATAAGTGATGATAACTGTTTTTGGGTTTCAAGTGGGATACTTTTCACTTAACTTTCAATTCACTTTTCCTAATTTGTATCACTTTTACAAAGACGGAAATCGCTTTCGGCACTCTGCCTGCATATTCTCTTCTCTTTTTTCTGCATATATTTATGGGCTCATTTTTATTTTAATTATGGTCCCGCACTTCTTTCTTTTAATTCATTTGATAATTATATATATATTTTTTTTTTAGTCACGGCACTTTTACTTTATTTTTCGCGGGGCCCAGTGCTGCCCTTGAAGGCAGCCCTGGCCTTTTTCACCTAGTTTTTAATTTACTTTTTACCACATTTTGAATTTATTTCACTCGCGAAAATTTTTGACCGTCACTGTACTTTCTACGGCTCGGAACTCATATTAGAACCTAGCGCTGCCTAGAAGCAGCGGTCTGGCAGGGTCGCCATGTGGTGAGCGGCGTTGGACCGGAGAACGAGTTTGATGTTGAAAATAGAACTGATTTATTGAGGAAATTATTAAGCTTATATACAAGGTTTTCATGGTCGTATTATGTAGGATGTTTAATGTTTACAATAGAAAAATGCTGACATTGATATAAGGGCATTACCCTGAGAATATCTGAAGGTTAAATAAACAGTGACGATGCCTACGTATGGTAGGTATTTATTACAAGATTTATACTTCACGTTGGTTAGTCTATGAAACAAGGACGTTCTGAATAAAGGCCAGGTTAAAAGTACCCTAAACCGACGAGCATGTATGAAAGGATTGATGAAAGTACAGGAAGCAAGGGAAGTATGTCAAGATCGTAGCAGGTGGAGGACTGTGGTCTCTGCCTACCCCAACGGGAAAGAGGCGTGATGTTATGTATGTATGTATGTATTCCTATACTTCAAATAATTAAGGTATCGCCATACACTACACTACGAGTGCTTCACTTCTACTTGAGCTAAAACTACTTTTTTTAAGAAAAAGTATTTATTTTTTAATTTTATCAAAGCCGGCCAAGTTCTAAGCACAGGCCTCGCGCACACCGTGCACTATTTACCCGAACCGCTTCGAGCCACTTTTGACCCCCTGTATCTTCTTACCTGATAAATAGTGGAGTGCACTCGCGGCTTTGCTTACGTGCGACGCGTTTACCGAACGCTCTAACAATTTTATTCAAAATCGCTAGTAAAAGTGTTTCTATACGGCTAAATTATTTGTTAAATATTGTTATGGTGAAAGAGAATCAATTTCCAGTATAAAATAGTGCGTATATTGAGTGATATTAGTGAAAGAACAATTATTCAAATTATATCAAAATATCTACAGCTGACGACAACCAGAGGGCAGCGACCGGCCTTGGATCGATCGTGCGTCCCGCTTACACGCGCTACTTACAGTAACCTTGCCTCTTCGCACGGCCGGAGGTCATTGCTTTGGCTCAGCTGTCCGATGCGATCACCTATGTTTTTTTATCTACCTCCTACCTGCATCTATCATTCATTTATCTACCTATTGACCAAGATTTTCTGGAAACCACACGATGCGAAATTGCATTGCATGCAATTCACATATAAATGTAGCCGATTTGCTGGGCTGTAGTATATGCAATGGGCAATTCCATTATTCATGCGTAAATATTAGCGAATCAGTTTATATATCACAAAAACATGAACTTGACCGCAACTGGTTGTGCCCGGATTGTGTAAGAATAACAAAAAGGCGCCAAAGAAATGATGATGACACTCCGGTACGCCAAGCAGTAAAAAGCCTCAATAATACGTCTCTCTCAATCGAAGACCGAACAATATTTGACCAGAGCATCTTAGGCGAGACAGTAGCTAACACCAGTCAATCTACTTCAGGAGCCACACAACCCAAAACCTCGGCATTAACACTGGACCAAATTAGCAAATTATTGGATGAAAAACTCCGAAGAAATAACGAAGCCATATTAACGGAAATTAAGTCAAGCCTGTCCCGTGTGGTGCCGGCAAAGAATAGTACCAACCCATACATACCCGTGGGTGTCGTAAGAGGCGACTAAGGGTTAACTGGAGGATGGGCAGCAGCGTCCTCCTTTATTTGTTACATCTTACTTACTGCGGTCACCTACAACCGCGGTCCATGGTGCCAGCCGTAACGCTAACAAGCGAGGTGTCTATGGTACTTCCCCTTCACATTTTTCCAGCAAAAGCTAGAATTCTGGAGGGAGCTCCCTGTCCTGTAGTGGACGTTTCATGGGATGTTATGATGAAGTCAAGCCTGCATAATGAAGTAGTAACAGCAATCAACAAATGTAAACAAGAATTCTTGAACAGTACGGATAAATTAACAAAGGACCAGGCTATACTGCAAACAAAACTAGGAAAACTAGATTTAAAAATAACCTACTTAGAGGAGCAAAATGCCATTCTCAAGAAACAAATTGCAGAAATACTTACCTCTTCAAGAGCCATACCAACACAAAATTTTGAATTTGATTTACCTAAAAAAATTGTTATCTATGGATTGGAGGAATACGACACGGAATCGGAATTTGAGCTACATAATCGCGTGATTGAAATTTTTGCTGACATAATGAATGTAAACTTATCGGGCTATATAGAAGATTTAAAAAGACTAGGAAAAAGAGGACGGCGGCGGCCATTGGTCATTGAGCTACTAAGCAAAAAATGGCAAAGTACGAGGGTGGTCCCAGAAGTAGCCGACCTAACCAAGAAAAATCAAAATAAATGGGACAAACTATATTTATTTCTCTACATAGCTTCCTTGTAGCTCGATACACTTTTCCCAGCGGTGCTCTATAGCTTCAATGCCACGTCTATAGTAGGAATTGTCAAACGCTTCAAAATAGCCATTAACCAACGACTCAACCTCTATGTTGCTCGAAAATCTTTTCCCGCCGAGCCATTTTTTTAGGTTTGGGAACAGAAAATAATCTGACGGGGCCAAATCTGGGAAGCAATTCAAATTTTAATTCTTCAATTTTAGCCATTGCAATGCCAGATGCGTGGACTGGAGCGTTGTCTTGATGAAACAAAACTTTTTTCTTTGACAAGTGAGACCGTTTTTTCTTTATTTTTTCACTCAAACGCTGCAATAAGTTGGCATAATACCCGCCGTTAATGGTTTTTCCTTTTGGAAGATAATCCATAAAAATTATGCCACGCGCGTCCCAGAAAACTGAAGCCATGACTTTTCCTGCCGATGGAACTGGTTTTGCCTTCTTTGGAGCTGGTTCTCCTCTTTCAGTCCATTGTTTTGACTATTCCTTAGTCTCAGGTGTAAAGTGATGAACCCATGTTTCATTCATGGTGATAAATCGACGCAAAAACTCGGCTTTGTTGCTGTGAAATTTTGCTAAACATTCGACTGACAAATCCTCACGGCGCTGTTTTTGTTCTACTGTGAGTACTCGCGGCACCCATCTTGCGCATAGCTTTCTCATTTCCAAGTTTTCTGTTAAAATACGATGGACTGCACTTTTTGAAATGCCTACCATATCTGCTAGCTCGCGTACTTTCAGTCAACGGTCATCCAGTACAATTTTGTGGATTTTTTTACTATTTCTGGATTAGTCACCTCATTTGGTCGTCCACTGCGATGTTCATCTTGGCAGCTCGAGCGGCCGCGCTTGAACTCTGCCACCCAATATTTTATTGTTGTAAATGAAGGAGCAGAATCCCCCAAAGTAGAATCAAGCTCCACTTTAATATTAGTTGGGCTGAGACCTTTCAAATAAAAGTATTGAATTACGTAACGAACACCAATTTTATCCATTATCGAAAAATTCGATGACAAAAGTATGCTTCAGAACAAATGCCAAATGACCTAGCGCGTTCGAATTCAAAATTTAAATTTCTTAATGTTCACGCTTCCTAAAAAGAGTATTTAATCAAATAAAAACTGCCAGTAAGTAAGTAAGGTCGAATATTTCTGGGACCGCCCAGGTATGTCCTAAACAATCAACACTGCTTTAGAAAGACAGGCCTAGCTATCTCAGAATTTCTTAACGAGTCGGCTATTAAGGAGAGGAAAAAGCTACAGGAAATCATGCGCGAAGAAAGAAAATTGGGAAAATATGCAACAATAAAAAATAATAAATTATACGTCAACGGCAAAGAATATTCAGATTCTAGAAACAGCACAAGAAAGAGTAATACCACAATAAACACAAGCAACGAAACAAATACAACTCATCGCCCTTCAACGAACCAGGAAACTTGTTCCTTTTGAGACTAAGTATCGCATTCTATTCCAAAACGCTCAGAGCATTAAAAATAAAGTCCATGATCTAGAGATATATTTAAAGAAAAATCTATTTGACGTGGTGTGCTTATCCGAGACATGGATCAAACATGAACATAAAGACCTTATTCACATTGACGGCTATAGCTTTGCGGCATCCTTCAACCGAAGACAGCGTCGTGGCGGCGGAGTGGCTATCCTGCTTCGTGACGGCGAGCAGTACAAGGAGCGACCAGATTTTGAAGAGCTAAGTGTGGAGCTTACAATAGAATGTTGTGCGATTGAAATTCCCAAGTATAGAACTTTAATTGTTTGTATTTACAGAGCTAACCGCAATATTGACATATTCTATGACTTCCTAGATAAATTAACTGCAAAAATTAAATCATCTTGTCTAACAAAGCATGTTATTATAGGCGGTGACTTTAATATTAATAACACCAGTGACTGTTCGGATTACGCTAAGCTTTGCAATACCCTTCTAGAATGCAACTTACGTCAAATAATTAATGAACCGACACGAGTAACGCAAAATTCATCTACGTGTATAGATTTGTTGTTCACAAACCAAAAAACAAGTAAATTCTCGGTGCTTGACAACGGCATATCAGATCACAAAGCCCTAGAGTATAAATTTAAGAACAACAAAAATAAAATACTACGTAAAACTCACGTATTCACTTATAAAAGAATATTTAATACTAATAACTTATCAATATTTAAAACAGAATTAGCTAAAATAAATTGGAATAACATATTTTTACCACAAAATAATATCAACCAGAATTATAGCCTATTTGAAAAAAAACTTCAATTACTACTAAATGCCTGTATTCCATTGAAAAAAATCAAGACCTACAAAGCTGAAATTAGGAGCTAGTCGTCAGGGTAAGAGTAACGGAAAAATTCGAACATTGGAAATTGGTCAAGTGCGAGTCAGGTTTTAGTCAAAATTATGTATAAGAATGTTGGTAATACTTCTCTAAGACTTAAAAATCTCAGATTTGGCATGGGGATAGTCGTTAGCATTAAAAAAAGTATAGCAAAAGTTTTAAAATTGGAAATTGGTTAAGTGCGAGTCAGGATATAGTCATTACTATGCATAAAATTGTTGGTCATACTTCTGTGAGACCTACAAATCTGAAATTTGGCATCGGGGTAGTCGTTAGCATTAAAATAAAGGAAAAATTTGGAAAGTGGAAAATGGTCAAGTTAAAAAGGTAGTATTTCTAGAAGGTCAGACTTAGTCATGCATGAAAACAAGTACCTATATTTTAACGAAACTATGAAAATACAAACAACGTTGCGATAGTTACTATTAATATAATATAGCAAACTGAACAAAAAGAAATGAAATCCCACCAAAAACATAACTGTTAAAAAGGGGGCCAAGTTCCTATCGGCTAATTGTTTGTTTAAAAAAGGGTTGAAATCCGATCCAATGCCAAGTTTAGATGCACTTTAATATCGATCATAATCGTCTTCATCAGCAGCCTGATCCACTAGTAAACATTTGCCATTCCCAAGACTCGCCACCACATCCAGTCCTCCGCCTTCCGCATCCAACCACTATCCGCCACCTTATTCACGTCAACGGTTCATCTGGCCGAAATTCACTTTACCATACACCCAACTTAAAATATGGTATAGCTGTGAAAATACGCAGGTACGTGGAAAATAATATCTAAAATGAAATACTTTTGAATTTGAACTTGGCAGGTTAATTTAATTATATAAATAATAAATATAATTACACAATTAATCGCACTTACAGCACAAAAACCTGCCAAGTTCAAATTTAGAAGTATTTCATTATAGATATTATTTTCAACGTACCTGCGTATTTTCACAGCTATACCATATTTTAAGTTGGGTGTATGGTAAAGTGAATTTCGGCCAGATGAACCGTTGACGTGAATAAGGTGGCGGATAGTGGCTGGATGCGAAAGGCGGAGGACTGGATGTGGTGGCGAGTCTTGGGAATGGCAAATGTTTACTAGTGGATCAGGCTGCTGATGAGACGATTATGATCGATATTAAAGTGCATCTAAACTTGGCATTGGATCGGATTTCAACCCTTTTTTAGACAAACAATTAGCCGATAGGAACTTGGCCCCCTTTTTAACAGTTATGTTTTTGGTGGGATACAAGCTACACCGACAAGAGCATGGCTCTTAAATGATGAATGAAACAATCTACTAGGTGTGCCTGCGTCTTCGCCCGCGTGGAATTCAGACAATGTGCAGTATTGTGCTGTCTCTCCCCCTCCCTTACCCCTCTCTCTCTCCCTCTGGAGGGATCTTCCTCTCTTGGGGGATGTTTTTTCAAACACGCTGAAACACATGTTTATTTCTTTCTTTTTGTAAGCCTAAATCCTAATTTTTAATTGAATTTTCATACGTACGGTCAACAGCACGTCGGTAGAAACTTTTTCAACTCTATTTCCATGCCATATGGTCCAAAAGTGTTTCTACTGATGTGCTTTTGAGTGTACTTTCATCCCTTATTTCACCCCCTGGGGGGATTAATCTCAAAATAGCTGAAACACATGTTTATTTACTTCTTATTATTAGCTAAAATCCAAATTTCAAACACCTCTTGTCAAAAATGTAGGATTTTCACACAAACTTTCATCCCTTATTTGACCCCCTTGGGTGATGATATCTTAAAATTGCTAAAAAAAGTTTCTTTGTTTCTTATTAATAACTAAAATCCAAATTTTCAAGTACCGCATGTTAAAACTGTAGGATTTTCATACAAACTTTCATCCCTTATTTCACCCCCTAAGGGGATGAATTTGAAAAATTCTTAGATGTACATTTTATTTTTTACTAAGTGCTCAGAACCAAATTTCTAGAACTCTACCTTTAAAAATGAAAGACTAATAGACCAACATACGAAAACAAAATCATCCCCCTTTTCACCCCCTTGAAGGGTGGTTTTTAAAAAATGCTTATTTTTTACTAAAAGCTTAAAGTCAAAAGACACATACTGGCAACCCCGCTTGCCGTGTTTTGACGTTTCGGACTTACGCTCGCGTATTTTTTATTCGTAAAATATAGTAATTCGCGAGATATGGATCCAAATACCAACGAAAATTTGATATTGATCCTAGAAAAAAAACTTGACCTAGTGCTGAAATTAGTCCATGAGATTAGGAGTGAAATAAAAGCGGTGAAATCCACGGCTTCAAGTACAACAGGAAAGTCAGGTAACAGCAGCCATGACTCGACCGTCCCGCTTCCAGCCAATCACAGCGCGGTGCCCAACTACGCAGCGACTTTGAAGCGACCAATAGCAAAGTGCGCGAACAAGAGCCAGAGCCAAACAGCGAATAAGCGTTCAGATTCTGGAATTTTCGATCAACTAACTGCACGAGCGGCACGCGCCGAATCTCGAAGACAAAGAAAAGATCTATTGTACCAAAAAGATCAAAATGTGACGCCAGACCCAGAAAAACAGGATCCCAAGCAAGCGGAAAACGAAGAAAAATGGCAAAATGTGACCTACAAACGCACACGCAAAAATCAACGCCGCCGGCCAGTTCTCACTGGGACTGGAGCGTCTGACGCCGACCTTGATGTCGTAGAACGAACTAGGTACATTTACGCTTGGTCTTTCAACAAAAATGTCACCAAGGACAAAGTGCTACTATTTTTAAAGAAGATAGAAGACTCCCTACACTACTCAGTAGAAAACCGCGAACCGAGTCATGCCTACCAAGCACAGTCAGGCTTTATAATAGGCGTGCCAGATTCTCTTTTTGGAACTTTCACGAAGACATCGACCTGGCCTCCAGGGGTACGGTACAAGGAATGGTTTCCAGCGAGGCCCCGTGCTCTCAAGCGCGACGGGGAAGTGGACTCACAGTTTCACGACTGCAGCTGAGCAGAATAATTGCAGCACCTCCGTGGATCATGGTTTCCCTACGACACAACAGATGAGTAGTCCACAGAATGTAAGTGCGTCTTATGTTTTACGTGTTTGCCACCAAAACATCAGGTCTATCAATCACAAGACTCGTCAGTTAGAGGTTTTACTACGTGATGAACTGAAATGTGACATTCTCGCATTGACTGAACATTGGCTCAGAGCCTCTGAATTGTTGTGTGTGACTATTGAAGGCTATTCATTAATTTCATGTTACTGTAGACCAAATATTGCCCACGGGGGCAGTTGTATCTATGTCAAAAATAACATAAAGTCGCTTCCGATTGTGGAATTAAATAACTTATCAATTGAACATGTATGTGAAATCTCAGCAGTACAACTATTAGACCTAAATGTAATAATAATATGTATTTATAGATCAAATGTAAATGACTGTAAATTATTCTTTCCAGTGCTGGAGCGCTTGCTCGACAAAGTTGTGCAAATTGGATGTCGTACAGTTATCGTTGGAGACTGCAACATTGACACACTTACCCGTGGTCCTGCGCAGAAGTTGTTGCGTGATGCCCTGTCGGTCTCTGGATTCAGGTGTGAGGTACACTTTCCTACTAGAATAGATGGTTCTAGCTCCACATGCCTTGACCATGTATACACAAACATACTAAAAGCTGAAGTCCACACCTTCTCAGTGGACTCACATCTAAGTGACCACTATGCAGTTATAGGTGAATTTCGCTGTTCGCTCCCATCCATGGGTCCGCAAACACACCTTGTTAGGGACTTTTGTATTAGTAACCAAAATCGCTTCGCAGAGTCAATTGATAGTATTGATTGGAATGAAGTGTTAAATAGGTCAATATCACTAGAGAACCTGTCACAAATTATAATCAACATTATAGTAAATAAACTGAACATCAGCTTTCCATTTAAACGAAAACCTATAAAAATGTTTTGTAGAACTTGGGTAACTGATGAAATTATCAACATCAAGTCGTTTTTGTATGACTGTATGAACCTCAAACAATCATATCCACATATGGATCGTTTGGATACATTTATCTCCGACCTCTCTACGAAATACCAAAGGAAACTCAATCTTGAAAAAAAGGCATTTCTTAGTAATAAAATCTGTGAGAGTCAAAACGTGAGCAAATCTATGTGGCAGGTGGTTAACCTCGAAACTGGCAAAACTAATTTGGCACGTTTAGATTACACCGACCTTATTGTACAACCAAATGGTAGTCAGTATCAGTCCAAACAAGAGCTAGTGGATGCTATGAATCAGCAATTCGTGAGCGCAGCGGCCGCGTGTGGCGCGCCCCCAGCTGATCTCCAGCAGTCGGCTGACCAGCTCCGACGAGTTAGTGAGCCTATGAGCGCGTCCATTAGGTTGAGGCCTTTTACGTCACTTGAGGTACATAGCATCATCACTAAAAAAGTAGCTAGAAAGCACACTAAGGACATATATGGTATATCAACCTCCTTACTCAATTTTGCTGCGGCATCATTAAGTCATGTACTTGCTTATTTATTCAATTTATGTATGAAAAATGGTCGCTACCCCTTGGCTTTAAAACAAGTAAAAATAAGCCCCATATTTAAGGGTAAAGGTAGTAAGAAAGACTCAAACGACTACAGACCGATTTCAATCATTCCTGCTATTGCAAAAATATTTGAAAATGGTATAAGCTCCAGAATGACAACATTCTTGTCTAATACTGATGCTCTCACTGACAGACAGTATGCCTACCGCGCGGGGAGGTCGACGACGTCCCTGGCGCGCGAGGTGGTGCTGGTGGTGGTGGACGCGAGGCGGGGGGAGCGCGGGCTGCAGGTGGCGCTGCTGAGCTGCGACCTCTCGCGCGCCTTCGACGTCGCCGACCACTCCGTCCTCGCGACTAAGCTAGACCACTATGGCATTAGAGGTAATGCACTAGCACTACTCTGTGACTTCATGCGTGACAGAAGTCAGATTGTTTTAGGAGATCATGGTAAGCAAAGGTCAAATGCACTGACATCCAAAATAGGAGTAGCACAAGGATCTTCTCTGTCTAACATCACCTTCTCCCTGTTATTGAATGACCTTCCTAACTCAATTTCTGACTGTGAGATCTTCATGTTTGCAGATGATGTAGCCGCAATCGTAGTAGGCAAATCGGTCACAGAACTTGAGGTACGCCTAATGAGTGTTGCCAATCAACTAAAACAATGGTTTAGTGTTAATGGCCTAGTCTTAAACTTGACGAAAACTCAATTCCTGCAAATTAATTTATCAGGACGTCAACAGCGCCCTCTAGATATTCGAGTTGATAACGTAAAGATGAACCAAACGGTTACCACATCATTTTTGGGCTTTCATCTGGATTGCGGCTTGACATGGAGCGATCACATTGACAAGTTGTGTGGTAAGCTGGGACAAGCATGTTTTGCCTTAGGACGAATATCGTCAATTTTACCAAGGGATGTAGTTCGCAATTGTTATTTCGCTACAGTTCAATCGTTGTTACAGTATGGCATCGAGCTGTGGGGCCGGGCGGCGGACTGGCAGCGCGCATTTGTACTACAAAAGCACGCGGTCAGAATCGTCGCTCGGGTCCCCACTGACGAGCCAGCTCAGGCACACTTTAGGAAACTAGGCATACTAACACTTCCAAGCTTATACATATTTGCGATAGCTATGTACGCTAGGGAAAATCTACAAGCTTATGAACAGTGTGGAGAGAACAACACCTATAATTTACGTGGAGCTAGTAAACTTAAGTCTGTCCCTCACAGGCTGGCCAAGTCCGACAGGGTGTCACACGTGTTGGCACCTTATGTGTACAACCGACTACCAAAGCATGTTGTCGAAGTCAACTCCATCTCGATTTACAAACGTAAACTTAAAAGCTGGCTTGTCGAGCAAGCGTACTACACGTACGACTTCCTTAAAATTATTTCCTAGAAGATGCTGTAATTTCATTGTTATTAGTAAGATTGACTTAAACCCCTTTTTTTTTGTTTTAAATTAATGTTTATTTAATAATAATTAAAATAGCGTTCCTATTATACTATAATGTATTACATTATGCTATAATGCATAATTTAATTTGACTTGTAATGTATATTATTAATAAATTATTTGTATTTGTATTTGTACATGTATACTAGTGGTTCTTTATTCCGAGATAAAACTAACAGACTTGAAATTTATATAATACTAGCTGTGCCCGCGGCTTCGCCCGCGTGATATTCAGACAATTTGCAGTCTCTCCCTCTCCCTCTCCCCCTCCCTCTCCCCCTCCCTCTCCCCCTCCCTCTCCCCCTCCCTCTTCCCCTCCCTCTCCCCCTGCCTCACCCATTCCCTCTCTCTCTACCTCCATCCCACTGCTTCTCCTTGTCCCTCTCCCTATCCCTGCCCCTAACCCTACTCCTATCCCTATCCTTAACGCCGTCTTAACCGCTATCCCTATCCTTATATAAACATAGAAACGACACCCATATTGATTTATAGATATTTTAACCCTATCGCACCCCAACCCCTTCCCCAGGGGATGATGGATTTCACGTCCACCACCTAAGACTTCAAAATTGTTGTAGTTTTCGTAATCAGAGATCCGATAAACCATACAAACGACACCTATATTGGTTTTTAAACATATCAACCCTATCGCACCCCAACCTAATCCCCAGGGGATGATAGTATTTCACGTCCACCACATTGGATTTTAAAATTGTGTTAGTTTTCGTAATCAGCGACCCGATAAACTATACAAACGATACCCATATTGGTTTTTAGACATTTTCACCCAATTTCCCTCTTTAAGGGGTTGAATTTGGGGTGGAATTTCAATATCCTGATGTATGTTCCACAAAATTATAACCCTAATGCCTAAGTAATAAATTTTGTGGATATTACTTTGAAATGAAGGAGTTTCAACTTCATCCCCCATTTCACCCCTTAGAGTGTAGAATTTTCAAAAACCCTGAGACACGTAAAAATTTAATTTTTAGTCGTCAGTCTAAATACAAATTTTGAAGATCATAACTTCAAAACTGACGGACTTTCATACAAACTTTCATCACTTATTTCACCTCATTAGGGGATAAATTTTTTCTTTTTTTCACGTTCTTTTTTATTTTTTACCAAAAGCTCAAAAACAAATTTTCATAATTCTACCTTTAAAAATAAAAGACTTCTAGACCAACATACGGAAAAAATATCACCCCCTTTTCACCCCCTTTTAGGGTGATTTTTGAGAAATGCTTAATACGTGTTTCTTTATTTTGTACCAAAAACTTTAAGTTAAATTTATATGAATCTAACTCAAGAAACAAAGGACTTTCATACAAACTATCATCCCTTATTTCACCCTCTTAAGGGATGAATGTTGAAAAATTCTTAAACACGTACTTTTTTATTTTTTACCATAAGCTCGGAACCAAATTTTTATAATTCTACCTTTAAAAATAAAGGACTCTTAGACCAACATACGGAAAAAAAATCATCCCCTTTTTCACCCCCTTGAAGGGTGATTTTGAAGAAGTGCTTAAACACGTGTTTCTTTATTTTTTATCATAAGCTTAAATTCAAATCTGTGTGAATCTAGCTCAAGAAACAAAGGACTTTCATACAAACTTTCATCCCTCTTTTCACCCGCTTGGGAGATGAATTTTCCAAAATCCTTTCTAAGTGGGTGGTTTTGACGCACATAGAACCTGTGTATAAAATTTCAGATCTGTATCTATAGCGGTTACGGCTCGGCGTTGATGAATCAGTCAGTCAGTCAGGACATGCTCTTTTATATATTTAGATAGATGAAGGAGAATAAAAAAGAAAAAAGAACGACAAAAAAATCTTTTTTTTAGTGCCGCCATTTTTTTTTTAATATTATTTTTTAAAAATCGATAGTGGACTTTTTTTTAGGTACTGGCAACACCAAAGGAAAATATTACCTTGACATTGACAGCAGAATAGCTGTATATGACGCCCGTGTGCGTGGTTAAGACAGACTGCTGTCAAAGGGTAATGTTTATTAAGGATAACTATACAGGATGTTAGGGTACGTATACAAGGTGTTAGGTTAGGATGACTACTATATATACAGGGTGTTAGGGTAAGTATGCAGGGTGTTAGGATAGGATAACTATACAGAGTGTTAGGTTAGGATCACTATATGTACAGGGTTTAAGGGTAAGTATACAGGGTGTTACTACACAGGGTGTTTGAAAAGTATACAGGGTGTTTGAAAAGTATACAGGGTGTAAAGGCGATCATGGAGGCTATAGAGTCTATCCGGACTGCCGTAGAAGGTCTAGCGAAGTGGAGTGTGTCTGTTGAGACCCACTCCCTTCAAATGGAGAACGATCGTCTGCGAGCGAAGTTTAATACCACTCGCAAACACATGGAATCGGTTGCGAAGGAGAACCGGGAGCTCAGAATGAGTCACCTTACTGGGGGACCCTTTCAAGAGGATACGATGGCTGAAAACTTGATGCACTACATCATCTGCCAGGGGGGCAAAATGTTGAATGCGCGGTTTGCCGGTCTGGAGGATCGACTGCTGCCTGCAAGGGTCTGTCGACCTGCATTGGCGCCTGACAAGAGGACTTTGGTGGCCTCTAAGATTACTGAAAATCAGCCGTCAGCTGGTGCAGGTTCAGTACCGGCTACTGTTGGCTCTGCTGCCTCATCAAAGAAGCCAACGAAAAAACCAAGGGGTGATGCTGCCTCAGCCACACCGACTGATGAGGGTTGGCAGACAGCCGGTAGCAGACGGACGAAAAAAAAGAAAAATGCAGCTCATTCTACTCCTTCTGGTCCTCCACCTCCTCCGAAAAAGGTGGACAAGACAAAAAAGGGTAAAGGAAAGAAAGTCCGCGTCCCTAAAACAGCAGCTGTAGTGCTCACACTGCAGCCCGAGGCCATGCAGTCAGGTTTGACCTACTCAAGCGTTAAATTAAGCAGTGCGTGGTAGCGGGTTAGCTTGGCTGAGCTCGGCATAACCGGAGGTTGCCACTTCAAACAGGCTGCTACTGGCGCCTGAATGATAGAATTACCTGGTGCTGATAGCGGAGAGAAGGCAGACAAACTTGCAGAAAAGCTGCGGGAAGTCCTTCCTATTTCTGTCAAGATTATGAGGCCCACATAATGCGCTGAGGTGCGTTTTGTGGGTCTCGATGATTGTACGATCGAAGCGGATGTCCAAGCGGCAATCGTTGCGAAAGCTGAATGCCCTACAGAGTTGGTTAAGGTGTGGCAGATACGCCGCGGCTCTAGGGGCGCTGTATCTGTTTTAGTCAAGTGTCCAGTTGCGTCGGCCAAGCTGCTCATTGAGGAAGAGCGGCTCTTAATTGGCTAGAGCTCTGTTCGAGTGCAATCTCTGGAGCAACGCCCGACGCGTTGTTTCCGGTATATGAGGCAGGGGTACATAAGGCAAAATGGTACCTCTGCTTTCGACTGTGGCGAGTTGTGTTTCCGATGTGGGCAATCTGGTCATAAGGCGGTGTCTTGTACTGCCGCCCCTCACTGTCCCGTTTATACAGAGGCTAAGTTACCAGCCAACCATCAGGTTGGCGGCAAGGGCAGCAATCCTCCAGCTCCTAAGAAGCGAAGAACGGCCACTACAGCGCCAGTAGCTCTCCAGCCAGAACAATCGGCGGCAGTCGAGAATATGGCTACGCTACGGACTGATCATGAATCACGACCATAGTCATAAAATATTGCTGACGAATTAGAACCACTCTGCACGTGCGCAGGATTTGCTAGTGCAAACCATGGCAGAGTGGTCTTTAGATATTGTGGTGGCCGCTGAGCCATATTTCGTCCCTACCCGCCCCAACTGGGTAGGTGATGATGTGGGCTCCGTAGCAATTATAGGTTCTATCTACGGCTCCATGTTCCGCACTCCTCTCACTGAAAGAGAAGGGTCCGGGATATGTGGTAGCCGCTTGGGGAGAAGTCACCTTTTTAGGCGTATACTTCTCCCCAAATCGGAGCTTGGCGGAGTTTGAGGCCTTCCTTGATCGGCTTGAGGTCTCTGTCCAGCGACTTGCAGCGGGATAGCTACATGTTCTGGGGCACTTCAATGCTAAATGCACGGCTTGGGGTTCCCCAGCAACAGACGCTCGCGGTGGTGTGCTACGTGACTGGGCGGCAGCCCTGGGTTTAACATTGCTAAATCGGGGCACCGTGAATACTAGCGTGCGGCAGTACGGGGGGTCAATAGTAGATCTTACGTTTGCTACCCCAGCTGCTGCCATTCATGCTCAGGGATGGAGGGTTCTTGAGGAGGCGGAGTCGCTTTCGGACCATCGCTATATTAGGTTCAAAATCTCTGCCCCCAACAACAAAGTCTGCTTTCCCGAGGTGGTCGCTCACATGCTTGGACAGCGAAATTGTGTAGGAGGCGGCGATTGTCCATGCGTGGTTTGCGGAACCAGCAGACACCGTCGTCGTGGATGAGGAGGCGGTGGCACTCAGAGTTGCGCTCACCAGCATCTGTGACTCAGCGATGCCCCGTGTCAGTTGACGTCCCCCAAAGCGTGCCGTATATTGGTGGGCGCGTGAGATTGCAAACCTCAGAGACACCTGCATTGTGACGCGACGTGCATACAGTAATTACCGCAGGCGTAGGGTCAGCGTGCAGGAGGAGATGGACAGTCTGTATGACTTGTATCGCGATGCAAATGGAGCGTTGCAGCTGTACATCACCCAGGCCAAACAGAGATCCCGAGAGGAAACATGGAGACGCCCATACCGAGTGGCGCGAGGCAAGCTGGCGCAGGGACCACCAGTGGTGGAGTCCTTACTGTCGCAGCTGCTGGAGGAAGTGGTGTCTGCCCTGTTTCCGGACAGGTTGGAGCATACGCCACCGCAAATGGTCTCCGTCCAAGAAGTGGCTCTAGATGACGAAGCGGATACACCTCTACTCGTCGCGGATGGAAAGCTGCTCCGGGTCCCGACGGAATACCTGGGCGAGTTTGGGCCCTCGCCCTGGGACCCTTGATGGATCGGCTGAGGGGGCTCTTAGACGCTTGCTTGAGCTCGGGCAGCTTCCCTCAAGTGTGGAAGGAAGGAAGGTTGGTCGTTCTTAAGAAGCCGGGGCGGCCGTCAAGAGTCTCCCTCTGCCTACCGTCCAAACGTTCTGCTGGATGAAGCGGGAAAGTTGTATGAGCGTATCTTGGCTAACCGCATCATCCAGCATTTGAAGCTAAAGGGGCCGGACCTGGACGAGTGCCAGTACGGCTTTCGCGCAGGTCGTTCCACAATTGATGCCATCACTTGTGTGAAGGACTTCGCCGAGGAGAGTGTGGCACAGGGTGGAGTGGCATTAGCGGTATCGCTGGATATTGCTAATGCTTTCAACACTCTGCCCTTCAGTTGTATAGAGGAGGCACTGCGCTACCATCGCGTGCCCCTCTATATCAGGCGGGTCTTGGAGGCGTACCTGAGAGGCAGGTGTGTTCTATATCAGAGTAGAGATGGGAGGGTCCGGCGCAGGGTGGCCACATGCGGTGTTACACAGGTTTCGGTCCTTGGATCACTCCTGTGGAACATCGGATATGATTGGGCACTGCGAAGCGAGCTGCAGCCTTGTTTGCATGTCATCTGCTATGCGGATGATACGTTGGTTCTTGCCGAGGGGGCCAATTACGAGGAAGTGGCGCGTTTTTCATCGAAGGGAGCCGAGCTTGTCGTGTCGTGAATACAGGGCCTCGGAATGAGGGTGGCTGTTGAAAAAACGGAGGCTCTTTGTTTTTATGGGCCGCGGAGGATGCCACCTGCTGGTCCCTGTATCCAAGTGGGTGCGGCAAGTGTGAAGATCGGATCCAAGATGAAATATCTTGGACTCATCCTAGACAGGAAATGGGAATTCCGAGAATATTTTCGGCTATTGGCCCAGAAACTCATCGGCACGGCCGCTGCTCTTGGAAATCTACTTCCAAATGTGGGAGGACCAAATGTGGGGTACCGCCGCCTCTACACTAATGTAGTGCGCTCCATGGCATTTTATGGAGCGCCCATCTGGGTCGATGCCCTCTCTTCCCAAAACAGGGCGGAGATGCGCCGCCCGCAACGCACAATGGCAACGCGGGTCGCTAGAGGGTATCGCACGGTCAGCTTTAAGACGGCGTGCATATTGGCAGGGTCTCCACCTTGGGATCTGGAAGCGGAAGTCCTGGCAGAAGGTTATGCCAGGAAGGTGGAGGCCCGTAACGCGGGAGTACATCCTCCTCAGGAGGAAATCGAGGCCTGGAGAGATGAGGCGCGTATTGTCCTGTTTCAAAAATGGAGCGTGTGCCTTGAATCTCCCTCTGCAGGCGTCAGGACGATGGAGGCAGTCCGCCCGCTCCTCAAAGAGCGGGTGGACCGTAAATTCAGTGGGCTGACCTTCGGCTGGTGTAGGTACTGACTGGACATGGTTGTTTTGGCCGGTATCTGCACCACATAGCTGGCAGAGAACCAACTCCAGCATGCCATCATTGTGACTGCACCGAGGACACGGTGCAGCACACGGTGGTGGAATGCCCAAGATGGGCAGAGGAACGTGCTGCCCTAGGGCGGTAGTGGATGGAGATCTCTCGCTGCTGGTTATTGTTCAGGCGATGGTCGGCAGCAAGAGGTCTTGGGAAGCCATGTTCTCCTTCTGTGAGTCAGACATATCGCAGAAGCATATCGCTCTTACTGACCCGCTTCACAGAAGGCGCAGGGGGCACAGCAGACGGGAGTACGCCCGTCCTCCGCCCGCTCCGTAGGCTTGCGTGCGGCGGGATGGGGAGCCCGTCGCTCGCACTAAAAGGCCAGTGGGGGCGTCGTTTGATGTGTGCTCACACGTCGTCTAGGTGAGGGAGCCTCTCCAGAGGCTATCGCAGGGTGGGTTGCGAAAGTAGTGCGAACGTACAGTGCTCGTGACCCACCCAAAATGCGAGAGTGGCACATGGTGGAGTTTTTAGTGGGTTCAAGACCCACGTAACCGTACCGCTTCCCCGAACTGTGCGGCATGCGTAAGCATTTTCTCCATCACAAAAAAAAACCGGCCAAGTGCGAGTCGGACTCGCGCACCGAGGGTTCCGTACCAACACATAATCATAATTGTATTAGTTGAAATTTCAGTAAGTTAATGTGAAAAAATTTTTGAGTCCTACACGCGATTGACCAAATTTTATTATTTGTTGTTATTTTATAACTTATGCACTATAAACATACCAATTTTCAAGTTTGTAAGTGTTCCCGTTTTTAAAATAGAACTAAAACAAAAATCGCCTTCACGACCATCCAACTTGACCCCTCTCTTATATGAATGTTCGTGAAACGGGAGCTCACCACAATTGGTTGCCATTAGATGTGAGGAAAGTTGTAATATTTAATGATCCCTAATATAGGGTTCATGTACTAACTGCTACAATTATTTAAGAACTTTAAGCTGTACAATGTAAGCATGAATAAATGAAATGAAATGATTTCAGACTTTTCCCTTTATTTGTACTGTGAGACCTAGCTTCTTGCCAAATTTCATAATTTTAGGTCCACGGGAAGTACCCTGTAGGTTTTGCATTTTTGCATAAATGTATGGAGATGAGGACATAAACTGCCATATCTTTTGATTGCGTCGTTGTAAAAAATTTAAATTTTCAGATCTTGTGTGGTTCATAGACCCTAATATATGGTATTAATTTCAACTTGATACCTTTACCCGTTCGTGAGATAAAGGGTCTTGACAGACAGACAGACAGACAGACGGACAACAAAGTGATCCTATAAGGGTTCCGTTTTTTTCTTTTGAGGTACGGAACCCTAAAAAGGATTACTATTATATATAGTGATAACTACACAGGTTGTTGGGTTAGGATAAATATACAGGGTGTTAGGTTAGGATCGCTATACATATAATGATCCTAACCTAACACCCTGTATAGTTTTCTTATCCTAACACCTTGTATACTTACCCTAAGACCCTGCAAATATAGTGATCCTAATCTAACACCCTGTATACTTACCCTAAAACCCTGTACATATGGTGATCTTAACCTAACACTTTGTATTGTTATCCTATCCTAACACTCTGTATACTTACCGTTAAACCCTGTGTATTTATCCTAACCTAACACCCTGTATACTTACCCTATGACCCTGTACATATGGTCATCCTAATCTAGCACCCTAGATACTTACCCTTAAACCCTGTACATATAGTGATCCTAATCTAACACCCTGTATACTTACTCTAAGACCCGGTGCATATAGTGATCCTAATCTAACACGCTGTATACTTACTTACCCTTAAATCCTGTGTATTTATCCTAACCTAACACCCTGTATACTTACCCTAAAACCCTAGTACATATGGTGATACTAACTTAATATCCTGTGTAGTTAGCCTATCCTAACACTCTGTATACTAACCCTATGACCCTGTACATATGGTGATCCTAATCTAGCACCCTGTATACTTACCCTTAAACCCTGTGTATATGTTGATCCTAATCTAACACCCTGTATACTTACTTAACATAAGACCCTGTTGTAAGTAGGGTTGTCATAGTCTAATCAGTGTTTCCATATTCCAATCAGTGATGCCGTATTTCAATAACTTTAAAAATCAATTGTAAAAAAATGGTGGCCTATAAAATTAAAGGTTTGAAAATTGTTCGTCTTAAATGTCGTCCGATTTCATCATTAGATTTGTTATATTTTTTTACAGATAATATTTTTCGAAAATTAAATTTAAGCTTCTGTTAGCTTAATGTCTTCCTAATAATGCTTAAAAAAAATTTAAAAATTGGATTTATAATTCCTAAGAAAAATGCAAAAATGTTAGTACTGAAAATTGAGTTTACCTAAAATTCGCCATACAAAACGGCAATTTCATAGGTAAAGACCTAATATTATCTACTATCCTACCCACCCCATGAACTTGGTTTAAACCCTGTTAATCTTCCCTCGAAATAAAAATCCAACCTCCATAGTAAGATTGAACATCTCTTTTGTGTGAATCTAACTCAAGAAATAATGTACTTTCATAAAAATTTTCATTCCTTATTTCACCCCCTTCGGGTATGAATTTTGAAAAATTCTAAAACATACTTTTTTTATTTTTTACCAAGAGCTCAGAACCAAATTTCTATAATTCTACCTTTAAAAAAGAAAGACTTATAGACCAACATACGGAAAAAAAATCATCCCCTTTTTCACCCCCTTGAAGAGTGATTCTCAAGAAATGCTTAAACTTGTGTTTCTTTATTTTTTACTAGAAACTTAAATTCAAATTTGTGTGAATCTAGCTCAAGAAACAAAGGACTTTCATACAAACTTTCATCCCTTAATTCACCCCCTTGGGAGATAAACTTTCCAAAATCCTTTCTTAATGGATAGTTTTGACGTGCATAGAACCTGTGTAATTTCAGATTTGTATCTATAGCGGTTACGGCTCGGCGTTGATGAATCAGTCAGTCACGACAATCTCTTTTATACAGGGTGACAGGAAATTTGTGGCTATGGTTTTAAGGGGTGATAGTATAGGACAATTCCAGTCGAAATTACTATGAGACCTACCATCCTAAAGTTAACCCTTTCCAAGTTATTCATACTTTAATTTTTTCTTTTAAAACGTCTATTCTAAATCTTAAAAAAGCTGTAATTCCTAAAAAGAGGTCTTTTTGGTCCATTTTTTTTGTTTTCCATCAAGGATATTCTAAATATGGTATATTAATAGTCAAATCATCGTAATTGTTGATATCTTACGCGAAAATCTTTTAACAAAAATGAAAAAGGAAATACGGTAGCTGCCTCTAAAACGTCAATTTACTCAAAAAAGAGCCCTTTAATAACTTTAAACAAAAACAAAAAACGAAAAAGAAAATACGGTAGCTGCCTCTAAAACGTCAATTTACTCAAAAAAGAGCCCTCTTATAATTACGTACATAACAATTAAAAAACATCTACGTTTTATCACCTTTCAAGTGAGGTATTAAAATCTAAAATCGGTTAAGGAACCACGAAGATATGACCAATGGAAAACACACGGGTAGAGCCTGAGAAGAACAAAGGACTCTTGAGAACAGGGCGCCGACGCAGGTGTCGAGGGCCTTGTTTTGCCCCTCCCTTTCTCAGTCCGCTTTTACGGTTTACTGTGTTCGGATTTGCTCTCGCTTACTTGCTCTCAGATTCGATTATTTGAACGATTTGGCTTTTTCCTGTACTTTTGTCTCTCGACTTAAAGCCATAGCCACTAATTTCTTGTCACCCTGTATATTTAGATTAGTGATATAGAATCACTCCTTAGAAGGATAATCGTGCTTTTTTTACACCACGTGTAAACTATCTAAAGGAATTTTCAGACTAACAGCCCGTTGCAGAACAGTTAAACCTCATTTAAACTATTCCTGTCACTTTCTTTGTATCAAAACAGAATGTGACAGCACCAGATTTAAAGAAGTTAAAGATGCTATAACTGGCGGTTAGTCGCAAATTACAACATGTTCTTTTTTTAATTTTCAGATAAAATCATTTAATACGACAGTAAGCGCCTATAGTGAAGAGAAGAGGAAGGAATTGAGACAGAAATGGACCAAAAATAATTGTCCATATTATTATAGGAGACTGAAGTAGACCAAAACGTGTATTTCCTCGTGTCCGTACTTTATATTTATCGAATATTTATATCCTCCTGTATGGACTATAAACAATTTTATTGCAATCAAATCTATTATTAAACTAGCAGTGTTTGCAACCGCGTAGACACCGCACATTTTTATATTTTATCTTTTTCTGTTCTACTGGGATTCATACGTTTTTGTTGATAATAGGGTGCTATTTGTCCTCCTCTTGCAGATTAATGCTCTCCTTTTACTTTTTACGTTTTCTTTATGAAAAGGGCAAAAGCAAATCGTCAACCTGATCTAATAGGGTGGAAAAGGGCTTGACTGGCCAGGGCTTGGATGAGGTGACAAGTCCCCAAAACCAGTTGTTCTACCAAGGCTGACGTTGTACTAAGGCTGCCTGACTGTAAACTGGTTCAAACCGATACTTGCTGATTGTTTGACAGCGTTCTTTGACAGTTTTATGAAGAATATTCAAAAATTTAATGTCAATTTGAGGTATCTTCTACTCCCGTAGATCGATTTTGTTGAAATAAAGCTTACATATATTAGTTACTTAGAAGCTAAGTTCTAGCTATATCTGGAATTCTTGTTTCGATAAAATAGTAAGAAAAGTGCCACGCGAAACGTAGTGTTCCTCAGGAACAATTAATGTAAAGAAAGTTTTAAGTAGTTTCTAAAATAAAGCGGTTTTAATTTTGTCAACTGAAGTAAAGATTATGATTTTGTCAACTGAAGTAAGGTATGGCGAAATGGAGCGGAGCTCGCTCCGCTCGCCTCCGCTCAATTCTGCCATACCCTTCGAACCTAACCAACTGTCTCGGGGTGCCCTGAACTCTTTTGCTGGCTTCGCTCGTCTATGCAAAAAAAAGCAAGCAAAGGCAAGCAGGCATGCATGCAAGCAAGCAAGAAACAAGCAAGCCAGCATGCATGCAGGCAAGCAGACATGCGCATACATTCATGTCAACCTAACCTGAAGGGTATGGCGGAATGAAGCGGAGCTCGCTCCGCTCGCCTCCGCTCAATTCCGCCATACCCTTCGAACCTAACCAACCGTGTCGGGGTGCCCCAAACTCTTGCTCGCTTCGCTCGCCTATTATCCATTCTAATAAGCTCTTGCCATTAACAAACAAGTAAGCAAGCATACAAGCAAGCAAGCAGGCATACGCATGCATTCATGTCAACCTTACCTGAAGGGTATGGCGAAATGGAGCGGAGCTCGCTCCGCTCGCCTCCGCTCAATTCTGCCATACCCTTCGAGCCTAACCAACTGTGTCGGGGTGCCCTGAACTCTTTTGCTCGCTTCGCTCGTCTATGATCAGTTTGATTGAGCCTTATCTTTTCGTTTTTACAACAATTTTAATTAAATAAGCATATAACTAACTATACAAAATTAGTATAAACTAATTGATTATTATATTTTTTTTGTTTTATTATTATAATTTAACGTTGATATACGAAAAATATTTATACGAAATGATGCGCACCCCAGGTCAAACACATACTCTCGTTGAAATCTTTACTTCAGTTGACAGCTGTCAAACTTGAAACCGCTATATTTTAGAAACTGCTGAAAACTTGCTTTACAACAATTGTTCCTGAGGAACACTACGTTGCGCGTGGCCCGATACGCAGTTTGCCGCTTTTCCAGTTTTGTTACTATTTTGACGAAACAAGAATTTCCACATATAGCTAGAACTGCTTTGTATACAAAAGATCGATGCTATCGACTGGTCTAAATTATGCTCACTTGATTTTACCTATGTAATTTCCACCTCGGTGACTAACTTTGAGCGGGTGTTTCCTCGTATCCGTACTACTGTCCTGACTAGTAATTATAGATTCCTCGTGTCCGTACTAGTCAGGACAGTAGTACGGACACGAGGAAACACCTAATCTATAATTCCTCGTGTCGTTTATGTTCAGTCTTGATTTTACCCGACTGCGGCGAAACCCAAAAGGAGGGTTATGTCATGGTTATGGCACTTCCACTCTGATCAACTCAACGGATCAACGTAAACCGATCAATTAATTTTCTTTCCCAGCGAATCAACTATAGTTGATCAAATAATTCAAACCTTTTAAGTAACTATTAATTTTATTAACTGGTTATTTTGGGTGCGCATCATTTCGTATAAATATTTTTCGTATATCAACGTTTCAATAACATTCAATTGATATAATAAACGTTTCATATAACAACTTATAGTGTAATTTTGTTTGACATAACGTACCTTTACTACAATGAACGTTTTCTATACTAACATTTGGCATAATTATCATTTCACCTAAATATCTTTCATATAAAATTTATTTCATACTAGCTGTTGCCCGCGGCTTCGCTCGCGTGGATTTCGTATTTATGTTGTTACCGGTTTTCCGAAGCAATGAGATATTTTCCCGTCATTTCGGGGTAATTTTAAACTAAGGAAAAACAGGACTAACCCTGCGCAAATCAATGGGTATAGTTAAAGATCCCGCTGAATTTTATATAATATACAGACGTTACTTATAAATTACTCAGAACAAAGGAACTTAGCATCAGTATTCTAACAAACGTAAAGAGAGAGATGAGAGACACCTTTATGTAATATTTCAAAACAGAGCCAATTCGCAGAAGTAATTGAGAAAAACTAAAACCCTCTCCCTCTCTCTCCCTCTCCCCCCTTCCTCTCTCTCCCCCTCTCCCTCCCTCTCCCCCTTCCCCTCCTTCTCCCTCTCACTCTTCGTCTACCTGTACCTGTACCTCTCTACCTCTCTACCTCTATATGTCTCTACCTCTCTACCTCTGTACCTCTCTACCTCTCAACATCTCTACCTCTCTACCTCTCTACCTCTCTACCTCTCTACCTCTCTACCTCTCTACCTCTCTACCTCTCTACCTCTCTACCTCTCTACCTCTCTACCTCTCTACCTCTCTACCTCTCTACCTCTCTACCTCTCTACCTCTCTACCTCTCTACCTCTCTACCTCTCTACCTCTCTACCTCTCTACCTCTCTACCTCTCTACCTCTCTACCTCTCTACCTCTCTACCTCTCTACCTCTCTACCTCTCTACCTCTCTACCTCTCTACCTCTCTACCTCTCTACCTCTCTACCTCTCTACCTCTCTACCTCTCTACCTCTCTACCTCTCTACCTCTCTACCTCTCTACCTCTCTACCTCTCTACCTCTCTACCTCTCTACCTCTCTACCTCTCTACCTCTCTACCTCTCTACCTCTCTACCTCTCTACCTCTCTACCTCTCTACCTCTCTACCTCCCTACCTCCCTACCTCTCTACCTCTCTACCTCTCTACCTCTCTACCTCTCTACCTCTCTACCTCTCTACCTTTACCTCTACCTCTCCCTCTCCCTATCCCTGCCCCTATCCCTACCCCTAACGCCAATTTAACCGCTATCCCTAACATAGAAACGACACCCATATTTATTTTTAGACATTTCAAACCTATCGCCCCCCATCCCCATCCCCAGGGGATGATGGTATTTCACGTCCACCACGTTGGATTTCAAAGTTGTTGTAGCTTTCGTAATCAGCGACCCGATAAACCATACAAACGACACCCATATTGATTTTTAAACATTTCAAACCTATCGCACCCCTACTCCATCCCCAGGGGGATGATGGTATTTCACGTCCACCACGTTGGATTTCAAAATTGTTGTAGTTTTCGTAATCAGCGACCCGATAAACCATACAAACGACACCCATATTCACATTTCAACCCTATCGCACCCCAACCCCATCCCAAGGGAATGATGGTATTTAACGTCCACCACGTTGGATTTCAAAATTGTTGTAGTTTTCGTAATCAGCGACCCGATAAACCATACAAACGATGCCCATATTGGTTTTTAGACTTTTTCACCCCATTTCCCTTTTTTAGGGGTTGAATTTTGGGTGGAATTTCAATAACAGTGATGAACGTTGCATAGAATTACATCATTGATACCTAAATAATAAATTATGTGAATTTTACTTTAAAAATAAAGAATTTTCAACTTCATCCCCCTTTTCACCCTTAAGGGTTTCGAATTTTCTAAAACCCTGAGACACGTATATATTAATTTTTAGTCGTCAGCCTAAATACAAATTTTGAAGATCCTAACTTCAAAACTGACGGACTTCCATACAAACTTTCATCCCCTATTTTACCCCCTTAGGGGTGGAATTTTGTAAAACCCTTTCTTAGTGCACCCCTAGGCCTTATAAGGAACCTACATGCCAAATTTGGAATCTCTAGACCCAGCGGTTTGGGCTATGCGTTGATATGTCAGTCACCTTCTTCTTTTATATATCGTAGAGCGACTCTCATTTCGAATCTCCCGCGGTATTTCCAAAGTCAAACGTTCGTGCCAGCAGCACCCATGCAGTGGCCCAAGCACGGCGAAGCTACGCCAAACGTCAAATTAGTACTGCATTTCCGTACCAGTGTGGATTGTCGATGTTGGACGATGATGTTGGCAATGATGGCTTTATTTAGATCGTGAGGTTGGTACTGCTACAACGAATGGCGCGTGAAGGGGCCTGGTTAGTGTCAGTTTACCCAACACGATGCAACGTGAAGACGAGGCCGCCATTTTCAACAGCTCATTCTTGTTCGAGATTTTACCACGTCAAGTTATAAAGTGATTTGGCCGCGAGATGAAGCCTGCAGCCGCTGGCGGATGAGACGTGGCAATTCTGCGATGACAGGAGCGACCCTTTAACGACAGCTAAGTGTTTATAGTCTTGTCTGCTTTAAACTGTGAGATTTTAGGTTATGATACGCGAATACTTTTTGAGATAGTAAAACACGGTGCACTGTGAGTTTGCTGCAGTAGAACATGTGAATAGAATCTTAGAATAAGCCTCCAACGTTTGGGGTTTGCAGGATTGTGGCACTTAGTTAATCTTAAAATAAAACAACAGGTGGGACGACGAAACCTGCATACCGCTGTGGTTACAGACGCCGTGATAGAAGAGAATACCGTATGAGAGGTCAATGGCAAGTCAGGATGAATGATCGTTATGCAAGTAAGTCACACTCGATTGAATTAGGCGATTGTCAAAGATGTTATCGATGTCCACTGCCAATCGTTCGGCTGATATCGTGTTCTCTGCTATTCCTGATGTCTATCCCTTGCCCACATAGTGCCATCCCCCTTCCGCCCCGAGTCGTGTCTTCGACATATATATATATATATATATATAGATAAAATTTATTTCATATAAAATTCATTTGATACATTATTTTTTTATTAATTTACTTATTATTTATTAAATTTTTAATAATAAAACAAAAAAAAACATAATAATATATTAGTTTATAATAATTTTGTATAGTTATATGCTTATTTAATTAAAATTGTTTAAAAGCGAAACGATAAGGCTCAATTAATTTCGCCACTGTGAACTGTGTCGGGTTCGGGGCAACCCGACACAGTCGGTTAGGTTCGAAGAGTATGGCGAAATTGAGCGGAGGCGAGCGGAGCGAGCTCCGCTCCATTCCGCCATACCCTTCAGGTTAGGTTGACATGAATGCATGCGTATGCCTGCTTGCTATCATGCTTGCTGTATCCATGCTTGAATGTTTGCTTACTTGTCTGTTAATGGCAAGGGCTTAGTAGAATGGATAATAGGCGAGCGAAGCGAGCAAAAGAGTTCGGGGCACCCCGACACAGTTGGTTAGGTTCGAAGGGTATGGCGGAATTGAGCGGAGGCGAGCGGAGCGAGCTCCGCTTCATTCCGCCATACCCTTCAGGTTAGGTTGACATGAATGTATGCGCATGTCTGCTTGCCTGCATGCATGCATGCATGTATGCTTGCTTGTTTCTTGCTTGCTTGCATGCATGCCTGCTTGCCTTTGCTTGCTTTTTTTTGCATAATTCATGCTTGTTTGTTCATTTACTTAATAATTAATGTGGATATTATAACTAATCAATGAAAACAACGAACTGATATTATATGAAATGGGTATTATACGAAATGATGATTATATGAAATATTTTTATAGGAAATATTTATTATACGTTTTGAAATTATATGAAATGAAAATATGTGAAATGTCGATTATACGAAATAATAATTATATGAAACAAAATTATATGAAACTTTGTTATATTAATTAAATGTTATATTAAAAGTTGTTATATCATCTATTACACACCCGGGCCAGACTCTATCCCTCCACAATTTTTCCGCAATAGCGCCGACGTCTTGCATAAACCCCTCTCCATTATCTTCAACATGTCGATCCAACATGGGACATTTCCTGAGGGATGGAAACTTGCTCATATCACGCCTATTCTTAAATCTGGTTGTATAAATAACGTTGCGAATTACCGACCAATCTCTATTTTATCCACGGCTGGCAAAATTTTTGAATCTCTCGTACAAAAGAAAATTTATTCACACATCAAACCATTACTCAGTAGCAATCAACATGGATTTTTACCTCACAAATCAACAATCTCTAACCTTGTAGCATATTTAACGGATTTAACAAAAGTTGTAGATAATGGTGGAGAAGTGCACTCGGTGTATACTGACTTTAAAAAGGAATTTGACCTTGTACATCATGACATCCTTCTTCATAAGATTGAACAGATGGGTATACATGGGTCGTTGCTCAGATGGTGTGAATCTTATCTTCGCAATAGATCACAACTAGTTTCAGTGTATGGCTTTAAGTCAGAGCAGGTGTTGGTTCCGTCGGGTGTGCCCCAGGGCTCTCACTTAGGGCCTTTATTTTTTCTGATGTTTATCAATGATTTATCCTACATTTTGCAATCTGAATTCAAAATTTACGCAGATGACTTGAAGCTTTACAAAGAAATTAACTCATTAGATGACGTGCTAAGCCTGCAAGATGATTGTACAAGCCGTCCAACCGTGCCACCTTGTACCAGGCACGAGTGTGGACGACAACTGCGGTGCGGGGTGCGGGAGGCGCGACATCGGCCCTCTACAAAACCAGCTGCAGCCCCGACGCGCACACATTCTACCGGCCTTCTAAAGCTCGTATCGACGCCAACTATATCACGCGCGCGCTTCTCTAATTATTAAGTAGAATTGTCAATATAATTACTTCTTTGTAATTTTACATCTTTTATTTCAATTGTGTGCCTCGCGCACATAATTTGGCGCCCCCGGGTGGGCTGCAGTCATCGAATATTTCGTCGCGAGATTGCGCTGCGCAGGCCTCGCGCGCGCCGCCATTTTGCCACGCAACATATCTCCACTCCGTCGAGCTGATTTCAAGACCCGAGTGAAGATCATCAGCAAGAGATTTGCGGCCATCCACACGAAAACGGTAACTTCGCGTCAAGCCCGACAAGTGAGAACCACAGAGGAAGCCCGTTCCGGCCCTGGTCGTCCGCCGCCACGTGTTTGCGTGGCCCCCAGTCAACCGAAACCGGGTCATCATCGCCTCGCATCGTTCATCACCTGTTCAAGGGGAGTGCCGTGAGCTTACCTTTCTTTTCCTTACTTTTTCCTGCTTAAATTTTTGCAAATTTAGTCGATTGAGCTCTTCATAACGCGCGTGCTGCCTACCTACCTACGTCTTTTTTCATCATAATTTTATTGCTTCTTTTCATCATATCATCATACATCCTCATCATATTGCATATTTTTGTCCAAATTTTGCTCTAAACACGCAACATCATTCATACCTTTTCATCAATAAGTGGCTATCTTCTTCTTCTTAATAACGCTGCTAAGAACTTACACGTTTTCGGCGTTTCTAGAAGGTAGCTACATTATATGCTATCTCTTCATACCACGCTGCTAAGCACTACTTTGCTTTCAGCGCTTCTTTAAGATAGATACATCGTATAAATACATCGCATCATACCTACATTCACACAATCGCATAATAGATACTTCATAATAATTTTGTTCAAATAAATTTGCATCTTTGCTTGTTATACACAATTTTTATTCCTATTTAAATTTCCATTTGCCGGAACACACCGTAAAATTTCCTCTTAAAGGTTTACCTTTACTGCCTACAATAATTTCCTATTTGTAGAAGCATACTATCCTTATTTCAAAACAATTTAACTCGAATATTTCGCTAATATTGCGCATCATTTAAATACACGCCTGTTCACGCCTTGCTTATCTGCGCATTCCAGTCCGATCACGCGCCCGCTGCGTGACCTTCCCGTGCGCCGGCCGGCTCCGTCCGAGCGCTACCTACCTACTTCGCCTCGCTGCTGCTTGCCGCGCCTGTTTCGCACGTGTCAGCCGGCTTGCTGACGCTGCGTCGTACTAGCAGAAATAAGGGGCGTAAGCCGTTTTTTCCAATAATAACTTATAACATAATAATTTTTTTCTAGCCTTTATTATAATTTATGACCCAACTGCAACACTTCTTAATATTTTTTGCCTTTTGTGCTTAATTTAGATTTAAAAAATGGGAACAAAGGACGAGGAAGTAATTGATGATAATCAAAGCGATGATTATGCCACTCTCAAAACAAAGAGAAGCTCGATTAAAGGCCAGATCACTCGCTTCGATAACTTTCTTAAGCAACTTCAAAATCGCGATTTAACGCCAATTGAAATTAATGAATTAAATTTAAAATTAGACAAATTTTTGGAGTTGGGACATAAATTTGACAACATTCAGTCTAGCATGGAAGTTCTGAATGCAGAACGCCTAAACGACGAACTTACAGAAAGAGAAGAAATAGAGCGCAACTTGCATCGTTGCATAGCTGTCGCGCAGAACCTTCTGGAAACTTCCAAGCCTAAGGAGCACTTTTCTGATGATAAAAGTGCTAAGTCTAGCTCCAGCCGGTCTTGCTGTCATCATGACACAACCGGATTTAAGTTGCCACTAATAAAAATAAATAAATATGATGGTTCCTTTTTTAAATGGTTGGAATTTAAGGAGACGTATGAGTCCCTGATTCATAATAATGACAGAATGCCAGACATTCATAAATTTCATTATCTTACAAACCTGCTAGAAGGTGAGTCTGCACGTGTCATTTCCAACTTGGAAGTCTCCAGTAGTAATTACAAACAAGCGTGGGAACTTCTGTGCAACAGGTATGGCAATAAACGTCAACTTACTAGCAATCATCTTAATTCTTTATTTAGCATCGAGCCTATTCAGCGTGAGTCTGACAAGGCACTAAGGTATCTAAATGATCACATCACAAAAAATTTAAGGGCTCTTCATACACTAGGACAGCCCACTGATCACTGGGACACCCTAATAATACACATGGCCACTGAGAAGCTAGACTCTGTCACGCGTACAAAATGGGAGGAATATCGTAATGATTTATTATCAGATATACCTACTCTTGAAAACTTTAAGGGGTTTCTGCAATCTCGTGCCGATGTATTGGAGGCATTGTACAGGTCTAGGAATAAACAAAGTAAAGCCGGGTCACGAATTAGCAATCAAGCCACGGGTTCTCAGACACATACTTTTACAGTTTCAGGAAATGATCGCACTCCGAGGCCGTGCGCCGTCTGCCAGGGAAAGCATCGAATCTTCGACTGCATCGTATTCAAGGCCCTGTCAGTTGACGAAAAGTGGGAGCAGGCCAGGAAGCTTAAGCTGTGTCTCAATTGCTTGCGACCAGACCACGATGCATCACATTGCCGGCTCGGCGGTTGCCGTGTGTGTGAGAGGCGACATAACACTGTACTACACAAACACATAGACACTACTGATACAACTTCATCGCACACTTCATCCAACTCTAATCCTGCGAACAACCATAATAAAGAAGGAAGCCAAGAGCAAGCCTCTCCCTCTTCTTCTTCTTCCTTCTCCACTGTCATGAATACAACTTCTTCTACCGAAGTTCTTCTCTCCACAGCCTTAATTGATGTAGTTAATCCTCTTAATAATAAGGTTGAAACCGTAAGGGCACTTCTTGACAGCGGAAGCCAGTCTTCTTTTATAACGAATAGCCTTAAAATGCGACTTCAACTGGCTTCTGCCCCTTCTACTGCCACTTCTGTTTTAGGTATAGGTGACACATCACTTGATGTCATTCCCGAACGCTGTTCTGCGACTATCAGGTCAAGGCAAGGCACATACTCGCAAACACAGCACTTCTTAGTACTGCCTCATATCACAGGCAACATTCCTAAGCGTCATATACATCATAACTTGCAAATACCATCATCTATCAAACTTGCAGACCCTACTTTCGATCGACCGTCTCAGATTGACGTGCTCTTAGGAGCCGACGTCTTTTGGAGCCTTATCGGCACAGAAACACGTCCTTTAGGCAGCAAGCAGCCTATTCTTCATAATTCGCATCTTGGTTGGTTATTAGCTGGTCCGCTATTATCAGCCAATCCTAGCACAAAAAAGGATTCTTACATATCCTGCAACTTCGTCACTCATGATGATATGGACCTTAACTCACAGTTACCCAAATTCTGGGAATATGAAGATTTTCCCTCCCCTCAGAAGCATCAGCCTATTAACACTGAGTCGGAAAGGCACTTCACTGAAAATACCTATAGGCAAGAAGACGGTAGGTTTTGTGTCAGACTGCCATTAATAGATTCCCCTGACTGCCTGGGTGATTCTTATTATTTAGCTAAAAAAAGGTTCCTTGCCTTAGAAAGGCGCCTAGACAAAAGGCCGGAACTTAAAGCTTCTTACTCTGCCTTCATTAATGAGTATCGAGAGTTAGGTCATCTTTCTGAAGCAGCTGTTCAGCGTCCCATCACTTCCTTCTTCTTGCCACATCATCCCGTAATAAAAGAAAGTAGTGAATCCAGTAGGGTTCGCGTAGTATTCGACGCATCGGCGCAGACTTCTTCTGGCTTCTCCATCAATGACCTACAGATGGTTGGTCCCAACATTCAAGATTCGCTGTTCAACATTCTATTAAGATTTCGTCATTATAAATATGTATTGTCAGGAGACATAGAAAAGCAATACAGGCAGATTACTATGAACGAGTTAGATCGAGACTTACAGCTTATTTTATGGCGCGAGAACGAACATCTTCCTATCCGTTCCCTCAGACTTAATACGGTAACTTACGGATTTGCAAGTGCTAGTTTTCTAGCTGCTCGCTGTCTATGGCAGCTTGCAGAGGAAACCGATAACCCTCTTATAAAAAACATCATACGTAACGACTTTTACTGTGATGATTTATTAACAGGAGCTGACACAGAGACTGACTTGCTTCATATTAAAAGGTCAGTCTCATGCTCTCTAAATTCAGGCTGCTTTAATTTGCGAAAATATCGCTCCAATTCTCAAGTAGTCATAGATTCAGAATCAAAAAATACGGAGAATAACAATTTAGCACTCAGCCAATCTCACCACACATTAGGTTTAGGATGGAATCCCAACAAAGACATCCTTCATTTTGACATAGATGACACAAAACTGTCAAGCACTGCCACCAAACGCATCATCTTATCTACAACATTTAAAATATTCGATCCCTTAGGCCTTCTCACATTGTGCACTGTCAAGCCGAAAATTCTTTTGCAAACACTTTGGTCTCTCAAGCTTGATTGGGATGACTCGGTCCCCCCTGAAATCCAACGGGTGTGGGCCAAATTTATCGATAACATAAAATACCTAAAGCTGCTTACTGTGCCTAGGAACATACTTTGCGATTCACCTACCCTAATTGAATTACACACCTTTAGTGATGCATCTCAAGCAGCCTATGGAGCTTGCATATATATTAAGTCTTTACCTACGTCAGGTCAAAAGGCACATGTTAACCTCTTATGCGCGAAATCTCGCGTCGCTTCAAAAAAGCTCACCTCTATCCCGCGTTTAGAACTCTCTGCAGCTCACCTTGCTGCTCGTCTCAGTGAAACAGTTCGTTCTGCTCTTAGAAAGCCGATCGCACGCTGCGTCTATTGGACTGATTCTAGTGTCGTTCTAGCGTGGCTTAAAATGTGTCCATCAAAATTAAAAACATACGTGGCTAATAGGGTGGCATCTATTCATGAAATAACTGAAGCATCTGCTTGGCATTACGTCCCTACCGCGTTAAATCCCGCAGACTTAGCTTCGCGCGGCGTAGATCCGCAGCATGTCATGGCACAAAACTCATGGTGGCATGGCCCTCACTTCCTTCACGAACCAGAAGAAAAATGGCCGACCTTGCACAAAGAAGATGAAGTGAAAGTCATACCTGAAACCAAAAAATCGGTTACATCTCTACTCGTAGACACAAGCCAACCTCCGGCTGTAATTGACTTTGATAGATTTTCTAGCTTGAACAAGATAAAGCGAGTCATGGCATATGTGCTTCGCTTTATTGATAATAAATGCAAAAAACAAAAACGTAATGGTCCTTTTTCCGTTAGTGAATTAGAAAAGTCTACACAAGTTCTTCTACATCTCTCGCAACAACAATCATTTTATACAGAACTTAAAGCACTCGATAATAAAACTCTAAGTCGAAAATCGAAGATCGCTTCTTTATCCCCTTTTATTGACTCTCAGGGACTCCTGAGAGTGGGGGGCAGGCTTCATAAGTCTGACTTAGACTTTTCTACTAAACATCCTGTTCTTTTATGTTCTAAACACAAACTCACAAAGTTAATATTCTCAAATGAACACACTCGCCTCTTACACGCAGGGCCGCAGTTGTTGTTGTCGTCTGTTCGTGAGCAGTACTGGCCTATAGGAGGTAGGGACCTGGCACGACGCACGGCTCGCGGATGTGTTATTTGTAGACGGCACTATGGTAAAACAATGTCAAATATTATGGGTTCATTGCCTCAACAGCGCTTGATACCAGACTTTCCATTTTCTACTGTGGCAATGGATTTTGCAGGCCCCTTTCTCATTACAGATCGTCGTGGCCGTGGCTGTAAAATCACTAAATGCTATCTATGCCTTTTTATTTGTATGAGGTACAAATGTGTTCACTTAGAAGCCGTTAGTGAGTTATCTAAGGAAGCTTTCATACTATCTCTTCGCCGCTTCATATCGCGTAGGGGCAAGCCCAATGAAATATTTTGTGATAATGGTCGCAATTTTGTTGCAGCGGCAAAGGAAATAAGTGATCTTTTTAAACTGCATTCAGATTCCATGTCAGAATTCGCTGCTAATGAAAACATTAAATTCATCTTCTCTCCGGCTTACGCTCCTAATTTCAACGGCTATGCAGAGGCAGGCATTAAGTCTGCTAAATTTCATATTAAACGCATTCTAGGCAATACGCATCTCACCTTTGAAGAGCTTGCGTCTTTATTTGCACAAATTGAAGCAATCCTTAATAGTCGTCCTCTTTCCCCACTCTCCCCTTCTCCCAACGATTTCACCGCACTCACACCAGGGCACTTTCTCCTTGGCAGGCCATTGACCTCGCTGCCTGGGTCTTCTCTACTGGACGTCAACACCAAGAAGCTGGACCGTTACAAGATGATGGAGCAAATGAGACAGCATTTTTGGCATCGCTGGCAGAGAGAATACGTAACAGAATTACAACAACGTTATAAATGGAAAACAAAGAGCAAAGACCTACAAGAAGGGGATCTGGTCATCATTAAAGAGGACAGTACACCTCCATTGCTGTGGCGCTTAGGACGAGTAGTCAAACTCTACCCTGGAACGGATGGAATATCCAGAGTCGCCGACATCAAGACAGCAAGAGGAGTCGTCAGGCGGGCACTCAATCGCATGTGCCTTCTCCATGATTCTTGAAAGCAACCCTGTGCTTTCAAGGGGGGGCAGTATGTACAAGCCGTCCAACCGTGCCACCTTGTACCAGGCACGAGTGTGGACGACAACTGCGGTGCGGGGTGCGGGAGGCGCGACATCGGCCCTCTACAAAACCAGCTGCAGCCCCGACGCGCACACATTCTACCGGCCTTCTAAAGCTCGTATCGACGCCAACTATATCACGCGCGCGCTTCTCTAATTATTAAGTAGAATTGTCAATATAATTACTTCTTTGTAATTTTACATCTTTTATTTCTCTTGTGTGCCTCGCGCACAATGATCTAAATAGAATTCATCAATGGTGCTGTGATAATCACATGACTTTAAATACCATCAAATGCTACCACATCAAATTCACTAGACGGAAGACACCCATCACTGCTGTTTATTCCATTGATAAAATCAAGATCCTCAAAAGTTATTATGGCAAAGTACTACCTTGGTAACACCACTTTAGAAAGGATGCTTTTGTCTAAAGGCCTGGGTGTGTTGTTTGACCCCAGATTAACATTCCATCAGCATATAAATAAACTTGCTGCAGAATGCTTCAAAAGGCTGGGCTTTGTGGTAAGAAATTGCAGAGATTTCTCGGATCCTAAGATAACTGGCACTTTGTATACAGCTTTGGTTAGATCTAAGCTAGAGACTAGAGCATGCGTGTGGACCCCACACGAAAAATCGTACACCTTGTTGCTAGAAAAGGTGCAAAAAAGGTTCCTGAGGTTTCTTTATCAACAGAAATTTGGGTACTACCCATACATATACCCTACAAAATTTCTGCAGGGAACCTTAGGTTTCAATTCCCTTGAGGTGAGGCGACTCTACAGTCAGATCCTGGTTGTATGCAAAGTTCTCCGTATGCGTATGGACTCTTCGGAGCTCCACAATCAGGTATGTCGCCTATTTGTGCCGGAAAACCGTACAAGGTACCGTAGAGTACGTCTGTTTGCCATTCCCTCAACACGCACCGTGGCAGGAAGTTACTCCCCCCTTTTCCGGGCCCTGATGACACTGAATAACATTCTGGTCTCCAATCCAGACGTTGACTTATTTACAGATCCGTGGACAAGGTTAAAAACCGCTATATTGGCTTTCAGTGAACAAGCATGTTGAATAATACCTTTTGTGTTGTGCTGTAAGTGTCGTATAATTTTAATTTAATTTATTTATTTAAATTGAATAGAACTGTCATATAGAATGTATGTGAAACGATGATAAATATAATGTATTGGATAACTGTAAAATTATATTTACAAGAATAAATAATAATAATAATAATTGATGGTGTACCATTGACTGAAGTAAATACCATTCACGACCTTGGAGTTCTCTTCGATTCTAGTCTAAGTTTCCGTTATCACATCGATAATATTATCAGTAGGGCATCTAGGCTCTCGGGTTTTGTTTCACGACAAATGAAAATTTTCAAAATTCCTACAATTTCGATTTTAGTTTATAATTCTTTAATAAGAAGCATAATTGAGTACTGTTCTGTTGTTTGGAGTCCTAGCTATGCTGTACATTCTGATAGAATTGAAGGTATTCAGAAAAAAATCATCTATCATTTAACATATAATGACTTTCAATGTAAAGAACTACATTCTTATGAATCACGTTTAAAACATTACAACATCATTTCGTTACATGTTCGTCGCAAACTGCTTGATTTGATATTTCTATTTAAACTCATTCATGGCTTCATTGACGCGCCGGATATTCTGCAACAGCTTAATTTCACTATTCCTCGTGTTGGTAGTCGTGTGCATAATCGTACGAACTTCTCACCCCTTGGGGGTGATCGTGGTAAATTCAACGATTTTACCAAAACAAAAACGTTTGCCTAAAACACTCAGTTAAGACTTAACAAAACTTTTGAGACAAACGTTTTTGTTTTGGTAAAATCGTTGAAATTACCACGATCACCCCCCTTGCCTGTATAACAAACCTAGGTCAACATAGCCCATTGCATCGCATGTGCACTGCCTATAATGCTGTTAGATATGACTTTGATATTTTCAATGGTTCTGTGGTTTCTGCTAAGAAGTCCGTTAGGTCTTGCCTCACAAGACCTAAACCAGGTTAAATTCTCTTTGTTTAAGTTTGTAGTTAAGATCGTTGTTGTTAGTTACTAAGCAATCACTGCATCCTTAGCTCAAAGGTCTTATAAATATCTAAGTGGTCAATTATACAATAAAGTAAATAAGCTCCTAAAAATTTATCCATTGACAAAACAAGAATGTAAAAAACGTTTAAATGCTTGGCTATTGTCACTAGACTATGAGAACACGGAGGCTCTTCTCCGTTTTTCGAGTTAATCTTCTCGATGTTAAAGCATTTTTACCATTTACTGATGCACATGCACTTATTTACATTCACACATACCCTTTCTCTCTCTCACACACACATACCCTATCTCTTTCACACACACACACACGCACGCATACACATTTACAGATCTACTAAACATGATTTTAAATGTTTGTATATTTTTTATGTTTGCATGAATGTTTTACTAAATTGACTATGTTTTAGTGTGCTCTCAAATTTTAAGTCCAGTTTTTCTGTAATACTCGTATTTTCCGATTAAAATATCATCTACTGTATTTTCTGTTTCCCGAGGGTGGGATCCAGGAGACCTATGACACAGGTCAAACCTAGTTTAGGCTCCTGTCTCCCAAATAGAGGTTTTATTAATGTTATAATAATATTGCGCCTACAAAAGTTGTAAATTAAGTTTTTGGGAGAAAATAAACACAATTTTTATTTTTTTTTATTTTATTTAATAATTTTTACTAGTGTATATTTGTTATTTGCATGCTGTGTTCACTCATAGTAGGGTACGTTCTATAACCTGTTTTATTTGTGCTTGTTTATTATCTCATTTTCTTGAGCTGTATCCAGTTTGTGAACCTAATAAAAAAAAATAGATTGACCATTCTAACTAGTTCTCCGATGGCTACAGGTTTATCTTTACCCAACAAAAGGAAAAGCGTTTGAAGGAAGAGTTTGTGTTATTCTGAGTGGAATCTTCATAGTTGCCACGCATAGTTCACAGTCACCAACTAGCTGTTCTTTAACTATATGATCCATACATGCATATATGATCCATTTTTCGTTTTATTAAATAGATTTAACATACATACATAACATCACGCCTTGTTCCCGTCGGGGTAGGCAGAGACCACAGTTCTCCACCTGCTACGATCTTGACATACTTCCCTTGCGGTTTAGGGTACTTTTAACCTGGCCTTTATTCAGAACGTCCTGAATTTGGTCCTGGTACGTTCGCCAATCATTTAAAACAATCTATTTAGCAGCCATGACACTGAAATCGGAGTATAGTAGGGTCACTAAGGCTGAGCTTGTATGGGGTACCTTGCACCTAAACCTGCTGGGATGAAACTTGTCAGGAGTCAAGTACATACCCATAGGTAACATATTAGAAGTGGTGCTCCCCAGCAGGACGCGACTGAGATGCACAGTGGGGCATAATGTCGAAAATGTGTAGTTTTTTACTAGGTTGAAAATTATATCTGTTGAACCGACATAGGTAGCTGGTGAAAAATTTCACAGAATATGTATTTTGAAAACAAATATATCACCGTTATTTAAAAATATTAAAATTTAAAAAAAATAAGGGGGTTCGCCATAAGAAACGTATTTATTTGTTTTTCTCTATAGTCAGAACGGTTAGTAAATGGGTATGTACTTGACTCCTGCCAAGCTTCATCCCAGCAGGTTTAGGTGCAAGGTTCGCCTTCTTAGTTATCCTACTAGTATATTTGAAAGAAAGAATAACATTGTTTTACAAACTTGTCTGATCTGACAGCCTTAGCCGATTGCTTCATGACATAGCTGGATATTACAATACAAGCGGCGTGAATTTTTATTGGTTTTAACTGTTTTTATGAAAAGTCAAAAAAAAATTCGTCTAAAATATTTTTTCTTCGAGAAAGTTGCTTGCTATCATGAATAGAATCTCCGATGGCTACAGGCTTACCTTTACCCAACAAATACCGGACGCTACTACGAGTGTGCTACGAAACGAGGTTACCTCTACGAGCGCTACGGGGGAGCTACGTCGTAGGCGGTGCACTCAGCTGGCTATCTACAAGATGTTTTTTGGAACTTAGTCGATTATTCTATCTTTGACAGCCTATGTGTCTCAGTTGGAGGTAAAGAAGGTTCTGGGTTCGATTCCCGGTCGAAGCAGATATCTGAATGGTTCGGTGGTTCTGCTGTGAAGCAGTTCAAGTATCTTGGACACATACTCACGGACGACCTGAGCGACGACGCGTACATCGAGGGAGAAAGACGAGCTACTTTGGTCAGGTGCAACATGCTCGCACCGTAATTCCGTAGATTTATAAGGAGTATAATTTTCGCATAACACTTTTTCAGCGGATACCAATGTTCTGCCCACTCCACGCAGTGGTTTGAGTGATGCTTTGATTCACTCAGTCACGTTTTACTTTCATATGTACAGATATATAATTATTTGTATGCCAACATGCGTAACAACTACCTAACTACGCACAGCACAGATAAGGAGTTTCTGTTTGCGTCTATATTCCTGAGTACATATTACCCGAATCTATTTAAGTCGCGAATGAATAGGTTTCTTCTGGGCAAGCTCGTTCCATCGTCGACCTCAGCTCTATCAGTGATAGATCGATTTCAAGAATAAGTCCATCGACCATTAAAAAAACCTTAAAGGGTTCGATACTGGATGATTGAACTGGCTGTTGCCCGCGACTTCGACCGTGTGGATTTCCGTACATTCATAAGAAGGGATGAATTACGCAAAATCCGTTCAGTGATTTGAGCTATGCGTGGATAGATCAGTTAGTCACTGGTTTTTATGTATTTTCCTAATGAAATAGTGAACACAATTTAAGCATGACACTTACCACTAAACTGAACAAATTTTCTTAACAAACGTAGGTCGAAATAAGAAAAGAAATTTTGACCTCCCATACAAAATGCATTATCAGCTGACGCAGTCTCTATGTAAATTATTATTTTTTTCTTATTTCGAAGTTGTTCAGTTCCTGGTCTGAGTAACATGCTGAAATAATGTTCACTATTTCATTTGGGCCCTCTATTATACAAATAGTAGTGATAAAGTACAGTCAGGATGAAGTGAAGCTTGACACTCGCCACGAAATTCAACTTCTACTGCAATTGTATACAAACAGTATAGAGTGGAATGTATGAAGCTTGACGTGCTCTAGTGGCTGGATGTTATCATCAAACTAACCTCCGCCGACGTGTAACAACCCCCCCATGCAACCCGCACGTTTATTCTAATATCTAACCTATCTGTACCTAAAGACCTAACTTAGTTTGCTTTAGAACCGTAGTTTATTTGAATATCCTAATTTTAACTAAGAAAGACCTAATATTGCCTAATACTTTACCTAACTTCCTAAAATCTGAATAAGTCTGCTTTGATCTATAAAATGGCCAATGAAACGTCTAGTAGTTATAAAACCCTACTTTATGTACCGCGCCTAAGCAACCCTAAAATTCTTTCAGTCAGAACCGTTCTAATACCTAAATATTTAAATTTATCTATTTTTCCCACATAAGCTTATAAATGTTGCAAAAGGTGGACTTATCACTAAGAGTGATTTCTTCCAGACAACCTATTAAATTTTTGATTACCTAATATGGAAAAGAAAATATTCTAACCGTCTTTATTAGTTCTTACTATAATGTACTTGGAAGAAGTATAAGTCCTGAGCCAATTTATATCAAAAAGTGGTAAATAAGATAAGTCAGTGAAAGTCTTATAGTCAAGAAGATATTAAGGAAATGGGTAAATTGAGTTATTTCTTAGTATTTTATGATTTTATATGATAGATTATGGAAAGTATTGTAAGGAAAATCAAATAAAAACTTAATATAGTATTTCTTTTAGTCTATGTGGCCCTTTTCAGGGGAGGAGCTCCCCTCCGCCGAACCCCTCAGTTGACCTCAGACCAGTGGCGGACGGTCATCCTCCAAGACTGCACTCATATGCTTAAATTCGCATTCAGGTTTTTTTAACCTTATAAAATAAAATTGGGGAATCTTATCTTATCCAAGTCTTATTCAGAATGTAAGTAAGTTAGTAAATTGTACTGTCAAACTTCAGACAGGAGAAGGATTCAAATTCTGGACTGTCCCGAAAACCAGAATATAAAATATATACACATATACATAATATGATCATTTCTTTCAGCAAAACAAAGTTTATTGGGAAGTGCCTTGGGACATTGACTACCTACTTAGACAATTTACATTTAAAAGTCAGGGATATAAAGTCGAAAATAACCTTACTTTTTTTATCAACAGTCAGCATCTTTTAGTCAAACGGTCAGCATCTTTATTTGAACTTTTATATCTTTGACAACGAAAATTTTAAGTTATTTCTATCAAATGAGAAAATCTGTTACCTTTCTAGCTTTTCAACTCATTTCGCTTGAAAAGGAAATGTTATTTACAGAAATTTGTAACAAGAAGATGATACTTACATTAAACTGACACAGTGAAAGTAATGACTCCATAAGGTATATCATCAAATTCTAGGGTTTTAGTTTCCCTATCAGTTTCTTTAACCATCAAGCCATAATTTTAGCCGGATTGCAAGTTATATGAAATCTGTATTAAGAATACTGCTCGTAAGCTATTTATAGTATTCTTTAAGATAATTTATAAATGAGTTCTTTTAATATGCTATTTTTCATATTTGATATAGCAAATTGAACTAACAAAACCATATTTAATAACAAAACTTCTCAAACTTTAGAATGCAAATCAATCAATAAAACTGCAATAAATTATCTGACGTACAAAGAATTAAAAAGGTCAGTTATAAATGAGCGAAATATATTTTTGTCTGCAACATTTTGAAAGTCGGTTTTTAATTTTTTAATTTATAATTTTTATAGTAATTTTGCAACAAGATTTATACATTATTATTTTATTATTTTGATGGAAAAAAGCTTTGATTCTACTGTTGTTTTCCTAATCTAGAGTGTATTTTTATTCAAACTAGAGAACCCGGTCTCACATTTACTTTTAACGTGATGAGTTTGGCCACTTCCACACCCAGATGGAAGGTAGAGACCCTGAGCTTGCGAAAGATTGAGTAAATCTATAGAAAATAAATTGTGAGAATACTACCTATAAGACAGTGTTGTAAATCAAACAAGAGACACGAGTCTCGGGTGTAAATTTAAATTCGTGGTGTGTAATGATTTGTCTAAGCCAGCACGCTCACTGGAGTCGACCCCTAAGCTAAAGAATTTACCTTACAGACGGATTTTGGCATAATCCAATGAGTGCCTAGTACCCTAAGCCGTGTACGAAGAATTCTAAGAAATCCACCACACGCCGTGATCACCCCCATCACTCAGTTCGGTAAATGGATTTCGCTAACCAACAAGCCCTATTCTTCAAAAATATACCTCTGATGAAGTAGCAGGAAGGAATGACATCCATGACACACTTCGACATGCCCCTGCTACCGAAATAGAGACATAAAATTGAAGAGATTCACTGAGATTTCCAACATCATGAAATCCCACTGGAGAATCACTTCCAGTGCCTAACTCACTCCTAAGCAGAATAGATGCCATAATTCACGAGAGGAATATAACACCGATTCTAATTTACCCCAGCAACCCACGTTTTACACCATTAAATTATTCATGCTAGGTGAAGTATTTAACCTGGGAAATTGCAAATGCGGCTATAGACCTCTCCATGAATCGAAATGATTCCTAAGAAAACATTTCTCTTCACAAAGGTCTACGAGACGGTTCTCCAAAATTCCCTTGAAATACTACCTATGATGGGTTTGTTCCGTCTTCCTTTACACAGACGGGCAAGATTTAGGAACAAGCCATCGCACACAAATCCTTTAAAGGTGTAGAACAAACAACTCTCGATTTTACACAGCAAAAATAACTTAGAAAAATTTAAATATTACCTAATAAAACTTGGAAAACGTAAGCTCAAAAGGAGCACTTCCGCGAGTAAAATCAAATGAACAATAATCCAAAAACATCTGCGTCAGATCTATTTATAGTGTCGCTTTTCTTTTGTTTAGAGCTATGAAGCACAATTTTGAAAATATCGCCCTCAAAATTCAAAATTTTAGAGTTCCGTAGTTCAAATAAATTATGATAATAATAAAGCAAGGTTCAGTATCTTAAATTGTTATAAATGATTTCAAGAATAACTAAAGTTTTGAGTGAAATTGTACTGAAGACACCTGTTCCGTTACAGACGTCACCAGCTCACAGTAGTCAATAAATATAAGCTTTTTTAAGAATCTTTTAATGTTGAAGGGTACGTACGATGCAGGGCAGATCACCATTATGATACTATTTCTGGACGGATGGTATATTTTTACAAATTCCGGTTAAGGCTTTCTTTTTGATAGGTGGTCAAAGTGAGAATGAATTTATTATAATGCCAGTGGTACTTATAGGAAAACGAAGGCTACTTATACAATGTGTTGACCTTTTTCCAGAGTCACGCTTCTCTATGCGAGCGCTAGAAATATATTTTGTTTAAAAGTTACATTTAAATGCAAATATAGGTGGTAATAATATTTTAGGTAATTATTAACACAGGTACCTAATTAAGGTAATTGCAATCAATTTCGTTATATAATCACGTGGCCTATTTTATGTTTTTCTTATCTGTCACGTTATGCGGCACGCACTGCAGTGCAGGTACCTAATTAGCCCTCCACGTGTCTAGGTACCTAATTAGACACGTGGAGGTATGGTACAAAAAAATGGTACAAAAAATGTTAAGTTCAAAAAGAAGAACAGTCAGTGGTACATTCACCAGTTACAAATTTAGTTAAAAATCACTTATTTCAGGACAATAGCCCATACTGTAAAATTGAAATTTTCTAAGTAAATGGTAAATGCTTTATGTTAATAAATTAAGTACCATTATATCAACCTACACCAAAAACAATAATAAAAATGAAACTATACAGGGTATTAGGAAAAGTACCGATTTCCTTTAAAACACATGTTCTATAAGTGGAACAAAGTACATTAAGCGCGTTTTCAATATAAAAAAATTAAACCAAAGAGAAAAAATGTCTGTATACCGAACGTATCAATTCAATTCAATTTATTTATTTGTATAATATCACCAATATTTACATTATTTACACAAAAGTTTCAGTAATTGTTTATTCCTTAAATATAGATTTAAAACAATGAAAGTATTTTGCACTCGCCTGTACCTACTGACATTTACGGATTTTATTGCTGTAATTGAAAATCAAATCGTCCCATAAAGTAACCTAGCTTATAAATTCAGTAAACGCCGGGCAGATATATTAGTTCCGTACTTAAAAGTTTTCTAAAATGTTCTGTCTTAGAATCACGTCTCTACTGTTCGTAATAATCGTACAACTGCTGTTTACCGAGACGACGAGTGTGAAATTGGAAAGGAAAAACGCAAAAGATGGCGATTTCCCGTTTTTAGTGAGGATTATTCGTCTAGAAAAGCGCAACTACGACTGCCTGGGAACCATTATTCATAAGAATTACATTCTTATGGGTATCAATGGATGTGTGTACTATGTTAACTATTCAATAACCAAATGGTACGTCCAAGCAGGCAGCGTGGAACGGCGGATCAATGTATATAACAAGCTCGTGTTTTTAGGGTTCCGAACCACAATGGTAAAAACGGAACCTTATGGTGCGACTTCGCCTGTCTGTCCGTCTGTCTGTCACACCTGTACAGGGTTATTTTTGGACCACTGGCCAAATTTTAGTATGTTGCTCAGAACATTATATCTGAACAACTTTCCTAAAGAAACATGGGTCGAAAAACGAGAATAATTTTTGGTCCTTCCATACAAATTTGGTGCCGGTAATAGTAGGATTCGTATGGGATGAGCAAAATCTTTTCTCGTTTTTCGCCCCATGTTCCTTTGGGAAAGTTGTTCAGATTCGTGTTCTGAGTAACACACTAAAATTTTACCAGAGGTCCAAAAAGAACTCTTTATATCTCAGCAACCACTCATGCTATCGACTTGGGAGTAATTTTAGTACGTGACTGCCCAACTTTGTTGCAAATAAAAGAAATATAAAAAATATATAAAAAAATATTATTATTAATGTAATGTATTTGACCTGTGTGGTACCGGCAAAGAATAGTACCAACCCATACATACCCGTGGGTGTCGTAAGAGGCGACTAAGGGTTATAAACTGGAGGATGGGCAGCAGCATCCTCCTGTGTATCATACCATCTTAATTACTGCGCTCACCTACAACCGCGGTCCATGGTGCCAGCCGTAACGCTGACAAGCGAGGTGACTATGGTACTTCCTCTCCACATTTTTCCAGCAAAAGCTAGAATTCTGGAGGGAGCTCCCTGTCCTGTAGTGGACGTTTCATGGGATGTTATGATGAATGTATTTGAATAAAGTTGCTCGACCGCGAACTTGCTTGCTGGCAACACTGCTCACGAGAGCATCGAGGCAAGCGGGTGTGCGGGACAGGCTCCCAAATAAAGCTGTTTTTAATTGATATATCACCTTTACCCGACCCTGAAAAGGAGACGCTGAACACCACACGTGGCGACGAGACCTAAAAGGTAAGTGGAAAACGTATGAAAATACGATTACATTCAGTGTTTCCAAAAAAAAAAGGGAAGGTAATGGTGAAAGAAACATTACGAGGCTACTCCATAATTATCGAAATAACTGTAACGTTAACGCGCGATAGCGTAAACAAACAAATGAGTGCAGAAATCCCTGTTACAATTAATAGTTTCCTGTAGGTACTTGATTAAAAAATTACATTTTTTCATCTCGCCAGCCCGGAAAGGCTTGCACTTGCGTTCGAAATCGGGGTGTATAAGTTCTTATTGTAAGCTGGCGTGGAAATAGTAGTTGAAAAACTAGATAATATACCATAGTATTATGATATTTGCGCTAATCATAGCGCGTGATAATCTAGTTGCGCAGAGGTAACAAATTATGTGTTTCACTCGAGAGCAAAGTTATTATGCGTCTCGTGCCTCGAAAACCAAGCTACTCTCAGAATATTTGAACCCCCTACTTCCTCAGTTCTAAGTTACAAGCCACTCGAGCCAAATAACAGCTGGCTGCCTTGCAGACGAAATAACTATTAACCGTGACAGATACTGCGTGTCAAAAAGAAAATCCTGTAATACTTTCCTTGTAAAATTATAAAAATAATATAGTCAAGGACACATCAAGCTTTACACTTTGGACTTCGTACAATTCCTTTCAACAGTCGAAGGAGCTAAATTCATGTTACAAGCAACTACAAATATCAGGCTTGCTCTCACCTGTACGATTAGCACGACTAAGTGTGCTTACCTACCTTGTAGTCATCTACTATAATAACAAATTATATTTTGTGTCTATACGTGCTAGTTGATGCCTGTAGTAAATGGACAAGAATGGAGAAGCCGAGTAAAAATAGTTCAAAAGTTGACTGTACAACTAAACATGATTACCTATTTTGTAGTTATCTACTATAAATCAAAGTTTTATCCACACGGGTAAGCTGGCACGGTGTTCCTTGGTGCCCTGGGCTGTAACAAACGAATAAGGAATGGGGAAGCCTAGTAAAAATACAACCAAGGGGTACAGCGCACAATTTAGCCAAGGAGCATTACTTATTGTGATGTCAAGCTGTAAAAGTCTTAAAAAAAAAATAGTACTAAGGGTACAATGCACAATTTTCCCAGTAGCATAATTTATCAAAGTGCCAGGGAGCACAAGTCTAAAAACAGTACCAAGGTGTACAATCTTGCCAAGGAGCATAATTTATTATGGTGCCAGGGAGCACAAGTCTAGAAAAATAGTACCAAGAAGTACAATCTTGCCAAGGAGCGTAATCTATTATGGTGCCAGGGAGCACAAGTCTAGACAAATAGTACCAAGGTGTACGATCTTGCCAAGGAGCATAATTTATTATGGTGCCAGAGAGCACAAGTCTAGAAAAATAGTACCTTGTTGTAAAATCATGCCAAGGAGCATAATTTATTATGGTGCCAGGGAGCACAAGTCTAGAAAAATAGTACCAAGAAGTACAATCTTGCCAAGGAGCATAATCCATTATGGTGCCAGGGAGCACAAATCTAGACAAATAGTACCAAGGTGTACGATCTTCCCAAGGAGCATAATTTATTATGGTGCCAAGGAGCACGCGTCTAGGAATAGTAGTGTCATGATGTACAATACAGTGCACAATTTTGCCAAGGAGCATAATTTATCATAGTACAAAGGTGCTCATGCCATGGAGCACAATCAATTGCACATAATTAAGGTAAAACAACGCATCATTCTTGCGCAGCAGCAAAATGAATGAGTGAATAATTGTAAGTAATGAAGTTACTTCAATAAAATTAAGTAAATTAATAACTTAACTTAATGGGAGTTTACTGTACAAATAATTGTTGATTTTTATTCCAAGTAGCTACAGATTCAGATTCAGATTCAGATAATTTTATTCAATGTAGATTCTTTACAGAATACTTATTGAATGTCATGCAGAATACAATGCAAATAGAGCGAGTCTACGCCGTTTCGGATCGTGCTATGGCAGCGTAAAAGAAACGGCAAGAAACCACTGCAGCACGGCCTACTTTAAGAGTCGGCTTTTTACAATGTGTTTCTTGTGTTTCGCTGGAATATCAGAGCACCATACCTCTTTGTCATTCATATAGTCATCCAATCTATAGTAAGCTTTTTTACATAACGTTTGCTTTACACATTCTTTAAACTTTCTCTCAGGTAATTGCACTATATTGTCAGGTATTTTGTTGTAGTATCGTATACACAGACCAACGAAAGAGGTATTGACTTTAGTTAATCTAGTATATGGTTGATCAATTTTATGCTTATTTCTAGTATTAAAAGTATGCCTGTCACAAATTTTTGGTAATTGATGGATGTTCTTTCTAGCATACATTATATTTTCATAGATATACTGGCATGGCACTGTCATAATGTTGATTTCCTTGAACAGTTCTCTCAGGGAATCACGAGTCTTCAGGCAATAAATTGCTCTTATAGCCCTCTTTTGTAAAACGAATATTGAATGTATATCAGCTGCTCGGCCCCAAAGCAGTATGCCATAAGACATAATGCTATGGAAGTAGCTAAAGTAAACCAGCCTTGCAGTAGCTACATCAGTAAGTTGTCTGATTTTTCTAACAGCATATGCAGCCGAGCTCAATCGACCAGAAAGAGCCGTTATATGAGGGCCCCATTGAAGTTTAGAGTCTAGTGTTAACCCTAAGAAAACTGTACTATTTACAAAATCTAATGGCTCATTATTCAATACTATGTTATGTGAAGTAGACCTTACATTTGGTAGTGCAAATTTAATACATTTAGTTTTTTTGGCGTTTAGGACTAGATTGTTAACAGTAAACCATGCATGAATCTGTCCAAGTGCATCGTTGACTTCGTTATAATTTTGTGATTTCCTACTTACATTGAATATTAATGAAGTATCATCAGCAAATAACACAATCTTTGACAGATTCTTCACCACAGAAGGAAGGTCATTAATATAAATAAGGAATAAAAATGGCCCTAATATGGACCCTTGAGGTACGCCAATTTTGACAACAGATCCCAGTGATTTCGTCCTGTTTACTTGTACCTTTTGAATCCTGTTTTCCAAATATGACCTAAGTAGTTTAAGTGAATTATTCTTAACACCGTAATGTTCAAGTTTTAGCAACAATGTGCTATGATCTACGCAATCAAATGCCTTGGATAGATCACAGAAGATACCAATAGCATCTTCAGATTTTTCCCACGCGCAAAAGATGTATTTTAAAAGTGCAGTCCCGGCATCCGTTGTACTGCGCCCTTTCGTGAAACCAAATTGATGGTCATGTAGTAAGTTATTTCTATTGAAGTGTGAAAGCATTTGATTGAGTATGACCTTCTCATAAATTTTACTAAGTACAGGTAAGACTGATATTGGTCTAAAATTACTGGGATCCTTTTTGTCACCAGCTTTGAATAATGGAACTACTTTACTTTTTTTCATTAAGTCAGGAAATGTACCATGATCGACACAATCATTGAATATAACAGCTAAATATGGAGATATAGTATCAATGATCGCACTACAGACTTTTACTGACATTCCCCATAGGTCCTCAGTAGTTTTCATTTTAATACTTTTAAAGGCTTTAATAATTTCGTTAGGGGTGACATGATTGAACCCAAATTCAGTTTCGCAGGCGTCCACATTCTTTTGAAGTAAATCGCTAGCAAGTGAAGATGAAGAATTGAGTGACTCTGTTGTTTTCAAAGGAATATTAGTAAAAAAGGTTTCGAATTCTTGAGCCACTTCTACGTTTGAACTAATAGTTCCGCGATTTGTATGAAGTGTGATTTGATTGTCACGCGGTTTCACTTTTCCAGTTTCACTGTTTATAACATTCCATACAGCCTTAATTTTGTTATCAGCAGACTGTATTTTTTTCCGAAGAAAAAATGACTTTGCTTTTGAACAAACTAATTTAAACAATTTTGAATATTTTTTGACATATTCAATGAAATTGTCGTCATTTGAATAATTTCTTAGCTCATATAATTCAAAAAGTCTCTCTCTACTTTTGCGAATACCAGCGGTAGCCCAGTCACTGAATTTGAATTTTACAATAATTTGCTTTTTTCTAATAGTGAAAATTTTACTGAATTCAGTATTAATCAATGTGAATAAATCTTCATATGAGTTATTAGGGTTGTTAGTATTATAATTGTGACAGGGCAGTTTTTCTAGTAACGTGTTTTTGTACTTTTCTAACCTACCGCTCGTTAGGCTCCTGGTTTCTATATCTATCTTCTGGGTTACTCGAGAATAATTAAAAGTAACACTTTGACCAGAGTGGTCAGACTGAATCGAGTTTATGATACTTTTCTCAAAATAATCGCAATTACAAAAGACGTTATCAATACAGGTAGCCGAGGATGACGTCACCCTTGTAGGTTCAAAAAATACATGCTCTAAATTAAAACATTTGAAAAGACTTATAAGTTTGTTACTATAGGTATTATTTTCTAAGATATTGACGTTAAAGTCACCACACACTATCACAAACTTATTTTCTTTTGTCACTATTTTTAAAACATCTTCCATTACTAACTCGAACATTGAAAATTTTTGAAAAGCGGGAGGTCTGTATACGCACACTACAACATGCTCGTCCAGCTCAACACAAGATATTTCAATACATCTTTCAACCGAAAGTCGAACAATATCTTTACGGTTCTTTATCTTAAAACTGTTACGAACTAAAATCAGTGATCCACCGTGTAAAGCAGACTTTCGATTGAAAGCACTGGCTATACAATAATTTTCATAATTTATCAACATTTGATAGTCTTTTTGCCAGTGTTCTGTCAGACAAATAATGTCAAATTTTGTTCTTTCTAAGAATAATTCTAATTCTAAAATTTTTCCAGAAAAACCTTGAATATTTTGATGTAAAATTTTCAAAATATTAGATTTTTCCTTTGTCTTTGCTATAGGAAGTTTTTTGCCAGAAGGTTTTTTTTCATTTACTTCAGTAAAATTTTGTTTAGAAAAACCCTCTTTTGTCGTATGAACTAGTTTAAAGAATTGGTGTTAGTAATGTTACTAACTAAAGAAGTTTTTTGTGTATAACTTCCTATAACAGAGTCAGATATATTATATGCTATCAATGTAGCCAGCTCTTTCTTAAACTTAAGAGGCAGATACATAGTATCCTTTGTCAATTTGAAATAATTTATAAAAGTATTCATGTCAAGATATAAAATGTCACTATGACGACTTGTCAAATTTTGTAAATGTAAATTCATTCTGTGTATACATTTGTTGTGTTGCTCAGTAACATTTGAACAGTATGGGAAGTTACACAGAATAAACCTACACTTAGTTTCAACCTGTATTTTGTTTAACAATGTCACAAAATTGTTTAATTTTAATCTACTTATGTCAGAATGATTGCCTACCACGATAACAACAGTGGTGTTTATGTCAAACTTGCCTACAGCAATCTTTCTTACAAGACCGTCGAAAGTAATATCGGGACAGCAAATATTGGTCACCTGCTGATTATGGCAGTAATTAAAAATAGACCCTAGACCTACTCCTATCCTGTCTGAATATACAAAGGTCTTCTTTTTATTGGAAGTCGACGAAAATTCCTCGCCATCCGTGGTCTCTGTGCTGTTATCGACAGGTGGCTGCTGTTCCACCGTGGCGCCACCAGCGGCGGCATCATGTGTTGGCAACACTGGCGACGCGGTGATGTCTTCACTCCCAGTCACCACGCTCTCAACGATGTGCTGACGTGGTGCCACCACGATGACGTCACTCACAGCGGTCTGCTCACGCGCGGCGGCATCATGTGTCGGCAACACTGGCGACGTGGTGATGTCGTCACTCGCAGTCACCATGCTCCCATCGATGTGCTGCCGTGGTGCCACCACGATGACGTCACTCACAGCGGTCTGCTCATGCTGGTCTCTGCGCTGCTGGCGTCGATCGTACGCGTGTCGCTTTTGGCGGCGTTGTTTCTTCGTAAGGCGAGCTGAAAATCGCCAGTTGAAAAATGTTGACGTTGAACCGCAGGTGGCAGGCGTACAGCTAGAAGACACACTGATATTTGATGTCCGCGGTGGTTCTAGAGCACAAGCAACCTCTTTGTCATTGGTGAGGGTGGCTATCAGTTGCTGCTGAGTGGTATAAAGCTGCTTGAGCTCAGCTGTGGATGACAACATTTCATTCATGCACTGCTCAGTTTCTACATATTTATTTGTCAACAGTTGAAGCGAAGATTGACTTTTAACATAAGCCGTTGTAATCTCGCTCAGTCTAGAATCGCTCAGTCTACATTCAACTATCATGTTCTTAAAGTGTTGCATTACAATTCGACAATCTGATCCAGGTGTCTATATAGTACAGATTAGTAGTCACGTACTTACCTGAAAAGAACAGTAACGGACAACGAAAAAAAAAACAAAAAGACAGAATCTACAAAATGATTGAATTTAAAAAATATGACTATCGTTTTAAAATAAAAAAAAAAGAAATTAAAAAGTGCTGCTACGTCGAAAAAAAATAATAATTACCTACCTACCTTCGTTATTTTATTCTACAAAACTAATCACTTATTTAGTCATATTTTCGTCTAAATTTTTACAAGTAAAACCGAAGGAAACACCTGAGTTTCATGAAAACACCAAGGGTGAAAACAATACATAGTGTACAGTCGCAATGTGACGGCGACCCCATGTCACTGAGATTGCGCTGGAAATATTGAGTATACAAAAACGAGGTCTAGAAATGCTCCTGTTAGCATCAAACATACAGAAACTTGGTGTAACTTTTTACACCGACTGCGCCACCCTCTTATTTACAACCATGGAAGAAAAGTAATGAATTAAAGTTTTCTATAGCTTTTGTTGTAAGGAAAAACGTCTATCAATTTTATTCGCCAACATCTCACAGGTTACTAAATAGTCAAAAATAGTCCCACGTTGACGGTAGAAAATTAATTTGGTTGTTTACAGTCGACAATCACGCTACGTAGTTTGTGGAAAAAACTGTTCAACGTCGACGGTAGGAAAATAATTCATTGTTTACATTTAATTTGAGACATAATCGTTTAATCGTGTTATAATTTTGATACATAATCGAAAATCATGTAGATGTGGCATTTTATTGACCAAAGTAGTATAGATATTGCGGTCAAACATTTACGATAAGTAAAATGTAGTGCTCAAAGCGTTTACGAAGCTTCTGTGACAGTGTTAAGATCTTCGTAGTATTTTATAATGTGTTTTTTTTGTTGCTTATAAAATTTTACATTGCACTTACGTAAGTAAGTACACACAATTTTCAATTCAATTTATTGATTAATAAAAAAGTAAAAAATTACAGAAAAATCCAAGGATTAACTTAAGACAATATTTAGTTAAGATATTTTTTACATATGGGGGAATAACGTTTGCAGTGCTACCCTGCGTAATTTTTGTAGTGAAACAATGGTAACAAATAAACAAAACACGATGTCTGTGAAAACATATGACGTAACTAATTTTGGCAGGTAGTCGACAGCCTCCGTAGTCTAGTGGGTGGAGCACTCGGCTCTCGATCTGGGGGTCCTAGATTCGATTCCCAGTGGGGACACTGCCAGGCAGGGATCCCTTTATGCGACCTCCCCAGTTGGGATATTGCAGGATGAATCACCTGATTGTCCGAAAGGTTGAATGATTCCGTGCTTCGGAAGGGGCGCGGGGCCGTGGCCCCTCGACCGCTATGTGTACGGACGTAGTCGTTGATGAGCCACTTCAGGGGCCTTTGACGGCTCAACAGCTCTGACACCAGGGTTGTGAGGATGGTCATTGACCTTGCAACCCTCACAAGATGATGATGAGTATTGATAAGTTAGTCTATCAAACAACAGACCGAGACGTTCAACTAGACATACACTTTTCAAACTAAACAAACTTCTTTCAAGAAAACCTAAATGCCTCAAGTAGTGTTACGCAATTTTAATACTTACCTTCCCGAGGAATAGGGCTATTTCGTAGCTTAAAGAAATAATAATAATAACCGAAATGAATATTGCATAAATAAAACTTTCTGTCTTAAATATTTTTACCCTATTCAGTACTACTTGGTGGCTTTTCGGCAATAAACAGAAATCTGCTTGCTGCTTTACATTGTACTTGAGTTATATTGTGATAAAAGACTCAAAGCGTCTGAAATGTCGTAACAGGCTGAATAAAAAGTGCTCTAATAAGTGAATGATCTTGCCAATGAGTTAGCTGTCAAACTAGTGATTTTCAATACTTACATTTACATTGAAAATGCTGAATATTTCTATCTTGTTCCTGGTTAACAACATTTCCGACGAGCCTTCCATGGCCATATACTTGACTTTGATACTTTGGAAGTTGGAACAGGAACTCATTTATTTCATTTATTTAGGAACAACGAAACAATAAGATTTTTGTTGGAATCAAATAACTACATATATAAATAAAAAGTTGTTGCAGAAACTCTTTTATTTCATCTTAAAAGAACAATACAATATAAAATTGTGTTTAAAAACAATAAATAAATTTAAGAATGAACTTAATTTAATTTTCATTATTAAAAAAAATGTATCTCATCCAACAATAACCCTTCTAGACGTTAAAATATGGATTAATATACTATGAAAACAACAAAAATGGAAAGGAAAAAATTACAAGGTCAGTTTAACTTATAAATAAAATAAAATCTTGTTGCACAAAAAACTCACAATGAATACCATACAAATAATTTATACCCGCCCGTAAAAGCGGCCTTACTGCTTAAAGAAATCTCTTCCAGACAACCCTACAACTGGGAACCGACATGAGAAGTGCAGAGTCAACGAAAATAATTAGTGACTTTTAGACGGTTCAAAAACAAAAATAAAAAGACCAAAATAAAATAAATAAAACAAATGTAAAAAAGTATCATTCTACGATTATTCAAGTTACGTCAAATGGCATATATCTTAGTAGTAAAGTTATAACAAATAAATTCGTCCACATTTAATAATGTATCAATTAAATGAACTACTATAATAAGAAACAAAAACCATATTATATAGGCTTCCTATCAAACTGGTAGAGGACGAAACATTTTTGATTTCTTCATTCCAGCTGCGAGTAGAAAAACATTTCTAGACTTCTCTTCCAAGTATCCTTCGGGTTGCTGCACGTACACGGTTTCGTCTAAGTTTCTAGTTCCAATAGATTCGTTGGTCCCTTTAAAAATTCTGCATTTGTAAAAAATGCCCAACGGAATATCGTCGCTCAGATTCTTTTAGATCAACGCTAGGATCTACGCGTCAGATAATAAATTAGGTACTACTCTCTCGGTGAACTACCAAGGTATTGCTCACCAGGAACAGACCTAGATTTGACCGATTTAGGTTCTATTGATACTATCTTACTTTAACCCAAATTATCTGTAAAGATTACATATCTTGCTCTCACGAGAAGGGCGTAAATTATGTAATCTGGGAAACATGTCCTTTTGGTTCTTTGCAGTAATCAACAAAATATGCTAGTTATTCTGAAGATTGTTCATTATGCTGTTAAACGGAATACTTTCACGTAATCAAAACAATATTTCTTCCGGATCTTTGCCGCTGCTGGCGCTACGCAGCAGTCTATTTTTCATATAAGTCGCAGTGTAGCACTTGCACACAGACCTCGCTATTTCAAAAGTGGTACGCTCATCGCTCTTCCGGCTACTGCATTTTGTCCCAGTTTGCGGAGAACAGTCAATTCAGGTTCGATTCCTGTATTTTAAAGAATTACTTTGATTGTTAAGTAGATACACAGAATTATATTACCTTGCCAATATATTTACCCTTAAAATTTAGGGAGAAACGACCTTCCTTAGCTGGAGACAGGAATGGAGTTTATCGTGAAGTTCAGACATCATCCAGAGATCGTTGGAAGACAAAGATACTGTTATGAAAAGAAAGGAAAAGTGAATAGCAACAGATATATAAATGAGAAATGAGAAGAGAGAGAGAGGGAAGGGAGAGAAGGGACAAAGAAGACATGACAAAGGAAAACAAACTTAAGCGTCCGTCCACCCTACCCCATACACACAGTACTTATCTCAAAGGGAAATTAATATTAAGTACGACGGAACCAGACATAAAGGAAGAACAAGGGAATGTATGGCACCTGAAAAATTGAAGGCAGGCTAAGTCGATGATACTGAAAATAGAAGTAGTAAATGTTTGTCAATAATTGTATGTAGGTACTCTAGATTAATTAAATACTTAGGTATACTAGTATAATTTGTTAAAAAGGAAGAGGTGTAATGTATTTGAATAAAGTTGCTCGACCGCGAACTTGCTTGCTGGCAACACTGCTCACGAGAGAATCGAGGCAAGCGGGTGTGCGGGACAGGCTCCCAAATAAAGCTGTTTTTAATTGATATATCACCTTTACCCGACCCTGAATAGGAGACGCTGAACACCACAATTAATAAATTTCATTTTGTCGTTACCAGGTCGAATGGGGTATTTATGAAAAAGCCTCACTTGTACATTCCAAAATAGATTTTTTCATATTTTTATGACTTTTGTTTTCAAGTAATAATGAAAAATGTCTAAAATGTCCTTTTATCTCCGAAGTTTGCATAAGAAAAATTTGAATTAGTAAAAGTCAATAGACGTTTATGTTAATATTACAAAAAAAAGATGTCTATACTAGAACTTTTTTAAATCTGCAAAAAACCTTTACAAACAAATTTTGTTTTGTGGTCCTGAAAATGGACTTTATTGCTTCTAAAAATAATATAGGTATATTGGAACCTTCGGCGCATAAGTCCGACTCGCACTTGACCCCCGCTGTGCCAGGTAGCTAACCTGTGAACTATAAAAGCCCAACCAATAGGATTGCTCCATTTCCAAGCGCATCTCTAAACAAGGAAAATGGATTAAGTATTAGATAAGTATTGGTTAGAGCTTTTCCAGCAAACGAGTTAGCTTAGAGGAGATGAAAAAGAGAAAATGACGCCGGAGGGAGCACCCCCGCTCGACATTTTAATTTTTAAGGTTCCGTACCCATAGGGTTCAAGCTGGACCCTATTTTCTAGCTCGAATTTTCTGTCTGTCAGTCCGACAGAATATATAATAATGGCCGATTATCTTATCACTAAAACAATGAAAAGTAAAAGAAGAAAGAGGTCCCTTCCTTTACAAGAACCGTGTTTGTTTAGCGTGTTTTTTTGCGCTCTATCGTAAAAACGATTAAATCAAGCTACTAGAATCGGTCACTAATAAGACAGCAAAGCGCGTTGCCCACCTTGTTAGCTAAGTCATCAAGGTATTGCCAACCTTTGTGAAAACTCGCTGTAACAACTTTTATTGTTTAGGTGTCATATTTTTGCCACCTTGTATTTTGTATAACCTTTTAGTGAAATTTTTTACTTAGCATATGTAGCATCAGTTCAGGTTAACATTAAGAAAAAAGGGTTTTTAAGGTTCCGTACCTCAAAAGAAAAAAACGGAACCCTTATAGGATGACTTTGTTGTGCGTCTGTCTGTCTGTCTGTCTATCTGTCTGTCAAGACCCTTTATCTCATGAACGGATAGAGGTATCAGGTTAAAATTAATACCATATACTCGTATTAAGGTCCATACACCACACAAGATCTGAAAATTTCATTTTTTTTACAACGTAGCAATCAAAAGATATGGTATTTTATGTCCTCATCTCCACACATTTATGCACTAAAGCAAAACCTATAGGGTACTTCCCGTTGACCTAAAATTATGAAATTTGGCAAGAAGCTAGGTCTCACAAAACAAATAAAGGGAAAAGTCTGAAATCATTAAATATTACAACTTTTCTCACAACTTATGGTAACCAATTTGAGGTGAGCTCCCGTTTCAATAACATTAATATAAGAGAGGGGTCAAGTTGAATGGTCGTGGAGGCGATTTTTGTGTTAGTTCTATTTTAAAAACGGGAACACTTACAAACTTGAAAATTGGAATGTTTATAGTGTATAAGCTATAAAATAACAACAAATAATAAAATTTGGTCATGCGCGTGTCGGACTCAAAAAATCTAGCACATTAACTTACTGAAGTTTCAACTAATACAATTATGATTATGTGGTGGTACGGAACCCTCGGTGCGCGAGTCCAAATCGAACTTGGCCGTTTTTTTTTGTTCAAATACTTGGTATTATTTTTGTTTTCTTATTTCTTCCACCTCAGTAACAGTAACCACTTGATGTTCATATTGTGGTATTTAGATCTAAACGTTGTCTTTCCGCACGTGTTTTTTTTTAGTTAAGCAGCGCTCGCGGCCGAGTGGTAGTTGCTCTTTTTTGTGGATCATGAAAGTTAAGCAACGTTGTCCGTGATCAGAACCCGGATGGGTGACCGCTAGTGGCACAACAACCAGAGCGTTTCCGTGCTTCGGAAGGCACGTTGAGCCGTTGGTTTCCGCTTCTGTCAATGATAATGGTCGTTAAGCCAAGCCAGAGGCCATTTGGTGGTTTGAAAACTCTGACAAGCAGGTTGACCACTAACCTGGTAAAACCTAACCCACCAAAAACATAACTGTTAAAAAGGGGGCCAAGTTCCTATCGGCTAATTGTTAGCCTAAAAAAGCCCTAAACCCTTTTTTAGGCAAATAATTAGCCGATAGGAACTTGGCCCCCTTTTTAACAGTTTTGTTTTTGGTGGGATTTCATTTCTTTTTGTTCAGTTTGCTATATTTTATACTAGCTGTTACCCGCGCCTTCGCTCGCGTGGATTTCGTATTTAGGTTGTTACCGGTTTTCCGAAGCAATGAGATATTTTCCCGTCATTTCGGGGTAATTTTAAACTTATACCCCAAGATAATTCGATTTTGGCCTAGACAAAAATTGGAACCAAGATTTTATTTTTGTGGTTTATGAAGTAATTACATAATTACTTAAAATTAAGCATATCACCAAATGGGATAAGGCGGTAGATTAAAAAAACCCTATTATATAAATAGTTACTGCGGCAAAAATGCCAACTAAACGAAATGTTTTCTGGGCTCGTTCAATGATAAACTTTTAGTATTTTACAAACTAATAAAGCACCTAAGTTCTTAGGTAAAGCCTAAAATTAAAAACATCCCACTAAAAGTTTTATTTCTTTTTGTCTGCTCGGGCAAAATACATAACTATCTCGTGACCTTTGTACTTCAAAATTTTGTTGTACTTTATCAAACAGTCATAAAAAAGAAAAGTGTTTGATTATACTCTAAAACTGTACTTACGTTGATACTTTGAAAATTAAACATTTCATTCAATAGCGTATCTTTTTATATAAAAATTACATTATGTAGCGCTTTATAAGCTGTACGTAAAGCACTTCTCTCCTTAGACATTCACAAGTCCAGTGGGCCTGACGGTATCCCCCCCTTAGTACAGAAAACATGCGCACCTGAGTTGGCACCGGTTCTAACGCTTCTTTTCCGACACTCCTACACCACTGGCGCAGTCCCGACCTCATGGAAGACTGCCATAGTGCACCCGATCCCTAAGAAAGGTAATCGGTCTGATCCATGTAACTACAGGCCTATAGCCATCACCTCCTTGCTTTCTAAAATTATGGAGTCCATTATTAACCGCCAGCTCCTACGGCACCTAGAGGAGCACCAGCTCATCAGTGATCGCCAGTATGGATTTCGTCAGGGTCGTTCTGCTGGTGACATTCTGGTCTACTTGACCCACCAGTGGGCGGAAGCGGTTGAAAGCAAGGGGGAGGCCTTAGCGGTCAGTTTGGACATGGCGTAAGCTTTCGATCGGGTCTGGCACAAAGCGCTTCTCTCGAAGCTTCCTTCCTATGGGCTGCCTGAGAAACTGTGCAAATGGGTCTCCAGCTTTCTTACGGAACGCAGCATCAAGGTCGTTGTCGACGGTTCGTGCTCCGAATCTAAGCCTGTGAATTCTGGTGTCCCACAAGGCTGTGTGCTATCACCTACGCTGTTTCTTCTGCATATCAATGATATGTTACTAACTAGTGGCATTCATTGCTATGCGGACGACAGTACGGTGGATGAGTCATACCACGGCCACGCTAACCTTTCTCAGGCATTTGTCAGCGAGTGTCGGAACAAACTTGTGTCTGAAATCGAAACTAAATTAGACCTCTTTTCGAATTGGGGTCTTTGCAACTTGGTACAATTCAACCCCAAAAAGACGCAAGTTTGCGCGTTTTCCGCAAAGAAAAACCCCTTTGTTGCATCTCCTCTGTTTCAGAGCACTTTCCTTGTTGCAAAGCCGAGTATTGGGATTCTCGGCGTCGATATATCGAGCTCCGTCCAATTTCGCGGTCATTTGGAGGACAAGGCCAAAATGGCCTCTAAAAAACTGGGTGTCCTTGGTAGAGCAAGACGGTACTTCACACCGGCACATCGCCTTTAACTTTATAAGGCTCAAGTTAGGCCACATATGGAGTACTGTTGCCACCTTTGGGCCGGGGCGCCTCAGTATCAGCTTCTTCCTCTTGACCGCGTTCAACGTCGAGCGATCCGAATCATTGGCGACGATGTCCTCACCGGCCGTCTTGACCATCTAGCACTGCGGAGAGATGTTGCATCTCTATGCATCCTTTATCGCGTGTATCATGGGGAGTGCTCTGAAGAATTGTTCGTGCTGCAGAATTTCACCACCGCACCACTCGCCAGAAGTTAACATTTCATCCTTACCACTTAGAAAACTGGAAATCTTCCACCGTATGTTTTACAAGAAACTTCTTACCACGTACGACCGCACTGTGGAATCAGCTTCCTGCGCAGGTATTTCTGGACGGGTACAACCAGGCAGCCTTCAAGAAACGAGCCTACAAATTTCTTAAAGGCCGGCAGCGCACCTGTGATCCCCCTGGTGTTGCAGGTGTCTATGGGCGTCGGTGATCACTTACCATCAGGTGACCCGCCTGCTCGTCTGCCTCCCTCTTCTATAAAAAAAAAAAATCGACCCTAAAAAGTTGAAATAAAGTTCATAATTGACATTAACATAGTACACGGCTCGTGATTGCACGGTACGGCAACGTCGCATTGCTTCGCTGTTTTTTTCGAAACGCGCTTCGGAATTTAAAGTTAAACATGAAAGATGAAAATTGACATCGGTTGTAGTAAGCTGAAAATACTTTTGATCTTCTGATCTAAATCTAAATATATAAAACAGCATGCCCTGACCGACTGACTGACTGACTGACTGATTCATCAACTCCAAGCCGTAACCGATAAAGCTACAGATGTGAAATTTTGTAAGTAGTTTTTTTGTACGTCAAGACTACACATTAAGAAAGGATTTTCCGAAATTCATGGGGTGGAGGTTTGTATGAATATTCTACAGGTTTGACATGAGACTCAAAATAATTGTGGATTTGATCTAATGAAAGGGAAAAACCGGCCAAGTGCGAGTCGGACTCGCGCACCGAGGGTTCCGTACCACCACATGATATAAATTGTATTAGTTGAAATGTCAGTAACTTACTGTGGTCGATTTTTGAAGTGAAAACTTCATCAGCGGCGCTTGGCACTTTTTCAGATGGGGAAAAAATTATTAACTCGCATCAGATCTCGAATGAAGTATATAAATGGATTTGAAAATTAGCATACCAAGTTAGAGCAGGCTCAATATATACAAAAGTTCTAAAGTGTGATAAAGATCAAAACATCTTTTTTATCTTTGTCGCGTCAGATCTCGGATGAAGTATAGAAATTGATTTGCAAATAATCATACCAAGTTAGAGCAGGCTCAATATATACAAAACTTCTAAAGTGTGATAAAGACCAAAACATCTTTTTTGTCTTTGTCATAGCAGGCCTGTCTGTGAAATAGGCAGCTTTTTCCAAGATCAAAGGAGTGCGACTCCTGTAAACTTGTTTACTATTATATATTATATGGTCATAGTCTCAGCTTTTTTTGTTGTGCACAACGTGATATGTGCACGACAGACTTGACGTACTGGTTTTGATCGTTATTTAATAGCGAATCCTAAATGTATGAGATCTACGTTTCGGATGACAGCTGTCAAACTAAAAATCGCTATAACTCGAAAACTTCTGACCCTAGACTACTCGTGTGCTGAAACAAATGATAGGTCTCGATGAGATCTTCATTTCGGATGACAGCTGTCAAACTAAAAATCGCTATAACTCGAAAACTACTGACCCTAGACTACTCGTGTGCTGAGACAAATGATAGGTCTCGATGAGATCTTCATTTCGGATGACAATTGTCAAACTAAAAATCACTATACCTCGAAAACTACTGACCCTAGACTACTCGTGTGCTGAGACCAATGATAGGTCTCGATGAGATCTATATTTCGGATGACAGCTGTCAAACTAAAAATCGCTATATTTCGAAAACTACTGGCCCTAGATTACTCGTGTACTAAGACAAATGATAGGTCTCGATGAGATCTACATTTTGGATGACAGTGGTCAAACTAAAAACCCCATAACTTGGAAAGTACTGACTCTAGAGTAGTCGTGTGCTGAGTCAAATGATAGATCTCGATGAGATCTACATTTCGGATGACAGCTGTCAAAGTAAAAATCGCTATAACCTGAAAACTACTGACCCTAGACTACTCATGTGCTGAGAAAAATTATACGTCTCGATGAAGAAGTACGCGAGCAATGGCGCGATTGACCCTTACAAAAAGCATAATATTCAAAAATTCAAGTTTTTACTTCTGCCGGCACTCTCGGAGTGCAACCCGTCCTTTTTTGAGTCCGACTCGCACTTGATCAGTTTTTATATTTTATAGCTTATTCAGCATACAGCCCACTGACAGAGAGTCAGACAGACATCGGAGGCATATTAGTATGATCCCGTTTTTCACCCTATGGGTACGGAACCATAAAGTCTGAAATTATATGAGTTTACAACCTTTCTCACAACCAATTAACGCTAGCTTCCATTTCAAGTACATTCTTATTAAAGAGGGGTCAAGATTGGAGGGTCAAGAGCAAAAGCTTAGCACGCTAGTCCGACTCGCACTTGCCTGGTTTTTTGTAGCTAGAGTGGGCTGCAAGTGTCTGGCTGCCTGCTTGTACAAACAAAAACACTTCAAACTTCGACACTTCTTCCATGGAAGAGAGAAAATATCATTGTGGGAAGACAATATCTATCTTCCCACAATGATATTTTCTCTCTTCCATGGACTGTTTGAAGTGTTGTTGTTTGTACAAGCAGGCAGCCAGACACTTGCAGCCCACTCTAGCTACTTGGACTGTTGAAATAAGAACACTAAAAAGTCTAATACTATGTCAGGCTTGACATACTCTTGACATTACGACGTACATGAAAGCAAGCTCAAGCTCAAAATATTCGTTCACAGAAAATAGTACTAAATAATGCGATCCCACAAGGCACAGTTCTTGGCTGTCTTCTGTTTCTAATGTATGTAAACGACCTACCTAAAATTATAAAAGAACACTGTACCCTCTTTGCTGATGATGTGTCAATATTATTCTCATGTACTAACTTAAGCGGAATAAAACCAAAACTTGACATGACATTAGACAATATTCAAAAATGGCTCCATGCCCATAACCTTCAGCTCAACACTAACAAAACAAAAATTTTGGAATTCAGACCCATTCAAAAACAACCACTAAATATACAATATAACTATAAAGGCTTGCCAATATCAACAGATAACACAACAACCCTCTTAGGAATCAATATTGATACAAACTTAAATTGGAAACCTCACATTTATAAATTAACAAAACAACTCTCCTCGCTTGTTTTCGCATTATTACAACTAAAAAAAACAACTGATCTTGAAACATCTCTTACAGCATATTATGCAAATATTCAATCTAGACTTATGTACGGAATCATTATCTGGGGAAATAGTTCTTTGATTCAAGACATCTTTGTCATACAAAAAAAATGTATTAGAATATTATTTAACATTTCGCAAACTGACTCTTGTAAACCTTATTTCATCAAACATAAGATACTTACTCTAACTTCAATATATATTCTTGAATGTTGTAAATTCGTCAGAAAGCACATGGAACTATACTCCCCAGTAAAAACAATAAAAAGAAACAATAGAAACCTTCATAAACTTCAACTTCCACAAACAACTCTTCACTTGTATAGATCGGGACCACATTCGATGGCTATACAAATATATAACAGCATACCAAACTATGTAAAAAACCAGGAAAAGCTGTCTCTTTATACAGAACACTTAAAACAATTTTTACTGAGAAATGCTTTTTATAAGTTAGAAGATCTATTTACCGACTATCATAATAATAAAACAAGCTACCAACTCATTAAAAATTGAAATATTTATGTTTACTTATATATAGTACAGTATGTATACGTCTTGTTCCAATTTGTAAGATGTAATTGTAATGAATAAGTAGATTTTGCGGTGCCCCCACGGGGTGCCACATGTAATAGCACCTAAGATATATGTAACACCTTATTGAACCATGTGGCAAGCAAATAAATAAATATGAAATATGAAATATGAAGTCTCGGGGCGCACGGCACGCCATACCGGTTCCAAAGAATATATAATATTACGCCGGTTGTCGCTTGACGCGATCTATTGAATTAAAAATCAACTTTTTTAACTTTTGATAATTATGCTTAATTTTATAAATAAATTAAAGAATACACGATGAAAACTGTAATTAAACAAAAGTTTTTCAGTTGGTATTTTTGCTTCAACATAAAATACGAAAATATTTAACTTAAGATTAATATGCTTAATTTTAGGTAATTTGCTAAAAAACTGTCCTGGAAAGTTTATCAAATTTAAAATAATATGGTTGCCATTTTTGCCTAGACTTTTATGTAACTTGCATACAAATTTGCTAATAAAAAAATATGCGCAAATATTTTTTGCTTAGTTTTGATTGAAGTAGGTACCTTGGAACCCACATCAAAAGTTTACCCCATCAGATATTAGTTACGATTTTTGGCTTGACTTCACATGCATAACCAAACAAAAAAAATGATTTTCTGGAGAATCTAAAAGCCAGCCAATTCATTAAAATTTATATTTCACTTAGGTGTTCCACCACCTATTACAATACATAGCAACTTTATAGTAAATTGACGGTTTCGATTAATGTCCAGCCAATTAAAAATTACAGCTTCAGGACGGCCTATAAGGAAAAACAGGACTAACCCTGCGCAAATCAATGAGTATAATTCAAGATCCAGCTGAATTTTATATAATATACAGACGTTACTCATACGTTACTCAGAACAGAGGAACTTAGCAGCAGTATCCTAACAAATGTAAAGAGAGAGATGAGAGACACCTTTATGTAATATTTCAAAACAGAGCCAATTCGCAGAAGAAATTGAGAAAAACTAAAACCCTCTCCCTCTCTCTCCCCTTCCTCTCCCCCTCCCCCTCCCTCTGTCTCTCCCCCTCCCCCTCCTTCCTCTCTGCCTGCCCCTCCCTCTCCCCCTCCCTCTCCCTCTCCCTCTCACTCCCTCTCTCCCTCCCTCTCCCCCTTCCCCTCCTTATCCCTCTCCCTCTACTTTACCTGTACCTCTACCTCTCTACCTCTCTACGTCTCTACCTCTCTACCTCTCTCCCTCTCTACCTCTCTACCCCTCTACCTCTCTACCCCTCCCAAAATCGAAATCAAAAATATGTTTATTTCTCACCACAAATCATGCATGCAATAAAAGTAACTTAAAAATTTACTTGGTATTTGTGGGAGACTGAAGCCTAAACTAAGCAAAGGCCTGCATTTTAGGACTCCAGGTCTCCGCCCTGTATAAATGTCGAAATTCATTCGGGACATTAATGTGGATTAAAATATACCACTAAGTAGAAAAACAAAAGTAATGCAAAACTAAAACATTACAAAGCTACAGTAAAACAACTTTTAGAAGATATAACATATTCAAAATTTTTCAATAAAAGAATACTTATACTCTTATACTCCTTTGCTGGAATAGCTCCTCCGGACGTCAGGCGTCGGGTAGCCGGTGCTATTGAGAAGCAAAAACAGGAATTAGACAGCAGACACCTACTTTACGGCCATAACCCACCACCCTCACGCCTTAAGAGCCGTCACAGTTTTATCAAAGACACCATGCCGCTCGATTTAGATCCATCCAAGGCTAGGGTAGAACTGTGGTCAAAAAGGTACCCTCCTGACAACATTCATATCCCAACTGCCGAAAAGCTGCCACCAGGTCACGATCTTCCTTGGTCCATATGGAAGTCACTAAACAGACTGCGGTCGGGCGTTGGCAGGTGCGGGGAACTCATGAAGAGGTGGGGCTTCTCTGATAACGACAAGTGTGAATGCGGTATTTTGCAAACCATGACACACTTGCTGTCGTGCCCTACTTCTCCAGTTTCCTGCACTCGGAGAGACCTTTTTGAAGGCAACCAAAAGGCTATTGATGTGGCTACTTTTTGGGCTAAGCGTTTATAGTCAGTTTTGCCATTGACTCGAAAAGAAGAAGAATAAAAGAAAAGAGAGTTGTGTACAGGATACGTCAGAGAGGGAGTGTGAGTGTAGGAGAGTGTGTGAGAGTGGTGTGTAAGAGTGTGTGAAAGTGAGTGAGTGGGAGTGTATTATGATGAGCGCGTATACCTTCACCTGCTTTATGATTGAATCTGTAGAAGATTTTCGGTCTCCTCATAACTAAGCACAATCAGCCACTGGGTAACCAATTTTTTACACTCAGGTCTACAACAGGTATACATGTTGACTTTTTTGTTTATACGATTGTATAAAATTGCACCACGGACTATAAAAAATCTGTGAGCTAAAGCTGTTTGTACCAAAACATGACTACAGACCGTATAGTGTCTTCTGATTGCAGAGGACGCTCGAAAGGTAAGGTGGAATGTTGCCGTAGAATTGTAGTCAAAATGAATAGCTGACGCACGCTTAAAACCTTTGCCTCACTATAAAGCTCAACTGTTGAAAACAGTCGCGGTTTGAAAAGACAGACTTTGAGAATCAGTCTCTGAGCCCTTTCCAATTCGATAAGTTTTATCTTGTCAGCTCCACCCCATGAGCTAATACAATATGACAAGATTGACTGCACCAGTGCAAGATAAACATTTATTACCAATTTGGAATCAGCGACATGGCGTAATTGTTTAAAAATGTATGTTAACTTTCGTACTTTTTTGAAAGTATTATGAATGTGAGATTCAAATGTTAATTTTCTATCAAAAATAACTCCCAGGTATCTCACGCAATTTACTAACTCGATTTTAGGGCAGATAGTTTCACATGGTTGCAGATAGGGTATTTTACAATTGTGTGCTACTATAGGGGGAAATGACTTAGGTACACCAGGGTGATCGATGATAGTAAAAACTATGGCTTTGGTTTTGTCTGAGTTTAATGTTAAAGAATTAGCCGCAAGCCAGTCACATACTACGTTAAAACCTGACTAAGCATGGTGAAATAATGCCTCCCATGAGTTCGCATAAAACGTGAGAGTCGTGTCATCGGCATAGGCTACAATTTGGCAGTTTGCAAGATCAAGTTGGCACAATTGGTTTATGTAGCTTAGAAAAAGAGTGGGACCCAAAATGCTGCCCTGCGGCACGCCGAAAGTTACTGGAACTTCCTCACTAACATGTTCACCTATTTTAACACGTTGAAATCGTTTTGTGAGGTAATCAGTAAGTAGTGCTAGCTGAGTTCCTCTGATGATTAAACACTCTAACTTTTTCACAAGTATGGGAACAGAGACAGTATCAAAGGCTTTTGCCAGATCAAGGAAGATTGAGAGGCACTTTTTCCCACCATCCATTTTTTTACTAAAAGGTCTGTGTATTTATGAACAGCATCATCAGTCGAGCGACGCGATCTGAATCCGTACTGACAACTACTTAATAGTTGGGATTCCTCGAGATATTTTACGAGACGATTATTGATGATGCGTTCAAATACTTTAGACAGAGTTGTGAGGATAGAAATTGGCCTATAATTATTAACACTGTCTCTGCTCCCAGACTTGTGAACAGGGTGAACAATAGATTTTTCAAGGCATCTGGGAAAATTCCATCCTGCAGACAATGATTTATTAGATCAGTCAGCACTGGTGTAATATTTGCAGAAATTGCTTTTAGTGATAACGCTGTTATGTCATCCTATCCGGGGGCACAGTGATGTTTTAAATTTTTCATTATTAATTCCACCTCACTACAATCTGTCGGCAATAGAACAAATGAACCAGCTGAGGATAAGTTACAAGTGGAAAAACTAATTAAGTGGTCTGGGGATTGTATGCGTTCTGCTAAGGTTTTGCCTATGCCAGCAAAAAACTAATTTACATTATCTATGGCTAATTGAGGTGTCTTATCTGCAGATAAAAGTTCCTGTGATGCTGGAGATTTGCGCGAACCCATTAATAGTGCGCCAAAGTTTTTTTGAGTTTTTCTTGACCAAATCTATTTGTACTTTGTCATATTGTCGTTTTAATTTTTTTATTAGAGTGTTACAAAAGTTTCTATAACGTTTATAGTTAACTTTGAACACTTCATTATTCGGCTCCGATCTAACTTTCATATACATCCTGTCACGATTTATTATGCAAGCAGAACTCCGATGGAGATCCAAGGCTTTATAGTAATTTTGCTTCGCGGCGTTTTCAGAATTAGAGAGTTATTTGTAATCGCCTGAGATATGACAGCGATCAGTTGGTTTGAAGCATTGTTTAAGTCTACTTCAGAGTATATATGTGCTAAGTCAGTTTGAGATATTTCAGCCTTAAATGAATTTAAATTTAACTTGAGCCACTACCTATTTTTCTGAGGGATACGAGATTGTTTGGTTTTTAAGCAAAATAAAACAGCTTGGTGATCAGTGCAAGTAGTTGTAAGTGTAAATGTATAAGCTTTTAATTTAGTTTTGAGAATGACATGATCGATGCATCTATCACCCCTCGTAGGAATATAAGAGGCCGGCATCAAACCACGAAATGCTATAGTATCTAAATATGCAGATGAATTAGCAGTCAATTCTCGTATATTGCTATTTATATCTCCTACTATAATGATGTTTCTGTAAGATGATAATTTAGTCAATAAGTTGTGAAGAGATACTATAAAGTTATCTAAATTAAGAAATGATGGACATCTATAAAAAGCAATCACAACTGTATCTCTACCAAGTGAAAGAGTAAGGCAATTAGCTTCTGCAAAATTAGGCTCATTTACTTTATATTTTAACTGGCTTTTAATATAAACAACCACTCCATCGTTCTGATTAAAGTTATCATTCGTTTTTAGGGTTCCGTACCTCAAAAAAAAAAACGGTACCCTTATAGGATCACTTTGTTGTCCGTCTGTCTGTCTGTCTGTCTGTCAAGACCCTTTATCTCACGAACGGGTAAAGGTATCAGGTTGAAATGAATACCATATATCAGGATCCATGAACCACACAAGTTCTAAAAATTTAAATTTTTTACAACGACGCGATCAAAAGTTATAGCATTTTATGTCCTCATCTCCATACATTTATGCAAAAAAGCAAAACCTACAGGGTACTTCCCTTTGACCTAAAATTATGAAATTTGGCAAGAAGCTAGGTCTCATAGTACAAATAATGGGAAAAGTCTGAAATCATTAAATATTACAACTTTTCTCACAACTAATGTTAACCAATTGTGGTGAGCTCCCGTTTCAAGAACATTCATATAAGAGAGGGGTCAAGTTGGATGGTCGCTGAGGCGATTTTTGTTTTAGTTCTATATTAAAAACGGAAACACTTACAAACTTGAAAATTGGTATGTTCATAGTACATAAGCTATAAAATAACAACAAATAATAAAATTTTGTCAAGCGCGTGTCGGACTTAAAAAATCTAGCACATTAACTTACTGAAATTTCAACTAATACAATTATGGTACGGAACCCTCGATGCACGAGTCCGACTCGCACTTGGCCGGTTTTTATATGCATTATAACCCTGAAGGTTTGGTAATTGAGTATCCTCAGATACCCAGCACTCCGACAGCACTATAATATCACAGGCAAAGACAAACCTAGCCAACATTATATCTAATTCATTAAAATTACATTTAAGGCTGCGGATGTTCTGCTGCACTATCTTAAGGTAAGAGCATGGGTTTTTAAGTATGTATCGCAATCTTCTGGATCACATAAGACGGATGCCGGAATATTAAACTGGTCAATATTATTTAATAAATGCTGTGTGTTATCGAATTTTAACGTTAATTAAATTAGAAATAAGACAAAGTGCAATTTTTTTGTTATGCACTAGGCAAATTAAAAGTCGAGTTTGCAGGTGTAAAAGCATGGGTTTGAATAGCTGAGACAGGTCACTTTTTTCCAGAGCTGATGATGTATAGAGGATGAAGATAATATATGTAGCAGGTGCGTAATATGTGTAAGAATGTGTGAGGGTGTGTGTGTGGAAATGACTTAACATTAAGATACAGATAGGGATTAAAACTGGCATAATGGAAGACATAAGTGCAGTCTCAGAACAAACAATAAATAGTCATTTCTCTCGAAGCACAGATTGTAGATGGTGTTCGTTAGTAACGTGTATAGCCTTTTCATCAGGATGCAACTTTAGAAGAATTTTACCGTTCGAGTGCCAGCAAGAGCAGTCTTTGTTGTTCTTGATAGCTTGCCTCTCAGAACAAAACTTGCCTGGTTTCGAAAAGAAGTTTCTTTACCGATGGCGGCAGATGTTCGTCGACGTATATTGGATTCTTGGGTCCAGTGAGACCAATTGTTTCGGTATTTAGCTTTTCGTTGATAATACGCTCCTTGTTATATTGGCGTAAGTTAGTTAAAAACATGCTTCGTTTAGAAACTTGAGAAAATTTGGCAACTACAGGTCTAGATTTTCCATCATGAGCAATCCCGGCGAGACGGTACACATCGCGTAAATCCGGTGATTGAATGTCTAAGTTAGCAATTTTTTTTTAATTTATTGATCAAGATACATTAAATACAAACATCTAACAATAATAAACGCTTATCTAAAACCTATTTAAGGTTTATACGAGAAGCGAATGAGATCTCAGGCTCACTGCTAATTAGAATAGTTCATTAAATACTTATTAGTGCTACGATACATAAAAATGTTTTAGTGCAGCTTTACACGTTTTTTTATCCTTTAAAAGATTAGAATGTAACTCTTTTGGTAAGCCATTAAGTACATCTGACGTGCCCGCTTGCGGTCCGCTGCCTTCAAACAATAAGTTTTTTTTCGCTCCCGGTGTCTTTCAGACCCACCACGTGTTTCCGTACACGTTGCCATAATCGCGTCTGACCGTGTCAAAATCGAAACTTGCGAAATATCGAGTGCAGTGTTAAAGCGTATTATTTCAGTTATTCAATTTATTAATTGACTTGCATACTGTAAAATATTAAACAAATAAAATCGCCGCGTTGTGAATAAACAGCTTAGCTTAAACCCCGTAGGTTTTAGTTGAGAGTGATCCATTAATTTCGATAGTGTGTATCATCCCTAATCATAAAATGCTGTAATACCATCGATAGTGCCGCGCCAAAACCTAGATAACCTTGCGTAGTACCTACTGCAGTGAAAAAAAGTAAATTGAATTGAAAATATACTGCAGTTAGATAAAATAGAGTAAGAGTTAACTTACCTTAAACTAACCAAACAAACAATATATATAACAATATTTTAATAAAATCAAATAGAACACAGTTTAGTATAACTTTTGATTTATAATTTCACTAATATAAAATCAACGAAATAAAGTTAAAATTTGATTAAACGATTTGTAATTAAATTTAAGAAAATTATATAGTTAAAAGTTTTAAAAAATCATTGATAGGCGTTAAAAATATGACGAATAAATTCGGAATGAAATCCGCGATGCGTGCGTCAGGTTAGACGCTACGTCTATAGCTAGTAAATACTTTCGCTTGGAAAAATCTAGTGATAACTTTAAGTGGCCACCTAACTTATTACTAAAGCGTGTAGTTAAATATGGTCATAGTCGTACCTTCCGCAAAGTATCGCGGATCAAAGATCTAAACATATAAAATTACAGCCAAAGATTCAGATCCAAAAAATCATGGCGCGTCTGGAGGCGCTTTTTAGAATTTAGAAAAATAAAACTAATTATATAAAAGGTTAAAATATCTGTGAATTTGTTGTAGTAGGTTTTGCGCTGTTCGTGGCGACTTCTTGCGTTGTTGTTGAGAAACCCGTAGTTGAAGAGTGGCTGCGGTAGAGAGCTTGGCGCAAGCTGCAGATGACAAGAAGTCTCTCTGGAGACAGGGCTAGGTAGTGTTGCTGGTGCAAGCCGGAACCTACTGCCCGTAATCGGGCAGCTTTAGCTGCACGAATAAAAATGCGGCATAAGAGAGTGGCAACCTCTCAGTAACAAATATTACGTAAAGACAAAAATACTTACAAAATTGAGGAGTTCATATCGAGTAAAAATCCAAATCGTCTATGAACATATAACAGCACAAGTAAAAGAAATTACAACTTCAGCAGTAAAATAGCTGTATTAAAACAGAGTTTATATATAGTACAGTTGAAATAAATGCTCGATTTTATAAATATTTTGCTAGGAATTTGACACAAACACTTCTGTGTCCAAACAAATAATAAGCACCGAGAAAGGAAAATCAAAATTTTGAATCCACTGTCAATGAATACAAACAGCCAGTCAATACATCGAGAAAGAAGCAAAAAGTATCGAACACTCAAAAACGAATATAAGCGAATAACGCTACAGCCATCCAACTACCCTAAAAAAAAAAATTAGTAGCTCATTAATTAGAAATATTTTTTACAGCGGGCTCCTAGTCTATAATTATTTTTACAGTGGGCTCCTAGACTATAATTATTTCTAAAAAAAAATTGAGGGATGTGGGCTCCTAGACTAACAATCCAAAAAAAAAACTAAGACTAAAAAAATCTAACCAACCAAAAGCAAAAAGACTAATTAAAAGAGGGTCCGACAGGTAACAGCTATCCTATCGAACAAAAGCAGAAGCAAGAAAAAATAACCAAAGAAAATTATAGAACAAATTAAAATAAGAGACTATGAGGAAAAATTAAATTTAAAATTATCTTATGCTTCTGACCTCACATCGGAGATAACGTAGCATTGCGTACAGAGCCCTTTACGAACGAGGCTTGTTCGAAAAACCAGCGATCCGAAGCTGACAGTAAACGTTGTGCCTATCAGGACATAAGAAGGGACTACAAACTAGCTAACCTAATCTTACAACCTAGTTAGCCTAACACTATAACCTAACTAGCCTAACTAATCCAAAAAGCACCCACAATAAAATAAATTAACCTAACAATACAACAACAAGTAGTTGAAACGCAAAGATAAAAGTTGAAAGTACTTTGCAATCAACTTGAAAACTTCAAAAAAAAGAAAACGAGATGGGCGAGAGCCGACAAAAGACGAACGATCTCGGAAACCACCGAATATTTCAAAGAACTTTTTCGCGGGCAAACGTGAAAAAATGGCAACTGCTCACCATATGGTTTATGTCAAAGACATTATGACAACATCAACATGCTATGGTGTTTTGACGCTATACGTCATAACACTAGTTGCGTCATACTTGTTTGTTAGAGTACGCAAAAAAAAAGGTTTGCGTATGAGAAAGGAGACTTTAATCCAGGGTCTAGAGCGAAACAAAACTGTGTGAATGGCGAAAACGCGGACGAAAAGACGCGCCATCCACACACACCAAGAAAAAGCCTATAGTTAAATAAAAGTAAAGAGTGATACTTTAAAAAAAAGGTGTGGTTCAGTACATTTTTATATGAATAAAAATGGTAAATATATGAAGAGGTATTCCAGAGGGAAATTTATTTCAGGACATCGTTAGTATGACTGGAATTAAAATCAGCACAAAATGAACACACAAATGTGAACCTAAAAAATAAAAGAAATGAGCATTATATAGCACAAACGGACCATTCAAGTACGGTACCCTAAAAATAGAAATTGAGTTTAGAAATAGTGAGGGAAGGAGGGGTTGAATATGAACATACCATGACGTGTATGACTATCAGTCAGGTACAACAAGGTACTAATGAACCACGAAGTACGGAACCCTAAAAAGTTCAAAGATGAGTATAGATGTGGAGAGAGAAGGAGGGAATATAAGACCCGACTGCGGGATACACGACCAACAGTCTGATACGAAAAAATAAAAAAACTATAGAGGAAAGTGAAGCAGACGCGTCCCGACTCTCTCCTACATGGGCGAAAAGTCTGGACATGAGCGACCACCTAGAGTTATGAGGACTAAGTGAGGACTCTTCAAAAAAAGGCTTTCATAGAAGAAAGAGGCGAGTGCAGGAGAAAGAGCCTGTCACTACAACAAAGAAACTACTACGAAACAAAAATTAATGAAGAGAACTCAGGAGTACTTAGCTGTAACCAAAGAACTAAGCATTCACAATGCCTCACTAACAATACTTACCACTATAATTCCATACCTTGACATCCTCACACCGAAACTACATGATATGAACGAGGAAAGGGCTTAGATCTACTCCAAATGGTGGTTCATGGTCACCAGTATCTTCAAACCGAATTACCATGGTCAACTACTAGAGGTACATGTTCTTCCATAATGAAGGGATAGGTTCAGCAAGCTAAGTATACGCGACGAAAAACTGAAAGTAACCTGAAAGAAGGTCTAACTCTCACAAAAAAACTCGCATAAACAAACTTACCTTAAGTTCCCTATACAAGCATTCAGACTTACAAACTGAGTAACTACTACAAACTACTGAAATGAAATTCAGGGTAAAATTATATTTCTGGAGAAAATAAAAGACGTTTCCAGTTAAATTTATAGTTAATTTAACAATAAATGAAATTACAAGTTAAATTTCATTTTAAAAAAATTTTGTCTATACAAGTCGCGTTTATAAAACGCACATCCGCGTGGTCGTGAAAAAATGTTTCATCTAGTTAGAGAACCTGAAAAAAAGCAGAATAAATCAATAATTTGAGCTCGGGCGCCATAAAATGCAGTGAAATAAAGTAAATTAAATTGAAAATGTACTGCATTTTATGGCGCCCGAGCTCAAATTATTGATTTATTCTGCTTTTTTTCAGGTTCTCTAACTAGATGAAACATTTTTTCACGACCACGCGGATGTGCGTTTTATAAGTAAGACACAGACTACTTAAGACACAAACAACCCGTCAACCCCTAAGTGCCGTGTTAGATTTATATTCCGCCTAGTAATTATTGTAAAAGCTATAAATATCCTTTATTCGCCGCGAGTGTTAAGTGCGGTAAGAGTGGCTTAGCAATCACAACAACTGTTTAACGAAGGCGCAGTACAGCTAACACTGCCTCTGGACGCTGCGTCACCATCCTGATCTCCATACATGCATCTCTTCGCCACAGGATAACCACACCATTTTCATATTACAACCCGGTGAGCTCGTTCCGAATCTACTCTTAGTTAACCTGACTGCGCAATTTCCTTTTCTTTATGACAAAAGTCTTGTAACTACTTACCTAAATTACCAAATATTTATAGACCTCATACCAATAATTTCCTACCTAATCAATCACTCTAGTCCTGCAATAAAGCATACGGCGAAAACAACCCCTAGAAACCTCTCTTTTCATCTAGTTGATCCAATTCTTGAATATCGCCGAGTGATACATTATAATCTTTGAGACTATAAACTGTTAAGGGGTAGATAAACATCATAATTCATACTTAATCACAATCTAACACTATTTTATATTTAATGAATAAAAGTCCTCAACTTTGAAAAAAATATCCAGTGATTTCTGTTTAATATAATATATCACCTAGGGGTTTTCAAGAATCGGACTCCTGATTCACTAACTTTAAATAAAATACTTTACAATACAAACAAAAGTACATCTTTTACAGCGTCAGAAGTGCAGGACCAATATACCTAACATCTGCAATTCCTTTGTGTGTGACTCAAATCCGTTAAAAACACTGTCCGCTTTCTCATCAATTGTTAAAATCTAAATAGTATATTGCCTACTTTTATACTTACAGCTCAGGCGGGTTAAACTTCTGTGGATAGCGAGTCCTTTCTTGAAAGAATAGAAAAATACAATAGTTAAACAACTCGCTTAATTTTTTTACTACGAGCAGTAAACAGAAACTCACAAGATAAACAGCTACACAAAATGCCGACTAATAACAGGCAAATGCAAATAATTGAAACAGAATGAGATGGCAATTCCCTATTCAGCGCAATTACGCAACTAATTTGACCATAAAGTTGTACGAAAGGATTTACGTTTTCGAAAACCGCAGCGACGACATCAAGCATCAAGTTAGCATTACTAGCTTGCGCGATAAATTATTTGCATAGTGATTTCTCTCGAAAGAAGAACAACAAGTTATCATAGATGACTACATGACGTAGTTTGGGGAGGAATGGATATAATTCTAGAGGCAGAGTGACTCAATATCGTGTTTTATTTTAACTCTTTGTACGAAGCGTGTCATATTTAAGTGTTTTGTGAAGGTTGTGTTTAGTGCATTATTAGGTGTACCTAATAAGTGTTTTTGAATTACCTCAAGAGATCGTGGGCGATGCGTGAAGTGTTTTTTGTTAACGTCAGATTGTGTACTCAACGCAAAGTTTAACGAATTTACTACAGAATTGGACATGAAAGCGTCGTAACGTTTGTCCATAAGTTATATCGAATAAATAGGTACGCCTCCTGAAAAATGCGGACATCAAGTAAAAACATATCTCTTATTGACATGAGATAACAATCAATCGGTAAGGGATAAACGGGAACGGCAGAAAAACAACGTGTTACTTATATAACGGAAAGGAAAGAAGAAATCTCAGATCAAGGTATGTCCAGTACACCCCGCCGCCGCTACAAGCAACACAATTCAACACATCATGAAAAAAGCTTTTCTCCAAAGCACAGAGAGCCCGCTGGTCATCATCAACGCAATAATAAGATGAAAATGGCAGCTCAGGACATATTTAAGCTGGAGTAAACTGATAGTGAAACGGGTGAAGATAACGAGACAACCAACCACCTCGCACTTTCTACCAGAACCTTCATCACTACACCCATCTAAGGCACTGAAAGCCCAACTGCCACTGTCATCAACGCCCATTCCTAATATGATAAACCCGTCTTTCCCTCATCCTACTGGCTAAAGGTGGTACAGCCGGTCGGTTCTCAGCAAATACGCTGCGGCGTTTTGCTGTCCCCCCCTCCCTCGGGCATGTCTTCCTAAAATCCCCAAAATCGCACACACTGGTGTTATCCGGCTTGCCGGGGACAGGTCTGCCTGGCTGGTGTTGTGCCCTATCTATCTATCTATCTATCTGGCAGTGAATATTCCCACGTCCTCATGCCATATGAATCAATTAAGCCTATTTTCGTGACGATGTTACGAAGATCTTCTTCACGTTCGTTTTTCACATTCGGGATACCTCCGAGTTCAATCGTTGACGACCTGGTCCTCAATTGAATATCGAAAACTTGCTTTTCAAAACATGATACTTTTTCTGTGTATTTCTTCTTTTCTTTTTCCAAGCCTTCTAGCCGGCACTTCATTTCTTCAAAGAACAATGGCGAGATATTATTTGCGATATTTGTAAGCGTCTTAAAATATCATTAAAACTAAACTCATTAACTTATTTTTCTGCATTTTTTTCAAGTATCATAAATTCGCATCGAAGTCAGGAAAAATAATATTTTTTGTTGGTATTTTATTCGACTATTTCCTGTACTACTCGTAAAACACAGAATGCACTAAGGTTGCGTTCCAAATCGGGTAAAATGACCCTGACAGCAGGATAGCGTTATATGACGTCCATCCGTGTGGTCGAGACAGACTACTGTCAAAGGGTGATTACCTATTACCGTTTTGGAACTCACTATAAGTATTTTTTCTCATTAAAAGTGTTGCCATCTGATGTTTTTTGTTTTGACTATTGTAAGTAGCATTGAAAAGTGCACTTGGTTTACCGGTGAATCCCGGAGACGCTGGCCGCCATTTTTAATAATAATAAAAAGAAAGTCGGTTTATTTCTGTCAGTGTGCAATACAGATTTCAGCCGGACTATAGCGCGCGTAAGTCACTGTCACTAAGAAAAAATAAATTATTGTTTTGATTTGCGTTTCTGAGATGTAATCGGTATCGGTCGGTATCGTATCGGTATCGGTATCGAGGTAGATAGCCAAACATGAAGTGGTAATAAATACGTTTGAATAAGACCGGTACGGACCTTCCTAAAAATGTGTTAAGCTTGACGTGCTCTTGCTTGTTCCGTCTAGAGTAGGTCAAGTTTGATACTTGCATGCAGCACGACTCAAGCACCAATGGTGATGGAAATAATAACGGTACCTACCTATAAAGTCAATGTGTCAAGCTAGACGTGCTTTTGGCGGTGCTTACCTATTACCTACAACCCGCGGCACAAAAGGATGCTGACCGTTAAATATTTATTACCTGCACATGGGTGACAGGCGGGAAGCCAATCACGATTCACGCGCGCCCTCGCGACTAGTTTTTTTTAGCTGACCATCGTTCTTTTGTGCCGCGGGTTGTACCTTTCAATCGGTATTTTCGGGTTTAATTGGTAGCTAAATCATGTTTTCATTTTATTTTATTATCAAAATAACTATTCCTAGTGGTATTTAAAAATAAATATTAACATAAACGCATATTAATGGTTAATATTAAAACATAACCTAAAAATGAAAATTGTCAATATCTTTTTTTCCTGGCTTCCTCCAAAAAAACAACTTATAGTTTTGAGATTGGGGAGTGACGACAAATCATCCAAGATATTTTTGATTTGAAGACGCTGGGATTTTTATCCAAATAAAATGAAGTATGGGACTTTGCCATTGTTCTTTGTGTTTATAAAATCCATTCCTTCCCTCATTTTGTGATTTTCTTCCTGAATTAATTTGCACTGAGTTTTAAGTTCGCGGACATCGGCGACGAAATGAAATGGAATGGAATGGAATGGAATGGAATGGAATGGAATGGAATGGAATGGAATGGAATGGAATGGAATGGAATGGAATGGAATGGAATGGAATGGAATGGAATGGAATGGAATGGAATGGAATGGAATGGAATGGAATGGAATGGAATGGAATGGAATGGAATGGAATGGAATGGAATGGAATGGAATGGAATGGAATGGAATGGAATGGAATGGAATGGAATGAAATGAAATGAAATGAAATGAAATGAAATGAAATGAAATGAAATGAAATGAAATGAAATGAAATGAAATGAAATGAAATGAAATGAAATGAAATGAAATGAAATGAAATGAAATGAAATGAAATGAAATGAAATGAAATGAAATGAAATGAAATGAAATGAAATGAAATGAAATGAAATGAAATGAAATGAAATGAAATGAAATGAAATGAAATGAAATGAAATGAAATGAAATGAAATGAAATGAAATGAAATGAAATGAAATGAAATGAAATGAAATGAAATGAAATGAAATGAAATGAATGAGCTTTCTGTATTCCAAATTTCTAATATATTCCTTTTTAGGGTTCCGAACCAAAATGGTAAAAACGGAACCCTTATGGTGCGACTTCGTCTGTCTGTATATCTCAGCAACCATGGTTACTAATGCTGTTGACTTGAAATTTGTAATAGTTTTAGACTATGATTGCCCAACTTAATTTCAAATGAAAATATTCTAAAAATATTATTATTACGGTAAAGGGGGCCCAAATGAATGGGGGGCGGGTAAAAATTAAAAATTCTCGTTACTTGGTCGAGTGGGATATCATATCAAAAGGCTTCAACTTTAAATTCCAAAATATATTTTTTCAATTTTTTATGACTCTTAGTAGTTTACAAGTTATGATAAAAAAATGTTTTAAAAATACCATTCCCCCTTATCTCCGAAGTTTGCTAAAGGAAAAATCTGAATTAATTATGTTCGATATACGTTTTGAATGTAAATATTACAGGAAAAATAAAATGATCTCTAAGTAGCACCGGTTTTTAAAAATCTGCAGAATCCTTTACGTACAAACTTCGTTTTGCGGTCCTGTTGGACTTCACTGCTTCTAAAAATACTGTAGGTACGGTCAACCGCTTGTCGGTAGAAACTTTTTCAACTCTATTACAACGCTATGTGTGTGTACCTATATCAGAACCCTCTGCGCGTGAGTCAACTCCTACTTGACAGGTTTTTCAGATAACAAATGCAGATCTAAACATTTTACATGCGGACCCAAATTACTTACCTACTCATGACAGCTATATTGTTAATTTATAATATAAAAGATAATTTAGAGACATTAACAAATGCTGGTGAAGGAGTTGTTTTGCGTGGTAAGTTGGTCTTTTTCTAGATAGGAAGGTGAAATAACTAATAAATGAAATATTTGATGACGAGCATAATATTCTTTCAGGTGATTCGGAATATGCTTAGCGTGCATACCTTATAACGCCTATCCAAAATAATTTTCCAGTAGCCTATATACAATACTAGCTGGTGCCCGCGACTTCGTCTGCGCAGGTTTATAAATTATAGCCTATGTGTTATTCTGATTTATAAGCTATATTACTGTAAAGTTTCATTGAAATCCATTCAGTAGTTTTTACGTGAAAGAGTAACAAACATCCATCCATCCATACTTACAAAATTTCGCGTTTATAATATTAGTAGGAAGGATAGGAAGTAGGATAGGACTCTTCATAAAACTGCTCGCAAGTCAGTGGAAAGAACAAGTGGTCTTTTAAAAATCAGGTTTAGGTGCTTGTTAGTACACAGGGTGCTCAATTATCATCCCGAAAATAGTTATTGCATGTTGTGTTTTGCACAACATACGCAATCGCGCAGGAATGCTGGCACTTACAATGTCCGAAGACGAGAAATAAGAAGATGCACAATTGATTGCTGTGGTGCAAAGAAATCAAACGAGGAATTCACCATCTAACGCCGATTTAGCTCTTGGGCAACTGCGTAGGCAAAACTTAGTTGTAGCTAAGTAGATTGAGTGTTACGCTCACCTTAATTTTAAGAGAGGGTATAAGGTCAGATTCAAATAAATAAATATCATTACAGCTAATAATAATTATCTCTTTTAATAGCTTCTGACAAGTTTTCAAAACCCTTCCCTATCAATGTCACAGCTTAAGCTAGAATGCTGACCCACTCGGCACTTCGCTCCAAAAGGTCTCCAAGATTCCTGAATTTTGCTCCTCTATCCTAAGGAATCTGTCCGTAATAGTGGCGAATTCTGTTCTCCGTTGAGATGGGGGGGGGGAGGGGCAGCAACAAAAGTATGCGATGCGAAGCTGAAAAAAGAAATATAATTATTTGTAAAAAAAAGTTTATTTAGTGACATGCTTATTATAACAATGACGAGTTCCATACACTTTGGTCGTAATTTGGCCGTAACATAAGATGTCGCTATCTTTATTGCTACGGTTTATTGAAACGAAGCTTTGGTAAGTTGGTATTTTATTTTATACTTACAAAGAGAAGCAGCATTTTGACTAGCACGAGCCATTCAGGTGATGGATCGGCGGGAAGGAAAAGCCGTTGGTGTTCCCGGCGAATTTGTAGGCTTTGCATATGTTGCCTGACGCGATGCTAAAACAATAGAAATATTTATTGTTTTCTGTTTAATGTGGTTGGCATGCGTTGAGTTTAAGATTATTTATTAGGTATTTGAAGAAAATTTATTGATCACTTACATGAAGAACTAGCAATTCGGTGACGAACCACATGGGTGTTACCGCGACGAGAGGGAGAAGGTGTGCTTTTCGGAGTGGGTGTGCGTGGTAACGTGAGGGGTGGGGAGGTGACAGACTAGGGTGATAAACATGGGCATCAGGCATTGGTTGTAATTCCTGAAATAAACAATCACAAATAAAAATTGTTTTTATCAGCTGTTGCTCGTGACTTTAGTCATTTCAAACTTTCAATCGTGGGCTGGGATTGCGATATTTTCCTATACTAAAAAGTAGCATATGCTAACTCCACGCCGTTGTGAAGTGAGATACTCGTAGTATCCAGGAAGACAGTGTAAAATACACACCAAAATTTTCTAGTAGTTTGAATGAAAAGAATAAAAACGAGTATGTAGAAAAATAATCACTACTTGCTCAGCAGGTGGACTGTATGGTTGTAATATTTCAGCCTGTAAATATAACCCAGATATAATGTTAAGAAACCACCCAGTAGTCACCAACTACCAAAGTAATAATTACTAATTAAATTGAAAACCATTACCATACATTGTCTGTGCCAGCAACTTGTTCTTCATTTCGAGATGATGAGTTAGTTTCGTGAAATAGAAGTCCATTTTGAGTAGGTTCTCTCTCTTAGCTACAGACAAGGTAAAAAAAAATCTGCATTACTAGAAGCCTTTCAGACATAACCTATTAATATATTTCTACATTTGGACAGGTCTAATGCACTGAATTTCTAAATGTTACCTGAAATGACTGTATAGCCAGATGTGCATATCCCTTGGCAAATGATTCACCAGCCCACAATGCGACAATCCTTCCTTCCACCTCTGACAGCTCCACCACAATCTCCACACCGTCTTACACAGGAGAGCGTGCTGCTACTTTTACTTCATATCCGATTTCTTGTCTGACTAATACTGTAATCAATCAGGTAAATTAAGCAATTATAAATGTATGTTAAAGTATAATAGATAATAAATACTGCTAAAATAAGTAAAATGTCATAAAACCAAGAAGCATGCTTTAGACATACATTCATCGCACATTTCAAGTGTTTTGTTTTAAAGAATGTTAAGTGCTTTTAACTTGTAATAATTAAAGCAATACCAACCTTAGTCCACTGTTTGTATGTTTTATTAGCACCACTATAACTATTCAGGTGCAAGGCTAATTCCTCTGAAAGCCGTCGGCTTCAATCTCTGGCGTTTCGTGTCTTTAAGAAACCAAGCCAAGCTAGGGTTTCTCCATGAAGTCCACCAAAGTCTCCTCTTTGAGTCGACGATGGGTGAAAAGAACGTACCTTGTTTTGACTAGGAATTTTGTTAGATTTATATACCTTTTAATTTCGTTTGTGTGTAATAGCTAAACCAACAACAATGTCTACTTACTTCATGATAATTCCATAAATTAAATGTTTTAAACCACTTTTGAACACTGCACCAGACTGCATAGGTAAACTTTACGGTCGCCCGAGAAACCACTTGAGATTTTATTTTTTAATCTACGAATAGGTACGAGAGAAGGATCGCGTTTATACTGCCAATAACAAAACTTAGGATTTTTAATAGAAATTCAGATTAAATTCATTAGAATAAACAAATTTAAGTTTAAAACACGTAATAACCAAGATTTCTGTGCCCAAATCTTAACAACTACGCAGAAAAACTAAAATCGATAATGCTCGACTAACATTTTGTTAAATGTGGCAATCACTAGTCGTCTTAAAGCTCACTTCACTTCGCATGTTCCTAGTTGGTGTTTACAGAATGCAAAGTCAAGGCGATTTTGAACCCTGGAGTTCGTTTGATCATCTATTATTAGCTAGTTTTACTAGATGCATCCCGATAAATAACAGTACGTCCGGTCATTCTCCTGCGGAACGTAAATCGGAGCGCACGCGCGCGCAGTACCTACTCATTGTGTGTGTTGTGTTTGCGCGTATGCTTTACGTGTGAATTCTAATCAGAAATAACCTATATTACTATTTCGTGCATAATTGAGAAATGGAGTGCCAAAAATGTAAAAAAGTGTTGGGCAAGAAAGGGGCGCATTTTGTTTGTCAGGGTTCGTGCCAAGGAACTTTTCATAAAAACTGTGTGAAGGGACTGGCTGCGGACATGAGGGCAGGTAGAATCCGCACTTTCTGCAACAACTGTGAAGAAGATGAGACGGAAGGTGAAGAGCTGGAAAATGACGGCCATGAATCTGATAACATCTTGAAGGATATCCAAAAGAAGGTCAGTGTTATCCCCGGGCTGAAGAAACAACTTGATTCTATCAAGCAAAGCATGGGTTTGCTTTCTGATAAATACGATACGTTGATAGCCGAGCACGAAGAAACCAAAGATAAAATTCATAAGCTTGAAAAGACGGTAGAAAACGTTAATAATAAGTGCATTTATTTAGAAAAATGCAATCTTGCTTTGCAGCAAACGCTACAGGAATATGAGCAATCCACACGAAAGCATAATATTGAGATTGTTGGTGTTGAGCAGATGCCGGATGAAAATGTTAAGGAAGTTGTCAACAAAATCGGAAAGATGATTAATGTGAGCAGCGATGACATTGAGTGGGTAAGACGAAATCAACCACGAAAACTAGGGACTAAACCACCTTCCATCACTATCGGATTTAAGAACTCGGGAACGGGAAGTCGTGATGCATGGCTTTTACAACGACGCAAATTGGCTGATGTAACGAGTAAAATGATAACGGGTGGTACTAAAAATGATAAAATCTACATCAATGAGGACTTATCTAAAACTGTTCGAACCCTGCTCTGGAATACTAAGAAAAATTTGCATGGCATGTACCAGTACATATGGGTGATGAACGGCAAAGTTTTGGTGAAAAAAGCTGAAGGAGACAAATCTGTTTGGGTGAGATCTGAAGCTGACATCAATACTTTACTTAAAACAAAGTGATGCTTTTAAAAATATTTACATTTATTGGTTTAATAAAACAAATTAAATTCGCGGCTTTGAACTGCATTGATTCAATTATCGATGATAGTGTTGAAGCGGTCGAGGTTCATAGTTTAAGTGGATGGTTGTCTTCACTTAAAAATAGACATGACTTTTGTATTCTACATTTGAACATTCGATCTATTAAAAAGAACTTTGGGGAATTATTGGTAACCTTAAACTGTAACTTAAAAGATATAGATGTCATAGTAATAACTGAGCCTAACATAAACTTTTCTTTGTTGAATTTTAATAAAATTGCAGGGTATAATATACATAGTTATACTCGCACAGGGCGCAGTGGCGGAGGAGTGCTGGTCTATACGCGAGATACACTCTCTGCAAGAGTGAGAGAGACAGTGCATACAACCAGTATGCGAGCAGCGGAGTGCATTTCCATTGTACTTTCTGAAGGTGGGTGTGATGCGATACAATTACTATCTATATATAGGCCACCAAAAATAAATAACAAAAATAAATTACTACAATTTCTAAAAGAACTTCGCAACATTTTAGATAGCTTACCTACAAATATAAAGATAATTCTTTGTGGTGATATAAATATAAACCTCTTAAATGAGAACGATGCTCATGTTTTAGAGTATGAAAATTTGTTAGCTGAGTATGGCTTAACTAAATGTATTAATAAAGTTACGCGCAAAGAAATTGTAAAAGACTATATCGTTGAGTCATGCCTGGATCATATATATGTCAGGGCCCCTCTTGCAGTGATAAATTCAGCGGTCATACAACATAAAATATCCGATCACTACTATGTCTCGGCTACTGTGCAATGGAACCGCGCTCCGTCAGGCGATGACGGAAGCGCGTCAACCAGCTTGAATGGACGGGCCTCCTGCGCCACCTCGGCGTGTGATCAAATACAGCCCGCTGTACGTCGTCGTGTACTCGATAATCGTATGGTCAGGGATAAATTGTTAGCGACTGATTTTGATGCCCTTATGTCCTTAGATTGTCCCATAAAACTGTACAATGCACTAAGACAATTATTTATCAATATTTATAATGAGTGTTATAAGTTCCAGATAGTGCGTAAAAGCAATAGAAATAATAAAGTCTGGGTAACAGATGGCTTGAAAAAAATGATTGCAGAAAGAGACAGATTATTTGTAGTTTGGAGCAATGATCCCGAGAATATGGTAAAACGCTTAACATATACTAAGTACCGGAATAAATGCTTTAAAATAATTTCTAAATGTAGTAATGAGTACGATAGACAGTGTATAATTGATTGTAATAATAATATAAAGAAAATATGGGATAGAATTAATATATTGATGGGGAAAGAAAAACAGTGTATAGATAGCCTTATATTGTCAAACATGGATTATGGAAGCATTCAGCACTTAACTAACCGGTTTGCGGCTACCTTTGAGGAGGAAATTCAGCATATCAAGCACAATTGTGATATTAAATTGTTAAATAGAGACTGTTATGTACAAAATGTAGACAGGTGCATGAGATGGCAACCAACTAGCAGTAGTTATGTAAAGAAGGTAATAAAAAATATGAATACTAAGAAATCGCCTGGAAGCGATCTCATGCGCATGTGTGACATAAAGTTTATTTGTGACAAAATTAGCCCGGTGGTTTCTAAGTTGGTCAATTTGTCTGTTAATCAGAAAAAAATCCCTGATAAGCTAAAACAGGCAATAATACGGCCTGTACATAAAAAAGGCAGTCGCAAATCGTACTCAAATTATAGGCCTATAGCTATCTTATCTAGTCTGGACAAAATTATAGAAAAGTGCATAATTGATCAGCTTGGGAACTATCTACAAACTAATGATATATTAAGCAAGTCTCAATATGGGTTTCAAAAAGGGAAAGGCACTAATACTTTATTGTCTAAGTTCACAGATGAGATAAATAATTACTTGGGTGATAAGAAGTTTGTTGTATCAGTATTTTTTGACTACAAAAAAGCGTTCGATACCTTAGAAACGACCACATTATTGCACGCAATTGGAGAGTGTGAGGTGGGGGAGCCGCTGAAACAATGGTTCAGAGACTACCTCACATCACGCTCATATCGAGTTAAGGTTGGCGAGACGTTCAGTGAAGAGAGAAAGGTCCAGTGCGGTGTTCCACAGGGTTCGGGGTGCGGACCAATTTGCTACTTGATGCATGTCAATAGCCTCTGTAATGTACTGCAACACTGCTCGTCGTACATGTTTGCTGACGACCGGTGTGTGCTGCGGGCTGGTACCGACCTCTCTGAAACGTTGCGTCTCGTGCAGCAAGATGTGGATGCTGTAGTAAAGTGGTCGCATGACAATGGGATTGTGCTAAATTCGGACAAAACTAAATTGTTAATTATATATTCTCCTTATTTACCTGTCAATGATGTGCCTACTCCTATATTTGCCCACACCTATGATTGTTTCCATAATATATTTGTATATTGTAGCTGCAAACCTATAGAGAGAGTTAAATGTGTTACCTACCTGGGGGTTAAAATTGATGAGCATTTTTCCTGGGCTGAACATATAAACTTTATTTGTAAAAAACTTACAGTAATTTTAGGTAAATTTTACCATCTTAGTCTTAAGGTTCCTCTCAGTACTCTAAGATTACTGTATAATACTTTGGTGGATTCTATACTGGATTACGCTCTTGATTGCTATGGGCTAACATTTAAATCATATATTAAAAGGCTAGAAAACATACAAATTAGATTTTTAAAATTTTTGGTAGATAAGAAAACTAAAAACAAATGTAAGGATGATTACAGTAAACTATTTAAAGTGTGCAAAATACTTCCAATTAGCCTGAAGCATAAGTACTTACTTTTAACAAATAGCCATGGCAATCAGGAGCGTAACTCATTATTAGTTAATGTTACCAACAGTCATTGCACAAGATCAATGACCTCGGGTAAATTTATTGTCCCTAGAGTGACAAACTATTATGGAGATAGGACCCTTAAGAAGCGTCTTCCGTATCTAATTAACAGTTTACCCGATGACATTAAAAAAGAAACTAAAAAAACTAAATTTAAAAAAGAATTGAAAGAATTCTACATAGATTGTTTGCCTGATACTCGTAGTAATTAAGCACTTTTTAGAAAATTAATATAATATGTTTAACGAGAATCGACTGATCCTACAGTCAAACTGTCTGTGCAGTTTTGTGGGACTTTGTATAGTTTTTAGGTCTGCACTTATATGTAACAATCAATAAATAAAATAATAATAAAATAACAGAGAATATAAAAATAACTTTTTATTTAAAAAAATAATGAAAAAAAAAATAATGGAATGTAAAAAAGGTAGTTTTAGCTTAGGAAGGAGAGAAGAGCGTTGAAGGTTCAATGACCTCTATGATCAAATGATTACGCAGACGAAGATTTATTTTCCTTATAATATTATTCAGTCACTATTTATGCAGTTAAATAATAAAAGTAATGTAATTTAAATCTATTTCACGATAACTCATAACAAACAAAAATCATATAGATTTTTTTTATATATATTTACACCCTGTATATACTGAATCATTATGAAGTTCGATGATGCTTCTAAGGGTTGAACCACGGAACCTTCCGCACAATCGGTACCAGGTGACTGCCCGCTAAATGTATCGTCATCGCTTTGTATTTCAACCTGTGCTGTAATTTGTTTTTTTTTAGAAAACTCTGCGAACCATCATCAACATAACGTACCACCCCTGCCAGAAAAAGTTCTACGAGCCCAAGCTCTACGGATTCGCTGTACTCACGCTCAACGAGACCCTCCCTCCAGGTGACAGCAACATCCAGCCGGTGACTATCATGGAGCACCCGCCGCTAGGGAGGGAAGGATACGCGTTTGGACTGAAGAGTTCGTGGACAACATCAGTGAGTGTTACACACAATCTACACTTATCTACTTAAAGGAGTGATCACACCTAGCTGAATTCAAAGACTGATTTGGCATACATTGCTCGTTGAAGTAAGGATATAGCGATTAACATAACCAAGCCTCCCAGCAATGTATGTCGAATTAGTCATTGAATTCAGCTAGGTGTGATCACTCCTTTAATATATCCACACTAATATTATAAAGAGGTATTTGTTTGTTTGTAAGTGTCCATGTTCGTTAGTTTCTATTCATGCCACTTTCAAAATGTAAGTGAGAGCAATAGATTTAGTTTTACTTAAACAGCCAGTTACAGAAAGCTTCTTTAAAGTTAAAGCTTCTATAAATCTATTGCTGTCACTTGTTCAACAAAACAGAAAGAGCACGTCATAGACTTAGAGAAGTTGTAACTTTAAAGACGCATTGTGCGACTGGAGGAAATATTGTTTGGATCTGCCCTTGTGTGATAAAAGGTGACTAAGTGACTTAACCTTCCCTTGGTTGCTAAAAGGCGACTAAGTGTCTTAATTTAAGCTTATTTGATAAAAGGCGACTAAGTGACTTAACCTTCTGAATTAACATTTTACACCAGACTGTCTGCTTAATTTAATATTATGTGTAGTTTTCACGCCCTCAATAATCGGTACGACTCTCGAAAAGTTCCTTGAAACACACTTTTTAACTTTTAAAACTTACCAGAATACTATTAACACAGAAAGCTGGGACCGTAAGACAATCGTTCGTTACCACAGATTAAAAAGTTTTTATCAACGTAACTTCCGAACAAAAGCAGAATCGTTTCCTTTTGAATAATCACCACGATACGAAATGTGCTCAAAGGTAGCTTAACGTAACGTTTCCAGCAAAAGGTTTGGATTTGGTAACATCGTTCGAACTACCAAGATCGGGGCTGCCCATGAAACTGAACAACTGTTCCTGAGGAACATAGGTTGAAATGAAATGGATTTTCGACTACCCGTCCTCAGTGAACTAGCTAATGCAGTTTCTACAGGAATTTCTTTTTTAGCCACACTAGCTCAGAAAACTTTCTTTTATCGGTTGAAATCTGCGTGCAAAAGTCAATTTTTCCAGCTAGCGTGGAAAAGGTTTTTTATATTACAACGTGATGATGAACTAAAACGTATAAATCTTAAGACTTTCTTTTGTTGTTTTTCATCAGCAGCTCGTTCCTAACATTTTCCTCCCTGTAGTGAGGTGAACATTGTGTGTTTCGCTCGGCAGCAAACTTCTTTGCGTCTCTTGGCTTGTAACACTTGCTTCGCTCAGTATTCCTATTTTGAACTTCGCTCGTAAATCAAATCAATAGTAGAATCCTACGCTTGCTCAAATTTCAATACAAATCACTCGTGCCAAATAACAACTTTGCAGCCTTGCAATACAGATAACAACTTCTCATATTTCGATCTCATACAGGGTTATTTTTGGACCCCTGGCCAAATTTTTGTATTTTACTTAGAACACAAATCTGAACAACTTTCCCAAAGAAACATGGGTCAAAACGATTTTTTTTTTGGCTTTTTCATATAAACATTGCATCGGCAACAGTGGATTTGTATGGGACGAACAAAATGTTTTCTTGTTTCTCGGCCCATGTTTCTTTGGGAAAGTTGTTTAGATTTGTGTTCTAAGTAAAATACTTAAATTTGGCCAATTTTATGTTCTGAGCAAAATACCGAAATTTGGCCAGCGGTCCAAAAATAACCCTGTATTGTATGTAAATGTTGTTCTGCTTCGTGTGTAGATTCATATCCTTCAGGCTTGTCACACCTGGAATAGGGTCCTAAAGAAATAATAATAACATAGTTCAAATTAAAAAAAAACATCAGTAAAGTTGATAGTATATTTTGTATTTAAGGCAAATCTTTTTGACCTGTCTCTTGGGAAAAGTTGTTCAGTTTCGTGAACTAAGTAACATGCTGACATTATGTGCACTATTTCATTAGGACCCTACACAGGGTGTAAGGGACATTTTTCCCTACACTGAAAGGGAATGAAAAGTCAATGAATCTGAACAACTTTCAGGGAATAAAATTTTCAGGGAATAAAACTTGAATTTCCACTTGATTTTACAGTTTGTATGGAGATGCCAATTTTTTTTATTGGCCTGAAAGTTGTTCAGTTTCGCTGACTGACCTTTCAGTTTTCGGAAAGCTGTCTCTTACACCCCTCAGACCGACAATTAAAATTAAATCCGTATCATGGCTTGTTGTTATTTATTTTTACAGAACATTCAGTACACGTCTGTGCGGGTGTACAGCTGGGAGGACTGCTGCCTCATGCAGAGGAACCACTCCGCGTGGCCTAGACACATATGGAGTAAGAATGGAACTGACCCAAACATATTGTGCGCCGGCGATCGCTTTGATAAATCGAAAATCTTCTTCTGGTAAGTTTTTAATTTGAAAACATACTCGTATTCAAAATAAGAACATTTTCAGTGTTTTTTCTACATTATCTCAGTTTAGATTATGTCTGGACGGTTGTTTACAAACTTGAAAGGGGTTTCTTACTAAACACGAAAACGTTTGTCATGAAAACTGAACCACATTTTACAAAAATCATAGAAAACTTAAGCTCAATTTTCAACAACTTTGATTCAGCGTCTTTTGAAAAAGTGCAAAGAATACAAACTCACTCTGACGCTTTAATTTAAAACTTCGTGTCTTGACGATAGAGTAGCATATTGGTTGGATGCTAAACACCGCCGGTTTCACAATTCATCCAAGCAATATTCTACTCTATTGTCAGTGAAAGATGTTATGCATTCGACTGTATCGAAGTAGTATCGTATCGATTTATCGAAAATTGAGAGTAGACACCAATATTAACAATGACAATATTAATTCTTCAGGTTCATTTCAACAACTTTGATTCAGCGTCTTTTGGAAAAGTGCAAAGAAATACAAACTCACTCTGACGCTTTAGTATAAACGATTTTTAGCTGGGTGTCTACTCTCAAATTTCAATAGATCAATACGATACTATTTCTAACATGCAAATTTAAAACTTGTGTCTTGACGATAGAGTAGCATATTGATTGGATGCTAATCCCTGCCAGGTTCAAAATTCATCGAAGGAATATTCTAAGTACTCTATTGTCAGTGAAAGATGTTATGCATTCGACTGTATCGAAGTAGTATCGTATCGATTTATCGAAAATTGAGAGTAGACACCAGTTGTCATCAGTTTACTACTATTTAATCTGTGACCCTGATTCGTGCAATCAGTATGGGAAGACAAAACTTTGTTAGCGAATTACAAAATCATTCGTCGTTCTGAGCTCGCTTTGAGCGCACGAGCGGCTTGTTGGTTCCTACCCCGTATATTGTGTATCCGTGTTTTAGTGATGGGACACATTCACTTAATATCGACATCGATATTTAAGATATCTCATTGACGTAATGGATCGATACTTAACGAGGTCATCGTCCACAAGTAATCTGAAGAGGGCAGCGGAAGACGCAGCTGAGACCTGGAAATTTCCGAAGAAAACTGCACCTTCCAAAGATCAAGCTAAATACGATGAGGCCCGGAACTTATCAACTCAAAACCGCTACGAAAAACTAGTTGTTGATGATGTTGAGGCAGATCCAGCACAAAACAATTATCGTGAACCTTCTACCATGACCAAGAAGACGGAACATATTCCACCTATAATCCTAAACATCAAGCCGGAGTGGACCCATGGAATTATAAAAGAAATGGTTGCTAAACATACAAACCGTTTTCATCTACAATATCGATCCCACAACAGGGTCGCGATTGTATGCTACTCGAGTGAGGCCCACATGGCGGCGAAACAAGAGCTACTATCAGTTAATGCTCCGTTTCTAACTTACACAAGAAAGGACAAAAAAATGCCCAAGGTAGTCATCAAAGGCCTTCCAGCACAAGTCGAAAAGGAGATACCCTCTGAACTTGAAAAGCTTGGTTTCACTGGAGCAACGGTCACTATGCTCAAGTCTAAAAATTCAACACCTACAAATTCATTCTTGGTGCAACTGCCACCTGGGACTGATATTATGAAGTTCCGCAAGATTAAGTTTTTGTGTCACTGCGTGATAAGCATTGAGAAATATAAACCTAAACGTACATTGGGCACACAGTGCTTTAGGTGTCAAGAATTCAGACATACATCTCGTAACTGCAACATGCCACCACGATGTGTGAAATGCACTGGTGCACACGCTACAACTGAATGCCCTAAGAAAGACCGCAATGAACCTGCTAAATGCTGCAATTGTGAACAAGAACATCCAGCAAATTACAGCAAATGTGACGTCCGAATAAAATATTTGCTAAAAACACAACAAAAAAAGGTGACTGAACGTCGTGCACCACCAATTCCTCAACCTAAATTTTCCTGGTTCGCCCAACGTGTCACGACTGACAATCCATCATTTCAGCAAATTAATCCGCAGACCCCGTAAATATCAAGAGACGGTCATAGAACTTCAAGTAACTTACCTGGTGCAAAGTCGCAGCAGCAAAGCTATAGGATCTCCGCGGACGCATTTCACCTTGATGAAACATCCAGAGAAATACTGCAGATCTTGTCTGTAATTAAGGATAATCTCAAGAGTCAATTTCTAGATTGTTCGTCAATTGTAGAAAAAGTTATGTTGGTCATTGCGCATTTGGGTCAATATGTGTAAGGATAGATTATCGCATATAATGATGTGGAACGCGGATGGCGCACGCACCAAGATCCATGAACTCCTAGAGTTGGTAAGTGACTTATCTATCGATAGATTAGATTAGATTTATTTATTTCATATTATCAGATACAAAAGTACATATACATTGTTCAAATGTCAGTGAATAATATGATCGTCAAAAATTTAACATAAAGATAATAAAACAAAATACAAACATGTCAAAAACTACAGAAAAGAAACGTAGTAATAATAATAATATTCAATGTCAAAATAAATGTAAATGTCATAGTAAACTAATAAATAATAAACAATACTAAAAACGTATTGAAATAATTAGTTGTAAAATGGAAATGTCAAAATATAAATGTCAATAGAATTACAAAATTGCTTTGATTTTAACATTAAATATTTATGTATTTCTATGTCAAAACTTATTTAATAAAACTAATATACTCTTTTACAGAGTAAAGTACTTTATCCAATAAAAAATCCTTCAGTCGGCGCCTAAAAGTTTCGTCAGAGGGTTCATCTTTTATGTCAGCAGGGTTGCAATTCTCCTAAATCTTAAGCAAGTTAAGAGTTCCTGTCGACTATCCGGCGAAATTATTAAAAATTACGACATTTTATCGTGATACATTGACTGATTTATTAGAAAACACGTTGTTGTATATTACAGAAGAATCGATGTATAGAGTTATTAAAAGGGTTCACGCACACAGACACAAAACTCACACACACACCAGTAACACGTCAGTAAGAAGGTAAGAAGGCTATGGTTCTTTTCACTTAGTTTCTTAATTTATCTTCTTATCTTTCTAAAAAAAATACAATTGCTTCGAAACATCGCAATATGAAACAAATAAACACAAGCAGTCAAGAAATACTATATACTACATTAAAACTTTGTGTATTGGAGGTCTGAAGTTGGTAAAATTGGTGTTTTGCAAAATCGGCTACAATCAAAGAAAATACCAGTCGGCGCAACTGGCTCAGAACGAAACGTAGTTCGCCGGGTGTTCACTTTCTGAAAACGATTCGTAGTTGGTAAGTTAAATAACTGCAATCTGATGCAAAAAAGTTCACAGTATAATTATCCATTCTAAGTTTAAAACTTTAAAATTAAAAATATGCTTCATACATTAAAAAAATACTCATACTCTACTGAAATGCATTTAAAAAATTACAATTACAAAAAGCAAGTAGTAGCATAAGCATGTTCATAGATGGTAACACTACGTACAGAAAATTGTATATAAAAAAAAAACATGGATGTGATGAGACGTCGGTTCGAAACTTTAGTTTTAATTTGGGAACTTTTGAGTCTTTGATGGGGAACTTTAGCAGAAAAATAATAGCTATCACTGTTACGTGAAAAGGTAATCATAAAAGGAAAAATTTTTAAAAGTACCTATTACATAAATTAGATAAGTTTTCTTTATGATTATCCCCATCTAGCAAATTCATGCTTTTGATGTATTGGTCTATTGGTAAGTCAAAAGGTTCCATTTGATAACCGCGCCGCGTCTCGACCACTTTCCGTTCCCCACAACAAAAAACTCCTCATGGCAAAGCTAAAAAAGAAAAAAGGTTTTCAAACGGCGGCACTTCCTCTAGCTAAAAGTGCACCTCATTAACATCCGCGGGTTGCACTCCAATCTCGATCCGGCCCATCATCACCTCGAGACCGAGAAGCCGCACCTATTCTTTGTAACAGAGACGCAGATAGCAACACCGTCAGACGTGGCGTACCTCAACTACCCGGGTTACTCGTTGGCACACAAGTTAAGAAAATGGTCTGTATGTACATCCGCGATGACATTTGCTATCGGAATCTCCGTTGCTTTAAGGATTCAGGGTTGTCAACGTTGTGGATTCTGGTGGACACCGGCATTGAGAAATCTCTCCACGTCGGTGTTTACCGGTCGCACAGCGGTGACCAGCAGACGACCAGGCTCTTTGAGCACCTGATGGAGAAGGCGGATTGGGCCCAACAGCGGTACCCAACAGCACAGCTTCATTTTCAATTGTGCCGATCCAAGCACCGCCGCACTCGATGGTTATGAAAAAGTCGGTGAATTTATGTATCTTTGATCGATGATAACCTGTGATGGGAGCTGCACCGCTGAAATTCGTCGTAGAGCTGGTATGGCCAAAAATGATTTGGAAGAACAGAGGTATTCGACGTACGACTAAAGCTGGGTACTCATTAGCGAGCCGTAACCGTAACCGTTGCATGTATTGTAACCAAAAAACATAGTGTGTACGTTGTTCGCAAACCTGCTGCGAGCGGTACGCTTGCGGCTCACAGCGAGCCGACGCTTACAACATAGGTACTCATTTCTGAACCCGTAACGTTGCACGTAACTGTAACCGTTACTGTAACCTAAAACATAGTGTGTACGTGGTTCGCGAGCCTGCAATGAAAACTACACGAGCGGCTCGCAGCGAGCCGACGATTGTCGGTTTTTGGTGCGAATCAAAGGGCGCTCGCAGTGCGTTCGTGGATGTCATAAGAGAGGTTGTTCCTAGCCGCTGCGAATCAGCTATACACGGTGTAAATAAAAGTACCGATTTCCTAATAACCACATGTTCTATAAGTAGAATATAGAACAATAAGCATGTTTAAACAACAAAAAAAGAATAAAAAAAACAGAAATAAAAAATTTGTATTTGCATTTTTTTTTTATTTGTGTCAACCCTCGCGAGAGTCACAGCGCGCATGAAGGTACCTATTTTTCTTGTTTACAATTGGTGCGCACCGCCGGGTGGGAGGAGCGTGTTGTGATTCTTAGAACAGGGTTGGCAACTTGAACTTTTTTTTTCATAGGAAGTATTTCATTTTTATGTTAATTTTTTATAATTAATATGTTCTATGTACTTTATTCTAGTTACACAACATGTGGTTAAAAGGAAATCGGTACTTTTGTTTGCACCCTGTATATTCGAGTTTTTCTTCATCATGAGTGAATGGTCAGAGGATAAATGTCTTTTGCTGATAGATGCCTACAGGGTTAATAGTGTACGGTCAACCGCTTGTGGGTAGAAACTTTTTCAACTCTATTACCACGCCATAAGGTCCAAAAGTGTTTCTACCGAAGTGCGGCCGTGTGTACTAATGAACCCTAAGGACAAAGATTATTACAAAAAAATCATTAGATATTCAAAATAATAATTATGATATTGATATATTAATGATATTTTTAACTTTATGAATTCCTTATTTTATTTTAATTATTGTAATTTTAATATTAATTGTATTTCTAATATTTGCATGCCGATTCGAGGCGCATCACGCATGAACGTTGTATCCAGGTTGTATCATACTTACCTACCATGTTTATTTAACCGTGTATGCTAGCGAATAAATGTATTCATTCATTCATTCATTCAAATCAGTTACATTCATTCTCGTGATGTAATGACCACTAATTTCATGATTTTTTAACATAAAAAGTAGATCACTTCTTTCCCGATACATTCTATACAAACCAAAACTGCGGATAGATCCGGCTTGTCAGTGGCCTCTCGTACTCACTAGAACCTCGTTACAGTATTACAGTTACAGCTCTCAAAATGAGTACGCTCGGTGAAAGCGTTCCGGCGACGTCGTGAGCCTAAACTGTAACACGCGTACGCACTAGAACCTCGTTACTGTATCACGCATGTTATGGTTACGGCTCGCTAATGAGTACCCGGCTTAAAGTGCGCTTGGTTTGAGCTCTGGTATTCTCCACATTTTTGTACGATGCCGAAACTTGATGCGTTAAAAGCCGCGATAGCAGTAAGATCGACGCGTTTGAGATAATAATATAATAATAATATCTTTATTAAGTTTTAAGTAAGTGCAACATCAGTATGTTATTGACTTTTACATTATCACCTAAGGCTTATGTTGTATTACTAAAGGCTGGTATCAGCTAAAAACAGCTGACATCCATGCTAGGTCATAAACCTGTGTTAAAGATGCCAGCCACTTTTCCGGGTAATAAAGCATCACGGTTTGAATACAATGCCAATAAAATTGTCTTATTCAGTGAGTGTATTCACTGTACAAAACAGAGTAACATAGCGAGAGTAAGTACTATTTTGTCTGTCAGTCAGTTTCACAAAGCGTCCAGCCATAGCCCCTGCAAATTCAAATTGTTTTGTCATTAATCTCTCAGCAAAACAAAAATAGCGAGGGGCTGTTATTAATTTATGGGAAAATGACTGTAAAGAAGCCTTGTGCAACAGCCCGTAAGAAAAGAAAGATTATCTATCTATCTATATACTATACTAAGTAGAAATTTAGGTTATGACTAAGAAACACAATTCAATTGTAAGCAATTGTGAATGGGAGCTACAGACTGTGAGCGTGTTTCTGTATGTGTGTGGGTTGTTGAGTATATGTGTGTATGGATGTGTGTGTATGGGTGTGCGTGTGTGAGGGTATGTGTGTGTGTGGTGTTGGCGGAGATTACTTCGCATTAGTCCGTTTGTTATACGCCAACACCAATATTTTCCGGATTAAAGGTTGAGCCTTGGCACACTTGTTAGTTAGGTAGACTAGTGTTAATAACTCCCGGGAGTATGTGGCTAAAAGCCAGGTGGGGGGTAGGGGGAAAGGGTAAAGTTTTCCTTATCCCCGAGACTGTGGCTTGTCATAACTGCAAATTTATAGCTACTAGGGCAAGTTTGATATCGTTTTTAGCTTAATAAAAGATGGAAGATTGTTTTCTGAAACAAAAAAGAAGTATTTCCATACAAAAAAATATAATTACAGTTAAAAATATAAAAAAATAAGTACAATATGTTTTTGTTAATGGCCATAAAGTTTTAACGTGTATCGGTATCCGTTTAAAAATATATATTTTTGAAATCCCGCATTCATACAGATCTCAAAAATATAAGCTTTGTAGAAAACTTTTGTAAAAGAAAATGTAAAAAAAAATATTTAACTCAAAGCAGCAGTGACGTACAAATTCTTAGAAAAATACAGGACAACAAAAACGAATTTATATGTTGGTAAAGACCAGTATCTAGTAAGAATAGAATTTTGTTTTTAAATAATAAGGGCAATTCCAATTTTTTTATATAAAAAGAACCTTGAACACCCTTGTATGAACCCTGTGCACCTAAAGTTATACTGACATATTTAAACTTATAGCTGCTTAAACTTAAAGGTCTCTAATTAAAGTATATATTTTCGGGCTTCGTTTACCGTCGAAAATGAACAGGATCTAAAATAAATATTTACGGTTATAATATTAGTTGTTTGATTACCTAGTTTCATGAAGTTTATAATATCTGACTGTCATATAAAATTAACACAAACTTTTCAATTATGAAAAATGCATCGCTGTTTCTCTGCCTTCATAGGCTGCCAAAAAACCTTCTGTGGCATTGGGGAATGTGATCCATGTTTCCGTCGCACTTTTTTTACCATTCCCATTGAAATTGGAAACGGTATCACATCCCGTGGAGGCATGGAACAGCGGAAGGATTTTTGCTTTTTGTGGTCCTGTAAACAAAAAATCTTTATTGCCTACCAGGACGTGTTAAGAGGTAAAGGTCTTATAATTTTTTACCAAGAGTATTTGCTATCTCATGTTAAGGTAGGTACTGGTTGTGTTTTCCAGTACCAACGTGTACCCATTGCTCCTCTAGCCCAGGCACTTGTTGCACATTAGCGACACCTAGCACTACAACGTGGGTGTCAACAGTGCGAATCATGACTCGTGTATAGCCTTGGCTAACTGCATCAGCCATATGTACGATCATCCTTGTGTCTGCCTCTTTGTGGTTACATGGAGCTAATTTTTGCATATTGCGAGTGCGTTGCTATTGCTATTCACACGATTTTGACCCAAATAAAGACGTGTATATCACAAATAGATCCAATGTTCTATCAAAACGCACTCGCAATATGCGAAGCTCCATGTAACTACGAAGAGGCGGACACAAGAATGATCGTACACATGGATGATGCAGTTAACCAGGGCTATACACGAGTCATGATTCGCACTGTTTACACCGACGCCGTGGTGCTAGCAGTCGCTGATGTGCAACAAGTGCCTGGGCTACAGGAGCTATGGGCTCACGTTGGTACTGGAAAACACCACCAGTACCTACCTTGTCATGAGATAGCAAATACTCTTGATAAAACATTATTAGGATTGTTACCTTTACTTCATATCACGTCCTGGTAGGCAACTTACATGGACAGACTTGCCAGTGGTTGCCGAAGCATGCATGGAAATGATCAGATGCAGATGAAAAAAGAAGTGCGGTGGCCACAGATGCAGGTGCTTGCAGCGGCAACTTAAGTGCACAGATTTGTGCGCTTGCGAAGGCAAATGTACATAAAAGACAGAATCTATCTACATGTAGGTAGTTTACGCACATATCTATGTTGATCGATTAATTACAGACCTTTGAGTTACTCGAAATTGTCTTTAAGTTTAGCTCAGCTATAAGTTTAAATATGACGGTATAACTATAGGTGCACAGGGTTCATACACGGGTGTTCAGGGTTCTTTTTATATAAAAAAAATAGAATTGACCCCTATTCTTTAAAAACAAAATTCTATTCTTACTTGATACTGGTTCTTACTAACATATAAAGTAGTTTTTGTTGTCAAAAAAAAATTTTACGTTTTCTTTTACAATAGTTTTTAACAAAGCTTATCTTTTTATAATTTGTATGAATGCTGCATTTTAAAAATATTTTTTTAAAGCCGATACCAATAAACGTTAAAACTTTATGGCCATTAACAAAAAAATATTGAACTTATTTTTTTTTATTTTGGACAGTTATTATTAATTTTTGTATGGAAATGCTTCTTTTTTGTTTCAGAAAACAATCTACCATCTTTTATTTAGCTGAAAACGATACCAAACTTTCCCTAGTGGCTATAAATATGCAGTTACGAGTATGATGAGCCACGGTCTCGTGGATAAGGAAAACTTTACCCCCTCCCCCTACCCCCCACCTGGCTTTTAGCCCCATACTCCCGGGCGTTTTTAATACTAGTCTACCTAACTAACAAGTGTGCCAAGGCTCATCCTTTAATCCGGAAAATATTGGTCCTCATACATTGAATGCCCATACTGACTCAGCTACATACGAGCTTGGACTGCCATGCGAACTAATGAGTCCATATTGATAGAACTTAACATCACGACGCGGCTTGTCGAGTACGACCTTCATAGAACATTGTAGTTATTACTTTTTAAAATGTGGCTCGTCGGCAAAATTGTGTTTACGTTTTGTTTCAATCAATTGTTTGTTATTTTTCAAAATATATTTTCATCGGTCTAATTCTTAGTATTTCCTTTATAATTTCGTGTAGAAACCTGCAGATACCCTTCTATAGGTATTTCTGTACCTACCACCGTTAATACGGCTCTTCACTATATGCTGAAAGCGTGCCCTCCGTTTCTTCGCACACACTATGCTATCTAAGTCTAAGTTAAGTGCGGTTCTAAAGTAATTTTTTTGGAAAAACAGATTATTTTAGGCCAAATAGAAGGCAGACGTGCTTAAGGTAGGGCACCTACGAGATGGTCAGAAACAATAAAGAAGGCAGTGGGCGGCAACATGCAGCTAAGCGGTCGGTTCACACATCATATTATCGCAGTCTATGGAAGGAAAATATATGTGGTCACGATCTTCATCAGTGAGGGACCGAGGAAGAAGAGATACTAAAGTGGTCACGTGATCGACTCATTTTGTATGGGAAGGTGAAAAATTCTTTTCAACTAAAAATTTTTTTCTTCGGTAAACTTGCTTGTTATCATGAGTAGAATCACTGGGCTTCGGGATTAAAACGAATAAAAATTTACGCTGTATAAGGGTTATTTTATTTTCATTTTTAGTTACGGTACTCTAAAAAGGACCTTGGACGCTCCTTTCCGTGATTGGTGTTGTTTAGAAAACCTACCCAAATACAATAACGCACTTTTTGGAAATACACAGATGCTAACAGATTTGTGCAACAATTTTAATTTTTTCATAATTTTTTTCTATTCCGGAACTTTTCATGTTACATAACGAAACAAACTGAAATGAGCTTATGGCAACACTGTTAATGTCAAATCAATCGAACAAAAAAAAATTCCGTTGTTGTTGAATGTTGTTTTCGTGGTATTAAACAAACTCTAAACTGCTCGCCCCTGGACACCAACAACTGCTCTTCTAACGTTTGACCCCTGTTCATCCTACCGGACCTTGACGATTTGGACATTCTTTCTTTGGAACATGGCTGGCTCTGGAGTTGTAGTCACAAGTTGTTGTGTCCCGAAATGTGGAAAAAACCGTGAGTAATCTAAAATTATAATTGAATTGAAATTTAATTTGACACTCCTAAAGCAAGCTGACATCAGTATGGTAACTAAGCATTGTAGGTATCACTCATATGCTGATCACTACGTGACATTGGCGGAATTGTGAACACACAAAAGCCACTCATCAAAGATTGAATTGAATTGACATTCAATTGTACCTACCCTTTAGCTCTTGTTTACCATTATCTTTATTTCTGTTGGGAACGCCGCGTTGCACGCAGACGAGTGATCGGATCTCTTAAATTGGTATCAGGAAAACGGATGGCATGGCAGTCTTTGCTTTGATCTTCAGCCATGAGACGGCCAGTCTAGGTGGCGAGCTGCTCATTGCTTTCATCATCCATCCCCCCTATATAAGGATATCGCTAGATAACATCACTAGGTCACCCAGGCAAATTCAACAATGTACATTTTAATTTTTCCAGGTGCAGACTTTGTTATTCTACATGCATTTCTTGATCCAACGACAGAAAAGGAGCGATTCATTACTTGGGTAAATGCTGTTGCAAAAAATATGGCATAATCACCTTGAAAAAAAGTATTCAACTTGGACAACAAGATTATCTTATGGAGCTGTTCCTAGCATCTAGCTAGCATGCCTGGTAATTTTTAAATGACTTAAACTTTTGTTATTCTTTCAGTTTTCAATATTTCTGAACTAAAACTGTTTTAACATTAGTGATTATCTACTTTTAAGGCTTCAAAATTTTGAGAGATGCAACAAATATTGTGATAGAAAGAATGCATGCGGTACATCTGGTGTGGCCTCTACATCATCTGCTCCTCCTCCAAAAAACTTCAAGTCAGAATTTGTCAGTGCAGAAAAATCTTTAAAAGGTAAACAAATTATGCTAAGATATTTCTGTGTTTGTTTGGAATATTTGGGGGTTGTACAAGACACCACTTTTTTGCATTATGGCTGACACAATGAACTGCAGTGGATGTTGACTGCAGTATGGTAGTACGACAGTAGTACAGAATGCCCAGTCCGCCCATTCTCAGCCACCTTTTACAAAACCTATGAGACAAGATGGGGTGGAGCTGTGTCAATCAATCCTCTGCAGAACATCATGGTCAACTTTTGTATGATGTGTGTAGAATATCAGTCTGAATCATACGGCAACATTCTTGATGTAGTCATCTTGTCTATAATATACTTTTTACTTTCGAGCGGAGCGAGAGATTGTATTTGTGAAAAAAAGTTTTACTAATTTTATCAAAAATATATCTATATCTTTTATACATCATAAAAAACAAGTCTCCCAAAAATGTCCGTCCATCGGTCGGTCTGTCCGTCACGCTTTGGCCTAGTGGCTAAACGACAGTTCCGATTGACACCATATTTTGAATTTAGGAGTTGTATGCAAATCCATCGAAGTGTTCGAAGTGGTTTCTTGCTGGCTCTCATTTTGAGGGTAGCTGTCATGCAACGAAAATGAAAAATTGAATTTTTCTCATAAACGGCTCATAGAATCTTGATGAAACTTTGCATGACCAAGCATCTCCATATAAGATATCTTGCGCCAGTATCAATTGATCTGTGTAATTTCATATAAGGGGTGTTCCTGTACGACCAAATACTAAATATGTGATTTACCCAAAATTGGTTCGATTGATTTATTAAAATTTTCTATAATATTAATCCTGGATTGTTTGTCTACCTGACTGGATATTCTTTATGATTTTTTGAATAAAATTTAGTACACAGGGTGTACCAAAAACTGGAAGGGCTTGCCCAGTAGACTAAACTGAACAATTATCCATAAGGAACAGGTGTTGGGAAATTTAAAAAATCTCCATGCAAGAATCCTACGGTAGTATCCATGGATCTGTGGAAATTCATATAAAGGGTGTTCCAGTACTACCAAAAGTTAAACATGTGATTTACTTGAAATCGTTTGAGGTTTGTTTGTTTTAATGTTTGACAATTTGAATTCTGAATTGATCTGTATATTTCATTCGAACATTTGTTTTTGAAAAACATAAATAAAACTTTGTAATTCCATACTATGCGTATGGTATTACAAATTTAAGTTTGCGGTTGATAGTTTTTCCTTGAGTATTGCGAGAAAGTAAGTGCAGTGCTGCTGTACCATTTATTTACATAACATTTGCTTTATAAATGCTTTAATTTTTTCTCAGGTAATTGAGCTACATTTTCCGTTATTTTGTTGTAAATAGTACAAAAAGACTAATAAAGATGTTTTGACTTTTGTTCATTTACTATGTGGTTGATCAAGTTAATAAGTACTTATTTCTCTTATAAGTTATGCCTGTCACAATTTTTAGGTAATTTAGAATATTCTTTCTAGACAAACAACTTTTCAAAAGAAACATTTTTGGCAAATGATAAAATATTTTGACCTCGCCATAGAAATTGCTCACACTGATCGAACAGTTTGAATGGAGAAGTCGAAAGTTTTTTCATATCCGAAAAATGTTTCTGTGGAAAATTTATTCAGTTATGTTGACTGAGTACGCCCTTACAGTTTTCGATACACCGTCTCTTACACAGTTTGTATCGGTTAGTTGTTTGTGATTTTTCTAACATTTATTTTTTTTTGTTTCAGAAAAAGATATTTTACCTAAAGTGTCAGGAAACAGCAGACGTCATTTTATTTTTTGACCTATTGTTTGACTCCCTTAATGGGAGTTTCGAAAATTCAAAAAAACGAAGCGGAAAACCTCTTCTAGCCGCATTAACGCCAAGATCTCAGCATAGTACGGTATGGTCGAAAGCAAAAGTAGTACTAAATTCCATGACATTCCTAGTGAATAACAAAGAAACAACAGTACCAACAATAAAAAACTTTTTACATACTGTTAACAATATCGAGTATTTAAGGGATGTACTTTTTGAAAATTACAATATTAAATCAATATTAATGCGACATTTTAACCAAGACCCGTTAGAAAGCTTTTTTGGAGCCATAAGAAGCCACGGTTTTAGGAACACAAATCCATCTCCACAAGCTTTTGAGATCGCGTTTTCTTACCCTGTTATTAAACAATTAGACAGGGGCGCATTCACAATTAGACCCGGGTGTCTAATTGTGAAAAAGATACTTACATGTAAAAATATGTTTAAATCTATGAAAGAACTTTTCAAGCAAAATGAAGCAAATAATACATCTCTTGAGATAGATTTAAGCTATTTAGAAAAAGATATATTTATACCTTATGAAGTCAAGTGCGATAACCATTGCGATAACCCAAAAAGAAAGGCACACATGCAGTATGTAACTGGTTATTTATTGAAAAAAACAAAAACTCACATCTTCAAAGACTGTGTTACATGCAAAAACAACTTTTATGATAAAAATAAAAACAGTGAGTTTTTGAAAAGTAGAGAATACAATAAAAAAAATGAAAAGTTGTTTTACCTTAACAAAGATTCACAGGAAATATTTTCGACCATTCAGGATGTATTAGTTTGGGTAACTAAAACCCACACCAAATCAGAAAATATAAAATTGTACGCAAAAACTATTTTAAGTATTGAGGTAAATACTAACTTTATTAACTGCATTGAGCATAAAGAAAAAAATTTTGATTTATATTCGTTTTAGCGTGTAGATTTTTTATTTTTAACTGGTGTAAAGATATAAATAATATTTTAATGACATGCTGCCGATCTGATAATGATGATGAAATGAAAATGCTTGCTCTTAATTATTCAGGGTGTAAGGTACAGCCCTCCGAATACTGAAAGAGCATGAACAGTCAACGTAACTGAACATATTTTAGCGAATACAACTTTCAGGAAAAGAAAGAAAAAATCGGCCTCCATACAAAATTGCAAACTTGATTGGACAGTTTGTGTTGAGAAGCCGATATTTTTTTTCGTTTCCTGAAAGTCTTGTTCACTGAAAGTTGTTCAATTACGTTGACTGATCATGCATGCCCTTTCAGTATTCGGTATTCTCAGTATTCGGAGGGCTGTCTCTTACACCCATTATAAGAAAAAGAAATAAACGTATGAAAAATAAGGCTCGTGTTTTAATTACTATTTTATCCACATTTTATTCTGCAGTTCCAGTTGATGCTGATAATAGTAGATTAGTAGCCAAGGGCAGTAAGGCATCAATTGCAGCCCGATATATTTAGGCGCACGAGCGCAGCGAGGGCGCCTATAGTTCGAGGGTGCAATTGATGCTTACACCCGAGCTAACTACTCTGCTTTACATCTCGATTGTGAGGTAAGTAGGTACTTACTTACTTACCGCCCTAGGGCTTTTAGGTAAGTACTTTCTTACTTTCCGCCCTAGGGCTTTTAGGTAAGTACTTACTTACCGCCCTAGGGCTTTGAGGTAAGTACTTACCGCCCTAGGGCTTTGAGGTAGGTACTTACTTACCGCCCTAGGGCTTTTCTAGCTACATTATTACCCTAGAGCGCTAATTGGTCACCTACAAGCCCCATTAAGGTGGTAATAAAGACCTACTTACCGAATATGAGAGATGTAGGTAAATGTAATTTTATCTTCATCTGCTCTGATGTAGATAATTTACATTTTATCACCATCAACTGGGTATTTATTCATAAATTTGGATGATTCATTAGCCCTACAGGTTCGTTTCTAACTTAGTACTTACTTAATTTAGTCGATTTGCGCTAAATGGCGCTAATTATTATATATTTACTGCATTTGAACAGTCAAGAGCAGGTCAACTAGACACATAGTATAATATAATTTAATCAAATTACTGTGACTTGTAAAATCTTAACTTTATCAATAAATTGATTGTTTTGAGCTTTGTACCGTTCTTAATTTGATTACTAAGGCTAGAATTGCTTTGCGAGTGTTAAGCTTGACCTGCACTTGACTTTACCTATTAATACGCAAAGCTAGCCCATCTGACTGAAGCTGACAGATAAAATATCTGTTAATACCTAAAATATTAATTTATAAATACCTATTATAGAGTTCACAAAAGAGTCAGTGTTTTGTAAACAAACTTTTTTCTTATAATAAAAAAAATCTTATAAAAAAAGATTTATTTCCAATTATACGAGGCACACGTTTGTAACCACAATACACAGAGGAACACTTAGTCTATCGTTTTACATACAGAAAGTCAGAAATATCTACATTTTTAACACATGAACTTGATGTTTTGATTTTGTTTACAAAACACCTGACTATTTCCTGATCTCTGGTATATGCTGGGAACGACAAAAAGTACAGAATATGCTCTTAAAATATTTATTAGTTTAAGATAATAAGATATTTTCATTTCTACCCAATAAGTAAGAAATTAGAAGTGGCATATTTGGTAAATCTGACCAGTAGTCATAAAAAATCTTAAGACTCTTTGTAATATTTTTCTATAGATATTTGTCTTTCAAAAAAGCTCTTTACAGCTTATAAAATAACTCGGGCTGTGACCATTAATGTGCAGAAGTTAAAAAATGAGTCGCGGGGGTGAGCGCTGCATGTGGGGGAAGGCTAACGAATCATTCATCAGCTCTCCGCCTCTCACCAATGCTCAGAAAATAACCATCATAGCCCGACTTATCCTGAACGTGCTATACCTTATCTAATAATTTGTTAGCTTATTCAGTTCCCAAATATACCCTACAATTTTTACTTTATTACTTACATTAGCATCCAAGTAGTTTTTTAATGGGCTTTTGGTACTGGGGCGTTTAGCTTTTAAGTAAACCACATACTAAATTTATCAAGGAAAATCCACAATCCCAAATATTACATCTCAGTTTCGTTTTATTGAATTAATTACAGATTTCTCGAGAATTTTTACTCTTTTCATTGCTTTTGTTTCATATTTGTTATAATAATAATAATAAATATTTATTCGACCAGTGAACCATCAGCGGTTTGACTGTCGAAGACATTGATCTGAAGATCTTAGATCCTGTGATTTTTCCCTGGTGGACGCTAAGCCACAGTTTGGAATCAGATTATTGGGTAGTACATTTTTTGAACTCATCCAGAGACCCGCTCAAGGTTAAAATGATTTCACCGACGAGCAGCTTTGTGCAACTAAGCTTCAGAGATTTTGCTCGTGCAATATAATATGTGTAGTGTGGTAGTTTGATTAGCTTTGTATGCATTCACTATCATTCACTTCACTAGTATTGTGTGATTTGAATGGTCCAGTCAGTTGCACTAATTCTATTCCAATCTTCACTTCTGTTCACTTATAGGTGGTAAGAGAGAATACTCATACATTAGGTATAACAATACCTTTGTGCCCATATTAGGTAGGTTTATTTATAGCCCTGAAAGATTTTCACCCTGTAAAAGAAAACAACAATGTTTTACCAAAATTTAGATTGGGTTAAAGTAAACATTCAGTTTTATTTTATCCGTAGGTTAGTTACTTACTGTTAAAAGTTTTTGTTTAAGTATAATATATCACAGATTTAAAAAGGAGAGCGTCTCCTTTTTTATAATTTCTAAATAATTTTTGTAACTAGGTAAATAATGGCCGCCATTGTGGATGCGTGAGAGTGCGTGACGTATTTTAGATAAATGTATCCATCTCTTTCAGTTTCATAGCGTCGTTTATCTTGCATATCTTTCTCTCCTTTCTTAAGTATAAAATTTTATCCTCGAGTTGAGTTGACAGATATTTTCTTTTCTAATTTTTACGCTGCTCGTTGTGTATAGAATAAATTTCTAGTTCTTTTAGAAAGCATGCAATGTACACGCGTTTTCGCCGATAGCAAATACCGGACTCTTAACATTAACTCAATGTTAAGAAATTTAGGAGAATAGCGGCCCAGGTAGTTTCTCGTAGTATGCTGGCCCCAGAACTAGCGGATTTTTTTCGAGCAGTGCAGTTCGTCGCGGAATAGCTTGAAGACACCCGTTTCTTCGGAGTTCTATTCCTGGTACTTCCACTCGCTCAAAACTCGACAGATTTATGCGGGTGAACATTATGACCTCGAACAGGTAATGAGAATAGTGCGTCATAATTTTATGTTCGGCGAACAGTGCTTTGCAGGAGTGCCTTGGTTTCACACCAACCATTGTTCTCAGCGCTCGCTTCTGCATTCTCATTACCCGTCCAGCGTCCGTCGAGTTCCCCCACAAAATCGTCCCGTAAGTCATGAGCGAGTGGAAATACGCGAAGTATACTTGTCTCAGAGCGTCACTAGATATGAGTGCCTTGAGTTTCATTAATGCAAAAACTGCACTGCACATTATTGGTATTTGCGAGACGAGACTCTCCAGCAAAACTGAGTTGGACGCATCTGGTTACACATGCTACCGACAGGATAAGCATGTCAGGGGTCAGGGAGTGGCCATTCTTGTCAAGAATAATGTCGAGCATTCGCCTATTCCAGCACCAAAAACAAAACATATGGAAATAATAGGGATCAAAACTAAAATATCGGGTTATGATCACTATATGCTGTCAGTATATCAGTCCCCAAATCTCCCACTCCTACGTAGTGACCTAGACTTGTTACTGACTCTTGGCAATCGTGTGATCATAATGGGAGATTTAAACACAAATCATGAACATTGGCACAGCAATTCGCGAAACACACGTGGTAGAACACTGTTCTCACACATGTTAGATCACGATTACGTGATTTACTCATCTGAATTGCTAAGCCAAATTAACTACCGAGCAGACCTTGCCGCTACAAACCCTTACTTAATTTTGGCTCAACAAAATAAATAAATATAAATAAATAAATATTTTTTTCTTTCTTTCTTTCTTTATCGACAATGTTAAGGCCATTCCGGCGTTGTCTTCAAATCACTTACCTATCTATTTTACTATAGGGGCTAGTCTTTCTCGTAAGCCTGTCACTCAATTTTACAATTAAAAAAAGCCAATTGGGTAGGCTTTAGATCCTATATCGATGCTAACATCTCACTTACGTCTCGTACTTTCACGACAATGGATCAAGTAGATGAATTAATTGAACAATTTCAAATGCATGTTCTAACCGCTCGTGACCTTTACATCCCCCGCTATAAGGAAAATACAAATGTAACAAAATTTCCCAGGCATATTAAGAGATTGATTCGCTACAAAAACCAGCTCCGTCGTTATGATATAGGCTTAACAAGGGGTGCTGAAAAGACATATATTCGGTCTGTCATACGAATGCTTCAATATAAGATCGAACTTAACATCAAAGCTCATAATGACAAGACCTGGGATACTAAGTTATCGAAAGTTGACAATCCTGGTACTGATATTTGGCGAGTTGCAAAATCACTGAAAACCAAATCTTACAGTATTCCTTCCTTAAAGCTGGCAGATGGGTCAATGTCTACCACCACAACAGATCAATGTGAAGCTTTTGTTAAAGCGTTTCGTGATAACATGATGCTTACGTTAGATTGGCCTTCTAGTCCCGATATTGAAGAAGCAGTTAATTCTTCTAATTCTGAAGTTGATAATTTTATAATAACTGAGCTTCGCCATCCAACACGACCAAAAGAAATCTGGAAATATCTCAGATTACTCAAATTTCGAAAATCACCCGGGGAGGATGGTATCCACAACTTGTTACTGAAGAACCTATCCCAAAAGGCTGTAGTATTTTAACAAAAATTTTCAATGGTTGATTGTACCTAGGCTATTTTCCCAATGTTTGGAAAATTGTAAAGGTAATAGCTTTAAAAAAACCTGGTAAAGACGAAAGCTTACCATCCAGCTATCGGCCGATTAGCTTGCTACCAACATTGGGAAAACTTTTCGAAAAAATCATCCTAGCGCGGTTAAAAGTAGCCACTGAAAATCTTTTACTCCAAGAACAATTCGGTTTTCGAACTGCTCACTCTACAGCGCAGCAACTTGCTAAAGTATCTGAACATATAAGTCATCACCTCAACCTTCATGAGTCGACTGGTATGTTCTTGCTTGACATAGAAAAAGCGTTTGACACCGTATGGCATAAAGGTCTCATACATAAACTTCTCAAATGTGGAGTACCACAAAACCTTGTCAAACTCCTGAAATCTTATCTTCTGGATCGTAAGATAGCATTGGTACCACGAAATCTTCCTTGCAATTGGTACCTGCGGGTGTCCCACAAGGATCGATTCTCGGCCCATACCTATTCCTACTATTTGTAAACGATATTCCTATTCAAAACAGAACAAGCCTTGCTTGTTTTGCTGACGATACCGCATCATTTACTTCTGAAAAAGATATTGACATCATAAAAAGTCGGCTCCAATGGTCACTTGAAGCTCTTTATAGTTTCTTCTCCAGTTGGAAATTAAAGCGATTTTGTTCACTCGTCAACGGAAAATACCTAAAAGGGTTCTGTACATCTCTGGCCATGCTATACCATGGAGCACATTGGTTAAATACTTAGGTGTAACCATGGACAGCAAATTAAACTGGTCCTAACATGTAGGACATTTACGGGTCAAAGGTGCCCAAGCTATGGGATCCTTATATCCTATCTTAAATAGGCGGAGTAATCTTAGCCCGTCTACAAAGCTAAGAATATATGCCACTCTAGTACGACCGTGCATTACACATGCGTGTCCCGTTTGGAGTAGCACGTGCGACACGAACTATCAACACTTGCAAGTGATTCAAAACAAAGCCATAAAAATAGCCTTCAACACGCCTTTTCTAACAAACCTTAAGAAACTCCACTTTGAAATTAAATTTCCAACCATTCGCGATTTCATCTTAAAACAAACACTTAGATTCTTTACCAAAAATAAATATCACTTGTACCGTTGCAGATGTTAGTTGTTAAGCTCTTTATTTGGCTCGCCAACGCACACACCACGTTGCACATCCTACTCGCTGTACGGTCGGTTGCAGACTGCGTATGCACGCTCGAGACACAGGCTATACACTACATCCCTTCCTTATTTTAATTAGATTTTTTATATCGTTCATAAATAACATAATTAAAATTATAAAATACATTTGAATCGGAAATTATCAAATCGTAATACGCTTCTAGCGGTACCTTTAAATAGTTTTTCATCTTTTCCTTAGTTACTCCTCCTCTCCACTACTGTTGCAAATGTCATCTTTTCCTTAGTTACTCCTCCCTTTCCTATTTTAATTAGATTTTTTATATCGTTCATAAATTACCTAATTAAAATTATAAAATACATTTGAATCGTAAATTATCAAATCATAATACGCTTCTAGCGGTACCTTCTACAAAATAGTTTTTCATCTTTTCCTTAGTTACTCCTCCTCTCCACTACTGTTGCAAATGTTATCTTTTCCCAAATTATTCTTTATGTCTAACACTTTCCAGTCTCCTTCTATATTCTTCAAATGTACTACGTTTCTTCTTATCTGCCCCGTCTCCTTGTTCTGGACTTACAATAACTATTGACCAATGAAGCTTGCCTACAGCAGCCAACCCAGAAACTCCAGGTGGACCTTACTTTTAAGCCCTGTGTTACTTTAAAGCCTTGAGAGAAAGGCAAGAGTGAGAAACACTATTTTTACATAGGTTTTCAGGTGTTAAACAAAGAAAAGTACAAAGACTATTCAAATTAAATGAAGGTTTTGAATATTACAACTAATCCAGAACAATAACAAGTTCTTCAGCTATTTATTATAGGTATATAATTTATTTTCTTTTTTTTTCGTATGGTTTGCAGGGTCAACGAATTCTTGGTGTTCTAATTACACCTATTAAAATTATGATCTATACCCAGACATACAAAACGCACTCTTCAAAGTACATATTTATGTGGTGCACACCTATGTCATCGAAATGTGTGGTGATGATACAAACTGGCTGTTTCAAACCAGGAACTCCTAGGAAAGTCGATCTATCAATTCGGCTCATTACTCTGCACGTACCTGCTGAACTCCAACCCACCACGTCTGGATCGAGCGTCCAACACATCTTCCAAGACTATTATGATAAGAATAAGTATTCTATATTATTTCTGTTAGCACGGTGGCAATTATGACATCAATCATTTATAATATAGATAGGCTAATGATAGCTTTCAGGTGAATGATCTCTGTTTACCAAGGTGTTTTTATAAAAAGGAAACTAAAGTTCTCCTGATCGCAATAAAGTGCTTTGTCACAATTTGACATAAATTAATAAGATGGCGATATCAAATGAAGTTATTTTTCAATCTAATTCAACTACTGGTACCTTTAATCTGAATGTAGAATCTAACCAGAATTAAACTTAAAATGTTTGTCGAAAACAATTTTTTTTATGTTACTGATCAATTTTCAAACCTTATTGTCAATTTTAAGGAATTATTATTGTTGTTTATTTTTATTTTTAAGACTTCTTTCAGTTGTATAAATTTTGTAAATTAATTATTTATACATTTGCCGCTGCACAAAAGAACAGCACCCCTTTTTTTAATACCACGTTTATTTTTTTCTAATCTCTTAAAACCTTTGCTCACAAATTTCTTGTGGAATTGCTGCTTGTCCACTATGTTGATTTTATTATCTTACCTGTACCGTGTATGTTGACAAATCCATTTTTCCATAAAGTTTTTAATTCATTGGGACACATTATTCAAACAGAACTATTCATTTATTCAAGCAAATATTCCTAATTACGTTTTCGTAAGTTCATAGGTATCTTTATTTTTACAACGCTTTTAAAGAGTATTTTGTTGCTTTACAGGAAAGTTACATAAGAAAACCTAAATTAAAACTGCTTTTCAATAGTTAACTGCGAGGCTTATTTACCACAAAGATCCTACTAGGTGACCGGACTATTATTCCAATTTCTGTAGCCTTTCACAGGAACCAAGCTATTTACCAACCAAAGTATATTTGAGTATGCACTAATTTTAAATAGGTACCTATTAAGAATGATAGGTTAGTTTTTTTTTTAGTTGTAAATGGACAAACCACATAATTTATTTCAAACATTGTAAAATTATTTACTTAATGATTAACACGACAAGAAGAAGAAATAATCCTTGATCCCAATGTCTTGATTTAGGCACTTGAAATAGGTTGGAAGGTATTATTTGTGATTGTCTTGGTCCATAGAGGAGAATCAATATAACTTTAAGATGTATTAAGTACGCATATTGTCTATGTACCGGTCCTTCCAATTTAAGTCAATTCAATTTCAAAAGTTCTTTATTAACTTAAATATAAGTACAATGTAACACATACAAATAAGCTTACATTGTTATCATAGAGTGAAGTTCACAATGTTAGGCTATAGCACCTTTAAAAGTATAACACACAATCCAATTTAAGTGAAATCGTTCAATACAATATACTAGCTACACGCCATCATACTGGCATCGTTGTTCAAAGTACGTATGTTAAACATAATGAAATAGGGACATGATCATTAAATAAACCCTTCCAGAATAATTTAACTTTTCGTGGGTATGTATTAATTAAAGTAGGAAATGTACAGTAATGGGTACTCTCGCTACAAGTGCCAGAATTTACCTGCTCCCTAACTACACCAGTGGTATTGAAAACTGTAAGGTAGGTATCAAACTATTTAAATTTCAATTTGTAGGTAGGTACTTTTTATCATACCTTTTCCAAACACTCAGCATGTTTAAACTGAATTTAGGGTCAAAATAAAATTGTCACCATATGTGATTATAAAGATAACTTGACTGTCAAACAATGTGTGTGAATCTGAAATCCATTTGTTACTTCTTTTCAACTAAACAAGGAAGCATTTTGTTATTTATAATTCACACTAATCGGTTCCCGAATCGTATCATATCATTATCCATTATCCACCCGGACTTTCCTTGCACTCTTTAATACCATGGCTCAAAACAACACATGTCATTCGCCCACGCATATAACCTTTCTGAAAATATATGAGAAATATTTTAAGACGCGACCTAGATTTAAACCCGCACCTTTGGAACGGACCAAGCATGAATTGTATTTACATACAACAAACATCAGAAGCAGCACGAATCCAATGCATAGACCACTGTGCTATCGTATCTAGACTCCCTTATTCTCTTTATATTTTGTTTATGCGTGGCTATTCTTTGAGTTTCATAATATTATTGATGCAACAAATATGAACATACGATTTACTATCATTTTTGTCTAATAATTACACATTTTTTCCATACGCCTACATATTAAATAAAAGGAAATGAAAGCAGGGGGGCGATCGTGGTAATTTCAACGATATTACCAAAACAAAAACGTTTGCCTAAAACATTTAGTTAAGACTTGAAATAACTTTTGAGGCAAACGTTTTTGTTTTGGTAATGTCGTTGAAATTACCACGATCACCCCCCTGATTCAGTTTACAGAATTGTTAAATAATTATGTAGGTATTGTTCATGTTACCTGCATAAACATGCATATAATGGTAATTCTATGGTTTTGTTTACTGGTGAGGAGTAAGCCGTTCCAACCATTGGAGCCGACCAATTAATAATTCAGTTGGAATTCACAACTGCTCCAATTATGCCTCATTTTATAATTGACATAATGCAATCTAATGCCCAGTTAGTAAGAAAAGACAATATGCAATTTAATGGCCAGTATGTAGCTGCTCGTATGTATCTCATCATTGACAAAACTATTAGCCAATATGCAATTAAATGCCCAGTTTGTAACCGCTTATAACATATCACATAATTAACAAGACAATATTCAATTTAATGCTCAGTTTGTAACTGCTTGTTTGTCAGATTATTGAAAGGACAATATGCAATTTAATGCCCAGTATATAACTGTTTACATGTCAAATTATTAAAAGACAATATGCAATTTAATGCCCAGTATGTAGCTGCTCGTATCTATCTCATTATTGGCACAATTATTAGCCAATATGCAATTAAATGCCCAGTTTGTAACCGTTTATAACATATCGCATTATTAACAAGACAATATTCAATTTAATGCTCAGTTTGTAACTGCTTGTTTATCAGATTATTGAAAACACAATATGCAATTAAAAGCCCAGTATATAACTGCTTATATATCGAATTATTAAAAGACAATATGCAATTTAATGCCCAGTATACAACTGCCAATATGCCAAATTATTAAAAGACAATATGCAATTTAATGCCCAGTATATAACTGCCAATATGTGTAATATGCAATTTAATGCCCAGTATGTAACTGCCAATACGTGTAATATGCAATTTAATGCCCAGTATATAACTGCCAATACGTGTAATATGCAATTTAATGCCCCGTATTTAACTTCCAATATATGTAATATGCAATTAAATGCCCAGTATATAACTGCCAATATGTGTAATATGCAATTTAATGCCCCGTATTTAACTTCCAATACTTGTAATATGCAATTTAATGCCCAGTATATAACTGCCAATACGTGTAATATGCAATATAATGCCCCGTATTTAACTTCCAATACGTGTAATATGCAATTTAATGCCCAGTATATAACTGTCAATACGTGTAATATGCAATTTAATGCCCAGTATATAACTGCCAATACGTGTAATATGCAATTTAATGCTCCGTATTTAACTTCCAATACGTGTAATATGCAAATTAATGCCCAGTATATTACTGCCAATATGTGTATTATGCAATTTAATGCCCCGTATTTAACTTCCAATACGTGTAATATGCAATTTAATGCCCAGTTTATAACTGCCAATACGTGTAATATGCAATTTAATGCCCAGTATTTAACTGCTTGTATGTCAAAATATTAAAAGACAATATGCAATTTAATGCCCAGTATGTAGCTGCTCGTATCTATCTCATTATTGGCACAATTATTAGCCAATATGCAATTAAATGCCCAGTTTGTAACCGTTTATAACATATCGCATTATTAACAAGACAATATTCAATTTAATGCTCAGTTTGTAACTGCTTGTTTATCAGATTATTGAAAACACAATATGCAATTAAAAGCCCAGTATATAACTGCTTATATATCGAATTATTAAAAGACAATATGCAATTTAATGCCCAGTATATAACTGCCAATATGCCAAATTATTAAAAGACAATATGCAATTTAATGCCCAGTATATAACTGCCAATATGTGTAATATGCAATTTAATGCCCAGTATGTAACTGCCAATACGTGTAATATGCAATTTAATGCCCAGTATATAACTGCCAATACGTGTAATATGCAATTTAATGCCCCGTATTTAACTTCCAATATATGTAATATGCAATTAAATGCCCAGTATATAACTGCCAATATGTGTAATATGCAATTTAATGCCCCGTATTTAACTTCCAATACTTGTAATATGCAATTTAATGCCCAGTATATAACTGCCAATACGTGTAATATGCAATATAATGCCCCGTATTTAACTTCCAATACGTGTAATATGCAATTTAATGCCCAGTATATAACTGTCAATACGTGTAATATGCAATTTAATGCCCAGTATATAACTGCCAATACGTGTAATATGCAATTTAATGCTCCGTATTTAACTTCCAATACGTGTAATATGCAATTTAATGCCCAGTATATAACTGCCAATATGTGTATTATGCAATTTAATGCCCCGTATTTAACTTCCAATACGTGTAATATGCAATTTAATGCCCAGTTTATAACTGCCAATACGTGTAATATGCAATTTAATGCCCAGTATTTAACTGCTTGTATGTCAAAATATTAAAAGACAATATGCAATTTAATGCCCAGTAGGTATATAACTGCCAATATGTCAAATTACTAAAAGACTATGCAATTTAATGCCCAGTGTATAACTGCTAATATGTATAATATGCAATTTAATGCCTAGTATAATCATAACTGCTCATAACATGGTACATATGTAGCACGAGTACCACTTAACGCAACTTAAATAGATTGCATTTGACAAATTCAGAGTATATTTTATATCATATAATATTTCATCATAATCCAAAGTAACGACCACTACAGGACGCTGAGTTCCCTCCAGAATTCTACCTTTTTCTGTAAAAAGTGAGGAGGGAAACCTCGCCTGTCAGCGCTACGGCTAACACCATGGAACCCGGTTGTAGGTGACCGCAGTATGTAATATGGTAAGACACACAGGAGGATAACCCATCAATACAATTCAAAATTTATTGATAAATAAAAATTGGCATGTCAGTTACCTCCTCCCGTTTATGAGCCATATTCGCCTATTACGACACCCACGAGTATGTATGGGTTGGTACCATTCTTGCCGGCACTACACGGGTTATAAAATAATTAGGATCATTAAAACTGACTCGTGGCTGGTTCGTAGGATCCAAGGTAAGTAAAATACTCTATAAATAGTAGTAAAAACAGCACAAATAACCTGCGCTGAGTTAGCATCCAGATAGGTAGTTTTTTTTGGGTACTATAATCCTTGTGAACCAACGCAATAAACTCAACTAGTACGTTCCAGATACTAAGTATTCGGGACGAATATTTAAACGGAAAGCAGTCCAAGTATTATTACATGGATAGTGAGTGGTATCAAAACCTATGGTAAATATGTATCAAAGTATTAAGTATCTACTGTACTGATAACCCCGCAATATGCCGCACGTCGTCTGTGGGTCAATTACGGGGGGTCAGCCCTTTTAATATTAAAGTAAATAAATTTGTGTAGGTAGTTCATTGTTATATTCATCAAAAGTTTTTCTCGCCGTGTCAAGTTGACAACGACCGACCGAATCACTGTTCGGCGGAACCTACAGGCACCCTATGGGTTATTTTAAAGTTTACTTAAAACCTTAAATCCTCTTTATTTCGATTGGCTTGACGCAACTACCTACGCATTGACTTCTATCCGTTCCGATTTCTTTGGTTGAAATACTTAAACCACAATCAAGGAAAACTTTAAATATAATGCAAAATCTGGATGGGCTGATACGCATCCTTTGTACGTTCAAACCTGTTCTATTTATAGCCGGCCGACAATAACTATGTTTGTTTACATCAAGCCAAAAAACTTTTTCACAACTGTTTGGTGAAATTAAGTAATTCCTTTCCTTTTTTTTTCTGTTTTAAATATTTTATAAGCAAGTACTCACTTTTAATCCTCGTCGCCATCTGTACCGTTGCAGATGTTAGTTGTTAAGCTCTTTATTTGGCTCGCCAACGCACACACCACGTTGCACATCCTACTCGCTGTACGGTCGGTTGCAGACTGCGTATGCACGCTCGAGACACAGGCTATACACTACATCACTGCAATACATTAATATCATCAATCGCATTAACCAAAGTAGATGACTTACCTTATACTCGTATCGATAGATATGGCACTTACAAACTTCCACATCACTATGTTTTGTTCCCACCGGACGACGTACCCGAGCAGCGCGATGACCAAACGCGTGATCGTCGAGACTCGCCGTGCGCCCAGTGCATGCGGGGGGCGAGGCGGCGCTCCACGCGCACCTAGTTTGGTCGGTTCAATACAAAGTAACTACTAGTTATCTAATTATACCTTCTTTTAACAAGTTCAATTCTTGTTTTATAATTTATTCCTGTGTGTTCTTCTTAGTGATAGATATAAGCATCAGCAAAAAGTAAAACTAAACTATTGTTTTTACGTGTAAATCATTTGTGGTTAAAGTGTAGTGCTTAAATATGTGTTATGTCATAAAATACCGACATTGATGCTGTTAACTTTAAGAGGCAATTCCTAGCCTGTAAGTACCTTATTTTATTTATAGATATAGTTGTGTTTTAACCTATTATATTCTGTTAGTTATAGTATTATGATCAAATAAAGTCCTTTGAAAACAAAACAAAAGCCTATAGAATGTTCACACGAATTTCATAAATTATCATCATAACATCCCATGAAACTTCCACTGCAGGGCAGGGAGCACCCTCCAGAATTTTAATTCTGCTGGAACAATGTGGAGGGGAAGTGCAATAGTCACCACGCTGGTTAGTATTGCGGCTGGCACCATGGACCGCGGTTGTTAGTGACCGTAGTTATGATGGTACGATACACAGAAAGACGCTGCTGCCCATGCTCTGGATTATATTCTCATAGTGGCCTCTTATGACACCCATTGGTAGGGATAGATTGGTACTACAATTTGCCAGCACCACACGAGCTTATTCAATCCCTAAGTTTATTGAAAATACAAAAAAAATAAACTCATACGGTCGTTAATTTGCTCACCACACTGAACAACTTTTTCCAGAGAAAATAATTATAGGATGAGTTTTTGTTAGTTCTTGATAGCAGTAGATATTTTAAACAACTTTCCCAAAGAAATGCGTGTCGAACACAGATTAGCTGCCAGCCGAGAGATTTTGCGTTATATGCGTTACACTTTGTATATCGCAATACGAATACGGGTGTTTTCATGTAGGGCGGTCGAAATTTTGATTTCGTATTTTGACCCAAGTGTAATGCGCATACTCACACCCGTTAAGCTCCACAGTTTTTTTTTGCAACACCCTTTATACTATCGAAAAACTGCTCAGCTGAACAACATGAATTCTGCAACTTTTGGAAAAGAAAATTAAAGAAGCAGGTGGGCCACCTGATGGTAAGTGGTCACCACCGCCCATAGCACCCACTGTCTTATTAGTGGCATATCTTGACACTAATAAGACAGCAAAGCGCGTTGCTCACTTTGAGAACTAAGATAGTATGTCTCATGTGCCGGTAATTTCACTTTATTTAAATTCCCCAAACAAAATGAAAATCTGATACGGCTAATTTGTATGGAGATTTATTTCTTTTTTTTTCAATAAGTTGCAGAACAAAATATGTTTCGGTACCTACATACAAGAGTGGAACTTCCCCCCGAGAGGTTTGCATTTACTGTCCAATAAATTGTATGATCTTGAAGCATTTAATTTTTGTTATGTTTTTGGAAAATTGTTCAGTTTCGTTCACTGATCACGGTCTTTCAGTTCTTGCCACAGTGTATCTTACACCCTGTACTGGATCAAAAGGCCGGTGCACATTACACATAATACCGCCAGTTGCACAATGCGTCTATGAGGTTGAAGCTCCTTAAATCTATTGCTGACTCTTTCTGTTACGATGACAAAGAAAGTTGCAGAAAGTGAGCTTTAACTATAAAGACTCTTTGTACAACTGGCTGTTCTAGGGTTCAGAAGAGTTCTTCAGGACGCACTCAAAATCTCTTTGTTTGTTTTGTTCAATTTCACTATCCCGCTACTCGTCGTATGTAAGCAGACAATCTAGTAACAATGTTTAGATTGCATTAGTACATGGCACTCTTCTCGAAGAAGAATAAACTTCTACTGGAAAGGCAAGGACAAGAGGAACAACCCAACAAATCTACTACAACACTTCTTTTATGTATCGAAATGAACCCGATGATGTTGGCGTGGTTGGAAGTGACTCTGCTTACTGCGCCGCAGATCGCGGGTTCGTAGTTATCCGGGTTGTTATTCGTGTGATGAACACAGTGTTAATTCTGATCGTTGGAATATCGTTTATCAATAATAATCAGCACTTACCTATAGTACAAGGTTTGCTTATAGTATGGGATCAGACGACCTTGTTTGAAATGTCGCCATATTTATTTGTTAAACTGGAAGGTCATTTGGCTCAGTCAGGTCCGGTGTAGGTATTATGTCATCAGTCGTATCTACAATGCGCCTATCCTATCCTCATGACACTTTTTAGGGTCCCGATACCAAAATGGTAACAAAAGGAACCCTTATAGTGCGACTTTGTCCGTCTGTCTGTCTGTCACACCTGTATATCTCGGCAACCACTCATGTTATCGACTTGAAATATGAAAGATTTTTAGACTATGGTTGCCCAACTCAATTGCATATAAAATAACTTAAAACAAATTATGATTATAAATGTAATTGTAAAGGGAGCCCAAATAGGGGGGCCAAATTTCAAATTGTCGCTACTAGGTTGAATGGGATATCATATGAAAGGGCTTTTTTTGTAAATTCTAAAATATGTTTTGTATATTTTTACAACCCTTAGTTTTCAAGTTATGATGAAAAATGTCAAAAAAAATATTCCCCCCCCCCCCCCCCCCTTATCTCCTAAGTTTGTGAAAGGGAAAAATCTGAATTATTTACAATCGATAGAAGTTTATGTAAATATTACAGCAAAAATAAAACATTCTTAGAAAAATCGTTGCACAGTTTTTTAGAAATATGCAAAAACACCTTTACAAACAAATTTAGTTATGCGGTCCTAAAAATGGACTTTATTGCTTCCAAAAATACGAAATATATCGGACCCTTCGGCGCGTGAGTCCGACTTGCACTTGACCGGTTTTTTTACAATTAATATACTCTGATATTTAAAATCACACGAAGGTTTTGTGACAGTTGTTTATTATTTTAATCTGTTGCAGGCCGCTCGGGGGACCGCTCGTAGTGCGACACGATGGCAGATTTGTTCTTATTGGCGTGGCACTGACTTATAGAGGGAACACTGGCATAATATTTTATATGAATTTAAATAACTATACTAATTTCCTTATTCCTTTTACAAATACAAGTAAAGTATGAATAATCAAATGTTTTATTTCTTTCAAAAGTAACCTAAACCGTCAAGTGTGTATGGGAGGGTTGATGACAGTAGAGGAAGTGAGGAATGTGTGTCAACAGGTGGAGGGCTGTGGTCCCTGTCTATCCTAGAACCTAGGTACGCTACAACTAATATCTGTACAAAAAAAATGATCTTGGTAGTCTAGACGTGTAACGTAATTTTTGACTTGTAGCAATTGTTACAAATAAATATCATTTATCATCATTTATCAACGTGTTTAGTAAATAGCGTATAACCTTTCGGGTGGAAGCTGTGGATGTGAAACTGAACAACTGATGTAAAAACAAAAGAACACATTATTTTTTGCAAATTCACAAAAGTCGTGGAACAAAAGTTGTTCAGTCTAATATTCAGAGCTATCACCCGTGACGTTTATCTATATATATAAAAGAAGAAGGTGACTGACTGACTGACATATCAACGCACAGCCCAAACCGCTGGGTCTAGAGATTCCAAATTTGGCATGTAGGTTCCTTATGAGACCTAGGGGTGCACTAAGAAAGGGTTTTACAAAATTCCACCCCTAAGGGGGTAAAATAGGGGATGAAAGTTTGTATGGAAGTCCGTCAGTTTTGAAGTTAGGATCTTCAAAATTTGTACTTAGACTGACGACTAAAAATTATTATCTACGTGTCTCAGGGTTTTTGAAAATTCGACACCCTTAAGGGTGAAAAGGGGGATGAAGTTGAAAATTCTTTATTTTTAAAGTAAAATCCACATAATTTATTATTTAGGCATTAGTGATGTAATTCTATGCAACGTTCATCACTGTTATTGAAATTCCACCCCAAATTCAACCCCTTAAAAAAGGGAAATGGGGTGAAAAAGTCTAAAAACCAATATGGGTATCGTTTGTATGGTTTATCGGGTCGCTGATTACGAAAACTACAACAATTTTGAAATCCAACGTGGTGGACGTTAAATACCATCATTCCCTTGGGATGGGGTTGGGGTGCGATGGGGTTGGGGTGCGATAGGGTTGAAATGTGAATATGGGTGTCGTTTGTATGGTTTATCGGGTCGCTGATTACGAAAACTACAACAATTTTGAAATCCAACGTGGTGGACGTTAAATACCATCATCCCCTGGGAATGGGGTTGGGTTGCGATAGGTTTGAAATGTCTAAAAATAAATATAGGTGTCGTTTCTATGTTAGGGATAGCGGTTAAATTAACGTTAGGGGTAGGGATAGGGGTAGGGAGAGGTAGAGGTAGAGAGGTAGAGGTAGAGAGGTAGAGATGTAAGGAGGTAGAGAGGTAGAGTGGTAGAGAGGTAGAGAGGTAGACAGGCAGAGAGGTAGAGAGGTAGATAGGTAGAGAGGTAGAGGGGTAGAGGGGTAGAGGGGTAGAGGGGTAGAGGGGTAGAGAGGTAGAGGGGTAGAGAGTTCGAGATGTAGAGAGGTAGAGAGGTAGAGGGGTAGAGTGCTAGAGAGGTAGAGACGTAGAGAAGAAGAGAGATTGAGAGGTACAGGTAGAGGGAGAGGGAGAAGGAGGGGAAGGGGGAGAGGGAGGGAGTGAAGGAGGGGGAGGGGGTAAGAGAGGGAGAGGGAGGGGGATAGGAAGGGGCAGTGGGAGAGGGGGGAGGGGGAGAGACAGAGGGAGGGGAGGGGGAGACGAAGGGGGAGAGGGAGAGGAAGGGGGGAGAGGGAGAGGAAGGGGGGAGAAGGAGAGAGACGGAGAGGGTTTCAGTTTTTCTCGCGAATTGGCTCTGTTTTGAAATATTACATAAAGGTGTCTCTCATCTCTCTCTTTACATTTGTTAGGATACTGCTGCTAAGTTCCTCAGTTCTGAGTAATTTATGAGTAACGTCTGTATATTATATAAAATTCAGCTGGATCTTGAATTATACTCATTGATTTGCGCAGGGTTAGTTCTGTTTTTCCTTAGTTAAAATTACCCCGAAATGACGGGAAAATATCTCATTGCTTCGGAAAACCGGTAACAACCTAAATACGAAATCCACGTGAGCGAAGCCGCGGGTAACAGCTAGTATATATATATATGTATTACTATTATTATTATCATAAGTAGGTAGGTTATTTTATTTTATTTCTTGTGTTTATGCATTAATTTATTTATTTATCCGTTGTACTTAGTAAATAATATTAACAATTCTTTATATGTAGGTATTCTGCAAAATATTGTCAACTCCTTTAACCTCTCTTAGGTTGGCTGGAAGAAATTCCATTTAGGGATAAGTCCGCCTTTGCATATGTACTTTTCTTGTTTGTAATTTGTCTCCTTTTATTTGTGATGCAATAAAGAATATACATACATACATACATACATACGTTTCACGTAATTTACTGAACACCCTGTATATTTGATACATGATTTTTAGTAGGTATCGTCATCATTCACATCTCTAAAGTATTTCACAAAATTCACTTCCCTAGATATTCACAACAAAAAACGCGGTATATTTTATTGAGGGGATGTATTCACAATCATCATGTTTAAATTCACATTCTGAAAATTACCATTATCATAAAATTATGGTGCAGGTAGAACTTCTCCATATAAGTGAAGTGACATACTTGCATGAGATACTAGAGTGGAAATTCCATATCAGAACAAACCTCAACCACAAAGCAAATGTTTAAGGACTTGACGAAACGTTCCGCCGCGGATCGTTCCGTCGCAGAATTTCTGCAGGTGTGTCGCTACACTAAAACAAATCACAGCACGCTATTGCGAGTCTATAGATGTCGCAGGCAAATTGTGAAATTCACCGCTTCACCGTTTCGCAAAATGCATAGAAATTTTTAAATTCGTCATTTTACATAATATCTCGGCATTTAACATAACGAGGCGTAATTCATCTGGCACTCGCCGGCCACTCCCGCGACACGCTCGCTTCGCTCGATCGGTTCATGCGTTGTGGTCGCAAGATAACCTTTCGGGATCGGCCAGGTTGGGTTTACCAACCTAACCTAAACTAACTAACCTCAAATGCCCCAGGAGTAATCAAGATCCGTTTACAATCTACGGAAGCCGTTTCACAATTTTGTTTGCCAAACGTATTCAATTTGCCGACCGTTTGTAAACGGCAAATTATACGATTAATCAGCATTATATGATGCTGACCGTACTATTAGTTTGCTTGTTAGCGTTGCGGCTGGCACAATAGACTGCGGTGGTTTGTAGCCGCAGTATGGTGTTGCGATAAGCAAACGGACGCTGCTGCCCATTCCTTGCCTCAAAAACCCTTAATTGCCTTTCATAACACCTACTGGAAAAAATGGGGTAGTACTCTTCTTAGCCGTCATTAAATGCCTCTTTTCGTGTGTACGAGTATGTATGTGTTTGAAATGACGAGATCCGCAGAAAATCTAAAGTAACCGACATAGAGATCCGAGAATTATTGATAAAGTGGCAGTGGGTAGGGCACATCGCAAAAAGAACCGATGGCCGATGGGGCGTAAGGGTTCTAGAGTGCCGACCACGTACCGGAAGACGAAGCGTAGGCAGGCACCCACAAGGTGGACATACGATCTGGTGGCGACGAGCAACGCAGGACCGGTCCTCATGGAGATCTTTAGGAAAGTCATATGTCCAGCAGGGCAGGTCACAGCTTGGTTTTCAACCTCACAAGATACCAGAGCTGCTACCTAAAAAATTGCCAGCAATGAATCAGTGGACGACTTACATCCTCCACGTCACCTGCTGTGTGGCGACGAACTTGTAGTAATAAATTATATACAGGCTGTAAAATATTAGTAAACACTATTTTTGTCCTGTTTCTTACACCTTGATACTAAACAACTTTCCCTTAACAACATAGGTCGAAAAAAAAATTGTTTACCTCCCATACAAACACCGAATAATATGCTTTACCTAATAACAAATTTTTAAGCTTCTTTTTAAATACTCTGTCACTTTCTTCGGACTTGATGTTTTCAGGGATTTTATTGTAAATATTAATAAATCTATTGTAAGGACTATTTATTAAATTCCATAAAGTGTCCTAAAAAGTACGAAATCAAGGTGTCTCTAGCATTACTTACAATTTCAAATCTAATCCCTTTAAAACCATGTCTAAAGCAAATAAAGCATTCTATTCTATTCTATTCATAATAGCTAAGCTACTGCGCGTACAGTGGTCTGGTTACGATGCGAACAAAATGCTGACACAAACTTGAACTCGATAATGAACAGGGTCTTATGTTTCTTACAATGGAAAAAGAGGCAAACAGGGTCTTATCTAGAAACTTATACTAAACATTTGAACGTTTTATATTTATATTTATCTCGAAAGGAATGTATAATTTTGAAAACAATTTAATAGTTGCGTGACCAAAAAACATATTTTTTTTTAAGTTAGTACGGTTACATCGCATTAAATGGAAAATTTGGAAAATACATCACAATATTATTTTAACTGGTTGTTGTTTCATTTACACTGGTTACCTAATGTTATTAATTTCTGAAACATCACAAAAACATTTACTGTATACGAAATTATTTTCTTTTACGTAATTAAATCTAGGATACTGACACTATTACATCACTCACAAACATTTTAGTGCACTGATGGGGATGAATAAGAGGTAGCAGCAACTGACGGGGTGGCTGTGTTGACAGCCACACCAACTCTTCCGCTTTCTGCTGTTGATAACAAGTCCTTAACTATTCGTCCTTTGATGTTTCTACCACATCTCCTCACCATCCAGAAGATACACACGCTGAATATTATTACTGTTATTACAATCGTCATGATACTGAACATTTCTAATTTTCTCTCAATAGCTGCACTTGCAGAATTATCTGATCCAGTTTGTGCGATCACAACTTGCGCGTTTTTTTATTGTTGTTTGCCCATATTGACAAAAAATGGCATTGAATAAAAATTTAAGTAAAAAAATTATGTTTCTCAAATGAAATTCGAGCGAAGAATGACTCAAAAATTCTGCAGAGAAGTAAAATGTTTGTGTGTGACCTAAAATATCTTAACAATAAATGCTAATACTAAACTAAGAAACGCACCGGTGGCTTAACAACTCTGCCACTGCGTGTGGTTAAAGTGACTGACTTATCGCTATTCACATTATCTGAATTGATTAATACTTTTGGATGTACGTATAAGTTTACAGTTTTGTTACTATTTTCGTCCTGAAAATCTGAATTTATCAAATATGCAGGTTTTAATCTATCTATAGATATGTCTGACTGACTGTTACATAATTGTGTCTTAAATACCTTATCTGACTTACTTAAAATGCGGTATGCGCCATCGTAAGTAGATGTCAAAGGCTTTTTAACTGAATCGTTTCTGACGAAAACGTGTGAACAAGTTTGCAAATCTTTATGTATGAAAATTTTTCTTGAATCGCTATAAGCGCGTGACTTGGGACGTAGACTGCTTATAACATTTCTTAACTTCTCTACGTATGTGTACTGATCTACAGACTTTGGACTTACTTCATTGTAAAAATCACCTGGTAGGCGTATTGGTTGACCTAGAATCAACTCAGTTGAACTTATGCCGGTGTCTGATCGGCTTGCTGCACGTAGCCCGAAAAGTACTGTAGGTAACTTGTCGTCCCATGATCTTCTAATCTGCATGAAAGAGCGACTTTCAGTGACCTGTGCCACCTTTCAATCTTACCGTTGCTTTGCGGATGATAAGCAGTTTTTCTGATGCGTTGTACTCCTAGTAACTGAAGTAGGCTGTTGAAAAGCTCGCTTTCGAACTGCCTTCCTTGGTCACTAGTTGACCTGGATGGGCACCCGAATCTGCATATCCAATTTGTCGGAGGTAGGTATAGCTTCTGGCCAGTGTGTATATCTGTCTATAATAGTAATACAATACCTGTTACCACGCTGTGTCGTCGGTAGCGGGCCAACTATATCTACGTGTATGTGCTCGAATCGTTCACAAGGTGCAAACTGACCTAAATCTGAGACTGTGTGACGGTTTACCTTACTTCTTTGGCACTGTATACAGGTTTTTGTCCACGTTCTGACGTCCTTATTCATACTTGGCCAAAAGAATCTGCTAGAAATCATTTTTAGAGATGTTCTAATGCCAGGGTGACTGATGTTATGTACTGAATCAAAAACTGATTTTCTGAATTTCTCTGGAATAAAAGATCGGATGTTATCGGTTGATACTTCGCAATAAATACCTTTGCTTGCAGAAAACGTGTTGAGTCGTTTCAAACGTACGTGTCCCACGCCTTGGTTGGTCTGGTGTTGCAGAAACTGCGAAATTTGATCGTCCTTTTCCTGCGCTGTCGCCAGTTCGTCGTAGTCTATGAAGGTGGGACAGGCGATGGTCTCGACACGTGATAGCGCGTCAGCTACTATGTTTTCGCTGCCACTCACATGTTGTATGCTATTTATATACTCACTGATGTATTGCAATTGCCTGATGCGTCTCGGTGTCTCCTTGTCTGAACTTACCTTAGTAAGTGCGTAAATAAGAGGCTTGTGGTCCGTAAATACCGTAAGCTCACGTCCGTCGATCATGTTTCTGAAATACATTAAAGACATGTATATGGCAAGTAACTCTCTGTCGAATGTGCCATACTTGCGTTGTGCTTCTGACAACTTCTTAGAAAAATAGCCTAATGGTTGCCATACGTTACCAACCCTCTGATTTAAAGCCGCCCCGACACAAAAATCTGAGGCGTCCGTCATAAGGGCTAAAGGGACTTCTGTTGCTGGATGAGAAAGAGTAATGGCGCTTTTTAAGCTCACCTTACATTTCTCGAAAGTTTCTTCTGATTCTGCGTCCCAACTGATTGGAGTTTTGTCCTTTCTCTTAGAGTTGTGTAAGAACTTGTTAAGATGAGCATGATACTGTGCTGCCTGTGGTAAATGAGCTCTATAAAAATTTACCATGCCTAAGAAACGTCTTAGTTGGTCGACCGTTTCTGGCCTTGGGTAATCTGAAATGGCCTGGACTTTTTCCGGTAAAGGCGAAATACCCTTTGATGTTACATTGTCACCCAAAAAATCTATCTCGAGTTGGCCGAAATTACATTTGCTCAAATTTATAGTTATTCCGATGTTAGTGAAACGTTCGAATGCCATCTTAACATGTTCTCTGTGGATGACGTCATTTTCTGATGCGATAATTACGTCATCGATGTAACAAAATAACGATGACTTACCCTGAGTGTCGTTTCCGATGTTCTCTATCCCTTGAAGTACAGTGTTATCCATAAACCTTTGGAATGTTTGAGCTGCGTTTCTTAGACCGCAGGTCATACGCGGGAACTCAAATAATCCAAACGGAGTTATGATTTCTGTCTTTTCGATGTCTTTTTCAGCTACTTGGATGTAATGGTAAGCTCTGTTGATATCGATTCGTGTAAAAATATTTTTACCTGACAAACTATAAGTAAAGTCGTGTAGCCTAGGTACCGGGTAGCGATTGGGTTTCGTTACGGCGTTAAGGCGACGATAATCACCGCATGGTCTGGGTTTGCCGTCCTTTTTCGGAACGACATGTAAGGGCGAGGCCCACTGACTTCTTGAAGGTCTGCATATACCTACTTCTTGCATGTAACGAAACTCGTCTCTAACCTGTTGATACTTGTCCGGCGGAAGTGGCCTTGCTCGTTCATACATCGGTGGTCCGGTCGTCTCTATGTAGTGCTTAACGGAATGTGACGATATCTTCTCCTTAAATGAGACTGGTTTGGTGATATCTGAAAATTGTTCTAACAAGTCACGATAGGGGTTATCATCCTGAATACTTTTGATTGAAGGGCTTGCATAACTTATGATGGTCCCTACCGTACACAAATCAGTAATACTATCGACTAATTTTCTATTATGCAAATCTACAATTAATCTATGCGTTTTCAAAAAATCGGCTCCAATAATCGGTTTGTTTACATCACAAATTACAAAAGGCCATTTATAACTGCGCCTTAAACCTAAGTTTAGCTCTAGCGTTATCACGTCGTAGGTGGCTATTTGCGTACCGTTAGCCGCGAATAATTTGTAAGAACACTGATTATTACGAACACTATTATTCACTTTTGAAACCGGAACTACACTGACGTTGGCACCTGTATCAATTAAAAAATTCATACCGGTTTTTGAGTCGGTGACACATAGGCGATGGTTTCATATTTCATTTATTGCATTCAAATGGTATAATATAACAATGGTCTTACATGTAAATAGTCTCACATTTGATACCTTTGTAGGTGTTGCATAAAAGTCCTTTAGTACAATTAAAAAAAAAATAGAATTTAATTTAATATTAGTCACATATTAAATAATCAATGTTAAAACAGTACAATTAAAAACATATTATATATATACAAAATGGATTCTAAATAATAATGTCAAAATTTAAGGTTACGAATAGTCATGTTATTAAAATAATAAAAAGTCAAAACAGTGCAAAAACATTTGAAATGTCACAATATTACAATTAATTCGAGATGTCAATTTTAATTTTTTTCATTAAATAATTCCTCAATCTTATAATATCCACGGTCGATTAAATAATCTTTTAATATTTTATAAAATTTGTCATATTCTGTTTCGGATTTTATTGTTTCCGGTAGCGCGTTATATATTTTAGTAGCTGAGTAAAATGGACCATTTCGAAATATTTTCATGTTCGAATGCGGTAGTTGCACATTATGAATGTACTTGGATCGTAATTTTCGCGACGGTTGTTTATCTTTCCCTAGAAAAAACAAAGAGTTGTTTTTCCGTACGAAAAGTGCACATTCTAAAATGTACAAGGAGGGTAGTGTCAAAATTTTTTGTTTAATAAAATGAGGGCGACAACTGTCTGGTTGCTTTATGTTGACGAGAATACGAATGCATTTTTTTTGCATCACAAACAAGTCATGTGCTTCGGAGCTGGCTCCCCAGAGAACAGTCCCGTATCGTAGCCGCGACTCGGCAAACGCATAATATAATATTGGTCTATAATATAATATTTTAGACCAATATCAGTCTTACCTGTACTTAGTAAAATTTTTGAGAAGGTCATACTCAATCAAATGCTTTCACACTTCAATAGAAATAACTTACTACATGACCATCAATTTGGTTTCACGAAAGGGCGCAGTACAACGGATGCCGGGACTGCACTTTTAAAATACATCTTTTGCGCGTGGGAAAAATCTGAAGATGCTATTGGTATCTTCTGTGATCTATCCAAGGCATTTGATTGCGTAGATCATAGCACATTGTTGCTAAAACTTGAACATTACGGTGTTAAGAATAATTCACTTAAACTACTTAGGTCATATTTGGAAAACAGGATTCAAAAGGTACAAGTAAACAGGACGAAATCACTGGGATCTGTTGTCAAAATTGGCGTACCTCAAGGGTCCATATTAGGGCCATTTTTATTCCTTATTTATATTAATGACCTTCCTTCTGTGGTGAAGAATCTGTCAAAGATTGTGTTATTTGCTGATGATACTTCATTAATATTCAATGTAAGTAGGAAATCACAAAATTATAACGAAGTCAACGATGCACTTGGACAGATTCATGCATGGTTTACTGTTAACAATCTAGTCCTTAACGCCAAAAAAACTAAATGTATTAAATTTGCACTACCAAATGTAAGGTCTACTTCACATAACATACTATTGAATAATGAGCCATTAGATTTTGTAAATAGTACAGTTTTCTTAGGGTTAACAATAGACTCTAAACTTCAATGGGGCCCTCATATAACGGCTCTTTCTGGTCGATTAAGCTCGGCTGCATATGCTGTTAGAAAAATCAGACAACTTACTGATGTAGCTACTGCAAGGCTGGTTTACTTTAGCTACTTCCATAGCATTATGTCTTATGGCATACTGCTTTGGGGCCGAGCAGCTGATATACATTCAATATTCGTTTTACAAAAGAGGGCTATAAGAGCAATTTATTGCCTGAAGACTCGTGATTCCCTGAGAGAACTGTTCAAGGAAATCAACATTATGACAGTGCCATGCCAGTATATCTATGAAAATATAATGTATGCTAGAAAGAACATTCATCAATTACCAAAAATTTGTGACTGGCATAATTTTAATACTAGAAATAAGCATAAAATTGATCAACCATATACTAGATTAACTAAAGTCAATACATCTTTCGTTGGTCTGTGTATACGATACTACAACAAAATACCTGACAATATAGTGCAATTACCTGAGAGAAAGTTTAAAGAATGTGTAAAGCAAACGTTATGTAAAAAAGCTTACTATAGATTGGATGACTACATGAATGACAAAGAGGTATGGTGCTCTGATATTCCAGCGAAACACAAGAAACACATTGTAAAAAGCCGACTCTTAAAGTAGGCCGTGCTGCAGTGGTTTCTTGCCGTTTCTTTTACGCTGCCATAGCACGATCCGAAACGGCGTAGACTCGCTCTATTTGCATTGTATTCTGCATGACATTCAATAAGTATTCTGTAAAGAATCTACATTGAATAAAATTATCTGAATCTGAATCTGAATCTATGATGTTAAGGCTGTCTCGTAATTTGTTACCCTTTTAAGGATGTTTAAAGCGTAAACAAAGCTCGAAAGTTTGGATTTAATGTTAGAAACGTGTGTTTTCCAGTTTAAGTTGGAATCTAAGCACATTCCTAGCAGGGTATGTTCATTAACTTCCTCAATTGTTTCGTTTTCGATTTTGATATTTAGGTTAAGTGGCAATTTTTGATACGGATGAAATTGTATTAATTTGGTCTTTTTTAGGTTTATTTCCAAATCTCGTTCTTCTAACCAGTTCATTCAATTCAATTCAATTCAATTTATTTAACTCAGATAAGTACAATCCATATTTGTTAGTAATATTAGACCAGTTCATTATTAAGCTCAAAGTATTTTGAATTATTTCGGAGTGGTTTTCATTTTTATTAAATTTAAATATTATTGATATGTCATCAGCAAACAAGATACTTTCAGCATTTAAAATTTTTGGTAAATTATTAATATAAATAAAAAAAATTATACTTCCGAGCACGGAACCTTGTGGTATAGATCCATTAATTTCTCGCTGTTCCGATATTTCGGTTTTTATTTCATTTAGCTTGTCGTGGTGGTATTCTATTTGAACGAACTGTTTTCGACTTTGTAGATACGACTTCATCCAATCATACGCTATTCCTCTTATTCCCGATCTATATAATTCCGACAACAATATTTTATGGGAAACGCGATCGTATGCTTTGCTTAAATCTAGCAATAACCCTACAACATTACACTTATTATTGATGTGATTGAGCACTTTCTGTACATAGCTAGAAACAGCGAGCGTAGTTGATCGATTTTTTCTAAACCCGAATTGATTTGCGTCAAAGACGTTGTATTTTTCAAAGAACGTATACAGTCGATTGTACATAGCCTTTTCAAACACTTTAGATATAGACGACAAGATCGCTATGGGGCGGTAATTACTTGGGTCTTGTTTGTTGCCCTTTTTAAAGACTGGTTTTATTATTGCCGTTTTTAGTAAGTCTGGAAATCGACCTTCTTCGAATGATTGATTAACTAAAATGGTTAGGGGGGGAGTTAGTTCGGCTACACACGTTTTTAGGAGGGAGGTAGGTGTTTCATCGGTGCCGCAGCTTTTCTTATTTTTTAATGCACGGATTATATTAAATATCTCTTTTTCATAAACTGGTCTCAAATACATGGACGTTTCAATCATTGCCGCGGGCGCGAACGGTGTGGTGTGCATGTGCGGGGGCTCGGCTCGTGTTGGCATAGGCGGCCGCCCACGTGCTGACTCGCTAATACTAATAAAGTAGTTATTAAAAGCGTTTGCTACGGTATGCGGGTCGGTAGTGATTTGGTTTCGTTTTAGTCGTAGTTTGATATTTTCCCGTGATTTTTTAGGGTTTTTGTTAGTGACATTGTTTATGATTCTCCACATTGTCCTGTTTTTATTATCTGACCGTGACATTTCTTCTGTGTAATTCATTCTTTTAGATCTATTTACGCTTTTCCTTAATACTTTTGAATACTTTTTATAGTGTTTCCTAAGGATTTTATTGTTTGGCGTTTCATTTAATAGTTTCCTTAATAATCTTTTATGTTTACTCGATCGTTTTAATCCTTTTGTTATCCATTTTTTTTATTTTATAAGGCTTTAGTTTGATTAGTTTTTTAGGTATTGTAGTGTTTAGAACGGTTTTAATTGTGTCATTAAATTCTGTATAATTTTTATTAATATCATTTTTATATATTAATATTTTGTCCCAATTAATTAACTTTAATTGCTCTTTGAATTCATTTATGTTTTTAATATTATATATCCTTTTCTTTACTGTCCATGTTTTTGTCAATAGTGAATTTTTGTTATTGTAATCAAATTCATAGATCACAGAGCTATGATCCGAGAATCCATTATGTTCTACCGAGGTTTTGTAGTTGCAATTATTTGTGAAAACTAAGTCGATACACGTAGATGACTTAGCAGTAATGCGAGTTGGTTCCCAAATTACGTTTTTGAGATTACAAGTTAACATTAGGTCTTGTAGATGTTTAACGCTTTTGTTTCTTTTTGACAATACATTAATATTGAAATCTCCGCCGATACTAATATGTTTATTCGTTTTTGTCGCAATTTTTTTTAAAGTATTTTCTATAAATTCATAAAAGCGCTCAATATCGCGGTCAGGCCTATAGACACAGATTAAAATTATATTATGTTTTACAATTTCGATGCAACAACATTCAGCGAAAAATTCTTTTGATAGTTCCGTGATGTCTTCCCGCTCAATGTATTAAATTTCATTACGTAACAGTATAGCTACTTCATAATGTCGATACACCCTTCCACCGCGCAAGACTGTACCGCATCTAGTTTTCCTTTTTCTGCGTTCAGTTGCAGGGCGATTCACACTTCCTTGGTTAGGTTAGGTTGGGTTAGGTTAGGTTCCCCCCCGAAGGGTTCCCGCCTTGTCTTGGCGGGGGGGCTTAGTACTCGTGGCCTGGTCTCCCACGGCGAAGCGAAGAGGAACACCACGGGGCCGTTCCGGTGTTCGACTGGGCGGCCCCGGGCGGGGCTGCTCCTCCGGGCTTTGGTCTCCAAGCCCGCGATGGAGCGGCTTATGGCGGTAGGTTGCGGTAGTGTATGGGCGCTATCGCAACTGAGGCGGGCTGCGGTGTCGTATGGGAAGCACCGCAGTTGAGGTGTAGGGGCCGCTGCGGGAGAGGAGTGTCGGTGTTTCGTTGTGCCGCTCTCCCTACCTTCCGCGGCCTCGGCGGGGTCGCCACCGTTTGATGGCGGACGCGGTGGGGCTGCAGGGGAAGTGGAGTGCCGGTGTTACGTTGTGCCGCTCTCCCTATCCTCTGCAGCCGATGTGGCAGGCGGCGGGGCCACTAACCTGACCCGTTGCAAGGGACCCCGGGCGTTCAGACACGGGGATGTTTGGCGCCCTTCTGGATGGGTCCCCCGCGGGAGGGAATGGCCGGTCACTCACGGCAATTTCCGGCCCCTCCTTATGGGAGGGGCGTGAAGGGCCTGCCATGTAGGCGGGCGGTCGCCGGTGTGGGGACTGGAAGTAAAGGCTCTGCCGGTTTCCCAGGCCCCCGCCACTCGGGCGACGCGGGAGTGCTGCTGGGTTGTTTTAGTGGGTGGGAGTCCCACATACCCCCTCTCAGTCCCCGATGAGAGGGATGATGCATAATGCATTTTTTCCCAGCGACAAAAAAAAAAAAAAGGTTAGGTTAGGTTAGGTTCCCCCCCGAAGGGTTCCCGCCTTGTCGTGTCGGGGGGCTTAGTACCCGTGGCTTGGTCTCCCACGGCGAAGCGAAGAGGAACACCACGGAGCCGTGCCGGTGGTCGGCTGGGCGGCCCTGGGCGGGGCTGCTCCTCCGGGCTTTGGTCTCTAAGCCCGCGATGGGGCGGCTTAGGGCGGTAGGTTGCGGTAGTGTATGGGCGCTATCGCAACTGAGGCGGGCTGCGGTGTCGTATGGGAGGCACCGCAGTTGAGGCGTAGGGGCCGCGGCGGGAGAGGAGTGTCGGTGTTTCGTTGTGCCGCTCTCCCTACCTTCCGCGGCCTCGGCAGGGTCGCCACCGTTTGATGGCGGACGCGGTGGGGCTGCAGGGGAGGAGGAGTGCCGGTGTTACGTTGTGCCGCTCTCCCTATCCTCTGCAGCCGAAGTGGCAGGCGGCGGGGCCACTGACCTGACCCGTCGCAAGGGACCCCGGGCGTTCAGACACGGGGATGTTTGGCGCCTTCTGGATGGGTCCCCCGCGGGAGGGAATGGCCGGGCACTCACGGCCATTTCCGGCCCCTCCTTATGTGAGGGGCGTGAAGGGCCTGCCATGTAGTCGGGCGGTCGCTGGTGTGGGGACTGGAAGTAAAGGCTCTGCCGGTTTCCCAGGCCCCCGCCACTCGGGCGACGCGGGAGTGCCGCTGGTTTGTTTGGTTGTTTTAGTGGGTGGGAGTCCCACATACCCCGTCTCAGTCCCCAATGAGAGGGATGATGCATAATGCATTTTTTCCCAGCGTCAACAAAAAAAAAAAAAGGTTAGGTTAGGTTAAGTTAGGTTTTTTTTTTTTAATAAATAAAACTACTACTCCGCGGACAAACTCCTGTTCTCCGCGGAGTTAAGTAAACAAAAATGATTTTAACACATTTTCAATTATCCGTAATTCGCAAAAAGAAAGAAAAAAACTTAAACTACTACCTTAATTATAAACAACTTTAGGTTGTTGTTTTTCGACCTTAATAGTCGGTGGAGGGCACACACTCATCGTAGAAACTTCTTTATGTAACCAATTTTTTGGCACTTCTCTTAAATCCTTTTTGACATCTTCTAATCAGTAACCAGATAAAAATACAGGTAAGCAAGGCAATCATCACTATCAGCGCAATTCCAAATGTATTCAGCTTGGACTCTACTATCTCTTGGTTATTTGCAAGAGTCTGGTTTATCGTCACAGTGTTGTCTTTCTGTTCCTTGCTTTCGGGGTTTCCCATTTTGAGAAAATTTGTAAGACTGGGATATTAGTCTACTGACAAAATGATAATGAGTGCCTTACTTAGATGATTTAAATTTCTATACATTCGCTATGCTTACCTAACTCTTTCAATTACTGCTGCGTGTCTGTCTTCGATCGTCTGCTGTTAACTAAAAAAATTTTACGAATTACTTACTTCAGCTCTGACCCAGATAAGAGTACTGAGTTATTACCTCTACTTACCTAAAGCGCACGGGCGTCTTGATGACGCGACCGCTACGTGTGGTACGAGCGATAAGCGGGCTTGCCTGCTCCGTTTCATCACTACCGTTCGTACCCGTAGATTTGTTCGACTTAATAAAATTACTGTCTAAATTATCTTCTTCACTTAACATATATGCTGGTTTAAGCCTGTCAATGGATATACGCGATTCCTTGTCACGAATTTTTATGTTGAAAACTTTTCCATGCCTGCTTATGACGCGGTATAGACCGTCATAAGGAGGTTGAAGAGGTTTTTGAACCATGTCATTCCTCACGAAAACGTAATCACAAGTTGACAGATCTTTGTGCACGAATATTTTGCGTGGGGCGGTATTCGATCTATTGACAGGTTTAAAACTATCTAAAGTACGTTTTTAGGGTTCCGATACCAAAATGGTAAAAAAAAGGAACCCTTATGGTGCCGCTCTGTCTGTCCGTCTGTCTGTCACACCTCTATATCTCAGCAACCACTTATGCTATCAACCTGAAATTTGGAATAGTTTTAGAATATAGTTGCCCAACTTAATTGCACAAGAAAAAATTTTGAAAAAAGTATGATTATTAATATAAAGGGGGCCAAAATAGGGGGGGCCAAATTTCAAATTGTCGCTACTAGGTCGAGTGGGGTATCATATGAAAGGGCTTTACTTGTGCATTTTAAAATATATTTTTGTATTTTTTTAAATTTCTTAGTTTTAAAGTTATGATGAAAAATGTCAAGAAAAATACCATTCCCCCCCCCTTATCTCCGAAGTTTGAGTAAGGAAAAATCTGAATTAATTACAGTTGACAGAAGTTTATATAAACTTTACAGCAAAAATAAAACGATCTTTCTAAGTTGCACAGTTTTTCAGAAATCTGCAAAAAACCTTTACAAACAAATTTAGTTTTGCGGTCCTGAAAATGGACTTTATTGCTTCCAAAAATACTATAGGTATATCGGAACCCTCGGCGCGCGAGTCCGACTCGCACTTGACCGGTTTTTAATCTATGGACATAGGTATTTAGGTCAACAGGTGTTTTTTTGACTGGACCGTAAAAATCGGCTGGAAGTCTAATACTTATACCATACGTCAACTCTGCTGCGCTAAGGCCTGTATCGGATCTGATGGCAACTCGCAATCCTAACAACACGGCAGGTAATTCTTCTATCCATGATTGAGTCTCTAAACGAGCTTTCAACGCGACCTTCAAAGACCTATGCCAGCGCTCTACAGCTCCGTTACTTTGAGGGTGATAAGGACTCGTACGTATCCTTCGTACTCCTAATAACGATAACAATTCTGCGAACAGATTACTGTCAAATTGCCTGCCCTGGTCGCTGGTAAGCTTCTCAGGACACCCAAAACGACAGATCCATCCCTCAAATAACGCTTTAGCTACTGTCTCAGCCGTTATGTCTTTAGTTGGGAATGCCTCCGGCCAGTGCGTAAACCTATCTACAACTGTAACGCAATACCTATATCCGTCTTGCGTCGTAGGAAGCGGACCTACGATATCGACGTGTATGTGCTGAAATCGGTCAGCGTATTGAAAGGTTTCCAAATCTGAGAAAGTGTGTTTGTTCACTTTTGCTCTTTGACATTTGACACAAGTACGTACCCACTTTGCTATGTCGGTATTCATACTTGGCCAGAAAAATCTATCCTGCACTAATTTTCGTGTACCGCGCACACCTGGGTGGCTCAAATTGTGTACCGTCTCATAAGCTAAACGTCTAAACTGTATTGGTAGGTATGGACGTGCTTTGTTTGTGCTCATTTCGCAAACAACGTGAGTGTCGCTTATCGGTAATATGATTCGCTTAAAAAGCAACCTACTATTAGTTTCGCTTAACAATTGCTCAAGTTGTTTGTCGACACTTTGCACACGTGCACGTTCTTGGTAATCTAGGGCGGTTGGACATGTTATTGTTTCTACCCGGGACAACGTGTCAGCAACAACGTTATCGTGCCCGGTTACATGGCGAATATCCGTTGTGAATTCGCTTATGAAAAGTAACTGTCTAGCTCTTAGGTTTGTCTCTTTTTCGCTACCCAATTTACTGAAAGCATATGCTAACGGCTTATGGTCTGTATAAATGACTAGGTTACGTCCTTCGATCAGATTGCGAAAGTGAGTTATCGCTAAATATATTGCTACTAACTCCCTATCGTAAGTGCTGTATTTCTTTTGTGCATCCGTTAACCGTTTTGAAAAATAGCCTAATGGCTTCCAAGTATTACCTTCTCGCTGCTGGATGACACCGCCGGCACAATGGTTAGAAGCATCCGTCATTAGCACCAGGGGGGAATCTGGCGACGGGTGTGCTAATGTAGTTGCCTCTTGCAGATCGTACTTACATAGCTCGAATTCTTTTTCGGCAGCTTCCGTCCATTCAATGGGCGTCTTGTCTTTACGCTTCGCTCCGTGAAGATAACGGTTCAGCTCTGCCTGATGTTCGGCTGCCCTAGGAATGTGAGAACGATAAAAATTTAACATACCCAAGAATCTTCTTAACTCTTCTACCGTCGTTGGTTTAGGGAAGTCGATGATGGCCTTGACCTTCTCGTCTAACGGCCGAATGCCTTCCGTTGTAACTTCATGACCTAAAAAATTTAACTTTTCCTGTCCAAAACAACATTTAGCCAAATTGATTGTTATTCCAAAATGATCGAACCTTTTAAAAACTTCTTCTAGATGTATTTTATGTTCTTCCAAACTATGACTTGCTATGATCACATCATCAATGTATACGAAAAGAAAATCGAATCCTGGCAACACGCTATGATTCATAAATCTCTGGAATGACTGGGCTGCGTTGCGCAAGCCGAAAGGCATTCTAGGGAATTCAAACATACCGAATGGTGTGATAATAGCAGTCTTCTCAATATCTGTTTCAGCTACAGGAATACAGTGATATGCTCTATTAATATCTAATCTCGAAAAAATCTTTTTTCCCGCCAACACGTAGGTAAAATCATGAAGTCTGGGAACTGGATATCTGTCCGGTTTAGTTATAGCGTTTAATCGTCTATAATCTCCACAAGGTCTATTCTTACCGTCTTTTTTGGGTACCATATGTAATGGGTTTGCCCACTCGCTCTTACTTGGCCTACAAATGCCTAACTCCTGCATGACCCTGAATTCCTCCCTGGCTTGTACGTACCTGTCGGGTGGTAAGGGTCTTGCACGAGCAAAAATCGGTGGTCCCGTGGTCTCGATGTGATGAAAAACATTATGACTTGGAGTATCTTTAAACGATAAAGGTTTGGTCAAATCAGGATATTTGGATAACAAATCCTTGAAAGGATGTGTGTCGTCCACCGTCTTGATAGTTGGTTCGTTACAATCACAGATTGAAGCAACAACATTTAAATTTGTTATCTTATCAATTAATCTACGCTGTGCTAAATCGATTAACAGGTTAAAATTTACTAAGAAATCTGCACCAAGGATTGGTTTTTTAACATCTGCGACGACAAACGTCCATCTAAATTGGCGTCGCAGTCGCAAATTCAAAACTAAGGTATGCAATCCATAAGTACGGATTTCCGTTCCATTTGCAGCAAAAAGTTTGTAACTGTCACTGTTTACATGTTTCTTATGCCGATGTACTAGTGAAACGGGCAAGACAGAAATATTAGCTCCACTATCGACTAAAAAATTAATACCTGAATTCGTATCTGTAACACAAAGGCGGTTATTAGTGTGGAGGTTACAGTGACCCGCCGTTGACTGTACCGAGCTTAGTTTTTTTCCGGCTTCCAATTACAGGGTTGTACGCACTTCGATGCCTTGTTCTTGTAGTAAAAATGGTAGTAGCAAAGCCAATCCGGGTCCGATGGTGATCGGCGTGGCCTGCTGCCGCTACGTCGTCTCTGCTGGGAACTATGTCTCTGGCGCTGTCGTGAATTACCACCGTCGTTGCTATTGCGCCGTGACCTTGGCCGTGAGCGCGAACTAGAACTCTCTAGGTTCTTAAGGGCTCCCGCACACGACCGAGAATCGGTGACCGATTTTTTGTAGGTCAAAAATGGAACGTACTGATTGCCATACTTCAACGCACACGACCGACAAAAACTCGGTGAGAAATAAAATCGGCCGTCACGGCCGATCCGTTTGTCGGCGAGAAATGGAACATACGTAAATCTATACTTCAACGCACACGACTCACCGTCGCCGGCCATCGCGGTCTCGTCAGTCAGCTCCGTAGTCTCCGTACACTCGCTAGGGAGAGGTGCGTGTTGCATCACGCACGATGGATATTGACATCGAGATTTTGATTCCTGTATTACGTGTAGGTAATAAACAACGTATGAAGACAAGTCTCAGACAAAAATAAAAACCGAACGTTTTTCTGTTTTCCGCCGGACGAATGAACGACGATAAATAAGTAAAATTATGTACCTATTTTATTCTAGATTTGCTTCACGTTTGGTTTTCTAGGTAGGTTTACATAAGTACCTCTTGGTAAGTATCTACCTCATAGAAATTGGAAATCCTTGTCCTACCTACAGAAATTGTCGTGCCACTACGATCAACATTGCCAGCCGTGGACGAATGTGAATACAGGATGTAAAAAAAAGTAGGATGATCCTTCTAAGGGGTGATTGTACGGTCAACCGCTTGTGGGTAGAAACTTTTTCAACTCTATTACCACGCCATAAGGTCCAAAAGTGTTTCTACCGAAGTGCGGCCGTGTGTACGTGGGACACTCAGAAATATTTGCGACACTAAAAAAAATTGTTCTACAGGTACATATATTTTTATTAAATCTTTTCAAAGTACTCTCCACCAGCCTCTATACAAAGATTCATGCGTCTGAACCAGTTTTCAAAACACTTTTTCCAGTCCGCCGTAGACACCTCGTTTACAGCCTGCTCGAACGCAGCCAGCGCATCTTCCGGCGACGAAAATTGTATCCCCTTGAGCTGATTTTTTATTTTTGGAAATAAAAAGAAGTCACACGGTGCTAGATCAGGGCTGTAAGGAGGGTGACCCAGGAGTTTGACTGGTGTGCTGTCCAGGAAGTCCCTCGTTTTGAGCGCGGTGTGTGCAGGCGCATTGTCGTGGTGGAGCAGTAGTCCGCGGAGCCCTGTGTTTGGTCGCTTGTTGCTCACAACAGAAAAAACTTCTGGTAAACATTTGGTAGTATACCATTCGGCGTTGATGCTTCTTTGATCTCGTAAGGGAATTGAGGCCAAGTGGCCAGTCAAATTAAAAAAGCTGGCGATCAAAATCTTCCCCCCGCTTCGAGATCGCTTCACTTTGGTAGGCGTTGGTTCATTTTGAAACACCCAAACTGTCGACTGGCGCTTGGTTTCTGGATCGTATTGATAAATCCAGGACTCATCACCTGTTACAATGTCGTAAACACGCCGAGACGAGCCTGCTTCAAATTTGTTCAGCATATCACGGCACCATTCCACCCGGGCCTGCTTCTGAGCGTCGGTGAGGTAGTGCGGCACCCAGCGCGATACTATCCTCCTCACGCGAAGATGCCCGTGTAGAATCTCGTGAACGCTTCCCGATCCAATCTTTAATATGTGCTGAATCTCCTGATATGTAATTCGCCTATTATCTTGGATTAAATTTTTCACTGCTAGCACGTTTTCTTCCGTAATAGCCGTCAAAGGGCGACCGCTTCTTTCTTCATCCCCCAAGGTTGGTCGACCGCGCCTAAATTCGTTATACCAACGATACACGGTTGCCTTGGAGGGGCCTTCATCCATAAATGCCATTTGAAGTCTATCGAACGATTCATCCGGTTTCAGGCGACACTTGAAATCGTAAAAAATCATAGCTCTAAAATGTTCCCGGCGCAGATCCATTTTTCAGTAAGACACGATACTTTGAATTGGCTCGCAAAAAATGTGGAGGGAAATTTTGAAAATGGAACACACATATTTTTACTTACAAGTAATCATATTTTCGAAAAAGATTCTGACCGGCCAGTCTCCCATATATAAAAACTATTTTTCGCAATACTTTCTGAGTGGCCTGGTACATTACTAACAGATTGTAAAATAAAAATACTTTAATTAATATTTAATTTCTGAATTTCTGATTTGTTTGATCATTAAATTAGTTTTTCCTCCGAATTACATTCCAGTAATTTATTGAAATGTGCTAGTGAGTGAATATTAAATAACAATAAACATCCTTGTCTGCGTCGTTTAACCCTTGTGCTTCACTTCTTCTTGAGCTAAAACAACTTTTTTTAAGCAAAATATTTTTTTATATTTTATACGATGTAGAATCACTCCTTAGAAGTATAGTCGAACTTTTTTTACACCCTGTAGATTAAACAGTTCCGTGAGATATACAATGTATGCAAAAGCTCTCGAGTGGTACTTTTGTTTAACAAAAATTAAATACAAAATTCCGATTCTCAATTTTTTTATTCTAATTTCCAATAAAGTTGTTCAGTTTCATGAGTAGAACGAGTAAAACTATCACCCGAGAGGTTTTGCGTATTGGTAATTACAAGTTGTATAATAATATACCTTCTTGGTATACCTTCGTGATTGTGTATGTTTGACCAACAACCGCGGCCCTAGTGGGTAGGTACAGTCAGCCGCACGTTAGGTAGTAACACTTTGACCTTGAGCGGGTCTTTGGTTTCGAGGGTTTGTAGCTTAGCTCTGGTTCAAGTTATAGGTACCTACTGGCTTTGTTAACACTTACTTGCTACTGTGCGTACCTAGTAGGTAGTTGTAATTATACTGTTTTTACATCTTTTGTGGTACAAAGGTACTTAGGTAGGTGCCTAGGCTAGGTCCTAGAAACTTTAGTAAAAAAATATGAAACTTTCGCACTGCCGGATTTTTTTATTAGTAGATATATCATATTCTAATATGTTTGTATGCTTGGAGATAATAACAAATAGTTCAATCATTATGACATTTATGACCCGTGAATAATCAGTTCTTTGTTTTTTTTTCGTTGGCCCTCGGGGGGGTCACTGGGAGTGTAAATTCAAAAAGTAGACTGGATCAGGCTCGTTTATTCAAAAAATGAAATTTTTTTAAAATGGGTTTTCTTGAATAACTCAACCATTTTTGAATTTATAGTAAAACCATGAAGACAAAAATTGTAGAAAATTTGATTCTCCACAAGTTTGTATTTTAAAATTTGTCTTCCAGGATCGGTATTTTGGAAATTAAACCTGAAAAACGCGACAAATTCAAAATATTATCATTATCTCCTATGTTCCACGTTTTACGGCATGAATGAAAAGAAACAAAGTTGTAGAGTCAAATTTTGAACAATTTTGGTTTCTACCTTTTTTTCCCAAAATCGATATTTTGTAAATTAAACCTGAAAAAAACGCGACAAATTCAAAATACTATCATTATCTCCTATGTTCCACGTTTTACGGCATGAATGAAAAGAAACAAAGTTGTAGAGAATCAAATTCTGAACAATTTTGGTACCTACCTTTTTCCCCCCAAAACTGATATTTTGGGAAACAAACCTGAAAAACGCGACCAATTCAAAATATTATCATTATCTCCTATGTTCCACGTTTTACAGCATGAATGAAGAGGAACAAAGTTGTAGAGAATCAAATTCTGAACAATTTTGGTACCTACCTTTTTCCCCCCAAAATTGATATTTTGGGAAAGAAAGCTGAAAAACGTGACCAATTCAAAATATTATCATTATCTCCTATGTTCCACGTTTTACAGCATGAATGAAGAGAAACAAAGTTGTAGAGAATCAAATTCTGAACAATTTGAGTTGTCATTAATTAATGGGTAATTAATTTATGAATTAAGTTTTATTTCCAAAATATCGATTTTGGAGGCAAAAAGGTGGGAACCAAAATTGTTCAGAATTTGATTATCTACAACTTTGTTTATCTTCATTAATGCCGTAAAACGTGGAACAGGAGATAATGATAATATTTAGAATTTGTGTCGCGATTTTCAGGTTTAATTTCCAAAATATCGATTTTGGGGGAAAAAAGGTAGGAACCAAAATTGTTCAAAATTAGATTTTCTACAACTTTGTTTCTCTTCATTCTTGCCGTAAAACGTGGAACATAGGAGATAATGATAATATTTAGAATTTGTGTCGCGTTTTTCAGGTTTAATTTCCAAAATATCGATTTTGGGGGAAAAAAGGTAGGAACCAAAATTGTTCAAAATTTGATTCTCTACAACTTTGTTTCTCTTCATTCTTGCCTTAAAACGTGGAACATAGGAGATAATGATAATATTTAGAATTTGTGTCGCGTTTTTCAGGTTTAATTTCCAAAATATCGATTTTGGGGGAAAAAAGGTAGGAACCAAAATTGTTCAAAATTTGATTCTCTACAACTTTGTTTCTCTTCATTCTTGCCGTAAAACGTGGAACATAGGAGACAATAGATTAGATTAGATTCGATTTTATTCTCACATTCTCAATTTCAAATTTACAAAAATTGTCTATATGTCCGAGCATAACGTGATCGTCAAAAATACATTACACAATGAAAAAGGAAAATTCAAAAAATTTCAGAGAAAATAATTTAAAAATATACGAATTTTACAAATGTCAAAAATAAACTAAAATGTCTAATAAAAATATAACAACAATACTTAAAAGTATTGAAAATATCTAGTACAATAATAAAAATCGAATTTTAAAAACATGTCAAGGTATTGAATATTTGAGTATTTAATGTCAAAATAAAATGTAAAATGTCAAATTTACAAAATAATAATTTTAAAATATGTCAATATCAATTATATTATAGAATCATTCAAATTTGCCCTTAGTCGCCTCTTACGACACCCACGGGTATAGATGACTCTGGACATATAGTTATCCTAATCTAACACCCTGTATAGTAATCTTAACCTAACACCCTGTATACTTACTTTAAAACCCTGTACATATAGTGATCCTAACCTAACACCCGGTATAGTTATCCTATCCTAACACCATGTATACTTACCATAAGACCCTGTACATCTAACACCCTTTATACTTACCCTAAAACCCTGTGTATTTATCCTAACCTAACACCCTGTATACTTACCCTAACATCCTGTATAGTAATCCTAACCTAACACCCTGTATACTTACCCTAGCACCCTGTACGTATAGTACTTAGTCATTCTAACCTAACACCTTTTATACTTACTCTTACATCCTGTATAGGTATCCTAGCCTAACATCCTGTATATTAACAAATAATGACCATTAGAAGCATTTTTGATAATACCGATACTTAAAAAAAAATATGTTCATGGAATCTTATCTCACTAACAAAAAATAAAATCATCGACATCGTGTGTCGATATTATTTTGATCGATCACCTCCCTATCGTCATTCGTCATACAAGAAAATCGGTCACCGATTATCGCCCGTGTGCGTTGGGTCGGTCACAAAATCGGTCGTAAAATCGGGGGAAAAATGTGCCCGATAATCGGACCTACAAAAACTCGGTCGTGTGCGGGAGCCCTAATGCGGTCTCCTAGCTTAGTAATTTCCGCGATGATCGACGAGGATGTGGTATCCAACGCCGCTATTTCTCCCGTGGGCCTGCTGGACTCAAGAATCTTATCCGCCATGCTTGCCAACTTGTCTAGATCCTGGGTTTCTGAAATGGAAAGTATCCCTCGAACCGGAGATGGTAAATGATTCTGCCATAAAACTGCTAAAGTACTGTCCGGCACCTTATCGCGTGCTAGATCACGCATGCGACGTAGAAGATGTGACGGCTTCTGGTCTCGGAGGTCCATTTCACTAATTAACTTCTGCATTTTCCTGCTCTCTGACTCCTCGTAAATTTGTAGCAGCTGTGTCTTCAAAGCCTGGTATTTGTCAGCTTTAGGCGGTTTCAACAACAAGCTGGTAATTTGTGCTACAACGTCCTTAGACAGTTTGGATACGATGAGGTGAAATTTAGCTTCATCCGACAGCTTCTGGTTGAAGAGTACTGCCTCAGCCTGGATGAACCACAGGCGTGGGGCATCGCTCCAATGTTTTTTTTTTTTTTTTTTTTTTTTTTTTTTCAAATCACGTCGGGGTCACCACTTTTGTGAACGTTGTGCAAGCCTGTGTACTTATGCGTGTCCTTGCTGCTTCTTCGACCTGGCTCCTGTTCGTCTAGGTCGGGTTAGGTGTGCGTAGAAATTAAACGACAGAATTCAGTTCACGAATTACCGAGATATATTGTCACGTAAAAGAACAATAACAAACGCGCGGGAAGGCCGGGAGCGACTGCCGAGCCTCGCCGCTGAAAGTGCATCCTAAGCATTTCTAATTAGGTATACATGTGTCGCTACACTATAATCTAGTTAATACAGTTGTAACATGCTTTACACAAAAAGAAAAATTTAATAATACTATAATCTAGTTTATACAGTTGTGAAATTCAGTCTTTGTCAGGAAAATATACTCAAATTTTTGCTTTTATCGGAGTGCCACTACTCAGTTTTCGTCAAGTCTCGTCGCGTTTGCTGACCCTCGATAGGGCGTCTATGACTGCTGAGTCACGGCAGCGGATTGCCATTTTAAGGTTATAGTCCAGGATTTTCCTTTCGCCTGCCCCTACCGCTTTCTTTATGAAGTTGCAAATCGCGTCCTCGCTGTCGTCCGTGTAATACACACAACTGATCGTGTGTCGTGACACGGCTACTACTGCGTGTGGGACGCTATCGTGGATTTGCAACTTCTTTGCAGATGTTCGCACAATCACCACCGTTCCGTAGGTTAGGCCCTGTGACTCGTGAATGGTAAGGGTGCGCGACCCCGTGCCCTTTCCGTATCCCTGGCTGATGAGGGATTCCTTCTCTACCTGGGTATGAACCAGGTAAAGGGTGTCCGGAAGGGTTTTGGGTATTTGCGCGCCTGTGTACCTTTCGCGTCTCAGGGATTGGACTCGAGGTCTCGACGAGTATATGCCACTGTAGACTTCGTTAAGGGCATAGGCTACGTCCATGGGGTTCCTGTGCGTGCATAGCAGTTCTTGTGTGATGGTAGCTACAAGAACTGGGCGGTTGTATTGCAGGTCAAAAAGATTATCTCTGTCTATATAGGGAAGTTGGTTAATGTCGCCGATCAACAAGAGCTCTTTCGCACCGGTGATACGAGTTGCCATCACAATGGCCCCAAAGTGGTTCTTTAGTGCTTCATCGACCATGAGTCGACTGCACCTCTTTTTCTCCGGTTCTTTCAACCCGTTAACCAAAATTAAGGCCATTGTGCGTACCTTTCTTTTTGCGTCAGCTCCAATGCGTTGAGCCAGTCTCTCCCGTAGATCTTTAGCCGCCTCAGTTGTGGTGGTAATAACAACGTCATGCTCTTGGTCAAAGCGGCTTACGACCCAAGTTGTCTTTCCACATCCGGGTACTCCGTTCACCCACTCTATTTTCGGCATTTCCCAAGAATTGTAGGGATCACTGCCTGCAGTTATGGTTTCTGCCATACTGATGATCTTGTCGTCAAGCATCACTTTGGTGCTTTTGGCAGTGATCACTATGGGGTCACCAGGAGGGGTCCTGAACGTTATCTTTCCCGTTTGCTCAGAAGCGTCTTCGTCCAGGCCAACAAAACCAGCGGTCGCGTTGTATGCCGCCATATGCTGACTCATCTCGGTTCCTTTAAGGACTTCGGAGATGGCGTTGTTGTATATGGTGGCATCTGCTTCCTCGAGTTGGTCGTTTAACAGTCTTTCATTTCCAAGCCAGTAGGATTGCAGGATGTTTTTGCAAGTCATTTCGCAGACTTTCCTACCGGCTTTCGTGACTGCTAAAAACTCGAAGAATGCGTTGACCATGTGGTCTCGTGGTCGTGTCGCTTGTCTGAGCTGTGGAGGGTCGACTTGTCCCATATCGGCTCTTGTCCGGGTAGCTTGTGGGTTAAGTTGTTGTTGAACGAGGGGCTTCCTGCTGGAGCTTCTGAGGGCTGTTATTTTCCTCTCCTCGTTTTTGAGCATACCCAGCTTCTTCTTAGCTATCCCGGATATGCATTGTGCCGCCGCGTTGAGAGCATTGATTGTAACCGTGATCGGGCTAGACTTTTCCCTTCCCTTGGCCTCTTCTTTCCTCTTTTGGGCTTCTGCATAGCTTTGGTTGGCCGTTTTCTCTTGTAGACGCTCGGAGCTACTAAGTGCTTTCGGATTTGCTATGGGGTGTCCCCAGCTGTCGATTGGGATGGTCTCCATGGTTGGATTATGCATGTGTTGTTTGAGGAAACTGAGATTTTCACCTCTATCCTCATACACCACAACCTCATGGTTTTGCGAGGCTTTGATGCATCCAATGTAGTCGGAGACTTCTCCCTTCTCGTAGCCAACCACCATTGCATCCACACTTATTCTCCGAGCGATGTTTGCGTCGGATTCCCCAACCCCTGCCAAGCTGACCAGCAGCGAGAATGCCTGAGCAAACTGAGATTTTTCCGGGCTACCCGCAAGAAGTGCGATAGTCTTGCAACGAGTTCGCACCAAGCGGCAGGGTGTTCCAGCCAACTCAATCTCAGTCATTGCTTCATAGGTCTTACGTCTCATGCTCGTCTTGAGGGTGCTGCCGTTCATCAGGGCTTCAAGGCCGGGTGAGATGGTTACCCATTTGTGTGTTCCAGCTCTGCAGAAGCTTATGCCTATTCTTTCCTCACTGCTGTCCATGAACAGCGCCACACCTCTTATCCTTATTCCCTTTGACCCTTTCTCCCCGCTTCCCAAGAATTGCTTGGCAGTGATGCGGTGGAGAGTGGCTGGTAACTCTGCCTGTGTGACCTTTGTTGAAGACTGGGTCACATTGGTGGTGGTGGGACTGGAGGATATCGGTGCTGTGGTGCTGTTTCTTTGTGCTGCAGTGCAGAAGACTGTTTCGGCATATTTGAGGAAACGCTGTCGTTTTTCGGTATCAGCTAGTATGTTCTGCAACTGACTTTTTGTAAGATTGACCTCTAGTTCGGTTTCCAGATACGTTCGAGCTGCCAGAAATCGGGGGCATTCTAGGATCACGTGCCAAACGGACTCATTGACTTCAGGGTCGCATTCACATCCGGGACTGTCTTTCAACTTAAACCGGTGTAAATATTCCGCTATCCCTCCGTGTCCTGTGAAGACTTGTACCTGGACGGGTGTCGGTCTTGTCGTTCTAAGTATGCGGTATGCTTTGTCGACATACGGGAAGAACGTGTGAGTGACCGAACCTGTGGCGGAGGTGTCGTATCTGTCCTGCCATTGGCTTACAGATTCCTCTCGGATCTTCCTCTTCACATAGGACAAGGGGATTTTGTCGTAGTCCGGGGCCGCTTCCAGTTTTAAGGCCGCTTTCTTGGCTAGTTCGTCGGCTCGTTCGTTTCCGGCAGTTCCTACGTGGGCTCTCAGCCAAAACAATCGGACCTCACGTCCCTCCGCTCTGATTCCTTTCAGGCTCTCATGGATGGCTTTCGTCAGTGAGTGAGTTGCTTTAGGGTTTTTCAGCAGGTCAAGTGAGGATCTGGAGTCACTCATTATGTTGACCACTGGTTCTCCGCTGGACTTCACCAACTGAACTGCCCTGAAGAGAGCGTACATTTCCGATTGGAACACAGTGCAGGCGGGATGGAGGCCAAAAAGGGCGTGTTTGGTTTCCTTGCCATTTTCCCACCAAGTCAGTGCGGCTCCCACTTTTCCCTCAATTTTACTTCCGTCTGTGTAAACTTGAGGACCTGTGATTTGCAGGGCTGACATGGTTTCTGGGTCGGTACTTTCCAGGAGCTCGTAGTCTGATGTTATGACTTTTGAGGGGTGGGGAAGTTCCCAGTGATTCACCCTGTGCTCCATTTCTTTTCCCGGTGGCAAGTAGTCCCGAGAGAGTCCTTTTTTTGTTTTGTAGAGGTTAGCAGCCTCTAGGATTCTCACGTCGAGCGGGAGGAGACCCGCTAGGACAAGTGCTGATGTGAGTGAGACCGTGCGGTATGCCTTACAGATTTTCTGCGCAAATCCCCTTTGCAGCCTGTTGAGTTGATCTTTGATCATCTGCAACTCTGCGGAGGGGTACCATGCGCTTGCGGCATACATCACGATGGGCTCAACAACTGCTACATATGGTCCTTGTGATCTCTCCGTTTAGACCCCAAGTCACTTTTGCTGCGCACGCTAGCTGTTTATAGATATCCGCAGCTTTTTTGCATGTGGCGGCAACGTGCGATTTGAAGTTGAGCTTGTGGTCAATTGTGAGGCCTAGAAGCTTTATTTCTTCTACGAGGTCAATTTTCTTACTTGCCATGTAGATTTCCGGGGGTTCATACTTAAGCTTCTTTGTCACTACCATTGCATTGGTTTTGTGCGGAGCAAAGGTTAGCTTGTTCTGAGTTCCCCATTCTATCACGGTATTTAGTGTCATGTTGGCTGAACGCTCGAGGTCATTGATCATGTGACCAGAAAACACCAAGACGACGTCATCTGCGAATGCTTGGCAGTATACTCCCTCATTAGTCAACCTGTGCAACAGTGAGTCTAGGATGGCGTTCCAAAAGGTCGGTCCTCCGATGGAACCTTGGACACAACCTTTTGTCGTCTCCTTCTCGTATGTTGCTCTTGCATAGTTGACTTGTATCTTCCGATTCGTGAGGTATGAGTTTACCAATGCATACAGGTTACGAGGACACTTTTTGGCAGCGAGTTGGCGTCTGAGGGCTGGCCACCACGCGTTGTCAAAGGCACCCTCTATGTCCAATGAAACTATGAGGACGATCTTTTTCGCCTTCACTTCCTCTCTTACGTGTTTCATTAGGTCATAGAGGGCGTCTTCGGTCCCGCGCTGAGGCATGAAGCCGTACTGTCTTGGACTAAGAGAGGGAAAGATGTGCCATTGAATTCGGCCTACCATCAGCTTCTCGACGATTTTGCCAAGGACTGATAAAAGGCCGATTGGTCGGTAGGATTTTGGATGTGTGTAGTCACTTTTTCCTGGTTTTCGGATTATGACTACATGAGCTATTTTCCATTCCTTGGGGAAGTGTGCCAGCGACAGGCATTTATTGGCAATCGCCATGAACACCTCCTTGTTGGTTTGGATAGCCTCTGTGCAAATGTCGGCGGTTAATCCATCGGGTCCGGGAGCTTTCTTTGGGTTCAGTGCTTTAAGCACTAGTTCAAGCTCCGCCGGTGTGAAGGGTGGATCGTCCTCCGACAGTTCTTCAAAATCCTCCGGCAGCTTCTCTTCTGTCAGCTCTCGAAGCTGCGTATGAACCTGGAGGTCCGTTTCCACAGAGTCGTCAGGATAGAATGTTCTGGCTAGAAGTGCAGCCGACTGTTCTGGGCTCAAAGTGTCGCCATCGGCGCTCCTAAGAAGCATGTCTTCTTGCCTTCTGCCTGTTTTCCTAATGACTCTGTAGATACCGTCCCACATACTTTCCCTCTCCTGCGTCGTGCAGAAGTTTTTCCAGCTTTCCGTCTGTGCCGACTCTGCTTTGGACGCATACTCTTCGACTGCCTGAGTGTACTCTTCTATGACGTATTGCCTCCTGTTGGGGGCGGCGTTTCTGATCCTTCTTTTTTTTCTGAGCACTTCTTCTTTTAGTTTATTAAGAGTCTCGGACCACCATGGAGGCACCGCATCTCCCTTCCATTGTCCTACTTTCGGAATCGTTTTTTCTGACGTCTCCTGGATGGAATTTAAGTAGGCTGCAACGAGGTTCTCCAGATCTTCTGGGGTTTTGGCTTCTTCGATTTTTGCCAAGGTGATGTTTCTTTCTGCTAGGAGAGATATGAGAACTGTTTTAAATTCAGACCATTTCGCCTTTTTGGTGTTGTACCTGCGCGTCGTTGAAGGCCGGATTGGTACTAGGGCCTTTTCGAGGCGCAGGGAAAAGGTGATAGCATTGTGGTCTGAATGTATTAGACTTCTGTCCACTTTCCAGTTCTCAATCTTTCCCAGCAGTCCTTGGCTGCAGGCAGTTACGTCTACTCTGCTAGAGTAGTACTTGCCTTTCCGGTATGTTTCGAAGGTTGGCGTGTCTCCCTCATTAAGGATCTGAAGTTCCATTTCGTTTAGAAAGGTGTTGTATGCAGTCCCTCTATCGTTCTCCGAGACACTTCCCCACCACGGGCTCCAGGCATTTGCATCTCCAGCTACAATGATGTTTCCAGTGTCGAGCTTTTGTATGGCACTTTTAACTCTCGATAGGTAGGGGTCGATGTCCTGATCCCCTTCGAGGTATACAGAAACGACTCCCAGCTTTAGCTTACCCGCTACCAGGAGAACGGCTGCTTCTGTCTCGGTTACCAACTGGGGGTCATGAATGACCTCTATCTTGTCCCCGAATATGAATATTGCAGCCTTGACTGGTTTTTGGCGGTTCAGTGTGCATTGGATGACTCGAGTGCCTGGGTGTTGTTTAAGGACGCCAGTTCTTCCCACGTATGGTTCTTGAACTATGGCGATCGTCACTCCCGTTTCCTTTGCCACACTGAGTAGCTCGATTGTAGCTGTTTTGGAGCGTTGCAGGTTAGCTTGGATGATGTGCAGCGAGTTGCCCGAGGCGGAAGAAGTTGAGTTTTCGTTCTCTAGGTCGCCTTTAGCAGTACGTTACTCGTGAGCGCGCAATGGTGTCCCACTTTTGCCTTTCGCGACAATCCCCACTGAACGCGATGTGAGCCAGGTCCGTCCCCTCATATTGCGCTTGCAGGCAATTTTTGCAAGTTGGAGGTTTCCCCTGCAGCCTGCTCTCGCACTTCTCCCATGAGTGTGCTTTGCCGCAGTAGCTGCAGAGGTCGTCCTTCTCCTTGCAGATGGCCTTAGTGTGACCGAAGCCCAGACATTTGGTGCACTGCACCAGAGGTGTGTGGTCTGCCACTGGTCTCCTTTGAAGGCCGATATAAATTTTTCCTGCTTCAAGGAAGCGTTTATGGATGCGTGGGGACAGCTCTAGCACGACATGGCATTCGTGCTGATTTCTAGCCTTCTTCCTGAAGCGCACCTTAACGATGCTCTCTTTTGGGTCGATATGATGGAGCAGATGCTTGTTTTGGGCAAGCAAATGCTCCACAATCTCGCCGTCTTTGTAGAAAGAGAGCACGTCTCTTACGATGGCTAAAGGGTTTTTGTTCTTGGCGATTTCGGCTTGGAGATTGCCATTGCGCTTCACTCTGTCCTGAATTAGGTTCAGGTCTTCTTTAGTCCCACAGCTGAGGATTATTTTTTGGTTCTTGGCCTTCCGAAGTCGATCCACTTTTGCCCCTGTCGTTTTGACATCCAATGCTTCCCTTATTTCACCAATAACTTGTTCCCCTGTGTGTTTGGGGTTCTTAGATGAGATGATAAGGGTGTGGTTGGGTCTTGGTGGGGGGGGTGGTCTTTTCAAGACTTCAGAGTAGGCTGGTTTTTTGGCGGTGGTATTTGCCTTCTCCGCTGTTTTGAGTCCGTCCTCGAGGCTCACGACTTTTGGTTTGGTTTGTTGCTGCTGGAGCTCCCGCAGTGTTAGCATCTCAGACGACAGGTCTTCCAATTTGCCGGTGAGGGGCTGCAGTTGTTTTTGCAGATCTTCCCTCACATTCTTGGAGTCTACCGCTATTTGGTCGAGGAGTGTCTACTGGAGGAGTGTGTACTTAGGTTTCCCGAGTTCTCCAGTTGCTGCTTGGCATCTTGGAGAACTCTGTTTGCGTGTCGGTGGAAATCGTTAAGTATCATTCGGCTGCCCGCATTCGTTTGCGTTGAGCTGTTTAGGGAGGTATCGGAGTCGCCTGTCTCACTTCTTGCGTCGTCCATTGCCTCACCTTCATGCTCCTGCGACGCTGCTACTGTTGCCAGCTCCGCCTCTTTTGCTTTGGCGTTTCTGATTTGTGCCGTAATCCTTAAAGAGGCGGGAGAGGGGACAGTTATGGGTGGCAGGGCCCGCAGTCGAGCTATCGCCGCCTGGTATCTGGCTGACGGCGTTTGTACTGTGTCTGCTGTCGTCACTGCTTCCGGGGCCGTCGCTGTTGATTTGATAGAGACACTGTCGTTAATGATGGGCTCGACAACTTCCTGTGTCTCTGTTACGTCTTGGGTGGGTTTTAGACGTTTCAAGATCTCTTCCCCGGAATTCGATTGCGACGCTTCCACAGTTGGTGAGGCTGATGGTGTGGACGTAGATGGCTTTCTCCTGGTCTCGTGGGGAGGTTGGGGGGGGGAGGGGGGGGCAGAAAATTTTGGGAGGGGGAGGGGGGTTTCTCAGGCTACGTGGTGGCCGGTGGATGGGTCTTCAGGTCCTGCAGGGGCGTAGCCTCGGCGTCTGCTTCGGAGTCTCCGATGGGTGCTACGGCGTAGCCTTGCTACGACGCTACGAAGCTACGGAGCTACGGCGGGACCTGGTGGCCGGTGGCGAAGGCTTCAGCTCTGGTGTATCTGCAGGGGCAGAGTCTCCGAGCTGCTCCGGGTGTCTTCAGGCCGGGCTGTTGGTATGCGCACGTCACTGCCTTTGTCACGTAAATCGAGGTCGACACGTGTAACTACGTGATTTTCTTTGTTCTTTTCGGAGGTCCTAACTCCCTGTAGTGCTGATGGATTTGCAAGTTCAGGGTGTCAGTTTATAGGACTCGTTAAAACCTCTCTAACAAAAGTAAAATCAAATAGATCGTGCGAACCGTTTAGGAGTTATGACGTGCCAAAGTCCAGGGCCTGTAGCTCGGGAACCCGATGGTGTTTTTCGCCACAAACGATAATCCTCGTGAGTCACACACTTATTAATCACTACACAACACTATATTACGCGTAGCTCGAAAATTGCGATTTATAGCAATTTTTTGCGTGGAGCTTATGTTGTTATGGTCGCTTCTGACTGAGTACTGGGTTAGGTTAGGTTAGGTTAGGTTAGGTTCCCCCCCGAAGGATTCCCGCCTTGTCGTGGCGGGGGGGCTTAGTACCCGTGGCCTGGTCTCCCACGGCGAATCGAAGAGGAACACCACGGGGCCGTGCCGGTGTTCGGCCGGGCGGTCCCAGGCGGGGCTGCTCCTCCGGGCTTTGGTCTCCAAGCCCGCGATGGAGCGGCTTATGGCGGTAGGTTGCGGTAGTGTATGGGCGCTATCGCAACTGAGGCGGGCTGCGGTGTCGTATGGGAGGCACCGCAGTTGAGGCGTAGGGGCCGCGGCGGGAGAGGAGTGTCGGTGTTTCGTTGTGCCGCTCTCCCTACCTTCCGCGGCCTCGACGGGGTCGCCACCGTTTGATGGCGGACGCGGTGGGGCTGCAGGGGAAGAGGAGTGCCGGTGTTACGTTGTGCCGCTCTCCCTATCCTCTGCAGCCGATGTGGCAGGCGGCGGGGCCACTGACCTGACCCGTCGCAAGGGACTCGGGGCGTTCAGACACGGGGATGTTTGGCGCCCTTCTGGATGGGTCCCTCGCGGGAGGGAATGGCCGGGCACTCACGGCCATTTCCGGCCCCTCCTTATGTGAGGGGCGTGAAGGGCCTGCCGTGTAGGCGGGCGGTCGCCGGTGTGGAACTGGAAGTAAAGGCTCTGCCGGTTTCCCAGTCCCCCGCCACTCGGGCGATGCAGGAGTGCCGCTGGGTCGTTTTAGTGGGTATACCGGGTATACGGGGACTCCCACATACCCCTTCCATTCCCCGGTGGGAGGGGATGCATAAAGTATTTTTTCCCAGCGTCAACAAAAAAAAAAAAAAAAAGGTTAGGTTAGGTTAGGTTAGGTTCCCCCCCCGAAGGGTTCCCGCATTGTCGTGGCGGGGGGGCTTAGTACCCGTGGCTTGGTCTCCCACGGCGAAGCGAAGAGGAACACCACGGGGCCGTGCCGGTGTTCGGCCGGGCGGTCCCAGGCGGGGCTGCTCCTCCGGGCTTTGGTCTCCAAGCCCGCGATGGAGCGGCTGGAGCGGTAGGTTGCGGTAGTGTATGGGCGCTATCGCAACTGAGGCGGGCTGCGGTGTCGTATGGGAGGCACCGCAGTTGAGGAGTAGGGGCCGCGGCGGGAGAGGAGTGTCGGTGTTTCGTTGTGCCGCTCTCCCTACCTTCCGCGGCCTCGGCGGGGTCGCCACCGTTTGATGGCGGACGCGGTGGGGCTGCAGAGGAAGAGGAGTGCCGGTGTTACGTTGTGCCGCTCTCCCTATCCTCTGCAGCCGATGTGGCAGGCGGCGGGGCCACTGACCTGACCCGTCGCAAGGGACTCGGGGCGTTCAGACACGGGGATGTTTGGCGCCCTTCTGGATGGGTCCCCCGCGGGAGGGAATGGCCGGGCACTCACGGCCATTTCCGGCCCCTCCTTATGTGAGGGGCGTGAAGGGCCTGCCATGTAGACGGGCGGTCGCCGGTGTGGGGACTGGTAGTTAAGGCTCTGCCGGTTTCCCAGGCCCCCGCCACTCGGGCGACGCGGGAGTGCCGCTGGGTTGTTTTAGTGGGTGGGAGTCCCACATACCCCCTCTCAGTCCCCGAAGAGAGGGATGATGCATAATGCATTTTTTCCCAGCGTCAACAAAAAAAAAAAAAAAAAGGTTAGGTTAGGTTAGGTTAGGTTAGGTTCCCCCCCCCCCGAAGGGTTCCCGCCTTGTCGTGGCGGGGGGGCTTAGTACCCGTGGCTTGGTCTCCCACGGCGAAGCGAAGAGGAACACCACGGGGCCGTTCCGGTGTTCGACTGGGCGGCCCCGGGCGGGGCTGCTCCTCCGGGCTTTGGTCTCCAAGCCCGCGATGGAGCGGCTTATGGCGGTAGGTTGCGGTAGTGTATGGGCGCTATCGCAACTGAGGCGGGCTGCGGTGTCGTATGGGAGGCACCGCAGTTGAGGTGTAGGGGCCGCGGCGGGAGAGGAGTGTCGGTGTTTCGTTGTGCCGCTCTCCCTACCTTCCGCGGCCTCGGCGGGGTCGCCACCGTTTGATGGCGGACGCGGTGGGGCTGCAGGGGAAGAGGAGTGCCGGTGTTGCGTTGTGCCGCTCTCCCTATCCTCTGCAGCCGATGTGGCAGGCGGCGGGGCCACTGACCTGACCCGTCGCAGGGACCCCGGGCGTTCAGACACGGGGATGTTTGGCGCCCTTCTGGATGGGTCCTCCGCGGGAGGGAATGGCCGGGCACTCACGGCCATTTCCGGCCCCTCCTTATGTGAGGGGCATGAAGGGCCTGCCATGTAGGCGGGCGGTCGCCGGTGTGGGGACTGGTAGTAAAGGCTCTGCCAGGGCGACGCGGGAGTGCCGCTGGGTTGTTTTAGTGGGTGGGTGTCCCACATACCCCCTCTCAGTCCTCGATGAGAGGGATGATGCATAATGCATTTTTTCCCAGCGTCAACAAAAAAAAAAAAAAAAAGGTTAGGTTTCCCCCCGAAGGGTTCCCGCCTTGTCGTGGCGGGGGGGCTTAGTACCCGTGGCTTGGTCTCCCACGGCGAAGCGAAGAGGAACACCACGGGGCCGTTCCGGTGTTCAACTGGGCGGCCCCGGGCGGGGCTGCTCCTCCGGGCTTTGGTCTCCAAGCTCGCGATGGAGCGGCTTAGTGCGGTAGGTTGCGGTAGTGTATGGGCGCTATCGCAACTGAGGCGGGCTGCGGTGTCGTATGGGAGGCACCGCAGTTGAGGTGTAGGGGCCGCGGCGGGAGAGGAGTGTCGGTGTTTCGTTGTGCCGCTCTCCCTACCTTCCGCGGCCCCGGCGGGGTCGCCACCGTTGGATGGCGGACGCGGTGGGGCTGCAGGGGAAGAGGAGTGCCGGTGTTACGTTGTGCCGCTCTCCCTATCCTCTGCAGCCGATGTGGCAGGCGGCGGGGCCACTGACCTGGCCCGTCGCAAGGGACCCCGGGCGTTCAGACACGGGGATGTTTGGCGCCCTTCTCGATGGGTCCCCCGCGGGAGGGAATGGCCGCGCACTCACGGCCATTTCCGGCCCCTCCTTACGTGAGGGGCGTGAAGGGCCTGCCATGTAGGCGGGCGGTCGCCGGTGTGGGGACTGGTAGTAAAGGCTCTGCCGGTTTCCCAGGCCCCCGCCACTCGGGCGACGCGGGAGTGCCGCTGGTTTGTTTGGCTGTTTTAGTGGGTGGGAGTCCCACATACCCCCTCTCAGCCCCCGATGAGAGGGATGATGCATAATGCATTTTTTCCCAGCGTCAACAAAAAAAAAAAAAAAAAAGGTTAGGTTAGGTTAGGTTAGGTTTTTTTTTTTTTTTTTTTTAAATGTATGTTACTGTTTGTCCTCTGACATGGGTCAGAGTCATTTTCCAGCTGAACACGGATTTCGGTCTTTTCTTTTATTGTTTTTGGTCCATAATATGTCAAAGGGTGGCAGAACTCCGGATTTTCATACGGGAGTCCTACCAGACTAATTCTATGTAGACGAAATTTATAGACAGGTGAGGGGAGAGATAAAAAATTTAACACATTAGTTCTGTTTTTGCTTACATGCTACTTATCTAGATATTTTCATTGCTTATTTTACTTGGTACATGTTTCTTAAATCTATCTTCTATCCTATGCTTATTTTAATATAAAAACATTTATACAAAAAGCATAGTATTAAGTATTCTCATTACGCTTATTTACTATTTCACAAATTTTCCTACAATATTGTACAAAGTGATTTTGGCAATTTTTATCAGCTATTAATTTACTTATGCTACTAATAGTTACTTGTTCGCCTATTCTCTGTTCTAGGTCAAAGCGCTCTCTAGAGAAGATGGGGCATTCCGTTAATAGGTGTTGGACTGTTTCTTTTTGATCGCGGTCGCAAATGCACGATGGATCCCCCTTGCATTTAAATCTAGCTAAGTACTCTGAGAATCCACCATGCCCTGTCATCACCTGAGTCAAAGTACCGGTTGGTTGAAGCCTCTTAACTATATTGTACGCCGCAACAGCGTCCGGGAGGAACAACTTGGTGACTGAAGCAGTCTCCCCAGACGTGTATCTGGTGCTCCAGGCCAAGAGCGATCCCTGTCTGATCTGTCTTTTAACAAATGAGACAGGGCATCGATCGTAGCTCGGCTTTGTTTTTAGTTTCAAGGCCGCCTCCTTAGCAAGCTCATCGGCGCGTTCATTACCCGGTAATCCAGCGTGTGCCCTGACCCAAAACAGAGACACTTCTTTGCTTTGTTTCAGGGCCCCAACCAGGTTTTTCCGGGATGTCACAGCTAATTCATGTAATGTGTTTTGGTTAGTGATTGTCTCCAACGCTGCCCTTGAGTCACTGTAGATACCATAACTACTCTCCTTTCGTTCGAGTATCACCTCGGTAGCCCTACATATAGCCAGGAGCTCGGCCTGGTATACTGTACAGTACGACGGCAAACCAAGTTTGAGGGCCTTCGTCTCAGCAGCATCATCCCACAGAGATAATGCTGCTCCGACTCTGCCCTCAATCTTGCTGCCGTCGGTAAATATACGCACAGCCTGATTATTCAGGTTATCCAATTGAGATTGGTCCGATTGCTTCTTAGTTGGACCTGCCACTATGCTGGCGTAGGAAGCCTTGGTGATATGCTCCTCGTGTCTGTCAAAAGTTTCTTTTAGGATGGCCATCTTATCATTGTTCTCCTTAATAAGAAGACTGTGTTGCTCGAGGAGCTTCCCCAAGTCTTGGTCGTTAGGGAAATGTTTGGTCACATCTTTGCTACCCTCGGCCGCACTACTCTCCCCAGTCGCATGATCGCTGCTGGACCTTTCCGCTGAGGCCACTTCCTTTATAATCAGGTACAGTTTGTCAAGAGCCTGTATCACTTCCTTTTTAATGACAGTGCTTATAGATCTGCCGGAGACCGAGTTCAGGTGGAATTTGGCTTTTTCGACGCAGTCTTTTGCCTCCTGCTCTCTGTCAGCGTTTTTTTGTTTCTCATGGGCAGGACACCTAGGTGTGCTAAATGCTGCTGGTACACCTTTAGAGGTGGTGCATTTAGCACTGCTTGGTTTCTCTGGGCTATTTTTCTGGGTCTTTTGGGAGAAAGTCAGTTTCAGCATTGGCTTGCCCTTGCTGATGCTATCGAGTCGGTGCAAAAGAAATACCTACGGACTATGTACTACAAATGTCATCGTAGTCGCTTATCTTATGCGAATCTTTTGGATAAATTCAATTTGTTAAAGCTTAAATCTAGACGTTTACAGCTTCAAGCAATGTTACTTTATGATATATGTCATAATAAGTATGACTGTATTCCGCTCAACAATAAATTGAGCTATCGAATTCCGCTTAGGGGGCACTGCCGAAGAATACATCGGCTTTTTGCCACTGCTCCATGTCGTACTAATGCCGGTAAACGTTCCCCGATGAACCGTATTGTAGAAAATTACAATATACATTTTAACGCTATAGATATTATGAATGTGCGTGTCAGTACTTTTATAAAATCACTTCTGCAAGTGGTGCATGGTAGAGACTAAGGCAACGTTGTGTTGTTAACAACATATTTTATTGTAATTGTAATAAGTAACTTTTCATTTTTATTGTTGTCAGAAACAAACATTACCTGTTTGGCATAGTTTAAAAAAAAAAGTTTTTCTTATTAGTAACATGGGGTCAATGTTGTGGGTTTCACGATTATTTGTTTTTTTTTATGTCTACTTTATAAGTAATAACTTATTGTGAAACTGTTTGTTGACCTAAATAAATGAAAAAAAAAAAAAAAAAAAAGTCTGAATTAGTAGTTTGCTCTGTCTCCTGAATTACTGAATGTACGTTCTCAGCGTTTCGGGCTTCCAGCTCTTCAACGCTCTGTCTTACATTAAATGTCTGAGACAGGTGTTCATTCCCAGAGGGTTCGTCCGATATATTTGGTGAGCTGGACTTCTTATTTGGCGGTGGTGACCTGATGCCGAACATCTTGGAGATCGTTGGTGTTTGTCGTAATTTAAATTTGGCTCAATAAAACCAGTCCAACACGGAAATAATATTAAAACGTCAATATAAATCTAATTATTTGTATATAGTAAATAAATATAAGTTTAAAAATATAACCCGTCAATTGTTGATGCCTACTCAAAGAATAGGCGAACACCAACTCAATAGAGCTGGTTTCAGTTTTGCAGTTTCCTAAGAAATAGTCAAAAATTTAGGGTTCATAAAACGTTTAATTGCACAATAGGATTTTTTCCAAAAAAAATATTCTTCGAAGATTTTGACTCTACACACAAAATTAAAAGGCAGAGCAGGGTCCTAAAAGTGATAGCTAAGTATTATTATCTAGTCGGACTCTGTCCCCAATAAGGTACACACAGTATAACTTAAGATAGGTCCAAATAAAAATACTAAAACAATATTAACGGCTCTACGAGCCAGTCCAAGCCAAAGATGTAGAGCAATATTATTTACGTGGTAAAAACGTCAAATTATCCAATAAGATTTTTCCCAGAAATTTTCTCTTGAAAATGTCGACTCTACATAAAAAATCAAAAACGGCTCTACGTAGAGTCGATTTGGTATGCCAAGTTGATAGCCCTCGTCGTGCCCTCCACAATGATACCAAACTCGGGTACTCTAGCCCTACTGGTCTGGGAGTAAACCGGGTTTAAATAATTCCAAGATGGCGGCTGAAAAATGGTTGAAGTGAAATATCTCCCGAACCACTGGGCCGAATATACCCGTGTCCGGGTTTCCCGCAAAGAGCTCGACGAGACCTATCCGCTAGGTTAGGTTTCAGGCCTGAAAAAATCAGGGTCCTGAAAACTGAAAATTTCAGTTCCTTCCGAAAGAACAGGCAGAGGCAAGGTCAGGGAAGCAAATCCCAGTCCTCTACGACCCTCCGTTGCGGAGATACAGACGTTCAAACTTCAGTTTGACAGTTCGAGAACTGTCAAAAGTGAATTTCGAACGCCTATAACTCGGCCTCTACTGGTCGCAGAATAATGAGACTGGTGTCCCCGAACTCGTCCCAACCCAATCCTTCGGCTGAAAGTGCTTTCAGGGGCCTGAAATATTTTGTCTCCAAAGCGCACATAAAGTGGTGATACCTGTAGAGGGCGTGCCTCTTAACCCCCAACCGAAAACCGCAACTCTCTACGATTCTCGGCTGAGAAGATATGACGCTCTGAAAACAGGTTTGAGAGTTGCCCAACTGTCAGTGATGATGTTTGACGGACGATAACTCCGGTTCTACTCGTCCTAGAAGGACGGGGTTTTCTTTGGGCAACTGTGCAACACCTACTCCACCCCCCGAAAGCAGTCTCAGTCCAAAAAATTTTTATGCGCTGAAAGCGCCTGAAACTGAAATTTTCCAAAAACTGTCTATCGGCTCTTATAAATACTGAAAACCACAATTCTGTGCGACTTCTGGTTGTCGTGTTTTGGCGATTCGAACTTTTCACCCAAAAAACCAAAATGGCGGAAAAAAGCCAAAATCGCCAAATTAAAGGTTTCTAACCCCGAGTTTGGGTTTAAACAATGTGCCTAAGGCATATAAAGACAACCCCGGCGTCAGAAATGATGTAAATATATTAAATATTAAATAAAAACAAAAAATCACTAAAAATTTAATAACTAAGGAACCAGAAGGGTTAAAAATATAGAAAAAATATGATAATTTAAAGAAAAATGAGCACTTTCTACTACTTAAAATAAAAATTAAAATTTAATTATTTTGGAGCATTTAAATTTGGTTTTCAGTATTTTTCACGAATTTTAATATAAAACTAAAACTAGTAGCGCTAAAAATCTAAAAAAATAAATAATTACTCCTTACTTTAGCGCGCAAAAGATAGCAATTGAATTTCCTTAAATTTTTTATCACAAAAGTAGTAATAAGGGTCTGTATTTCAGAAATTCAATTGCTATTTAAAAATTTTGTGTAATATATAAAATTATAAAACTTGCGTTTTCTTCCCTTGGATGGAGAGGAGATTGTTGGTGCTGAATTTCAAAGTCCTGATGCAACTGGAACGGATTTTCAGACCATGTGCTTTTTCAGATTTCTTGAAATATCTTGAAAACGCCTGAAGATATAGTTCTAGAAGTAATGCCAAAAAGTGTAGGACCTTAGTGCCCCCCAGGTGGCATAAGAAAATAGGGAGGTTCAAGTCCAAGTTGGGCAGCGCACGCCTCCAAAGGTATATTCCTCGCAATATAACCTCAAAAACTCCGATTTTCTGGGAAAAAGTCCTTGACCCGATGATTTCCGGCTAGTTCTGTGCAATCCAAAAGGTCGGTGTCACTTTTACGCACACGACAACACTTAAATCACTGTGATCGGATCACTTTAACCCACTTTTTTGAATTTTTAACTGCGGAGCACGTGTAAAAATGATGCGTTCGGGGCGGCAAACAGAGCGCAACTGGGTTAGGTTAGGTTAGGTTAGGTTAGGTTAGGTTAGGTTCCCCCCCGAAGGGTTCCCGCCTTGTCGTGGCGGGGGGGCTTAGTACCCGTGGCCTGGTCTCCCACGGCGAAGCGAAGAGGAACACCACGGGGCCGTTCCGGTGTTCGACTGGGCGGCCCCGGGCGGGGCTGCTCCTCCGGGCTTTGGTCTCCAAGCCCGCGATGGAGCGGCTTATGGCGGTAGGTTGCGGTAGTGTATGGGCGCTATCGCAACTGAGGCGGGCTGCGGTGTCGTATGGGAGGCACCGCAGTTGAGGTGTGGGGGCCGCGGCGGGAGAGGAGTGTCGGTGTTTCGTTGTGCCGCTCTCCCTACCTTCCGCGGCCTCGGCGGGGTCGCCACCGTTTGATGGCGGACGCGGTGGGGCTGCAGGGGAAGAGGAGTGCCGGTGTTACGTTGTGCCGCTCTCCCTATCCTCTGCAGCCGATGTGGCAGGCGGCGGGGCCACTGACCTGACCCGTCGCAAGGGACCCTGGGCGTTCAGACACGGGGATGTTTGGCGCCCTTCTGGATGGGTCCCCCGCGGGAGGGAATGGCCGGGCACTCACGGCCATTTCCGGCCCCTCCTTATGTGAGGGGCGTGAAGGGCCTGCCATGTAGGCGGGCGGTCGCTGGTGTGGGGACTGGAAGTAAAGGCTCTGCCAGTTTCCCAGGCCCCCGCCACTCGGGCGACGTGGGAGTGCCGCTGGGTTGTTTTAGTGGGTGGGAGTCCCACATACCCCCTCTCAGTCCCCGATGAGAGGGATGATGCATAATGCATTTTTTCCCAGCGTCAAAAAAAAAAAAAAAAAAAAAGGTTAGGTTAGGTTAGGTTAGGTTAGGTTAGGTTAGGTTAGGTTAGGTTAGGTTAGGTTAGGTTAGGTTAGGTTAGGTTCCCGTGTGGAGTTCTGGTTCTCCCATCGGGCGCGTCCCCAGGTGGTGGATAGGGGAACGCCACCCAGATATGGGTGGTACCGGGTGTATACCCGGCGCGAACCATAACCAGCTGGAGGTGGCATGTGCGCAGCACCTTCCAGTACTGGGCTAGAGCCAATGATGACAGATTTCTGTCACAAGGGTCTAGTACCAGGCAGCGGCTGGCGTAGCTCTTGAGCTACGGTGGGCGTACTGCAAACTTGTTGGTGGAAGTAGGAGTAGATATGGAGGTTAGTTTTCAAAAGGAACTACCCCAGGCGGGTACCCATGAGGGAGAATCCCGCCCCTCTTCGGAGGGCAGCCCCACGTATTCTGGGGGGGGCAAAAACTGCCTCGTAGGTCAGCGAGATGTTGACCTTCGTGAACACGACTTATGCTTGGAAACTGGTAAAACTGATGCATCGCAAATCGGAAATATGAAAGAAAACGGCGAAAAGAGGGAGGGCTCAGCCCTTAATTCTGAAAAGGCTCGTAAAAGCGACGAACGCTCGTGTGTGGACACGGAGTCTGTGGACACGGAGTCTGAGAATTCTGACACGGGCTCCATGATCACTGTGGAAAGTGACGAACCAGGTTCTATGCCGGATCCTACACTCTGGCAAGGGAAACGGCAACGGGGTGATGACGATGAAGAAGAAGATCCGGCCTCAAAAATCCTGTGGCCGGCACCAAAAATCACCACCTCTAAACGGGGGCGAGGTCGCCCGCCAAAGACAGGGCAATACGTAGGTTTTGCAAAGGCGAAAGCTGAACTAGCGGCGGCTAAAGAAAAGGAGCTTGAGCGCCAGCTTGAGGATGAGGTGGTCGGCATGGTAGAGAAGATAAGGAGCACTCGCTCGACATTGGCTTCGATACCATCTACGCTGGACACTAACGAGACAAAGTCTGCTTCAGATATTATGAAGACAGTCTCGGCGGGTCTGGACGTTATCTGTAGGGTGGCTACCAGGTCAAAACACCTTAAGGGAACATTCCAGCGTGCTTTGAAGGACTCTGCCGCGAGTATTGCTGAAGCCGTTGATATTCTCAGCAGCCGTACAGCGTCCGAGGAAACAAAGAGGCTGGAGACGAGCAACGCTCACCTTCAAGCCGAGTTGAAGAGGTTGAAGGAGGAAAATGGAAGGCTTCGAGCTGAGCAGCTGGCTTTCCGGAAAGAGTTAGAAGCTCTTAAGGATGAAATAAGGATTAACAAACGATCCGATAGGCCTGATACTTCTGCTCATCATGAGGAGGTAGAGATGGAGGAGCATCCGTTACTGACACAGGGCTCTTCAGGACGTAACGAAGGACAAGATGACCTCGTGCGTACTATTATTCTCCAAGTTGGGGACATGGTGAACGCAAGACTGGCATCGATTGAGGACAGACTGCTCCCTGAGACACGTCTACGGCCTCCCCTGGCTGCGGATAAGCTCAGCGATGGCAAGTACACAAAGGCAGCCAAGACGGTCAAGGCAGCCAAGGAGAATAATGCTGCACCTCAGCAGCCTCTTGAACCGAGCCCAAAAACAGCCCGGAAAAAGAAGAAGAAGGTTAAAGCGGGAGCCAAAAACAAAGAGGCTGTTACTGCTAAAGCTGCCGCACATCCGAGCCAAAAAGAGTCGAGTGGCACTACTGAGACTAGCTGGACCACTGTAGTCAAAAAGAAGAAGCCGAACGGCAAGGCAAATGGCAAAGGACCTGCGCCACTACGACCAGCCTCATTGCGCGCCCCTCGCTCTGCTGCAGTCGTTATTACCCTGCAACCGGAGGCGGAGAAGAAAGGAATGTCCTATGCTTCGGTGCTTGCTGAGGCCAAGGAAAAGATCTGCCTCTCAGAACTTGGTGTTGACGCACTCCGTATTCGGAAAGCTGTAACGGGTGCTCGAATCCTAGAGGTCGCTGGGGTTACAAGCGGAGAAAAAGCCGACACACTTGCACAAGAGCTTCGCAAAGTGTTGAATAGTGAGGATGTGAAAGTGGCTAGGCCCTCGAAATGTGCAGAAATGCGAATTACGGGCCTGGATGACTCGGTATCCTCGAAAGAAGTTGCCGAGGCTATAGCTCGATGTGCTTCTTGCTCAATAGAAGCAGTGAAGGTCGGCGAAATCCGCCAAAATCATACAGGTTTGGGTACGGCATGGGTACGGTGTCCAGTCAATGCAGCCCAAAAACTGTCCCAAGGTGGTAGACTTTTGGTTGGGTGGGTGTCAGCCCAAATCAAACTGATTCCACCAAGGACACTGAGGTGCTTTCGCTGCATGGAGGTCGGTCATGTGAGGGCTTTATGTGCGTCAAACATTGATCGTAGCGAACTTTGTTACCGCTGCGGTAAATCAGGTCACAAGGCTAGCATCTGCACCGCCGCACCACACTGCCCATTGTGTGCGGCAGCTAAAAAGTGTGCCGACCATAGAATGGGGGGTAAGGCGTGTATCCCACCTTCTAAGAAACAAAAAAGGAAGAAAATTGGTGCGCCAATAGGTGCTTCACAACCCACCCAACCTTCAGCGCATGTTGGGGAGGATGATATGGAAACAATGGCCACGGATCAATAATGGCCCTAAAATTTCTGCAGGCGAATGTCAACCACAGCAGCGCGACGCAAGATCTCTTGCTTCAGTCCGCAGCGCAGTGGTTGATTCACGTGGTCGTAGTCTCCGAGCCCTACTTTGTGCCTCCTGGCAGTGATTGGGTATCAGATCTGGACGGCTTAGTTGCTCTCAACTCTCGAGGTGCTATTGGCTCCCCTCCCTTCGAAAAGGTAGCGAAGGGTAGAGGATGCGTCGGGGCTCTGTTGGGGGATTTTGTAACCATTGCGGTCTACTTCTCTCCCAATAGATCTCTTGCCGAGTTTGAAACGTTTCTCGTAGAGTTGGGGGCCATGGTTAACCAGTTTGCGCCCTACCCGGTGGTTGTCGCTGGAGATCTCAACGCTAAATCTGCGGCGTGGGGCTCTCCGGTGGACAACGTTCGAGGCCAAGCAGTTGAAGAATGGCTAGTAACAGCTGGCCTCTCGGTCCTCAACCAGCGATCAGTGTTCACTTGCATACGCCAAAATGGGGCATCATTGATTGACGTGTCGTTTGCAAGCCCCAGTTTGGTGAACCGTGTTCGGGGTTGGCGAGTTCTGAAGGACGTGGAGACTCTGTCTGACCATCGATATATTCGGTTTGATGTCTCTTCTCCTTCAAACATCGCAAACCATATGGCCTGTGGTGACGCTGGCCCTCGGTGGGTTCTTAAAAGCCTGGACAGGGAAGCTCTAGAAGAGGCGGCCATCGTCAAAGCCTGGATAATGGCTCCGAGTACTGTCGTGGAAGTCGAGGAAGAGGTTAACTGGTTTCGGGAGTCTATGTCGCAAATCTGCGATGCAGCTATGCCCCGAGCCAGACCTCCGCCCGCCAGGAGACAGGTATACTGGTGGAACTCTGAAATCGCTGACTTGCGACGAGCATGCGTATTGACGAGACGCCGATATACTCGATATCGAAGGCGCAGGAGGCACAACAACCTACCGGATGACGATGAGGAGCCTCTCCTATATGCTGCTTATAAGGAAAGCAAAAAAGCCCTTCGAGTAGCTATAGGCAGGGCCAAAGAAAGTGCAAGACAGGCACTACTGGAGACACTTAATGGTGATCCGTGGGGACGGCCATACAGGATAGCGAGGAACAAACTCCGTCCCTGGGCCCCCCCACTAACACAGAGTCTGCAGCCCGAACTGGTCAACACAGTAGTGTCAGCACTTTTTCCTACCAGGGAGAATTTTGCTGCGCCCACTATGTCGGGTGCTGATCCTTATGGAATGCAGGATGATGAGATCCCGGAGGTCACTGAGGCTGAGCTCAGAGTTGCTGTGCTAAGGCTTCGGCTTAAAAAGGTGGCTCCAGGACTCGATGGTGTTCCTGGTCGCGCCTGGTGCTTGATACTCATTGAGCACCTGGAGCTGAGATTTCGTCGATTGCTAACTGCATGTTTTCGACAGGGCAGATTTCCACCTCAGTGGAAAAAGGGCAAACTAGTCCTCATCCGCAAGGAAGGTCGGCCAGCTGAATGTCCTTCGGCTTACCGACCCATAGTACTGCTAGACGAGGCGGGCAAACTCCTTGAACGGGTTATCGCTGCCCGCCTCATCAGGCACTTAAGAGAGGAGGGCCCAGATCTGTCCGAGTACCAATTCGGCTTCAGGGAGGGTAGATCCACCGTTCACGCTATCCTGCGAGTAAAACATCTGGCTGAGGAGGTGGTTGCTCGGGGAGGAGTTGTATTGGCGGTGTCCCTGGACATCGCTAACGCATTTAACACCCTCCCCTGGCCCTGCATTCTAGAGGCGCTCAAGTACCATAGAGTGCCCCAATATCTCCAGGAGATGGTGGCTTCTTATCTCTCTGAACGCTATATTGTGTACCCGGGACGAGAGAGTTGGGAAGAGAGAGCTATGTCGTGCGGTGTTCCACAGGGGTCAGTCTTAGGACCTCTCCTGTGGAACATCGGTTACGACTGGGTGTTGCGTGGCACTAACCTTCGAGGTGTTGAAGTTACCTGCTACGCTGATGACACCCTCGTCACAGCTCGAGCAGGTACATTCAGGGAGGCGTCTCTCCTTGCCACTGCAGGCGTCGCTCAGGTGGTGCGTCGTATTAGATGTCTGGGTCTGGAGGTGGCTCTTAACAAGTCCGAGGCTTTGTGCTTTCACGGTCCCCGGGGTGCACCACCACCAGATTCTGGCATCATCGTCGGAGGGGTACGTATCGCTGTCAAACCGACGATAAAATATCTCGGACTGGTCCTAGACAGCAGATGGACGTTCGACGCTCACTTTGAGCAATTACAGAAGAAGCTTATTGGGGCTTCTGCGGCATTGAGTCGGCTCCTTCCAAACCTTGGTGGCCCGAAAACGTCCTGCCGACGACTCTATACGGGAATCGTTCGGTCAATGGCAATGTATGGTGCTCCTGCTTGGGCTGAAAACCTAAGGCGCAACAACGTCACACTACTGCGACGACCACAAAGAGTGATGGCTATTCGGGTGATCCGGGGCTACCGGACGATCTCCTTTGAGGCTGCGAGCCTGTTGGCAGGGTCTCTACCCTGGGACCTGGACGCGAAAGCCCTCTCGACGGTATATCACTGGAGAGAGGAAGTGCGGCGGCAAGGCCTGAGGTTGGCGCCTAGGGAAGTAGATGCTCACACGGCTAACTTCCACAAAATAGCGGTAGAAGCATGGAGCCGAAGACTGGCGAACCCAGAGGGAGGACGAGAAACGGTGGAAGCGATTCGGCCATTACTCGAACAATGGCTTGAACGGAAACATGGGTCTCTCACGTTTCGTTTGACGCAGATCCTCTCCGGGCACGGATGTTTCGGGAAATATCTATGCCGTATAGCCGGGAAAGAAGACACAGAGTCCTGTCACCACTGTGACACAGGCTCTGTTGACACTGCCCAACACACACTAGAAGTGTGTGTTGCCTGGTTGGAGGAACGTGGCGCCCTCTGTTCGGTCGTTGGTGGGAATCTTACACTTGGAACAGTAGTTGAGGCCATGCTCAACAATGAGCAGACGTGGCGGGCGGTGGTGGCCTTTTGTGAAGCAGTTATTTCACAGAAGGAGGCTGCTGAACGAGAGAGAGAGAGGGCGGATCCATCTCGCCAAGCGAGACGGGGACGCCGACGCCGAGGTGGCAGGCCGTAGCCATCACGGCGCCCTGTAGGTCCGGGCATAGAATAGGACTACGGTATCCCCTGCCTGTCGTAAGAGGCGACTAAAAGGGGTCATCGGGATCGCGAGCGCAGGATACGGGGGTTTCCTGCGTTCATTAAAGCGGTCCCGAGATGGGCGGCAGCATGGCGTGGTCCCTTGCTGCCACGGCACCTCGCGGGTGCAAGGGGTTGAGTGGTTACTCCCCCGAGATGGGTGGCTGCTATTGCAGCTGCTAGGCGCGGAGGGTACCGGTAGTATGCCTCCGGTGATTCCTGGGATCCCTCCAAATGCGCCTACGTCGGCCACCGTGGGGTTTTAGTCAGTAAGAGTCTGACATAACCTCGCCAGTTCCCCCGAATTGGCGAGGTATGCTATGAGCATTTCCCCACGTAAAAAAAAAAAAAAAAAAAAAGGTTAGGTTAGGTTAGGTTAGGTTAGGTTAGGTTCCGGAGGTAATGGAGACTTAACATTCAATCGGCAACCTCCTAAAGTTCTCCAGGGCAACCTGAACCACTCCCGTAGGTCTCAAGACTTGTTCCTTCAGACACTTGTGGAGTGGTCGGTTGCCTGGTTGGAGGAACGTGGCGCCCTCTGTTCGGTCGTTGGTGGGAATCTTACACTTGGAACAGTAGTTGAGGCCATGCTCAACAATGAGCAGACGTGGCGGGCGGTGGTGGCCTTTTGTGAAGCAGTTATTTCACAGAAGGAGGCTGCTGAACGAGAGAGAGAGAGGGCGGATCCATCTCGCCAAGCGAGACGGGGACGCCGACGCCGAGGTGGCAGGCCGTAGCCATCACGGCGCCCTGTAGGTCCGGGCATAGAATAGGACTACGGTATCCCCTGCCTGTCGTAAGAGGCGACTAAAAGGGGTCATCGGGATCGCGAGCGCAGGATACGGGGGTTTCCTGCGTTCATTAAAGCGGTCCCGAGATGGGCGGCAGCATGGCGTGGTCCCTTGCTGCCACGGCACCTCGCGGGTGCAAGGGGTTGAGTGGTTACTCCCCCGAGATGGGTGGCTGCTATTGCAGCTGCTAGGCGCGGAGGGTACCGGTAGTATGCCTCCGGTGATTCCCGGGATCCCTCCAAATGCGCCTACGTCGGCCACCGTGGGGTTTTAGTCAGTAAGAGTCTGACATAACCTCGCCAGTTCCCCTGAATTGGCGAGGTATGCTATGAGCATTTCCCCACGTAAAAAAAAAAAAAAAAAAAAAGGTTAGGTTAGGTTAGGTTAGGTTAGGTTAGGTTCCGGAGGTAATGGAGACTTAACATTCAATCGGCAACCTCCTAAAGTTCTCCAGGGCAACCTGAACCACTCCCGTAGGTCTCAAGACTTGTTCCTTCAGACACTTGTGGAGTGGTCGGTTACCCTGGGTGTAATCTCAGAGCCGTACAATGTCCCACACCATCCCCGCTGGTTCGGAGATGACGCTGGGCTAGCAGCCATTTACTGGGGAGGAGCACGCGGAGACCCTCCGTGTCGGAAAGTTGATTCTGACTCGGGGATCGTCATTGTAGAGTGGGGTTCCCTTATAGTGGTTGGATGTTACATCTCTCCCAACGCTAGCCTGAGTTGCTATGAGGACTATTTGAACAAGCTGGAGAGATATCTTCGTAAGTATCTCCCTCGCCCAGTACTCGTCCTGGGAGACTTCAATGCCCGCTCCAGAGTCTGGGGAGACGTGTTAGACAACGTCAAAGGAGAGACGCTACTCGAATGGGCAGCTGGGCTAGATCTGCGGCTACTAAATCGAGGCTCAGTAAGCACTTGTATCCGATGGCAAGGAGAGTCCATCGTTGACCTGTCTTGGGCGAGTCAAGCAGCTGAAAGAATGGTCTCAGACTGGAGGGTAGCGGAGGATGTGGTTACGCTGTCTGATCACCTCCACATTATCTTCACAGTGGCCCATCGCAACATAAATGGATTTAGTCGACGTCAGGTCAGCGCCTCTCCAGGCTGGGTCTTGAAACGCCTCGACAAAGACATGTTGTTAGCTGCAGCACACGCGGCCGATTGGGTTCCTCACCCTGACTGGGACAATCCTTCTTTCCCCGAGAGCGAGTCACTTTGGTTTCGGGAGAAGATGACAAATATTTGTGATGCTGCAATGCCTCGACGCAAACCATATGTAAGGCTTCCGGTTTACTGGTGGTCGGAACACATCTCCCGGCTGCGTGCAACTTGCCTTTCTTCTCGGCGTCTGTTCACCAGAACAAGAAGAAGAAGACGAGCCACAGAAGAGGAGAAGGCAAGCGCTTATGCTAACTACCGGGCTGCAACTGTTGCTCTACAGACAGCAATAGCAGACGCAAGATGCCGGTCGTTTGAAGAGCTGCTAGATGGCCTAGACAGGGACCCTTGGGGCCGTCCATATAAAATGGTCTTAGGGAAACTGCGTCCTTGGGTCCCTCCTCTGACGGAAACGCTCGAGGCGGAATTCACGCTCAGGGTTGTGGAAACCCTCTTTCCGCTAGTCACGTCTAATGCTCCTGCCCAGGCTGAAGTAATATGGACAAACGAGCTAGAGGTAAGTGATGGGGAGCTGATGTATGCTATCAAGCGCCTGTCTGCCAGAAACACAGCACCTGGCCCTGACAGTGTGCCGGGCCGGGCTCTGGTGATAGCTTTAAACGTTTTGGGAGACAGGATGAAACGTCTTTTCAACAGCTGCCTTCGTCACGGAAGGTTCCCTGAGATATGGAAGGAAGCCAGGCTGGTTCTTCTGAGGAAGGAAGGAAGGCCTGCAGATGCACCCTCGGCCTACCGACCAATTTGCTTGTTGGATGAAATGGGAAAGCTCTTCGAGCGTATCATTGCCCTCCGAGTCAGCAAGCATCTGGCTCGCAATGGTCCAGACCTGTCAGATAACCAGTTTGGCTTTCGTCGATGTCGTTCGACTGTGGACGCTATTCTTCGCGTTCGGGAATTATGCGAGGAAGCAGTATCCCAAGGGAGAGTTGTTCTGGCTGTTAGCCTAGACATAGTAAACGCTTTCAACTCTCTCCCTTGGAAAGCGATACACGAAGCGCTCACCTATCATCGGCTTCCTCCATATCTCCAACAGGTGATAACAAACTACCTCAGCAATAGGAGCATCAACAATCGGGGCCCGGATGGACGCATCGTAAAGAGAGAGGTCGTATGCGGGGTTCCACAGGGTTCGGTTCTAGGCCCTCTTCTGTGGAACCTTGCCTACGACGTGGTGCTGCGGACGGATCTCCCACACGGCTTAAATGTCATATGCTACGCAGACGACACTCTGGTTCTGGCCGAAGGAGAAACCTTTGAAAGGACTCTGAGGCTTTCGGAGCTCGGGGTGGCCTGCATAGCTGGAAGGATCCGTGGACTCGGTCTTGCGATCGCGCCCAATAAAACCGAGGCACTATGGTTCCACGGACTCCCTCGTAGCGAGGCTCCTCCTGTAACAACAGTGAGAGTAGGAGATGCTCAGGTATCTATAGGACAAAACCTAAAGTACCTGGGTCTGTACTTGGATGGTCGATGGTCCTTCGAGGAGCATCTGGAACGGCTGATTCCCCGAATAGAAAAAGTAGCGGGTGCTATGCACAGATTGCTACCTAATCTCGGGGGTCCCAGAGAGGAAATTCGCCGTCTCTATGCTGGCGTCGTGCGGTCGATTGCACTCTATGGTGCACCCGCGTGGTCAGACAGACTATTGTCTGTTCGACGACGTGCGGCAAAACTAAATGCTGTGCAGCGGCGCATAACCATCAGAGTGGCAAGAGGTTACCGAACCATCTCCTTCGAAGCGGCAACACTACTGGCTCGTTTTCCACCCTTCGACATCCTGGCGGAAATGGACGCAAAAGTCTATCACGCCCTCCGCCAAGGGGTGGGAGACGATGCCGGTGTGGACGCGAATTTGATACGGGAGAGAGCCCATAAACAGGCATTGCACCGCTGGTGGGTTTATCTAAATAAGCCGCAACATGCTCGACAAAGGGTAGTAGCAGCCATTCTGCCCAGCTTTGAGGCCTGGCTCAATAGGAAAGGCCGAGAAGGACGTGTCACGTACCACCTGACACAGATGCTCACCGGACATGGCTGCTTCGGTGAGTATCTCCACCGAATTGGACGGGAGCCAACACCTCAGTGTCACCACTGTGGGTTTAACCAGGATTCGGCTCAACACACGCTCGAAGAGTGCCCCGCTTGGCACTCCGAGCGTCAGATCCTGGTCCAAGAAATTGGGCCAGATCTTTCCCTGCCAGCAGTGGTCGCTGGGATGTTGGATCGCAAGAGAGCTTGGGATGCCGTAGTTTCCTTCTGTGAGACCGTTATGGTCCAGAAGGAAACTGCGGAGCGGGACCGTGAGCGGGCGGATCCTGCAAGACGGCGACGACGGAGGGCTCTGAATAATAGCAGAGTCACTCTCGTACGTCGCAGCCGGGACTAGTCTCGGCTCGCCAACCGTGTAGCCCCGGTGACGAATAGGGTTACGGTCTCTCCCGCCTGTCGTAAGAGGCGACTAAAGGGGGTCATCGGGGTTGTGGGCGTCTGCAGCGGGGGCTGCAGCGTCCAGACAGCAACCCCGGGGAGGGCGGTGGCACAGAGTGGTCACTGTGTCACTGCGCACCAGGATGGTGCAAAGGCAGGCTACGAATAGCCTGACCTGGGAGGAGCCTTCGGGCGCTGTGCTAGGGAGGCACTGGTTGTGTTCCGTTGGAGATCCCAGAGCCTTCCGAATAGCACGGAGGATGGCAACCGTGGGGTTTTAGTCAGTAAGAGTCTGACATAACCTCGCCGGTTCCCCCGAATTGGTGAGGTATGCTATGAGCATTTCCCCACGTAAAAAAAAAAAAAAAAAAAAAAAAAAAAAGGTTAGGTTAGGTTAGGTTAGGTTAGGTTAGGTTAGGTTAGGTTAGGTTGGGGGTCCCCCCACAGTGTTGGCTTCCTCGCAGCGATCCCCGGGCAACGTCGCGCCTGACCACCGTAACGGAGTGGCAGGCCGGCGGCTAACGAACACTGTGCGTCGTAGCTTTTTCCTTGCGGTACCTACGACTTTGAGCGATAGACAATATGTCGAAACTTTTGCGGGGCGCCTTAGGGCGTTTCAAGAAAGGCCCTTCTCAGGGCCAACCCGAAAACGGCCCTTCTCAGGGCCAACCCGATGACGCTGAGGCGTCGGATGCTAGCCGCGCACCATCTGCGGCTAGCTTATTTGGAAGGACAGACGAGTTCTCGGACTTTTCCGACAATGAGTCTATACTGAGTGCGTCAGACTCAGTTTCGATTTTGCTCGAGGACGGGCGCAAATTGCGGAAGAGGCCCTACCTTAAGCAGGGGTCCGGGGGCTCCTCGGACTCGGTAGTAAGTAAGGCCTCTAAGGCTTCGAAAAAGTCGAAGTCTAAAAAATCGAAGGCCAAAAAAGCAACGGTGGCCGACTCCAACAGTATCGGCCTGGAGGGCGCCGATCGCCAACTTAACCTGGCGAGACGGACGCAACTCCAGCAAGAACTGGAGGAGAGGGTAGCTTCCAAAGAGAAGCAGGCGCAGACTGACAGGGCCAGGGCCGGGTACGGTGCGTCCAACGTCCTGTATGCGGACCACTCCCTGGAAGAGCTGCAGCGGATGGCCTTAGAAGACCAGGAGGAAATTGTGGAGGTCGCCTCTAAGTCCTCCAATTTGAAGGGGACCTTTCAAAAGGCCCTGAAATGTCGGGCCGCGAGCATGTCTGGCATCGTAAGGGAGCTGGTGCAGCGCACGGCAACCGACGAAACGCGGCAACTGCAGGCGAGGGTGGATCGCTTGCAGAAAGAGGTCACCGCACTATATGCGAAGCTGGCTGAGCTTACGGCTCACCCTGCTGAGACCTCAGAAGGACCAGTGGTGGGGGCTTCCCCGTCCAACCTTGAGGACATCATCCGAAAGGTCATCGTGGACGAGAGGGCTTTCACAAGAGCCTGCTTCGCGGGCATTGAAGACCGGCTCCTGTCGGAGAAGCGTCTCCGACCACCGCTTGCGGCGGACAAGACGCTTAGTGCGCCGGGAACGCCGACGGCCTCATCCGCGAGGGAAGAGCCCCAGGCCCCGAAGCCCTCCAAGGGCAAGGGCAAGGGGAAAAAAACGGCCTTAAACATGGGCCCGGAAAAGGAGGCTGAGCCAGCTGCCGTTCCAGCAGCCCCTCAGGACCTAGAGGCAGTAGACGCCCTTCTTCCTTCTACCACTCCGTCTAATCAGCCATGGACGGATGTGGTCAGGAGGGGGAAGAAAAAGTCTAAGAAGACGCCACCGGCCGTCATCCCCCCGACCATCAACCCTTCCGGCCAGTCCAAAGCGACTGGCAATGGAAAGGGAAAGGGGAAAAAGTCGGCCCCCAAGCCCTCCACCGTTGCTCCCGCAGCCAAAAGGGCTCCCGCCGGAGGGAGAAAGCTAATTCCTCCAAAAACTGCGGCCGTCGTGGTGACGCTCACCCCGGAGGCTGCGGAACGGGGTGAGACTTACGAGTCCGTGTTGAAGCGGGCTCGTACCAACACCGATACCAGTCAACTGGCTATCGGTGCAGTCAAGTGCCGTCGCACCCAAACCGGGGCTCGAATCTTTGAGTTCCCAGGGGCCCAGGGTGGCACTAAAGCGGATCTCTTCGCTACGAAGTTGCGCGAAGTCATCGCGGACGCGGCAAAGGTCGTAAGGCCTGTCAAGTCCGTGGCCTTGGAGGTGACCGATCTTGATGACTCGGTCACTAAAGAGGAGGTGGTGGTGGCAGTGGCAGCGGTAGGAGGCTGCGACGTCGCAGCGGTTCAGGGCCGGGCCATAAGGCCCGGCCGCGGCGGTATGGGCACCATCCGCCTAGAGTGCCCGGTCGCAGCAGCCAAAGCCGTCCTGGCCAGGGGACGGCTTCTAGTTGGGTTTAGCTCGGGTGGGGTCCGGGTGCTTGAAGACGAGCCTCTGCGCTGCTTCAAGTGCTTCGGCACCGGCCATACCCGGGCTCTTTGTCCATCCAGTGTGGATAGGGCAAACACCTGCTACCGCTGCGGGAACGAGGGGCACAAGGCCGCTTCCTGCATGGCCGCCACGCCTCACTGCGCAGTGTGTGCCGCCAGTGGTCGCCCAGTGGACCATGTAATGAGCGGGAGGAAATGCAACCCTCCCCCAAAGAAGGGCAAATCGCAGGTGCCAATCCGACCTGCCGCCGCCGCCGTTGAATCTCCAGCGCCGGCCGATGAGGAGAATGCGATGAACACCGAATAATGGTAGTCCGACATCACATTCTCCAGGCGAACATCAACCACTGCAAAGCGGCCCAGGACCTGCTGGTCCAGGTCATGGCCGAGTGGTTGGTGGACGTGGCGGTAGTCGCCGAACCTTACTTTGTACCTGGCCACTGGCTGGGGAATGGGGAAGGTTCTGTGGCCCTAGCGGCGCGGTCTTCCACAGACTCCCCTCCCCTCTCGCTCTTAGAGAAGGGACCGGGATACGTGGCCGCCGCGTGGGGAGACATAGCCCTGGTCGGGGTCTATTTCTCCCCAAACCGCCCTCTTTCGGACTTCGAGAACTATCTCGAAGTCCTCGCCTTGGTGGCCAGTAGAGCGGCGCCGCGTCGGGTCCTAGTCCTGGGAGACTTCAACGCCAAATCGGTGGCCTGGGGCAACCGAACCACCAATGCTCAAGGTCGGGAAGTCGAAACCTGGGCGGCGTCGTGTGGTCTGTCCCTCTTAAACAGAGGGTCAGTCCATACATGTGTACGACGTGAAGGGGGATCCATAGTGGACCTTACTTTCGCCACCCCCGCGTTAGCGAGCCGTGTCGTGGACTGGCGGGTGGAGTTGGTGGAGAGTCTATCGGACCACCGATACGTGCGGTTCGACATCTCTACCCAGGGCTCCCAGGGGATGACCCGCACGGGCCAATCCCCATTCCCTCGGTGGGCTCTTACCCGCCTAGACCGAGAGGCGGCCGGGGAGGCAGCATTTGTTCAGGACTGGCTGTCACCCCCTGTCGACGTCTTGGACGCGGACACTGCGGCGGTCCAAATGCGAGGGTCCCTGACCGAAGTGTGCAACTCCAGCATGCCTCGGTCGCGCCGTCCGCCTCCCCGACGCGCCGTCTACTGGTGGTCAGAGGAGTTAGCGGGATTCCGGTCCGTTTGTGTGGCGACCAGGCGGGAATTCACCAGAAGCCGGCGGCGACGCCCCCGAGATCAGGCCAATGAGGACCGCCTCTACGATTTATACGTGGAGGCCAAGAAGGTCCTCAAGTCGGCCATGGGCGCTGCCCGAGACTCGGCGAGGGCCGAGATGCTGGAGGGTCTCGACGAAGACCCGTATGGGAGACCATACAAGGCGGCACGCAACAAGCTGCGCCCTTTTGGTCCCCCAGTGGCCGAGACCCTCGAGCCGACTTTGCTGGATGGGGTGGTCCGTTCCTTGTTTCCACGCAGGGATGGCTTCACCCCACCGGCAATGAACCCTCCGCGGGGGGAGGCTCTGTTGGCGGAGGAGGTACCTCCGGTTACTGAGGCAGAAGTGAAGGCGGCGGCTCTCTGCCTCCGCGCCAAAAAGACGGCCCCGGGCCCAGACGGCGTCCCCGCAAGAGTGGTGGCTATCGCTGCCATCGAAATGGGAGAAAGGTTTCGGGACCTTTTCAGCGCGTGTTTAACGTCTGGGAGGTTCCCGAAACCATGGAAAGAAGGCCAGCTGTGCCTCCTTCGAAAGGAGGGGCGCCCGGCGGACTCCCCCTCGGCATACCGGCCTATCGTTCTGCTCGATGAGGTCGGTAAGATGTTCGAGGGAATAATTGCCGCCCGCCTAAACAACCACTTGCGGGTGATTGGGCCGGATCTGTCAGACGCGCAGTTTGGCTTTCGGGCTGAGCGTTCGACAGTGGACGCCCTGGCTCGGCTCAAGGGCCAGGTGAAAGAGGCCGTGGAAATGGGGGAAGGTTTGTTGGCTGTGTCATTTGACATAGCCAATGCCTTCAACTCCGTCCCCCACTCCACCATCCTAGAGGCACTCCAGTTCCACAGAGTGCCTCAGTACTTGCGGGACCTCCTGGCCAGTTACTTGGAGGACCGGGCAGTCCTCCTCGTTGATAAAACTGGCCAACTCCGGCGGTACGACGTCGAGTCCGGTGTCCCACAGGGGTCGGTCCTAGGACCACTCCTTTGGAACATCGGATTCGATTGGCTCCTGCGGGGTACCCTCCTGCGTGGCACGACTGTCATCTGCTATGCAGATGACACCCTCCTTACTGCCCGGGGAGGGAATTTCGGAGAGGCGGCCAGTCTGGCCTCGGCGGGCGGATCCATGGTCGCGGAGAGGATCCGCCGCCTAGGGCTGAAGGTAGCGCTGCACAAGACTGAGGCCGTGTTCTTCCACGGGCCTCGGCAACGCTCCCCGCCTGACGCCCACATCTTCGTTGAGGGCGTCAGGATTGAGGTGAAGGCCCAGATGAAATATCTGGGCCTGATTTTAGATAGCAGATGGCACTTCGGCCCGCATTTTAGTGAGCTGTCGTCACGCCTACTGAAGGCTGCGGATGCCCTCTCGTGGCTCCTTCCAAATATGGGGGGGCCCAGCGATCGATGCCGGCGCTTGTATGCCGGCATCTTGAAAAGTATGGCCCTTTACGGGGCCCCGTTGTGGGCGGACTCCCTCCATAGGAGAGAGAACGCTGCCGCCCTTCGTCGACCCCAAAGGGCCATAGCACAGCGGGTGGCGAGGGCCTACTGCACGGTGAGCGCTGCGGCGGCATGCGCCCTGGCCGGCACCCCTCCGTGGGAGCTTGAGGCGTGGGTGCTCGCTAGGGTGTACGAGTGGACGGTAGGGCGGAGGGCGCTTGGAGAGCGCCCTGCCCTAGAAGAACGGGAGGCGGTCCGGCAGGAAGCGAGGGCGGCAATCGTCCAACACTGGACGGAGGATCTTGCCGCCGCAACCTTCGGCCGTAGGACCCTGGACGCGATCGGGCCTGTCCTGCAGGACTGGGTCGAGCGGCCTCACGGTTTCCTCTCGTTTCGCCTGGTGCAGGTTTTGTCCGGGCACGGCTGCTTCGGAAAGTATCTGCACCGGATCGGAAGAGAGGAAACCCCGTCGTGCCATGACTGCGGTGCGGCGTTGGATACGGCACAGCACACCCTTGAGGTGTGCCCATCATGGGACGAGCCACGCCGCACCTTGGTCGCGACGATCGGGCCGGACCTCTCGCTCCCCAGCGTGGTCAATGCCATGTTGGGGGGTGAGAGCGCATGGGCGGCGGTCGCCTCCTTCTGCGAACATGTGCTCTCGGAGAAGGAGGTGGCGGAGCGTGAGCGGGAGGACGACCCTCTCGCGGCTGCGCTCCGCAGGCGGAGAAGGGGCAGGAGAAGACGGGCATACAACCGTCTTCCCCCGCCTTAGGTGGTGAGCAGCGGGCGATAAGCGCGGGGGCGCTTCCGCCCGCATTGCACCGCTCACCACCCACGCCGAGAGGGAATGGCCGAGCACTCACGGTCATTCCCGGGCCCCTCCCGGTGCAGAGGGGCGTGAAGGGCCTGCTGTAAAGGCGGGCGGTCGCCGGTGTGGGACTGGACGTAAAGGCTCTGCCGGTTTCCCAGTCCCCCACCACTCGGGCGATGCGGGAGTGCCGCTGGGTTGTTTTAGTGGGTATACCGGATCTCCGGGGACTCCCACATACCCCTTCCATCCCCCGATGGGAGGGGATGCATAAAGCATTTTTTCCCAGCGACAAAAAAAAAAAAAAAAAAAAAAAAAAAAAAAAAGGTTAGGTTAGGTTAGGTTAGGTTAGGTTAGGTTAGGTTAGGTTTTTTTTTTTTTTTTTATAATTGTATGCCGCCGTTTATCCTCTGACATGGGTCAGAGACTTTATTCAGCTAAACACGGACTTGACTACTTTTTTTTTTTTTTTTTTTCTGTCCATAATTTGGATAGGGGTGGCAGAACTCCGGATTTTCATACGGGAGTTCTACCAAAACTTGTCACAAGACGATAATGTGGAGCTGGGGATATCGCAGAAATAAAGTACAAGGTACATCTATTTTTTTTTTCAGCTTTTCTCTTTTTTTTTATGCTGTTTTTTTTTCAGCTTTTTTTTTTTCAGCATATATACATTTTAATTTTTTATTTTTGCATTATACTTATTTGTATGTAACTATTTATATACAACGATATGAATATTACATACGTTTCATACTTAATTTTTTATTACATCTAATTCTTATTTCTATTATTGGCTTCAATAACTATATTACTAATGTATTCCGTTATGTACGATCTGGATTGTTTTTGGAACAACAATTCATGTAAATTGTGTTCTGTAATACTCATGTTTACTTTACATTCCAGGTCATACCTAGCGATACTGTACTTAGGACAATCTATAATAAGGTGCTCTATTGTTTCAGATTCAGCTCCGCAAACGCATGATGGATCATCTTTACATTTAAAACGATGTAAGTAAGCAGAAAAGCCTCCGTGGCCCGTCAAAGCTTGTGTTAGTATTTGGGTAGGTGTAGCAGTCTTAGAATATTTGTGTGCTAATGTTACATTTGGTAAAAACTTTTTTGTTACGCCTGCTGTTTCCCCCTTTACATATCGTTCGTTCCAGGTTACTACGCTTTCTTGCCTTATGAGTCGTTTGACATATGATATGGGGCTTTTGTTGTAGTGGGGTGCCATCTTGTTGTTTTTTGCCCCTTGTTTTGCGAGTTCGTCCGCTCGCTCGTTGCCTTCCACTCCTACATGCGCTTTAATCCAATATAATTGGATTGTTCGACCTTGCGCTTGGATGGCAGAAATATTACTGCGTATTTGTCTCGCCAATGGTTGGGAAGTTTCAGGGTTGACCACAGATTCAAGTCCTGACCTAGAGTCACTCAAGACGGCAATTGCACCGTCCCGTAAGTGGTTTTGGATGAGTTCAGTGGCTTGAAGAAGTGCATATAGCTCCGCTTGATACACAGTACAGCTGCTGTCTAGTTTGAGCTTCTTGGTTCTTACTTCCCTCCCATTTCTACGACAAGTGTAGGCAGCCCCCACCCCCTCTTCCATTTTACTCCCGTCGGTATAAATTTTTATGTCGGGTATTTGGTGTTTTGCCACAGTCTCCTCAGTTTCATCGTCAAGGCATACAAACCCAATTTCAATGTCTTTTGCAGGATGCGGAATCTGCAAAAAACTGCTCTTTCTTTCCACTTCCCTATCACCCATCTCCTGCAGTGGCTTTCCTCGCTTTGCCTCGAATAATTCCGCTGCCTCCCGTATTCTGAGATCCAGCGGGATTATTCCGGCAAGAGCCATCGCAGCGTTTAGAGAGACGGTTCTATATGCTTTGACGATTCTCTGAGCGATGCTTCTTTGGATGGTGTTCAACTGATCTTGGATACTTAATTTTCCTACCGCTGGAGCCCATGCGCTGGCTGCGTACATGATGACCGGCTCAACAACCGCTTTATATATGGTCCTGATAATCTCCGGGTTCAAGCCCCATTTTAATTTAGCCGCTCTTGAAAGTTGTTTTGTAATGTTTGCTGCCTTGCAACAAACATTACTAACGTGACTATTAAACGTTAATTTTTTATCAATAATGAGGCCCAAAATTTTAATTTGATCAACGAATTCGATTCGAGTTCCATTCATGTACATGGCTGGGTTTTCACACTTAAGTTTTTTGGTTACCACCATGGCGTGAGTTTTATGAGCTGCAAATTTAAGTTTGTTTCTGCTCCCCCAGTCATGTACATGCGCAAGAACTCCATTAGCTTTGATTTCTATTGCTTGTGAATCATAGCCGGAGAATACCAAGACCACATCATCAGCAAACGCCTGCAAGTACACGTCTTGCGAGGACAATTCCTGTAGCAGTGGATCCAGCAGCAGGTTCCAAAATGTTGGCCCTCCAATCGACCCTTGAACACATCCCTTGTTGGTCTCTCTCTTACAGTTTTCTCCAGCGTAAGTAACCTGAACTGATCTCCCATTAAGATAGTCATCAACAAGTTTCCTAAGGTTTAATGGACACTCCCTTTTTACCAACTGTGACTTGATCGCTGGCCACCATGCGTTATCAAAGGCGCCCTCTATGTCTAGGGATACTACAACATTTGTCTTTTTTCTGACTAAGTTTTCTCTCAAATGTTTAATTAGATCATAGAGGGCGTCTTCGGTACCGCGCTGAGGAACGAAACCGTATTGCCGAGTGCTTGCTTTGGGTAGTAAGTACCATCTAATTCGTTTTATCATCATCTTTTCTAGTACTTTCCCGAGCACCGACAGAAGGCCTATAGGTCTATAAGATTTAGGTTGACTATAATCGCTTCGTCCGGGTTTCCTAAGTACTACTATTGCAGCTTCCTTCCACGGTTTTGGAAAGCATGCCAACTCCAAGCATTTATTTGCTATTTGCAAATAAACCCCTGGGTCTACAGAAATGGCTTGCTGACATATGTCCGCGGTTAATCCGTCTAATCCTGGTGCCTTCTTTGGATTGAAGCTGTTAATAGACCTATTGAGTTCTGTCACAGTAAAAGGAGGATCCATCACCTCCCTTCCTCCAAGTCCTTCGTTCTTTTCTACTTCTTCCCTAATCTTTTTATGGCACTCAAGATCGTCTGATTCTTCATCGAGTGGGAAGAAAGTCTCAGACAATAGCTGGACTGATTCCTTAGGGCTAAGTGATTTTTCCCCAGCTGCCAGCAGTTGGTCTTCATAACGCTTTGCTGTTCCTCTCAAGACCCGGTATATTCCATCCCACATACTCTCTCCGTCCTGTTTTGTGCAGTAACTCCTCCAGCTCTCAGTATAAGCTTGTTCGGCTTTAGTTTCATATTCGGTTTTCGCTTTAATGTACTCGTCAACAACGAATTGGTGTCGTCGAGGTGCTGCACACGACACTCTTCGCTTCATCGTGGTGACTGCCTTTTTCAAGGATTCTAATTCTTCTGTCCACCATGGTATGTGGTCCTTCTTTCTTTTCCCTATCAATGGTATGGTGGCATGGCAAGCTTCTTTAATGCAAGTAATGTATGTCAATATTGTATTTTCTAGTTCTTCTCTAGTATTAATTTTTTCGATTTCCTCTTTTGTTATCTGCTTCTCTGCTAACTTATCTTTTAATATTCGCCTAAACTCTTGCCAATTTGCTTTCTTTGTGTTATATTTCCTCGTGCTTTTATCGTTTCTTTTACCTTTATTCATAATTTCCTTTTCAATTCTAAAAGTTATTGCGTTATGGTCAGAACTTGTCAGTCCTATATCTACCTTCCAATCATGAATTTTCCCAATCAGGTCTTGACTACATACCGTGATATCAACAATGCTTTTGAACTCTACTCCATTCCTAACCGTGAAAAATGTCGGTGTGCTTCCCTCGTTTAACAGATGCATTTCAGTTTCCTCAAGTGTACTCATCATAGCCCTTCCTCTGTGATCCTCTGTCGCACTTCCCCACCAAGTGCTCCAAGAATTCACGTCACCTCCCATGAGTAAACTACTGCTACCAGTTTCCTTTTTTATCTTTACTAAATGATCCAAGTATGGCTCTATGGGCTTGCTACCTTCTAAGTACATAGATACTACAGTGACTTTCCAAGTGTTGGATTTAAGTGTCGCCACAGCTATGTTTTCAGTAGTGAGAGTTTGCCGTACGATATCAATATCGTCGTTGAAAACAATAATCGCTGCTTTAATCGGTTTTTCACGACTTCCTACACTTTGTACTACACGATAACCTGCCATATTTTGTATCTCTCCTTGAGCACCTACGTAAGGCTCTTGGACCAGCGCAAAACTTACTTGTCTTTTCTGGCATTCTTGCAGTAGTTCTTTCATAGCAAGCTTTTTCCTTTGAAGGTTGGTTTGGATGATTTTCCACTTTTCGGTCTGAACCTCATTAGTTTGTTCTCTATTTATGCTATTACGTGTTTCATCTTGTTCAACTTCAGCAATAAGCGACTTTTGTTCTCGCCAATCTGTCCCATTTAGCTCTAGTAGGACAAATCTCATCAAATGCATTATGCTCACAGTTGTCAAATTTTGCATGCTGACAGTTTTTACAAGTTGGGGGTTGACCTTCTTTAACACTAGGACACTGAGCTCTTAGGTGGGGACCTGCACAGTGGCTGCATAAATCAATCGTCTCAGTACAAATTTTCCTACCATGACCAAATGCAAGACACCTAGAGCATTGTATTACCGGTGATTGGTCGAACACCGAAACCCTCTGCAGATCAACATGTATTTTACCTGCTGTGATGAGAGTTTGCCATATTTTCGGGGAAACTTGCATAACAACATGATTCTCGTGTGGGTTCCTGGCTTTTTTTCTGTATTTGATTGCCGCTCTGAACTCATTATCTTCTATACCTTGTACCAAGTGAGCATTTTGAACTTTGAGAGCTTCCAATATTTCTGAATCAGAGTTGTATGTGAGCACATTTCTCAAAATGATGAGTGGATCCCGGTTTTCTTTTTCCTCTACAATCAAATCTTCCTTTTGTCTCAATTTATTTGCTACTTTCTTCATCTCCTCCTTGGTTTGGCAACTGACAATGACTTTCTGATCCCTAGCCTTCCTAAGTCGATCTACCTTTATGCCGTTCTCTCTGGCATTCACTGCACCTCGGATTTTATTGATTACATCCTCACTTGTGTCTCGAGTATCTTCCGATGAAATTACTAGGGAATGCATGCCAGATATCTGCACGTTGTCTATTTTTTTTCCTTCAGGCTGTACTATCTTTGGAGGATTTCTGGCTATGGCGGCAGTAGAGGCGGCGGCTATTTCAGCGTATGTGGCTTTTCTAGAAGTTATATCAAGTTCTATAATCTTTTTGACGTTCTTTACCTCTTCAAGGTTTTCGAGCAACAGTTTTGTGTGCTCTTCAAGTTGCATAAGGATTGGATTTGGGTCGGGGTTGACCAAGAAGGTAGAGTCGGTAAGGCTTATTTCTGGTTCTGTCGTTTTGGCCTTTGATTTCTCTTTTGTCTTTCTACTATTTTTTGCGTCCGTTTCCGCTTCTTTGACTAGCTGATAAAGTCGCTCTAGTACATCAAACAAAGTGTGTTTTATCACTTTGCTTATGTTGCCCGAATTATTAAGGTTCATTTTACCTTTGGTAAGGCAGGCATGAGCTTCGGATATTCGGTCAATATAATTTTGTTGTTTTGGGTTTTGCTTTGTCTCAGTATGCACAGATGTTACACCGCTATCTTGCGGTAATATAGGCCCATTTTGTTCTACAGGGCCAGCCTGCGTCGTCATGCTTGTGGTGGGAAGCGGTTCAGCGTTTGTTGTCTCCCACTCATTTATGCTGCGTCTGACATTAGTGGCAGCCATTTCGGCTTGGGATGGTGCTTCATCCTTTTTTTTTATTGGAGTCCTGATCCCTAACATATTGACGGATTGCCTCTGTGCGTCCGAAACGATGGTAAGTATAGAAATATATATGAAAAATATAAAAAGTTGAGTAAAAGGTCAAGAAAAAAAAAAATATATACAAAGTATAAAGTATAAACTAAAAGTACACCTAATTTGAGTCGCAGACTCTGTCAACTTTGTACAATTACTCAATTGTAGAGGTCAGAATATATTATTTATTAAGTGAAAGGTTCCACAGATCAAAATTTTGAAAATCAAATATAATAATTTTAAGATCAGTTCTCTAGGTAGAGTCGCAGACTCTTTTGTGTAAATGAAAAGAGTGTCTGGATCAAAATATACAATAAATCCAAAATAAAAAATTTATGGTCAAAATCTTAGGGCAATTTTTTTTTTACTATGTAGAGTCAAAATTTGGTGTCCACTAGAAAGCTCTCTCAGAATCCTTTCCAATAAACCCAAACATGGCACTTCTACTCCAAGAGATACGAGAGATATCTCACACTAAAGATTTTCAATATGGCGGACAAGATGGCCGCCTAAAGTCTATTTTCGTTGTTTTTAAGTGTAGAGTACCCGAATTTGGGTTCATTTAAAAGAAAATCGCTCAGGGAATACAATGGTAATAAAATATTAATTTTATAACTATATTTGGATTTTTAGAACTAAAAAAACTATTGTTTTATGATAAAAATTGTGTAAAACTATTAAAAAAAATTATAAAAAAAATTTTTAAATTTTTTTTTAAGCCTGAAAAAGCTTAAAACTATTTTAAAATAAAATATAACAGTCAACAGGGGCTTATACTATTATCACGTGTCTATAGTGAATTTTGAAAAAAAAATATAACTCCAAGAACTGAAGCTAAAAAAATTTGAAAATTTGCATAGGTATTAACAAAGCTAATAGCAGCAACCCACTGTTTTAAAAAGTGGGGGTCATCGATCGTCCCTTGGAGATACGATTTTTTGAAATATTACAATATATTTAAAAGTCTCTACCTTCATCCAGGGTTGATATATTTCCAATCTTGAAACGCCAATTAACTTGACAGAGCAGTCTTCTTCTTCGACAATGGTTAGATTGCCTAAGGCAACCCTAGATGTCTGACCACGTGGCCACGTGAAAGTTGTTTTTTTGTTAATATTGCAGCACCCTCTTGCGGGAAAAATCCAAATTTGAGATTTTTATGTAGAGACCTATAAGGCCTACTGAAAAGCAACGAAAAACAAACAGGTCGTCGATCTAAAACACGCAGCGTATTTTCTTGAAAGTTCCAAATTTTCACTTTTTTCACAAAATCACTCGTATTAAAACAAAAACAAATAGATAGTAAAAACAAGTACCACAGAAAGGTGCGTCACAATTTTTCTCAAATTTTGATATATATAACGTCACTTTTAAATAACCTTTCGGCACTTATTTCGATTTTTAAGGAAATTTCAAGCGTGGAGCAACTATGTCAGCGACCGTTCACGACCGTAAGAGGTGCGCAACTCTGGGTTAGGTTAGGTTAGGTTAGGTTAGGTTAGGTTAGGTTAGGTTAGGTTTGGAGGGGATGCCGCACAAGCGAGGGTTGCGGGATCTCAAACGGGCCCAAGCCCGCAACAGGAGGTAATGGATCTATAAAATTCGATCGTACCTTCAAGATTCTTCAGGGTAACCTAAACCACTGCCGCGTGGCGCAAGATTTACTCTTGCAAACCCTCGCGGAGAGGTCGGTTGCTCTGGCTGTGGTGGCAGAGCCGTATAGACTCCCGGACCATCCTCGCTGGTTCGGTGATGATACTGGCTCTGTCGCTATATACTGGACTGGCAACCATGGCGATCCTCCTTGCCTTAAACTAGCATCAGATGAAGGAATAGTAGCTGTGGAATGGGGCTCCTTAGCAATGGTAGGATGTTATATCTCCCCAAACCGTAGTTTCATGGACTTTGAGGTATACCTTAACAAGTTAGAGGGTTATATCCGGCAATGCCTGCCCCGCCCGGTGCTGGTCCTAGGAGATTTCAATTCCCACTCTAGAGCTTGGGGTAATATCCGGGACAACATCAGGGGTGAGACCCTGCTATTATGGGCTGCTGCACTTGATCTGCAGCTTCTGAATCGGGGCTCTGTTCCTACATGTGTCCGGTGGCAGGGCGAGTCAGTCATTGATCTCTCCTGGGCAACTCCTTCTGCCGCACAAATGGTTTCAGGTTGGATAGTAGCAGAAGACGCGGTCACATTATCAGACCACCGCCATATCACATTCGATGTCAATGTCAGCCGCTCGGCTAGTGCTCAACGGAGCGATCAGTTGGCCTGGGCGCTCAAACGTCTGGACCGGGACAACCTGCTCTCTGCAGCTCACGTCGCTGACTGGGTGACACCTTCGACTCAGCTCGAGTGGCCCTCACCAGAAAGGGAAGCATCATGGTTCAGAGGAACAATGACTTCGGTCTGCGACGCATCTATGCCCCGGGTCAAATTTGCGCTAAAAAGGCCAATATACTGGTGGTCAGACCATATTAGTCAGCTAAGATCGACTTGCTTGTCCACCAGACGGGAGTACACCAGGGCCCGGAGACGGCGGCGGTCTACAGAGGAAGAAAAGAAAACTGCCTATGAGGCATACAGAGATGCTACAATGGCTTTGCAGCACGCAATTGCCGATGCGAGGGATAAGTCGTGGGATGAGCTACTGAAGGACCTTAACAGAGACCCCTGGGGGCGCCCGTATCGTATGGTCCTCGGAAAATTGCGTCCTTGGACCCCACCATTGACGGAAACACTTGACGGGAACTTTGTCAAAACAATAATAGACACGCTTTTCCCTCGGCTGGTCGAACCGTCTGCCGACCTCCAACAGCCTGCGATATGGTCTGATGACTTTGAAGTTTCGGAGGTAGAGCTGAAATTGGCTATTAAACGTCTTGCCGCACGAAACACTGCGCCAGGACCCGACGGTATACCTGGTCGGGCATGGGTAATAGCCCTAACGGTCTTGGGAGATAGACTGAGGCGACTCTTTGGCAGCTGTCTCCGCTCCGGTATCTTCCCAACGAGTTGGAAGCAGGCGAAACTCGTTCTTCTGAAAAAAGAAGGAAGGCCTGTGGATTCACCATCGGCGTACCGTCCTATATGCTTATTGGATGAGGTGGGTAAGTTGTTTGAGAGGATTATAGCTCGCCGGCTCAGCAAACACCTAGCAGAAGAAGGCCCGGACCTGTCAGACAGTCAGTTTGGCTTCCGGCAAGGCCGATCAACAGTAGATGCCATCCTACGCGTCCGGAATCTGTCGGAGCAGGCTGTATCCCAGGGAAGGGTGGTGTTGGCCGTTAGCTTGGACATAGTCAACGCTTTTAACTCCCTTCCCTGGAGTACAATACGGGAGGCCTTAACCTACCACCAAGTGCCTCCCTACCTGCGGGCCATGATCACAAACTACTTGTCTGACAGGGGCATCCAGTATGTGGGGCGTAACGGTGCCGTAGAGCAAAGAAGGGTCGTGTGTGGGGTCCCTCAGGGATCGGTGCTAGGCCCGTCTCTGTGGAACCTCGCATACGATGCTGTCCTGAGAGTGGAACTTCCCACCGGCGTCAATGTCGTTTGCTATGCAGACGACACTCTGATTCTGGCTGAAGGGGAGAATTTTGAGCGGACCGTTAATCTCGCCGAAGAGGGCGTCGCACTGGTAGTGGGCAAGATCCACGAGCTAGGATTGGCTATAGCGCCTCACAAGACTGAGGCGCTGTGGTTCCATGGATTACCTAGAAGGCTGGAACCCCCACCGATGGTAGTTCATGTGGGCGATGCGGAGGTACAGATAGGACGACACATAAAGTATCTGGGCATTATACTGGACGGGCGCTTCAATTTTGAAGAGCACCTCAACCATCTCGTTCCCCGGATTCAAAAGGTAGCAGGTGCCCTGCAAAGACTGCTACCAAATCTTGGGGGACCAAAGGAAGGGATCCGCAGCCTCTATGCTGGGGTCATTCGCTCCATCGCGCTGTATGGGGCACCAGCATGGTCAGACCGACTGACAACCAAACGACGCTGCGTAGCTAAACTAAATGCTGTGCAGCGCCAGATGGCGATTAGGGTCGCTCGAGGGTATAGGACCATCTCATATGAGGCGGCTACTCTCCTGGCGCGATTTCCTCCGCTGGACATTCTGGCGGTAATGGACACCAGGGTTTACCATGCGCTACGCCGGAGGAATAGGGCAACGCCTGAAACGGAGGTCGAGCAGCTGCGAAAGAGGGCACACCAAAGAGCGCTCAATTGCTGGCGTGAGCGACTACATGAGCCACGAGCGATTCGTCAGCGAATTGTCGCTGCCATTCTGCCGTGCTTCCAAGCATGGCTGGAGCGGAAGGGTCGTGTAACCTACCGCCTGACACAGGTACTCACCGGACATGGATGTTTCGGTGAGTACCTAAACAGAATCGGCAGGGAGCGAACGGCAGACTGCCACCACTGCGAAGCCGACCAGGACTCAGCGCAGCATACGCTCGCGGAGTGTCCTGCCTGGAACGCCGAGAGGCAGGTCCTGGTCGAAGAAGTCGGGCAAGATCTCTCTCCACCGGCCCTAATAGAGGCAATGTTGGGGAGAGATAGCACTTGGGATGCAGCTGTTTCCTTTTGTGAGACTGTCATGGTCCGGAAGGAAGCAGCTGAGCGGGATCGGGAAAGAGCCGACCCCGCAAGGAGGAGACGACGAAGGGCTCTGAATAGCAGAGCCACTTCAGTACGTCCCAATATGCCCCAGGTGCGGGCACCCCAGGTCGCGGGTGGTCAGGGTGGGGGACCTGACCACCCCTTTCAAACGGCCAGTGGAAGGTAGTAACGCGATGTGACCTCGTATTACTACTGCTTCGCAGTGAGGAAGATTAAGTAATAGAAGAAGGGCACGAGCACCGCGCGAGGGTGACACTGGTCGCGTTCCTCAGGAGATCCCAGAGTCACCCGCCATGCGCCGAGGATGGTCACCGGGGGGTTTTAGTCAGTAGAAGTCTGACATAACCCGGCCGCTGCCCCGAGCGACCGGGTATCCATCAAGGATTTCCCCTCGTCAAAAAAAAAAAAAAAAAAAAAAAAAAAAAAAGGTTAGGTTAGGTTAGGTTAGGTTAGGTTAGGTTAGGTTAGGTTTTTTTTTTTTTTTTTTTTTTAGAAAATTCCTTCTACCTCCAACATAATCGGAGCCTATGCTATTCTAATTCTCTTTGTCATTCAAGTTCCATCATTAATGCTTCTCGCACTTTCATGCTTCATACTGTGTCTTTCTCTCATCCATCCTCTTTCTTTCTGTATGGGTGGGACTCCCATTTGCTGTATCTAAATATTGCTATTAATTTTATTTTCGGCCTTTCTTTTCAGGGCAGTAACCACAACAATTCTGTTTTATTTGTCTAACATACAATATTGACTTATTTTCTATTTTATACAATTTTCTTTTTATTCTTATTTACTACTGCTTATTATCTATAACATTTGTTCACGCTATCATATTCAATGCTTATCTCTAATATACTCAATATATTATGTAAACATGTTTTCTTATCACCTTGTTTTGTTTCTTTTTATAACAATTTCAACTATTTCTAAGCAGTACTCTAAGAATCTTTCTCTATTTTTATTCAGCATTATCTCCTTTATACTTTCAGGTACAAGTTGCATATTTAGTTCTTGCTCTATTTCGAACCGTTTTGTGGCAAATGATGGACAGTCAAGGAGCACGTGCGGAATGGATTCAACCTTGGCGGGATCACAGATGCACGATGGGCTCTCCTTACACTTGAACCGATGCAAGTATTCGGAGAACCCGCCGTGCCCCGTCATGAGTTGAGTTTTAGCACTCGTTATTGTTGTTTCCTTCATTATTTTGTAAGCCGCCATTACGTCAGGGAAAAACATTTTTGTCACTGAAGCTGTGTCACCGTTGACATATCTTTGGTTCCACTCGTCAAGCGTTGCCATACGAAGGCTACGCTTCACGTGTGAAACCGGACATAGGTCATAATCTGGCTTACGTTTTGACCTTGTGGCAGCTTCCTTAGCCAATTTGTCAGCCCTTTCGTTTCCCTCCAACCCTGCATGGGCCTTTATCCAAAACAAAGAAACAACTTTGTCTTGGAGAGATGAGGTTCGTAGGTTATCTCTGGCTTCCATTGCAAGGGGATGGAGGCAACTGGGGTTTTTGACGGTTTGAAGAGCTGCCATAGAATCACTAAAAATTCCAAACGAGGTCGCTCTGTGTTTCAATATCTCCCTAGTTGCTGTGCATATAGCCAGGAGCTCCGCCTGATAAACCGTGCAATATTTTGAGAGAGCAAGTTTGAGGGTCTTGGTCTCAGTCTCGCCAGTCCACATTGATAGTGCTGCGCCGACCTTGCCCTCAATCTTGCTCCCGTCAGTGAAAATGCAAACCTCAAAAAAAAAAAAAAAAGGTTAGGTTAGGTTAGGTTAGGTTAGGTTAGGTTAGGTTAGGTTAGGTTAGGTTAGGTTAGGTTAGGTTAGGTTAGGTTAGGTTAGGTTTTTTTTTTTTTTTTTTTAAATGTATGTCGCCGTTTATCCTCTGACATGGTGGTCGGAGACTTTTTCAGCTAAACACGGACATCAAATCTTTTCTTTTTTTTTTTTTTTCGTCCATAATTTGTTTAAGTACTCGCAGGACTCCGGATTTTCATACGGGAGTCCTGTCGATGCGATAATCTTATTTACATGCTTGTTAGTTTTATTTTTAATACTATTATTTTAGACTTCTTTTTTTATTTGCTGTTAGCTTATTCTACTGATTCTATTTTGTTACTTCAAGATACACTCTTATTCAACCAAAGTATACATAGCGCAGTATGTACATTTTGTGTTGCTAGCTTAGCAATTATACTCACACTCATTCGGTTGTTACTATTAAATTCTTCCCCAGTTCAACTTTTTATTTATTTTACGTTTTATTTCTATTTATAACAACTTCTGTTGTCTCAGAACAGAATCTTATAAATATTTCTTGGGTCTCATTATTATTTAACAATTCGTGTAAGCATTTCTTATTTATCTCAACGCCTAGCATTAGCTCCAGATCAAGTCTCTTTCTACCGAATTGAGGACATTCCGTCAATATATGAGAGACAGTTTCCGGTACAGCTGGGTCACAAACACAAGATGGACTGTTTTTGCACTTGAATCTGTGTAAATAAGACGCAAAACCTCCATGCCCTGTAAGTACCTGGACAAGTCTTGGCGTTAGTGTGATCTTCTTGATCATTTTGTGTGCAGTGATGACATCGGGGAAGAAAAGTTTTGTTGTTTCTGCAGTTTCACCACTTACGTATCTTTTGTTCCATTCATGAACAGTTTCTTCTCTGAGACTCCTCTTCACAAATGAGACTGGACACATGCTGTAATGTGCAGCTGTTTTTAATCTAAGAGCTGCTTCTTTTGCAAGTTCGTCTGCTCTTTCATTCCCCGGTATTCCCACATGCGCTCGTATCCAGAAGAGTTGGAGCTTCTTATCTTGGGAGGTTATTCGGGCTAAATTACTTTGGATATCAAAGGCCATCGGGTGGAAGGTCTGTGCTTGCAATAGTTCCAGAGCTGACCTAGAGTCGCTGAATATACAAAACTCTTCATCTTCCATCTCTATGATTAGAGAAGTGGCCTCTCTCAGCGCTAAAAGTTCAGCCTGGAACACAGTGCAGAATGATTCCAGTCTAAACTTTTTGTATGTTATCTCTTTTCCATTCTTCCAGCAAGAGTACGCTGCACCAACTTTTCCTTCAATTTTGCTCCCGTCTGTATATATTAGCACACCTTTTATTCCCATATTATCTATTGTTTCAGGGAGCATGTCCTCTATACAACCAAATTTGTGCACCACGACTCTCGCCGGATGGATGGATTGCAGAGCACAGACCCTCCGCTCGACTGAACGATCTTCTATTATGTCCAGAAACAACTTCTCTCTTTTCACTTCGTAGAGTTTCTTTGCTTCCTGGACTCGTAAGTCCAGGGGAATAAGTCCAGTGATGACAAGTGCTGCGTTTATGGAGACCGTTCGATAGGCCTTTGCAATCTTTTGTGCGAAGCCTCGTTGAATTGTTATCAGCTGTTTCTGCACAGTCAGCTTCTTTGTAGCATCAGCCCAAATGCTCGCTGCGTACAATATTATCGGCTCCACCACAGATACGTAGATCGTTTTAATGACCTCTGCGTTTAGTCCCCAATCGATTTTTGCTGCCCGAGCCAGTTGTTTGTATACATTTGCAGCTTTTCTGCATACTTGAGCAACGTGGCTATTGAACGTCAGTTTTTTGTCGATCGTGAGGCCTAGTAATTTGATTTCGTCTACTACTTGAATAGGCACTCCCCCCATGCGAATGACTGGCGTGTTATATTTAAGTTTTTTTGTAATAACCATGACGTTAGTTTTTTGGGGTGCAAATCTAAGCTTGTTTCTTATACCCCAGTTATTCACGTGGTCAAGAGTGACCTCCGCTTGGCGTTGTATGTCAGCAACCGAAAGACCAGAGAAGACCAAGACGATATCATCCGCAAAGGCTTGGATGTAGGTTCCATGTTGAGCAATTTCATCGAGAAGGGGATCGAGAAGGATATTCCAAAAAGTGGGTCCACCTATTGATCCTTGTATGCATCCTTTGGTGGTGGCTTTTTCAACTTTCACTCCAGAATATCTGACTCTTACTTTTCTGTCATCGAAGTAGCTGTTCACCAGGCGCCTAAGGTTAACTGGGCATCTTTTGTCCTTCAAATGACATTTGATGGCAGGCCACCAGGCGCTATCGAAAGCGCCCTCTATGTCAAGTGAAACCACGATGTTCAACATCTTGTTCTTCAAATTCCTTTGAATATGACTCATGAAATCATAGAGGGCGTCTTCGGTGCTTCGCTGTGGAACAAACCCATACTGCCATTTATTTGACTTCGGCAAGATATGCCACCTCAACCTACCGATCAGCATCTTTTCTAAAATTTTTCCTAAAATCGGGAGAAGGCCTATCGGTCTGTATGCCTTGGGCTGTGAATAGTCCGATTTGCCGGGTTTACGCAGAATGATAACTACTGCTTTCTTCCATGCCCTTGGGAAGTGCGAAAGTTCAAGGCACTTATTTAATATATATAAAAAGAGTTCTTCATTTGTTGCTATAGCTCTGATACATATATCGGCAGTGAATCCGTCTGCTCCTGGAGCTTTTTTTGGACTAAAACTGTGCATCGTTCTTCTCAGTTCGTCGATTGTGAAAGCTGGATCGTGTGTATCGGTCCCAAACTCGGTTGCTGCTCGTTCCGCTTCTCTTCTTATGGATACATGCTCAGATGTATCCTCTTCTTCCCTATCGGTTGGGAAAAAGGTTGAAGCTAGTAATTTGGCGGACGCACTAGGGTCCAGCACGGTTCCACTTTCAACTAAGAGCTGATCCTCGTATTTTCTCGCAGTGCGTCCAATGACCCTATAAATACCGTCCCAGATGCTTTCACGGTCCTGTTTAGAGCAGAATTCCTTCCAACTCTTCGTATAAGCTATGTTTGCTGCATTTTCGTAATTTTCCTTTTCCTTGAGGTACTCGCTAACTACGTGGCTGCGTCTTCGGGGAGCCGCATGTGGTATTCGTCTTTTCAGCCTCATCACATTTGCTTTATGTTCCTCGAGCGTTTCGTTCCACCACGGTAAGTTCACTTTGGGGCTATGCTTCAACAAAGGTATAGTAGCATCACAAGTTTCCTCCACAACATTAATGTATTTATTTACTACCCCCTCAAGGTCTGCTTTTGAATTTATGTTTTGTATTGTTTCTAATGTTATCTCTGATTCGGCTAATTTCCTCTTCATTATGGTTCCAAATTCTTCCCAATTGGCTTTTTTTGAATTGTATTTTCTTGTAGATGATTTAAGTCTTGAACTTGTATGTTTCTCAAAATTTATTTTGTATACTATCGTGTTGTGGTCGGAACTTGTGATGCTCTTATTTACCTCCCAGTCTTGCACAGCACCCATCGCGTTGGAATCAGCGACTGTAATATCTACATGGCTTTGGTAGCGTTTATCTCCTCTGATTGTGTCAAACGTGGGCTCGTTTCCCACGTTTAACACATGCAGATTTAACTCTTCAAGCATTCCAGCAAGGTCTTCTCCCCGTTGATTTTCCGTGACACTGCCCCACCAGGGACTCCATGCGTTAAAATCACCACCAATAAGAATTTTCTCTCCAGCATGCTGGGACAAAGTTAATTTTATATGTTCTAGGTACGGTTCCAGCGGCTGGGTGTCTTCGAAATATACCGACATCACCGTTAAACTCCATTTGTCCGTTTTGATTGTTGCCACGGCAATGTTTTCTGTCGTGTGTACGGGATCATCCACTACAGTGATGTCGTTGTCAAAGACTACAATCGCCGCTTTAACCGGACCCACTCTGCCATTAATTTTCTGAGTAATTCTAATACCTCTTTGCTGTTTCATTTCCCCAATGTTACCAATGTACGGTTCCTGCAGCAGAGCGAAGCAAATTTTCCGTTTCGCACCTTCAAGTAAGAGTTCTGCTGTTGCCAGCTTCTTCCTTTGGAGGTTCGCTTGTAGAACTTGGTAGCCTAGTGGTCTTTTTGTAGTCAGTGAAGTAACCTGGTCGTCTTTAGCAGTACGCCACACTAGATCTTGCTAAGTTTTCCCACTTTTTTCTAACCGGACAGGTGCTGTCGAACGCGTTATGCTCCGTATCATCTTTTTTGGTTATACTGCAGTTTCGGCAAGTAGGTGGATCTCCAGTCAGTGCCACTGGACAGTCGCTCTTGAGATGCGGGTCACCACAGTGGCTACAAAGAGGCTCCGAACTAGTGCAGAACCTCTTTCCGTGCCCATAGCCGAGACATAATGAGCATTGTACTAGGGGCGACTGATCCAGTACTATGATTCGTTGGAGATCAATGTGGAGCCGACCCGCACCCGTGGCTCTTTGCCAAACTTTAGGTGATACTTGCAGTATGACATGGTTTGTGTGTGGGTTTCGTGTCCTCCGTCGGTATTTTATTTTAATTCGCGTGTCATCTGCTGGGATATCACTGAAAAGGTAAGAATTCTGCTTTTGCAGGCACTGTATTATGTCGTTATCCGTATTATATGACAGAACATCTTTCAAGATTATCATTGGATCTTTGTTCTGGACTTCTTCTAATTGGAGGTTGCCAGCCTGGCTGATCTTATTTTTCACCCTGATCAACTCCTCCTTTGTGTTAAAACCGACAATAACTTTCTGGTCTTTAGCCTTCCTCAATCGTTCTACACGTATTCCCTCTTTCTTAGCATCAACTGCGGTTCTAATCTTTGTTATAACTTCTGCACTTGTGTCTTTATCATCCTTCGATGATATCACTACTGAGTGCAGTGATTTTTGAGTAAATTTTGCCGATGATGAGGCAGCCGCAATCTCCGCATAAGACGGTGCTTGACCTGTGGTGTAGAGGCGGGCGCTCGAGTCCAGCTTTTCAGTAAGGAGCTTGGTGTGCTCGTTACACCCTTCAACCGCCTTCAAATGCTCTTCCAGCTTTCCCGTTAGCTGTTTTATTACATCTTTGTTTTTAGAAGAGTCTGATAATGCCATATTTGTATTGGTAGAGTTTGCAGCAATTTTTGCTTGCTTTTTCAGTTCTTCAATCCCTTTGTTAGTTTCTAACAACAATTTAGTGTGCTCTTCAAGTTGCATAAGGATTGGATTTGGGTCGGGGTTGACCAAGAAGGTAGAGTCGGTAAGGCTTATTTCTGGTTCTGTCTTTTTGGCCTTTGATTTCTCTTTTGTCTTTCTACTATTTTTTGCGTCCGTTTCCGCTTCTTTGACTAGCTGATAAAGTCGCTCTAGTACATCAAACAAAGTGTGTTTTATCACTTTGCTTATGTTGCCCGAATTATTAAGGTTCATTTTACCCTTGGTAAGGCAGGCATGAGCTTCGGATATTCGGTCAATATAATTTTGTTGTTTTGGGTTTTGCTTTGTCTCAGTATGCACAGATGTTACACCGCTATCTTGCGGTAATATAGGCCCATTTTGTTCTACAGGGCCAGCCTGCGTCGTCATGCTTGTGGTGGGAAGCGGTTCAGCGTTTGTTGTCTCCCACTCATTTATGCTGCGTCTGACATTAGTGGCAGCCATTTCGGCTTGGGATGGTGCTTCATCCGTTTTTTTTATTGGAGTCCTGATCCCTAACATATTGACGGATTGCCTCTGTGCGTCCGAAACGATGGTAAGTATAGAAATATATATGAAAAATATAAAAAGTTGAGTAAAGGGTCAAGAAAAATATATATATATACAAAGTATACGGTATAAACTAAAAGTACACCTAATTTGAGTCGCAGACTCTGTCAACTTTGTACAATTACTCAATTGTAGAGGTCAGAAATATTATTTATTAAGTGAAAGGTTCCACAAATCAAAATTTTGAAAATCAAATATAATAATTTTAAAATCAAATCTCTAGGTAGAGTCGCAGACTCTTTTGTGTAAATAAAAAGAGTGTCTGGTTCAAAATATACAATAAATCCAAAATAAAAATTTTATGGTCAAAATCTTAGGAATTTTTTTTTTTTTTTTTACTATGTAGAGTCAAAATTTTGTGTCCACTAGAAAGCTCTCTCAGAATCCTTTCCAATAAACCCAAACATGGCACTTCTACTCCAAGAGATACGAGAGATATCTCACACTAAAGATTTTCAATATGGCGGACAAGATGGCCGCCTAAAGTCTATTTTCGTTGTTTTTAAGGGTAGAGTACCCGAATTTGGGTTCATCTAAAAGAAAATCGCTCAGGGAATACAATGGTAATAAAATATTAATTTTATAACTATATTTGGATTTTTAGAACTAAAAAAACTATTGTTTTATGATAAAAATTGTGTAAAAATATTTAAAAAGAGTTAAAAAAAAAAATTTAAAAAAATTTTAAGCCTGAAAAAGCTAAAAACTATTTTAAAATAAAATATAACAGTCAACAGGGGCCTATACTATTATCACGTGTCTATAGTGAATTTTGAAAAAAATATAACTCCAAGAACTGAAGCTAAAAAAATTTGAAAATTTGCATAGGTATTAACAAAGCTAATAGCAGCAACCCACTGTTTTAAAAAGTGGGGGTCATCGATCGTCCCTTGGAGATACGATTTTTTGAAATATTTCAATATATTTAAAAGTCTCTACCTTCATCCAGGGATGATATATTTCCAATCTTGAAACACCAATAAACTTGACAGAGCAGTCTTCTTCTTCGACAATGGTTAGATTGCCTAAGGCAACCCTAGATGTCTGACCACGTGGCCACGTGAAAGTTGTTTTTTTGTTAATATTGCAGCACCCTCTTGCGGGAAAAATCCAAATTTGAGATTTTTATGTAGAGACCTATAAGGCCACAGAAAGGTGCGTCACAATTTTTCGCAAATTTTGATATATATAACGTCACTTTTAAATAACCTTTCGGCACTTATTTCGATTTTTAAGGAAATTTTAAGCGTGGAGCAACTATGTC